>JAPDNY010000010.1:91775125-93025125 GCA_029375565.1 Gekko gecko | reverse complement strand
CCTGCTGTTTGCAGTAAGAAGGTTACACATATTGGACAAAAGCAGGTGGGAAAGCTGAAAGGTTTTTTTTATATGCCGCAGATCACAACCGCTGAGAAGTATACTGCTACGTAATAATAGAAATTCGGAATTTTAGTAATATGTGTAGCATGGACTTTTTCTATTCAAATAATTCCTGTAGGCTCTGAAATCATTTTTTGGTTATTGCCTTCCTGCAGACACTCTATAACATGCAGAGGGGGGGAAGCAGCTGATAAGCAGAATTAGCTTTGACATTCTGTTCAATTTAGTTTTGCGCTGAGGACTAATTGCCTAGTCAGGGAAGGGGAAGTGTAACATTTTGGTTAATATGCTTACCCGAGGGCCCTGATCACCTTGATCTCCCTGCAAAAGTGGAAAGATGAGATGATAGTTTTAACACAGCATCTGTGTGCTAACCCAGCTCTCTTAAATAATCTCATATCACACCGCTTCAATAGCCGTCAGTTAATATCAGGAGGGCTTCCATTTTATCTTGTTAGTGGCAACAGCATTCTGACTCACCTTCTCCCCTTTTGGACCGGGTGGGCCCTGAAAGAAAAAGAAAATATCTCATTAGCAAATTATTGGCAAACTAAGCAACCTCAGATGGCTTCATTCTCAGAAACAACTGATGAAATGTCCAGCCTGTGTTTGGACAGTATCAGTTCAGACTACTGAAAACGGAGAGTGATATCATTGTATGCTCTTCTAAATACATGTGGACAATTAACACATTAGCAAGGTTAACCCAAACACAGGTTTTGCCATCTCAGCTGCTGCTTGTGAGGCTGCATTAACATGTCAGAAATTACACAGAAAGGTAATAAACAGGGTGTATAAAATAATAGGGCAGGAATATGACCAAGAATATCTGAAGGAGATAGTTTGAAGGCAGGAACTTCCACATATTAACCTTCCTAAAGATAAACCCATTTTCTCAAGATTGTAAATACGACAGAAGAAGATGGGGAAAAACAAGACAACCAACACCAGAACCATTCTAAGCCCAAGAATCTAGATAGATAAACAAGAAATTGGTATTCTTTGGCTATTTCAAGACCTATTCACTACACCTCACTAATGTAGAATAATTTAAGTTAATGCACCAAAAGATCACAAGCACTCCCTGATTGCCCTTAAAGTGTTCTACAAAAAAACTGAACAATGGTGTGACCAGAAATAGAAGTGTACCATTGCTCAGTAATTTGACTGACTTAATTATACTTATTTATCTTCAGTAGAATCTCTGTTCAGTAGCATGTGTATGATCAGGTCATAAAATATCTCAGCAAATATTGCTGGTTTTAGGAATCTGTCATGAATGCTGGCACTTCTATTTATTCCTACAACACAGAGAAAGAAAATGTATTTCATTCTGCAGATTTGTCTTTACGTATCCAGAATTTCTTTGAGGTAGCATACTAACAATATTGTGAAAAAAGTTACATTCCCCTGTCTGGTCATTTTGGAAGTGATTACCTCCCAGAAGGCATTATTTGAACCTGATAAACAAAATGGCAGAATATTGCTAATATTGGGTTTCAGTCTATTTATTGCAATTTTTCAGTATTTATGCCATTGTATATTTCCAGTTTTAGATTTAAAAAGGCCTAGGCTTTGTTTGAAAATATAATTTATATTTCAAAATAAATGCTGTTGGCATCCTATTAATATGACAATGCAACATGGGCATGAAGATGGAAAAAACAAGCAGAGATTTCAGTCCATAGCAATCTGATCCTATGAAACTCAGCACCACACAGCCAGCCTGGGACTGGACTGTAATACTTTATGTTTTTAAAAAATAAATAACTAGAATCTTTGATAGCAACTGCAGGGTTGTTACAGAATAACTAACATAAATAAAACAAATGAATGGTATAAAACAAAGTCCACATTTTTTCATTAGATGACTGCAACAATATATCTCATACTGATGAGGATTTGGTACTGTGAACTGAATTTGTTCTGAACTTGTACTCTATGAGAGTCACATCCTCCTACTGGACAGGGGCTGCCCTTGGAGAATTCAAACTGGAACAGAAATTGTAAACTAAAAATTGGTCCAGAGTGCTGTGGTGAGAATTCTGGCTGGAATGGCTCATACAGACCATATCATTCTTCCATTTACAATGGCTCCCAATTTGCCTCTGGGCCCAATTCAAGGGGCTTTAAAGTCTTATAAAGCTTGAACCAGCATATATTAAGGACTATCTACTCTCATATGAATTTATCTGACCATTACAGTCATCTTCGAGCCCCTGCTTTGCATGACCTCATCATCAGATGGGTAGACCTTCTTTGTCATGGCCACTACTGTGGAATTTGGTCCCCAAGGTGATTCATTTGTCCCCCTATGATGACAAACACATATTTATCATAAGATTTTCCCTCTGTTTTTCTTTCTCTATCTGACTGAGCCATCCTAGTAATGTGTTTTCTTCTTTCCTGAAGAACTCTGGCTGTCCCACCCTGTCAAAATACAATATTTTGGCTGTTTGCCCAGCCCAGGAACCTAAGGGAAAGATCAGGAGCCCGCTTTACTTAAACACCTTAAAAGCCATGAGGCATTTTGGAATTAAAAAATAACAAAATGTATCATTCAACATAGAGAGGAACCGTCAGGTGAAATCACCAGTACATTTACAGACTTTAGTTCTTATTTTTCAGGCAGTGGTTTAAATCTTTATATTGAGAGGCTTTTGTTCAATTGTTTTCTCTAAACACTTTCTTTGAGTATTCTCTGACTCTTTTGGTTTCCAGAAAGCTGGTGCACTCTTTCCAGTACCCAAACCCCTTCTCTTGAAACACCAGTACTCGTCTTCAGTTTCTAACTGATTCTTAAGGTCTCTAAAGGCAGTTTCTAACCATACCAGACCAGGGATCTCTGCACTCTTCAGAGCTAACTCCCCATTTGACTAGGTAGGGAATTTTCACCTCTCTCTAGAAGATCTATCCCCTTTTCTTGGCTTGAATGGGAGTCTTTGCCTACTTCCCTAATTTCCTTACCAACTTCCCCCCAGTTCTGTCTGTGTTAAGTGTCATGGATGAGGATGAGCTGACAGAACCTGCAGAAATCACACCTGGCCCAGATAAGAAGGAAGAACTGCAAGCTGAAAGTCCTCCTGACTCACCCCCATGTGTGACTCGTTTAAGGGAGTGACTGAGGCAAAAGACTGAGGCAAAAGAGAAGCCAGGCTACAGGGGAGACGCTCAGCTAGCCCAGAGTTCTAACAGGAGCCTGGGTGATCATGCAGTTGGCTAATTGGTAGCAGTATTTAACTCCACACTCTGGGCAGTATTCTTTGTGGATGCAACAAGTCAGCTTTATGCTGTTTGCATCCACTTTGGCTTGGCTCTTGCACCTAGACCTTTGGACCCCCTGGCTTTGGACTATGCTTCTGGTTAGAGATTTTGGACTTGGCTTTGTGTTTCTGGCTCCTGATCCCGGCTTGGCTTTGGAGTTTGCACTGTCTTCTTGGCTCCTGATCTTGACCTGTTCTGGACTCCCTTTGACTGGCACCCCAGCCTGTAACATTAAGCTGCTCTCAGCTGAACTCTGAAACTGTCAGTACTTGATGCTTCTCAGCTAGGGCTGAAATCAGACTAAAGCTCTCCTCAGCATGCAGCTCTCTCCAGACTTTCTCTGCTCAGCTGATGCTAACCAATCAGATTGTTTGGAGCAGCCTGTCACTCAAGGCTCTCTTCTTCTGTGAAGAATTAATCCTTCAAAGTCTTTTAGCTGTTTGTACAGCACATCTAAGTTTCTTAAAAGTATAGTCTATCACAACCTGTATATCACTGTCTTCCACCAGCAGGTGAACATTTTTTTATTTCATTTGGCATTCCCTTACTAACTCTCCTTCCTGTTTCTGTTTTGTTAGAGATATATTTTTTTTCTCCTGCTGCCTAGCTGAGCAGTGGTGGGAAGGGCCTACAGGGGGCAGGAGATCCCCTGCATCCAGCAGGAAAATGGCAACCCTAATTTATACACACACACACAGACACACACAAGTTTCTTTTAAACTGTTTGTCATCTTCAGGGCCCTAATTGAGTAGAAAAGTAGGATGGTTTTTATATAATTGTAAATTATGATTTGTTTTTGTTAGCTTATTTGGATGCTTGATAAATCAGAGTAATTTCCAATTTTGATTTCAGATAAGCTATTAACATTGTGCAAATAAACAGTTTTCTTTACAGAGACAGCAAAAACATTTAACTTTTATTTTTGTATTTTTACCTCAGTTGACATTTACACATATACAAGTGTTTACCACTTATATCGTTATCAGAAGATCATTGTGACATTATTATAGTTTTATTTTCTCACTTTTTATTTTTAAACATGATTTTATTCAACATATAGAACCTCTTAACCAGAGATTCAGCCTTAAATACTGGCTGAAATTCAGAGATTCTTCTCATGTGCAGCAGTGGTTTGTTCATGCACTCCTATATGCAGTGGTCTATTGTACAGCAATTTAACTTTTGAGAGGAGAGAGTGGAAGGTAACTTGTACTAACCATGTGCTGTGAGATCACTTTGCCTTGTTCATGCGTCTCAATGGGGTTCCCATTATTATAACACCTTATAGAATGCATATGATACAACCCGGAGGGCAACCCACATACCAATTATGCTTGTTGGTTTGGGATGACTGAGTGCAATTCAGTTCTACTGAAATAACTGCAAGTATGTGAATTCGTCTGATTCTTAGCACTTGTATCAATAATGGTTGCAATGCCAGTGTTGGCATTATTCTGACATTGCAGTCGGAATTGATATGGGATACAATTATGCTGGTAAAACTAAAATTAAAGGAATGATGTGACATTCAGTCATAATTCAAAACTTAACTTTTATATTATAAAAGAGCACAACAGGGGTGGGCTTATCCTTTTCTCAAGGACTCTCACTGGCAAGAAGGCAGAGTTCATGCCACCAGCAGCTCTATGAATGTGAAAGCATTTTGCATAAATTGTATGAAACCTCAGAGGCCAGAGAATTGAGGGGGGGGGGATCGCAGTATTTTTACTGGAAACAGAAGTTCTTTTCTCAGAGTGCAATTATCTAATATAGACTGCCATAAGTTTCCTGATACAATTTATAGTCTATTTAGCGTAAGCAAATCTAGTGAATCAAGAGGGCATGAAAAATTTGCTCTTCTAGTTGGCTTATAAATACCACTCCCCAAGGGTGTTTCAAAGCAGGCAGAAAGGAATCTTAGCCCTCTCCAACGTATAGGACAACTAACATTAAGATTTCCCGTATTTACGAGCTCATACAGAAATAACATTTGTAGACAGACACTCAATGGACAGTACTGTAAATCTCCAGGGCTGATATATGCTGGCATATCTGGAGATACATCTGTGTGTGATACCACCTTTTGAAAACCCAGCAATTACATGACTATACCTGCATAGGAACCAGAAATGAGGGATGCTGGGAGCATATCAGGCAGAACAGGACCTAGTTAGCATCCCAAGCAAAGAAGATATCATAAGTTTAAATACTTCTCTTGACCTCAGTAGAAAGAAAAAACAACTCTCACCTGCCTCATCTCCTGCTGTGCTTACATAGCTATGGTGGAGTTTAAGATTCCTACTAACTCTGAAGCCAATGGCAGCTCATCCAAGCAATGATATCATTTCTCAGATAACACACTGTGAATCACAGGGCTCCATCTCATTTGGCCTCCCGCACGTGGAAACTTTGGTGAAGAGAACTCTGCACAAAGGGCCCTTCAGAAAGAAAGGAAGTACTTGGCTCAAGGCTGACAGTAAACATGGGAAGAACATAATGCCAATGCTTGTCTTTTTAGAACCCTTACCAATACTCCACTTAAGGACACAGACAGACAATATAAATCCTTACACACAGATAAGCAAAGGTGGAAGATTCTCAAAATCCAACTGCCGCTAATGTTTCCCATGTCTTCCTCTCCCCCACTTCATACAATGTGTAGCTACTAAGCACTGGATTAACAATCATTCCTCTATCAACCATAGCTAGCAGTGTCTCTTATACAAAGGGCCAGGGTAAGAATGCACTGTACAGAAAGGGAGGGGGCTTGGAGATATGCCAGCATTTCATCCCTGGGATGTCAAAATGATGTTATGCCATTGTAATGCTCATATTGGCATGATGCCATGCAGATGTAACCCCACATGCAGAAGGGGGAAACAGAAAACACAGACACTCCAATCATTGCCATTGCCAGCCAAACATTCATGTCCCTGTTGGCTTTGCAGGATCACCATCTGACCTCATGGAGCAGCACTAACAGAAACTCCAGACAGAGTTTTAATGCAACCCCTGCAGGGGATTATTGAGTACTGGCCCACACTATCTTTCCCACCATGTAAATCACAATATGTAGGTAACAGTGGGAGAGGAAGCTATAGGAACTTGAATAGCATTTGGGTTGTATCACTCTCTTCCATCAGTCACAGAGGTGTGCCAGCACTGTAGCACTTTGGTGGGTTCCTATAATGTGTGTCACGTCACTCCATGACTGGTGGCTGTCTGCAGTATTGCTATGGACAACCATGCTGTTGCAATGCCCTCAGTTCTTTAGGACTGTTTTTAAAAATTTTATCCTTTCCTGCTGAAAGCAGAGAGAATACTGACGAGCTACACCACTGTTACACTGGAATCAGCAACCCACCAATCCTTAGAGGCTCAGCTGCCACACTCCTGCTATAAATATCTCTGCAGGAGTTCACAGAATAGTTTTCTGTGTACTTAATGAATCTGACACAATTGTCCCACTGTACTTTTGTAGAGAACAATAGCTCTACTTGCTTTTGAAACTGGGCTTCTACAAAATTCCAGTGTTGGCACAATTCATTTGAAAATTATGTTCAATTATATTCTTAAGATAAAGAGTTATTCCTGTTCCCAATTAAGTATACATAAATTCCACTGAAATACTTCAGCGCTTAATTGTGCTTTGGACTGTGTTCAAGGAAAGACAAACTGCAGATACAGCCAGTTTTGGAGAAGCAGAAGGTAAGCAGCAGGAAATCTAAGGAAAGTGGGACCTAAGGAAGAAGTGCTAAGAGGAATCAGGGGCCAAAGAAAAGAAAGGTGAAGCAAAGCTGGGAATCGAATGCTGGGACTGGCATTCAGCCACTGCTGTAGGTCGCAATTTATAGTTCCCATGCAGGTCTCTCTATTGTCTTTGCTGGTGCTTTGGTATCTTGCTAGTATGTAAGGGAAAAAATACAAATTTGGTCACACCAGCAAGGCCATTGAGACACATGGAGTTCGGCACACACTGATGCATGGCTATGTATGTAATAGTGGTGGAAAGGGCCATCAAGTTGCAGCTCACTTATGGCAACCCCATAGGGTTTTCAAGGCAAGAGATGTTCAGACAAGGTTTGCCATTGCCTGACTTTGCATAGCAGTCCTGGACTTACTTAGTGTTCTCCTATCCAAGTACGAACCAGGGCTAACCACACCTAGCTTCTGGCCTATCCACATCAGGACAAGGTTTTCAATAGCAACTTGTAAACACCCTGCTCCCCAAAGTTATCCTTTCTTCTCCACCCTGCTCTGCCTGCTTACACACTGAAAAAGGGCAGTTTGGTTCTCAGTCTACGCTTGCCTTAAATGGCCCAGGTATGGTGTTGACATTTTCCCTATATGATGACTCAGCACCCACTCAAGATGGGGCACAGCTTGATAACCATGTGATTTGTTTTCTCATTATGTTTACAGGGACATATTTGTTGTACCTACAGCAAATAAGTGTCTGGTGAAGAAGTGCTAACATCTCTTGTTAGACCATAATACTTCACTGGTTTTACCATTCTGGTTTACCTAGTTCCCTGGAACAGACATTGGCAGAGGGGATGTGCTGAATCATGAAAAGTAACATATGGAGACTTAGGATAGGAAAGACCACACTGTTGTGCTTCTTGTAATATTATTTCTCTTGTGTCCCTTATGTAAGCTCTGCAAACTGAAGTGGTGTGGTTTGGGACTTTATTGCATTTGGCTATGTTTTCAGAAAAAGCATTATAGTAGCTGCTGCACAATGCCAACAGCTTGCTTTGGATCAAATCTGCAAAGGTTCATAAAAGTTTCCGGTGGTTTTGTACAGACTTCATTTCTCTCTCAATGCTGCCTCCTCTGCTTCTGTATATCTAAGCCATTCCCTTGGGATTCTTGAAATAGCTTCAGAAACCCATTCTTATTTTAATTTCTACTTTTAAGCAGTTTAGGTTCATTGTATTGCTCCAGTGGAAAAAAGGATATGTTATAAAATAACAGAATGAGTATAAATAAATGGTACGTGCCAAAAGCAGAATTGTAAATGTGTACGTGGTATTTGATTTATTTGCCCTGACCTGGATAGCCTAGGCTAGCCCAGTCTTCTCAGATCTTGGAAGCTAAGCAGGGTTGGCCCGGGTTAGTATTTGGATGGGAGACCTCTAAGAAATGCCAGGGTTGTGATGTAGAGGCAGGCAATGGCAAACCACCTCTGGACATCTTTTGTCTTGAAAACCCTATGGAGGTCACCATAAATCAGTTGTGAGTGACTTGATGGTAAGCAGACAGATAGATTGATAGATTCCCTTATTTCATTTATGCCCAAGCTTTCTCCTCCATGGGAAACCAAAGCAGCTTACATCATTTTCCTCTCCTCCATTTTATCCTCACAACAACCCTGTTGAGGTAAGTTAGGCTGACTGTGACTAGCCCAAGATCACCCAGCAAGCTACCATGGACCAGTGGGGATTTAAACCTGGGTCACCCACATCCTAGTCTGATGTTTTAACCACTGTACTACGCTGTACTATGCATCCTTCATACAAAAATAATCTCTACAAAATGGGCATCTGCAGATGGAGGGGGAAAACCTGGCAGAAATCACTGCCCCCTACTAAGTGCCCTTAAGTTGTCAGAGCATGTGCTTGAATACAGGCCTCTCACTCTTACAGGTAAGTTATAACTCATCAGTGTTCAGGCATCCTGAGTATGCACTCTTGGTTAAGAACATCAAATAGTCTACCAGAAGTCCACTTAGTCCAAAACTATGCCAACTGTCAGACATGGGAATTGATCCGTAGTGATAGGTACAAACTGGGAAAATACAGTTTGGTTCATGGTATGCCTAGTTCACAAACCATGAACTATCATGAACTAGCTGCCAAACAAGCTAGTTCAGTCTGTGAGATTTGTGCTACAGTAGAATGGCCCCCCAGTGTCCAATGGGTCTCTGGCTGATTCTCTTCTACCTGCCCTCCAAGTTTGGTGGTGGGGGGCAACAGTGGGAGGGCTTCTAGTGTGCTGGCCCCACTGATGGACCTCCTGATGGCATCTGGTATTTTTGGCCACTGTGTGACAGAGCTTTGGACTAGATGGGCCATTGGCCTGATCCAGCATTGGCTTCTCTTATGTTCTTATGTAAAATGCCCCCAGGAAAGTGCTTTCTGGGGAAAAGACAGGCCATCATTTTGACAGACACAGATTCAGGAGGTTCAGGAGTGTATAGAACAGATCCTGTGCAAGCAAGAGAAATCAATGTTACAGGGGATCTCCAGCTGACTCTCCTCTACCTGCCTTCCAAATCTGGTGAGGATTAGATTTATGGGGTCCGAGTTACACCCCCCAAAAAGTGCCCCCCAAGGAATGTGCTTTCTGGGGGAATGATAGGTGCAGGTTCAGGAGCATATAGAATGGATCTTGTGCAAGCTAGAGACATCAAAGTTGCAGGGGACTTCACCCAGATGCTCCTCTACATACCTTCCAAGCTCTGCCCCCCTGCTGCTTTGAATTTTGGTAAACATAGAGATTGAGCAGAGACAGTCTGTCTGGAAATGTATCCATTCATGAACTGCCATGAACTGCTCAAAAATTCGTGGAAAGTTTGTGCCAGTTGACCTGCCATGAAGGTCAGTTGTCAAACCATGAACAAGCCAAAATTAATCACAAACTTCAGTTTATGAGCCAGTACATGCCCCTCCCTACTGATCTGCAAATCATCTTCTTCCCAATTCTATCTCAGGATGACCATCTACAACCAGTTTAGAGGGGAAATGGTAGCAGCATGGGGAAATCAGGGCTCAAATACCACTTACACATTAAGCTGACTGGGTGACCTTGGGCCAGTCTCTATTTCTCAGTATAATTCAGAGGGTAAAATGCAGAGCGGGAAAAGAGAGCTATGTATATTGCCAAATCTGCCCTCTGGGTTAAATGGGAGATGTTTATTTGAAAATTAATATCTCAGTAAGCCTTTTACAGAGGTGCAGTACAATCCACATAAAGTTACACCCTTATAAATCCACTGAAGCCAGTTGGCTTAGGAAAATGTAATTCTGTTTAGGATTGCATTGCCAAGTTCTTCTCCCCTTGCAGTGATTCTCTCATTTGGTGCACTTGTTGCCATACTACAAACCCTTTCTCAGTTAATCTAAAGCGAGTCCATCTAATTTTCATTGTCAGATTTCAGAAAGTATGCTGATAGGAGTCAATAGGAAGAGGAAGCTGGATTGACCAGAGTATAGTATTATTGTTAAAATATATTCACAGCAGTCCCCAGAAATGACTGCATTGAAATTCAGGAAGCAGAGTAATAAATCAACGAGCCGCAAAACTGCATGAGCGGGAAAATTAACCCCACACACAAGCTGAAAGAAAGGAATAAAAGACCCACACTGGAATTTATAACAGAAGAGAGAGGGACTATGCAGAAAATTATCAACGTATTCTGTTCTTCCTTTCCGCAGAAGACTGGTGTTTATTACAATGTCAAACTCTGCTAAGCTTGGGAAGTGAGCGACAGCTATAAACGGATTTATAACTTCACACCTTTCCTTTTGCACTGAAGATTAAAGGGACTATAGACAAAATGGGGAGGGGGAGAGGGAGAAAATTTAAAAAATAAACAGAGGCTGTTGAATCTCTCAGTCAGCCCTACTTATCAGAAGTTCACAGCCATGGTAATGTTTGTGTTCGCTTTTAAAAAAACCAACAACCCAGAATCTTTGTGATGATATCTTTATTACTGAGCAGTTTCTTCAGTGCATATGAAAGTTTGTCTGAGCTGCACTGAGGGTGCCTGTTGGGCACTGGAGGCTTGATGCTAATCATAAGGCTCTTGCATATGGAAACAATTAGTAGAGCCCAGGTCTGAACAAAAATCTGGAGTGGGGAGGAGGAGGAGGAGAAGCTTTTAAAAGAAGACTGATCAAATCAAATGGAATTTAAGGCTTATAAAACTGCAAGGATAAGGGAAGTATACTCTGGCTTTCTTTTCCAGCACAAAGCAAGATTAAACACTGCAAAATGGTGCCTCCTGCCAATCACAGGAATGAAACCCTTGCTTTCCCAAAGACTTTTGAGATTTTAACATGATGCTACATTAAAAAATAAAATGCATCCTCACACTTCTCACTGTCATATGCCTCCATTTACTCACTTTAGGTAAGCTGAAGTTCACCATGTAATATTTCATTGTTTTAGCCTAAATCTGAAAAGCAGATCCTTTGTTAGAGATTCACAGAGCTTGAGCAACTGCCTAGAGACCTGAACCACATCCCAATGTCACAAAAAAGACCTGCTTTTGGGTACGATTGCCTTTCAGCCACTGCGGACAGCTGGTCAACACAGAGTTTGTTCCTTCACCACAAACCATACGTATACTCTGTTTATTCAACAAGGTTCTGTTTGTGATGCCTGAAATCAACCTATGTGATTCTTCCAAAGTATGGCATCAGGTAGACATCATTTGGTGTGAACAAGACATCTTTATAGTTTTTATACCAGCATGCAGGGGTTTTCCTTGCAGTGGCTCTCCTCTTTCCTCCAGGGTTGGGGACAAAGGGTGGCAGTTGGGGAACAGCTATCCGGAAGGCACCCACTTATTTGCGGAGTGCCCCAGGGAGTGGTGCTCTCCCCAATGCTATTTAACATTTATAAGCGCCCCCTTGCCCAAATTGCCCCAAGGCATGGACTGGGTTGTCACCAATACGTGGATGACACCCAGCTCTATCTGTTGTTGGATAGCCAGTCAGACTCTAGTCCAGAAGATCTGGGCCTAGTGGTGAAAGCTGTGGCTGGTTGGCTTAGACTGAGTCGAATGAAATTGAATCTGATGAAGACGGAGGTCCTGGGCCTGAGTCGGAACGGGCCAAGGTTAGGGATCCCTCTCCTGACCTTCAATGGAGTGCTGTTGGTGCCAGCGCCGGAGGTTAGGAGTTTGGGAGTGATCCTGGACACCTCCCTAATGATGGAGGCCCAGGTAGCAGCCACTGCAAAGTCTGCCTTTTGCCACCTATGGCTGATTAGGCAGTTGGTTCCCTTCCTTGAATGCAATGACCTGGCAGCAGTGATCCACACAATGGTCACCTCAAGACTGGATTACTGCAATGACCTCTACATGAGGCTGCCCTTGTCCCAGATCCGGAAGCTGCAGCTAGTGCAGAATGCAGCGGCAAGGCTGTTGTTGTGTCTTCCTGTGCGGGAACACATCCAGCCCACCCTAAAAACTCTGCACTGGCTGCCTATAGCATACTGGATTCAGTTCAAGGTGCAGGTTCTTACCTTTAAAGCCCTCTATGGCCTCTACTTATCTAAGGGACCGCCTTTCCCCATATGCCCCCCAGAGAGCACTAAGATTGGGATCCCAAAATCGCCTGGTTCTTCCAGGCCCTAAAGAAGCCAGGCTGGCCACAACAAGGGCCAGGGCCTTTTCTGTGGCAGCCCCTTACTGGTGGAATGAACTCCCAAAAGACATTAGGAACCTGCGGGACCATTTGCAGTTCTGCAGGTCCTGTAAAATAGAGCTCTTCCACCAGGCTTTCAAACAGGGTGCTGCCTTTAACATTATGGCCCTGGCCCAAACACCAACATCACCACCAACCTGACGACCAACAGCCTGGCAGGAGCCTGGACCAAGGGGTAGGCGACCATTCAAATACTGAGAGAATGCTGCCATCTTTTATTACATCTATGTTCTGAGTAGTTATGGTTTTATATACTGTGATTTTAGCTTAATTTAATTTAATTCTGTTCTTAGTATATTTTGGAGTTTTAATGTATGCATTTATATGTATGATCTGTAAGCTGCCCATAGCCTGCTATGGTGGGAAGGGCAGAATAAAAATCTAACAAATAAATAAATAAAAATATATTTATACAAGGCATATTTATACTAGGGAGACAACCACTTTTTTCCAGCTACCAGAATCACAGAAATAGCTGCAGGTTTTCTCCATGTACACACTGACTCATGCTGAGAACTAATCATTTGAACCTGTACATAGGATCACAGAATCATAGGATCATAGAATTGGAAGGGACTTCTAGGGTCATCTTGTCCAACCCCCTGCGCAATGCAGGAAATTCACAATTACCTCCCCCCACACCCCCAGTGACCCCTAGAAGATGGCAAAAATCCTCCAGGGTTCCTGGCCAAAACTGGCCTGAGAAAATTGCTTCCTGACCCTAGAGTGGTGATCAGCATTTCCTTGGGTGTGTAAGAAAGGGCCATGAGAACCAAGTACTGATGCAACCTTTCCTGCCCTCCTTCTCATGATCACATGACAGGAAGACAAAACAACATATGTGAAACTGCTTGTGTGAGCTGGCCCTTCGGTTCTGCCCTGTTTCACTAATAATGGAATATTCTTAGAAGTTAAGAGCTGAACATAATAACAATCAAACTGAATTTGAAGCAGAGACCTAAAGAGCAGGATTATGGTCTTCATTCTAAATTGTGGGATTCTTTTACATTTGCAAAAAAAATCCCTATGGCTATCTGCTGTCGAGGTCTGTCTATATAAACATTTTGCAGGTTTCTTTCCACCATTAAAGAAAATAAGATTCTGTTGGTTTTCTTCCAGATGTGTTTATTGATTTCTTTTTCTCAAGCTGAACCTTACTTTATCATTTCCTGCCTATATTGAGACATAAACCCTTGGATTTTTGCACACTTCCACAGATTTTAAAGGTATGTTTCTGGTTATCTGGCCCTCTTTATTCACGATCTATAAGACTGCGGCATCTCTCCTAATCAGAGTGTAACAAACGCCCCCATTTCAATTTCTGAGTAGAAAGTAGTGTTTTCAGAAGAAAATATGTCCTAAGAAAACACTGAACTGTGAATGTGTATCTTTTCCAGTCTTGTCAACTACTATTATTTCTCCTCCTTGCTATTACTTTGAGACCATTTCCCCCCCTTTTCATTACAGTTATCTTCTCCTCCTCCCTTGATTAGAGCAATCCTGGCTAGTCAGGAATCACAAGATAAAATGCAATGCTTCAAAGACAACCAGATTTGTCTAGATGATATCATCACTGAGGACCAACACAATTAGTTGAGATTAAAAGCAATACCTTTGTCTGGAGATGGTCCTTGACTTCCAAAAGTAATTCATCTCAGTTGAGGCAAGCCACATGTGGCCAGTAGCTACATCAGTCCAGTCAGGACATGTCCAAGACAGGTGGGACAGGGCTACAGACTCTGGATTAAGCAATTGAGTATGGTAGTCAGGTAAAGCCTATCATGCCATGAAACCTCATTTGGGTGGAGGGAGCAACTAGGGTTAGGCTCCAGGATGGTTCCTGGTTGGGTAAAAGGGTGGAGGGTAGGAGCAAGGCCCAGGAGGGGATTGGAAGGCTGGCCTACTTAAGGAGGATCTGTGGCAGGCCAGGGAGGATAGCGTATCCCTGCTAAGGCAGTGTGTGAGAACACGGGGTACAGAAAAGGAGGAATCAGGTGGAGCAACTCCCTCCCATCTCCAAACTGAAGCCTTCTGGGTCCTACGCTGCGGGGGAGGGAATGCAGCAGAATGGGGCAACATGGCCTTGATAAGAGAGAGCATCACACTTTCTTGATCAGTCAAATGGATAATACAGAAAAACCAGGAATTACCTAGTGAGCACTAAGAAGCCAATCAGATTTGGCTATGTGTTTACATGACAGAGGAGAAAATGACTCTAGTTCAGGAAGCCTGAATTGGCAAATGGCTGCCATCTTTCAGTGCAACTACCAAATACAACCCAAACAAAGGCACTTTGCAAAACTGCAGAAAACATTTGTGAAAAGGGGTTCCCTCCACCATGATTTTAGAAAATTGCAGAAAATATTTGTGAAAAGCAGTCCCCTCTACCGTGTTTTAGCAATCCTAATAAATATCCTAGCAGTTTCTTGTTGTGATATTCTTGTGAGAAATTTCAATTCTTGGCTAGTTTTGAGGCTCAAAGGTATTGGAAGATTTAGATTAGTATGAAAAATGCTTACATAGCCCTTCTTCAGATGAGAATACTGCTGACTTGCTGGAGCAGCCGATGGGCCTGTTGCCAACATTATTATGAAATCCCTTTGGCTCATGATTCCAGGCAAACACAGTCTTTGTACAGTGCCAGACACATAACAGCATGCAGCTTTCTTTCCCAAAATTCCTAAATGGAGTCTATGAGACCCACAAAGACAGGAGAGAAGTTTTTGCCAGTGCCCTGTGGGATTTCCTAGCTGATTCTCAGTTCTGCTCTTTAGCGAGCCTGTCTATTTTGTTCCTCGGGCAGAATCAATATTGCTAACAGCTTGCTTTGTATCCACTACTGCCTTGTTGCACACCAAAAACCATGAAAGAAGATAAACTTTGACTGAGTTTCTTTTCCTAAGAGAAGGCTGAAGTAATTAGAGGAATTAGATCAGGTTAGATTCCAGAGGGCAAAGGGCTAGGAGATGATATGAGAGGATAAGAGGGGGGAGGGGAAGAAGAGGACTCAGAAAGTTATTTAAGCTGGGGATCATGGGTTTATCAGTTGGGTAACATTGTACTGGTGGCAGAGAAAGTTCTATATATTTTTTCTCAGTACCGGTGTTCCTAATATAAAAATGGCTTAACTTGAACTAGTCTGCATTCATGTTCAACTTTTTAATTTCTTCTTTCCCATTGTGAATAGCAACAGAGCTTCATGCACAGCATGATTATGATTCTCAGTCCTGTGCTTGGATCTGGAAAGAGTGGCTGAAGTGACTAATAGAGGAAACACTTTGCCACAGTTACTGCTGATGTTCACTAAAGGAAGAGAGTTTGAAGAACCCCTTGCCTGAGTACCAGGTCCCATAGGAATGGGTGGAACAGAGGCATGTCCCTTCTGTCCTTTTCCAATTCAAAATACAGCCTCTTTTAAAGGTTTGTTGCTTCCAGGGCTTTAAACATTGCAGGTCATTATACTACATGTAACTGGGTGTCAATATCAAAGTTTAGCTTAGCCAAAGATGAAGGCAATCACAGTAGTGGTGGTGGTGAAAAGTGCCATCCAGTTGCAGCTGACTTATAATGACTTTGTATTGTTTTCAAAGCAAGCAGCATTCAGAGGTGGTTTGCCATTGCCCTCCTCTGTGTAGTGACCCTGGACTTCCTTGGTGGTCTCCCATCCAAATACTAACTGGGGCTGACCCTGCTTAGCTTCTGAAATCTGGTGAGATCAACTTAGCCTAAGCCATCCAGGCCAGGGTGATCACAGTAGAGCTGGTACTTTATCTTCCATGCTAGCATCCAGATCCAGGGTCAGGCTGCTTTCAAGGCCCTGGAACAGACTCTGGGCAGCAACAGTAGTTCAGTCTGATCCAGCCCCTGCCTACCTAATATAATTCAGCTCCCTGTCTGCGTCAGTCAGGAGGGCAGGGCAGACAGCTGCAGCTACCCATTCACTTGCAGGCTGTTGGCTACCCAAATGGAGTGGAAAATGGCCATTGATGATATCCTCTGCTGTCCAGCCAGTGATGGTGATTGGGAATATTAGCTCATGGCCCTCATGCCTGATGTGAGAATGCCAAGGAGTAGAGGTGGGTGACTGATCAGAGGTAGAGAGCTGTGGTTATAGCTGTAGTGCGGATAAGGGGAAAGAAAAGAGGCACAGATTAAGAGCATATTCAATAAATCCACATTTCCAAGAATATTACTGTTTTAGATTCTTTTGGACACCTAAATAATACTTTCATGTGTGTCAAGAGGAATCCCAAAAGAGAACATGTTAGAACACATTTTCAGGTTTGTCTGTTTTTTAAATCTAAAAAATCCCGTTTTAACTTGTGCATGAAGGTCCAGGATTCTAGGAGACGAAACATTAGTGCTATCTGAAGCAGAGTTATATCCTTTGGTTTTAGACCACTATAACTATGCTTAGGATAGTACTACATGTCTCCTTTAACCAGTAACTTAAAAGGAAAGAGATTTGGGGGTTGTAGTAGAAAGCCTGATGAAAATGTCATATCAATACAAAAAGGCATTTGCTGGTGATTATTAGGAAAGAGATAAAACAGCCACTGTTATAATGTCCATTCATAGCTCTACTATTGTAGTCTCATTTGGAATACTGTGTACAGTTTTGGTTGCCATATCTCAGAAAAGATACTGCTGAGGTAGAAAAAATTCAGAAGAGGCCAACCAAGATGATTAAGGAGGTGGAGCACCTTTCCTGGGAGGAATGCTTGAGGAGATGACTTTGCAGTCTAAGAGGAAGACAACTAAGGGGAGACATGATGAAAATGTATAAAATTATGTATGGGGTAGAAAAAGCACATAGAGATAATGTTTTTTCTCTCTTCCATTCTGCTAGAACTTGGTGGCACCAACTGGAAAAATGTTATATGATGGACAAAAAAGTAATCAAATTGTGGAATTCACTGCCAGTGGATCACTTTAAAGGGGATTAGATTCATGGAGGACTGGTCAATCAGCAGCTATCAGCCATGATGTATGACAGGAACTTCCATATCTAGAGGCAGTAAACTTCTTAATATCAGAGCTAGGAAGGGAAGACCTCGGCTTCTATGTCCTCTTACTGACCCTCCAGGATAACTGGTTACTTACTGTGTGATACAGCATACTGTACTACATGGTGAACTGGTCTGATCCAGCAGGGCTCTTCTTATGTTCTAACTGACCAGTTTTTACAGTTCTACCACAAATAAGTGCAAAAGATATCGTGGTGGGACACTATGGATGCCAGCCTCCAGGTGGGACCTGGGGATCTCCCGGAATTACACCTCACCTCCTGACTACAGAGATCAGTTCCTCTGGAGAAAATGGATGCTCTGGAGGGTGGACTATATGGCATTGTACCCCACTGAGGTCCCTGTCCTCCCCAGGTTCCATCCCCAAATCTCCAGGAGTTTCCCAATCTGGATCTGGCAACCCTACCCCTCTCTCCCACCAGTAGCCAGAGGGAACCTAGCAATCCTATGGGGCACATAAACTGACAGATCAAAGCACTAGCATTATATACATGCAGCCAGTGTTGATTCCTATGATTATTATCTTTCTGTTTGTTTTTAAAGAATCTTGGCCCAATTTTGCTGATGTGATTAAGGTAAAATTTGAGTAGAAGCCTCAGCAGGAGCTGAACGAACGTCAGAGGAGTATGCAAAGATAATTTTGTGCTTACTGTCTTCCTGCAAGCAACATAATCTGGAACTAATTTAATATGCACATCAGCATTTAGATATCTTTCCACCATAATATAATAACTGAACAGGAATCTTATTCTCACATGCACCAGAGCAAACCAAAAGCAACTGGAACAATTTGCCTTTGTGGCATTTTCCTCTGGATACTTCATAGCAGATTTTTGTTCCATGAATATTTTTTTATTGCTTCCAAACTCCACTATAAACTCTGCCGCAATTTACATTGTTTTAAGGAAGTTTTTAAAGCAGAGGGATTACTTCCGCTCACAATATCCACAAATACCACTATAAAATATGATTGTAAAAGAGGTGATGGGTTGTATCCCAAAAGTCATAACTGGTTTTGAGGGGAATAGTAGCAGTAAAATATGGATATGAAGCAATAGCTGTGCAAAATATTTCCCAAAGGAGAGGAAGATTACCAACACAGTAATATAAAACACAGCTAAAGAATAAGATACACACACACACACACACACACACAGTTCAGGTTATACAATGCTTTCCTTGAAAATGCTAACACTTGGGAACCTGATATACACTATCTGGCAAAATATGCTACAAAGCAATATATAAATTTTCAATTATTCTTGATGGTCTTTCCAATTTCTATTCTTTCCTTTCAATCCATCATTGTAGGTTCATAAGTTGCAAGTCTGACATCTACTTGTGCTGTATCCTCAAGTGCTGCATGAATCACATTTAAATTTTTTAAACCTTGGCTGGTTCCATTCCAAACAAAGTAAAGCACTTTGAAGCCCCACTGAAAGTTAAGCATGTACTTAAAAATGTCTCTCACTGAAACCAATGGAACTTCTAAAGTGTTTAACTTTGACTAGCTTGGGCTGAAAGCATAGTGATATTCATTCATTGGCTCAGGAACAACATATGGCTTTTTGATGTGTTACCCAGTAGGGCACCTACCCCACATTTCAGGAAAGTTGATAAGACCCTTGCCCAGTGGGGCTTGTTGGCAAATGGTTTCCACCTTGAAACAGGAGGAATGGGTAAGCTGTAAGCATTCCTGAGTCACAGCCCTCATGCCAAGACAGAAGGGTGGCCCTTTTGTTGGTGTAATTGTGAATGTGCAGTGAACTTGGATGGCCCAGGGTGGCCCAGTCTTGTCAGATCATGGAAGCTAAGCAGGGTTGGTCCTGGTTAGTACTTGGATGGGAGACCAGCAGGGAAGTCTAGGGTTGTTAAGCAGAGGTAGGCAATGGCTAACCACCTCTGTTCATCTCTTGCCTTGAAAACCCTATAGGGTCACATTAAGTTGGCTGTGACTTGGCAGCACTTTCTGCCACCACCAAATGTGAATATGTCTCTTTAGAGAGCAGCACAATTCTGCTCTTCTAGTATATTCTCAATTACCTCTAGCAAATTACCTGAAATCAGAAGTAGGCACACAGCCTGCTTAATGATTAAAAACAGTTAATCTGCAACTAAATAGTGTGCACGCAGTTTAGCAAAACAACACTATTTTATGGGAATTAGAGCGTGAGAAGCCTTGACAGCCCAGACCCTCCTTATATTTGGGAGTGATGTCAAATGAAAGTTATTTCCTGCTTACTTATTCAAACATTAACCGGGACTAGAAACCCAAAATATAAAGGAAGTAGCTGTAAGTAAAGCATAAGAAAATGAAAATTTACTAAGTAAAAGCAAGAAATGTAACTTGTTTGATCTTAAGCCTTGTCAAATCCCAGGATCCCTTGTAATATCACAGAGAAGTCTAGTGCACCATCTGATCACACATGGCTTTCCATCTGACAACTTTTATCCAGTACAAGACCCAATTCTTTGACAAGACACTCCAGCATGTGATGGAGCAGGGTTTTTATAAAGAGGTGCCAGCTTTGAGGTGGAGTCTGGAGATCTCCTGGGATTACAAATGATCTCCAGACTATGGAGATCAGTTCCACGGGAGAAAACAGCTGCTTTGGATGGTAGACTCTACAGCATGATACCCACTGAGATTCCTTGCCCCTCCCAAACCCTGCTCTCCCCAGGCCCACACTCAAATCTCCAGGAATTTCCTAATGTGGAGCTGGCAGCCCTATTTTTTTTATCTGTCTCAGTCTGGTTTCTACACTGATTTTTACAGAGGCTATCATGTTCATCTATGTCATTGGACACTGCACCAACATCAGTATTTCTGGATCTCTTTGAGGCATCCTACACTATTTTTTAACTTGCTAAATTGCCAGCAAGGTTCTTCTGTGTGACTCATTAGGTTTATGTTTTTGAAGGCTTTCACACCCGGAGTTCATTAGTTGTTGTAGATTTTCTGGTTGTATGGCTATGGTCTTGTAGGACAAGGAAAAATGAATGTGATTTCTGAATGTGGGTTCTGACATTTCCTCTGATACATTTATATATTGACAGCTGCCACTGTGCCTTCAAAAGTTTAATTATAATAGATCCAGATCTTGGTATGTAACCTAGAATCTTCTGATTAGAGAAGCTTATAGTAGAATATATTTTATAACTGTACCTTTTGTATATAAAGTTATATATATGTTAAAGAAAAGCATTATTAGAGGCTTCTGGAGCTAGAATTAGAATGCAATAAGAATGGAATGCTATTTAGAAGTTGCAAGGCCGCCGAGACCGAAGTTTAATGTGATTCACAGCTCTTATCAGCAAGCTGTCCACCTGTGAATCCAGGAAGGACCCAGTGTTCTCTAATGTTCCCAATGTTCTGAAGTCAAGGTAAACAAGTGTAATTACTGACACCACTGAGAGATGCACTGAGTCAAATGATGCTTGTATGATGTTAATTACTTGGTACCAATTAGAAACTCTTTAATGTGTAAACAATATGTGATGTCATTTGGGGTATAAGGCCTTCTGCCCTTCCTGGTTATGGCAAAATACAGTTTTGGAATTGCTGAGTGCAAAGGCACTCAGCCCTGTATTTCCTGTTTCAATGCATTTCAGTTTTTCAGGTCAGGAAACCATGCCCTATTTATTTTTAAGCTCTCTTCTTTCCTGTTAAAATTGTGTTTTTGTTTATGAATTTCAATGGCTTCCCTGTGTAATCTTACATGGTAACTGGATGTGTTGTCCAGCATTTCAGTGTCTTGGAATAAGATACCATGTCCTGTTTGAGTTAGGCTATGTTCAGCCACTGCTGATTTTTCAGGTTGGCCAAGTCTGCAATGTCTTTCTTGTCTGGATGCTACGCTTGTCTGGATTCTTGTCTGGAAGCTACACTGTGCGGTCCTGATGTAAACCTGTCCACAACTGCAGGGTATGTGGTATACTCCTGCAGAAGTGAGGGGGTCTCTTCTGTCTTTTGCCAATCATAGTATCTGTTGTATTTTTCTGATGGGTTTGAATACTGTTTGTAGGTTGTGTTCTTTCATAAGTTTTTCATTAGGTTTTCGTATGTGATGTAGCTAATCTTAGACCACTCATTTCTGTCTTTAGAAATGAGCAATACTGAGAGCACAGTAGAGCTGAGCTGGGGGAAATTCACATGTGTTACAATAGAAAGTGATATAAAAGCATAATTTTACATTACCAGATAATTGGCAACAACATAACATCTTGAATGTATCTCAATTGTCACAAAATGAATACATTTTAGATCATTAAATATTAAATGGTTTTCCAAAAATAAAAATATTTAATGTTGCTTTTCCACAAAAATGTAACAGAATAACAGCATGCCTAAGCAACATGAAAACAGAAACAATAAAACTCCAAGGTATGCTCAATAACATATTTTAATTTTTCTAATTTTTTGACAAAGAAGAAAAGTGTTATTTTATTTTCAATTAATTTTGTGCAACATAAAATGAACAAACAAAAAGGGGTTTTGCACATAAGATGTTATTTTTGAAGGGATTAGAATCATTTTTAATTCTGGGGGGAGGTCATTCTGGAAATACTCCAGATGAGCGTGGATTCTAATACTGATGGCCTGGCTATATCTGTCACTTTTTAATAACTGTGCCAATCCTCTTTTAACTGTTTGTGTAGCAGAGAAGGCAGAAGTAGCCAATCAGGGCCCTGGGAACCCTCATAGGGAGATGGGAGGCAAGTTGGAGGAGTAAAAATTGAATGGTTTAACTGCCACTTATTCAAATAGGGTTTAGAAGTCTAACGGGAAGATTAGGGAACTCTATCTCATAAGGCTCCCTCATGGATCACTGCCTTGTCGTGGCGAGGGGGCTTGCGTGGTTTGATGAGGCTGTGGGCTATGCCGTGGAGGGCCACCCAGGACGGACAGGCCACAGCAGAGAACTCAGACCAAGCGTGATCCCCTGGAGAAGGAAATGGCAACCCACTCCAGTATCTTTGCCAAGAAAACCCCATGGACAGTAACAAAAGGCTAAAAGATATGACGCCGGAAGATGAGCCCCTCAGGTCGGAAGGTGTCCAATATGCTACTGAGGAAGAGCAGAGGGCAAGTACGAGTAACCCCAGAAAGAGTGAAGCGGCTGGGCCAAAGCCGAAAGGACGCTCAGTTGTGGATGTGTCTGACGGTGAAAGGAAAGTTCGATGCTGCAAAGAACAATACTGCATAGGAACCTGGAATGTAAGATCTATGAATCAAGGTAAGCTTGACGTGGTCAAAAATGAGATGGCAAGAATGAACATCGACATCTTGGGAATCAGTGAACTAAAGTGGACAGGAATGGGCGAATTTAACTCAGAAGACCATTATATCTACTACTGTGGCCAGGAATCCCGTAGAAAAAATGGTGTGGCCTTTATAGTCAACAAGAGAGTGAGAAAGGCAGTATTGGGATACAATCTCAAAAATGACAGAATGATCTCGGTCCGAATCCAAGGCAAACCATTCAACATCACAGTAATCCAAGTCTATGCCCCAACCACTGCTGCAGAAGAGGCTGAAGTGGACCAGTTCTACGAAGACCTACAACAGCTCGTAGAACTAACACCAAAAAATGATGTCCTCATCATCATAGGGGACTGGAATGCTAAAGTAGGAAATCAAAAGGTAACCGGAATAACAGACAAGTTTGGCCTTGGAGAACAAAATGAAGCAGGGCAAAGGCTAACAGAGTTTTGTCAAGAGAACACGCTGGTCATAGCAAACACCCTTTTCCAACAACCTAAGAGGCGTCTCTACACATGGACATCACCAGATGGGCAACACCGAAATCAGATTGACTATATAATTTGCAGTCAAAGATGGAGAAGCTCTATCCAGTCAGTAAAAACAAGACCTGGAGCTGACTGTGGCTCAGATCATGAGCTACTCATTGCAAAATTCAGACTTAAATTGAAGAAAGTTGGGAAAACCACTCGGCCATTCAGATTTGACCTAGATCGCATCCCCGATGAATATACAGTAGAGGTGAAGAATAGGTTTAAGGGACTAGATTTGATAGACAGAGTGCCTGAAGAACTATGGACAGAGGTCCGTGACATTGTAAAGGAGGCAGCACTCACCGCCATCCCAAAGAAAAAGAAATGCAAAAAAGAAAAGTGGCTGTCTGATGAGGCTTTACACATAGCAGAGGAAAGAAGGAAAGCTAAAGGCAATGGGGAAAAGGAAAGATTTGCCCAACTGAATGCAGATTTCCAGAGAACAGCAAGGAGAGATAAGGAGGCTTTCCTGAATGAACAATGCAAAGTAATAGAGGAAAACAATAGATTGGGAAGGACTAGAGATCTGTTCAAGAAAATTGGAGAAATCAAGGGAACGTTCCATGCAAAGCTGGCCATGATAAAGGACAAAAACGGTAGGGATCTAACAGAAGCAGAAGAGATTAGGAAAAGATGGCAAGAATACACAGAAGAACTATACAAGAAGGACCTCGATGTCCTTGACAACCACGATGGTATAATCACTGACCTTGAGCCAGACATCCTGGAAAGCGAAGTTAAATGGGCCTTAGAAAGCATTACTAACAACAAAGCTAGTGGAGGTGATGGTATCCCAGCTGAGTTATTCAAAGTCTTAAAAGAAGATGCTGTTAAAGTGCTGCACTCAATTTGCCAACAAATTTGGAAAACACAACAGTGGCCACAGGATTGGAAAAGGTCAGTTTACATTCCAATCCCAAAGAAGGGCAACGTCAAGGAATGTTCAAACTATCGCACAATTGCACTCATTTCACACGCTAGCAAGGTCATGCTCAAAATCCTACAAGCTAGGCTCCAACAGTACGTGGATAGAGAACTGCCAGAAGTACAAGCTGGGTTTCGAAGAGGTAGAGGAACTAGAGATCAAATTGCCAACATTCGCTGGATTATGGAGAAAGCAAGAGAATACCAGAAAAACATCTACTTCTGCTTCATTGACTATGCTAAAGCCTTTGATTGTGTGGATCACAATAAATTATGGCAGGTTCTTAAAGAGATGGGAGTACCAGACCACCTCACCTGTCTCCTGAGAAACCTGTATAAGGGTCAAGAAGCAACAGTTAGAACCGGATATGGAACAACTGATTGGTTTAGCATAGGAAAAGGAGTACGACAAGGATGTATACTGTCACCTTGCTTATTTAATTTATATGCAGAGTACATCATGCGAAATGCTGGCCTGGATGAATCACAAGCTGGAGTTAAGATTGCTGGGGAAAAGATCAATAACCTCAGATATGCAGATGATACCACTCTGATGGCAGAAAGTGAAGAGGATCTAAAGAGCCTCTTGCTCAGGGTGAAAGAGGAGAGTGCAAAAGTGGGCTTGAAGCTCAACATCAAAAAAACTAAGATCATGGCATCTGGCCCCATCACTCCTTGGCAAATAGAAGGGGAAGTCGTAGAAGTAGTGACAGACTTCACGTTCCTAGGATCCCAGATCACTGCAGATGGTGACTGCAGCCATGAAATTAAAAGACGCCTGCTCCTTGGGAGGAAAGCGATGGCAAACCTAAACAGCATGATAAAAAGCAGAGACATCACCTTGCCAACAAAAGTCCGCATGGTCAAAGCAATGGTATTCCCCGTAGTAATGTATGGCTGTGAGAGTTGGACTATAAGGAAGGCCGAGCGCCGAAGAATAGATTCTTTTGAACTATGGTGCTGGAGAAGACTCTTGAGAGTCCCTTGGACTGCAAGGAGATCAAATCAGTCAATCCTAAAAGAAATCAACCCTGACTGTTCCCTGGAAGGCCAGATCCTGAAGCTGAAGCTCAAATACTTTGGCCACCAAATGAGAAGGGAGCATTCACTGGAGAAGACCCTGATGCTGGGAAAGATTGAAGGTCAAAGAAGAAGGGGACGGCAAAGAATGAGATGGTTAGACAGTGTCATCGATGCAACGAACATGAAATTGAGCAAACTTCAGCGGACAGCGGAAGACAGGAGGGCCTGGCGTAATCTGGTCCATGGGGTCGCGAAGAGTCGGACTCGACTGTGCGACTGAACAACAAAATCTCATAAGGAGTCTTCAGAAACTGAACTGGTTTAGTGTAACTGCCAAGAGAGGCACTGTAGTAGGAGGGTGCCTGTTGGGCCAACCTGGGAGAAACCACTGTAACCAGTGGGATGAGAACCTGTATTAGAATCTGAACAGATAAGCCAGGCTCTGGAGCAGAGGAAAACTAACAAGCAGCCAGGCAACCAGGCAGAAGGCGTTAAGGTGGGTAGAGGAGTCCATTCTGTGGGAGGGTTGGTCAAGGGAGATGGCAATCAACCCATGGGTGGAGCTAGCAGATGTAAGATGCATGCCATGAGACAGAAGAAAAGGCCAGGGAAAAGAAGTCAAGCAGGCTGATAGGTATGGCCTGAACGAGTCTCTCCATAACCTGAGTTAGTCTGTGAGTTCAAGAGTGCTACCACTGCATTGGGCAGCCAAGAACAAAGAAGACAGCATAGACAAATATCCACCCTCCAGCCTTTTACAGCTCCTGCTGCTCACCGGCACATACTGGTTGTTCAGCTCTAGAACTTAGGACATAACTACACAATGTACCTGACATGTGCTGGGTCATGGGTGCATGATTGGACTCACAGTCACACATGCATCAGGAGAACTTGCCTTAAAAACACACTCATTCATATAGCACCAAAGTTGCCAGCCCCCAAGTGAGTGAAGGGCATTTTCCTCACACCCAGCTTCCATTTCCTGCTTGGAGCAGCAGCAGGGGGGGGAATTAAAAAATGGCCATCAGACCAATACCGTGATTTCATTTCCATGGAAAATCCAAAAGTGATGTCAGTCTTCTTTAGAAATGGCTTGGAAATATGGTTTACCATAGAGTTTCTGGTGATTCCTAGACAGATGTGGCATCACTTTCAGGTTTACCTGCAAGTGATGTCACGCCATCACTGATGGCCATCCCTCATGTCCCCTCCTCCCCAATTTCCCTTTGGTTGCCAGGCCAGGCCAACTCTGTTAACCCCACTTGGGACTGTGAAGTTATGCTGTAATGCAGAGATGGAGCTTCCAGTTTCTCTTCTACCCCACTTTCACCCTAGGAAGCACATTTGGAGCCAGAGAAAAGGGGCAAACAGTCCCTCTACCTCCCTTTCTGCTGAAAACAGGGTGGGAAGGAAACTGAAAGTTCCTCCCCCCCACAGTGCTCCCTCACACACTGAGCAAACAAGTACTTTTTAAAGTGAGCTCTACTGATATCTGTCTGTCTGAGAGTCTAGTTGTGAATCCATGACCCCACATGTGATGGATGTATGGTATATCTTGACCCTTAGTTTAAGTTAAGGGGTAGACTGAGGTGTGAGTGTTATCAGCTCCTGTAAAAATCTAATGTTTGAGAAACCTGAGGGAAACTTGTTAACTGTTCTGGGTTGCTCACAAAATCTGGCCAGCCTCCTGTTTCTTTCTCCCTAATGTGCCATAATCTGTTTGAAGCATTTTGTAAAGAGATTCTTACTTCAGTATACTGTGTTAAAAGAAATGGTTGTACAAACATACACAGACAAGGTCAGAAATAGAACTTGATCCTATAGATTGATAGTCAGATTCAAGTAAGGTAGCAAACACACCCAGAATACAGGTTTTGGATGGGCCAACTGTGATATGCTTTGGATGTCTGGATGCTTAGGTTGTATGGAGACTGCAACAGTGCAGCTCCTGGAAAATCCTGTACTGATTCAAGAACCTAGTTATAATCAAAGTAGTAGGAACATATCACACAACGAGTTGCAGTTGCCCCACCCAAATAAACTCCTGATGAACACTTCACCTCCTCTTAAGTATCTTCCTTACAACCCCCCTGCCCATATTTTTAGGAAGGCTGTCTTTTGTTTCCCATATCCATGAGAGGTAAATGACTTGAGCGCAGCCTTCACTATGCTGGAACTGAAATTGAGTCCTGTTCCCTATAGATTTGAGTAATGTCTCTACAGGAGATTCTTTCTTTCTTTCTTTCTTTCTTTCTTTCTTTCTTTCTTTCTTTCTTTCTTTCTTTCTTTCTTTCTTTCTTTCTTTCTTTCTTTCTTTCTTTCTTTCTTTCTTTCTTCCTTCCTTCCTTCCTTCCTTCCTTCCTTCCTTCCTTCCTTCCTTCCTTCCTTTCCTTCCTTTCCTTCCTTTCCTTCCCTTCCTTCCTTCCTTCCTTCCTTCCTTCCTTCCTTCCTTCCTTCCTTCCTTCCTTCCTTCCTTCCTTCCTTCCTTCCTTCCTTCCTTCCTTCCTTCCTTCCTTCCTTCCTTCCTTCCTTCCTTCCTTCCTTCCTTCCTTCCTTCCTTCCTTTTCTTTCTCTCTCTCTCTCTTCCCTCCACACCCCCCAAATAAAAGAACATTGTCTACGTGTGTGTAAATCAGGGGTGGTCAAACTTGCTTAATGTAACAGCCACACAGACTAAACGTCGGATGTTTGAGAGCCACAAGACATGAACAAATATTACACACACATTTTTACTGAAAGATATGCAAATTTGCTTTTTATTAACATTAAATTAGAC
Organism: Gekko gecko; assembly: GCA_029375565.1. NCBI lineage: Eukaryota > Metazoa > Chordata > Lepidosauria > Squamata > Gekkonidae > Gekko > Gekko gecko. Next base: position 92,996,814 of record JAPDNY010000010.1, on the reverse strand, counting down.
TGTGTGAAAGACCCTCATGCAGCTCCCAAGCCGCAGTTTGGCCAACCATGGTGTAGATAATGCACTTACCTTTATTTTTGAGAACTGGTGGTGGCAGACACAGGGAGACACTCCGAGCCTGACCATGACAGCAGCGGATGCCAGGAGTCACTCTGGGCTTGACCACAGTGGCAGTGGATGGCCAGAGCTGCCATGCAAGCCCAGTATCAGGAAACTCTGAGGGCCACTGAGTGCTGTTGTGGCAGTGGCCACAAACATCAGGAGCCACTCCCATGCTGGGCTAAGCAATGAGGGGATGGGATTCCCCTCCACAATTCTTCCAGAGGCCCCACTTGTTAAAGCATAATACCCAAATAGCTGTATGGTCTGGCCTGCAACGGGGTAGGGGAATTATGGTATACATACTGAACTCACTGGGTTGGAACTAGTGCACCATTTCCAGTTTCATTAGAGCTCTTGTGCAAGCCAAAATGCAAGAAACAGACTATGGTAGCTATTTGCTATGTAGCTGTGGTAACTATGTCAAACTTGTGTTTCTGCTTGTACAAGATCTTGTAGAACCAATTTCTGGGCACTATAATATAGAAGGTGGAAAGTGCTAGATGTTGCACAAGGTCTTGCACAAGAGGAAATGTGCTAAATCCATTTATGCTTCCCCTTGCACATCACCGGATCCAAGTCACTGACATTAGGCATATTATAGCAGGGATTACTGATGGTGTGTTACTAATTGGGATTTGCTTTTTGCTATTGCCTAGTGTACATGGTATGATTAGAGATGTATTTCATGCTTTAATGATTTCAAATTTCCACTGATATCCCATAAGCTGCTTTGTATAAACAATCCAATAATTCAATCCAATAAGCAAACCTTTCCGTAATACATATCTGCTGTTTCAGATTCATAATGTCTGCTGTCTGTTATATTGTTTAACTTCTGGCACCAAGTCAAAACTGTGCTATTTCATCAGGCATTTTAATGGTGGCTAGACGGATCCTAAGGTCTTGCTGCATCAGACAACTGTTGTACTAATGGTGCCATGGCATACCTAAAACTTTATGATTTGCTAGCAACATAAACAATACAAACAAAAGCCAATTTAGCAAGACCAAATTCCACAGAATCTCTGGCATAACTCACCAATTAAAACAACTCTCTATGATGGTTCTTCCTCATTACTCATGCATAGAAGGCTCCAATCAACAAATAGTGGCAGGGAGAATAACACAATATTATCCTGCTTTGTACATGCAAAATCCTTCCACAAACAAGGTATAAGCATACTTCCTGGAGTATTAGGCAGCACTTCATCTCTACAAGAAACTTCCCATAGACAAACGTAAATACTATGCATGTAGAAAGGCATTCAGAGCTTCCTTCCTTCCTTCCTTCCTTCCTTCCTTCCTTCCTTCCTTCCTTCCTTCCTTCCTTCCTTCCTTCCTTCCTTCCTTCCACAGACAGACAGACAGACAGACAGACAGACAGACAGACAGACGGGTAGATGGATGGATGGATGGATGGACGGATGGACAGGAATGTGCCAGCAAATTGGCAGAGAGTTAAGGGAGGCTACGGAAGAGAGCTCCACCCTCCCCTGCAAGCATTTGCTATGTGGTGGTTAGGACAAGAGAGGGAATCAATCTTGTAGGCACTTGGAATTGAATAAGTATGGAGGGGGAGGCTTTTTGATTAGGAAATTCATATCTAGACTTTCTGAACACCCAGGGACACCGGGCTCATGAGCTATTACTGTACTCTGCATTCTTGGGTATTTAACAACAGAGGTAAAGGGGATGTTGGGCCTAAGAGGGTCTGCATAGCGAAGTCACTGTTCCACCTTGCATCCTGTACTCCCACCTTTCCCTGCTGCCAGTTTCAGATGCTTCCTAAGAAAAATGTTTTGAATCTTGCTGCAGAGCTGATTCCACCCAGATCATGCTCATAGCACACAGGACATTTACATCAGCATGTGTTTGAGATCAGACTCTTTGCAAAGAAGAGGAAGATAACCATCTGGACAGGATTAATGTAACTTGCAACAGGAGGAAGTCCTGTGTGAGCTAGCTGGATATTCAGTGGAAAAGGGCCATGTAATAGGAAATACTCAATATTGGTTTGATTCCTTCTCTGGGAAGATATGCACAAGGCAAAGTTCCCATTCTGAGTACTTTGGTAGCAATAAAAATTTGTAATTTGCAAGGTAGCAAGACCAGAACAAAGACTTCCCACAACAAACAGCCAAGCCATAGTCACACAGCTACTTCCTGCTCTTCATACATTCAGTGTAACATCTGAAATATGGCTTTATTCTATTTATGTAGAATATTATTAAACCCATCTTTCTCCTGACAACGCATGACCCAAGGTGGGTTACAACAATAAATATAAAAACAATAAGTTTAAAATAAATCTAAAGTTCCATTAAAAGAAACAGTACAAAATCATCCTGCTCACAGCCAGAAAAATTCTTGCTCCAAGAAGCCTACCCCACAAGCCCTCAGAATAATTCAATTTTACAGCCTTGATTGAAAGCCAGGAGGACAGAACTCTCCCACACCTCTATTCCAGATAGGGTTGTCAATTCTGGGCTGGGAAAATCCTGGAGATTAGAGGGTGAAACCTGCGGAGGACAGAGTTTTGGAAGGGGAGGTAACTCAGTGGTGTATAACACCACAGAGTCCACCCTTCAAAGCAGCCATTTTCTCCAGGAGAACTGATCTCCATAGTCTGGCGATCAGTTTTAATTCTGGGAGATCTCTAGGTCCCATCTGGAAGTTGGCAACCCTCATTCCAAAGCTGCGGTGCAGCCACGTGAAAAGCGCAAACCCAAGCCATTACAGAACATACCCCAACCAAAGGAGAGACAGACAATAGGCCTTGATGGGAAGAACAAATCTGCCTCAAGGGAACTTGCAATGAGAGACAGTCCTTCATATATGCGGGCCACAGGACATGAAAGACATTAAAGGTAAGCAACAGCAGCTTCAATTGAACCCAGAAATTAATAGGAAGCCACTGAAGGTATCTCGAAATAGGACCCTGGGAGTCAGGATACTCCTAACTTTGAGAAGAACAAGTTGAATACCATGTTTGACAGCCACAATCACCTTTTTCCCCATCTGCCATCCACTTTAAATGTCATCAAACAGCTTTGCATCAGCACAGTAGGCAAGGTGGTTTTACCTGGGGTCATGGTGGGTCAGGTCAGGTGATATATATTTTTAATTTTTTTATTTTGTGTGTATGTGTGTACTTGCGAGCCTGGAAGTCATGGTGACCTCTAGCAACCCCTAGTGGGGCTAGGATGTTTTCAGAGAGGTGACCTGATTGCCTGTCTCTGCATCCTGGCCCTGGTATTCTTTGGAGGTCTCCCTTCCGAGTACTTTCCAGGGTCATCCCTGCTTAGCTTCTGAGATCTGATGAGATCGGGCTTGCCTGGGCTATCCAGGTCAGGGCAGGTGATACACTTATATGAAAGGGGAACGATGGCTGCAGTCACACACACACTAAATAATCCACTTTCAATGTACTTTCCAGCTGGATTTTTACTGTGTGAACCTGCAAAATCCATTTGGAAAGTGGACTGAAAGTGGATTTCTTAGTGTGTCTGACCACAGCCTATGTCTCCCATTAAGGCAATAATACAAAAACATAGACTTTAAACCAGTTGCCAGTTGTTTAGTATTGACCTGAACAGTCCAGTATTTCACTTGCCATCTGGGGGAAAAGTGGGTATTTTTAGAGTTGCAGACGGCATCCCTCTGTCCCTCTCTCTGTCTCTTCCCCCTTCTGACTACACAAAAGGGGAAGGGGGACAGAAAAACAAACTCAATCCAAGACAATTCTAGCATTGTCTTCCCCTCTTCCACCATTGCTTCCAATTGGCTGAGTGAAGCAGCTCACTGATTGCTAACCTCCCCTGTGCACCCCCAAGTCCCATCTGGCTGCTGCCTAGTGTCACCCAACCAGTTTGTTCTCATGAGAGTCAGGTTGGCATACTGATAGCCTAACACTGGTGGCAGAACCCTCTGGTGAGGCGGGCTTTGTGTAGCTGAGGAGAGGCTGGGCCGCCCACCCATCTGCTTCCAGCCTGTGCCCTCCCTCCTCACCCCCTCCAGATGGACAGGCTCTGGCCACAGCTACTGAGGACCTACATGGGGCAACAGGGTTTCCAGCGAAAGGTAGGCAGAGGTCAGGCTGGGCTGAGGTGAGTGCAGCCTGCTGCGCCCAGGATCTCACTCCAGGTCAACCCACAATGCTACTTCAGCAAGGCAGCAGTGCCAGCTCCTCAAGCAGCACCTCCTTGCCTTCTTCAACAATCTGGGCTTCCTGCCTCCCACTGGGCAGTGATGCTGGCCCAGCAGGAGGGCTTGGGTGGGGGGAGAAGAAGCACATCCTGTCAAAAAGATGGAAGGCTGACAACTGCTCCTTGCCTTCACCCTGCTGTGCAGGAACGTCACCCAGAGCCCGTGGCCTCTGTTCTGGAGAAAGGCAAGCTGAGCTTGGAACCAGCTGTTGCAATGGCAGCTTCAGCAGATGCATTTTTTAAAACTAGGAGAGATGGGAAATGCACTCCAACCTGTTTACTGGAGAAGCCCTTTGGTTGATAGGCACTTGGTTATGACAGTGAAGCCTGTCAGGAAAAGGCTGTGGAATAATATCACATGGGTATTGCGAGGGTCACTGAGAGCTGCATAGTAGCTTTAAAAGACACTTAATGGAATTTTATTTACTTCCTATTAAAGGGATAGGATTTTTTTCATGTGTGTGTATGGGGGGGGGTCAACATATTTTTATCAAATATGTCCAGTATTTTTGATTAAGCAATCTGGGAACCCTAGACTTAAATTAACACCAACCAGTAAGACTTTTAAAAATACATATTGTGTTTAGACTTGCTAGCTGACTGTTTATACAATTGGCTGTCAAGTGGTGTGCAGTGACAACAGGACTGTGGGGGAGAAGGGAAGTGGGAAAGAAGGACTCCCATCTGGCAGAGAACGCACATGCATGAAACATGCCAACTGCACCTTACTGTACTGTATGCATAAAGGCAAAGTACCCCATCAAACAGGTCTGAACTGTTTTTGAGCAGCCAAACTCTTTGATTCCTTGTTCACCAGACACTGAACGGATATTGAATTGAATTGGAAGGTGTTTGAGCAGCCCTAAACAGGAGTAATATAGTCCCAATAAATAATAAAAGGACTGCAGCATTTTAAAACAACTGAAGTTTCTGGACTGACTTCAAGGGCAGCCCCATGTAGAGTGTGCTACAGTAATCTAGACTTTAAGTTACTGAAGCATAGATCAGCATAGCTAGGTTGATTATTTGTAGATAGAAAGCCAGCTTCCCAACTGAAGCTGGGCAAAGGCATTTCTTGCTTGCTCTCCACTTCATACATCCCAATTGCTGGTGTTTTTTTTCCTCATCGCAAACATCAGGAGAATGTAAGAGGACACCAAGCAACTGAGAATCCCTCTATGACCAGTGGCAAGACTGCAGGCAAGATACAGAATTTTAGCTCTGGTGAGGAGTGGAAGTGAAGAGGTAGAGAACCCATTGTTTTCCCTCCCCAGCACATGTAGTCTGTCAAAATGACTTTTGAGGTCAGTGACAAGTACGCTACTCCCATCACCACGATAACAGAAACACAGATTTTATTGAACAGCATCAGTTGAATAATAAGTTCTGACAACATTACAGAGGAACAAGTATATCCATTTTTTGTTCACGCAAAGATACAGGGACAACAGGGGCAGCTATTTCCCATCAGAGCTGAATAAAGCTGCACCTGTTACCGTACTGTCTGCCATGTGCTGTGGAAAGGCCACAGGATCCCTGTGAAAACAAAAAAGATGCACTCCTACAGAGGAACAGTTGGATTCTCATTTGCTGTTGTTGTAGGCCTCAACTGTCATCTACATGGGATGAGATAAAGAACATCCTTCCTTCCCTGCATGTTGCTGGCTGCCTTGTTGCTTGAAGGAAAACAAGAAAAACAGGATGTTAATAGGAGTTAACCACTGCAGCAGATACTCATTAGGACTGGTCAAAGAATGAGAAAAGGTAATTATGTGATCTTCTATTCCACATGCTTTAGTCTAGTTCCCCACTCTCCCATTGTCAGTCTCCCTGGCATCTCCACTGAGGTTTACCTGCTAGAAGAGATAAGACAATACTCACTCATCCAGTGTAGAGAGCTGAGAAGAAATCTGTTCACAATTTCTGTTGGTTATGCACTATATGGCCTGGGTCTGACCCTGCAAGGAAAATGACCCATAAATATTTGCCCAACAAAACCAGAGAGCTTTGTTTGTACCAGCAGAGGCATCTGTATTTCCAACTGCCCCTCACCAGTGCACAGCGGGACCTTACCGTCATTCAAAATGCTGGTAGTGAAGGGACATCCTCACTGTAAACTGCACTGTGGGAGATACAGCTCAGCCTGTTGAACAAGAGAAAGTTGCTTAGCTATCACATAGACAAATACAAGAGTGCTAACCATTTGCAGGCATTCTGTAGCCATGGATGACTGCTCTGCACACCCATCTCCTTCCTTGTGGCCTGGGTGGGACATAGGAAGCTGCCTTATACTGAGCCTTATACTATCAAGATGAACACTATCTACTTCTAGCAGCAGCAGCAGCTCTCCAGGGACTCAGGGAGGGCTTTCACATCATCTGTTAGAAGCTGAGGATTGAACCTTGGACTTTCTGCATGCAAAGGAGGCACTCTATCACTGAGCCACAGCCCTCCCCCAAAGGAATGGAAGAGGTATAGGCATCATGCACTATATTACAGGCTCTCTTGCTTACCTGAGTGCTTCGTTCTCACAGCACCAGTTGTAGGGGTTGGCTTGGAATACTTGGGATGTATGGCCAAGAGCCTGATGAAAAGGTACCTGTAAGGATTCTGAGAAGACAAGTGATATTCAGCTGTTCCCTTTATTTTTTTTATTATTTTTTATTCATCGGTTGTGCACACTAGTGCCCTCTTTAGACAAAGTGTCCCATTGCCAAGTTTTCATTTCCTAGTTTTCTAGATCTTGGGACAGATATGGTCCTATGACTGTGAACTATCTTGCTGTGCTCCTACTCTGAAGATTATATACTTGTGGTGGTATACTATGTTTAGCTCATGAGTTAGCTGGAGTCCCATCCTGCATTTGTGGCTGGGAAAGAAGAATAACAAGCATAACATTACACCATAGTTGTAGGTAAGACTGAACCCTAAGGAAGCATAGGATTCCAGCTAAGTTATTTGGCTTCTTCAATTTGTCTTTGGTTTTTCCTAGTTTTCTCTTTTGCATTGGTAAAAAGGTTAGTCCTGTAGTCCCTTTTCACTTGCAGAAGGGTTTGCTATGGGTGGCATATTTTTTCCTTGTCATCATAGCGCTGTATTCTGGAAAAACATGGATTTTGGGGAGCAATCCTATTCTATTGACTCTTTTTTTTTGTTGGAGATAATGCCTTTAATCTTTTATTTTGTTGTCTTTGGAATTCAGTTTGTTGAGTCTTCAGATTTAATTTAAAACCCACATCTTCACTTGTGGTTACCAATACTATTTGTGGGTGCTTGTTCTATTGTATCTTTTCTTGTATTTGTTTTGTCTTATTTTCATCTTATCTGGTAACCATTACAGAAACGTGATATGCATATTTTAAAATAAAAACTATGCTCTAATTAGCCCTGCATGGGTAATATGTTCTTAAAGCCCTTTGATATCATTTTAAGGACAAAGTACTTTAAGTAATGCAAATTCATTTTTTTAACCATGCATCCATAATTTTTCAGTCATAACTGAATGGGGGTGGGATACCTTTCAAGAAACAACGAAAATCCAAATAAGGTACTGCATCATTTAAAGACTTTGGCAGTATTTCCACAGCTTCTACATCGCCTGCAGTTCTATAGAAACAGGAGATTTAATGGAGAAGCTTATAGTTCCAAATGCAAAATATCTTTTTATTGAACCAAAAAACAAGAAAAAAAATAAAATCTAGGAATAATAGAAATCATTTGAAGGATTTTGCTAAAAAGGTAAACATTGAAAAAGGCAGGGGTCTTTTGAGGGGGGGAGCACAAGGGAGTGCAGCTCCGGGAGCTCAGGAGCCAAGCCCCACCCCCAGCCTGCATCCCCAGAGTCTTTCAGGCAGCCGAATGTCAATTTCAGCTCCATTATATCCTATGGGCTATTGAAGTCAATGGTGAAAACACAGGGTATATTCTGGGGGCTGGAGGGAAGGGGGTTTGAGGCAGATGCTCTAAACTCACAGGGTAGCTGATGGAGTCTCTCCCCAAGATACCCACCAAGTTTCAAGAACATTGGACCAGGGGGTCCAATTCTATGGGCCCCCAAACAGGTTGCCCCCATTCCCTCCATTGTTCTCTATGGTGGGGGGAAAATTACTTCTTGTACTTTTCTTTTTTCAGGATCATCTATAAAGCACCTAATAGCACAATCCTAAACAGAAGTCAGTGGGCTTCATTGAAGTCAGTGGGCTTAGAAGGGTAGAACTCTGTTTAGGATTGTACAGTGAAACGACTAGATTCTGTACAAAAATCAGCCATGGGATATCCTGTTAGTCCTACAGCTTAATATTCCTTACAGTCACAAAAGAAGGAGGCAGACACACACACTGAAATGCAGGAGATGTCTAGTCTGTTCTCTCTCCCCTCAAGCCCTTAAAAGGCTGGGTAGGTCTATGCTTCCTTGTAAGATAGGAGCACAATCTGCTTATAAAGAAGGTGAATTCTTTATAAACTTCTTTTATGATTTTATGCAAGAGACATTCAGAGGAGGTTTGCCATTGCTCACCTCTGCAACTGGCTCAAACAGGTTAAAAGTTTTAGATATTTAGGAATATATTTTCATTATAGAGCCAGTTGAGTTCCTCATGGAAATGAAGTGATAAAATCTGTGAACTGTGACATACTTGCATTTATCCGTTTTTATTTTACCAAGGGTAATCAATATGTTCCCACAGCTATTAGAGTATTCAACCATAAGATTAGTGCAGGATTGCTTTATGGAGTACCTATTTGGATCAAGGCCTTCAATAAGCAAGTGGAAAGAATACAATCTGACTTCCTTTGGAAAATACTGGGCCTGCCCATGTGTGCCTTATGTGGCCATCTGCCTGGAAACTAATCAAAGACTCCTTGAAACGAAAGCATGGATCAATACTATCAAATTTTGGCTACATCTACATTTTAAGAATAATAACGGTAGCCTTATTTCTCACTTGTTGAAGGAATCTCAGTTATCAATGTGGTTACACCACATAGAAAAGAAAATTAATTCAATAGGGATCAGTATTGATAATTTATCCTCCCTTATCAAAAATTCAGCCTTTGCACAGATTAGACAAAGACTCCTTGACATTGAGATACAGGATCTTAGAAGCCTTGCTAAAGGTCAATGTTCACCCTTGAGCTTGGGAATTTTACCCTATGGGCATATGGCAGAATATTTAATCTCTTTAACAGTTCTGCACTATCGCAGAGCCTGTTCACTAGCCCATTTCAATGTGTTACCCTCCGCAGTTCTCTACAGGAGATTTCATAAAATACCATGCACTAACAGGCTTACTGATCCCTTGTTGAGAAAGCAAGCAGGGAAATCAGATGATGCAAAACTATTTTTTTATTATCTACTCAGAATCAAATGGTGATTGAAACCGTGGCCAAATTTGTGCACCTTGTGAGCAATGTATCAGCAGACACGGCCTTGATTTCTTTTTCTGTTGTAATACGGTTGTTATGCCAATAAAAGTGGTTCTTCTTCTTCTTCTTCTCCTTCTTCTTCCATTGCTTGCCTTTGAACAGCGACTTCCTTGGTGGTCTCCCATCCAAGTAGTAACCAGGACTTGACCCTATTTAGCTTCAAAGAGCTGACAAGACTGGACTATCCAGGTCAGAGCCAGAAACTGATTCGAGGCTATCTGAAGGAGGTCTGTGCTTTGAACTGAGAAGAAAACTCTTTAGCCTTCAGCAGTTTTGCCCTGACATCAAGTCCAGTTCTAGTTTATGGAGAAGACCCTTGTTAAGTAGGGAGTCCAGTCATAATTTGAAGAAGCCTTGTAGAGACTTTAAGATGTTCTCCATGGTCAGGAGAGTAACAAGGCAATTCACCAGTATGTAATTTCTTCCTCACTGTCCTCTCTTAATATTCCTATGACTATTTCTCCCCCAATATCTCCTGGATCTCTTTTAAAGAAGTTTATCTGGGCCTTCCCATACCTGAATTTTTTCTAGCTTCAGCTACAGTTTCCATCCTCCAGGTAGGGTCAGGAGTTCTCCTGAGACTGAAAATGATCTCCAGACTGCAGAGATTAGTTTCTTTGGAAGAAACTGCATCTTCGGAAGATGGACTTTTATGGTATCATGTTGCTGCTGAGTTTCCTCCCCTCCCCAAACTCTGTCCTCTCCAGGCATCAACCCCAAATGGTCAGGAATTTCCCAAGCCAGTTGACAACCCTGTCAGCTAAGCCCACATGTGTTGTCAAAATGGGATTTTATGAAATAGTTATAATCCTAAAAATTTTATATTATTGTAAGACATGGAATAAAAGAATTGTATAACAATATTAAATGGATGCACAAGTCTAAGCTGAACATGAAAAAGGTAAATTTGTACTGAACATGGATTGATAATTAATTTTTTAAAAAGTAACAAATCATTAAAAACCTGAAATCTCAGGACTAGCTGCCTTCTGTGTGAGCCATGCAATGTTACTGAGCCCAATGGAATGTACTAAGAGCCTGATTGTGGCTACATTTTCCAAAATTTATAGGCTGATGAGGGAAACTGTGTTAGCCAAAGCCATGTTTCAAGAAGGTTGTTAACATGAGTCAAACCTCATACAAGCAGACCTTTAATTTTATTTTAACTCAAGCCTGATGCGGTTTTGATCATTTCCCCCACTGCTTTCTTCTGTCCCTCTGCTAAAATTCTATACAATTTCCTCCCAATGCTTTTCCTTTTGCATATCTAACCCAGATTTGTACTCTTTTTTAAAAAGATGAATTCACACTTAGTTAACTATGCCACAAATAGAGCTATTCTTAAAACTAAGCAGACATCAGTCCCAGGCTTGTACATAATTAATCAATGTGGTCCAATGTTTTCCTAAATAACTGAAGTCTTCCTGGATTACAGCAGCATTATTAGTATGTGATAAATAAGCAGTTAATACAAACCAGCTCCCGCAACACATTTGTTAAGATATTTTATCTCACTTCAAAGTTGTGTGGCAAAGTTTCAAGCCATAGTTAAGAGACCTGCTTTATTAGTAGAACATTGTTAAAAGCACCATCTGGCTGAACAGCTGATAGAACTCAAACATACAAGGCTCCATGTGTCCCTCTTGGGAAATATGCAGCCCACTGTGTTGGGTAATTATTAAAACAGTAGACAACACTTTGAGTCTTGCCAAATCAAACAAAATTTCAAAATCAGTTCCATTCCATGTGTTCCATTTTGATTTAACAACAAACAACACAATGTAAATAGAACAAGATAACACTTACTTGAGGACCAGGTTGACCCTGCAAATGAAAAAAAGGAAGAGTTACCAAAGTCCTGAATGCATGATATGCCAAAAAATGACACCTCACAAATTTGCAATCACAAGGCATCAAATGGTATCAAACTGCCCTCTGTACAGAGTCGATTTCCTGATCCTAAAGGTCCTTCCAAGAACACGAATACCAGATTAGTGCATATATTACAAATAGTAGGGAATAGAATTATTTCAGCAAGCAATTTCAGTTAAGGAATTTCTAGTTAGTTAAGAGTGAAGAGAAGCAAACCAAAGGACCATATTTAGTGTACAATATATATTATAACAAAGGTACAGGCCAATTTTCTCCTGCCTGAAATGCAATGATAATAACTTGCTTAAAATTTTCATACAGATAAAGCTGAAAGAAATCAAATTATTTCCAGTGATCTGAGACTCCCTAGAGCATGCTTCCATCCCAACACTTGAGTATTCCTTAGATAGTACCACTGGCTTATATTCTGTGGCTCCAGATATAGTCCAGTTCTAGACATTTGTCTTTATATATACAGTACCTAAACTTGCAAGTTACCACTGAACACAACTCTATACTGCATTGTTAAAATGTATTGCTTGGTATTTGAATCTCCCTGTTCAGTTATTTCTAAATTAAGGATGCTGACACCTTCCCTTGTTTCTATGAATAGTTCTAGCACATTAAACAATGACATCACTTGTTTAGGATGCTTATTTTCTTTCTTTCGTAAGGGTCTGATTGTTTTAACTGTTATTTTTTATGGTAGTTCAGATCCTAGTATTATTATGTATTCTAATGGCACCTGACAAAACAAACATAAGCTGGCAATCTATCAAGCAAGAAAATGAAGAGCATATTTCTAAAAAACATGAATACAAATTTCTTTAAATTTATCAGAAGCAGGAAGCTAGCCAGAGAAATGATTGACCTGTCAAATGGGAAAAGTGCAAAAATATTATAGGAGGAGGATAGGCAGATTGCAAAGAAGCCAAATCAGGTCTTTGGTCACTGCTGCAGAAGATACCAATGCCTGAACCAGTGTTTTACTTAATTTTGCTGGGATCATCTAAAGAACTAAGCCAAATAGAGGTGACAACAGATGACACTATAGAGCTCATAAACAGAAATCGTAAATTAAATTGTTGGATGGATACGTCTTATATATATCTGTAAGTTAATAAGCAGCACAAATTGTTATGTCCTAACAAAAATACAATAAAGTGCTAAAACTGGCCTCTTTACCAGAAGGCTGGAAGGCAGTACCAATTTTTGATCTGGGAGTAGCCAAGAAATTATCAGCTCTTTATTCTAATGTCTGCCCAAGGTAAACTGGTGTAAAGCACAATTGACACTAGAAGTAGTTAAATATATAAACCAACAAGCCCTGTTGGTTTCTGCAAAAGGAAGTCCTGCCTCATCAACTTTTAAGAATTTGGACAGTATCAACAAATATGTAGACAGGGATGACCTGACAAACCCTGTGCACTGGAACTTGCAGAAGGGCACTTGCCAATGATCTCTTGAATGAACAGTCATGGGATGGATCAGAAACTGGTTAAAGAAGAAGAAGAAGAAGAGTTTGGATTTATACCCCGCCCTTCACTGCCCAAAGGCGTCTCAGAGCGGCTTACAAACTCCTTTCCCTTCTCCTCCCCACAACAGACACCTTGTGAGGTAGGTGGGGCTGAGAGAACTTCTGACAGAAACTGTCCTTGAGAGAACAGCTGTGCCAGAGCTTGTGACTGACCCAAGGTCACATCAGCAGGTGCAAGTGGAGGAGTGGGGAATCAAACCCGGTTCTCTCAGATAAGAGTCCGCGCACTTAACCACTACACCAAGCTGGCTCTCTAAAGAACAAAAGGTAGAAGTAAGTGGACAGATTTTCACACTGGAAGCAAGCAGGCAGTGGAAATTCTAAAGGACTGGTAATTAGCGTATTTTACCATATTTTAAAAAGCAAAAAAGAGGATATATTTCCTAGCTGACTACTTCAAACAATTGATCACTATGACAAATCTCACTTTAAATACCCATACTATTTGTGATTATTGCTACTAACTAGGAATATTGCTAACCTTCCAACCCCCAAAGAGGACATTTTCATCAGTTATTTAAAAACAGCCCAAAAGAGGAGGGGCGCCAAAAAAGTGGACATTTCCTCTAAAAAGAGGACATCTGGTAACCCTACTGGTAATGAAACTGGTGCTATTTGGCATTCAAAAATGATCTGGAAGCATGTGCAGAAACTCAAGCAGAGTGCAAAGAAATCCAAAGAGCTCTCTTAAGATCCAGTGGGTAAATAAGTAACATAATCACAACTGAGACAAAGTATAAAAAACAATAAAGAGTTGAATCCTATGAACTGTAAGTATGAGGGCACTTGTAGCTGTGGATCTTTCTCCCCTATCCCTTCCAGTTTCTCAAACCCTCTGAGAAGCCATTGCTTACAGTATGGGAGTTCTGGGAACAAAATGTGATAGTATATGCAGGGTTTGGGTTCTTACAGCTTGCCCAATAAAAATGTCAGTTCAGCATGCAGTGGCAGAAGCTTGTGAAGCTTACATATGTAACAATGCTGTATCTATTCAAAAGAAACCACAGGTTGTTCATGACAGATAACATGCTAAATTTCTGTGCTCACATCTCTACCCCTCCCTTACTTCTTACTTCAAAGGCTGAATACAAAAGTTTTCCACTAACTCCAACTGATGGTTGAGACATCTGAATGCAGGTACCTGACAAATTAAAGTTTGTACATACACATGCAACACCACCACCTGCATGGTTGAATGCAAGTATTAAGCTCAAATTTGTCCAAGTATCCAAATTCAGATGGTGCCCCTAACTGGAGCCAGGTGAACACTTTGGTGTTCAGTCTCTGTGTGTCACATGAAGGAAAGGAGTGTATGAACATAACAATTGCTTATGTTAATGCCTATCATACAAAAAACATAGTTTGTTCATGGTATCCAGAACAAGCCTAACTAAAAAGCATTCTGCATCCTTGATTTCAGTCACAAGACATCATAATATCCCAAACCTGCAAAGCTGCTGGTAAGGCCTTAGGACATAGCATGAAAATGCCTTTCAGCTGAAGTTGGCACTTTTGTTGCTGGGAGATATATATCACAGGTTGTACTACAGTGGTGTGCCTGTCACTGTCTCCCAAATCCTCTCAGGGGTACCAGGCTTCCCTGGTTTATCCCTTATTTATTTTATCCTTAACAACTTCCCTATAACATGATTAGGCTGAAGGGATGACTGGTCCAAAATCACCTAGCAAACTCCAAGGCAAAGTGAAGATTTGAACCAGGGTCTATCAGATACTAGTCTTCCACTCAAACCATTATACCACACTGAAGAAGAGTTGGTTTCTAACCCACTTCTCTACCCTAAGGAGCCTCAAAGCGGCTTACAATTGCCTTTCCTTCCTCTCCCCACAACAGTCACCTTATGAGTCCGGTGGGGCTGAGAGGGTCCTGAGAGAACTGACTGCCCTGTGGTCACTCAGCAGGAGTCATGTGGAGAAGTGAGGGATCAAACCTGGTTCTCCAGATGAGTGTCCACTGCACTTAACCACTAAACCACGCTGGCTTCATGAGTTAGCGTAGTCTCATTTTGATCATTCTTATTGGATGTCCAGCATCATTTAAAAGTTGGAATGTCTGTAAGATCTGTAAACTAAATCTGAATTCTCAAAGTCCAGCTGGATTTTTACTGCCTCTCACAGCATCACTAATGCCTAGATGACTCTTTTGATTACAGTGAGACAGGATAAAAAAGCTTGTTCTCTCAGAGCTATAGGATTTCAGCAGAGCAAGAAGGCAGCCTTGCCAAGTAAAATAAGCAAATCTGACAAAAAGATGCTGAAGGTTAAATTCTCCGAATGGAGACAGTAGTCCTTTGCAGTTTATAACTGACTGTATGGGTAATGTATTATTTAATGAGTGGATAACAGTGCAATCCTACGTGTGGCTTAAGACCCAAGTGACTCTGAACAGGGTTACACTGCAAGATTATCCAAGTGCAATGTTGTTCTTTGAGCTATAGAGAGCATAGTTTCTCTTCTGTGTAAAATTCACTTGTTTCATTTTCCCCAGATATTTTCTGTTTATATTTTGCATATTTCTTGGGTTAGAAAATTATGTTGTTCTATACTTCCTTACCCTGTAAACATTTCTCACACACATAGCTCACATCACTACAACTGCAATAGCATTGTTAACTGGGGGAGACTTCATATATTCCCCATGATAGCTTCAGCAAACTTGTCTGAATTTCCCAGAGCAGCTGAGTAGCAACTGTACTCCTTAAGGAAAGACTTTTGGATCCTCTACAATAACTTTGCAACTGTTAAACATCATTTGTGATAAACATTATTTATTTGGAAAGGCCCTTACAGTGTCACTACTCATTTCTCGGCATTTTCTTAAATGTAATGTTTAGATAGACAGGCTCCCTCATGGATCACTGCCTTGTCGTGGCGAGGGGGCTTGCGTGGTTCGATGAGGCTGTGGGCTATGCCGTGGAGGGCCACCCAGGACGGACAGGCCACAGCAGAGAACTCAGACCAAGCGTGATCCCCTGGAGAAGGAAATGGCAACCCACTCCAGTATCTTTGCCAAGAAAACCCCATGGACAGTAACAAAAGGCTAAAAGATATGACGCCGGAAGATGAGCCCCTCAGGTCGGAAGGTGTCCAATATGCTACTGAGGAAGAGCAGAGGGCAAGTACGAGTAACCCCAGAAAGAGTGAAGCGGCTGGGCCAAAGCCGAAAGGACGCTCAGTTGTGGATGTGTCTGACGGTGAAAGGAAAGTTCGATGCTGCAAAGAACAATACTGCATAGGAACCTGGAATGTAAGATCTATGAATCAAGGTAAGCTTGACGTGGTCAAAAATGAGATGGCAAGAATGAACATCGACATCTTGGGAATCAGTGAACTAAAGTGGACAGGAATGGGCGAATTTAACTCAGAAGACCATTATATCTACTACTGTGGCCAGGAATCCCGTAGAAAAAATGGTGTGGCCTTTATAGTCAACAAGAGAGTGAGAAAGGCAGTATTGGGATACAATCTCAAAAATGACAGAATGATCTCGGTCCGAATCCAAGGCAAACCATTCAACATCACAGTAATCCAAGTCTATGCCCCAACCACTGCTGCAGAAGAGGCTGAAGTGGACCAGTTCTACGAAGACCTACAACAGCTCGTAGAACTAACACCAAAAAATGATGTCCTCATCATCATAGGGGACTGGAATGCTAAAGTAGGAAATCAAAAGGTAACCGGAATAACAGACAAGTTTGGCCTTGGAGAACAAAATGAAGCAGGGCAAAGGCTAACAGAGTTTTGTCAAGAGAACACGCTGGTCATAGCAAACACCCTTTTCCAACAACCTAAGAGGCGTCTCTACACATGGACATCACCAGATGGGCAACACCGAAATCAGATTGACTATATAATTTGCAGTCAAAGATGGAGAAGCTCTATCCAGTCAGTAAAAACAAGACCTGGAGCTGACTGTGGCTCAGATCATGAGCTACTCATTGCAAAATTCAGACTTAAATTGAAGAAAGTTGGGAAAACCACTCGGCCATTCAGATTTGACCTAGATCGCATCCCCGATGAATATACAGTAGAGATGAAGAATAGGTTTAAGGGACTAGATTTGATAGACAGAGTGCCTGAAGAACTATGGACAGAGGTCCGTGACATTGTAAAGGAGGCAGCACTCACCGCCATCCCAAAGAAAAAGAAATGCAAAAAAGCAAAGTGGCTGTCTGATGAGGCTTTACACATAGCAGAGGAAAGAAGGAAAGCTAAAGGCAATGGGGAAAAGGAAAGATTTGCCCAACTGAATGCAGATTTCCAGAGAACAGCAAGGAGAGATAAGGAGGCTTTCCTGAATGAACAATGCAAAGTAATAGAGGAAAACAATAGATTGGGGAGGACTAGAGATCTCTTCAAGAAAATTGGAGAAATCAAGGGAACGTTCCATGCAAAGCTGGCCATGATAAAGGACAAAAACGGTAGGGACCTAACAGAAGCAGAAGAGATTAGGAAAAGATGGCAAGAATACACAGAAGAACTATACAAGAAGGACCTCGATGTCCTTGACAACCACGATGGTATAATCACTGACCTTGAGCCAGACATCCTGGAAAGCGAAGTTAAATGGGCCTTAGAAAGCATTACTAACAACAAAGCTAGTGGAGGTGATGGTATCCCAGCTGAGTTATTCAAAGTCTTAAAAGAAGATGCTGTTAAAGTGCTGCACTCAATTTGCCAACAAATTTGGAAAACACAACAGTGGCCACAGGATTGGAAAAGGTCAGTTTACATTCCAATCCCAAAGAAGGGCAACGTCAAGGAATGTTCAAACTATCACACAATTGCACTCATTTCACACGCTAGCAAGGTCATGCTCAAAATCCTACAAGCTAGGCTCCAACAGTACGTGGATAGAGAACTGCCAGAAGTACAAGCTGGGTTTCGAAGAGGTAGAGGAACTAGAGATCAAATTGCCAACATTCGTTGGATTATGGAGAAAGCAAGAGAATACCAGAAAAACATCTACTTCTGCTTCATTGACTATGCTAAAGCCTTTGATTGTGTGGATCACAATAAATTATGGCAGGTTCTTAAAGAGATGGGAGTACCAGACCACCTCATATGTCTCCTGAGAAACCTGTATAAGGGTCAAGAAGCAACAGTTAGAACCGGATATGGAACAACTGATTGGTTTAGCATAGGAAAAGGAGTACGACAAGGATGTATACTGTCACCTTGCTTATTTAATTTATATGCAGAGTACATCATGTGAAATGCTGGCCTGGATGAATCACAAGCTGGAGTTAAGATTGCTGGGGAAAAGATCAATAACCTCAGATATGCAGACGATACCACTCTGATGGCAGAAAGTGAAGAGGATCTAAAGAGCCTCTTGCTCAGGGTCAAAGAGGAGAGTGCAAAAGTGGGCTTGAAGCTCAACATCAAAAAAACTAAGATCATGGCATCTGGCCCCATCACTCCTTGGCAAATAGAAGGGGAAGTCATAGAAGTAGTGACAGACTTCACGTTCCTAGGATCCCAGATCACTGCAGATGGTGACTGCAGCCATGAAATTAAAAGACACCTGCTCCTTGGGAGGAAAGCGATGGCAAACCTAAACAGCATGATAAAAAGCAGAGACATCACCCTGCCAACAAAAGTCCGCATGGTCAAAGCAATGGTATTCCCCGTAGTAATGTATGGCTGTGAGAGTTGGACTATAAGGAAGGCCGAGCGCCGAAGAATCGATTCTTTTGAACTATGGTGCTGGAGAAGACTCTTGAGAGTCCCTTGGACTGCAAGGAGATCAAATCAGTCAATCCTAAAAGAAATCAACCCTGACTGTTCCCTGGAAGGCCAGATCCTGAAGCTGAAGCTCAAATACTTTGGCCACCAAATGAGAAGGGAGCATTCACTGGAGAAGACCCTGATGCTGGGAAAGATTGAAGGTCAAAGAAGAAGGGGACGGCAAAGGATGAGATGGTTAGACAGTGTCATCGATGCAACGAACATGAAATTGAGCAAACTTCAGCGGACAGCGGAAGACAGGAGGGCCTGGTGTGATCTGGTCCATGGGGTCGCGAAGAGTCGGACTCGACTGTGCGACTGAACAACAAAGATAGACAGGGGGAGCAAAAGACTTGCAGCAATGCAATCCTAAGCAGAGTTACACCCTTACAAAGACCTTTAGAAGACATTGACTTCAGTGGACGTAGAAGGTTATAACTGTTCCTATAACCCGTTCCCCAACACAGGGACCAACAATTGGGGGAAAACACATCAGAAAATATCTTTATTTCCAAAAAGACTCTGGCATCATCTCAACTTGGGAAGTTTTGACCAGAACAAATGACAGAGATGCAGAAAGTCTTCTTTGATGGCCCACTGAGCTCCTCACACTTTTTGGCTCATATACAATGACCCAGGTTTTCAGGATAAAATAATCAAAGCCTTTGAATCTCACTTGCAAATGCCATTCTAGACAGAGCAATTATCTGCCAGAAACAACCACCTACCCATCACTGTATCAAGAATGATACCTTGTCAAATCAATCACTCTTCCTGTACCATCAAAGGTATTCAGATACCTTTTCATTCATCGGTTGGTTTCACTTTTCTAGTTCACACCAACAGGGTCTCAATTCCTCACTTGCACCAGTCAAAGTACAGCCCTAAATCCATTAGTGGGCATCCAACCTTGGTCCATTGGGATTACAATGACTATTTTTGCACACAAGTTGACCAATGGCCAGACTTCACCACTGAAGATCAAGCAAAATCACATACCTAAGAGAAGCTGTACAACCTCCCCAATTTTGTAGATGGCTCTACAAACCATCTTGCACAGCAACATGGATATACTGGGATCCTCTTAAAGTTCAAATGGCATATGATTCACTCCCCCCTCCTGTTTCCAGTTGTTCCCCTTCACACAGCTGGTTTCCTTCTCTCTCCCCACCCAACGTTTTTTCTGGGAGAACCACTCCTTCATTTTAACCAGGTATTTGGTTTAAGTCTATATATCTATTTCTCAGACTTGGGCAAATCTGCAGATACTTAAATCCACCACACTGAGAGAAATTAGATTTCCCCCCAAACTTAGGGAAACCCCCAGGTTTGCAGAAAAATCTGATACCTGTAAAAAATTAAATGGGGGAGTTAAATTCCACCCAACAATACCACTGTCTGGACATGCACAGACAATGAACTTACCTCCTTTCCACAGTGGTGACCTCTGAGGGCTGTTTCAGGCTTATGCATGATAGCAGCGGCCTGAGAAAGCCACTCTGGGTCCACCCTTGGCAGTGGCAACAACCTCCCAGAGCTGTTCCAGGCCTGCCCTCAGTGGCAGCAGCCTTTGAGAGCTGCTCTGGGCCCCCCTTGGTGGTGCAGCAACCACTCAGATATGTGCCAGACCTGGCCTCAACAGCCTGTGAGAGCAATGCTGGGACTGGATGCGGCAGCCTGCAAGAGCTGCACTGGGCCTGGTAGTCTGCAAGAGCTGAGCCAGGTGCAGTGGCCTGCGAGAGCCATGTCAGTGGTGGCATGTGAGATCTACACCAAGCCTGAATGCACTGCAGTGGCCTGAGAGAGCTGTGTTGGGCCCAGACATGCCAACAGAGGCCTGTGAGAGGCACACCAGGTCTGGACATGCTAGCAGTGAAGCCCACTGGGTCCATGGTCATTGCTGCACACCCTGCCACAGTATGAGGAGAAGGGCAGAAGAACAGAGTAGTTGTTGCTATGTCAACCAGGCAAAGCTGGAGGTGGGGGGAGGAGTCATCATTGCCACCCCACCAAGCTAGTGACAGCCAGGTGTTGGGGGTGAATGACTTAAGTGGTGGCATTGAAAGAAAGAGGGGATGGGTGTCAGAAAAGGTGTGGGGGAGATGAAGTAGAGACAAGGGGAATGGGATGCTCCCTCACTACAAGTTTCTTGAAGGTCCCTATTTATTACTATATTGACAGACTTGTACTGGTTTTCATGACTTTTTATTCTGCTTTACCCATGTATCAGACAGGTTAATATTTCCCCCTGTTTATTAAGCATCCTTCATCTTCCTTACCTTCCCCTTGAAGGGGTTATTGTGTCAGAACTGACACTGTGTAAACACAGACCAAAAGATTTCATGATTATCTCAGTGCAGTTGGCTCACAGTCCGTACATATGTAAAAAGAGAATGCCCTTACTGTGGCAGATTACTCACAGGCAGGGGTCGTTTGGGGCTGGAGTGTGCCGGAGCACTGCTCCAGCAGCCCAGGAGCAGACACAAATGGCAGTGGTGGCAAGCCCCACCCTCAGCTCCCTGCCCCTGCCCCCAAGCTCCCTCTCTTTCGAGTCACGTCATAGCAGCGGTGCAATCTCTCCATTCTATTCTATGGCCCCATAGAATAGAATGGAGAGATCATGCCACCGCTGCAGCATGACTCCTGACAGAAGGGGTTTAAAGTTTAAACCATTTCTCTCTTCGCTCCCCCCCAGCCCACCTTGGCAGGCCAGCTGGGGAAGCAAAAAGGGGGGCATCTTCAAAAGCCTCCCCTTCCCCAGCTGGCCTGCCAAGGCGGGCTGGGAGGGGAAGCGAAGAGAAAAGGGGTTTAAAGTTTAAACCCCTTCTCTCTGGAGTGGTGGTGCGATCTTTCCATTGTATTCTATGACCCCATAGAAGAGGAGATTACTCTCCCTTGCGAGTTCCACATGGATCCCTACTTATGTATTAATATTCTTAGTAGATGTTAATGATGAATCTAACTGGGGTGGCACTTTCACTAATGTTTTCACTACCTATGACAAGTCTCCTCCTTTTGACAATATTTTAAGAAGGGCAATGTGGATGTCATTGTTCACAGTATGACTCCCTCCCCCAGCACCCATGGAAATGTGGTCAAGAAACCCTGCCCTCGCTCTGAATTGGCTTTGCAATATCATGGAGCAAAAATTAACTGACTTTTGTGCATTTTCATGAAAGCAAATTCAAGATGGTGGCAAGAAGCATTGCCTTCAATCTGAAGTGTCACCATGGCATCAACACATAGCCAAATCTAATTGGGAGCATAGCAATTTGACCATTTCACTAATTATGATTCTTGATAGGCCAGGTTCACATAGTAAGAGGGACAAGATTAAAGGAGTAATTGAGGGAAGGAGGGCACAGTGACTTTGAACCACAACAAATACAGATAAAAACATAGACAGTTGGTATTTTAGACAGTATTTTGTATGCCTTGAGAATGCTGGTGCAGAAATGACCACAAATTAACATTCAATCATTTCCCACCCTCGGAATATTTCCCAAACCTTATCCCATTAACAGCTTCAGTTTATCTGACAGGCAACATTCTCTTATCTACCAACTGTTGTGGACTAAGGCAATCAGTTTCTCTATAACTTTGAAAATAGGGTTTCAGCTGATGGGAGGGAAGGTTAAGTGTATAGTTGATTCCTGTACAACTCTTAGAAGAGTTTCTTAAAAGTTTTTTTTATTTTGTACACTAGCCTATGTACTAATTAGGGTTGCCAGCCTCTGGGGGGGCCTGGGGATCTCCTGCTTTTACAACTGATCTCCAGGTGACAGAGATCAGCTCCCCTGGAGAAAATGGCTGCTGTGAAGGGTGGGCTCTGTGGCATTGTACCATGCTGAGGCCTCTCCCCTCCTCAAACCCTGCCCTCTCCTGAATCCACCCCCCCCAAAGTCTCCAGGTATTTTCCAACCCAGACCTGGCAACCATAGTACTAATTTTCTACTGATTTCCATTAACATGATGTAAAAGTAAAAAAAAATCATTATGTGCAGCAGCAGCAGCATTTTGGCTTTTCACCATTTCAGACTTTATATAGGAGCCTATCTATTTGATATAGTAGAAATGAATGTTTGAATTTCCTTGAATTTAAGTAGATTCAGGATCTCTTGAGACTAAAGTGAGTTTTGCCTTGGTTGACAGACTGTACAACATGTAACAAATCCAATTATTGCAGAAAGAAGCAGCACATAGTTTCTATAAAGTTAGCAAGTAAAATAATCTGCAGTGTATCTGTCTTCTGTAATTGGGGGATATCATATTGTACAAAATAGAGACTAAAGGATTCAGACTAAAAAAACAGATGAAGTATGTTTCTTGTTATTCCCTTGTGAACCTTTATTAACTGAAAGAAAAACAGTATTTCCATTTAATGACAAGGATGCCACTACCAACTTCTTTTGAATTACTTCTGTCAGTTGATTGGGTATGGTCATGAAAAGACAGAGGTATCAAGTCCATATGGAAAAAGATTTGTGTAGATTTTACTATACATGATGGATTATAACTAGACAAAATATTACAATAATGCAATTATACAAGTCAAAAGAAAGGTGAAAAGTTGTGGAAATGTCAAGTTTGGGAGGGAAAATATCACCTACCAGCTTTCCATCCATACCAACTGGACCCTAGGATTAACAGAACCCAAAACAAGATGAAATTGTTAAATCAAAGGAATGTGGATGTCTGGACAAATGCAAATTTTGGCTATTATTTGCTGAATGCCAGCAATTATGTGTAAAATTCTTCAGTCACCAAACCTGAAAGAAATTCCAGTAATGTAAGCTGATAAAAAAGAACAGGAGGAGAAACAGATTTAGAAAAGTAACAGAAAAAGAAGGTGGAAAGTCACCAAGTACTTGATAATATTTGATGAGAACAAGTACATGAATGACTTCCTAGCCTAGCAAGTCATGACCATACAATGCAATATACGAAATAATGCATCTGGCTTTTTAATTTTCTTTTTGGCCAGTTGGGGAGCTAAATGAGGTAAGCCACTTACTGTAAAGCTGTTATCATGGCTTCAAAAACATATACAGAGTGAAAATGCTTGCCTATAAAATCTTGGATGTAATGCAGGTTTCAGTTGGGTTGATTAAAATGATTTCAGTTATGAAGGAAGCACAGGTGAACATTTCTACTTTAATAGTTACTATTGTGTCTGTTACTTATATTTAATAATGATTAATTATTACTTCACCATAGACAGACTCTGAGTTCAGACAGAAAGGTATTCATTCAAAGTTATGTATGTTAATGGAATGATATCTGATTTACTGTGATGTAACTTAGAATGCTACATTATGTTTAACATACTTTGTTACAAGTTTCCTGTTGTTTATCAACCAGAATTAAAACTATGTTATTAATCCAAAGAATAAAAGAACTGAAAAGCATTACAAGTACAAGTAAATCTGGAATAGCTGTAAATATTGAGCTTTGTTTAAAATCTCACATTTTCTAGAAGTTTACATACTAGAAAATCTCTGCTGGAAGCCAAGCTTAATATACAGCACTGTACAGGTCATACTCTGCTGCCCTTTATTTGTTTAAAGGCTCATTAGATTCTCAGAAAGACTTATTTATTATCTATATTATTTAGCATGTAATCCAGATGCAGAGATTTAAAAATTCTATGTTATGCACTGTTGATTTTAGTTCTTGAACTTTTGTCCATTGTTATTCAACAGATCCATGCTGTTCAAAATATCACAGCTAATGGAATCAAATGTATCTTCTTTCTGTATCTGGATGACTTCTTTTTCCAAATTCATTCTCAGAACTTGATATATTGTATCGCTCTTCTATTAACTGGAAAGAAAAATAAAAATCCCCCCCCCTTCGTTATACTCAAGATTCCATTAACAAATAGTCTTTCAGCAAAAACAACTCCAGTTTAAATATTTGAGCCAGCGTGGTGTAGCGTTTAAGAATGACAGGCTCTAATTTGGAGAACTGGGTTTGAATCCCCGCTCCTCCACATGAAGCCTGCTGGCTGACCTTGGGCCAGTCACAGTTCTCAGAACTCTCTCAGCCCCATCAACTTCACAAGGTATCTGTTGTGGGGAGAGGAAGGGAAGGTGATTGTAAGCCACTTTGAGACTCCTTGGGATAGAGAAAAAGGTAAAGGTAAAGGTTCCCTTGCTCGAAAGCCAGTCGAATCCGACTCTAGGGTTGCGGTGCTCATCTCCGTTTCAAAGCCGAAGAGCCAGCGCTGTCCGAAGACGTTTCCGTGGTCATGTGGCCGGCATGACTAAACACCAAGGCGCACGGAATGCTGTTACCTTCCCACCGAAGTGGTACCCATTTATCTACTTGCAATTTCTTGCTTTCGAACTGCTAGGTTGGCAGGAGCTGGAACTAGAGACGGGAGCTCACTCCGTCTTGCGGCACCCGGGTCTTGAACTGCTGAACTACTGACCTTCCACAGTCTGCAGTTCAGTGTCTTAACCACTTGAGCCACCGCAGCTCCCCGGGATAGAGAAAAGCAGGGTATAAAAACCAACTCTTCTTCCTCTTCTTCACCTTGATTTCTCAGACAAGTAAGGCTTTTTTCCGGATATACCTCTACATACTTGTGAACAAGCATAAAGAAGTGTGGAATTATGTTCACTGACTCTGCCCTCAGGCAAATGCCTGCAGTGACCTCCTACAATATTGAGAGTGAACAGGGGTCTTTTCGTAGAAAAAGAGCTGCAGGAGCTCATTAGCATATGGTATGCTAATGAGCTACTAGGCTATTAGCATATGCCATTCCCCCTGACATCACCAAAAGTGATGTCAGAAGGGGAAGCAAAAGGGGGGGAGGCATCTTCGAAAGCCTCCCCTTCCCTTCCCCAGCTGGCCTGAGTGGGGGAGTGAAGACAGAAGGGGTTTAAAGTTTAAACCCCAGCTCACTAGCATTGGGCCACAGAAGGAGGAAAGAGGGAAGGAAAGAGAGAGAGTAGAAAGAAAGAAAGAGGGAAAGAAGGAGAAGGAAGGAAGGAGAAGAAAAGAAGGAGGGAAACAGAGAAAGGAGGAAAAAAAGAGAAGAGAAGAAGGCAGGAAAGAGGAAAAGGAGAGAAGGAAAGGAGGGAATGAAAGAAATTCAGCAGCAATTCGGCCCCATTATATCCTATGAGCCATTGAAGTCAATGGTGAAAACATAGGGTATATTCTGGGGGCTGGAGGAGGGGGTTTGAGGAAGAGGCTACAAACTCACAGGGTAGCTGTTGGAGCCTCTCCCCAAGATACCCACCATGTTTCAAGAACATTGGACCAAGGGGTCCAATTCTATGGGCCTCCAAACAGGGAATGGGGGCAACCTGTTTGGGGGCCCATACAATTGGACCCCCTGGTCCAATGGTCTTGAAACATGGTGGGTACCTTGGGGAGAGGCTCCAACAGCTACCCTGTGAGTTTGGAGCCTCTTCCTCAAACCTCCTCCTCTCCAGCCCCCAGAATATACCCTATGTTTTCACCATTGACTTCAATGGCCCATAGGAAATAATGGGGCTGAAATTGATATTTGGCTGGCCGAAAGAGTCCCTAATCCGCTTGTATGCCGAAACTGACATGTGGGAGCCTTTCTGCCCTCTGAAGCTGCCGGAGCTGTGCTCCAGTGCGCTCCCCCCCAAAAAAAGACCCCTGAGAGTGAGGATGGTTGAGTGGTTAATTAAGAGTTCTGAAGCTCACTGGGTGACCTTGGGCAGGTCACCCTCTCTCAGCCTAACCTACCTCACAGTGCTGTTGTGAGGAAAAAATGGTGGGGGGAGAACTATGTACATTGGCTCCAAGCTCCTTGGAAGAAAGACTGCATAAAATGTACTACATGAATACATGGTGCAAAAAGGAGGACCCTATTCATGCTGACGTGCCTACATGCATGCAAATGCATACACTGAGTTACATGTTTTGTTTTCCACTATTCTAATGGTTTTATTGTTAGCTGATTTTTATGCTTTTAAGTATTTTATACATGTGCTATCGGCACTGCCGGCTCGCCCACTAGAGCGCCCCTTCCCTGGCTTCCCCCTCCCGGTCTCCAGCTGGCGCTGGGAGGGAAGGGGCGCCCGTTCAAACAGGCACCCCTTTCCTGGCTTTCCTGAGCATGCCGCTACTGCGGCATGCTCAGGAAAGCCGGCGCTCCCCCCCGTCTTCAGCCGGTGCTGGGGCTGGGAGGGAAGGGGTGCCCGTTCAAAGCCGGCGCTCCACCCCCCGTCTCCAGCCGGCCCTGGGGCTGGGAAGGGGCAGCCGTTCAAACAGCCGCCCCTTCCCTAGCTTTCCTGAGCACGCCGCTAGTGCGGCGTGCTCAGGAAAGCCGGCGCTCCACCCCCCGGTCTCCAGGCCCCACCGGGAGATTGGCATCCCCGTGGGGTGGGCGCCCCAGGCTGTCTTGCCTAGGGCGCCCAGACACCTGGGGCCGGCCCTGGCTATCGGCAATGTATGGCTTGCTGCCTCTTGTTCGCTGCCCTGACCCCATGTGGAAGGGCAGGGTATAAATCTAATTAATAAATAAATAAATACACATATAGGCAGACGTTAAACTGACTACATGGATGTTGGAAGGGTAGGGTGAATCCTGCTGCTCTCAGTGCATCTACAGAATATGCATGGGCAGATCAATGGTATGGTATTGGTGCTATTTTTTACATCTAGATGATTGGTGGGGCTCTGAATGTATCAGTACAGTGTGAGTTCATTCTATCATGATGGATGGGTAGTTTCCTTGATTTATATCCTGCTGTCTTCTAAATATTTTCCCCCCAATTTTTGGAAAACAGATTGACTGTTTCAACTATTTCTGTAGTGTCTCAAGGCATAGCTTAGAGTGGGTCGGTGCGTGGGGGGGGTTTCACTTTTTCTGAACTGTTTGTTTAAAAAAACCACCAGGGTTTTAAAACTATCTAAAAAGATTTACTGTACAACTTTAAAGACAGATTAGATGGATATTAATTTTTTTATATATTTTCATAAATGTTCTTGATAAAACAACTGACGGTTTTTTAAAAAATAGCCTGTTTGACAGCAGGATATAAACTCATGTAAGATTGCCACAAAATGTTCAAATCAAAGATATTTAATTTTTTAAAAAGAATCTGCACATCAAAAAAGTAGATGGAAAATCAAATACCATGGCTGGAATCGATATACACAGTGAAAGCAACATAATCAAGTGACATCTGTGTTCCCTCTAAGGTGAGTTAGTGTGAGCTAGCTCACAGTTTTTTAGCCTCTGGCTCACACATTTTTGTCTTAGCTCAGGAAGGATGGCTCCAGAGCAAACTAGTTTATGCTATAGCCAAATCACTTGTTCACAACTTTAATGCCAGGAGCTCACAAAGTAGAATTTTTGCTCACAAGACTCCACAGCTTAGAGGGAACAAATCTATTTTTAAAATATTCTTAACGTAACTCAGCTCTCAATGTCTCTCTGTGTGTAGTTATTATACACACACATATGTAGGTATGTATGTATATCTCATACAAAGGATAATAGGATAATATCACAATGATAACTGTTCCCTTGTGTGGATGTTACATTAACACTCTCTGATAATTACATTCACAGATTTGCAGCCACAATTGGAAATGAAATTCAAAAGAGCTCCCAAGCCTGCAGAGTTCTTCTGACAACCTGCCCAGGGGTGACACAAAGGAAGTTACTGTACTCCAAATGCTTTTGAAAAATCTGACCTTGAATTGAGGCTGAACTCTTTTGAAAACATGTCTCTAAATTTGGACGTTGAACACTTGAAAATCAACCCCTGGGGGATTTGAAAATCTGTCCCATGCACTCTAATACAATAATTAAACACTGACTGCCACTTTAAACATATTTACTATGAAGTACATTCCACTGAAATCAAACAAGACTGTGAACACATTTAGAACTGTGCTGTTTACAACTCTGGGGAAACTCACAGGCGGGAGGGGGGATGTGTGGAGAATTTTTGGATGGAAATGATGTGTTTCTATTTGCTAGCTAATCTGCACAATTGTGGTACGGTTTATTAGGCAAACAGATAGGGATATAAACCCTTTCAAATGCTCCCTCTGGGGTTGTGTCATCCAATAGCTAAGTTTAGCAGTTTCGCCCACTATAGAATAAAGTTTTCACCACCTTAATGACAAACAGATAGGAAAAGTAATTATTTCCTCTATGTTATATAAAGAGATAAGGTTAACCATAATCTTTTATAATTATTCTGCCTACCTGTGCGTCTTTCTCCTTAACAATTTCCAGCAAGGAGATGAATGATGTTTTTGGAAAGCAGGAAATCAAAAATGAATGGAGCATACAAAGGTCCAGAATAACCAGCATACCAAATGCCTTCTACATTGTTACTCTTTGCAAGCATTTCCTCAGTAACTGCAGTACACCTGCAGTTCTAATTCTTCTCTTAGAAATTTTTCTTTGGCCATTTTTCTTACATTTGGGTTTTTAACAACAGCGATTTGCATGATGTCAACCTAACTGGCATGTACTTCCCCCATTTATATAATACCTTGTTTTGAAAATGTCTATGGGACAAATTTCTAGTATTTATAAAAATTAATTGTAATTATATGTGGTCTCAGTGAAACCTTTGTGAATTTTCATAGGAGTAGAACAGAGCTGAGCACACAATCACCATGACTGAAATGGCTCTTAGCACACTAGATAGGTCACAATCAGGTTGCTGAACCCTTCCCCTGATTGTTCCATTCTCCCTGCCATTGCTTGCCCCCAGCAGTTTCTGTGGGGAAAAATATAGACAGGAAAAAGACTCAATGCCATCTACTTTGGCTTTGATAACTGCCCCCTTCCAACCTCCTTTTATCTGACAGGAATTCTGAAATGGATCATGCTGCTGTGTTTTTTTTTCGTAAAACAAGGAAGAGATCTTTTATTAGATTGATACCTAAGGTTTCTGTATCATTATATCGTTTCAAAAATAATATTTCCCTTCACTCTTGATGACTTTTTGCAACTGACTTAGCCACAAAGCAATTTTACTGAGCATCCATCTCCTTCTGAATAACTTAGCAATTTATAGTTAATTCTCTCACTCCTTCCAGAAGCTGTATATACCTAGTAACCAATGTTCCCTCTAAGCTGTGGAGTCTTGTGAGCAAAAAATTCTACTTTGTGAGCTACTGGCATTAAAGTTGTGAGCGAGCGATTTGACTACTGCATAAGTTAGTTTGCTCTGGAGCCATCCTTCCTGAGCTAAGACA
Organism: Gekko gecko; assembly: GCA_029375565.1. Lineage (NCBI taxonomy): Eukaryota > Metazoa > Chordata > Lepidosauria > Squamata > Gekkonidae > Gekko > Gekko gecko. Next base: position 92,966,715 of record JAPDNY010000010.1, on the reverse strand, counting down.
AAAATGTGTGAGCCGGAAGCTAAAAAACTATGAGCTAACTCACATTAGCTCAGCTTAGAGGGAACATTGCTAGTTACTCAGCCCGCAGCAGTTGTGAAAACAATATAAAGTATTTTTCAGGGAACAGATAACAATAAGCCATTTATCCCATATTATCCTATTTGATAACCTGCAATATTCTCATTGAATCTTTTACCACAAGAAGGATGCCAATTTTTTTCCTGGCAGGGCTTCTTTGGTTTTATGGCTACATGTCATGCAGAAATTCAGTAGGTGAAGCTTTTTCCAAATCTTCCCAATGGCAGAACTTCTATCGCATTCGACTGGAAAAGCAGGTGAAGCTTTTTCCAACATGGGACTTGTGTATGGCAGGAACATGTCCAACAGATGAAGTTTTGCCAGCTTGAGTTTCTGATTCAAGCACTGCCAGGAAAAAAAAATGGCTCTCTTTCTTTTTCCTTTAAGGGCTAATGGAAGCACAAGGGAGCAAAGTTACTGCCTTTACTTCCTCAGGTCCCTGTCCACATCAGGTGGTTTCTATTAGCATTTTAAAAAGCCAATGTGGATATGATCACAGATATCCTACTGTCTTATCTAGTTTGATCTTTAACCAGTGCATTAAGTTCCTTAATTTTTCTCCTACATACATCTCTTCTTTCCAGAAAACAATTCCGCATTTCTCATTTATTTGATCCAGTTCAACAGACATATTTTAAGATAAATCATTAAGGACTGTGGATAAAAATTATCTAATTTGCAGAACACTTCTGTAGTGTACTGCACAATTTTGACATAATTACATTGCTTACTAAACAGGATTCTTTTTTTTTTTTTACTTAACAGTTTTAATTAAATATATCAAGGGATAAAAAGTTGCCTTTAGAGCACAGGCATGATGCTAAAACTAATGTTCACAAGTTGATTTAAAAAGCTTTTCTGTATTGAACATCACCATAGAAATTATTCACTTTAAACTAAAGTAAGCTGGAAAATGAATATGTTTCTTGTAGCCTTTCCTGTACTAGTTTGCTTCTCATTCTGTTTTTGTTCATTATGAAATCATTAAAAATAAATAATCTCAATTTCTTCTTCCTACCTAAGTTAATTATACATTTAGCAAGAGCAAATTGGTGACCTTTATTTGATCTTGCAACAGTCTGTAGATCTTTGTTACAGGAGTTTGGGGAATTTAGCTAGGCAGTGAATGTGTTCTAGCTATTTTCTCTCTTCCACAGAGAATTGAGAAAATATATATTTGCAAAAGTAAATGCTTTACATGCTAAATGATTTCTATTAATGAAACTCTGCCACTTCCCTTTGAATGTCTAAATAATTTTAGTTATATATAAAAACATGGACAAGGTAGTTCTTTTGCCTGTTCTTCCGTACCCACAGGGCAGTGATAAGGATTTGGCGGTCTCCCAACCAAGTACTAATAGCCAAGAGCCAACCCTCCTTAGCATTCAAGTTCTGATGAGCTTGGGCTAAAGTGGACTATTCAGGCCACTGAGACTTCTATTATATTCTGATACCACATCCACTGCTTGAACTTCTGCCATTGCCTTGCACACATATGAAGTCTCTCATCCCAGGATGCTGTTACAAGCCTGGATCTGCTGCTAGTTTAAGTCCTTTGTTCTATTTGCTTGTTTTTATCCTCCTTTAAATTATGGAAGCCACTTTGGAGGCCTTATACAGAAAGGCAAAATAAAGGTAAAGGTAAAGGTTCCCTTGCTCGAAAGCCAGTCGAATCCGACTCTAGGGTTGTGGTGCTCATCTCCGTTTCAAAGCCGAAGAGCCAGAGCTGTCCGAAGACGTTTCTGTGGTCATGTGGCCGGCATGACTAAACACCAAGGCGCACGGAATGCTGTTACCTTCCCACTGAAGTGGTACCTCTTTATCTACTTGCAATTTCTTGCTTTCGAACTGCTAGGTTGGCAGGAGCTGGAACTAGAGACAAGAGCTCACTCCATCATGCGGCACTCTCGGGTCTCGAACTGCTGAACTACTGACCTTCCACAGTCTACAGTTCAGCACAGAAGTTTCTTAAAGAAAAATAACAAAATAACATCGACTACTGAATAATGAAACTTGACTGAGCTGACCTTCAATAGCAAAGGAGTACTGTTCAGATCCCAACCTGCAGACAATTCTGGACTTATCTTCTTCCCCAGCAGATCCCATGCAAGCATTCAGTGGCTGCTCCTATATTGGGAAGGTGCACTCAAAACAGCTGTCTATGTCAGTGACAAGGTGGGGTGGGTGCGTCCCTACCAATCAGCTGAGTCAGTAGGGGCTGGTTTGCTGACAGGTGTCCCACCTCTTCCTCCTTGGCCTGGCTTCCTACCCCTTTTTACCCTTCCTCCCCAAGCCTCATAGGCCTGGTCAGTGGGTGTGACCTCCAGCAAGGATCCCTGGTCTCACAAGAAGTCCAAACTGTCCACAAATGCCTGAGGTGTGATCAAGCCCTTTAAGGCCTCAGCATGGTAAGCATAAGGAGAGACAAGTGCTCTCCTAGTTGGTAAAGGAACTGACTATACATCAGGCAGTTATGGATGGTTTGAACGGCTCACAAAGATGATCCTTGCTGTAGGCCAAGCTCACTGACCAGGTCTATGAAGCCTACGGGGGAAGGAAAAAAGGGGGCAAGAAGCCGGCAGTAAAGGTGTTCATGTAGAGAAAGAATAAGGTAAAGGCAACCACTTCCCCATTCTGAGGCCCAGTGGGCCCCTACTTACAGGAAATGGAGGACAGGACTGGTGGGGGGCCAGGGGGAGACCCCACACCACTGGATAAGGTAACAGCTCACAGTACTTAAGCAGTAATCATCTCTGGCTAACAATAACAACTTCCCATTAGCTTTGAACATCCAAAGGGACAGCAGTTCCAGATCAACAATTAATTCTAATAGCCGGCTACAGCTCCATGAGAACAGCAGATCACACTATAACTTGGTGTTGTGGACTACTTACTCCTTTGGAAACTAGTCATATGCAAACCATGGTATTCAGGATCATGGTAGGATAGGGTAGCTAATGTGAAATGGGGCTGGGGTAAAAATGCCATTGATAAAAAGATCAAGAACAGAATATCAAAACTTATGTTCCCTAAGAAACTTCCAAAACTGTACAGTCAGTGTTTTTCTAGTTCAAGAAGCCAAGTAGTAAGTGCATAAACAGAAGATAATTTGCTACTTTATAATTTTCTGCCTCACTACTGTTCATTGAATCAGCCCAAAGTGTGCTGCTCACCACTTGGTGTCCAGCAGACGTAACAATCCCTAGAGGCACTCTACTGCCTTCCTTCCTGAAACTACCTGCAATTCATCCAGCTGGGTAAAATATTGCAACAGCTCTTCTGGAAAGTCTAGCGTGTATGATGCTCACTGAATAGTTCTTGTGGAATAACAGTATTTCTTCTGCAGCTTGACAGAACATCTATCATAGGTAGGAAATGTTAGGACTGAGAGGCCACCTACCAATTCAGAATCCAAATCTTTTGTCTACCCTTGCTGTAGACTTTGCAGGAGATATCAATAACATGATGTTCCTGCAGGTGTTCTTCATCCATTTTATGCCAGATAAAAGCCACTCCTCAGGGGTAAGAATGAACTGCACAGCTGTGCAAAGAATGTAGGAACATAATATTGAGTTGTATTATCTGAGGTATCTATTAAAGTTACCGGGGGGGAAGCCTTTTAGGCCTGGACACACAATTCCATCTTTAAATTGGCCAGTGAAATACATGGTGTATATGGGAGTATAAAGGTATATATATTCATAGGAATGTGCATTTTCTCCAATTCTGACCCTTCCTTGTGTTTTTGGACAATAACTTCAGTGTGCTACTTAAGGGCTAAACTAGACATGTTTGCTGTCTTTATGTCTTTCCCATTCAATATAAAATATAAAACAGCTCTGCTTTTCATCAAAAAGTAAGATATAGGGAAGAACTGAACCCACCACTTTAGTTCCTTGTGCTGCAACCCAGGTACTTTTTTCCTAGCCCAGCAAACAGAAAGGCTCTCTACAAATGCAATGCTCTGTTTAATAATGTTGATGAAGTATTGTCAATTATAGAATAAAGATCCATGCATGATTTACCAGCCAGAGAACACCACAAGCCTCTGAATTGATTAGCCAAGGCTGCTTCATGTGCTTATGGAGCCTTTGCTCCCTACATGTGTACACTAACAGCAAGTCCTTCCAAAAGGCAGCAAACATGGCAAGGCTATATGAGCTCATGAGCCAGCTGAGGGTCCCAACCCATGTGCTGAAGACCACTGCTCTAATGAATACTTCATCACAGAGACTAGCTGTGAAGTAGCTGGTCATGATTTATTATTTTATGTATTTAAACATTTATTAGCTGCCTTGTCTCCCTTGCAGAATTCAGTGTGGCTTGCAACATAAATGAATATAAAAAGCACAAATTAAACAACAATTATAGAAACCAATAAAAAGTCACAACTTAAAAATTCCAATTAGGGCTGCTAATAAATAAAAACTAAATCAGTCAAATGTGGTCCTAAATAAAACCATCTTCAACTGCCTCCTGAAAATCAACAATGATGGGGCCAGGTGCATTTCTCTGGGGAGGCTTATCCATAATTGTGGAGCTGCCAACAAAAAGGCCCTCTCTCGTGTGCCCATCAGACAAGCATCTTTGATTGATGAGCCTCTCCCTGCAATCTTAATTCCAGGGCTGGAATGTATGGAAGAAGACAGTCCTTCAGACACCTTGGTCCCAAGCCATGTAGGGCTTTAAAGGACAAGACCAATACTTTGAACTGGGCTCAGAAGTGGATCAGCAGCAATTACTGTAGGATTGGTGTCATATGTTCCCAGTAGCTGGTTAAAATTGTTCCTCTATTCACATAAAAATGGCGCCATGAAGGATGAAAAAAGGGCATATTTTAGGACTTTTTATTAGTTTGGGGGGGGTTATTAGTGAGGAATATAAGCACTAATTCTCTGGTGTCCACATTTCCTTTTGGACACTATGAACATGATTTTTATAAAGTAGACAGGAATCTGCTATCTCACACTTTCCTGAAGAAACTGCGGCTCTTAAATAGAAAGCACATTGCCAATTCATCAATGCCAATGTCATTCTGTGAATATATTTGATGCGGTTGGTGCCATGTTGATGAGAAAACAATAAACTGTGAAAAATGTCACTTCTCAAAAATTAGCTAGCTAGGATTCAGCAGGAGATGGATTATTGTAACAGCTGTGGCATGGTGACTTTGATGAATTAGAGTTTTGTTCTTTACTGGAATATTTCTGAATAATTCTCTCCTCTAGTCATAAATTCATTAGTACACTTAAGTCATACTAAACAATAATCTTTTTCATTATCCATGATGTGATAATCAAACAGCATTTTCAAAGAGCAGCCCCATTATCTCAGTGTGTGTGGGAAAGAGCTGATTGGTCTGGTTTTGGTTTAGGATACGATTTTTGTACTTGTAATTTTTAGCTCATGGGGATATTTGAACAAACCTCAATAAAATCAAGGACTCATTGTTCCACTTAAAAGATCCCTGCCTTCTAGAAGCTCATGCTAACTCTCACAGCAAAACTACCCTAAAACTAACTTTGCATCTTTAATTTTAAAAAGCCTGATTAATATATGCAAGTTGGAAAAATATGACATCTATCCTACAGTAATTGCTACTGATCCACTTCTGAGCCCAATTCAAAGTGTTGGTCTTGTCCTTTAAAGCCCTACATGGCTTGGGACAAAGGTGTCTGAAGGACCGTCTTCTTCCATACATTCCATCTTATGAAGGTTTGTTAATGTATACTCACTAAAGATGTTAAGGCGTGGGAAGCAATAAGACAGTCATTCAGTGCTTCTGAATGATTTCCAAATACAATGGAATTATTTCTGAATGATTTTAAAGTACAATCAAAGTCCTGCCCCTTCCCACACCCTGTCCTCCTAAGGCTCCAGCCCCCAAACCTCCAGGTATTTCCTAACCTGGAGCTGCCAACCCTGTCCCCCCCCCCCAAAAAAAACATGCTGTGTTGCTGTGTGATCAGCTTCAATACTGAAATAAAGTATTTAATGCTAACACAAGCAATGTTACATGAGCCAAGACCTGAGAATAAAGCAAACAGAAGAGATTGACACCCTTCTGGGGCAGACTACAATTCTTGATTCAGATTCATTCAGATTCTGCACTCTAAATCATGTACAAGTCTTATACTTAAGAGTGGGATAGGACCCTGTGGTTATGCCTCTTTCCCTGTGGATACTCAGCACATGGGGGCAGAACAAATGCTTCCAGTCAAAGCAATAGGACAATAGTCTGGGGTCGTTTTGTAGAAAAAGAGGTGCAGGAGCTCATTAGCATAACTCATTAGCATAAATTATTTGCATATGCCACACCTCCTGACATCACTGGAAGTGATGCCACATCCACCGCTCAGGCTCCACTGGACTGTTTTGGATTGCTAGCTATGGGGGGGGGGGAAGCACACAGATCTGCCATCACAGAGGAGGGAGAGCTGGTACCTGAATAAAACTTGGTCTTAAAGGTGCTGCTGGACTCTTTTGGATGGCCAGCAAGCGCAGGAAAGTGTGTGGCTGCTCGTGGGTCGAGGAGGGTGGTGTGGAGGACGCACATGGCCTCGAGCAGGTAGGGGGCCAGGGTGGTGGCAGGGCAGAGGTGCAGGAAGAGGCCGAGTAGGTGCAGGAGGCTGGGGCGGAGCTCCTTGCAGGCCTCATGGGAATCACCGGGGCCCACCTTGCAGAGATGCTGCACCAGGGCCAGCATGAGGATGGCCTAGGCAATGGCAGCACAGCTCAAGGGCCAGCTCGTGGCAATACTCCACTGGGTTGTCCAGCAGGCTGAGAAAGTCAAGGAGAGGGGCTGCTGGGAGCAGGGGGTGGGGCTTGCTGCATGTGCCCACCCCCTGGGCTCCTTACTGCTGGAGCTTCGCTCCTGTGCACTCCTGCAGGAAATGAGCCCTGACAATAGTGCTCACATGCAGCAAACACATGTAAGAAGTGAACTTGCACAATAGCATGGAGACAAAGGCCACTTGCTCCCACCCCTCTTCTACAAGACCAGTACATCAATATGTCCTGTGCACAGAACTCCTTTTTACCTGCAAATATCACTATTTAATTCATTAAAAACCTTTCTGAGCCACCAGTCCACCCAATTTAGAGTCTGCAAAGCTTCAAGCGATAAAGATGTTAAAAACAAGATTACATACTTGTATTTTGACTTCATTGTGATACACAATGTTGGTCATGATGCACTCAAGTGCTATTAATTTAAAATGAACATATGCCTTGGACAACCATTTCTTGCACAATGATTACTCTGACATACATTTATATCATTGGAAGTCTGAGATGTGCTCCTAAATACACCACCTGCTTTTGCTTCTCTGGGCTGAATTACACCTGCTGTATTAACTGTATTAACTATTAAAACAACTATTGCAGGACACAATAAAGTCATCTTTCCCCCCAGCCCTAAAAAAAAAAATCACATAATTTTAATTTGTGACTGCTGTCAAAACTCAGTCTCCACCAAAGCTGCTTATTACAATGTCCTAAAGATTTACTGTATGGAAACTGAAAAGATTTACTACATGCATGTAAAATAAGGATATTAAATCATGAGAATAATAAATATTTGGGGAATGCTTTGCTTTTCTAGTAGAGAAACGTAAGTTTTAACTAGATACATCTACACTAATTTTAATGCCAACTCGTATTACAATTTCTGGTCATGAAATCCCAATAGCCACTATGGTGATAAACAGAACTAATTGCAATACATGACAGAAGCTTCCTGATGGTTAGAGGTGTTGGTGGAATGCAAGTTCTTCCATCATTAACAGTGAATCTGTCAAAGACATACCAGTATACATCTTTGAAGTCCTTTCCCTCCCCAAATCCCACTGATTTGAATAGGAAAGATTTTTACATGTGCTTAATTTTCTCATTAACGAAGAAGGAGGAGGAGAAGAAGAGGAGGAGGAGGAGGAGATTGGATTTATACCCCACCCTTCACTACCCAAAGGTGTCTCAGAGTGGTTTACAAACTCCTTTCCCTTCCCCTCCCCACAACTGACACCCTGTGAGGTAGGTGGGGCTGAGAGAGCTCTTGACAGAAACTGCTCTTTTTCAAGAATAGCTCTTATCAGAACTATGGCATGCCTGTAACTATGAACTTAAACACTTTGAAAGAGGATTGAAAGAAGATGTATGTGCAATATTCTAACCGGGGGACTGTTTCAAATTACTGACATATAATTTCTATAGCAGTAGAACCATCCATAGGATGAATCTACAGAAAAAAGAAAGCAATATCTTTTCAGTCTAGACTAATGGAAATTCTTGTATTATATGCCATTCTTCAAATATATTACAGAGGTGGAGAGGGAAATTCCACAAAGACAAAGCAAAAAAAAAAATTAGAAAAGAGTATCAATTGAAAGAGGATACATAATTAGAGGGTAAAATCTGAAATGAATCAAATAGTCAAGAAAGTGAATTGTTCTAATCAACTCAAACCAGTGGATGTGTTATGAAGTACTATGCCCTTCATGACAGAGAGTAGAAATAATACATATGGGATACTTTATGACCCAGGAAGGAAGGGGAAGAAAGAGGTCACTGTTGTATTAGTTCAATAAAGATTGTATGAAGACTGGATTCTTTTTTTGTGATAAGATGACAGAAGCATCGTTTTCTTTGGAAGCTGTTGCTGCTGAAATTTAAAGGAGATATATTTCTCTAGGGAGATTTATTCTCTGCACTCTTTCACTGAAGTTGATACCAAAATCACAAGAAGGGCTTCAGTCAAATAAACTTTTTTCCCTGTGTGTATTGACATGTCTGCTATATAATCTGCTTTATCTGCAGGGTTCAATGAGAGACCTAGAAAATTTGGATTAAACTCTTCTTGCTCTATATTAAGATGTCTAGTGCCAGAATGAGATTTTACTTTACTTGCTTCTTGCAGTTCATCTTTATTACTATGAACTGAATTAGAGAAATTTGTAAAATTTTTGTGTGCCATATGTATTTATATATGCATAATATTTGTATTTGCCTTGGATAGCCCAGGCTAACCCAATCTCATCAGATCTTGGAACCTAAGCAGGGTCAGCCCTGGTCAGCATTTGGACAGGAGATCACGAAGGAATCTTTTATAGAGTACCATTTTATTTAGAGGAGTCATTCCAAAAATCTCTTCGTAATAATGACAACTCACACACAGAACATTAATTAATTGTCCTTGTGCGGGTTGTTCTGTGTGTGAGTTATTATAATGAACAGATCACCAAGGAATACCAGGGTCGCAATACAAAGGCAAGCAATGGTAAACCACCTCTGAATTTCTCTTGCCTTGAAAACCCCACTGGTTACCATAAGTCAACTGGGACTTGATGACAATATGTGTGCATGTGCATGTGTGAAGAGGGGGAGACAGAGGGAGACAGACTGCACAACCTATAACAATGTTGTCGGAGGATTCTTTGAAATACCAGCAGCATTTTTGAGACTTTTCTAGCGTTTCCAGCTTAATGCTGGAATGAAAGATGGCGCTCTCTTGACCAGGACAAGATGAATTTATTCAAAGTTCAAAGTGACTTAAATATGGCCAGGAACACACCACAAACAAAAGCTTATATATATTTTTTTCAAAATCCTCTTCCTTTCCTGGTCTTTATTAGTCCATGTATAAAAACAGAGTCTGCATCTTGAGTCTCCTTACAAAGGAGCCTTTTTTTCCTTGTTAAAGCAGGATATAGGAGTTCTGTTTCAAAACAGCTAGAGGTTGTTTCTAAGATCTTGGCACAATTGTCCACTTCAGGGACAGAAATGCATGGTGAATAAAGGCTGTAAATTCTTGGCATTGGGATGTTTATAGCTCTTTTCCAGTATTCCACACAAAAATGAAATGGGTTTCTCCAGTTCATGCTGCACAGTAAAAGCATTGCCCTTATTTGTGAATCTGAGTTTGAATCTTGCCCCTCCACTTTTTTCTTTGTTATTCATAAAAAATGGGAAACCATGTTGCATTGCACTTTAATCACTGTTGTTAAAGTAATTTATTGCAGGTTGCACATTTGGAATCAGATTAGAAAAATCATGTAGTGAATCTAAAATTATCCATATAATTCAAAATGGTATGACTATGCCCCCCCTTTCTATTTTATGGGTGCACTCTTTGGAAAAGCACAGCACAAAGAAAATCACAGGCCCAATCTTCATCTAGCATTTCCTCTGCAGTTTTACCAAACCCACATTGGAACAGAAAAAGATGTGGCTCAAAACCACATTCAAATGCCCCAGGTCAACACCATACTGACTGCAGAGTCACCCCTGAATGGCCATAAAACAGCTATAAATCTATGCAGATGCTACCATAAGACAGAGATCAAATGAAGTAAAAACAGCATGCAATCTGGACACTGCCATAAAATCCAACAATCAGTCAGAGTGAATGTGGCATGCAATGTAGATGGGAATTTCTGTTCCAGTGTGGGTTTGGTAAAACAGCAGAGCAAGTGCTAGATGCAGATTGGTCCACAGAGTTCCCTGACACCAGCAGCATATAAAGTCTATAATAGCAATGGAGCTGTCTCCCCACTGTTCCCTAGGGAAGAGAAGTTACCCAATTTGTAATCATTGCTGTCTTCTTCTTATTCTAAGGCTGCCTAATGTATATACCCTAAATATTTATGACATTGTTGTCCTGCTTGTGGTCCAAGGAGCTCATGGTTTAAATATTAAGAAGCAGAGGCAACACAGAAGGTACATAACCAACAGACTACTGTACAGGAGGAAGCACAGAACTGGACTTGCTGGTAGCCAGAGGCAAACTGAACTGAATTCCAGCACTTCCTACTATGGCAAACTGGAGGGGGCCAAAGCACAACACACATGGTTCTCCAATCCTTAATTTTATCCTGTGAGATAGCTCAAGCTGAGAAATAGTGATTCATTTGAGATTATTCAATATATGTCAGGGTTGAAAGGACCTTTGTGGGTGAACTTCTTGTGTAAAAATGTTTCTGTTCAATATTTAAAATTATTCTGTAATCCTTCCACAATATTAATGTTGCTTCCATATATATGATTTTCACTGAAGTCCAGAGATACACAGTCAAAACAAGGGGTATAATTTTGCTTGCCATCTCAGCAAAACCCTTATTATTTGCCAGTTTTAGCCTTCTCTTCATCAAATTTGCAATCTCTAAATTATGCTATGGTCTAAGTCTATATAAAAAGGCTTGCCAAATTATGCATTTGGTTTCTGCCCTAATATAAAGTTTTGTTGCTCATTTGAAATCCAGATCCTTGACTTCCCTAATTTTTTCCCAAACACCAGAAGCTTTCCAGATTTCTAACTGCATTTTAAGCTTATTTAGGCTTACAACAGAACCTAAAGAAAACACATGCTTTTAATCAAATACAGAAAAACACACTGACTTAACATGTGTGTATATGATGGTAATACCAGATCGCACTTTACACACTTGAAGGGCAGGAACTCAAAATGAGTGATCTTCTATCACATGAAGCATGGGGAAAAAATCTGGATAATTGATCCACACAGCTGGAAGTGGAAATGTTTAGGTCATTTCCTATTTAGGGATATACAGAGGTATGGCTAATGGGTTAGACTACCTGAAGGAAACCACAGCCGATTAGTTCCATTCAAAAGCGACGTTTAAAATAATTTCTTTTAAACTTCAGGTTTGCACTGTAGTGTTGATTAGGAATATAAGTATGGGCTATGCTGCTGAAAGATATGAAACTTATAAATGATCACAGCTGCCTGCTGCATACTCTAATCCACTCATTCACACTCTCAAATGAAATGTATGACTGATTGTTAATAATTCTCTGTGAAAGCCACAAACTGAAATAATCTTGGCAACTGTCAATCAGGAGACAGAATACCTGGGTTAAATGAAAATATACCTCTGAACATGAACCTAAATTCCTCAGATGCTAAGACATGCTTTATGGCTGTTCAACAGTATGTGAGCTGTTGCACGGAAATAGAGCACAACTCTTCTAAGTACAAGAGCCCAACTTCATTCCTGCAGCATAATCAGTTCAAATCTTGATGGTAGAGTTGAGAGAGACCTCTGTCTCAGATCACAAAGAAATTATACCAAATTCCAGGCTTGGAATTATACCAAAGAAGACAACGGGCTGGATCCGACTAGTTTTCCACTGGTGGAAAAGAGGAGAAGGGTCCGCTTTGACAGCCCCCCCTCCAAGCTATGATAAGAATAGGGAAATAGTTCATTGCCCGCCAGTCCATTAGGTGGTAGGAGGAAATTTTTTTAAACAGCACTGAGCTGGTGGTGTGATGTCACTTCCCCATGTAGCAAATACCCAGAATGCTACATGGTTTGCCCAAATTCTATAGAATTGCTTCAGTGTCGTGGTGATGACATTCTATCACTGGTGCAGTGTGATTTCTCTCATCCCTGTGCCCTTCACTGGTTACTAGTAATTGGCTGGCAATGCTTAGATAGGAATGATGGGACCCACACGGACAAAAGCAATGTGAGAGAAGGCTGCAGTGAGAAGGATACTTAAATAAAACTGAGTGAAAAATCTGGCTGAATTCAACCAATTAACTAGGAAAATAAGTTATGTTTCTGACAAATTCTTTAAAATATTTATACCCCCCCTATTTACAAAACTGGAATTTACAATGTTGGTTTTAACTTAATCTAGATTATTTATTGTCCCATTCTGTTATAAATCGCCCTGAGCCCCGCCCACAGGGAAGGGCAGCTCAAAAGTCCAAATAATAAATAAATAAACTAAAATGTACAATAACCCTCCTCTCAAATTACAATAATCAAATAATCGATGACTAGCAATAATCAAATAAAATTCCTAAAAACACCAGTGCAACAAATTCATATCAGACTAAAAGACCAACCTAAAAATAAAATCCATTAGACTAAGAAGCCATCACTACACATATAAGTAAAGGTAAAGGTTTCCCTTGCTTGAAAGCTAGTCGAATCTCACTCAAGGGGCCGGTGCTCATCTCCGTTTCCAAGCCAAAGAGCCAGTGCTGTCTGAAGACATTTCTGTGATCATGTGGCTGGCATGACTAAATGCCGAGGTGCATGGAATGCTGTTACCTTCCCACTGAAGTGGTACCTATTTATCTACTTGCAGTTTCTTGCTTTTGAACTACACATCTACAGAGCTACAATAAGGTCATAATAAAACAGGCATGGTAATTTGTTTTTTTAATGTAAGGGATCTAAAACACTTGGGACAACCAAAATGTCTTCATCTGGCAACTAAAAAAATGTAAACTTGCCATCAGTTGATTCTTTCTATGGAGTTTCATTTCATAAAGAAGAGCCTCTGCTGACAAAGGCCGGTCTCTGGTACACAGCTGAATAGCTCCAGTATCTGGGAGCACAAAAAAGAAGTAAGGAAGGAGGCCAGGTAAAGAAAAAGACCTGAACTAGGTAGTACTACAAGTTTCTCTCTAGAAACCACTGGAAACTCCACGGTATAACCATAGAGTTTTGGCTGATTCTTAGAGAGGACTGACATCACTTCCAAATTTTTCCTGGAACAGATGTCACACGGTCACCATTAAAAAAAAAAAAATCTTTCCAGCCACTGGAATACCACCAGGCAATGGCTGCTGAGGGCTGGAGATCTTCCGGCCCCAGCAGGCACTTGACAACCCTGGTGATACGTTGTGTTTAAGATCCCTCCCCCATACCCATGTAGGGAAAATATCAGAAACAATCCTTAAGAAGGTAACTAACAAAATTTGCATCTTTTTTAATCTGCAGGTCATGCTAGAAGGTATCTAATTTACATGAGACTACAAAATATAATTTTACATAATTCACCATTCTGTTGCAATACGTATTTATTTAGAAAATGTATCATATCACATATTTAACTAAAAATGCATCTAGCATTCTGCAGCTAGCATTCTGAACTGGGACAGCATTCCACATATCACACACACAAAGAAACCTTTGATTAGTAGTTCTTTTTTAAAAAATTCCTTAGGGATGCGTTATTTCATATATTTAAAGCTTCTAAACATGCAAATCCAAATGACACTAAAGTGAGTTATGTACACAATTATAAAATTGTCTTTCTAAAAAGAATAATAGAGACTTGCTAATTGCAAATTGAGTCTCAGTGAGAAAGGTAGACTATAAATAAAGTAAATAAACATTAGTCAATTTAACTTTCTTAAAGAAACATGGAATTAAGTTGCCAAAAAAAAAATCCCACTGATGGAACTGCAGCTTCAATAAGTTTACTAATAGCATTTGGACAGAGAAAATTGATATGCAATATGGATCTACCTTGAGTAATGTTTTAAATTATGATAAAAAATGATGTCTCCATTCAAGAATGTGCAAGTTCAATAAACAGAAACTCAAAACAATGGTTATATTATCTTTTAGGGAAAATTATAGAATTAATTGTACTTGCTAGATCCTATTTAAGGATCTGCTAAGTGAAATATTTCAAAAAAAGTCTCATTCTGAATTTAGTAAATACACTAGGGAAAGGTAAAATTCCTTAACTCACTAAAAAATATTTAGCTACAGGCAGACACATAAAGTGAAGAAAAGAATGGTTCTGAAAGTAATACATGCATTCCAAATATATATACATATGGTAGGACAGTTACCGGGTAGCCATTCCGCCCTGGTTGACCCTGGTTGGATGAGATGAAATGGAATGATACTCATTAGATATACATTGAATGATATGTGACAGTGTGTACATGCTTTTCACATGAACAGGAAACTTAATTATTGGTTCTTTACTACTGAGAAGAGGATCTTCATCATAATTTATGTGGACAGGTAGGATCTACTATCTGAATCAGGAGGCTTACAAGGAAGACAGCAGAAGATATCTTGAAACTCAATATTTCTTTCATGTAAAGTCTACAAGACATGCACTGCAGCACATTTTACTTGGAAGTAAGATCCTGAGTTCAGCATTGCTTAATTCTAACTATGTGTGCACAATGCAACCTTTGCTATTCATGAATAAGTCACTGTTCACATAATCCAATATTAGAGTTATAGTAAAGAATATCAACCTCTTCCTTCCAGTATTGATCCCCAAATGGGGGATCATGATCAGGTATTCTTAAATCCCTTTAAAAATGTTGGCAGCATCCACAGGTTAGACCAAAGGACACTGTCATGTCTAGTTTGGCCCTCTGCCAAACAAACATTTTAGTTATGCATCACAAACTTAAGGAAGCAGTGGCAACAATGATTTTTGTTTACAGTTAGAGAATAGGAAGAGGGGGAAAATTACTTGAAATTATTTTCAGGAAGCAAATCTAGGGCCAAAAACACAGCAATTACTACTTTCCCCCTCCTTTTCCATATTGCAGCAGCACTTTTAAAAAACTGTTACCATATGTCTTGACGGAAAAAGCCTTCCATAGGGTAGGAACATCTTTCCACTGAATGGAAAACTCCTCTCCTACTGAAATATACAGCTGCTTTGCCTACATCAACTTATCCCGGCTGGGCCAAGTGCATGGAAGAGCCTGTGTCCCCAACCTGTTTTAAAGAATGCAGTGAGATGACAAATAGTCTACAGACTTCACTGTTCCCTCTAAATTGTGTGTGTGAGTGGCCGCTCACTAACACAGGAAGCCCCGCTCAGCAGCAATCTGAAGCCATGCACCATTGCCCGTTTTAAAGTTACAGCAGTTATATTCTGCTCAGGATGTGAACTGCTTTGCTCAGTAGGGGTGGAAATTAGAAGGAACAGTGCCACAGAGTCAACATCCCATTGTGGATGGATGGGAGCTTCTAGCTAAAGCAGGAGGTTTCTGAAGTCAGGCTGTCCTATGGTTTCAGATACAACGTGGCTTTTGGGCTGTGGTTACTTAGTGAAAATAGGACTGGCTAACTTTCATATTAACCCTTTCTTCACAAAAAAAAATGGAGAAAACAACTTTCTGTTTCCTTCAGTGCACCACCCACAGAGAAACATAGCCAAATACACCAACCCAAGCACCCTCTCTCTGGTCCATGCCATTCATGATGCTTGCAGCAGATACTGTATCCCTACCATGCAATGCAATTTATTTTTAATCCTATGCCACATCAAGTTTTTTACTTCCTGCAAAGACTACCTGCCAACCACATCGGAGTGTTCACACACAGAGTCTGAAATCCCAATAAAGTTCCGGGAAGATCCATTCACTCATGCAATAAACATAGGTGAACTGCACTAAATGCACTTTCCTCAACAGAAAAAGTGAGTAATCAAGAAGTAACAAATGTGAGTGCTTACTTAGCTAAGTTGTATATAAAGCAGGAGAGGCTTTGCTGGGGGAAATGCTGTGTAGGGACCTTACTTTACCCCATCCAGTCCCCACCCCGTCAAGTTCAATATCTCAGTCAGGGCCACCTCGCTCACTAGGCAAACTAGGCATTTGCCTAGAGCGCACTGGCCCTTAGGGGCACCAAAAGCCCACCGCCCCTGCCAAAAAACCCCGCCCATTCCCTGGCTTACCAGTGCGCAGACGGAAGAGACGGGGGTTTAAGCCCCCACCTCTCCCCTGGCTTGCCAGTGCTCACCACACCTGCGGGGCATGCCAGTAAGCCGGCACTCAGACGGAAGAGACGGGGGTTTAAATCCCCACCTCTTCCCTGGCTTGCCCATGCACTCCTGTGGGGCGCGCAGGCAAGCCAGCGCTCAGACGGAAGAGACGGGGGTTTAAACCCCCGTCCCTTCCCTGGCTTGCCAGTGTACCCCTGCAGGGCGCACAGGCAAGCCAGCGCTCAGACGGAAGAGACTGGGATTTAAACCCCCACCTCTTCCCTGGCTTGCTGGCACACCCCGCAGCTGTGGGGCATCCAGCAAGCTGGTGCTTAGATGGAAGGGAAGAGGGTTTAAACCTCCTTCCTTTCCTTGGCCCTTGCCAAGGAAAGAGCGTGGGGCGGGGGCGCCAGAAGGTGTCCTTGCCTAGTGTGCAAAAACACCTGGGGCCGGCCCTGATCTCAGTATAATAAACATGAATGGCATGCTTGAGTAAAACTACTGTGTGGCTGGAGCACATGGAATTAAGATAGCCAGGAATGCACTTGCTTTGCTTTTTCCACTTAGTGATGCATAGAGGGAGCCTCCTGTATTGCTGTGTCTTTAAGACGGCAGAGGAAGAAATGGAGTCCAGATTTACAGCTGAAGGCAGGGAAAACATGGTGCTAGTGAGAGCCAGCTTAAGGGAAAAGCAGTCTTGTTTTTGGGCCACTCTTGCCCAGAGATTCTATAAGAGGGTAGGAGTGAAGCCTTAGCAGGAACACAAGCCAGGATTAAGCCAGGATACTGCCTTCATATGTAATACAAAACCAGAGATAATATTTAACTTGGGTAATAAAGAAACTACAGATCCTGTTCTTAAGTGTCTAAAGTAACCACAGTAGTGTGGTGGTAAAGGTTTGTATGACCTATCAACTGTGGTTGCAGGATACATGTGCACCTCTCCGTCACTGGAAGGAAACTGGTAGAATATTGTTTGTATAAATGATGTCTGAAGATAGATGCTGACTAGCAGTAGCTAACCCCAATAAAACATACTCATTGTTCTTTTTCCAACATGCTATCTTCAATGCTAATGTCAAATGTTTAGTTTTCATTTTTGTGTAAATAGAGCAGCCGAACCATTTATTTAGATTTAGAAAAATTTAACATGCTAACATCAAATGAAAGTGTACCTGTTGGATCACATGAATAGTATTTGGTACATGAATGGCATTTGGTATATTAGTTCTATAATTAAAAAAAAAAAATCTTCTACCCTATTCCTGATAACATGGAAGATCCAGTAGTATCTCTGTTGTACTTACAGGGGGTCCTGGGGGAAAAAAGAAAAGAAAAAGAAACACATAAGTTTATGAAGGCTGAGAAATCATTCACATTCAATAGCCAAATATACAGTGCCTCTCTGTTCATTCCTAATAGCAACATTCTCAGTCTGCAGATATGTTAAAGACAGGTGACCCATGTTCTTATTTGATAAAAGGGTTACCAACTGACCTGGAGAATGACATCATGTCCTTTTAGCAGAAGCTTATGGGGATGTTATTTACCTCCATGCTTCAACTGCCCATTTTCACACATTATGTCTTTATTAAAGGGACAGATTTTTCTTCAGGCCAGCTGGCAAACCTATCCAGTAATACCGGGCTGGCAAAGCAATTATTCCTTGTAAGGTGTTCATGTCTATTGTTCATCTTCCCTTTTTTTTTTGCCATCAAGTTGCAGCTGACATATGGCGACCCTGTAGGGTTTTCAAGGCAAGAAACATTCAGAAGTGGTTTCCCATTGCCTGCCACTGTGTAGTGACCCTGTTATTCCTTGGTGGTCTTCCATCCATGTACTAACCAACCCTGCTTAGCTTCCAAGATCTGATGAGACTGGGCTAGCCTAGGCTATCCAGGACAGGGTGATCTCACTTTACCCATTGGAAATTTGTCACAACCACTCTGATTGGATTTTTTTTTTACTTCTTTGACTGGATCTTGTTTTCATTTCTGTTCTTCCCATTAGTGTGATACCTATTTCCTGCATTAGTTGGAATGCTGGCCTCATTTTGTACAGTCATTTCCTGTTTTTCTTTATTGTCATACACGTCCCTACCAAGTGGCAACAATGCTTCGTGCATCTGATGAAGTGGGCTCTGATTCAGGGGAGGTTATGCCACATGAAACCTTAACTGGACTCTTTGGGCCAAACCAGATGATACTGCATCCCTGAGACTGCCACTGGGGCACAGCACCATTTTAGAGTCTGTTTTTTTTAATTTTTAAAACCATTTTGTCTGTTTTGACTCTTGAAACTTGCACAAGAAGGGGAGAGGAGCCCCTCACCCCCCCATAACACATTCCCCAGGAAGACTGGGCCCCCCCAGGGTAAAAATAAATAAATAAATAAATAAATAAAGCAGGCTCTGAAATGGTGCTGTGTCCCCAAGGTAGACTTGGAGATACAGTTTCATCTAGTTTGGCCATTTGTTTGTTTTCTGCAACAGACTAGCATGGCTACTCCTTTGGAATGTGAATTATAATTTTGCATCCTGTGCCAAATAATCTCATACTGAGTGAGAAATTTCAATCATGCAAGGTACTTTTCCAGCGTTCACACATTGATTTATGTATCTATCCAGGGTTTTTTAGACTTAAAGGTTCTGCACCACTTCTTTCTTAAATTCACAGTAACTCTACCCTTTCTTCTTTGATTGCTGGGTTTTTAACCAAGGCTTGAATCTAGATTTTCCATTCTACCTTTGCCAAGACAGCTCCATTAGTCACATAACTGCACCAGATTTTATCTCCTCCTCCTCTCAAATCCCACCTATGAAATATTCCATGTTAAAAATATCACACTTTTTGAAGCAATACTGGCACATTTTCCCAATTATTTACACTCAACGTTCTTTGTGCAACCACTTTTGTGGGTATTATCAAAGGTCTGCAAATCACATCTAATATTTCTTTCAGGCTTATTAAGAAGAGCAGCTGTAGCTCTCAAATCAATGATTTTTCATTAGCTTTTATGCTCCCCTTTTACTTCTGACTCAAGAGAAGTGTAAAGGGGGCCTATAACAGCAGCAGCTGTCCTTGAAGTTTGCTTTAACTATTATTAGGCTTTCATTTTTAACAATGTGATTTTACTGTGTAGTTAACTGAAGTAATTTCTTGTGCTGGTAAACGTTCCTAAAGGTAATTTTAATGTACTGGGTCTTTAACAGAAAGCAAATTAATTTCCTTTGTTAATAATGCTATGTGTTTATGACAAGTGAACAGAACAGCTTTGAAGGCTACTGAAATTTTATGTCTGAATAGCACTGACTGTAGTTCTTTTCACTGTCACTTTAACCACATTTGCTATAGCTACATAAAAATATTTTGATTACTAGTAAAGTACTACAAATTAATTTGAAGTTGTATGCCAAGAATTACAATGCCTTCCCCTAGAACATTTTCTACTCTTTCATTTATTATTCTCTGAAACCAGTATGCATTTTGTTGGCTAGTTAAATAAAAGAATAAAGGCACTCATGAGTCAAACCATCAACAAGCACATTTTCACCAAATGAATACCCAGATGCTGCCAGAAACACAAACACAGAAAACTTACCAATCTCTCCTCTTCTTCCTCGCTTACCTCGTTTACCAGGAGGACCTGAAAAGCAAACAGTTCCAGTTTTGTAATTGTGCCACTCAATTAAAATTCTTCTGACTTGTAACTGTCATTGAGTCAAAATAACAGCAAACAGGACAACAGAAGGAGCAAGCAACACCTTCTTTTCTTCTAATAGTCTTTTCAGATAGCAACCTCCCCACATGCAAAAGAATACCCAAAATGCTGAGAAAGCATTTGACAAAAATCAACCAGTCATGGGATTATTTTTGTTTGTTTGTTAAAAATGACTAAAAAAATTAAATTTGCCAGGAGTTATTCAATTCCCAAACCTAATTGGCTATGTTCCAAGAGGGTATGTGATGACTGGCTGAGAAGAAGTATGGTTGGGCATGCAAAGTCTGGTGCCAACAACTGGTTATCACAAGTTTTAGAAACTTTTTTTTCCCAGAAGAAAAAGTTGCTAACTACCTAAAAGGGCTTGTATCTTAAATGGAGGACCAGCCGCATTGGATCTGCAACAATTTCATTCTCAGCCAAGAACCTTTCAGTGTGTATTTGTTACATTTCAGAAATGCCTGAGGTAGTACTAAGGTCCAATCCCCACAGCTTATGCCAGCTATGGTTCAAACTAACAAATTCATAGTAAAGTGAGAGGGCATTTATGTCATGGGCAGAAGCATTTAAAGTGGTCTGCATCTTATAAGGTGCTGAACTTCGGATTTTTACATGATCTAAAATAGGGATCTGCACTTCTATAATCACAGTCCATGATTTTCTTGTTTTCTTCTTTCTTTTAAGCAGCAGTACTAAAGGGCAATACTGCATTGCTAATCAATTCCAGATAGGGTTCCTTACGTGAGGATTACTATGAGGTGTCATGAAATTTGTCACTGAAAAGGTCGCTGTGTATTTCTCCTCCACTGATGTGGGATACTCTCTTTATATGTTTGCAAAAGGATCTGGCATCACCGTGTTATAAGTGCTTTTACTTTATATGTACACCTGAAACTGCCTTATACCTCATCAGAACTTTGATCCATCAAAGTCAGTATTGCCTACTCAGAATGGCAGCGGCTCCCCAGGACCTCAAGCTGAAGTCTTCAACATCACCTACTGCCTGGGCCTTTTTAACTGGAGATGCTGGGGGTTAAACCCAGGGCCTTCTGCATATCAAGAAGATGCTCTACCTTTGAGCCATGGCCAGGAATCTCATGTGTTGTCACAGGTGTACAATGGCTGCCCATTCAGGAATCTGGGATGGGGCAGTTGTATTGTACATAAGGGACTAATGTAAAATTTGTGTTCAGTACAGTCAGCACATTCTTTTCCTAGTTAATATTTTACCAATAAGAAGCTCTTAAGAGAAATGTGCTTGCTTAAAATGTCATATTCAATTTTCAAGTCTGTAAAAAGAATGTAACTTCTCCTCAGTGGAACAAACTAGTGTCATAAAGATTAATGACACCAACTTATACACAGTAAGGTAAGCCTGCTCACAGTAGCTAAACTCAACAGCTAACCAACTTTATGGCATTTTATGGCATTTTAAGTAGAATATCGACTCTTGCTGAGAGTTTCCTTGCTGCAGTAGAGAGATATTTTAAACAAGCTGTTAGTGATAGAAAGTATCTATTAATCTAATTCCAGAAAACATATCTATTAATTCAGATTTTTATCTCTCGCTATCTTAAATGCTCCTAACAAGTTCCACTATATTTAAAACTAAGCTTTAAATATAATAACAAAACAAATTGAACAGCTAATATCTCAGCATTTATTTTATTTATTTGTTTTTGCACCACTTCTAAGCTGAGCTCTCAGCCAAGCCTGGTTAATGCCAGCCTAATAGTGTCACTAAAAGTCACCTCAAATGGGAATTTCATTATGGTAGTACAGTTACTGCCCTGACCTGGATAGGCCAGGCTAGCCTGATCTCATCAGATCTCGGAAGCTAAGCAGAGTCAGCTGTGGCTAGTATTTGGATGGGAGGCCTCTCAAGGAATACCAGGATCGTGACGTGGAGGCAGGCAATGGCAAACCACTTCTGAATGTCTCTTGCCTTGAAAAGTCTACATGAGTTAGCTGTGACTTCACAACAAAGCAAAACAAAAGCACAGTTACTAAGTATAGTCGTTAATATGACTAATTAACAGCAATACTTTTTTAAAATAGTTTTAGAATATTTACTGCATTTGCTTAAGTGCAAGTCTAGTTTTTTTCCAGGTATACCATCAAAAAGGGGAAGGGGTTGTCTTACATTCTCATACAAATTACAGTTGTCCACTAAGCCGATTTTCAGCAAGGCGGGATATAAATGGAAAATAATAAATAAATAAATAATATATTTTTGTTTATGTATAACATTTTAGGGAAGTCATCTTATATTCAGGTTTGTCTTCCTTTTGAGAAAATACAGTATTAAAAGAAAACATTTAATCTAAATCTCAATAACAAGAATAATTTTCCAACTGCATAAAATCTGGTTCTCAGTTGAATATATTTCCCAATCTTTTCAAGGATTAGAAGAAGGGGTACAGGAAATTACAGGTGATTTAGTCTAATGTCTGTTCCACATAAAAGTAGAAAGATAGCATTAACTATAGAATCATTCTTAAAAATAGCCTTATTAAGCACATAGAGGAACAAAGCTTGCTGAGGAAAAATCAGCATAGCTTCAGCAAAAAGGAAACCCTTCCTCACCAGCCTTCAGGAACTGGGGGTAAGCAATGTATTGGCCAAGTTTGTGGATGGTATCAAATTATTCATGATGGAAAAACAAAAGTGGATTGTGAAGAACTTCAAGTGGATCTCTCAAAACTGAGCAGGCAGGCAACAATATGGCAAATGAAGTTCAGTATAGGTAAGTGCCAGGTAATACAGACTGGAACAAAAAAAAATCTAACTTAAAATATCTGCAGATGGAGTCTAAATTGGCAAAGACTGAGAAGAAAAGAGGTCTTGGAGTTATAATGGAGAGCTCAACACTGCATGGCAGTGCTGAAAATAAGGCAAACTCCCTGCTGAGAATTATTAGGAAATGAAAATAAAATGGGCAAAATCCTCAGTTCTCTCTGACCTAAATGAGCATTTTCAAAGAGTGGAATTTCTAATTCTTAATTGAGCATAATTTTGCACTTTTAAAAGTCATTGATTTACACATCACAGGTTTAACTCTCCCTTTAAAAATCAGCAGGAGTAGCCAGATCATTGTCAAACTACTATAAATTCTTTTATCTGTAAACTTATCATTTGAAGGAGAAGCTAATGAGATGTTTCAATTGGTGGGGTCACTGAAATGAATATAAGAGTAGAGAATATAAAACATGAGTACATTTGTTGGCCGCGTATGAAAAATACAGCCCTATTTTTAGTGTCATGTATATAATATCCACTTCCATATTTCAGAATTCTCTTCAAGATCTAGTGAAAAATACTTCATGAATACTCATGGAATTCATGCATGGAAATGGGTCACATGTATGCATCCTGTCTTCCACTGATTGAACAGGTACCTACACACTGGGTTTTTTTAAAAAAAACTCATATTAGGTGGAGATGCTAAACTTTAGTTAGTAAGCACTGAAAGCTCACACAGTCATCTTGGCAAACACAGAAATAGCTGCTGTCACTTACTTGACAGACATGGCTGAAGGACAGCTGAAATAAGCAGGCAGAGTCATTCTATACTAGCATGGAATGAACCCTTCTCATAATTCCACTTTGCCATTCCATTGTATTACTCCTATGCCATAGCAAATGGTTTCCTTATCAAGACACAAAAACATGTGGTAAGGAGAGAGCACTAACAATCTTATTTACCTAATTTATTCACACTGGTAATAAGGTATCCAGGGGAAAATT
Organism: Gekko gecko; assembly: GCA_029375565.1. Classification (NCBI taxonomy): domain Eukaryota; kingdom Metazoa; phylum Chordata; class Lepidosauria; order Squamata; family Gekkonidae; genus Gekko; species Gekko gecko. The sequence continues at coordinate 92,942,670 of JAPDNY010000010.1, read as the reverse complement.
TACCTCACACCATTAATGAAAATTGCATTCTGTGACTATTATCTCCAATAAATGAATGAATAAATAAGGCACTCTCTGATGGTAAAATCCCAAGCACAGGTACATAGAAGCAAGTTCCATTCAGATTCATTGGCTTTCCTTTCAAGCTATTCGGTTTAGAATGGTACAAGAAATTTGTAAGCCACCACACTGCCTACATAAGTCTGTTAAGATTTTCAAAATGCAGAATAACTGAGGTCAACTGCTGTTAGCATGTGATGTGTAATATATAGATAGCTCAACACAAGTCCTATAATCCCATGTCATGTATAAAAAATTGTACTTATGCATCACTTAGTTGTGCCAGAATGTGGATGGGAACATATATTCACAAGCATACTTGAATGTGCATCACATCGAACGTAAAGCACTGTCTACAATTGGATGTATATTGCTTAGTTCCTGTGGCCCTTTCTTACCCAGGGAAATGCTGATTGCCACTTTGGGGTCAGGAAGCAATTTTTCTCCAGGCCAGTTTGGCCAGGGATCCTGGAATTTTTTGTCACTGTGGGTGTGGAGGGGGAGGTATTTGTGAATTCCCTGCATTGTTGGACTAGATGACCCTAGAGGTCCCTTCCAACTATGATTCTAAGATACAGTTGATGATCCAGCCACTGATGATAATGTGCACAGAAGGCTCCACATGGATTACCTGGTCAACACCAGGATAAGGATGTTTTTTGCTTCTGCCTCAGCCAAACGCTGCTGAGGACCAAACTTCACATGACACTGGAAATCATGGGTCCACGGGTGTGGATTTTAGCTGTGATAACGGTACTTGAAAAAGAAATATATGTGAGCAGGAGACATGTATGGATCTGGGCTCTGGCACTAAAACTGCCCCTATATTTGCCTTTACCTTCAACAGTTGCTTTAAGTCGTGGAAATGAAGACAGGCAGGCACAGTGTTGATACGCTTTTTTAAAAAAATCCTGAGGCTTAAAGCAGCCTGGCCATTTCTGATTGGGGAAATGGTAGGGTCCAAAGAGTTAAACCCATGTTCCCTCTTCCCCATTGCCTCCATACACATCACACCTAAATTTTGCTTAATCGGATTATTAGAATCACAGCAGTCTGGCCCAACTTCTCACTTTGATGTTAAAAAGTCTTTTCACTTGGAAAAGTTTAGAGTTAATTCCATTCTCCTTTAGAAATTACTCAAAGTAACCTAGTTTTTCTCTACCAGACAGTAAATACTGGATGGATCATCTGGAAGACTCCATTGTGCAAACAGAAAGCTACAAGAGCACATATACATAGTAAAGGTAAAGGTTCCCTTGCTCGTAAGCCAGTCGAATCCGACTCTAGGGTTGCGGTGCTCATCTCCGTTTCAAAGCCGAAGAGCCAGCGCTGTCCGAAGACGTTTCCGTGGTCATGTGGCCGGCATGACTAAACACCAAGGCGCACGGAACGCTGTTACCTTCCCACCAAAGTGGTACCTATTTATCTACTTGCAATTTCTTGCTTTCGAACTGCTAGGTTGGCAGGAGCTGGAACTAGAGACAGGAGCTCACCCTGTCATGCGGCACCCGGGTCTCGAACTGCTGAACTACTGACCTTCCAGAGCCTGCAGTTCAGCGTCTGTATATCTCATAGTATATCTCAGTTAACTGTATTTTGACATCACAATTACAACTTTAAAGCAGGATAATTGCAGTGCAATTCTAAATAGAGTTAAGCCCTACTAAATCCATCTTCTTGTGAGAAAACTCAATTGAATAAAATAGGACTTACTTCTAAGTAGACCAGTTTAGGCTTGCTCCCTTATTTATTTACTATGGGCAATATCTATTAACTAATGTCCATTACTTTGTAAAGCTAAAGTGTCTTGTTACAGCAAACCTGATATGCTGGCTTTATTTTTAAGCCAAGATTGACAAGACTTTTGTGACAACGGTGACAATTTAAAGTGGCCACTGAACTTAGTGGTTTTTCATTTCAGTAACAGTGAAATCCAATACTTTAAGATTAAAGGCGGCACTCAGTAAGTCAGGCACACTGGCACTGCAGTAATCTCAGGCACACCCACACAGGCAGGCTATCCATTTAAATGTAAGAACGTCCCCTAGCCAGGCATATTGCTTTCAAAGTCCTATGGATGCATTCCCCCTCCCATTTCTCTCATAATAAATATATCATTTGAAGAGGAGCTTAGTGACAGCTGCAGAACCAAGTCTGATTTTTTTAAAAAAACATCAGTGGCATTCATACATCCATTAATCCCTTGTTGCATAACAGCAGTGAGCAGAGTACCACATTTGTTTGTAATAAACAAGAAGCTAAAACAGAGCTAGATTCAAGTCCAGTAGCGCTTTAGAGACCAACAAGATATTCAGGGTATACACTTCTGACAGTCAAAGTTCCCTTCATCAGATAAGTAGCTAAAATAGCACAGAGGCCTTTACTACAAAGTTTGTTTAGAGTTCCTTCTAGGGATTCATTAATAAAATAAGTGATTAGGTCATTCACATTTTCTGTAGGATAAGTATAAGCAACACCTACAGAACAATCTGATAACAGGAAGTAGACACGCATTTCAAATAGATTCTTGTCTGAGGCTCTGGTCACGTTGCAAAGGTAATTGCGCTTTGTTCCTGCTTTGTTTAAATCGGGAACATTTTTCTTCACATTGGGCTGACTAGATGCAGCCAGCCCCTCTCTTACAGCACCCGCTCGCCCACTGCTGCGCCGTCCCTCCAGGCGATCTGGCTGGCCACGGGGGAGGCTCGGGCGGCTGCTGCTTCTGCCGCCACTTGGGGGGGATGCCGTCACTGCTGCTGCCACCATTGCCCAACGAAAACAGGCTCTGCCGTCTCTGCCATCCTCCTTGCCGGCCCCGTCCAGGCTGCCGGAGCCCCCGCTTCTCGTTCCCGCCTCCAGGGCCATCTTTGTGTGTTTTTTTCTTTTTTTTTTAAGCTTCCGGTTTGAGTGCTTTACTAAACATGCGCTTAATAAATCCATTATTAAACGTTAAATGGATTTATTAAGCGCATGTTTGCTCAATCACTCAAACCAGAAGCTTTAAAACACACACACACACACACAAAGAGCAGTCAGACGGCCCTAATCACAATCATTGCGAAAGATGGGCTGTCCAGACGGGCGAAATTGCGCATTCAAACCACAAGTGCCAGGAAAACACTAGATTTTCCAGGGGTCAGGAAAACCCGGCAGCGTTGTGAGAGTCAGCCTGCTTCGGGGCAGGAGGCGGATTGGCGCATGTGAATGTGAGACTGACATGTACGAGGAAACAGCAGCAAACCCCGATCAAAATGTCAGTGTGACCGGGCCCTGACAATCTAACCATTACACAGCACTGGTTTTCCGTTTTCCCTCCTTCCCTCCCCCTAGCAGCCTGTTCTTGGGAAATGTCTGGACAAGTTGAACAAACCATACAAGGAGCAAGTTGTTCACCTGAATTGTGCAATGGCTCCTGCTGGGCCCGGCCAATGTGCAAGCAGTGTGGCTGCTGCTGGGCTCAAGTGAGTAGCAGGGCATCACATCCAGACCTGGATGAGACATACAAATTGCATGATAGTGAGTCCTCCAGGCAAGTAGTAGCTGCTGTCACCTAGTAGAAAGTCACCTAGGAGTTGCTGCCAGACCTGGCCCCAATGAGTCCTCCTTCCAGAGCCAGTGGGGAGGAGAAAACAGACCTGGAAGGTGCCACTTGCCTTCTCTCTTGCTGTTTACTGACAGAAACCAAGGCTTGAAGACTGGCAATACCATTGTGCATGCCTAGCAACCATTGTGGTTTAACAGTTAGAGTGCTGGACTTAGATCTAGGAGACCCGGGTTCAACCCCCACTCTGCTAGAGATGCTTGTTGTGTGACCTTAAGCCAGTCACATACTCTCAGCCTAAGTTACTTCACAGGCTTGCTGTGAGGATAAAACAGGGAAAAGGAGAATGAGGTAAGCCACTCTGAGTACCCACTAGGAGAAACATGGGTATACATGGAATAAAAGGGGAGGAAATTCCCATGGTGGCTCCTGAGATCTTAGAGGGTTTCCATCTCTTAAACATAAGGTACTGCTTCTATTATTTTGGAGGAATTTAATACCCACCATGTACTTTTAAATTTTGTTCTACAAAGCTGATGCTTTTCTTAGGTTTGTACAAAGAAATGTCTTTCAGGGTCCTAATCTCTGGGGTTTAAGGATCCAAATTTCAGTACATTTTGAGAATTAGATAAAACAATCTTGACGCAGAATGATCCCATCCTCCACCCCATAGCTCACTTGCTACTGCGTCTTTGGACTCCCACTCCTGCCTCCCAACAGGGACCTGTGAGTAATTTGTGGAGGAGAATCTTACACACACACACGCCCCACTGTGAATTCCAGCCTTCCTCCCAACCACTCTGCCCACCCACTCACCTGCCCCCAGCCATCCCTCTCCCTGCTGCTCTACTGCTCCCTTGCTGCTGTGGCTGCCCATTCCCCTCCCTTGCACTCTGGCCTCCCCCCAACTCCTGTTGCTCTGTCGACCCTCCCTCCTCCTCCCCTCCTGCTTTCTGCCCACCCACCCTCTTCCCTTTCCTGATGCTCTGTCTGCCTAGTCAAACCCCTCCCCACAGCTCTAGAGGAACAACAGGTGGCAGGGCTCTGTTGCTGTGCAGAGTAGATAACACTGGCCATTAGACCAATGGCCTAATTCACAATAAGAGAGCATCATGTGTTCGAGAAGAAGGAGGAGGAGGAGGAGGAGATTGAATTTATACCCCGCCCTTCACTACCCAAAGGAGTCTCAGAGTGGCTTACAAACTCCTTTCCCTTCCCCTCCCCACAACAGACACCCTGTGAGGTAGGTGGGGCTGAGAGAGCTCTGACAGAAACTGCTCTTTTTTCAAGAACAGCTCTTATCAGAACTATGGCTTGCCCAAGGTCATCCAACCAGGTTCAAGTGGAGGAGTGGGGAATCAAACCTGATTCTTCCAGTTTAGAGTCTGCACATTTAACCACTACACCAAACTGGCTCACAAAGTATGTGTATAGTATAGTAGAGGCTAACAACTATAAATCATTCAAATACAAGTGATCCACCTACCCACCACAAACTGTTTGATATAATATTCGACATTATGCACAACAGAATATATATGTAAACAATACAAATATGTTCAGGCTGGTTCGGAAGTTCAATAAAGAAGCATGTTATTATGAAAAGAGCTGCCTTGTCTCTCTCAATACTTGATACATAGCTCTTCCCCTTTTCCTGCTTCCTTCTCTCCTTCCCACCCACCAGCTTTCTCTCCTTCCCTTTCCTTGATAGCGTCTCCATGGGAAAAGTCTGGCTGAGCTGCATGGTGGCCTGGGCCCAGCTGCATGGTGGTCACTGCAGAGCCAGGCTGGGTTGAATTGCATGGTGGCTGCTCAGCTGGTCCACAACAAGTTTTTTTAATTAATTTATTTAATTTACATCCCACCCTCCCCACTGTTGTGTGGTAGTCTACATGGGGCTGTCTTTGAAGACAACCTGTAAACTACAACTGCTCCAGAATGCAGCAGTACAACTATTATCAGGGGTTAGCCACCTGGAACACATGTTGTCCATTTTGACACCACTATATTGGCTCAGTCTGTTTCTGAGTTCAATTCAAGGTGCTGGTTATGACCTTTAAAGTTCTTCATGACCTGGACCAGTGTTCCCTCTAAGCTGAGTTAGTGTGAGCCAGCTCACAGTTTTTTAGCCTCCAGCTCACACATTTCTGTCTTATCTCAGGGAGGATGGCTCCAGAGCAAGCTAATTTATGCTGCAGCTGAATGGCTCGCTCACCACTTTAATGCCAGTAGCTCGTAAAGTAGAATTTTTGCTCACAAGACTCCATGGCTTAGAGGGAGCGCTGATCTGGACCCAGGTCTTTTCCATCATGGCTCTGGCTCTGTAGAATGGTCTCTCTGGAGCCATGAGGGGGGGGGGTGCCATACTTGGTGATCTTCAAGAGGTGCTGCAAGTCTTGCCTGTTTCCCAGGACTTTTGAGAGGCTCTGAACAGCAAGCATAATTTAAGGGAGCAGGGGAGACAGATTTGGGGGTTATTTTATTTTTGGTTTTAACTGGAAATGTTTTTAATTATTGTAGACTGCCTTGGGCCAAGAGGAAAGGTGGAATATGAATGCTTAATAAACAAACGAACAGTCATTACTGGACTTGTCCCTGATTAATTTTCCTCCATCAAGGACATGACAGTTGAGGGGGATGGGCGAGAACTTTTCCAGGGATGTTTCAACATCCCTATCCACTCCTGTCTCCCACCCACTCACCCAGCTTTGCTTTACCGAAACCATGACTTGGAAGATTGACAATATGTTGTGGTTGCCTAGCAATCCTCAGCAGCCACTAAGACATCCATGGACATTCTCTTCTTAAAGCTACAGGTGTTTCTGTTATTTGGGATAGTTTTACTCCCTCAGTGTATGTTTTCATTTATTGTATAGCCTGTAAATTTTGATATTACTGGCTTTGGGTGTTTTTTTTTGTTTTTAGATTTCAGAGTTTCCTGCAACCATGCAGCTTTCTTCAGGTTTGCAGAGAAATTCCACAATCCATCCGTAGCTCCATTTTCAGCTCTATTGATCATATCTTCTATGGCATGGCTCAGAAATGCATATATTTATCTGCTAGTACTACTGGTCAGTTTTAGACTGCATACTTACATTGCATGTGTGTGTGTTATGTGCCACCAAATTGCTTCCACTTATTGTGACCCTTTGAATTAATGATCTCCAAAACAACCTGTCATTAACAGCTTTGCTCAGGTCTTGTAAATAAATATGTATATGTTTATGTGTGTGTGTACAGACGTAACACACCAGTGCCTGATGATGAAACAAAATAGCAAAATGTTGGCTATAGCCAAATTAGCTGCTGTTCTTGTATACTTACAGCAGGAAAAAAATCTTGACAATGAATAATCCAAAAAAGGCTACATATAAATATTAAACATGGGCAGATATAGATCAGAAGACAGTAAAATATTGTTAGTAATTTTTTTCCAGGAGAACAATGGCCACCTATGATATATACAGTTGTCTAGTCAGGTGTGTTATGAATGAAACCATCTTTAATCGGAACTAGGCAACTTAGGAGAATCCCCTGAGTGTTTTAAAAAGTATATAATAATCAGCTGTGTTGAAAGCTGTACTATGATTAAGTGTTTTAAGATGAGGATAGATGGGTAGACAAAACATGTAAATGTAAGAGGGTCATTTATAATCTTCACAGGTGGAATCAATATTCTCTAGAGTTTTTGCAAACCAGTATGAAACTCATAATGAATTTAGGGTATTTTGATTGAGCCTAGTATAGAGATTTATGTATCACCCATTGTAGTATTATTAGGAATAGAAGGGAACGATATGGGAGAACATTGTTTTCGTTCTTGGTTGTTCCTGGAATGTTCTGCTGAAAAAAGTCCAAATGTCTTTTCTGACTACTCATTCACAGAATCTTTATTTTGTGTCAGGGATGTTTTCAAGGACCAATTCCTAGAGAGGCATAATGTCACTTCCAGGTTTTCCCCAGAAGTGACCCCACTAATATTTCCTTCTACCTCTTTTTCTCCCAGAAAGAAACCACATTAAGTCACTTCCAGTCTCCATCCCAAATCATTTAACAAAAACTATTACTGCTACAGATTCCCCAGTCAGGCCAATCCCTCCTAGCTTGTTCTGCCCAGAAAGTCTATCTATATGTAAGGGGGAACAATGCAAACAGTTATTGCAAGTGATCCCTCCCCCACCCCACAGCATTTTTAACCAGCATTGACTTCTCCTGCCAGAATATCTTGGGACAAGAAGGAGAAACTATACAGGGAAGCCCAGACTGGAACATTAGGCCTAATTGCCCTTGTGTAAAAGCAACCTTGCTTTGATTCAGCACAATCATAAGAACACTTTCCTGGGAGTAAGCCACACTGAATAGATGTAAGATTTAGACTAGACCTGCTTAGGAATGCTCTCTGCCAATGACATCCAAAGTAGAGTTATAGTCCGACTCCAATGAAGACAGTAGTCTTAGACTGGAGTAACTCTGCTTGGCATTGCATTGTAAAATTCATTTTAAAATTCCAGTCAAATGATCACTGACCATTTTAGGAGTTTTAAAAGAAAAGAAATTACCTAAAGGGGTAGCAAATCCAGCAAAATTCAGCAAAACTTACCTCCACTTCACAGAAACAGAACTTATGTAGCAAAGGAATGCTCTTCTAGCACTGCCTCCAAACTAGTCTGTACAATTACACTGTAGAAGAATTTTAATGCTCTTAGCTCAGCTCACATGCCATATGAAACCAAGGCTTAATCAAACTAACCTGGAATAGTGTGATTGTCCAACATACAGGCCACTCTACCAACCATGGTTAATTACAGTATGTTGAAGCACATCTGAAACCATGGTTTGAAGTTGGTTTAGTAGCCACACCTATCCTTACCTGCTGGGAGTAGGAGATCTCCCACTCCAAGCTCCCAATGCCTGCTACCACTCTGGTAGTTGGCAGGACAAAAAGAAAACAAACAATCAGTATCAGTGCACCAGGTTTACATCACTTCTGGAGAAAACCTGGAAGTGACATCATGCTTCTCTAGGAACTGCCGCTTATTAAGAAGAATTTTTGCTTTATAAAGAAAGTAAGTAATCATTAACATTTATCTTCCTTCTATAAAGTATACATGTGATCTGTAAAGTAACAAATATCTAACACTGTCTTCACTATCTCTTTCCTCCCCTAAACAAGTGCACTTAGTGTCTTCTGCAGTTCTTCTCCAGGTATATTCAGCATCAGAAGAACTCCATCTCCTTGTAACATTCTAACCTTGTTTCTTCTCACTATTTTTCTCATGAGAGGAAAGCACTTTCTTTCACAGCCATTTATAAAATAACCATTTCAGAACAAAAAATATGACCTTTAAAATAAATGCAGAATCACCTAAATGAAAGCTTTTAGTATTAGAGAGTGTCACTAAAGATCACATTTCAGAGGTATTCTTCAATTATAACAACATGGTTTTCACCATGCATCATAGATACAGTCCTTACAGTATTAAGTTCTTCCATTGCTATACTGATTTTGTGAGGAATGTTTTTTTAACCACTGTACATATGAAAAATGAGAAACAATGACTTTCTAATGGCCGAATCTGTTAGAAGGTGAGTGCGTGTTTATCATTCAATGATTGTAGCATAGGATTAGCTGTCTGTGGCTACTAGCCACAAGGTATAGAGGAAACACTATGTCTAGGGCAGTGATGCTCTGTATTCTTGGTGCTTGGGGGGCAACACTGGGAGGGCTTCTGGAATTCTGGCCCTACTGGTGGACCTTCTGATGGAGCCTGGGTTTAGGCCACTGAATGACACAGAGTGTTGGACTAGATTGGCCACTGGCCTGATCCAACATGGCTTCTCTTATATTCTCTTAAGTTCTTAATAATGCATAGAGAGAGTCATCATGGTGTAGTGGTTAATGTCAGACTAGGATCTGGGAGATCCATGTTCAAATCCTCTCTTTCCATAGAAGCTTGCTGGATGACCTTGGGTGAGTTATATGCTCTACACCCAATATGCCTCACAGGCAGAGTTGCCAACGCCTGGAGACTTTGGGGTGGAGGTTGGGCAAGGCAGGATTTCGGAAGGGGAAGGACCTCAATGGAGTATAATACCATATGGTCTAGCTTCCATTTTCTCCAGTGGAACTGATCTCTGTGGTCTGGGAATCAGTTGTGACTTCAGGAGATTCCCCAAGACCCACCTGGAGGCTGGCAACCCTAATACAGTTGTTGTGAGGATAAAATGGACCAGTGTAGCAATGAAAATGTGTATGCAAAGCAACATTCTCCAAAAATTATGTGGTACAACTTAGGGTTCATCTGCTATGACACTTAGATGCTTAGCTTTGGGGTTGATGTATACTACTGTGGCTCAACAGCCCCTATGTCCACAAACTTAATGTCCAGCTCAACACAACAATGAGAACCATCAGTGGATATATTGAACTCACTCTGACTTATTGGCTACCCACGTTGTGCCACATAGCTCCCCCACATCTCCAAAGACAAGATGCTCTTCTTCATGAATATAGATAGATCACTGAAAACAGAGATTTGCCCATACACAAAGACATGGCTGATGCGGGCCTATCCAGACTAAGATCCTAACACCCAGCAATAAGATCTGCACAAATCCTGCAATCACAAAATTTTGTTCTAGGGAATGAATGGTTGTGAACATGGATGCAGTCAGTTCCACCCAATATCCACAACCTGATAAATACCAACAAGAGGCCCTCAGGATTTGACTTGCCACATAAAGTGTAGAAGATGGCTAATAGAATATGAACAGCCTTTGGCTGTTGTGCAAACCTGTTGTTTAAATGAGGCAAAATACCGGGATCTGGATGTGATTGTGGTGCAGTCTGCCAAAACTATTTTCCATCTGTCACAGGAATGTGAGCATCATGCTTTCCAGGGAGATGTGACAGATCTCTTTAAACTCTTCCCAGTCGTAACTGAGTGGATTGAAAATCTAGATATTAGTATTGCCTAATCGGTCTGCATATCTATTATATCAACTTCATTACATATTTTATATTATTATATACTCCCTGTGTGTAACTCTGCTGTACAATAAATAAATAATAAATGGTAGTGCCCAAAAGAACTGGAGTGGCTCGATACTCTCCACACTTAAGTGAGTCAAGAACTTTAAGCCTTGGCATTTCATTACAGAACCACTTTACAGGTAACTATGAAGAGAAGTTGCCTGGACCTTGATGTCCCAGGCTCGCCCAATCTTACCAGATCTTGGAAGCTAAGCAGGGTTGGATGGAAGACCACTAAGGAAGCAGAGGGTTGTTACAAAGAGGTAGATGATGGCAAACCACCTCTGTTTGTCATTTGCCTTGGAAACCTTATGGGGTCACCATAAGAGCTGAGACTTGAGACACCAAGAAGAAGAGGTAACAGAAATGTTACTTCTGTTGCATGATCTCAGCAGGTGTAGAGGATGGAAGAAAGCTTTGACAGCATATTTTTGCCCTTGTCTGGCCTGCTGTGACTAAGGTTTAAGAGATTATTTCAGGGATAGCTACATTCATTATTATTAGATCCTCAAGAAAGTTGTGTGCTCATTAACTCTAACTTGGGTCTCTTTTTTTCTCTTCCAGATTAAAGAGCAGAAGAAAATGTTCAAGGAATATTTGTTCTACTCACATCAGTGCACGATAGTTTGGTGCAGGGTGAACTATTTCAAACCAGATGATTGCTTCTGCTTGCAGGACTACTTATTGATTATGTAAAATCATTTGCTTGCCATCAAAAAGTCTCATCAGTTCTGTAACCTGCAATCACTGCTGCTGATTTCTACTGCAGCACCAGCAGGTGATTAATGCAACTATTTCACAAGCTCCTTTAAAATGGATACAGCATTTCAAGACTAAATTCTCACAATTCCTCAAAGTGCCAACACACTCTTCTGAAGGTGTACCCTGGTACCTTATTATGAGTGACAATCTATTCTAGCTGCACAGCATGCACTTACGGTAGGTGTTGCTGAGCTCTCCCTTGTGCCTATGATGAGATGAATGGTCTGCAGCTGACATACAAAGGGAACCCTCTGTCTACCGCTTCTATAGATCTGCCTCCATCCTTAGATAACTATATCATTGAATATATCTTATGGGACTCAGAATAGTCTTTTCTTCTCTTCAAATGTTCATTTTTTTCCAGACATTGGAAGCTTTGAAAGAATGAGTCAATGGAATCCTCAAGAGGCCTCTTCACCACAAGTAGCAGGTCTCCAGCTTAAGGCCACAATTAAGCAGAGGACAGCAAGAGAATAACCTGCTCCAAGAAAATTTTAAAAAGCGATGTCCATATTAGGTAGTTACCAGTAATCACCTCATTTTCTGGTGGTTTCCACTTCAGTTCTCATAGAATTCAATACACTGTATCGAATACAATTTGTATTTTCAATTATACTGTGTTTCGGCCTTCATCCCTAGCAAAACACGCTGGCTATAGCTAGATTGAGGATACCACCTTTCCTTTGTCTCTTTCACTATACCAGCTTTGCAGTGTAAACAGTATTTATTTCTGCTGGGGAGGGTGAGGACAGAATGTAATAGAATGTTATCAGCCTCTGAAGTCAAGGCAACAACACATTACCTCTTCATCAGTCATGTGCTCCTTATAAGAATTCTGTGAAAGCTGTGGAAGATTTGTAAAGCAAAACTTTTTCATGCACATTGGCCAGGAGGTCCTTGAAAAGCTCCACTAGAATTTTTGCCTGCATTACCATAATGCCAAAAAGATATTCAGTAACAGAGGGTATTGGTGCAGTATGTTGCATTGTGCTAGACAGCAGGGGGAAAGGGACTCAAGAATAGGCTTATCAGACAGTGAGTAATGGAACACCTGCTGCCACCTATAGTCTTTCTGAATCCATGCTATACAGTTTCACCATTCACAGCACAGGGGCGTAAGTAATGCTTTGAGGCCAAATATGGACTTGTCTGTCAACCACCCTGTGCTTGAACAAAATGTCCCATGTATCTGACAGAGCTGTGATTTAAAAAAAAAAAAAGTTAAGAAAAATGGTTAAAGCCTTGTCCCCAAGCAATGGTTTTAGCATTTCATGCTGTGGCATTATTCCTGTTTCCTATAAATGCCTTTCATTACATTAGTGCGACATACCCTGAGTCAATATGGCTTACACAACCCCTGCCCCCCCTTCAGCGTTCCTGACTGTTAGATTTCGTGCAGGCAGAAACGAAGAACCAGAAGTTCAAACACAAAGCATGATGACAGACTAAAATGCTTCAAGGCATCCAGACATCAACTCCTCCCAGCTAATACCAGAATGATCAGATGCCATTCTCTGACCCATTGCACTAGCTGCTGTCCACCTACTCAAATAATGGTTTGCACAGGTGCATGGTCTCCAACATTCTCACTCTATCCCATTTGCAGCAACAGAAGCTCCTCGTCTGTCAGCCACGGGATGATTATTTCAGTTGGACAGAAAACGTCAAGACATGCACAGCATCCAATAAACGATGGGCAGTAATAAAGACCAATAAAGACCTTTTCTAGTCCTAGTTGCTACTATAAACTGTACACAAGACTGGTAGGCTTGCTAGCTCTATGCTGGCAAATTTTGGGGACGGTGCCTGGAGGGGTGGAGTTTCAGAGGGATGTCATGCCATTTCTGTTTGGCACTGTATAGATTTCCCATGTGTTTATGGTGAAGGCTATAAGAACCAGGGAAAACCCTAAAGCATTATGGAGGATGTGGGTTACTTTTGTATAGAAGTTTGAAGGATATGGTGTCACTTCCAGATGATACTTTAGGAATCCCTCCACAAACCCAGACTGATTTATAAATCTGTGATGAGTAAAACCCTTAATTACAAGAGATCATGCATTTCAATTAGAGAGCTTTTCGAATGACTTTGTCTCCGCTGAGCAATAACACTGGCTTTCAAAAATTTACAAGCAACCGGCCAAACCATGCAGCAGATCTGATAATGCCATGGAGCTTTCTCCTTTAACAATAATAACCCCATAGTTAGATGCAAAGTACTTTTAACTTTTAAAATGATGTAACTGAAATCAATTGCCAGTCTTCAACAAAAGCACTCCTCTTTTTTATACATATAAAGTATTTTATAGTTTGCTGGATAAAATGATCCAAATGTTGCCATGCTTCTCCGAAGTGTACATATTTGCTAAACCTTTAAAAACTTATTCATGAATGTTTCATGGGAGAATGTAATCTGTAAATCATTTCTTTGCTCACAGATTTACTTCATTTCCATTTCCAGCTCTGTTTTTCCATAATTACCAGTCCCCATTTAGAATATGATTTCCCATATTTATTAGCAAGAAGGCTGTTCTATACAAGCCTAATTTAAAATAACGGCCATTCTTCAAGAATTCTTCCATTCACTTGAATGGTCTTACAAAAGAGAACTTCCAAGAGGACTGTACCCTTATTGAGTTTATCACTAACACTCAGGGCAGTTTACTTTACATAAATTAAATGAGCATTTTTTTCCCAATCATTACATGGATGAATGACAAACATGTTACCTTTTAAAGTGCTGAAAATATACTTGCGGCCTTTAAAATAAAACCGTTTGTTTCCGGCATTACTATTATGCCTAATTTATCCTTAAGTGCCATAAAGAAATACTGTTTTGCTTCTTCCATTTCAAACAGTAACATCTGGATTTGCAAGCCCTACTGAACATAAAGGGCATACATTCTGCCTGAAAGTTTATTTTTTCAACCAACATCATCATTTAGACTTATGTGAATATCCTAACATTGTGTGACAGCTAATGAAATCACTTTCTGAGTACAGCATGCTCAGTGATGGATTGCTTTCCAAAAATGAATTTGCCTTGCTATAAGTTCACCAAGGACAATGCTAATGATGCCATTGCTTGAAGTTTACTTATTTTATATATATATAAACACTGCCCAAGGAAAATGAGTATAAATTCCTTTCACAATCCTGGCAACCAATTTCATTATGCTACCATTTCTAAACTTAAAATTGCTGCAGAAATATCACCCGGCTATGTAAGCATCAACAGTTTACAAAGAAATATATTGTGTCTAAAACCTTTTACTTCTGGAAGCAATGCTTTAAACAACCAATCAGTTTATGACATATCACTACAACTCTGCATAGTGCTTTCTACCTATTTCACACGGCAGACAGAGCTCGAGATAAATCATGTTCTAATGTATTTCTTTCAGGGGAGCCCATTTGAATCCTACACCTCACTTCTTATCCTTAAAAAAAGGTGGTCTCTCTCTCTCTCTCTCTCTAGCAGGGTTGGCACTTCCAGGCTGGGAAATTCCTGCAGATTTGGTGGTGGAGCCAAGGGAGAGCTGAGTTTGGGGAAGAAAGGGAGCTCAGCAGAGATCTGATACCATAGAGTCCACCCTCTGAATCTGCCATTTTCTCCAGTGGAACTGATCTCTGTAATCTGGAAATCAGTTGTAATTCCAGGAGAACTTCAGGCCTCACCTGGCAGCTGGCAACCTCAGTGTTTAGATACAGCAAGAATCTGAAGGATGGATCTTCAGCCAGCAATTGTTTCATGTGGAAAGCATAAGCATAGGCAAATGACTAATACACTATTCAAGATTTTTATTTTTTAAAATATGCAGATTGATTAATATACATGCAAAAATCAAACCACCAGTTCTCACAGCCAAACAGCATAGCGACGCCATTTGAGATGGTCCATCATAACTCTCTGGTTATGCAGTAAGGTCATTTGATTCCATCAATACTTATTCTCACATTACATTTTGTGACTCTTGGAATCAGGACTAAAATATGGAAGAGAAATACTTTACTGGAACCGGGTGGTTTGAAGCATGTGGTGACAGTCCAGGTGTGCTATATGAGTCTGCAAGCTCACTATCACCATACCATCTATTTATGCCATTTCAGACATAATATAGAAACTTATTAAAGACGAATTCAGGAAGTTAAGTATTTTATAAGCACAAAACCCATATGTATAACAGTGCCTACAACACAAGAGACATACTTAGAAATTAAAATGGATAATATTGATAAAAACAGATACATTGATTTCAATTTTAACCCCCTCCCCAAACCTTGGTATCTGAGGTTATATTATTGTGCAATTCCTAACAAGTAGTGTGGTACATGAAGTGCTAGTGTTTTGTGATTACAGAATGTAGGGTTGTGGGGTCCCCCATGGCCACTGGCAGGGGATGGTGGGGGTAGGTTTGCCAGATCCAGGTTGGGGAATTCCTGGAGATCTGGAGGTGGAGCCTGAGGAGGACAGGGACCTCACTGGGATACAATGCCATACAGTCCACCCTTCAAAGCATTCCTTTTTTTCCAGGGGAACTGATCTCTGAAGTCTGGAGATTAGCTATAATTCTGGTGGATCCCCATGTCCCACCTGGAGGCTGGCATCACTAATGGAATGATAAAACAACTAAAATATGTACTCTGCTAGCTTCTTCCAAGTCCCACTCCAAGTTTGGAATGTCTTGGAAAAGTGTTCCCCTCCCTCTTTCCTCTTCCTATTCCCCACTTACCTTTGCTTATTACTCTTCAGTAGCAAACTTGCAGTTTTCTAGAAGAAAAATGATTGCAACAGATCTTGCTGTGTCCTGACTGGCCTACCCTGGGAAACGGCTGACATTACATACAATACATTTTTGGCTGCAGCATAACTTCAGTCCAGGATGCAGAAACAAGAATGGCATCAAAGTGGAATACAGGCAACATATTATGCCAGTGCTTGAAGATCTTTGCTGGCTGGCGATCCACTTTAGTTAATTTTGACCTGTAAAGCCTTGCATGGCCTACAAATAGGACAGCTGAAAGACTGCTTGCTACCAGACATCCAATCCCAAAGTCTTGTGTTCATCATCATCTTAGACCCTGCTTCAAGGTCCCGAAAGGGACGGAGGCGGCCACAAGGAATAGGGCCTTTTCAACAATAGCACCCCAACTACAGAATGGACTTCTGTCTCCCTGTGTTTAGTGCCATCATTGGATTTTGCTTTTGTACCAGCCCTAGACTTGTTATTTGGTTGTTTCTCTCCTGTGGTAGGTTTATCTGTTTCTTTTAACTTTTACGGTCATGTTGTTGGTGCTGTTTAGGTGCTTTCCAGATAATTTATATGGTTTTATAAATTCTGTGCTTTCATGTTTTTTTGTGTGTGTGTGTCTTATGTACTGTATTGTGAATGTGAACCACCATGGACACATTATTTGTGGATAGGAGGTATCCTATATATATAATTCCCTTATGTATTAGCCATTTCCAGCTCTCCCATTGGCTGTGTAGTGTGTTCCATCATCCATTGGCCCATCAACCACCACTCAAGAATACTTACGTGCCATTCGCTGGGTGCTGGGTCTGCTCCTCTCCCCCGCCCATTGCCAGCCTGGACACTCTTCCCTCACAGAAAAAAACTGTCAAAACAGCCTCTCCTGACGAAGACACTTCTCCCACTTGGCTCCTGTAGGACTAATTTTTCCCTCAGTAGCTGTTGCTAGGCAACCAAGCTTGGTTCTGTCAGTAAAAAGGCAAAGGAAAGAAGCCCTTTACAGGCCTTTGTGGGGAACTCATTGAGGCCAGTCCTGACTAGGGTTGCCAGCTCCAGATTGGAAAATTCCTGAATATTCTGTGGTGAAATCTAAAGAAGCAAGAGTTTGGGGAGGGTAGAGGCCTCAGCTGAATAGAATGCCACAGATCCCAACCTCCAAAGCAGTTATTTTCTCTGGGGGGGGGGGAGAAATCTGTTGTTTGGAGTTCAGTGGTGATACCTGACAATCTTCAGGCTTCACTTGGAGACTGGGTACCCTAGGTTTAGCAGTTAGCACTTCAACGCAGGGTCTGCCAGACCCAGGTTCTTGCTGTGGGAATTGAGTGAGTGATTTCAGACCAGTTACAGACTTGCAGCCTCACAGGGTTGTTGTGCAGTTCATAAGGGGGAGAGGAGAATGATGTGAGTTCCATTCATCACCACTGCGGAGAAAGACTGTACTTTTCCTCCCGAGGAAACATTGCTACCAATCTCCAGGTGAGGGCTGGAGAGAACTGCTCTCCAGATGGTAGAGATCAGGGGTAGACAATGGTAGCTTGATGGCTGGCTGGGAAGAAGATAGGGTTTCCAGATCCAGGTTGGGAAATTCCTGGGGATTTGAGGGATGGAGCCCGGAGGGGTGGGACATCAGGCAGGTACAATGCCATATACTTCACCCTCCAAACCAGCCATTTCCTCCTGGGAAACCATTGTTGCCAATCTCCAGATGAGGGCTGGAGATCACTCAGAATTACAACTGTTCTCCAGATGGCAGAGATCAGTTCCCCTGAAGAAAATAGTGGGCTCTATGTCATTATACCCTGCTGAAGTGGCCCCCCTAAGACAGCCAGTGTGATGTAGCAGTTAGCACTTCAGAGCAGGGTCTTCCAGAACCAGGTTCTTCCTGTGGACGCTGATTGGGTGATTTCAGACCACTCACAGACTTTCAGCATAACCTACCTCACAGGGTTGTTGTGCAAATCAAAAGGGGGAGAGGAGAATGATGTGAGCTCCATTCATCACCACTGCGGAGAAAGACTGTACTTTTCCTAGGTAGAGGCTGCAGGGAGGGGGGAAGAGATGGAAACCTGAAGTCAGAGGGGTAGATAATGGTATGTTGATGGTTGGCTGGGAAGGAGAGAGGGTTGCTACCTCCAAGAAAGGTAAAATGCCACAGACTCTACCCTCCAAAGCATCCATTTCCTCCTAGGGAACCATTGTTGTCAATCTCCAGGTGAAAGCTGGAGATCACTCAGAATTACAACTGCTCTTCAGATGGCAGAGATCAGTTCCTCTGGAGAAAATGGTAAGCTCTGTGTCATTAGACCCTGCTGAGGTTGCCACAGCAAATTGACTCCTGAGTGCCCAAGGCCAGGGCATCTACCCAGAGCCTCTTTCTAGAGCTCATTGTATTTATTTCCACAACGAACCTTATTCCTAGTTGTTTAATAAATAAATAAATTCATCTTGAAAGGTAAACATTACAGGCATCAATACTCACATTCTCAACCTAGGAATATGAGTTCCAACAACACTTCTAGTATTCCCACTTTCTACATAAAGGCTCTTTTAGCTGGTCTCACCCAAAGATTATAGTTAAAATTAAAATGTAAGTTGTTTCTATAATTTCACCAATTCTCTGTATTATATTGCTAACACACAGTATGCATGCATGTAGGGTAGCCCATGTTAGGTGCTTCATATACTACATAGCCAGAACAACTAAGGGTGGCCCTGCAGTGCCCCCAAAACAGTCGATATGAGGAAAGAGCTGCAGTTTGTCTCCTCTTACTTACTTATGACCTGACAAGTTGTTCTATTTTACTGCATATCCATAATGATCATTTTTCTTCTAGAAAGCCTACACTTGCTACTGAGCTGTAATAAGGCTATGTTTCTGGAAGACAGAAAGCACAAGAGAGGAGTTACAGTTGTAGGCAGAGAACAATTTCCAGAACAAATTATAATCCTGTGTGAAGACCGCCTGCGGTATCCAGCACAGGACTCTAATCAAGAATGGATGATTGCCACATTAAATTTCACTGCACCATGTAGGTTACAAGCTTTTCTACCTTCTCAAGCAATTATCAAAAGGTTATCAAAATTCCAGTATGGATTCCTTTCACCTCTCCCTTTGATTCTTAATATCTTCTAATACAATTCACACTTATGTCCTAGACTGAACAGTTGAACATTTCTTATTATAAGCACCCACAACTCAGGGAAACAAATTGTCATTTCAAGTTCAGCCAAGGTGATTTCTTCAAATCCCTAATCTCAGTCAAGGTGCTTTTGCTCTTATGAGGCAAAATTTTAGCTCCCCAGGAGGTGAAAGGCATTCACATAAATTAAACAGATAGGGACTCTAAAAATTTCACTGCAGTTGCTATAGGCTGAGATGTTTGAAAGCTAACACAATCAAAGATTACAGGAACCCACTATTTACTCTGCCTAGATAATACAAACAAATAAGTCTAACCAAACCATGTATTTGACTGACATGGTACATGATTAAAGGATAATGCAAAAAAGAAGTGTTCGTTTCTTGTCTACCAAATTGCTTTACAGGTGCACAAAACATCCTTTGAATTTAATTTTCTTTCTTTCATTACACAAGTGCAAACAGAAAAGAGAAAATCTATTAAAGACACTGCAGTCAGCTCAAAGCATTTACTTGTAAGATAACAAATGCTGTAAACAGTTTCCTTTTAACAGCGTACTCTCCTATTGCTTAAGTACCCTTATGTCTTCCAAAAGGATTTAGCATATTTCATATCCATGTCTAAGGTCTGACATAACATTCACTTTTTTGGTAACAGATTGTCAGTTCAATAAAGTAATTTAGATCAGACATCACTAAGGTGCCCTATTTTGGTAATAAAGCTCACACTACATGTCTGGATATTTTGGAATCTCACAGATAATTCAGCGAGAAGCTCATTTGAATGGAGGGATGGTTTCAATTTTGAGATGCCGATTTTGCCTTCATGTTAGCTACTATTTAGAGACATGGTCAGTTAGCAGGAAAAGAGGCACGTTGATATGAACAGAGGAAAAGAAATTGTTTCATCGTGTAGAATGACTAGAGATGCCAACAAATCCTAAATAGATTACACACTGGAACTTGTGCTGAAAACGTGGCTGCCAAAGTCAATTCCCTCCCTTCCCAAGTTATGAGTTTTATCCCTGAGAAGAGGATAAACAACATGAAAAAGAGTGAATCGTAGAATGCTTTTCCTGAATTTGAGTACTCCAACAATTTTAGAACTTCCTAGTTCAGGGTTCCTACAACATGGTGCCAAGATGCTTGCCAGTACTTCCCCTGACGCCCTCCAAACTTTTCAGAAAGTGGGTGGGTGTATTGTAAGGTAAAGGTAAAGGTTCCCTTGCTTGAAAGACAGCTGAATCTGATTCTAGGGTTGCGGTGCTCATCTCCGTTTCAAAGCCAAAGAGCCAGCACTGTCCGAAGACGTTTCTGTGGTCATGTGGCCGGTATGACTAAACACCAAGGCACACAGAATGCTGTTACCTTCCCACTGAAGTGGTACCTGTTTATCTACTTGCAATTTCTTGCTTTCGAACTGCTAGGTTGGCAGGAGCTGGTAATAGAGACGGGAGCTCACTCCGTCATGTGGCCACTCGGGTCTCGAACTGCTGAACTACTGACCTTCCACAGCCTGCAGTTCAGTGTCTTAACCACTTGAGCCACCGCTGCCCTCAATCAAATAGCTTTCCATAACTCTCAGGTTTCCTTAATTCAGGGGTCCCCGAAATGGTGCTCATGGGCCACATGGTGTCCACTGATACCTTTCCTGGTGCCTACTAAATGTTTTTTAAAAATGGGCAGGGCCATGTGGGGCTCTTGCCTAGCAAGGCTTCTGACTGACCTTTCGAGTTTTAATTGGCTATGCAGATTTAAAAACAGTTACTATGGGAGCAGCCACCATTGCAGCACAAGGATCTCACTGTGACTGAAGGTAAGCTGTGGCAGCTATCCTGTAGTTGGTGCCAACTTCTCGAAACATCCATGCTGTGTCAGAATTCCAGAGGTGCCCTCAGACTGAAAAAGCTTGGGGACCCCTGCCTTAATTAGGGTGTTGTTCCATTCCCCCTTTTAGGCTTTCCTTCCTTTTATTTGCCCATTTACTTTACCCTTTCCCCTGTCCCTCGGTCTTTCCTTCTTATCTTTTTACTTCCCTTTTGCAATCTTTTTGCAAAGTGAAGAGGAAGGCATTCTGTTTGGCTCCATCTCCTGTGGCAGCAACTTTGGGGTGGGGCTCACCACCCTCTTTCAAAATTTCCAAGATGCCTGCAGGATCAATAATGCTGGAGACCCCTGTCCTAGTTAGTATAGCTCCACTAAATAGTAAAAGTTCTGCATTTGGGGGATAATAGTCACATAGCCAAAGAGTAACCAGCTGCTTTTGTGTACAGAATAGAATGTTGACTTTGTAGACATGGTTCAGAGCTGTCGGAAGAAGGGACTTTTCACTATTGCTGCTTGATTGTGGGGTTGCATTCCCATAATTCACATGGCAACTACTCTTCAGAGTTTTAGGCAGCAGGAAAGACTTTTTTATTTTTCCAGGCCTTCAGTGATATCAGTACACACAGGAAATGTGAGTGGAGGCATATCTTCATCTATCCTGTATTTGTGTACCAAGGACATATTGACATATGAATTGCCATTTGCAAATGCCCCCCCCCCATACCTGATCTGTGTGCAGTGGCATATGAACAGCTATATGCAAATATGAAAGACATATCATGGCCAGTGTTAAATAGTGGGTTCAAGATGCTATCATGATTTCAGCATAGCTCTGCATTTCAGTAACATTAAGAAAAACAAACACATGCGGCAAGCCGCAACTATATACAAAAACCCCAGTCCCAAACACACCATTACCTGATTGGCCTGCTCTGCAAGGGCAGCCA
The DNA here is from genome assembly GCA_029375565.1 of Gekko gecko. Lineage (NCBI taxonomy): Eukaryota > Metazoa > Chordata > Lepidosauria > Squamata > Gekkonidae > Gekko > Gekko gecko. The sequence goes on along the minus strand of JAPDNY010000010.1, from coordinate 92,920,608 downwards.
ATCTGAATATAGCTGCTAGGAGCCTCTTGAACAATGCTTGTTCATTTGAAGCTCTCACTACACAACAGCCACCTGCCCTGCTTGAATCGAACTTGTTATTCCTTGGGCCCCAAATTCCTACTGTACACATAAGGCAACTGATGGATTGGGCTAGCAGACTCTTTCCTTATTATCATCTTCATTTTTAATTATAGATCAGTGTTGCCTCTGTGCATTTCCTTAAAATGAAATAATGTCATCCTTTGTAAACAGAAAATTTTATTCTCGAGGTAGTAAATGACGGTCATTGGAAATGATGATCAAGTAGCATCCGCAGAGGCCCAGATGGTCTATCGATTTTGAGAAGGGCTTCCACACCAAGACAGTTTATCATTCTTAAGCAGACTACAAGCAAGAGGGTTATGCTACTTCAGACAGCACTCTGCAGAAGTCCTTCATCAGAATCATGCACTTCTTGAGAAGCATTCTGTAATCATAGCTCAATGCTTTCCTTTAAATAAAAAAAAAGATACTGTAGTGCTGAATTGCTTTTCTGTACCTGGACTGAAAGACTTGAGCTGTCATGTGGGAAAGTGCCTGAACACAGAAATACAAGAGAATTTTGTAATTTGATGCATAATGTGATGGTTGGAGAGATGTGAGAGATGCAGGAACACTACACCAGGAAACAGAGCGGGTGTCTGGGAGACCACAGTTCTTAGAGTCTGTCAAAGGAGATGGTTTTGTTTAAGGCACTGCTGCTTGCTTAGCTAAGGATCAACAAAACCTTGTCCAGAAATGTTGCTTTAGGAGACATGGAGAGCCACCTGCTGCAGCCAAAGTTATTGAAATGTTTCCTGACATGTCAGGAAATATACTCAACCTTAATCTAAATCATTGCTGCCATTCTAAAACATGTTCTCATTTCCCACTTTTTGCCACAACAGTAGTTAATGAGTTAGGTTTGATCCCATCTCAGAAAGCATTCTGTCATTCCCATTTCTTAGCATAACTTAAAATACTACCTTCATCTTCTCTGATCACTTAACCTGCTTGTGAGAAATGCAATGTATTCAAGGATGTATATTGCATATAGTAACACTGTATTACCTCTAAAAGTAGTATTGTTTTTACAAGGGATGCCGAGAATTTCATGATGAACATGCTGACCAGGAACACAACACATGTGTTGTGATCATATTGATGTTCCTTGGCAAAGTTCACAAGTGTAGCAACCATGCTCAGCAGCTTTGTGTCTGAGCAGTAGGTGCTTGTGCTACAAATAGGCTTGCCAGCCCCCAAGTTTGGGACGTGAATCCCCCAATTTTGCAGGGTCCTCCCCGCCACTGGCCAGCTGGCCAGTGGAGGGAAGCCCCACCCCAACAGCCATAATGTGCTTTAAGTCTCAGCAGGACATTTTAGAAGAAGCTTGCAAACTGTTTCTGTTTGGGAATGTATGTGTGCCTTTAAATCTCAGCAGGATGAAAGCTGCAGGGGGGCCAAGCAGGCATGAGCCATGTGTGAAATGTGTGAGAGAGGAAGAGAGCACAGCCCCTGTGTTTGTTTTGCATTTGTTTCTGAAGTCATGTGTATAGTACAATGTGTACAGTAAAGAGTTAACTAGAACCTGATTATTGGATGGAGGAAAACTCCACCCCCTAGATTTCTCTCTTACTTTCATTTTTCTGTGTTTGTCTGAAGAAGTTGGTTGAAATAAAGCAGATTGTTACATTCAGCAACTCCTGTGAGTAAAGCAATTATACCATTGCCCCAGTGAGATCACAAAAGTATGGCTTGCAAACTGTTTGTGTTTGGGAAAGGATTCATTGTTTATTTTGGCTGCTTTGTGAGTGTGTATGTGTGCCCCTTAATAAAGCCATGCTTGGAAATGCTACCAAAGCCTGACAGGGGACTTGTGGGGATATGACAAATTACACTTTCATTTAGTGGAAGTGCAGCTGCTGGAGAACCCTTTGAAGGTAGAGTGCAGGGGATTGGACTAGATGACTTGCAAGATCCCTTCCAACTCTAACATTCTATGGTTCTAAGGCAAAAAAGAGAATGAGTAAATGAAGACTGTATTCAGAGGAACTGCACTACTGTATTTTTATTATTTTTTAGGGAATGGGAAAGTCTTCAGGCTCCATACCCAAAGTCTCCAGGCTCCACCCCCAAAGTCCCGAGGCATTTCCTGAGTTGGACCTGGCAACACTAACTATGGAGCCATGTCACTGCAGCTTGCACCACTTTTGCTCTATCTGAGAACTAAATAATCTCACTTACCAAAGAGGAGCCATCCCTATCTGCAGCGTCACAAGTCAACTGAGTCATTAAGGTGACAAATTTGTGTAAAGCTGCAAGTATGGACTCACTTGTCGCTCATCCTCTTTTCGAGCCTGCACAGTCAGAAGCAACTGTCCAAGAAGCAATCACAAGAACTGACTGTAAAGAGTTTCGGTTTCGGCAGAGCGAATGGTGGCCACCTCTCGGGACTCTCCCAGAGATGGTCAGCCCACGCACGGTTGGGGGGGTCTTCGCACAAGCGAATGACCCTAGCGAGCCTTAGGTAAAGGCTCCAAACCAGAGGGCGCTTGGGGAGTAGCCTCTTTGCCAGCCTGATGGCTGGGAAATTGAGGCTTTCTCCCTGCCCCAGTGGCCCTGCTGTGTTGTGCTCGTATGGGACTTAGCAATGCCACCGACTTCCCGGAGTGAAGCAGTGAAGGCTGAATTAAAAATGGAAGAATCGGCAGAAAACTGTGAGTTGGAGATCTGCTTGTAAGCGTTTCAAATGCGCTCCCCCCCTAATCACACAAGCACACGGGAGGGGGGAAGAATCCCCCCCTTAGAAAATGGAACTTATAAAGGAGAGAGGAAGGGGGGTGGAGTGAAAAAGTGGATTGGCGAAAGTACCTTTTGGGGTTGTATTGAAGTTGAAGAAAATAGCTGGACTCCTGAGCTGCGCGGCACGGACTGTGTAAAAGTAAACAATAAAAATGTCGGGGCAGAAAAGACTCCCGGACAAGCCAGCGAAGAAGCTGGGAGGGACTTCCGGTTCTGGCACCCCCCCCTCGGAGCCAGCTGTCAATCAGCAGAGTGAGATGCTGCGCCCTCTGCTGGATCAAATGCAAAAAATCAGCGAAACTCTCTGTAACATGGAAGGTGTCCTCAATACTCAACAGAAGCAACTAACAGATACAGCTAAGAAGATGGAAGAGATTGCAAAGAAATGCCTGACTTTGACGGAAGACACCAAGAAAATTAAGAAAAAGGTCAATAAAATAGAGAAACACCAAGAGATGCAGGAAAAAAGAATATTAATGCTTCAGATGGAAAAATCAAACTTGACTCTCCGTTTTCAGGGCATAAAGGAAGAGGAAAAAGAAAATCTCAGAGCTATTTTGGCGAATGCCTTGGCACCAATAACTGGCAAAGAAGCGCAAAAATTAAGCGAAGAGATGGATCTGGTATACAGATCCTACTCCAATTTTACCAAGAAAAATAATTTGCCAGCAGAGGTGGTTGTCAAGTTTACTAAGCAAGGTACTAGAGATCAAATTTTACGAGCGACTTCAGCAATGCCCTTGAAGATTGGTGAACAGAGCATCAGGATTTTAAAAGATGTTCCATATGAAATTCGTCTGAAAAGAAAAGCATATAAAGGATTGACCCTATTTTTGCAATAGTACCAAGTCAGTTACAAATGGTGGCTCCCCGAAGGACTGGTTTTCAAATTTAACGATAAGAGAGAGAAGATTGATTCTGTCTTCAAAGCCCAAGAATTTCTGAAGAGGCACGCCAGTTCAGAGGAAGACGCAGAACTCGCTAAATGGACAATGTTAAGCAGCGAAGAAGACAGTGGCCCAGAGGAGGAGGAAGGAGAATCGAAGGAGGGAAAAGCAAAGAAGGGACCATCGTACAATTTGAGAGATTTGAAAGGAAGACACCCCAAGATATGATTTGTTAGTGATGCGCAAGAATGGAGTATTTTAACAATTAACCCCAAAGGACTTTACTAATCTTTTTAACAGTTTTGTTTTGGATTTTTAGTAAGATGAAAAGAAGATCATTCAACCACGGTAGAAGCCATGAACTTTATTTTTTACTAATAAAAAGTTTAATATACTAACAGGAAATTCACTCACTTCTTTTCTTTGTCCCTCTGTATACCCTTCCCCCTTTCTTTATAAAAAGTAATAAAGTCCTCTCCTTTTTAGGAGAGTTTATACAAAAAAAAAAAAAGAACTGACTGTAAAATTGGCTATATCCATGGGCAGACACTGAAGACACTTGGAATATACCAGTAGCAAGTCTCAGCTCAAAAATCACAAACTTATTTTCTTTTTACTATGTGCCTTTTATAATTAGAGGCAGTAGCAGCACACAAATGGCAGCACATGGTGGATGAGAGAAAACCATCTAATCATGTGAGAAATCAGCGTATTCATGTAAATGGATCTGTCTAATTCATCCAGACACATCTGAATAGGTTGCCAAATAATCAGCCTCCTTCTTGCAACTGGTAAGCACAATGTGAACCAAGATGATGTGTATTCAAGCATAATCAAATCCCCATTTTATGAACCCAGGGTGTAGCTTTGTGCCAAGCAGTATTTTAAACAGCAGAAAACTTTGGGTGGGCTTTACATTGAGCATTTTTAAAAAATCTAGCAGTGGGAGAGGAACTTGAGAACTGCTATTTAAACTGACTCCCACTTTCCACTGAAGATTTTTTCTGCGCATTGGCTCACCTGTCCTTTCTATAAAATAATCTGGGATTAGTTGTTTAGGTTTTAGGGTCTTTTATGGGTTTCCTTTAAACATAAATTTTATGGGTTTCCTTGAAACTTACATGGACACTTGTTCCACATTGTTCAAGAGTCTGATGGTTTATTTATAATTAGGCCTTGTTTCGGACAAGTTAGACCATAACAAGGTAGCAATAAAGTCTGGGTTGCTATTCTATAGGTAGGGCTAATGGGCAAGCACCCTGAAACATCTAAGGACACAGGACCATTCCCACTGTTTGCTCAAGTAGCTGGTAGGGTTAGTGCTTGGTGTTGAGCCACATCAAACAATCCCTTAGTTGTTTGAATGACACATGGGAGAAGAAAGACAGAGATGATGATGATGATTTGATTTATATCCCACCCTCCACACCTAGGAAAAATAAAGCAAGAAATAATGCTGGACAACTTTGGAGCAAGTGGTAGACTGCTTGTTAGAAGAAATGTGTACTACAAGTTGCATTATATTAATGTAGATCAGCTATTCATAAAACCTAGTTTAACTCACACATTTGGCGTCTTGTGTCTTCATTCTGGGTGCTAGTACATCTAGCTGTTATGCAGGGGGGGAGAGCTCTTTAAGGCAATTAAGTCATATTTCCTGGCAAGGAGTATTTGTCAAATATTTATTGCGATATTGTTTTCTCTTCCATGGGTTTTAAAGATAAATTTGCAGCAGACAGAACGGTTCAGTGTCTCACACAGGAATCTGGTGGAACAAATTGTTAGCCAGATACCTCTCTTTGGAAAAATAAACTTAAGTGGGAGGAGGAGGGAAAAGATCTCTAACTTGATTAAATGGAAAAGCCAAATTCTTTGAAAGAAACTGTGTTCATCTGAATGTAGAAATCAAATATTAACTTTAGGCTGAGGTATTTTTAAAGCAGTCTCTCTCTCTCTCTCTCTCTCTCTCACACACACACACACACAAACAAACAACTTTGCTTATTATAGGGTGATATGTGATAGGTTTGTTACAATGAAAAGTGACTCAGATAATCTTCAGTAAATTGCACATTTTGCCTGTATTGATCAAACATGTATATACATTATGTCATACACAACTGACAAGAGAGAAAGTCAAGAAGTTCCTTCTGTCATAGTTGAGCAAAAGCATGAGGTAATGTGGAGGTCATTTTAGTGTGCATGGCCAATTCCATTCATTTTAAAATTAGAAAATAAACTGCGTTCTGTTTTAAGACTTTTCATAACAAAGTTCAAACAGGGTCTGTTTACAACTTTGACTTGGCTGTAGCAATAACATACCAGGTAGGAAGCATTTTTCTACTGACCAAATTAAGGAACTGTTTTTATCTTAACAGGATTCCTACTGTAAACTGAAGAGAGCTGTCTGACAGTGACTGGCTTCCCAACTGGAAAGTAGGGAACACTTGCTTGTTTAGCTCTAGATATCCATTCAAACTTGAAGCTATGACATTCTCTATATTGCAGAAACATCCATCATTCTCTCTACCGGGAAGAAGAAAATAGGGTGAGATGGACACAATGGAAAGATAATGATTTGCAACCAGTTCTGATATTCTTTAATTTATACATGGGAGCTTTCTGAAAGGCAGTCACATGTCTTGGGGAGTTTTGCATCTTTAGTTGCGAACAATAGAATAGCTCACAGAATAGCCCTTTCCAGAAAATCTGACTTTCCCATACATTACACAAAGATGTGATGTCATAAGAGTTTCTGAATTATATAGTTACTGGATCTGACTACTGATTCTGCATTCTAACCTACAGGAACCAGGCCCCTGACAGTTTCAACAGTCTTTTTGCCTCCTCCTCTATCTGCTTATGTATTTTCTCATTGCCCTGCTAAGTTCCTATATAATTTTCTTTTTTTTCCCAAACCACAAAGCAATTCCTCTGTGCACCTCATGGATTTAGAATGTTATAGTCTTTCTCTGGTTCAATCAAAACATCAAACCAAATGATGGTTTTCACAATTCATTGTTTAGCAATAGAGACAACATGCTTGACAAAATTTCTTGTAACCTCTGGAAATTACGAAGTATTTTGTAACTTCTGGAAAGCAGATAGGCAAGAAGTACTGCTGCAGACAAGGAAGGGAAGAAGAGGCAAATGTTATTCTCCAATGGAAGGCCATACAGACACACGGGCTTAGGGTTAAAATAGACAAAACATAAGAGACTCATAATGAGGAAACGCTGTTACATTTCCCCCGCATCCCACCCAGGTCTGTGTGATCCATATGCACTTACACATTTCCCCACTAGGGGAAAGGGATTCAGCTTTTCTCTGTGCTATTTTCCTGACCTTATACAGCCTGTATGGGGCACTCCTTGAGGGTTCCATATGTCATAATGGGGTCTATGAAAATTTCCAAAATAGGGCGAATACCTCTTTCCTGGGGCCATTTCAGATCAGAAAAATGATGTATGTCTGCCAGTTCCTAATTGTTATCCTGCAGCCTCCTTCAAAGTACTATTATCTCCTCCTCCAAATGAGAATAAAGGTGTCGTAAAAAAATACACATAAATAAAAGAAGAAATGCATTCTGCAAATAGCTATATTTCATGCTTCTGTGTTTCTTCTCTCTTTTGCTTTGCATGTTGTCCAGTTACACATGAGTGCTTGGGCTCATAACTATGATGCCTTTATTGCTAAAGCCTTTGCTCTAAAGTCCAGCCTTTCATGAAGAAGTCAGTTTTATAAATTGAACTTGTAGTTATTGAAAAACTGAGAGTCCCCCACATTTTCAAATGCAAAAATTGTCTTGCCTTAGAGACTGTAACATGAACTTAACCTACTTCATCAAGTATTTGGCACGCGACCTTGAGTTTATTCCATGGGTGTGTAGCATCAACAGTATACAGCAGTGTCTTTGCACTGCCAGGATTACAGTGTTCTTCACTAATCACACCACCATATGAAGCCAAATTTTTCTCTGCTGGGAGCAGAGTCTGCCCTGCACAAGATTCAGCCAAGCTCAATGGATTCAGCCAAGCTCAATGTGGAAACCAAGGGGCACACGCTGGTATTTATCTATGCTGTTTCCCACACTCTGCATGAAAGCCTGACCTGAATGTCAACGTCATCTCTCACTGCTGATAGCCAGCTCAGTAGGCATGGACACCAGCCCCTTTTCCAAGGAAGTACATGTGCCTTTTTTGTGTGTGTGTTTGACAACAGTGAAGCAAACTTACGCAGTCACCCTAGGTCCATAGTATGTTTGACATATGTACTGATGTTTAGTTGCTAATGTTTTATAAATGTTGTTTTGTAAAGCTAGTTTAATAATATTTGCATATTCTATTCCCTGTATGCCGTACAGACATGACTCATCACTACTTTTTTTCTTCCCGACAAGTCACTAGCACTGAGAGTACCTAAAGTTGTACTCTCAGACTCCAACCAGCCAACCCCATTCATTTCCTATTACCAGGTAAGGTCAAAATTTTTTCAAGAACAGGCTGGAATTTTGCTTGGACAACAAGCTGAACTGGGTGTGTCTGGCTCTGTTTGTATCTATCAGGATAAAAAGGACAAAATTTTAAGGCCACAATGCCATAGAACAGTCCTGATCCTGTGAATCAGAAGCTAGCTATCAAACACTGGAGCTGAACAACCATACCTGCTTCAAGTATCAATGGCTATGCACATTTTAATTTTAAAAAGACAGATAGACAGAATACACATAATTGCTGTTTGGCTTTCTGTATGAACTAGAAGAAAAGTGTGACTATACACTAGGGGGGAAATTGTACAGTGCAAAGGAATAGATGTTTAACTGTTACCCAAATCAGTTATGAGTGATTGACTTTGCATGCTCAAAAATAGAGTTTTGAACATGGCAATCAGGATACATAATAATCATAACTCACAAAAAAGCTTTGCCCATACAACAAAGAATTCAGAAATGAAGATAAACTCTAAGGGGTAAAAGTTGATCTTGCTAGATCTAATATGGCTACTTAATTGAGGAGAGGATTCCCCGGTTTTCATAATATCTTGACATCCTCCAGAAACAATCTTGGACTCATTTATACTCTTTGCTTCAATAGCCTTCTCCAGTAACGTATCCCATCTGTTTTTTATCCTTTGCACAGAAACAGACAAAAATTTCTCATTGAGTTGACATCTGGCTGTCTCCCATAGAAACGCAGACACTCTGAGGTTCTCCTGGGCCTTCCCTTCACACACACTAAGCTATTTAAGCTACCACTGAAGTTTTTCTTTTTCTGTCCCTGGTGAGAAATGCATAACTACAGTTCACTACACCTCACCCTATAAAAACACAGAACATTAAAACAAGGTTGAAATGTCATTAAACGGAAACTTTTAATATATCACATGGAACATATCTCTTTTATGCTGTTAAAATCTTTATTATTTCCTTTAGCAATTAAATGCTTTACAGGGTACTGTTGCTGAACTTCAGAACAGGACAACCATGCTATTGCTGCAGCTAAAATATTGTCTTACTCTGTGAGGACTTTAGAATTTGGGAGCAGAGTTCAATTATTTAAAGAGCTCAGCCACTAATGTTCAAGAACTAGTACTGATAACCAAGGCCAGGTTATTAGAACTGTTCAGGATCTAGCTGCTCTCAGTGTGAAATGAAGTTCCAGATTTTTGTAGATCAGCAGCACTCACAATGAACTCTGTAGTCTGTTCTTATACCTCATGAGATTAATGGGAAACGCAAATAAGTCCAAATATCCAAACCTACTTTCACTGGCAAAGCTTGTGCAGGCTAAGGTTGCAGCGTAACTTAGGCAAGACTACTGATAAGTACGAGACAGCACACCGGAGGTCAGTTCAAAAAGTGATTTCAGCTTTATTTCAGCTCCAAGTTAGACCAGCTAAGGACTAGACCAGCTAGACAAGAGAACAATCTAAAAGTAGCAACTTATATACAATCCTGGCTGTGGTAGCCATGCCCACACACTGTGAAAGAACCAATAACATTTGTACATCATAACCAATCACAATCCAGGTATAAGGACCAATCATTTCACACCTTGATACCCAATCAAAGATGTTCCCTCCATAAGCCCTTTGATTGGGCAATACTGTGCAGCATTTCCAATCTGCATAATGAGCACCTGCTCACTATGCTTACCATTATGTCTCTGAGGACATAACTCCTCCTCCCCCCTTAGATGGAACACACTCATAATCTGCTAAATGGGGAGGGGCCCTTCTGCTTCGCCCAGATCGCCTTAACTCCGGGGCTTCAGTTGTTGTGGGGTCAATGTTGGACTCAGTGCCAGGCATTGCTGGGCTGTCAGGGTCCACAGGGTCCGAGAGTGCAGGGGTCTGCCCTGCCTCAGGTTCTGGATGAGAACCAGCAGCACTCACCTCGTCCGGAGGCAAGTGGGACTGCTCCCTGGGCCTGAAACAATCTCCGGTCTCAATCTCCTGGTCCGCAGGAGACCATCGCTGCCGGAGTTGGTCTATGTGGCGGCGTATCTTCCGGCCGTCAGACAGCCTCACCACATACATTCTTGACCCCAATTTGTTGGTGACTTCGCCATTAAGCCACCGGTGCCCCTCAGCGTAGTTCCGGGCGAAGACCCAGTCTCCGGGCTGGAACTCCCTGGATGGAGTGGCTGGTTCGGGCCGCACGGATTTGCTGCCATCCAGGTCTGGGTGCAGGCGGTCGAGGAGAGTTGTCAGCCTTCTCCCCATCAGAAGCTCGGCCGGGCTTTTCCCTGTAGCACAGCTTGGAGTGACGTGCTGCCACAGGAGAAAATCGGCCACTCGATGGTCCCAGTCCTTGCCTTGCAGCCGGGCGAGGGTCTCTTTCGCTGTCCGCACCATTCTTTCTGCCTGGCCGTTGGAGGCGGGGTGGAATGGTGCTGTGGTGATATGCCGGATGCCGTAACCCTCTAGGAAGCCGGCGAACTCCCTAGAGGTAAGCTGAGGGCCGTTGTCGCTGACAACCCCTTCAGGCAGCCCATGGGTGGCGAAAAGTTGGCGCGAAGCCTTTATTAAATTCGCCGCCGTTGTTGATCGCATGGGAACTACCTCCAGCCACTTCGAATAGGCATCAACTACCACCAACAGCATCTGGCGTTGATGGGGCCAGCGAAATCAACATGTAGCCTTGACCAAGGTTTTTCAGCTCTGAACATTTCATTCGGAGGTGAGCGTGGTGGATCAGGTCGGGACTGCTGGCAGCTCACGCAGCCCCGAACTCGCTCCTCGATGTCAGCATCGAGCCCAGGCCACCATAAGTATCCCCGAGCCAGGGCCTTCATCCGAACAATTCCTGGATGCCCGGCATGCAGGGATTTCAGTACGCTCTCTCTAAGTTTGGGGGGAATTACTACTCTGCTTCCCCACAGAATGCAGCCCTTAGAAATAGAGAGCTCAGTCCTTCTCCCCCAATATGCCTTAAACTCAGGCTCGTTACACACACTCGGCCACCCCCTCCACACCCAGTTTAAAATACGGGAGAGTATCAAGTCCTTCTGGGTGGATGCAGCAACATCTTCGGACCGGAGTGGCGACTGTGGCAGTTCATCCAACAGGCAAATGTCCGCTGTTGGAGCCGGATCGAAACCAGTCTCAGGCAGAGGGCAGCGGCTCAGAGCGTCAGCGTGGGCGATGCATTTTCCTGGCCTGTGCTCAAGATCGTATTCGTAAGCAGCCAGGAACACAGCCCACCACAGCATCCTGGGCGACAATATGTTAGGCGTGGGGCGGTCAGGGGCGAAGATCCCTAATAAAGGCTTGTGGTCCGTAACTAATAGAAAACGGCGGCCATACAAAAAGTCATGGAACTTTTTCACTGCACTTACAAGTGCCAGGCCCTCTTTATCGATTTGGGCATAATTTTTTTCAGCCCCACTCAGCAACCTAGAATAATAGGCAATTGGTGCCTCAGACCTGTCAGGCATGACATGACTCAGGACTGCCCCAATACCAAATGGCGACGTGTCAGCCGCCAGAACCAACATTTTTGTTTCGTCGAAGTGCGTCAGGACACTGTTTGAGGTTAACAATTTTTTCACATTCTGAAAGGCTTCCTCCTGACGCTGCCCCCAAACCCATTTCACACCTTTATCCAATAAGCGGTGTAACGGCTCGGCTACCGAAGCTTTGTGAGGCAAGAATGCATGGTAAAAGTTAATGAGCCCTAAATAGGCTTGTAGCTCCGTTTTGTTTTGTGGCCTGGGCGCGTTATGAATGGCTAATACCTTCCCTGGGGTTGGGTGAACTCCCTGTTCGTCAATCTTAAATCCCAAGAATTCTACGCTTGGAACCCCAATGGTACATTTTTCTTTCTTTACACGCAACCCAGCTTTGTGAAACCGCTGTAACACCTGCTTGACCCTTTCAAGCAATTCCTCCTCAGATTTTCCCGCAATCAGCACATCGTCAAAATAAGGAATTACTCCCTGGAGGCCTCTAAGCAACCCTTCCATTAATCCCTGGAAGATTCCTGGTGCGACATTAACCCCGAATTGGAGGCGCTTGACTCGAAACGCACCTCTATGAGTCACGATGGTTTGTGCTTCTGCAGCATTGCTATCCACAGGCAGTTGTTGATAAGCCTGGGCAAGGTCCAATTTTGCAAAAACCTTCCCCCCCCCCAGAGACGCAAGTACATGACTTATCACAGGTACAGGATATGAGTGCTGTTGCAACGCCTTATTGATTGTACACTTATAATCTGCACAAATTCTTATAGAACCATCGGGTTTGACAGGAGTAACGATGGGTGTTTCCCACTTACTATATGGTACCGGTTCTAAGACCCCTTGCGCAATGAGCTTGTTGAGCTCCATTTCTATTTTTGGTCGCAATGCTAACGGTACCTTCCTATATTTCAACCTGATAGGCCTTACATTTGGATCCAGTTCAAATGAAACCGGGGGACCGGCCAACGGAATTCTGTGCCCTTGGAAATCAGCAAGACAGGCGTCAGTTGGTAGGAGACGGCGGCGGCTTCGGCGAGGGAAAAGACGATCTAGCGTATGCGTCGAAATGATGGTTCTAGCCGACCCCGAATCGACTTCGAAAGGGCAGGCAACGCCGTCAAGATACACGGTGACGAAAATCTTTTTCCTCCGGGGCACTCCCGTGGTGAGGACAGTCGACGAGCAGGGGTTGGATGACAGGGCCGGGTATCGGGACGACAGGAATGAAGAGCAGGTAGTGTTGACCTTGCTTCGGAATTGAGAGCGCTGTGGAGGTGACATAGGCGCCGACCTCCTTGATTTGCAGACCCTGGCGATGTGCCCGCGTTTTCCACAAGCTCAACATACCAGTTCTCTGGCCCAACAGGTGTCACGCTCGTGCTTCCTGCTACAACCTAGGCACTGACGCGTAGGCGCAGTCTTCACTCTGGTCTGCGGTTGGCTGCTGGAACGCGGTTCTCATATGTCATCAACGGCAGGTGCTGGTTCCCGGTCCTCGACCTGGAGATGGATGCTGGAATCAGTTGTCGCCGGCCGCTGCTGTACCTCTCTCGTTGCTCTTTCAGCAGCTTCAGCGGCGATGGCTTCCTCAAACGCGACCTTGAAAGTCAGCGTCTTCAAAGCGAACAGTCATTGCTGCAACTTAGCATCGCGGTGACCGCAAACCAAACGGTCTCGCAAAGCCGTCTCAAGATCATCGAAATTGCAAGCCCTTGCCAACTTCTGTAAAGCCGCCACAAACTCAGCTACGGATTCGCCAGAACCCTGCCGCCTCTCGTAGAACGCGTGCCGGGAAGCGATCTCTGAAGGCTGCAGCGCGAAATGGGCCTTGAACTTCTCCGTCAACGTGGCGTACGGCACGGACTTGATGTCATCAGGCGTGACGAGTGAGCGGGCGATGTCAAACACCTCCTTGCCACACGAGCTAAGTAGCGCAGCTCGTTTCTTCGCAGCATCCGTCACCCCGCTGCTCTCGAGGTGAAACTCGAACCGGGTCAGGTACGCCTCCCAGTCTTCAGTCGCGGGCTCGAATGGCTCGAACCGGTGCTTGGAGCTCATCGCGGCGCTTCGCGGAGCGGACGGCCCCCTCAGAAGCTCGCAGTCGATCGGAACTTCCTCCGTGGTGTCTCAGTGGGGCTGCCTACCCGCTAGATCCCATCCTCGTCACCAGTTGATAAGTACGAGACAGCACACTGGAGGTCAGTTCAAAAAGTGATTTCAGCTTTATTTCAGCTCCAAGTTAGACCAGCTAAGGACTAGACCAGCTAGACAAGAGAACAGTCTAAAAGTAGCAACTTATATACAATCCTGGCTGTGGTAGCCATGCCCACACACTGTGAAAGAACCAATAACATTTGTACATCATAACCAATCACAATCCAGGTATAAGGACCAATCATTTCACACCTTGATACCCAATCAAAGTTGTTCCCTCCATAAGCCCTTTGATTGGGCAATACTGTGCAGCATTTCCAATCCGCATAATGAGCACCTGCTCACTATGCTTACCATTATGTCTCTGAGGACATAACAACTACCATAATGTTGTCAGAGACCTTTTCACTCTCCCAGATAAACTCTATGTGACATAGTCTAGCTCTAGCTAAAATTTCCCCCCACCCCTTATTTTTGCCATCAAGTCACATCTGACTTATAGCGACCCTGCAGGGTTTTCAAGACAAGAGAAGTTCAGAGGTGGTTTGTCATTGCCTTCTTTGTGCCACAGACCTGGTATTCCTTGGTGGTCTCCCATCCAAATACTGACCAGGACCAACCCTGTTCAGCTTCCAAGATCTGAATATATCAGGCTTGCCTGGGCTATCCAGGCTATCAAATATACTTGCAACATAGGCATCTCTCACATTCATTACCAGGGAGACTGGAGAGGGAGTGGAGTGCTAGCTGCACATGTGAAAAAGCAGCATAGTTGCTATTTCAAGGAAATTGATGATGGGCCCCAAAAGCATTACATTCAGCATACGGTTGGATGCTATCTTATGTATAAAGAAGAGTTCTGCATAAGGTTGTTGACTTTGTTGACTTCTACCACCAGTATATCTTTAAGAAACTGGATAATCTCTCTTACATTACTGCTGCAGATAACTTGCATCACCTACTCTCAGTATTGCCAAGTGACAACTGAGGAAGGAAGATGACCAAAGAAGAACAGCAAGCCTCTCATCAGTCAGTTATCACAGGAAACGGGCTTATACTGAATAAAATCCTTGGTCCATCAAGGTTAATGCTATCTACTCAGACTGGCAGCAGCTCTCCAGGGTCTTAGGTAGAGGTTTTTTTATATCACCTACTGTCTGATCCTTTTTAACTTGAGATGCCAGGAATTGAACCTGGCACTTTCTGCATACAAAGCAGAGGCTTTTCCACTGAGTCACAGCCCCCACCAGCACCTATTATCTGTCCATCCTCAATTATCTCAGAGCAGGAAGAGGAAGAGGAAGAGGAAGAGGAAGAGGAAGAGGAAGAGGAAGAGGAAGAAGAAGAAGAAGAAGAAGAAGAAGAAGAAGAAGAAGAAGAAGAAGAAGAAGAAGAAGAAGAGGAGGAGGAGGAGGAGGAGGAGGAGGAGGAGGAGGAGGAGGAGGAGATTGGATTTATATCCTGCCCTTCACTACCCAAAGGAGTCTCAGAGTGGCTTACAAACTCCTTTCCCTTCCCCTACCCACAACAGACACCCTGTGAGGTAGGTGGGGCTGACAGAGCTCTGACAGAAACTGCTCTTTTTCAAGAACAGCTGTGCCAGAATTATGGCTTGCCCAAGGTCATCCAGCAGGTGCAAGTGGAGGAGTGGGGAATCAAACCCGGTTCTTCCAGATTAGAATCCATGCACTTAACCACTACACCAAACTGGCATGTCCAATAGCTGTGGGTCTTAAGGAAACAGGATCTCCTTCTACATCAGGACATGCCAGCCTTACTTCTATAAAACTTGAACAATCTTTCATGATGAGAGACAATTGGTCTGCTGGTGAAAAAGAGAGGGTTTCCTTTGACCACCCAAAATACTATGCTGGGGATTATGGGATCTGCATGGCCAAAAGGCACATGGAACAGGGTTATAGTAAAGGGGGAACTGTGTCATAAAATGTAATGACAATTAGCAGAGATATAAACTTTATAAAGGGCACAGACAAACACAATTAAAGCAGCATGTAAATTAACTGAATCAAAATGCTGTGAAACTGAATGAATTAGTAGAGCTGGCATAAAGTATTCTGTCCAAAAGCACAATGTTGAAAAATGCACAACAGGAGTGTTCTGGTTTTGGCAACTTGCAGGCAGGCACACTCCATCACAGCTCTGATGTGAGCAACCCGCTAATCATGCCGATGGGGAAGGGTCCGAGTTGATCTTGGACCCTCTCGACTCCCTGTAGGGGGGTCATTCCCTGGGGCATGAGAGGTGCCTCTCACAAGGTGGAAGCCAAGGGATTGAGGCTCCTTTTTGCCCCGATAGGTCCCCGCGGCACAGAGCCAGCAATGGCACAAGAGGTGCACACCAGCCAGAGCGTGCAAGAGATCTGAAGCAAACAATCCTCTCTACCTTCTAACAAGTGCAAGTAAAAATATGAATGAACTCATGCCTTAGCAAACAATCACCTAAACATTAGAAGTAAAGTTGCCCCGAAGTCACAAACAAGCGGAAGGGGGAGGGGAACGCCCAATCCCGAAAAGACTGAGTTTAAAGCAGAGACTGAAAGGGTGGCTGGGAGAGCAGAGAGTGGCTGAGAGTGGGGTGGAATAGCAAGAAAGTGACTTAAAACCAGAACATCAGAGACTTTAAAAAATTTTTCTCTAACTATAAACAATGATGCAACGCGTGGAAAGAATGGTGGAGAAAGCAAAACTTACAACAAGAACTGCCAGCACATCTTTTCCGGCTACTAGACCGGAAATAATCATAGACTTTCCCAAAATGATTGCTGCTGCTTTGCGCCCTTTACTGAACCAGTTGTCAAATCTCAACAAAAAGTTTGATGCGTTGCAAAAGGAGCTCAAACAAACCTCAACAAAAACAAAGATAGATAAGAAGCTGAAAAAAGTTGATCTTAAATCCAAAGAGTTTGGACAAAGGCTGAAGGTGGTGGGAAATGAAAAAGTATCTGGGAACCAACAATTACTACGTCTTCAAGTGGAGAAATCAGCATATGTCCTGAGATTTCAAGATATTCTGGAACAGAAAGGAGAGAACTTGAAAGAAATTTTAAGCGAACAGATAGCTCTTGTGGTAGGCTTATCAGCAGAAGTTCTACAAAATGATATTGATTTGATATAGCATACTTATCAGATTATATTAAAAAAATAAACTATCTGGGGAAGTGTACGTGAAATTCACAAAAAGGGCTACAAGAGACAGAATCTTGAAAGCAACAAATGGAATTATTTTGAAAATTAAAGGAGAACAAATCAAAAGACATTCCACTTGAAATTAGGAAAAGAAGGCGACAATACAGAGACTTAGCTATGTTTTTGCAAAAAAAAATAACACCACATACAGATGGATTGTACTGGAGGGGCTTATCTTCAACTCCAATGGGAAAAAAGAAAAGATTGACTCTGTTTTGAAGTGAAAAAGTACCTGGAGCAACAACAGGAAGTGACGGAGGGATCTGGGAAAGAAGAGGATAACAAGGACGCAGAAGAGGAAGAACTCAACAAGGGGGAAAGTTCTGAAACTCCTCGAGTGGCTTGGCAGAATCCTATGATTTTGAAGCTGAATTAGGGGCGGTTGTCCCTAAGCCTTTAAAAATTAAACTGCATTATGAAAAGAAGTTTAAAAGGAAGAAGAAAGCAAAATAGATTAACTCTGATAATCTGATGTTAACTTTTAATATTTAGCTTTAAAGCTAAAATGCTCACACTATAGTCTAGTATGATTGATTGCCTGCTTTATGCTGTTATACCTTTATACTGCTAACTCACATACTTTACTATTTGTGTATTAGAGAAGTATCAAAACTGTAATCCTTTGTATTAATGATCCTTGCTACTCTTAGTTTTAGGCTTATCCCATCCCCCCATCCCTATAGGTCTGTAGTTTAGAAAATGCAGTTAAAATGTTTTAAAAAGAAAAAGGCATAACAGTTTCCCAATGTGTATTACTGCATGACCTAAACAATGGGTTGGATCCCATTTAAATTCCCTGCATGGATGTGCACTGCCTCTCCCTCCCAAGCCAGCCCCAATTCCCCCCTAAAATGCTGCTCCTGCGGGCTAGGAAACCCCAGGAGAAACATGAGGAGGGAGTTAGAGAACTGCTGCCATAGGGAAAAATTGTCCCTTCTTGTGCATGCAGATATTTTTGACAGGATTCAAACCTCTATTTCAATGAACACAGAAGTCAATATTTCCCCATATCACATACTAGGTTTCAGAGTAATAAAAGTCTTCTCTCTAGCTCACTACTGGCACTTCCCAAAGTAATAATAATGATGGAGAATTTCTGTCCATGGAATGCAACCTTGGGGTCGCTTTCATGATAGCACTTGGGGGATACTTGGTGCGGCAGTAAGAGGAGGGAGGTAAGAAATTTACCCTCTGCAAGTGGAAATCCTCCACCCACGGAAATGCTTGACTGGGTCCAAGCCGATATCTCAACTGTCTCATACTTAGCTCAAGGAACTGTAAAGTCCCCATATTACAAACAGAAAGTTGCAGCACCATTCACAAAAAAAAAATCCGGTTTCTTAGAAATCTATGGTATGAGATACATTTTAAACTATGAATGTGTCTCTGACACTTGATTAGTAACTGAAAGGCTGCAGACTGATAACATTGCCATTCTAGGTTCCATTTCATCTTTACTCTAGAGATTTGGTTTAATGGACATCTGTTTTATAGTCTTTTAAACCACAAGTTGCCAGAAAATAATCTGGTGTAAGAATCAGCATCAATGTAGGTCCATCTCAGAGTAATAAAAGAGTCATAAATAAGCTCAGCCATTTGGCCTCTATGAAATACAGACAGATTCTATCTGCTACTCAATCTTCCTTAATGAAGAACGTAAGTTGCAATACAACTCTTCTCCAGTTTTAAACAAGTACTCTCTCTAGCTCACTACTGGCCCTTCCCAAAGAAATAATAATGATGGAGAATATCTTTTTTCTCCTAAGACATTTAAGGGTAATTGCTACCAACTGAATGCTTGGGTGGAATTTGCAATCAAGAAGTAAATGAGGTTTTCAGTCATAACTATACTTATCAGGCTAGAAATGATTAGCAGGTGAAGTTAAGTAATGACTGCCTCATTAAGCTGTCACTTAAAATTTCATAATTGTCTTTGGTGTCTGATGAAATAATAATACCAAATGTTTACTGAATTAGCATACAACATAGAAAATATACCACTGCCACCCATTCACCAACTGTATTATATGCATGTAACACTGAGATAAGCAATAGGGGGAAGAGGTATCTGACAATCCATCACTGCCTTTTAAAGGAAAACACAAACAGAGTTATCAGTAAGACCATGTTCTCATCAAACAGTTATGAGGAAGATGCTGACATCTCCACAGTCAACAGGGATACAAACCTGTATAAACAAAAATAAAAATGGGTACTTGGAAGCCAAGCAGACCACCACTAACTGCAATACAAGGAGACAAATGGCCTTTGAAAACAATCAATCTGACAGGTAGGTAAATGTTGACAGTATTTTCTGCTGCCTCTCCTCTTAAAAGTATTCCTTCTGAGTAAAGGTACTGAGTTTCCCCATACACCCAACAGCCATTAATAAGAGACAGTAAAGTTTAATCCATTTCCTTCCTAAAACAACTGGAATCCTGACAGCTGTATCCATCATAAACCTCCAATAGACTTGAATGAAATTTCAACTTTAATTTTTCTCCTTAGAGACTGAGATCTGAAACTTCCAGTACTATTTCAGCATACAAGAACGATCTGCTTCTCTGTCCATGTTCCTCAGTCTCCTGTTTTTGAAGTCATTTGATGAATGAACTGCAAGAAATCAAAGCAGTTGATTTCAACTACTAAACTATATCTTTCCCACTGGACCTTTTTTTTTTTTTAAAGGAAGAGGAGAAGAAGGAGGAGGGACAGAGAAGCAAAGCAGGATTCCTAGTACCTCATGTTGTAGGCTATTAGCATCATATTTAGCTGAATATATAGGTTTTACGATGTTGGTGGCCCACACTGCATTCCTAAATTCCTAAGCATACACCCTGATATGGTGGTGGGCAGTGTTCCCTCTAAGCTGAGTTAGTGTGAGCTAGCTCACAGGTCTTTAGCCTTCGGCTCACACATTTCTGTCTTAGCTCAGGAAGGATGGCTCCAGAGCAAACTAATTTATGCAGTAGCCAAATCACTCACTCACAACTTTAATGCCAGTAGCTCACAAAGTAGAATTTTTGCTCACAAAACTCCACAGCTTAGAGGGAGCATTGGTGGTGGGATTATTCCTACTGCGGGTGGGACTGAACCACTGGGAGGAACATGTTCTAAACATGCGTGACAGGAACTCCACCCATGACTTAGCCCAGCACCAGCAACACAGACTGACTGACCGGGATAAGGAGCCTTTGTCTTCTTTGGGAGGTTAAAAGAAGGAAAGAATGGAAGGATGGGGAAAAAACTACCAGCCAATTGGCTCTTTGACTCTCAGAGGAAGGCCTGCCTTCTTGTGAGAGCCAAGAAGCTATAGAGAGTCGCACCCCCTCTTTAGACTGGCCTTTAAAAGTAAGAGAGAGAGGTCAATCAGGGCAAGTTAGTCTTTGCTTCAGTGAAAGACCAACCCGGGGGAGGAGGAGGAAAAGAACGGTTGAATCTTGAACCCCCTCCCCTTTCTAGAGCTGAGGAAAGGGTGAACTGAGCAGCCTGCCCAAAAGGAAACTGGAGTGGTGACAGGGAGCCTGAGCATGGAATAGGCTTAGAAGGGGGTAACTCTCCTTAGGACTGCTCAATATGGTTGTAACCCTATGCATACTCACCTGGGAGTGAGTCCTATTAAATTCAGTATATTTATATTCCAGTCAACATGCATAGGATATGACCAATGCTCACTCTAAGCTGTGGAGTCTTGTGAGCCACTGGTATTAAAGTTGCGAGTGAGCGATTTGGCTACTGCATAAATTAGTTTGCTCTGAAGCCCTCCTTCTTGAGCTAAGACAAAAATGTGTGAGCTGGAGGCTAAAAACCTGTGAGCTAGCTCACACTAACTCAGCTTAGAGGGAACACCGGATGTGGCATTTGGTCAATTTTCAGTTACGTTAAATAAACAGCCCAGTTCTGATATTCCCCAGTCATTATTTAAGTGTTTCTGTTCTAAGAGCAGCACCACTTATTTCATCTGATTGGTTTCAGTGGGTAACACCAGTGAGAAAAAAAGAAATAAATAATATGAAATAATAAAATATGAAATGGAAGAAGAGCACATGGGAAGCTTTCGATTATCTTATATCTGAAAAATGGAATGCAGGAAATATTCCTGTGTGGTATGGAAGTCTCTAAAAATACAGAAATGAGTATGAATACTGTGTATGGATGATTCCTTCTGATACTTTTCTCCTTCAGACAGAGAAGATATGTCTCTAATCTACAAATGGCAGAAATCAAATCACCGAGTTTTAAGGGAGGGGGGATTGGACACAAATGTACAAAATAGATCTGTCTCATTGAAACTATACAAAGTTTAGATCAAGATGGGTAGCTGTGTTAGTCTGTAGCAGTAGAAATGAGCAAGAGTCCAATGGCACTAAAGAGTAGTCTTTAAGGTACTACTGGACTCTTGCTCTTTTCTGGTGTACACAGTTTGGAACTACATCTGTCCTTATAAATAATTATCTTTTGGTTTCGCAAGATTCCATGCGTTCCCATTGGCTGTAAAATGCCCTCCCTCAGCCATTGGCCCATCAGCCGCCACTCAAGAGTACTCGCATGCCATTGGCCGGGTGCTGGGTCTGCTCCTCTTCCCCACCCACTCCCCCTGGCAGACAGCTCTCTCTCCTGAGGAAGACAGTTCTCTTGACTCCTGTGAGGGACTGTCCCCTCCATGGCTGTTGGTAGGCAGCCAAGCTTGATTCTGTGAGTAAAAAAACAAAGGACTTTCAGCATAACCCCCTGCCCAATGGCCACTTTCCTGTCAGAATAAATGGAGAAAGGCTCTCTCTCCTGCTTAGCTTCAGCTTGGCTGGCTGGCTAACGAGGTGGGCCAGCGACCATCAGACCATTTTCTTCAACTCCCCGCTGTGCGGCTGACTTTCCCCTAGGGCTGCCAATCTCCAGGTGGGACCTGGAGATCTCCTACTGTTACAATTGACCTCCAGATGACAGAGATCAGTTCCCCGGGAGAAAATGCTTGCTTTGGAGGGTAGACTCTATGGCACTATACCCTGCTGAGTCCTTCTACACACACCCCAAATGCTGCCCTCCACAGGATACACCACCCCAAATCTCCAGGTATTTCCCTAATCAGAGTTGACACCTGTACTTTCTCCTCTGTCAGTAAAAGGCCCTTTCCACACCTATGTTGGCCCTTGGGAGAAAACTCATTGGGCCCAGTCCTGATCAGATTGCCAACTCCAGGTGGGCAATTCCTGGAGATTTGAGGGATAGAGCCTGGAGAGGGTGAGGTTTGAGGAGGGGTGGCACCTCAGACAGGTACGATGCCATAGACTCCACCCTCCAATCCAGCCATTCCCTGATGGTGAACCATTGTTGCCAATCTCCAGGTGGGGGCTGGAGATCACTCAAAATTACAACTGCTCTCTAGGAGGGAGGGGGGAGGAGATGGAAAACTAAAGGTAGATTGATGGTTGGCTGGTAGGGAGATAGGGTTGTCAGCTCCAGGTTGGGAAATTCCTGGAGATTTGAGGGGTCGAACCTGGAGAGGGTGAGTGTTGAGGAGGGGTGGGACCTCAGACAGGTACAATGCCATAGACTCCACCCTCCAAACCAGTCAATCCCTCCTGGGGAACCACTGTTACCAATCTTGGGGGTGGGCTGAAGATCACTCAAAATTACTACTGCTCTTCAGGTAGCAAAGATCAGTTCCTCTGGAGAAAATGGTGGACTCTGTCATTATACCCTGCTGAGATTGCCACAGCAAATTGTCACTGAGTGCCCAAAGCCGGGGCACTCTCCCAGAGCCTCTTTCTAGATCCCGTTGTATTTATTTCCACAACAGGCCTTATTCCTAGTATTTTAATAAAGTAGATTTTTTAAAAATGTTTCCTGTTTCAAAAGGTGCCTTATTTCAACTTAACTGTACCTATCATAATTATACCATAAAATGCTACATTTCTCATGCCTGGTCAAACATAGTTTTATAATAAAATGTCATGCCAGTGATTGATGTTTGTTTATAAGTAACAATTAAAAATATTTCAGTCAGTTGGTAACTAGCTGTTATGGCCCATTAATCTATTATGGCTTTGCAAAAAGGATTAGTCAATGACATACCTTCCATCACAAATCAAACTGTCACTTTCTTCAATCATGATTTTAGCATTTGAGTGATCAGCATTTGATTTTTGAAAATTTCAAGACCTGTTCCTTCTATAGGCCTCATCCTGTTATGCTGTATTCTTAGACTCTGCCTCTAGCCTCTGCCTTAGTCCTGTCACAATCTTGTTTTCTTGTCCTGATGATGTCATAGCAGGAAATCTTTTGGCCCTGGTAAGATATGTATCTAAACTTTTGAACTGAATATTTTATAAGTACCTAGTTATAAATGGGGAGGAGCTTCTCTCAAAGAAAATTCAATAACTTAAACAAGGGCAGCAGCCTCCAATTTTACACCAATTTACAACAGTTGCATTGGCTGCCTATTTATTTCTGCATGCAATTCAACGTGCTCTGCAGCACTTCATGACATACAAATCTGAAGGGCTGTCTTTCCCTACATAGGCTTACTGAACAATTTAGGGCTGCCCAATGCCTCCTTTTAGAAGTACATACATTTCAGAGATGTCATCTGGCTTCCATAAGACCAATGGCTTTTGCTGTGGCAGCATCTCTCTGGAATGGCTTGCCAGAGGACACCTTCTCAGCTCAAGTTTCAAATATTGTAATACAAACTTGTTCCAATGAGCTTTTAAAGCTCTGGCCTACACAGTTTGGGGCCACCTACTCCCTTATGAAACTGCTCCACTATTACAGTTATCTTCGAAGGCCTTGCTATAGTTGGGTTGCTAGGTCCTTGGCTATTGCTGGCAGGGGGTGGGAGGGAGTTTTCTGGGAGTGGGGAGTGAGGCGACATTGCCACATGCTATGCCCCTCAGCATGATGATGTCATGAGGAAGTGACATCATCATGCTGAGAACACTCTGGTATTTTGGGGAAAACTCTATGGTTACCATGGTTACCATAGAGTTTTGCCCCAAATACCAGAGCATCACCATGCAACTTCTGCATGATGTCATCATTCTGGGGACATTGTGTCAGAGCCTGGATGTTGGGGGTGGGACTGGCTGGCAGTGGGCAGGAGCCCACGAAATCAGGGGATCCCCCTCTGTTACCTCTACCAATTTTGATTTAAGAAGCTGAATCACTGATTTCAGTTTTGGGGGAAAGGTTAACTGAATGGTAGTCCTCTGCAAGAGGAGGGGTAATAGCAGGGATCATCCTACCTATGTCTACAGGGATCTTTCCCTTAATGAGCAGGTTTGGTGTAGTGGTTAGGTATGCAGACTAATCTGGGAGAACCGGGTTTGATTCCCCACTCCTCCACTTGCACCTGTTGGATGACCTTGGGCAAGCCGTAGTTCTGGCACAGCTGTTCTTGAAAAAGAGCAGTTTCTGTCAGAGCTCTGTCAGCCCCACCTACCTCACAGGGTGTCTCTTGTGGGGAGGGGAAGGGAAAGGAGTTTGTAAGCCGCTCTGATACTCCTTTGAGTAGTGACGGGCGGGGTATAAATCCAATCTCCTCCTCCTCCTCCTTCTCTTCCTTTTCTTCTTCATAACCAGTCCAAGGGTAAAATAGAGAATGTTTTATTAAAGGGTATTTAGGGACTGTAACACACAATCAGCACACATGGAACATACACACATACAAGATCTATGGAAATAAAGAGAGGAGCGGGATAGTAGCATGGGTTGAGGTGATAGCCACCTTTCCTGGAGACATCCGTGAAGAAGGAGAGACGGCAAAATAACCAGTGCTTTGCTGAGAGGAAGGACCCAGTATACTGGGGGTGCATGTTAATGGGCACCTAAGATAACACAAACAGCGTAATGGAGTTGCACTGGGCTAGTTATACCCAAAAATGTGTCCAGAGGGCTTGCTAATACAAGAGATCCCTCAGAACAAAGAATTGATGGGATTAACTACAGCTGGAACAATGTAGTTTGGAAACTCCATATAGAGTTCCCAGGAGTGGACAATGGGCACCAGAGATTCTCTTCTAGATGCAAAGAAGAATTTTTATTGGGCTCCTGATTAGTTGTCCGGTGGTTGGAGGACTAATGGATTGCTAATTTAAGCTAATTTAAACCTGGGTTTGCGATGTGGGAAAGGAGTAGAAGTCAGGACTTTTCACTATCAAGGAAATGCAGGAAGGAATGATGTGATCAGATTGATGGGATTAGTCAGGGCTTTTTTTGTAGAAAAACCCCAGCAGGAACTCATTAGCATAATAGGCCACACCCAACAGGAGGAACTTATTAGCACATTAGGTCACACCCCCATGTTACCAGAAGTGTGGTCATCCAGCCACACCCACCTTTTGTTTCTTATTCTGTTTACCTTGTTTGTTGTTAAAACCCAGGGCTTTTTTTGGAGTAGGAATTCCTTTGCATGTTAGGCCACAAACCCCTAATGTAGCCAATCCAAATGAGTTTCTGCTGTTGGGTGTGGCCTATTATGCTAATGAGTTCCTGCTGGGCATGGCCAACTCAGGAGCCAGCCGGAACTCCATTCCTGTGTGTTCCTGCCCCCAAATAGCCCTGAGATTAGTGATTGAGATTGAAAGAAGTTACTCTGGGGCAAGGCAAATCCATTTTTTGGAGTATGTAGATGTCTGCACGGTGGGGGAGGAGTTGCAGCTTTCAAACCAAGGTCTCATGTGCTTTCCAGGGTCACGTCCTAGGCATGTTTATAGGGCCTGCCAGTCCTGGCTTCCATCTTTATGTCCATATTATTATTATTATTGTTATTGTTATATCGAGATGCCTGGTATATGGGCTCCTGGGGTACCCCTATAAGGTCCACTGCTGGTGGAAATGACCCCCCCAATAGACAGGGGGTTAGCATACTTACCCCTCTCCCACCTGGGTGCTGCAACCCTAAGCTACAGTGCTCCTGCCTTCTGAGATTAGGCGGGTGGTAACCCAGGAAAGGGCTTTCTTGGTCATGGCCACAAAACTCTGGAACTCTCACCCCAGAGAGAGTCTTCTGTTTCCTTCTGTTGCCATCTTACACCAGATGGCATCTTTGTTTCATTTGGCATTCCCTCAGTGATCCCTCCTTCCTAACCATTGTTTTAATTGCTCTTTTATTGTTTGTATGTATTTTAACTCTGTTTTGAATTGTTTTAATGATATATTTTTGGGCTGGTACTCTTAATGGTTTTAAATTGTCAGCCTCCTTGGTGACCCTTTTGAAAGCAGAAAGGTGGGATTCAAATTCTGTAAATAAAATAAATTCATAGTAACTCTGGTTTGGATTTGCAAATAAAACAACACTTTTTTGGCAATTCCCTGTTCATGGTAGAACCACTGCCCCACACTGTTCCTGGGTGTCCACTGAACCACAGGAGTACAATTTCAGGGTGCACAGAAGGCTGCAGACGGAGGGAGAGGACAGGATTTTATCTATTTCTAGTAAGACTTCCCTTATTCTGCTTTCATATGACCACCAGATTTAGCACTGCTGAATCCCACTATTGTGGAGTTGCTGACTAATGGTGAGTAGTGGATAGGCATGATCTACTGCAACCAGTGCAGGCTCTACTGTACATAGACAAGGTGGACATGAGTTAGTCACCCTCAAACCAGGCCAGACAGTCCACTGGCAATCCACGAACTGGGCAAAGGTAGCAAGACCGACTTCAATTGGTAAGTAGGTATGAGTTGCTGCCAGCCAGCAGATACCTCTGTGAGGCTGTCTGACAGGAGCCACTACAGAGCTGGCAGCCCTTCCTCCATCCCCCCTCCACTGGGGGCAGCATCCAGGCCAGCTTGGCTGCCAGGGGGCTCCCAGCCCAGTGCAGCTTCTTCAGTCGCCCCATAACTAATACTGCCCCCGCACTAGGCAGTATAAATGGCACTAAAGTTAGGTGTGAGTATTTGGACAGAAAAATAAAAAGATGCTGCCTAGTGTCATATATTTTATGCTGCAATTCAAGAGCACTAGCTGAACCTTCCATCAAGGAACGAGCCCATTCAGCTATTAGGACTTCCCAAAGACCTGGCCAGGGATGTTACTAGAGGAAGAATTGGCTCCTTTCTCAACAAACTCAACCCCATTTTTTTTTTTTTTACTTCTTATACTTCTTACAAGATTTTTGAGCTAACATTTTTCACAGACTTTTTGCTTTCCAGGGATCCTCCTTCCTCTTCTCCAAGCAATTTAAACAACTAAGAGAGCAATCCTAAGCAAGACTACTCAGAATCTTACTGAAGTCTATTCAGTGGGGCTTACTCCCAGGAAAGCATATTTAGGATTACAGTGTAAGTTAATGGCTCTTTTTATTCTTCCCAAGACCAACCTTCCTCTTAACAATAAACAACAGTTTTAATCCCAGCTATATTTGGGGTGGCAGAGCACAGACTACTTCTTCCCTTACAGAGGCCGAGTAAGGCAAAGCTGTAGAAATCCAGACCTCTGACACAGTCTGTTGCCAACACAGACAGACAGACACTAGACTGAGGTCCCCCATAATTTTAGCCTGGTGGGGGGAGTGTATATTTTTTCCATTATGCCATGTTTAGGTTCTACAAATTGCTACTGGATACGATTACAGGGACCATGTGATATAGACTATTGTATAAACATACACCAGGGCTTAACTGTAATATACCTCAGCTATGAATCACTCTAAATAAAAAACTTCATTACTTCACTTCCTTTCTCATTCCTCAGTCTCCTTGGTAAGATGATCTGTAGGACAGTAATGAAGAGCTGCATTAACCTTATTTGGAGCTGATCAATCTTTTTTAAAAAAAGATAGCAGGGACAAAGCTGTATATAAAAGGAATGCTGGTTCTGAGGAACATGCTGTATTAGTATTGCTGGCCTGCTGGCCTCTGTACAACTGTGTATAGAGAGGGACTATGAACTACATTTTCCAGTTGATTTGTGTAACAATTTCTATTAACATAGCTAGACTATCAACAAAGAATTGTTACCAGGAGATACATCCTATCTATAAAGTCATATCTGTAAAGACTGAGTATCTATAAAGTCAGGCAATCAACATTTTGAATGGTTTACAGCACTGGAGCCCAAACATGCATGTATAGCTCATGAGAACATTTTGCATCCTTGAAGACATGCAGTGGATTTCAGTGCCGTTGACAGACATACTTATTGAGATACTGGGCTGAGAACTTGAGATCTGGGACCAATACACATTAGCTGGAAGCTTCTCTGTTATCTCAATAAGTGATCTAAAAAATCCTGACATCTATGGGGAGGATACGTTCCATATATGTTAATATTAGTAGTAATATGTTAAGAAATCTGTTCAAAATTGGAGCATTTCTGGTTTTAAAGAATAGGGCATTTGGTTCAGATCACACGTAATAAAAGTTCTGGCTACACACCTCCTAATGAATCACCACATTATGGGGTAGTAGCAAAACATTTCACTGAGGACTACAATACCCTTTGACCCATACAAAGATAGATAAGGAAGTAAAGTTGGGTATTACTTTTGATGTGATAAGACATTGTTGACATTC
This sequence comes from Gekko gecko, assembly GCA_029375565.1. Taxonomy (NCBI): domain Eukaryota; kingdom Metazoa; phylum Chordata; class Lepidosauria; order Squamata; family Gekkonidae; genus Gekko; species Gekko gecko. The sequence goes on along the minus strand of JAPDNY010000010.1, from coordinate 92,892,066 downwards.
AAAATTATTACTAACCCAACCCAAAGAGCTGTATTTATTTACACACACACACACTCACAGAGAGAGAGAGAGAGAGAGAGAGAGAGAGAGAGAGAGAGATCATCATGTGGTTGCAGGAACTGGGAGGATACTCAGTCCGCATAGCCCATGAGGAAAGGGTAAGGTAGAGTGGCTGGTAGAGTAGTTCACTTCTCTGTGTTAGGATTTATCCTCTAAGAATGACCTTAGTTCTATTCCCATGCTTAGGCCTCAGCTCATGCTCTGTTCTCACATAGTTCTCCCTCTGTCTCCACCCAACTCAGTTCCTCAGTGCAGGGGAAAAGAGGCATCCTTGACTGTGTGTTATGTGCTGACAATGAAATAAATAAGTCACATCTGGCCTATGAATTAATGACATCCAAAATGTCCTGTCATTGATGGAACTTTCAAACTGGCCGTGGTTTCCTTTATTGAGTCAATCCATCTCATGTTAGGTCTTCCCTGACTGCCCAAGTGTAAATATCCCACAGGTGTTGCATGTTTTCCCATATCCCTTGCTTCTTGTTTGGGATCTGGATAGTTTATAATGAATGTTATTTCCTTGTTGGCAGAGAGACACAGCTGCTGCTCCCAACTATTTTATTTATTTATTTATCTATTTATTTATTATATTTGTATCCCTCCCTACCCCGCAAGAGGGCTCTGGGTGGCTCACAGCACATAAATATAACCATTTAAAAGACTAAAACATAATATACTAAAAGATTAAAATTCAATTCCGTACATAAATCATGAGATGGCAATAATACAGTTAAAGTGCTCTCAGAAAGCTTGACCCTTGTGTATGTGCTCATATATACTGCTTTTTAGCGAGTGGCCAAAATTCCCATTGCTCAGTACATAAAAGTACCTATGAGTGGCACAGATGGACACAATAGGTGGGTAGGGTGGGGGACCGATTTCATATGGTGTCCGCCGCCTCAGCCAATGGCTGTTGCTTCTTCAAAGTTGGCTTGCCACGCAGTACTGTCAGGCTCTACTTTCTGTTCCTGATACTTACCAACTTTTCTTTGTCAGGGTCAGACCTGCAGACATCCACTTGATTTATAGTTGCCAGGTACCCCCAGGTATCCCCTGGCAACCATCAGGAGATGGAGGGAAACATACTGGAAGCAAAGACAAGCCTAGGCCTGTCTTAGTGATGACGTGGTGTCACACTTTTGGCACACACTCAGAGTGATATCATCATGTTGCCGTTAATAGGTAATTCTATGGTAGAAGTCCTTCTTACCATAGAGTGTTTGCCCAAATACCAGAGTGTCCCTGCATTACCAGTGATGTGATAATCAAAAGTGACACTGCCACATGACTGGCAATGCAGGCATAAACATAGTTTTCCTGCTAGTCTGCCCCTTGCCAGCCAGCTGACCAGAGTTGGGGTCAGGCGCCCCAGAGCAGGAGATTTCCCACTCCCAAAATCTGGCAACCCTAAATTGTCTATGCAGAAATTGCAGTGCAATCCTAAACAGATTTACACCCATTCTAAGCCCATTAAAGTCAATGCATTTAAAAGGGTGTAACTCTGTTTAGAATCTTACTGTTAAACATTCTTAAAACAGCATGGAATCCTGACTGTCCAGGAGTCATTTTTAGAAGTAATCACATGGGTCATCAAATATTTGAGCCGGGTGTCTGTCCGTCCATGCTTGAAGGGGAAGTGAGGATTCTTCTCCTAATTATGAATGATAAAGTTTAGCACAGTAGTTGGCTTCATGCTGGAATGGTTGGGCATAACTGCTTCAGTTCACAGCCAGCTTGCAATTCAGCTCATATTTACCATGTAAGCCAAAATGTCCAAAAGTTGGTTACCAGTGATGACAGGGTGTCACACTTGAACTATGAACACTGGCTTGAACTACGAACATTGGAATATCAAAAGAATCACTGCTGCAGCACCATTTAATTCAGTTTGTGTGACTCTGAAACATTTGCTTCCCCCAAATAATTAATTAATGTTGCTGCTGTGTAGTTCCATTATTTCTAAAAGGAATTGGTCTATAGAAAAATAAAGTGCTAAATGGGAATAAATGTAGAAATCTAGTCCCAAAGTAAAATCAATATAACCAGGGCTATTTTTGGACCGGAACGCACCGGAATGCAGTTCCGGCTGGCTCCCAAGCCTGCCCCGCCCCCGCCCCCCCCAGTAGTAGAAGAAGTGGCTGCCTGGTGGCAACAAGCACGTACAGCACGTGCACTTGCTGCTGCTGAATTGCTGCCAGTGCCTTGGTGCCTGGCCTCCAGGACTGTTCCTCAGGCAAGCTGGGTAACTGTCAGGGCAGGGAGGTGGATGGAGAGGCTCAGGGGTCTTTTTTTGGGGGGAGCGCACCTGAGCGGAGCTCAGAGAGCTCAGGAGCCAAGCCCCGCCCCCAGCTGGCCTCCGGGGGAGTCTTTCAGGCAGCTGAATGTCAATTTCAGCTCTATTATATCCTATGGGCCATTGAAGTCAATGGTGAAAACATAGGATATATTCTGGGGGCTAGAGGGGAGGGGGTTTGAGGGAGAGGCTCCAAACTCACAGGGTAGCTGATGGAGCCTCTCCCCAAGATACCCACCAAGTTTCAAGAACATTGGACCAGGGGGTACAATTCTATGGGCCCCCAAACAGGTTGCCCCTATTCCCTCCATTGTTCTCTTTCCCTCCCCTTTCCTTTCCTTCTCTTTCTTTCCCTCTTTCCTTCCTTCTTTCCTTCCCTCTTTCCTCCTTCTGTGGCCCAACTCTCATGAGAAGGAGTTTAAACTTTGACCAGCTGGGGAAGGGAAGGGGAGGCTTTTGAAGATGCCTCCCCCCCTTTTGCTTCCCCCTCTGACATCACTTCCGGTGATGTCAGGGGGCATGGCATATGCTAATAGCCTAATAGCTCATTAGCATACCATATGCTAATGAGCTCCTGCAGCTGTTTTTCTACAAAAGACCCCTGGGTGTGGCCTAATATGCTAATGAGTTGTGCTGTCAGGGTGTGGCCTAATATGCTAATACATTTCTGCTGTTGGGTGTGGCCTATTATGCTAATGAGTTCCTGCTAGGCTTTTTCTACAAAAAGAGCCCTGAATATAACCACTGACTCAACTGTAACACTAATTTTATTATGATGCAAACCAAATTGAATACAACTGTAAATACAAATACTAATGTATTCTCTGTATCATAATAGTTATTTCACTTTCTTTGAGTGCAATATCAAAAAAGACGAACCAAACAAATTAAGCTGTTTTGCCTTACAAGAAAATACTAGTCTTCATAATTTTCCATAAATGCAAAGACAGTTTAATTGATCATAAGAATTCCACTATGTGTTATATGGAGTTGTGTGTCAATTTCTACAAGGGTTATGTTTTACTATAGTTAGGGTACGCGGAATAATCAGTTTGAGGCAGAAAATAATGAAATGATGCATATACTTCCCCAAAAGAGCTTAAGCAGAAGTTGATAGAAATGGTTTTTTGTCCATGAGATGTTATTGAAGAATTCTGTAAACTGATGCCTTCTTCATTAGCTTCCATGCAGAGAGAAGGAACAGAAAACAGACAGTTACCCATTAGGAGAAAGACTTTGATGCCACTGCATGACTAAAGGATACAGCAATAAAAATCTATTCCAGTAAGCCATGTAATCTATTCAGCATGCACCTTTATCCTCTGCAATGAGAGCACCATCACTTCCGGATATAACACTATTCTGCAATCATCTGACTGGAAGAATTATTTGAATGAACTTAGCAGCTGACAATATCTCATACATTAATACAACTTATTTGGGGACACTTTACTACTGTCACACGCTAAATACTTCTGGGGTAAAAACTTTTAGTATATAAACCTGTGTTTTGTTGTGGCTTTATTCTTAGGACTGAAAGACACAATGCAGGGTATTCTTTTTAGTGTTCAACACGATTACTTTAGCAAATGGTCTATTAGGATGTTTTGTAAATATAGCCACAGATAGAAAAATTGATTCCAGAATTTCTACAGTTTTTTAAAATTTTTTACTTATACCTGCTTTCCTCCCCAGTGGGAAGACCCTAAGTGTCTTACATGGGCTTGCCAGTCCCCAGGTGGGAGCAGGGGATCCTTTGAGTTTGTGCGTCCTGCCCACTGCCAGCCAGCTGGCTAAAAGGGGGAAGCCCTGCCCCCAACAGCTATGACCCCGCATAACATCCCTGACATGATGACATCACATGGTCATGCTGGGGGTGTTGTACAGCAATGCTCTGGTTTGTGGGCAAAACTCTATGGTTTGAGCCCAATTTTATCACAGAGTTTGCCCAAAAACCAGTGCTTCACCATGAGACTCCGTGGTGTGGTGACGCCACCTGACATCATCATGTTGGGGATGTTGCACATGATGACATCACCCCCACACACACTCCTGCAAAGCTCCCTCCCACCCCTGCTGGTGCAAGGTAAAGACCTGGAAACCCTAGGCTTACATTGTTCTCCTCTCCATTTTATCCTCACAACAATCCTCTGAGGTAGGTTAGGCTGACAGTATTTGATTAGCTTAAGGACACCCAGCTTAAGGTCACCATGGCAGAGTGGGGATTCAAACCTGAATCCCACAGATCCTACTTGGCCATTCTAGCTACTATACTATACCAGCTCTAACATTTCTTATGTAGCATCCTTGGTATTAATAACATTGATTTTTAGTAATATTTATACAGCACCATCAATTTCTATCATAAACCTCATCATATGTTTATCATCTTGCTGCTTAAACAGGCATATTGCAAAATGTAAAATACCACATTCTAAAGATCTGTTAAGATCACTTTCTGTTATTGTTTTCCCTTAGACAACTTCATATTTTCAGAGGCCTTGGAACTACAGTGGATCAGACACTGTTCTGAAATGGATGTGGTGCAGTGGATGGACTGATGACTAGGACTAGGAACACCCAGTTCAAATTCCCATGCAGCCATGAAGTCCACTGGATGTTTTGGGGCCAGTAACACTATTTCTCTAATCTACCTCACAGGTTTGTTGTGCAGAGCTATGCATTGTGCCCTGAGCTCTTTGCAAGGACAGGCAAGAGAGACAGACAGCTTCTGCATTGTGAGCTGTACAACATCACAGCAGACTAGACTGACTCAGTATTAGATTTCTTGTTGTGCAATTAACTCAGAGTCACAAGATAAATTTATTTAGACATGGATTGCCAGTTTTTCTCCCGAGTTACATCATTCTTCCTTCCTCCATTTTATCCTCAAAACAACAGCCCTGTTAGGTAGGTATGTAAAATTTACCCAGCGGAAAGCTGGCAACCCTAAAGCCTCTGGGGTGGGTGGGCTATGAGAGAGTGACAGGCCAAAAGTCACTTAGAATGCTGCCATGGCAGAGTGGTGATTGGCCCTCCCAGATCCTCGCCTGACACTTTAGCCGCTACAACACACTGGCCATATACTAAAATACAGTAAAAGAATTTTAGGCTATAAGGATTGTTTCCATTATAGACAGTTGAGAACCCCCACCTCATAACAGACAACAGCTAACTAACTCAATTAAATCATCCATGTGACTCTCCAGACATCCAGAGAACAATCCTAAGCAGGTCTACTCTGAATTCTACAAAGGTCTATTCAATGGGGCTTACTCCTAGGAAAGTGCTCTTAGGATTGCACTGCCAATGACTCTAAAAAGTTTTCAGCCGAAATTAAGAACAGAAATTAAAAACAGCCTCTGGGCATCATTAAATGCTTAGAAAAGGGGAAGAAATTAGCCAACATCCTGTTGAAAAAGTACCAGGTGACAACTGAGTCTCATTTCTCTCACTCACTTACTCCCTCCTCCCCATCTTTATTTGCATACTCCTCTATCCCCTGACACAATCACAAAATTTAATACAAGACATTATGTAACTAGATACTAGGAAGCTTAGAATTAAATCCAGACACACACTTTAACAATCCTTTTCTGCTAATTTTTTTTATATATAATGCAAAAGGAATCTGTGTGCTCATAACTCTTGAAATCTAGCTTTAACAACTTTGTTATTAACTAGACTCTGGAAAGTAGAGTCAGTAGGTAACGGATTAAAGTGTTTTCAGAGCAGTAAAAGTCACCCCTACATTAACAAATTCAGTCTAGATTGACATGTCCATACATCACCTGTAATGCCCTGTTACAGCGCAGAAGGGAACCTGTGTTCTCACTCTTTGCTGTTTTGCCTGAAGCGAGGCAGGGCTGACTATAAGCCTGCACTCCTTCAGGAACAAGGCCTGCAATTTTCCTGGCTCATATGCAAGCAGGTCAAGAGGGAATACAAGGCTCTTTACATACACTTCAGTTCCCACTGAACAACCACACAAGGCCAAGCGAAATCTCACTCCTTGCCATTTATTTACTGTCTTTCAACACATGTTAGCATTAGTGGGTTGGCAACAGCCTGCTCTGCTTTCATTTCTGCAAGTAAGTGAATAGAAGAGAAAAAAATCCTAGCCTGGAGGCATAGAAACCTGATAAACTGGAGAGGATGAACTAGTTTTATTTATATGTGTATGGGAGGCTTCCATAGCTAGTGACTAACCAATTCAGACACACCCTACTAGCAACTTACAGAGGCCCTGAAGTAAATAGAAAATATCCTGTTTTGATCATCTGCCCAAGACTGCAAAAGCAAACAGGTAGGGTGTAAAGTACTTGGCAGGCAATTATGGCTGTTGGAGTGCATTTTGTTTGCTGGGTCATAAGCCTGATCGAATGCCATCCTAGGCAGGTCCGCCCAGAATCTTACTCAGCTCTATTCAAGGGGGTTTATTCCCAGGAAAGTGTTTTTAGGATTGCGCGCACACACACACACACACACACACACACATGTATATACATGGGTTAGATTTCTGTGGAAACTAAGTGTCACCTTCACCTAGGCCTCAGATCAGGTACTGGCCCTTTACACAAGGGGCCTCCCCTGACAGTTCCTCCTTGGTCACTGAAGTCATGCTCCATCACCTTTATTGTACTCCTGGGGTTTCCAGTACTCCTGCCCCTCCTTCAGGTTAGTCTCTTCCCAGGGCGTAATCTAGGCTGGCTAACTGCCCCATCAGGTGCTCCCTGCCTTGCCTGCTGTTGGTAAGCTTCCCACCAGCCTCTTTCCTTCTCCTTAATCTCTGGCAGCTATGGCTTCTCTTCTTTCCACTCAGCCATCCACTTTGCATCCCCCTCCACTGTTTTGCACAGCTCAGCTTCCCAGAGTAAGCCCACCTTTCCAGTGGCATCCCAGCATCCTCTCCATCTCAGCTGTATTTTCATCTGGCCAGGCTGCTTGGGACACCCCAACATGCCTCAGGCTCTGTGGGGCTGCTTGAATAGCCATACTAAGATATTAACTTAATACAGTAAAGAATTTGTTATATACATCCAAAAGTATAAAACATAAAAACAAGACCAAGGATCCATCCTGTCCAGCATTCTGTTTCCAAAAATGGCTAGCTAGATAATTCCAGAAAGCTCCCAAACAGGGCATGAAAACAGTAGTTTTAGAGTGGGGAAATAGTGGGGGAAGACTACTCTCCCCACACTATTTCTCCACCCTCAAACTGGAATTCAGAGATTTATTGCCTCTGAACAATACAGACTCCATTTAGTACCATGGCTAATAGCCATTAACAGACTAATCCTCCATGAATTTGGCTAATCCTCTTTTAAAGCCCACCATGACAGGGGGCTACCACTGTGTCTTGGGCAGAGGATTCCATAAATTGGTTGCACATTTTATGAAGAACTTTATCTTTTCTGAATCTACTGGCAATCAGCTTAATAACCCAAGGGGTAATGGTATAAGAGAGAGAAACATTTCAATCTGCTTTCTCCAGACTGTACTTAATTTATCACGCCACCCGCCAGCTCTTTAAGTAGTCTTTTTAAAAAATAAAATTCTTTGAGCTTTTTTCCCCATAGGAGAAGAGCTACAACTTGTTGATCAGTTTGTGATTCCCCCCCCTATTTCCCAGCTCTACATTAACTTCTTTGAGATGAGGCAACCAGAATTGTACTCAGTCTTTCAAAGGCATTCGGATCGCACCTTGTGATAAGGCATTGTGATATTGACAGCTTTAACATTTTCCTAATAATCTCTAGTATAGAATTTGCAATTACTAGTCCCACTTCCCTGGCTTGATGATTTCATGAAGGCATCCAACAGGATCCCAAGATTTTGGGGTGGCGGGGGGATCCATCTGAATTGAACATGAACAAAATGTTTACTGCATCTCTTTAAATATGTTGGTTTAGATGTTGTTAACAACATGAAGTAAAATATCATACACTGCCATACAAGAAAAATTACATTTACATTTGCCAGAATTAAAGGAGCATGTCTTGCATAAGCACTGAGCAAATTCTTTTTTGTTTCACCACCACACTCCCAGAAAATATCAGAAACTGCTATTGAAGCTTGTCTGCATTTTGAAACCGGTTTGTCATGGAGTATAACTGTGGTGTAAGGGCTATTTTTGAAAAAAGCTGAAAGTATTGCTGGCTAGTTGTCAATTTCTTTGAACTGAGGCCAATAGCTCTTTGACCAGGAACAGCAATAGAATGTATGTTTCAAGTAACAAAAGGAATAGGCACTATACAGAAAGGTACAAATATTAACATAAAATATCACTCATGAGCTTACTGTCACATCGAATGAAAGTGTCTAACAGGGCAATCCAAAGAAGATTTCCCTGGGGAAAAGGCCCCTTGAATAGACCTTGGTAGGATTCTAAGTAGACCTAAGTAGGATAGTGCTGTCACACATTTGTATACTGCCCAAATTTAATTAAAACAAATTTAGAATCCAGTGGCACCTTTAAGACCAATAAAGGTTTATTCAAGGTATGAGCTTTTGTGTGCATGCACACTTTATCAAATACATTAGAACGGCATGGAAGGTTCAAACTTATAGCCAGACAATGAACAGCAAATTAACATATAACATGATGGTGTTCAAGATATACAAAATGACACTAAATAACAAGTTAAGGTTATAAGGTCAACAGTTGTAAATCAATAAATATGTCAGACTAGCAGATGAATGTCTAAAGGTGTCTTTTCTAATTGTGGGAAGTGACTGGGAATCTTCATTCTCTCCTCTCAGGCACAGAGAGCACTTGACCCTGCATCCCCCTAAAAGAACCCAATATCCCTTGCATTACATTCAGTATTATAATATACTATTCTGCAAAAGAAATACACTAAAATACAGAAGATTTATAGTCCTTCTTGCTGATCCTTCTTGCTGAGAATACATGTGTGAGGACTGAATGAGTTAGCATATGTCACTTTGCATATCTTGAACATCATCATGCTACATGTTAATTTGCTGTTCATTGTCTAGCTATAAGTTTGAACCTTCCATGCCATTCTAATGTATTTGATAAAGTGTGCATGCACACAAAAAGCTCATACCTTGAATAAACCTTTGTTGGTCTTAAAGGTGCCACTGGATTCTAAATTTGTTCTACTGCTTGAGACCAACATGGCTGACCATCTGGATTTTTAATTAAGAAATACATAATTTTGAACTTCAATACCTGAATATTAAAGTAAGGCATTTTTGTTGAGCATTTTCTTATAGGAACAGTAAATAGGAAAAGAACATTCTGATTTACACTGACTGTGTCAAAACTTTTTGAACATTCTTCACCATTTTACAGTGCATAGGGAGAAAGAAAATCAAGCCAAACAGAAGCATTAGTATTTGCAATCAAGGCTTTTTACTAAACATAAATGATTAGAATGCTATAAGAAAACTCTTTCAGAGTTGAGTGCTGTAGAATAGTTTGTGGGTTTTGTATTATTAATACAGATTACTTTTCATTCCACTAAGATAATTGTTATTTACAACCACTAATTGAATTACAGACTGATTAATATTAGCTGGAATAAAAAGCCTTTCATGATCTTTTTGTTTGCAGTCTGCATTTCAAATTATGACATTTTCAGAAACCATAAAAGCATTTACAGTGGGAGTTTTTAAAAATCGTTATATTAAAATATTTGTTTAATAGGAAGTGATGGCTTAAATGTTACAATATGTTGCTCGACTATCTTCATATTAAACAGTAATTGAACAAAAAGCCTCCTGGATCTGCTCAAGGGCAAGTCCCACAAAGATCCTCATTATCGTAATTTCCAACTTGGAAGCCAAACTAAATAACAAGGAGTAATTTGCCAATTAGAACTTCCTGCTCTTTTCCCTTTATTCCTTAAACACCATTCAGAGTTTGAAATCAGTCAAACACTTTTAGCTTCAAAACTACAACTGAAAGAATTTAATTTGTGTCTCTCCATGGTGAACCTGTCAAGAGGCAGCAGTGATGCATACCATGTCTTGACAAACAATTTCCCTTAAATACACAGAAATGGATTTCCATGCAGTTGCAATATCTGGGGTTTCCTTTTCTCATTTCCTACCATTTTGCTACTATTTTCAGTCATGGTGGGGAGAGTGACACAGAACAAAACACTGGGCTCCCATCAGTGATTTCTAGGACACACAAATATCTCTGGGTTAGAATGTGTTATTTAAAAGTAGGAATTGTGAACTTAATTATTATAAACATATGTATTGTTGTATGGATAAACAAAGAGTACTGGTACCAAATAACAAAACAATAAAGAAAAATAAAAAGAACACCTGTAACAACCCTATTTACATTTTCAAATTCATGTTTAAATTTAAAGTGTCGTATTATTATAAATTACTTAGAAAGCCAGTGAAAATTTTTAAAGGGGTGGGTGGGGGGAAGGAAACTGGCAGATAAGTTCTGACATCCATGGCTGGATTCTATGGAACTACAAACAGATCACAATTGTTGAAAGTACTTTTCTGCCTCCCCCTTTCCACTGCTGCTTCCTGTGCCCTGCAAAAAGCCACAGAGGGTCAGGGGACTAGACACTAAGAGACAATGGAATGTAACGTGGAGGGCTGTAATAAAAGGGGGAATTGGCAGAAATAATCTCAGAAATCAGAAACCTTTGCACAGGCTTTTCAGTGGTTCCTGCAAGGGACAAGGAAAGTGAGCTTTGCAGATTCTGCCTTTTGGCTAAAAACTACAATGCTGCCCTGAAAGTCCCCAAATGCTCAAAAACAGTTGAGGGTAAGTGTAGGGGGGAGAACAAGGTGGCAAGAATCTCATAAAAGATGCTTTGTTCATAGTCCGACGCATTTTCTATATTTATGCACCTTATATACGCACAATAAAAAGTTGTTGCACACAGAAATAGCTGCCAACATGCTCAGATGGGCAATTTCACAATCATTAACAAAAGCAGGCAAGAATCAATAGCTATAGAATTTCAGAAAAAAATGTTATTCTCATTAACCAGTTAACATGCTATATAATCTTATGACAATTTGGATGGAGGGTTTATTTTCATCTCTGCATAAAATATACTCAAACTGGAAATTTCATCTTATCAAAAACAGCTATACCAAAACATACTTTATGTAGCCCTTACTCTCACTTTATACATGCTAAAACTAATGCAAGAAGATATTGAAAAGAACTCACAGATACCATATGACTTGAATGCTCTGCAAAGATCACAGTGAGTCCAGTCCATGCACAAGGAATTAAAGGCACTTGTGAAAAGAAGAAGAAGAAGAAGAAGAAGAAGAAGAAGAAGAAGAAGGAGGAGGAGGAGGAGGAGGAGGAGGAGGAGGAGGAGGAGATTGGATTTATACCTTTCCCTTCACTTGGAGTCTCAGAGTGGCTTACAAACTCCTTTCCCTTCCCCTCCCCACAACAGACACCCTGTAAGGTAGGTGGGGCTGAGAAAACTCTAACATAAACTTCTCTTTCAAGGGCAGCTGTGCCAGAGCTTGTGACTGACCCAAGGTGACATCAGCAGGTGCAAGTGGAGGAGTGGGGAATCAAACCCGGTTCTCCCAGATTAGAGCCCACACTTAACCACTGCACCAAACTGTCTCCATAGACCTGTAAGGAGCTATGAAGCCTGTCCTTGCAAATCTAGTTGACCCAACAGATTATTCACACTCCTTGTCACTCCTGGGGTGACTTTTTAGCACCCATTAGTAGAAATAGGCTGATGAGATTTCACACTGGCAGTGTTTTCAGAATAGGTATGACTTCTGCAAAACGTGTCATAACTGGATCACTAGCACTACTTGAAGTAATTCCAGTCTGCTAAAAAAACATAAACCTCAACCATCACCAACATTTGTAATTTGTGTGATATAAGAAATAAGGTGGCACCACTCCCATGTTTGCATCACTAGTACTGCAACCCTAAGCAGAGTTATACTCTTTTAAGTCCACTGAACTGAAGCTTTTGCTTTCTTAAGACAAAACTTGGAAAGAGTCATAAACATGGGGAAAGTTTATACTTGAGAGACACATTCAGTACATAAAAATATAAAATCCACTCTCACTGACACAGCACTCTAGTTGAAATGCTGAAGAATGAGAAAATACAGGGCAAGATGTTTCATAACATTCTCTAATGCATTTTGTCTAATGCATGACTGCCAGAATTTCCAGAAAGCTTTTAGACATTCTAGACTCGGTCCAAGAAAACAGAGATACAGTTATGTACAATCAATGTCCAACCAGAGCTCAATAGTTCATTATTTTTATGGAAACTGAGTGGTCCAAGGTCCAAGTGCCATAATGTCTAGAATTCTGTTGGATGGGGGTCAACTCAAAACTGCCATGAGCAGAGGTACAACCAGTAAGAAGGCAGGCAGAATGTAGGCAACCTGGCAGATCAGACACAGAGCCTACAAACTTCCCACATTATTGATGCCAGAGATTAATGGAGACCTTAGAGCTTTATAGCAAGCAATGGCATGGGACTTGTTTTAAAAGATTTCCTGAATTAGCTGAACCAAGAAGAGGGACCTGCGATATTTGCGGGGGAGGCTCCGTGGCGATCACCCCCCCACTCCAGCAGCATTGCCCAAGTGGCTTCCAGCCATTGGGCTGCCAATCTCCTCTCCTCACCCCCTCCCTGGCTCCAGCAATCTCCTCTGTGCCGATCTCCTCCCTCCCCCCGGCTCCCCTCCTCTGCCGCTGCCGATCTCCTCCTCCCCCCCGGCTCCAGAGGCGAGGCCCAAGTGGCTTCCAGCCGCCGGGCCCGCTAGTCTCCCCCCACTCCAGCAATCCTCCTCCTCCACCACCGCTGATCTCCTCTCCCCCCCCCCGGCTCCGGTGGCGAGGACTGAGCGGCTTCCAGCCGCCAGCCGCAGAGCTCCCAGAGTGTTCCGTGCGCATGCGCAGGGAACGCTCTTACTTTTTTGGGATTTAGATATCCCCCTAGACTTTTAAACGCTTTTTAGATTTTTCTGCACACGTGGGGACTGCCCCACATGTGCAGGAAAATCTCCCTGCCCCCCAGGTGCCCCCGATGTGCAGATTTAGATATCCGCATGCAGGGGGCCACTTGGGAATTAGATATATAGATATTCCTGAAGTTCCTATTCCAGCTAGTGATTCTGGATACACAAGAGAATTAGGGTCTATTCTATAGGCCTCCTAGTTCAAGACATGATGCCTGAAGTGATAATGTACTATCATATCTAAATGATGACAACACAGCAACACCCAATCTGTACTCAAGATGTATGAAGACCTGCAGAGATCTTCATATGTCAAATCAACCCTGGAACTCTAGCATCTGATTGTGCTGATACCAAAATGCAGCTACAGAACCTACATTTTTTTGGAGCATCCATGTGATTTCATCCACTAATTAGCCACTTTCCAAGTTTTCTTGCTATCTCTCTCAAACTTGGTTTCACATGATCTATTTGGAAAGGTTATTTGCACATCATGTACAGGTATTTTCGAAGGTCCTGTATACATGTGCACCATTTTCCTGCCTCAGCTCCTGCACCTGCCCCCACCCACCCAGAGAGGGAGGTTATCAGCATCTGATGGATCCCTACAGCACAGAAACATTAAAATGATCCATTCCCAGGAATATTATCTCCGGCAAAGTCCCAGCATTTCATATTTTTTTAAAAAAAATATATACCCCTTATATCTTTGCAACAAAAAGTGGATGGAGACTTGTGTGTTTTTTAAAAAATGAAAGCTGGGAATTCAGAGGAATCAGTCGGTCATGGTAACTGATTGTTATAATGCTACTACACTGTAGCAGTCTAGCAACTGCTGGTTTTTTTAAGAACCCTCTGACGATCAGGGGGCGGGGACACTACAGAAAGCAATGGCTAGGAAAGTGCAGTGAAAACTGCTGTGTTCATACTCCACTGTCAATGCCTCTGTAATCTCAGTCACAATGAGAATTACATGGACACAGGGTCACTGTGTGGAAACAGACTGTGTTGATTTTTTTAAGTTGTAAGCCACTTTGAATAGAAAGGGCTAAGAAAAGATATTAAATCTTAGGATAAGATTATCAGACGAACCCCTCGTCACTAAAGATTATGTTTTCCTTTGATCCTTGACACACAGATAGTAGTGGAACATGGCACATGACATCATATTGTTGTCACATGAACAGTCATATGGACACAGGCAAAGTAAAACACAGTAACCTTTTACTACTATCACATTTGGCACTTTGAGTTCAAAATCAATTTATATGGCTACACATTGCCCTACTGCCTTACACCACCCTGAAATGAACAAGTACACTTTAGTGAAATAATGTTGTAGCAATATCAAGGATCACCTGGATAGCCTGATGTTATCAGATTTCAGAAGCTAAGCAGGGTTCGCCCTGGTTAGTACTTGGGTGGGCGACCAACAACAGAGCCCAGGTTGTTATGCAGAGGCAGGCAATGGCAAACCACTTTTGCTTGACTTTTGCCTTGAGATCCCTACAGGATTGCCGTAAATCGGCTGTGACTTGACGGCTTTTCCCACCAATATCAAGGTTATGGTTAAAATCTAATAGCCAAAAATCACACCAGGAATGCTGAAATGCTTTGTTTTACTTTGTTGTAATATTAAAAACACTGCCTTGTACTATTATATTGAATGTGAACAAAAAGTGAAGTATAACGATGCTATACCATAGTAAAGTGTAAAGTTCCCAAACACATGTGCTTATAAAATCCCATTCATTAAAATAAATCATGTGTATTATAAAGTTTTCCAGGAGGGTAGCACCAATCTTTACAGACAAAGATGTTAACACATTACTTTATTTGGAGTCTCTGCCAAATGTCGAATGTCAAATGACTCTTGTGCTCTTAATGCAGAAACCTAACTATAATTTATTCTTTAGGAAGAGAATAAATGTTAAATGTTGAAATAACTTCAGAAGAGAGTTCACAGGAGGGAAAATAATGGATGAAGGAGGTGTGTAGCTTATTTTCTTCCATGACCAAGTAGTTCGCCAGCTGGACCACATGTACTTATTACTATTGTTTAAGATTTATACTCAATTGGAGAGTTTGCAAGATTCATCACATGTTGTAGTATCTGTATGTACTGAATAATTAGGCTTTCTTATTTTCTTGCACAGCATAATTATACAACATTTTCTGTTCTTTTAATAAATATGAAATGGAGTTAAATGCATCTTAAACTCAATTACCACTGATCAAAACTCCCCAAATCAATTGCAGTTAGCTTCAGCTACCACCATTTTGACATAGGTAGACACTGTAACTTTAATTCCAGAAGCATGGCTTTGTCTGAAATCTATGCCTTAAATCTTCCTGTTTATCATTAGTTGTTCCCTATACCCCATTACCAACATTCCAATTCCTCTGTCAATCCAGTGCCTTAGTCATAGGCTACCTGTAGCTCGTCCTCAATGTAGCACCTTTTCCATGTTCCAGGTGAAAAGTACTGAGGTCGGAAACTCAGCATAGTGAAATCAGCTCAAGTTTATTTAGTTACATCAGAACAAAGATAAAAATAGCCGATCCCCAGCCGGCTTATATTCTAGTCAGCACACATGCCCCAAACACCCCCAACTCCCGTGATAGGTTCTATTTACACGGCCTTGGTAACTATAGGTTCCCTGCAGGATCCTGGCACTCCTATTGGTCCGCGCCTAGGATTCACAGTGTCCATTGTTCTAGGACCGAAGGTCTGTAGGTCTGTACAACCGCATGGCCAGGCGCATGTGGCCACAGCCATCTTAATACATAACAACCCTCCCCTCTTAGTCCCAAAGTACTAACACACATAGTTTTTCACATACTCCGGGTGCCGTCATTCTCTCATGGAGAGGCGTGGCTCCGTCGGGGTGCAAATAGGCATGCTTGGCCCAGGTTGCGGCTCTGGGACAGCAGTTGGTGCAGTTCTGGTTGAAGTGTCAAATCCACTGTTGGGCTCGGGTGTGGAGCTGAGGGCAGGAGTTATGGCCGTGTCTGGCTCTGCTGGTCCCTGCACTGGTTCTTCTACATACAGCTCTGCATTGCTGTCCTTGGCGTCCCATATTTCTGGGTCGTCTAGGGCAGCATGCGATGGTGTAGTTGGTCTATGTGCCTCTGGAGGAGCTGGCCATCCTCCGTTGAGACCTCATAGGAGAGGGGTCCTGATACTCGCACCATCTGGGCTGGGATCTATGCTTTGCCGTGAACATATATGGGGTTCTTTCCAAAGGTGCCTCCTGGGCTACTGGGCCCGGGCTGTGGTCGGGTGCCCGGTCCGGGTGGAGCTGGTCCAGTCAGGTCATTAGGCGCCGGCCCATTAAGAGTTCTGTGGGGCAGCGTCCTGTGGATGTATGCATTTTCATTCTTTGGCTGAACAAGAAGGCGGCTAGCCTGTAGTCCCAGCCTCCTTGGACAATCCAGCACACCGTGTCCTTGGTTGTGCACACCATCCACTCTGCCTGTCCATTGGTTGCCGGGTGGAAGGGAGTGGAGTGGATGTGCCAAATTCCATAATGCTGCACAAACCCTAGGAATTCTGCTGACGTGAATGCAGTCCTGTTGTCTGATACCAGGGTGTCTGGGATGCCATGGGTGCTGAAGATCTCCCACATGGCTTTGATTGCAGCTCTCGATGACGTAGAGGTGATGGGGACCACCTCTAGCCACTTAGAGTAAGAGTCTACAAGAATGAAAAATGTCTGTCCCTGGAACGGGCCTGTGAACTCCAGGTGGAGGTGGGCCCATGGTTTATGCGAGGATTCCCATTGTCACACCAGGGCCCCGGGAGGGGCCAGCCATGTTTCCTGGCATGTCTGACAGCGTTTGACCAGGTCATCTATCTCTCCGTCCATGCCCAGCCACCAGACCTAGCTGTGCTCTAAGGCTTTCATGCTCATGATTCCCAGGTGGGTCTCGTGCAGTGTAGCAGGTATGCATTTGTGCAGAAGGCTAGGGATGACTACCCAGCTACCCCACAAGATACAGCCTTTGTGAGTGGACAGTTTGTCCCAGCAGGGTGAGAATGCTGCGAACTCAGGGCCCACACTCCCTGTGGGCCAGCCCCTCTCCACCCAGTCCCAAACATGGCAGAGGATGTGGTACTTACTGGTGTGTTTAGAGACATCTTGTACCTGGACCACGCGGTCAGGGAGGTCTTCCAGAAGCAGGACCTGGTGTGCAGGAGCTGGGTATGGGTCGCAGATGGGTAGTGGGAGGAGACTGAAGGCTTCAGCATGTCCCATTGCCTTGCCTGGCCAGTGTTGCAGGGTGTAATTGTAACCTGCGAGAAAGATAGACCACTGCAACACCTGGGGGGATAGCATCTGGGGCGTCTGGTGGTCCGGGGCCAAGAGGCCCAGCAGCAGCTTGTGGTCCATAAGGATGGTGAAAGGGCAGCCGTACAGGTAGGTATTGAACTTTGTGCACCCCTGTCATGATTGCCAGTGCCTCCTTGTCAATTTGAGCATAGTTCTGCTCTGCCAATGACAAGGTGTGCGAATAATAGGCTACCAGGACCTCGTGGCCCTTGGCTAGCCAGGACCACCCCCACCCCATAGGGCGATGCATCGCATGTGAGCACCATGGGGAGGGATTCATCAAAATGGTCCAGGACCTCATTTGAGGTAAGTCCTTTACAGCCCGGAAAGCCACGGCCTGCGGTGGCCCCCACTTCCAGGGGGCATGTTTGTCCAAGAAGCAGTGCAGGGGCTCAGCCACAGATGCTTTGTGTGAAAGGAATGTGTGGTAAAAGTATGCAGGTCAGGTTTGGAGTAGGGGGTCGGTGCGTCAACAATGGGGACACTGAGGAGCGATCTTGTCTGGCATGGGGTGGATACTGCGGGCGTCCACTTTGAATCCCAGGAACTTGACACTGGGGACATCAAGGAGACATTTTTCCTTCTTTACTTTAAGACCAGCCTCGTTGAAGCACTGCAGGATGGCTTGCAGATGGTCAGAGAAGGCTTCAGGAGATGCTGCCACAATCAGAACATCATCGGAAAAGGGTTGCACTCCGGGGACCCCTTTAAGCAAACAGTCCATTAGGTTCTGGAAAATCCCTGGAGCTACACTGACCCAGAACTGGAGACGCTTAACCTTAAGTGCCCCCCTGTGAGTTACAATAGTCTATGCTTCCGCTGTGCCATCATCTACTGGCAGTTGCTGGTAGGGCTGTGCCAAGTCCAGTTTACTGAAAATTTTGGCCCCTGCCAGGAACGCTAGGACTTGGCTCACCATGGAAATGGGATACGTGTGGTTCTGGAGGGCCTTGTTGATTGTGTATTTGTAGTCTGCAGAAATCCTGACATCCCCATTGGGCTTGACTGGGGTTACTATCGGGGTCTCCCACTTGGCATGGGGTACTGGCTCCAGTATCCCCTGACTGACCAGGCGGTCGAGTTCAGCCTCAATTTTGGGCCTAATTGCAAACAGGGGCCATCGGGCTTTCAGGCAGAGTGGGCAGATCGAGGATCGAGGTTCAGGACCACCAGAGGACCAGTGTAGTGGCCAAGCGATCCATCAAAAACTGCCAGGAACTCGTTGCACACTTTACTGAAGTTCCCTGACTGCACCATATGTATCCCGGTGATGGCTAGACCCAAAGCATCGAACCTCAGTAAGCTGGTGAGATGGCCCTTGACCACGACCAGTTCCAATGGACCTTCAAATTCCATGTATTTTACACGGAACTGGCCCACCCCTTTAATGGTTACCGGATTCTTTTGGAAATCCTGTAGCGTAAGGCTGGTGTCTACCAGTGGGGGTCCCCCATTAAGGCAGAGCATGTGTAAGGTCTCCTCAGAGATTATCGAGAGGGAGGACTCTGTATCTATTTCCATCATGCAAGGGGCGCCCTCTATTAGCACAGTCATTTTAATCTTACTGGCAGACCCCCGGGGCAAAAAATGTACCTAGTTGGGATGCACTGAGATGCTGTGGAGTTCAGCTGTTTCTTGGTGGGTGGTGGCACGGCGCTGGTGTCCTTTGGATCGAAAGGCCCTGGTGATATGGCCTTGCTTCCCATAGGAACAGCAGATGGTGTCTCGGAACCGGCAAGACCTTCACTCGTGTGCATCCCCACAGCTGGCACAGGCAGCTGAGGTAACTTGCTTCTCGGGATTCGATGGTGCTGCTGCTGTCGATCACGGATTCCGCTGAGCCGGTTATCGTACCTGTAAGATCTTCTCCTCGTCCAATGCATCTGAGGCTGGAGATG
The DNA here is from genome assembly GCA_029375565.1 of Gekko gecko. Taxonomy (NCBI): domain Eukaryota; kingdom Metazoa; phylum Chordata; class Lepidosauria; order Squamata; family Gekkonidae; genus Gekko; species Gekko gecko. The sequence goes on along the minus strand of JAPDNY010000010.1, from coordinate 92,872,513 downwards.
CATTAGTCAGGTTCACAGTGTGACTACGGTGCTCTTGGTACAATTTCTCATATGCTGTTGCTTCCTTCAATGCCTTGTCCAGGGTCAGATCATCATGGCTCACAAACTTCCGGTGTAACTTGGGTTCCTGGAGGTTCATCAGCATGTCGCTTAGGCTGGGGAACTCACATCTGATAGCCACGCAGCAGAGGCCTGCTAAGAAGTCGGTTTCTGTTTCGGTGGAGCCCTGCAGGCGTGCAAAGAAACTAACGTGCTCGACTATTTTTGTAGGTTTTGGTGCCAAGTCGTCTGTGAACACCTTCATCATTTTAGTGTAGGTGGCCTCTTTTGGGGATTTTGGGGATATCAGGTCTTTCAGTAGCCTAAGCACCTCAATCCCGCAAGAGCTCAGCAACAGGGATTTCTTCTTACTCTCCTCAGTGATGTCATGGAAGTCGACGTAGTATTCCTGTCTCTCGAACCAGGCTTCCCAGTGCTCAGGGTGCAGACTATCGAATTCAGGGAGGTTTCCCAGAGCTGTAGCCATTCTGACTCTAACAGAAGCACATGGCAAGGTGCTGTCTGGAGTGGTGCAGGTTGTGGTGCGGTGCGGTGCTGGACCTGGAGTCAGCGGTGTGGGGCATGGCATCTTGGTGGTCAGTGCACAGTGCAGTGCTCAGTTCTTCATCGAAGCTTGGCTATCCCATCCTTGTCGCCAGTGAAAAGTAGTGAGGTCGGAGACTCGGCATAGTGAAATCAGATCAAGTTTATTTAGTTACATCAGAACGAAGATAAAAATAGCCGGTCCCCAGCTGGCTTATATTTTAGTCGGCACACACGCCCCACACACCCTCAATTCCCATGATAGGTTCTATTTACATGGCCCTAGTAACTATAGGTTCCCTGCAGGATCCTGGCGCTCCTATTGGTCCGCGCCTAGGATCCGTGGTGTCCATTGTTCTAGGACTAAAGGACAGTAGGTCTGTACAATCATTTTAATACATAACACCGGAAAGTGAGCAAGGTCATTGCCTTGTATGGTTTGTTGTTGGCCAGTAGTTCCCACATAAAAGCAGCAGCTCCTGGGGGGACTGGAGGACAAGTAATCTGTGAGCCTCCCTGAGCTGTGAGCCTCATTCAAGGGGTAAGTGGGGGAAGTCTATCCACAGTTCTCTGCAACCTATGTAGTCCAGGGGTCTTTGGGGGGGGAGCACACCGGAGCACAGCTCCGGGAGCTCAGGAGCCAAGCCCCGCCCCCAGCCGGCATCCCAGGGAGTCTTTCAGGCAGCCGAATGTCAATTTCAGTTCCATTATATCCTATGGGGCATTGAAGTCAATGGTGAAAACATAGAGTATATTCTGGGGGCTAGAGGGGAGGGGGTTTGAGGGAGATGCTCCAAACTCACAGGGTAGCTGATGGAGCCTCTCCCCAAGATACCCACCAGGTTTCAAGAACATTGGATCAGGGGGTCCAATTCTATGGGCCCCCAAACAGGTTGCCCCCATTCCCTCCATTGTTCTCTATGGTGGGGAAAAAGTAAGTTTTGTCAGGGGCGTGGCATATGCTAATAGCCTAATAGCTCATTAGCATACCATATGCTAATGAGCTCCTGCAGCTTTTTTACAAAAAGACCCCTGGTAGTCTCATCTCACCACCAGGGCACCAGCTGGAAGGAGAGTAAGCTGACTGCAGAGAAGAGAGAGTGAAAACACCATGGCAGCCAGCCACCGAACCAAAGAGCAAGCTGGCCATAGTGGGGTGGTAGTAGTCATGGTAGTAGTTTTATTCCTCTTTCTCCACAGCAAGCTGGTCCTCCTCAGGGAGCCTTGGCAATCTCACTGGCTCCCCTAACCTGCTGTGCCTCAGTTGGCTTGCCAACCTCCAGGTGATGGCTGGGATACTCCTGATATTACAACTGATCTCCGGATAACACAGATCAGTTCCCCTGGAGGAAATGACTGCTTTGGAGGCTGGACTCTATATCATCGTACCCTAATGAGGTCTCTCCTTTCCCCAAACCCCGCCATCTCCAGGATCTATCTCCAAAATCTCCAGGTTTCCCAACTCAGAGCTGGCAACCCCATGCCTCACACTACGGAGAGAGTGAGAAGGCCGAGAGGGAAGCATTTTCCCTCACTCCAGATACGCAAGGGGCTGCTATGGTTCAGCAGTGATGGGGAGAGACTACCCTATATGTGCAGTGATACTCAGGTAATATAAAATATTATAGTTAATATGCATTATTGATAGTTATAGGTTATATCATTGCATGCGAGTGTTTGATGGGGCAGTCACAGGGCATGCTGTAGTCATGCAGCAATTGTGATTGCTGATAACTGCAAATGTGGCTCTCCATGACCCAGAAAGTGAATGCTATGGATATAGATGATCCAAAACAGAATCATATGAAACTGACAAGAAGTATCAGGAACTGCATTCAAGGAGGTTTAGCTAGGAAATCAAGGCTTGTCTACGGCTTGTTACACAGATTTAGTTATGAATGTTATATCTGAAACAAGGTTTTCTAGATTGCTTACTTTGTAGTCCAAACAAGCAAATCCTCAGGACCTGTTTCCTGGCAGAGGAAGATCCTGCTAGCAGCAATTTAGCAGCAGCTCAATTAAATCTAGTTGATTTTTTGCCCCTCCTCTTCCTGCAGGTATTCAACATGGGTGGGTCCCAGAGCCACAGGGCTCTCAGAATCCTTTAGCTCTTAACCATGGCTTATAGGCTGTGGGACCTGCCTGCAAGAGAGGGCGTGGCAAACTCAGGCTGTGGTCACAAGGCAAGGTAACTGCAATTTGTTCCCACTATAATTTAATTGGGAATATTTTTCTTCGGGTTGGGATGTCTAGATGCAGCCGGCCCCTGTCTCTCTCCACTGCCCACTCGCCTGCCAGCCCGTCCGGCACTTCCTTCCCCTTGCCCACCTCCAGCAACTTTCCACACCGCCTCCTGCTGCCCGACCAGCCCTGGCTCGAAGCTGCTGGCGAGCCGGGTCCTCCCTCCCTCCTAACGCCATAGCTTCGGGGACTCCTGGGGCACACTCCGCCACCCGCTCACCTGCAAGCCCGCCTGGCCCTTCCTTCCTCACCCACCTCCTTCCTGCAACTTTTACCTTCCACCTCCTGCTGCCCGCTGCAGCTTCACTCCTGGGGTGGGCAGGACCTTTCTTCACGATGGATGAGCACTTGAATGGTTAAATAATGAATTTATTAAGTGCATGATTGCTCAAGTGCTCCAAGCCAGAAGCTGTAAAAAAAACAACAACCTAATCTCACAAAGAACAGTCAGATGGCGAGAGATGGCTGTCCAGATGGGTGAAATTGCAGATTCAAAGCACAAATACCAGGAAAGTACTTGATTTTCCTGGTCCAGGAAAATGCGGGAGAGAACAAGGAGAACTGCGTGAGTGAGCCTGCTTCAGCACGGGAGGCAGATTGGTCCATCTGATCAGCAAAATTAAATGCGAGAGGGAACAGCGGTGAACCCCGATCAAAAGAACTGTGTGACTGCATCCTCAGACCAGGCCACATTGTTGCTGTTGTAATTTTGAACTTCTTTCTAAATTCCTTTGGGTTCATCTGAGGAGAAAAGCCACCTAAAAATGTCACACACATTTCATTTGACTCAGGGCAAAACACCATGGTAATGATGTTTGATTCAAGAAACAGCTGTAGCATCTTTCTGAAGACCATAAACCCATGTTAGTCACCGAACATCCAAGTTAGATTCCATTTTCTTAAAGACTAACACTATTTATGGAGAATGCCTTTTATACAAACAACTGCTAAGTAAGAAATATAATAGAAAACAGACTCCGATCTCTCTCTCTCTCTCTCTCTCTCTCTCTCTCTCTCTCTCTCTCTCTCTCTCTCTCTCTCTCTCTCAGGCCTCTGTGGTCATGACATGGTTGTGTGATTCAGGACAGGGAGTAAATCAAATGAATCAAGGGATTGCTTTCCACTTGGCAGAAACTCCATTGACACAAATGGCCTTTCAAAACCCTTCACATTCCAGCTACCAAAAATTACTTTCCTACATGTTTTACAAGAGAAATCACTTACCAACAGGGATCTCCCTGTCACACTGTGCCAGGTTGTTGGCTATAATTTTATATAAAACCTATCCATAATAAATGTTATAACTGTGTCTATTAAAAACATTCCACTGGAAAAACTAATTATGAAGTGCATAACTGTTTAAAAGATACAGTAATGTATATGCATTTACAGAAAGAGTCATTCTCTGTTGTTTCATGCCAATGAATTGGTAGTCTTAGGTTCAGCTCATACTCAGCACCTGGACCCAGCAACAAAAAACAGTATCATAATAAGCAGTTTGTTGGCTGGCTCAGTAGGGAGACCAATGGCTAGTACAGAGCATGAATTAACCTCAGTCATAGACCTTATTCCAGAACATATTTGGGTATGCTGGAATGGTGATGTGTGGAAATTTCTTTAATTACTCATATGTTTTCCTCCCCTCACTTTCTCTTTGCCAAAAATTGTTTATGCATGTGTTCAAGTTCATGAGAGTTCTAGTTGTTATCTCCCCAAAGGACGTGCACAGGTAAAGACACTTCTCCTCTCTTCCCAGCTGCACTTCTCCACTCAAGCCTTATAACAAACTATTTTTTTTTAATTATTACCCATTTGACTTGGGGAGCTTGGGTGGTTCCCACAAACACATTATTACATACCTGAGGAGCTCTATTATTTCCTTGACATTAAAGCCTATTCAGTATTCCAACTGGCTCCCCAAAACCAAAAACATCCTGCACTAGTCCCTTCAACCCTTTCCTGGGTGAGTGAAGATCTGATATCAGGGGGTCCTGCTTAGGAATCATAGAATGTTAGAGTTGGAAGGGACCTTACAGGTCATCTAGTCCAACCCCCTGCAGGAGCATAGCTGAAAGATAGCCTTACAACATACCCGAAAGATGGTCGTTCAGCCTCTGCTTAAAAACACCCAGCGAAGGAACATCCACCACTTCCTGAGGCAGTCTGTTCCACTGCTACAGTTAGGAAGTTTCTCCTGATATCTAGCTGGTAACGACTCCCTTGTAATTTCCACCCATTAGATCTAGTCCTGCAATCCGGAGCAAGAGAGAATAGATCTGCTCCATCTTCTACATGACAGCCCTTCAAATATTTGAAGACTGGAATCATGTCCCCTCTAAGCCTTCTCTTTCCCAGGCGAAACATACCCAACTCTTTCAGCCTTTCCTCGTAAGACTTGGATTCCAACCCTCTCACAATCCTGGTTGCCCTCTTCTGGACACGCTCCAGCTTGTCAACATCCTTCCTAAAATGTGGTGCCCAAAACTGGACACAGTACTCCAGGTGAGGCCTGACCATAGCAGAATAGAGCAGAACTACCACCTCCCGTGATCTGGACACAATGCTTCTGTTAATGCATCCTAAGATTGCATTAGCTTTCTTCACAGCCACATCGCACTGCAGGCTCATGTTTAGCTTGTGATCGATCAGAATACCCGATCCCTTTCACATGTGCTGCTGTCAAGCCAAGTCCCTCCCATTCTACATCTATGCCTTTGATTTTTTGTACCTAAGTGTAGGACTTTGCACTTATCTCTATTGAAATTCATTTTATTTGTCTTCAGGGTCTCCATACTCCTGGGTGAGAGCAATTCTGATAACTATATTTTATACAAATGCTTAATGTTTGCACAGTTTGTTAAAGCTTTACCATATGATTTCAACTTGTATTTAATATAAATGTATAGAATGTTCAGTTTTGTAATTTTCATTGCAGCTTTACCATATGATTATGGCCTGATGAAGGGTCAAAACAGAGATTTACCTGGGACATCCATTGCCATTGTTAACGCTATGTGGTTAACTTTATGCATTGTGGTTTAGCTTCACATGTTCAGATTCAACTTGTATTTGTACTGCATCTTTGATGAATAATTAATAATAGGTTTTTTTAATAATTCCAAATAGAATTTTGTATGTATTCCTTTATTACAGTGTTTTTCAGAATTAATATACCACACACACTGTATAGCCATTTTTGTTATACAACTATAATCTGAAGAGCTGCAGGGTATCTGCATCAATAATCATACTACAACAGGTCTTTATTCTAGCATAAGGGTTAATGTTGCTCTACTACCGACCACATACAAGGCAGCTTAACTTCCATCAATATAAATGAAGGTACATATCTGATAGGTAAAACTGTATTAACCGTTATAGTGGAACAACGGTCAAAACACCATTAAGATTTTACATGGGGAGGCCAATCCCTGTGATTTGCCCTCACTTGCAATTCAGCTCTGGATTTTGTTCTTAAATGGAAGGTGAGCGTTTTATGACCTCAAAACCCTTATTATTATTATTATTATTATTATTATTATTATTATTATTATTATTATTATTATTATTATTATTATCATCATCATCATCATCATTATTATCATTATTATTATCATTATCATCATTATCATTATCATCATTATCATTATCATCATAGCCTAGGTATCAATAAAACAACAGTTCTTAGTCAGTGAAGCCCTTCAAAAGTTACCCTTGCTGTCTGAGTGATTTTACAAAAGTGTTTATGACAGCTAGCATTAGAAAAGGTAGATGAATTTGGAATAGCCTCAGAAAATGTGACTTTTCATAACTGGTGCATATTAAAGATTGTCAGTGTGCTCATATCAAATTGAAACCCTTAGACATCAATGGCATTCATTTAATGATGTATATAAAAAATTCAAGAATTTAGACAGAACCTGAAATGTAGCATGCATATAAGTGCATGATACTCTAATTACATGAAACAGATTTTTTTTTGTCTCAAACTTCATCTGTTACACACTATCTAGGTTTAATGCCAGTAGCAGTGAGAAAAGCAAAATATACATGCAACAGAATAGAGAGGTATGAGAGTTCCCTCTATTATATACATCAGCAGTTATTGGACTTGGGGAGGATAATTTCCAATGGAAACCAGAAAAATGTGCGTGCGCACATGAGCACACGTGCATGTATAAATATATAAACCCGGGGGGAATCTAAATTAAGAGGGAAAAGCACAAATAGGCTGTTCACATGAGGAAATAAGACATTAGTAGTTCAAAACATGTACATTCTACCTAGTTCTTTATGAAACCTATGTACAAAAGGGGCTTCCCAAATCACATTTTTGTGTAGGTCAAGAGGCAGAAATGAGCTGACACTGCCAACTGGTCCAGAGAGCATCAGCTTCAATTTGCCCCTCTTGAGAGAGCAAGGCAATTAGAAAGGCATAAATGGAACTATTTAGGCACGGTTCTCTGGGACACTAGCTGACCTACTGTGTAGGTGTCAGGAGAAAGTAAAAGCTGGAAAAGTTTTCTAAAGGCCTTTGTCTGTCCCGGATAAAAGCTAAAGACTTTTTGAGACTCAGCTTTTGAAATAGGCTTCCTCAAATAAGAGCAAGGGCAGTGTTTCAAAATTACTCAAAAAATAACTTAAATGGGATCTGCCAGTATTAAAAGAAATACTAATTACCAAGATTAAATACTAGTAGAAACTTCCTGAGGTTAATCTGAACAAAAAACAAATGTTCAGGATTTATTGAATATTTTTTACATGTACAACCTTGCCTTTGGTTTTAAAGCCCTTTCAGGCTGTATATCTCCACCTTGAACTTTGGGCTGGTGTACATATTACAGTCACTACCAGAGATTTTAAACTGCTTCTTTTGTGTGAGCTGAAGGCAGTTCAGCATGCTATTTATATCCATGGAGGAAAACCATCATGTGTGAATCACCTTTAACTTCTAAATTATTTATTATTGTATTGTATTATATTATACTAGGAATAAGGCCCGTTGTGGAAATAAATACAACGGGCTCTAGAAAGAGGCTCTGGGAGAGTGCCCGGCTTTGGGCACTCAGTGACAATTTGCTATGGCAATCTCAGCAGGGTATAATGACAGAGTCCACCATTTTCTCCAGAGGATCTGATCTTTGCTACCTGAAGAGCAGTAGTAATTTTGAGTGATCTCCAGCCCACCCCCAAGATTGGTAACAGTGGTTCCCCAGGAGGGAGTGTCTGGTTTGGAGGGTGGAGTCTATGGCATTGTACCTGTCTGAGGTCCCATCCCTCCTCAACACTCACCCTCTCCAGGTTCGACCCCTCAAATCTCCAGGAATTTCCCAACCTGGAGTTGACAACCCTATCTCCCTCCCAGCCAACCATCAACCTACCTTTAGTTTTCCATCTCCTCCCCCATCCCTCCTAGAGAGCAGTTGTAATTTTGAGTGATCTCCAGCCCCCACCTGGAGATTGGTAACAATGGTTCCCCATCAGGGAATGGCTGGATTGGAGGGTGAAGTCTATGGCATACCTGTCTGAGGTGCCACCCCTCCTCAAACCTCACCCTCTCCAGGCTCCATCCCTCAAATCTCCAGGAATTGCCTAACCTGAACAGGACTGGGCCCAATGAGTTTTTCCCCAAAGGCCAACATAGGTGTGGAAAGGACCTTTTACTGACAGAGGAGAAAGTAGATTTGGGGGGTGGATCCTGTGGATGGCAGCATTTGGGGTGTGTGTGGAAGGACTCAGCAGGGTATATTTCCATAGAGTCTACCCTCCACAGCAACCATTTTCTCCCGGGGAACTGATCCCTGTCATCTGGAGGTCAATTGTAACAGTGGGAGATCTCCAGGTCACACCTGGAGGTTGGCAACCCTAGGGGAAAGTCAGCCACACAGCGGGGAGTTGAAGAAAATGGTCTGATGGTCACTGGCCCACCTCGTTAGCCAGCCATGCTGAAGCTAAGCAGGAGAAAGAGCCTTTTTCCATTTATTCTGACAGGAAAGTGGCCGTTGGGGAGGGGGTTATGGGGGGGGGTTAAGCTGAAAGTCCTTTGTTTTCTTACTCACAGAATCAAGCTTGGCTGCCTACCAACAGCCACGGAGGGGACAGTCCCTCACAGGAGTCAAGAGAACTGTCTTCCTCAGGAGACAGAGCTGCCTGCTAGGGGGAGTGGGTGGGGAAAAGGAGCAGACCCAGCACCCGGCCAATGGCACGCGAGTACTCTTAAGTGGTGGCTGATGGGCCAATGGCTGAGGGAGGGCATTTTACAGCCAATGGGAGCACATGGAATCTTGTGAAACCAAAAGATAAATATATTATAAGGAGAGATTATATTATATTATATTATATTATATTATATTATATTATATTATATTATATTATATTATATTATATTATATTATATTATATTATATTATATTATATTATATTATATTCCCAAGATTTCCCTACAAATAGAAGCCAAAGCAGGTTACATAATGTCAGTACCCAGAAAAAGTCCGGGTATCTCCAAAGATAATTCTAAAATGTTAAAATAGAATATTCAAGATGATACCCACCATAAAATAATGTAAGAACTTAAAAAATCTCTGTCTCCTGCAGAGTGTTTCAACAGTCTTCATCTCACCTGAAAGCCCTCCTGAAAAATAAAGATTTAGCAAGATTGCTGGAACCAGCTGCTTAGGAGCCTTCCTAGCATTCTCAGTTGCATGGTTTCATAGATTCAGGACCAGCATCTGGAATGAAGATGAGAGCTTTTGATCCAACAAATCAAGTCGCTCCATTCCGGGAGAGATGGCCCTTCAATAGGGAAGCTGGCTCTGGGTTGGGACATACCAGGAGATTTGGGGGTGGAGCCTGAGGAGGGTGGGGTTTGAGGCATAATGACAGAGAGTCCAACTTCCAAAACAGCCTTTTTCTCCAGGTGAATTGATCTCTGTTTCCTGGAGACCAACTGTAATAACAGGAGATCTCCAGACAACACATGGAGATTGGCAACCCTGTCCTTCAAGTATTTGGGTTCCAGAACATGACAGGCTCTAAATGTGAGAACCAGCAGAAATGAGCTGACACTTTGAACTGAACCTAGAAAGAAACAGGTTGCAAATGTAGCTGTTTCAAAAGAGGTACAATATAATCATACTGGCAAGCTCTTATCCAAAACACACTGCTGCACTTTGAATGAAGTCCTTTATTTTATGTTGGGATATTTTTGTACATGTAAAAGATAGACAGTAAACTTTTAACATTTGGGGGGGTTGTTCAGGTTAAACTCACAAACCTACTAGATTCTGTTAAGAGTCTAGGAATTCTGTTGGACCCAGGGTATTTAAAAAACAGGTTAATATGGTTTGCTAAAAATATCTTTTTCAACTTTATCTAGTATAAAATCTCTCCTTTCTTAGGCTCTGTGATGCTTCCCAAACATCAAATCCTGACTACTTCAACATACTCTATACAAAGCTGTACCTGAATACAACTTAAAAATTGTGCTGGCCCCTGTGATAACTGTCAGGCCTCCAGAGGGCGGAACTCGAACCTAGGCCTATAGCCTCCAGGATCTTCTTCCACTTCGCAAGGCAGGGTGCCAAGGGTAGTGCTTCTTTGTAGGATCCTAGCCAATGCTCAGTCTCAGGAACTCCAGCACCTGTCACAATGCAGTTAGGTTCAATTATCTCCCTGCCTACTCAACTTGGAACTGGGAAGACAACCTTGCTAGATCAACTAATCCACAAGCATAAACTTCCACCAGTTCCAAGCCAAGGGCCTGGTCCTGCTTGAGGACACATGACTGGGTCTGACTACAGAGCACAGGGTGGTATGCAAGGCAATCCCATGAGTAGAGTGTACTACTGTATTTGAGCTCTATGAAAAAGATGGCCCTGGGGTATCCTTTGCACTCATGCCCAAATAGCCAAGGTTTTTTAATGTCAGCATGACCTGCTGCCAGCAGCTTAATGCAGAATAACTGAAAACAATAGCACAAAAACAGCCTACCAGTGCCTTGCCATTGGACACAGCCTTTTTTCCAGTTTCTGGCTTGGCACATACCCTCGTTTACATACCAGTGGTCCTCCATACACTCTCCCTCCTGGATCTGGAATAGCCTGGTTCACTAGTATGCTGGGTCCATCTTTTAATAAGACAAAAAGATCAAGCAACTGGTACAGCTAGTAAGCACAAAACCTACTGCACACCCACAAACCAGTTAAGAAGTAGTTTGGAATGTTGGCCACACATATGAAATAATATGGAGCTCAACTCACCCAAATTGCTACCATCAAATACAGTAAGTTTGTTTGGTGAATCGATGTGCTGCAAAGATCACAACCCGCCCACATATTATCCGTTTACTATACCACACATTAAAAACTCACTACAGGATCTGACTGGATTGCTTTTGACATCTTGTCCATAATTGTTGTTCTGTACTTCCATTTCTTACAAAGTCACTACAGCCACTGGTCAAAATGTTTTGCCCGCAAGCAAGAAGACAGTTCAGAGTCAGACTAATCACATATTCAGGGTTCAATAACTACCAGACTTCTGCCCGTGATCTGTGAAGCCAAACAGAAATTAATTGCTTTCCACTAGACATGCAGTATGACAATCTTATACACAAACACTCCAAACACTGTCATGAAAATGAACAAAGTCTTACTCCTGAATATATATATATATATATATATATATATATATATATATATATATAGTCTTTAAGCTGGTTCTCTCTTCCTACCAGCAGTATGAAGAGTACTAACGTCAACAGCCCAGCAGTGTTCATACCAGTGCTTTCCACAAAAGACTCCATTAGTTGCAAATTAAATAATAATAATAATAATGTGAACCCATCAAAAGAACACAAGTACCATTTTAAATTAAATTACTTAATGTTCTGGTGGCAGATAAGCCCTTTTCAGTTTGACGTCTACTTACTTATGATATGCTTTTTTTGTTTTATATCATCCTTACATTTTCAAATAATAGAAAATTAAAATAAAAGAAACTAATTTGCTAATGCACAGGATGACAAGAACATTAGATGCAGAATTTCATAGAATTTCACTGTTGTCAGAGGGAATTACAGTGGCTATTATTGTTATTTAACACTGAAAATGTTAGTGATTAAGGAACAGTAAAATCAGTCATTTCCATATACAGGAGTACAATATGCAATACATACAAAACTATAAATCAGTGGCTGTCAGACTCGGGTTTGCCTTTTCCTTTGTAGTCTGTACCTGTGGCATTACCAACCTGCTTATTGTAATCTTCACCCCTATTCCTTTCCCCCTCACTTTTGCCAGCTATAGCAGATGTATCCAGCTGTCCGCTTATCACTCACCCTTGCTGACATTCCTAGTGGGAGGGAGATAGACTGTGGGAGGGGGAGCAACTGTGTGAATGTTGTAGACTAGGGAGGCAACACTGGTAACCATTTTCCCAAGCAGCACCTCAGGAACTTTCACATGAGAGTGTCCTTGAAGTTGATAAGACTTTTGAATGGCTAGTTGAACCATTGTATTCATCTGGGTTCTTAGGACTGCTTGTATTTATGAATGTGTGACATAGGTGTGGAATGTGGGGTTTAGTTAAACATCGAGTCCCCGCCTTTGCTCCCCAGTCCTGACAAAGAAGTCACCTTTGCAGCATCTCATAAAAGAAAGGCTGTGTGGCAGGCCCGTAGCCAGGATTTTGTAATTCAGGAGGCCTTTAAATAAGTCAGGGGGCACTGACATCACAAAATAAAAAATGAAATAAAAATAAAATTTTAAAAACTTACTATTGCAGCATCCCACTCTGCTTGCCTACATGGAGAAGCGAGCCACACTTGGAGGAGGGGAAGGGGCAATGGTGGGGAGTCCTCCAGGTAGCCCAGAGAGCTGGGGGTCCTCTGGGTGGCCCAGAGAGCTGGGGGGCCTGGGGGCTGGCTGGAAGTCAGGGGGCCAGGCCCTGAAATGCCCCACTGTAGCTACGGGCCTGCTGTGCGGAGTGTGAGCTGACTGGGAACCTGACAGTGGCTGCAATCATTTGAATGATCAACTGCAACGCTTTCTATACTCTTGGACAGGATTAAGGTTAACAGCCCTCTGCTGAGAGTCCCCAGGAACATTTCGGGGAAGGAGACTGTGGACAGGGAGGGTCACAGGTGCCACGACATCATATCCCAGGGAGCACCTGGAGGTGTGATCTTTACCACAGAGACTGGAGAAACTCCTAGAATATTACAGACACTGTGATATCACCTCCGGTGCTCATTCAGACCTAATGTTACAGTTTTCAGGCCAGTGCTATTTTTGGGCAGGAACACACATTAACGGAATTCCAGCTGGCTCCTGAGTTGGCCACACCCAGCAGGAACTCATTAGCATAATAGGCCACACCCAAGAGCAGAAACTCATTAGGATTGGCTACATTGGGGTGTGTGGCCTAACATGCAAAGGAGTTCCTGCTACAAAAAAAGCCCTGGGTTTTGACAACAAACAAGGTAAACAAAATAAGAAGCAAAAGGTGGGTGTGGCTGGATGACCACACTTCTGATAACATGGGGATGTGGCCTAATGTTCTAATCAGCTGTGCTGTCAGGGGTGTGGCCTAATATGCTAATGAGTTCCTGCTGCTGGGTGCAGCCTGTTATGCTAATAAGTTCCTACTGGGCTTTTTCTACAAAAAAAAGCCCTGGTTCAGGCTATCACTCCCACCCATTCCCTCCCCCTTCCTACTCTTCCATCAATCCAGCATGGGGGGGATGGAAGATGGGAGCAGGAGGATGCCTGCTGTAGCAGCAACCTGGTAAGCCTAGACAGGATATGCTCTGTTTGCTTTATTCATATTTGTTGCTGTTGTGAGCTGCTTTTGCTCCCTTTGGCGAGAAAAGCTGGATGAAAATAGTTAAACAAAATAAGTAAATATAATATTGAGAGCACATCCTGTCCACAAAGATAGAAAGACTTACAGTTCATTACTTCAGGACAGTGGAAGAAAGATAATTAATTAATTTTCTGGGCCAAACTAGATCTGACATTCTACAAGTGTACCGAATACCACATGACTGTCCGATGGTATGCTGTGCACTCAGTCTTGCAGTTACACAGCCATCACACCCATGGACAAATGGCCATGGGTCTGATTTTTGTTCCTCCTCCATTTTTTCCCTAGTAATTGCATCTCATGATTCACCACAATTTCAGGCATGCACACAGCCTGGCAAGATATGTGGATTTAGATACCAAAGAAAGTTTGTTTTAATATGTCTGTTTCAGATAGAGTGTAGGTTGCTACAAATTGTTAATAATTTCATAACCAAGCTTTTGCTGGTTTCCACACTTGATCCTTAAACCTTCATGTACAGCAGTGAACTGTTCAATAAAGAAAGGAATAGCAGCTTTCCTTCCTCTGCCCTTGCAGTTTGCCAAAGGGAAAAGGGAGGGATATCATTAGATCCTAGCACCCTGACAGAACTCTGGATCAGTATGATAAACGTTGTTCATAATATTAAGTATTATAAAGAAAAATACTATAAATGAAGGTTTTAAAAGGTATTGTAGATGTGCTGGCAGATGAGTCACTTCATGCAGCTGATGAAACAGGCTCTAGCTGTGAAGTTTATGCTGCGCTAAATCAGTCTTTAAAGGTGGCAGAAGACTCATTTTTGGTGTTAATACTACAGATTAACATGACTCCCTCTACAGAATTTGTATCTAGAATTAATTGCTTATTTCATGCCAAGCCTTCACAGGTTTGAGCCCATGAATTTTTCCCTCAACCCCAGCACTGAATGCTTTTCCCTCACCACTGAGTAACTGCAGTCTCCTACCTCCCCACCTCACACACCTAATAATTCACAAGCAGGTTGTATCTGGCTGCAAACCTAGGAAGGATTTTCAAATATACGGACTGAGCACATAATCCATTTGTTCCAGGAAAAACCCCACATACTCCTACTGTTCTAGTCTTGACTTTCTCTTCCTCGCTCACACTTGCCAATTTCTAGCCACGTGAAAACAGAAGTGTGCTTTAAAAACAAATTGACCAGAGCAGTGGGAAAATAGAAATTCATTTCTGACTGCTGATTTAAATACTTTATCCATAAATTAAAGAGTGCATGTGGGGGAGTAAAAGGTAAAGGCCCTCTTCTCCCAAATTTCCCATTCCAAGTGGCTGCTTGTGCAGTTGTACAGAAAACTGGCCCAGCCTAACACAAGACTACTATGTATGCAGGACTTACCACCTTTCACCATATCTGTTTTTTAAAAATAGGCCTCTGCTCCCCTCAGGATTGTGATGGTGGGAAAGGGCAGAGAAAAATGTCATCACTGCACTTCCAGGTGCCTACACTGCAAGGGAGAAATGTAATGCTCTATAAAATGAAACCCTTCTCTCAGTCTGCAAGGAGACTATCTCAGATGAGGGTTACAGTCTGAGTATTTGAGTAGGGGTGTTAATTTAGCTAGGAGAAAAAATATTAGAGCTGGAAAAGTATTGTATTTTCCATCTACCTGAAATTTCAGAGGGAGGATCCCTTCAATTTATTTATTTATTTATTCGATTTATACCTCACCCTCCCTGCCAAAGTAGGCTCAGGGCAGCTTACAGGCCCACAGGCATCATAAAACAATTTAAACAATTTAAAATCATAAAAAAACTATTCAGAGGTACTGCAGTCCCTGATAATTTTGTTCCAGTTGAGAGGGAAGGAGAAGGAAAGTTATGGATGCAGACCTATATCCCAAAAACATTTATTCACTTCATTTATACTTAACTTTTCCCCACAATGGGGCCCTCAAAGTAGCTAACAACATTGTTATGTATTAGGTCTGGAACATTCCAGGACTATCTACCAGAGATGGACTGAGCTTGAAGCTCTAGAACAATAGCCCACCAGGTCTCTGGAAGTGACCAATGAGAAACTAACGTTATGTAAATAGCCTATCGTTGGGAGCTGGATGTGTTTGGGTGCGGTTTCTACACGCTATTCAAACAGGGCTGTTGCCTTGGTGTTTTAGTTTTGTTCCTGAAATCACTTAATTAAGTAGAGCTGTTCACTGCAATGCATCTTAAACCCAGTATTTAACAAACATTCCCCTCACCTCCATTTTTTCCTCACATTCACCTTGGGAGGTATTTTAGGCTGAGAGTGTGTGAATGGCCCAAGGCCACGCAGCTAGCTTCCATGGCAAACTGGGAGGCTGAAGCTGGGTCTACCATATCCTAGTCAGGCTGTCCAGGTTTGCCACCTGACCTGGTCTCCACGGTGACAACCCTCCCAGCAGCCACATTAAGCCCAGGGCTGCTGCTACTGCCCCCAGCATCAGGGCTGAGCTAAGCCCTCCCTCTTTCCCCATACCTGCTACAGCCCCCAACAGCAATTGAGTCCTCATAGCAGGACTCAGTGATCAGGCTGGGCACCATGGAGGAGACAAGTTCCAGGTGCTTCTCTCCAGGGCCACAGAACCTTCACTGCCAGCTGCTGATGCAATTCCCCAGCACTGAGGGAACGGCAATGATGTTGGGAATAAGCCCAAGTGTTTGGTCTGCTCAAGGCAAAGAGAGGTGGGGTGGAAGCTGATCAGCTGACCAGGGGAAGCACATATTAAAAGGGTTCCAGAACCAGGCTAGGGAGGAGCAGATGGAATGTTGAGCCTACAGTCAAGGCAACAATGTTCCTGGGGAAACAAACGCAGGCCTGGGTACACTAAACATGTTGCTCCTTTTTCTTATTCTGAGGCCTGGGGAGACCCAAGGGTAGCAGGATGCGATGGCCAAGGGCAAGGAGGTGAGGCCAGTGAGGGAGAAACCCCGCCCCAAATTCTTGCCTTCAGCCATTGCATCCTGCTACCCTGGGGCCTCCTCAGGCCTCAGAATAAGGCCTCCCCAGGCCCCACACTGACACTCTAACCACTGCACTATGAATAGTTCTCACAGGAGATGACTGATTAATTGATAAATATGCTCTATTACAATATTAAAGAATCCAAAATAATATTAACAAAACACCCCACCTCTGAATCTAAGTAAAGTTTCTCTCTACATCCCTAATGCATAGAAAAGCATTTGTTCCAGTACAGTGATATACAATTTAGGCAGTCTTTGCACTCTAATGTTTATACTTACTTATAGTATCCACAAGTAAGATAAATCAAAGCATTACTACTACAGCTGCTTTTTACATACATGGATTCAGTATAACAGAGCATGAAACTGGCACCAAGTACAAACCCTTGTGGCCAGCACTGACATACGCCATGTTTAAGTAATGCCATTCCATTCCCAGCACTGCAGTAGTATCAAAGGCATGGACATAATTGAAATGCTGCAGCCTGTGTACTAAAGCTTCCAAATACTTCTATATAAAATTACAGTTAAAGCATGTTGACAAGCCACCTGTTGGGCAGAAGAAAAACTGTGCAGCACTGTGCCCTTGTGAAGCCACCTTTCGCTGCATGTCTTTGTGAAGGTTTCCTTGTGAAGCCCTTCTTTCTGTCAGGACAGACTGAGTCTGAAAGCTTAAAATGTGTATGGCTTTCTGCCTCACAGAAACACATCCCCAGATGTGGGGGAGAGAAGTTGCAGAATCTTTTTAAAAATCCTTCTTCAACATCAGCAGAGATTATCGTTGCCCTAGAGAGTTGCAGTGCAATCTTTAGCAGAGTTATCTATATATCTAATAGCACTGTGTGGCCCCACCTGCAGATATCTAAATCTGTAGATCGGGGCCACACAGATGTTAAACAAATTTTCTTGCAAACTTGCAAACCAGGTTTGCAGAAAAATCTGAAATCTTGAAAAATACATCGAGGGGTTTAAATCCCCACCCAAAATAAAAGAGCGTTCCCTGCACAAGTGCAAGTGCAGCAAACACACCTACATACAGTGTAGCTTTTGATGGCTACGGCAGAGCCTGGGTGGTATGGTAGGCCCAGCAGTGGAGCCTGGGAGCCGCAGTGGGCCCAGCCCTGGTGGTGGCAGAGCCCACTACATAAATACCAATCCTTTCTCCCCAATTATTTATTGTTGTAGAGGATGAGGAAGGAAAACCTTCTGTAGAATAATATTTCCCTTAACAATATCTATAAACAATCTTGGATATGAAAAGCTTCATCTGAAAAAGAATATCTGCTAGAAGTGATTTTACGTGCAACAGGTCTCATTTTTCAAAGGCAATTACCTTGTCCCATTTGTTTTTAAGGGGAGTTCTCAATTATTCTAAAAGTGTCTCTGATGTATATTATAGAACATTTACTTTATCTCAGAACTGCATAATAAACTGCTACTGCAACAAAATGTTCTGAATTTAGTCACAAGTATTTCTAATTATTGTATTTCAACCTTTATATAAAAAAGAAGGTATCAAGGTACTGATATCCCCCCACCCCAGTTTCCCTTTTGTAGTGTATTAGTAATGTCAAAGACTCTCCACTTTCATTATCAGATAACTTTCTGGGGGGACAGGAATCTCTGATGAGGATGTCAAGGAGAGATCTAAAAGAACAGTTTAAAAAAATCCTGTCATAGCTTTTGTATTTACACCATTTAAGGTTTGACTGAGATGTTAATGGTGGATTGAAAGGATCTGTTGTGGATATAAAACTGATGTTTATGGCTTTAAAGATCTCTACTGGGCTTCTGAGGTAAAATTTGCCTTGCCAACAAAACAATGTGTTCTACATAACCTGTGTCACAAAGTGATCCTCCCATCTCAACAAAGTACTGAAGTGTGAATATAAAAAATGTGCAAGTTTTAAGGTATCACTTGCCAACATACCTTAACTCTAGCTTGACAAAGCCATCTATATGAGGTATGACAATTTACTCCTTGTGTTTATTAGTTTCTTTGAATTTCTAAAGATTGCAGCTACATAATGGCAACAGAGGTCACTTTTTGAGACACAGACAACTGTTCACTAGGGACTGGGCTATGACCAGCAGCTCATTTGGTCTGCTGGAGAGTACCATCATTTAATATCTGCTGACCTGGGTCAGAGCAGAACTAGAGTTAAGTACATAAGAGAAGCCATATTGGATCAGGCCAATGGCCCAACCAGTCCAACATTCTGTATCACACAGCGGCCAAAACCCAAGTGCCATCAGAAGGTGCACTAGTGGGGCCAAAACTCCAGAAGCCCTCTCACTGTGGTCCCCCAACCACCAAGAATACAGAGAAGCACTGCCCCAGACATAGTGTTCCATCTATACCTTGTGGCTAATAGCCACTGATGGACCTCCACTCCATATGCTTATCCAATCCCCTCTTCAAGCTGTCTATGCTTGTAGTTGCCACCACTTCCTGCAGCAGTAAATTCCATGTGTTAATCACTCTTTGGGTGAAGAAGTACTTCCTTTTATCTATTCTAAGCCTACTGCTTGTTAATTTCATTGAGTGCCCACTAGTTCTTGTATTGTGAGAAAGGGAGAAAAGTACTTATTTCTCTACCTTCGCTATCCCATGCATAATTTTGTAAACCTTTATTATGTCACCCTTCAACAGGGCCATAGCCAGTGGGGAGCACTGGGGGTGGTGCCCCTATTACATCTGGAATGCCCCACACCCCAATCTTCCCTTTCTTGTTCAAATTATAATTTAAATATCTTGTTCAAGCCACACCGTATTGGGCCACTGCTGCGCTGGCCCCAAAGCATGATTTCCTTCCTTCTGTTGGCAGGGGGAGGGAACCTGGGGTGCACCACACTGCCTCCCCCCTCCCACCAGAGAAGTACCTGGCCTTGTGGGGGGTGGATGAGCTCACTGCCCTCCCTGCCTCCGATGAGATCCTCCCACGCCACTTGTCACAGGTGCAGTGAGGCCATTCTGCCCTGCCTGCATCCTCCAGTAATTTAATTAAATCTAGAATCAAATTTAATTTTAAAATTTATTTAGAATTTATTTTAATTTAATTTAATTAGTGCCCCAGTGCTCCGGCACCCCCCCCCCCAAAAAAAAAAAAATTCCTGCCTACAGGGCTGCTTTTCAATTGGTGTTTCTCAAAGCTAAAGCTCTAACCTCTAACCTTTCTTCATAAGGAAGATGTTCCATCCCCTTAATCATTTTAGTTGGCCTGATCAAGCACAGCTTCTATGTTCTCCCAGGTGATGGTCTAGGGAACATGGAAAAAATCCTACAGCATCACTATGGAGGCCATTTTTCAATTTCTTCAGGGCAGGGGATTGGTCCTTATGCATTCAGAATAGCAAGGCACAACTCTGGAAAAAGCCAGCAACTGTTGTTTCTCATTTACTTTTTAAATCCTCTCAAATACTTCATCCTTTGGACTGGTTGTTCTAGAGCATTGTAGGAGAATTCAAGGAACACATATGAAACTGCCTTATATTGAATTAGACTATTGGTCCATCAAGGTCAGTAATGTCTACTCAGACTGGCAACAGCTCTCCAGGGTCTCAGGTAGACCATGGCTACTGCTTGCTACCAACCCCAAACTCCCTTGTGCAGCATTCTTTCACCACAGAGAAGCTTTCTTCCAGTGCTTTTGCAGAAACACTGATGGCTGCTACTTCAGTGAAATGGGCAGATGCAGGTTCAAATCCCCACTCTACCATGAAATCTTGCTGGATAACCTTGGGCTAGTTACACCCTCTCAGCCTAACCTACCTCAAGAGGGTTGTTGGGAGGATAAGCTTAAGGAAAGGACAACCACATTAGCAGCTTTAGATCCCCACTGGAAAGAACAGCAAGTTACAAATGAAGTCAATAAACAAACAAATAAATGGGGACAATACAATTCATGCCAATTAATCTTGGAAAGGAAAAAAAACAACAAAACTCTCCATAGTTTATTCTCATTGCTTGTTTGTAGTAGTTGAACACTATGTTAATAGACTATATAATGATTTATTTACTGTATTGATTTATCTCTTTTGCAAAATTATAACAGAACTTCCTTTGTCATGCTCACAGCATTGAAAATTTACTATAAATTGAGTTAACAGATCCAAGCCATGAAATGATTATTCAAGCTAAATATGTTGGCATGATCTGTGTTGATCAGAACCATTGAACATAAAACACAAATCTAAACAACTGTACACAGTACCTTCTTCAAAGCCCAGCCTGTGAACTTGTTTTTCCTAAGTAAAAAGCCAAATTTTGTTTGGAATATAAGCTAGCCCAAGGCTATCTTGTGAAAAATTGTTATATTCAAACTTCAATGGCAAATCCCAACACTGTCATAAGTTCCTTCTCTGTCTGATCTTTGTTCATTTAGATAAATTTGCCACATTTTCTATATTTACCAAAAGTGCAGGCTGCTGTTAATCTAGTGACAACTAACACAGTGAACCAGTAGTCAAGCAGAAGTGGATATGTGACCCATCTATTGACCTGAATGACTGCCCATGAATTAGTGTCCTGACCTCTAAATGACAGGAGGGGCAGTTTAAAATGGTCATTATGATTAATAGCTTTCCCAGACAATTCTTCATATTTTTCCAGAGTAGGTGCAGAGGCAAGGAGGAAATTAAACAAGTATTCCTATATACATGTTCCTGATGTTTTCCTCATCATGGAGGAGTTTAAATTGCATTTAGCTCCTTGACCAGATGAATAGATTATTGCATTAATGATCACAGTTACTAAAATAAGACTCTATTATTTTATGACAGTCATGTAAAGCAGTTTAGTGAAGCCAGTTTGCATAACGCTAATGCAAGGGTAAGAATTTAAATTATATGTTTCCATTGCAGGTTTGATCAGATTTAAAATTCATACTTAATCAGAACCCTAATTCTTCTCTTCCCAAGGGAACTTTTAAAAATAAAAATGTATTCAGTAAAAAGAAAGTTGTACAAAAAGCTTTACAAATTCATATTCAGTTTTATAAACAAATCATATAGATATTATTAATTTCAGTTCACCATCCAAGTCAAAATAACATTCCATTTATCAAATTTGTCTGACTTTTTACCATGCAATCTATAAGTTAGTTTAGTTAACTGTACACATTCCTTTAGTTTCTTCAACCACTCTTCTTTATTTGAAGTTATGTTCCTTTTTGAGTATCTGATAAAGACTAACCTTGCAGTGATGTGTTCCAGCTCCAGTGACAAAGTGTATGGAACAAGGGAATACACGGGCAGGTTTAGCAGACGTGTGAGTTCAGCAGCAGGGTGAGGAAACTAGGGCACTAGTCTCTCCATGTCTCTAAAAGGGTAAGCACTTTTTCCTCAAACAGATCTACATAAATAGGAAATTTATAAAAAGGGGGATTCTTAAAAACAGTTATGAAGGTAGAATGCCAACAAGGGGTTGGGGGCTATCCAGTGTATAGCACTGACTGCATTGTATTGTGCTCACTGCAACTATGTATGGATATCTTCCAGTTGGACAGAAGTCATGGGGATGTGCTCAGTGCAAGGAGCTCCTGGTTCTCAGGGAATGAGTTTGCATCCTTGAGGCCAAGGTAGGTGACCTGGAGAAGCAGAGATAGTCAGTGTTCTAGCTGCCTTGCCAGCTTCTGGTGTCAAGTTACAATGGCTCTCTAATTTCAAAGAATAATAAGGCCAGTGCCATTTCGTCAGAGTTCAGGTTTCCAGAAATCAGTCAAGTCAGTGCCAGCAGGTTCAGAGTCTGAGGAGCAAGTTGCGTCCATGCCCAAAAGCTTCTCTCAGGAGACTCTGCAGCCACATGCCAAGACACCATGCATACAGCCAGCTTCTCAGGATCAATCCTGCAGATTCATCTGCATCATCAGCAGGTAGCTGGCATTGAGCAGCAAGGCATGCACTGTGCTATCTAGCCTGTAAATCCGTTCGCAGCCTTCTTATGTGGCAATCCAAGGGTGCTGGAGACCATGGAGAACTGGGGGCAGGTGGCTAGCCTTCACCTCCTGAATTAGAACTGGAGGGTGGAGGTGATTCTGAACCAACTCTCAGCTGCAAGTCAGGGAATACCTGTACCCCATTTCCCTGCCCATCAGCCTCTGTGGGCTGGCTACACAGGACCCCTCCTTCTCTGAGGCGTCCTCACTGTCGCTGAGCCCTGGCTGGTCTATGACAGTCAGTTAGGTACACAGATAAGGCTCTCGGGTACTTGTTCGATGTGTCCCATTCAGAGAATGGCAGCCCCATCACTTTCAGGGAACATCAGGGTCAAGGGGAAACAAAGCATTGTGCTAAAGAAAGGGGGAATATTCCTGCAGAAGGGACCCCTTCTATAGTTGGTGAACAGGTATCCTTTTGCACCAAGAAACCATTCCCAGAAGGGGGGAGGGGGCTCTTTGCAGTTGGTATTTTGATACTTAGGGACAGGGGTCTTTTGGGGGGGGAGTGCACCGGAGCACAGCTCTGGGAGCTCAGGAGCCAAGCCCCACCCCCAGCCGGCGTCTGGGGGAGTCTTTCAGGCAGCCGAATGTCAATTTCAGCTCCATTATATCCTATGGGCCATTGAAGTCAATGGTGAAAACATAGGGTATATTCTGGGGGCTGGAGGGGAGGGGTTTGAGGGAGAGGCTCCAAACTCACTGGGCAGCTGATGGAGCCTCTCCTCAAGATACCCACCAAGTTTCAAGAACATTGGATCAGGGGGTCCAACTCTATGGGCCCCCAAACAGGTTGCCCCCATTCCCTCCATTGTTCTCTATGGTGGGGAAAAAAGTAAGTTTTTTTCCCACCATAGAGAACATTGGAGGAATAGGGGCAACCTGTTTGGGGGCCCATAGAATTGGACCCCTGGTCCAATGTTCTTGAAACTTGGTGGGTATCTTGGGGAGAGGCTCCATCAGCTACCCTGTGAGTGTGGAGCCTCTCCCTCAAACCCCTCCCCTCCAGCCCCCAGAATATATCCTATGTTTTCACCATTGACTTCAATAGCCCATAGGATATAATGGGGCCAATTGCCACCAAATTTCTTTCATTCCCTCCTTTCCTTCTCTCTTTTTCCTCTTTCCCTCCTTCTTCTCTTCTCTCTTTCTTTCTTTCTCACCTTCTTCTCTTCTCTTTTTCCTCCTTTCCCTGTTTCCCTCCTTCTTCCCTCTCTTTTTCCCCCTCCCCTCCCCTTTCCTTCTCTTTCTTTCCCTCTTTCCTTCCTTCTTTCCTTCTCTCTACTCTCTCTCTTTCCTTCCCTCTTTCCTCCTTCTGTGGCCCAACTCTCATGAGAAGGAGTTTAAACTTTAAATCCCTTCTCTCTTAGCTCCCCCACCCAGACTGGCTGGGGAAGGGGAGGCTTTCGAAGATGTCTCCCCCCCTTTTGCTTCCCCTTCTGACATCACTTTTGGTGATGTCAGGGGGCGTGGCATATGCTAATAGTCTAATAGCTCATTAGCATACCATATGCTAATGAGCTCCTGCAGCTGTTCTTCTACAAAAAGACCCCTGCTTAGGCATGTAAATAGATGGGTTGTGAACCCATGAACTGACTGCCTGGTGACTTGCCTGCCTGGTGCAAAGGTAGTGGACATTACACATGGTCTAGATAGACTCGTAAACAGTACTGAGGGGGAGCCAGTGCTCATGGTACACGCTGGCACCAATGATGTGGGGAAATATAGTTCTGTGGTCCTGGAGAAAAAATAATAATGCCCCTGTAAAAATCTATGGTGTGGCCTCATTTGGAATACTGTTTACAGTTCTGGTCACTGCACCTCAAAAAAGGTATTCTAGCATTGGAAAACATGCAGAAAAGGGCAACTAAAATGATTAAGGGGATGGAACACCTTCCCTATGAGGAAAGTTAGGACTTTTTAGCTTGGAGAAATGACAAATGAGGGGTGACAAACTTATGCATGGGATGGAGAATGTACAGAAAGAAGTACTTTTTCTCCCTTTCTCACAATACAAGAACTAGTGGGCACTCAATGAAATTAACAAGCAGTAGGCTTAGAACAGATAAAAGGAAGTACTTCTTCACCCAAAGAGTGATTAACACATAGAATTCACTGCTGTAGGATGTGGTGGTGGCTACAAGCTTAGACAGCTTGAAGAGGGGATTGGATAAACATATGGAGTGGAGGTCCATCAGTGGCTATTAGCCACAAGGTATAGATGGAACACTATGTCTGGGGCAGTGCTTCTCTGTATTCTTGGTGCTTGGAGGGCAACAGTGAGAGGGCTTCTGGAGTTCTGGCCCCACTGGTGCACCTTCTGATGGCACTTGGGTTGGACTGGATGGGCCATTGGTGTGATCCAGCATGACTTCTCTTATGTTCTTAGGCATATAAAACAAATTTTAGTATCTTTGTGAGAAGTCTACATAACTCAATAAGAAACATTTAGGGGAGAAAGGTAACTCTTTAGATATTCCTTGAGAAACAGCTCTAGAGATCATTTTCCAATATTCTTTGACTGTACTACATCTCCACCACATACATATAAAGTTTGCATCAACAAGTCCACAAATCCAACAATCATCTCTAACCCCTTGATTTAATTTAGCTAATTTATTGAGAGATTAGATTCCACTGATAAAACACTTTGATCACATTCACTTTAGCAGTGAAATCTGTTGGAAAAAAATTAAGCCACTTTTCAATTCTGATATCCAGAACTGAGGTTCAATTACAGATTCCAAAGGACCTTTTGTTGAAATGCCCAGATGTTGCTGTCTGGCTGGTAGACAGATTTTGCTGTCTGGCTAAGCACTTTAAATCCATTTGGGAGGAGCAATGACAACAGATCAAAGTTCTCGTCTGATCACATCCATATTGAGGGAAATAACACAAAGATCTAGGCTGGGAAATCAGCAAATTCAAGCAATCAATATCAGGTATTCAACAGTAACACTCAACATTAGAAGGCCCACTAATGGAGCCAGGTATTCCAAGTACACATACTGCAGTGTTTTACACTGCTGAGAAAAGAACAAAAAGACAGTGGGAGAGAACATTCTAACCATATAGCCTACTGGCTCTCAGTCTTGAGGTCTGCCATGGGAAGGGGGAATCAGCTAAAAGCACTCTTGGTAGAAGGACTGTGGATAAAACCCAAAGTATGTTTGTAGCCTATACCACTTTTCTCTCCATTGAGGATCCAAACCAAGCAAAACAAAAACAAAAATGCAATAGTGGTAACCGGGGGGGGGGGAGGCTTATGAGTGTAGAGCAGGATCCCCCTCCCCTTCTAGCAGATCTTTCTCCCAGTTCTGAGCTATGACCCTCAGGCTAAAAGCCAAAGGCCAAGAGCCCTTTGGCTTCTGCCTATGGGCATGCTGTTTATATTTGCAACCCTTAAACCATCACCAAAGTTTATAAACACATTTTCAAACCATGTCCTATTTATTCCAGTCTGTATTATACTGACTGTATTTTTATTAGTACAACCTGGATGTACAAAATTGCAGAGTGCTTATTTATTACCAAAGATATCAAGCATCCTTTTATAAAAATGTACTAAATCCTGCTATAGTTTTATATATTTTATTAAACAGCTGCTTCCTGACTTAGCAAAGTAAACTATCCCTTGATGCCTCTAGTTCTGTCAAAGAACCAAGATTTCTAAAAAGAAAACGTACAGACACACATCACCAAATCCTAGAGAGATCTTGACTTATTACGGCTTCTTCTGACAATGCTGATTCCCTGAGGGGAGCTGAGTAGCTTCCCTAAAATGGGCAATCAGATGTTCGGTGCTCTGTTTAAAAAGAGAATGTCAACTGGAGTCACACACTAGGCAGGTAAAAAACTAGCTAAACCAAGAACAGCACCATCAAATAAACAGATGGGTTCATAACAATATGAATACTGTGGTGAGAATAAAGGCATATTTGATAGTACATTATTTGAAAATTAGCATTTAAAAGTTAGTTATTTTAGGAGTGTGGGGCTGCAGTGGCTCAGTGGTTAAGACACTTAGCTGCAGACTGGGAGGTCAGTAGCTCGGCAGTTCAGGACCTGAGTGCTGCGTGATGAAGTGAGCTCCCATCTCTGGCCCCAGCTCCTGCCAACCTAGCAGTTCGAAAGCAAGAAATTGCAAGTAGGTAAATAGGTATCGCTTTGGTGGGAAGGTAACAGCGTTCCGTGTACCTTGGTGTTTAGTCATGCCGGCCAAATGACCACAGAAATGTCTTTGGACAGTGCTGGTTCTTTGGCTTGGAAACAGAGATGAGCACCACCCCCTCGAGTTGGATTTGACTGGCTCAGGCAAGGAAACCTATTAATTGGAGTGTATAAATAAGCCTTTCCCCTTTTTTGGTTTTCATACACTGTCATTGTGAGTCTCTTTGTTCAGCTCATTTTTGTGGCTGGTGTTCTCAGTTTGTCTGTTTTTTTACTTCATAACTAATACAAAAATAACATTAAATCTCCCCATGATCTACCCTCCAAGGACCCCCTGCAGAGCTCATTATAGGCCATTTTCCCGCCTAATGGTCACATGCTTTGCAGGGAGGAGTTCCCCCTTTCCCTCAGTCCTCCTGAGCTGCTACAAGTGTCATGAATGTAACTGTATCCTAGGAACTCACAGCAGGGCAGGAGGGAGGAAATGTGTGCCTGCACAGAAGATACCTCGATGACCATCAGTCACAGGTAAGTGCAACACTGTTTTCATCTTTAGTTTTCTGTGCAGGCACACATTGGGAGACTACAGAGCTCTTACCTTGGAGGCAGGGTGAGTTTCAGTGGAACAAGGAGTGCAGTACGGCTCTGCCAACTGCTGAATCCCTTCTTGCATTCATATCCATAGAACAGTGCTTGACAAAGGTGTCCGATGACAACAACATCTCTGGAACACTGCTGATGCTGCCTGAGCCCATGTAGAATATGCCCGAAGCTCCAGAGGACATGGCAGACCGACCTGCTCATACCCCAACTGAATAGCTGAGTCTATCCATTTAGAAATGGTCTGTGCTGATGCTTGCCTTCCCTGAATTTAGCTACTGGAGTAGCACACAAAAAGACATGGGGACTGCCAAAAATCTTTTGTTCTGCCTAGGTAAAACAATAAGGAACTCTTCACGTGTAAAGAATGGAGAGTTTTTTTGGCCTGCAAAGTAGGGGATGGAAAAAATACTGGAAGGACAATATCCTGAGCAAGGTGGAAACTAGAGACCACCTTAGGTAAAAAACACAAACTAGATCTCAGAACTACATGGCTAGCCCGGAACTTAATAAATGGATGTCAGCCCTCAAAGCTGCCAGCTCTCCCACTCTCCTGGCTGACATGATTGCCACTAAAAGCGCAACCTTGAAAGACAAAAGTTGGAAGAACCTAGCAGTTCAAATGGGGCTAAAATGAGTTGGGAGAGAACCACGGACAGGGACCGCTGTGGCACGATAGGTGACCCTGGGGAAAGCAAATTTACCCTTTCAAAAAACTTCTGGACACTGGGTGAGAAAACAGTGCCCTGCCCTGGATCTTGGTATGACAGGCAGATACAGTAGCTAAATGAAGCTTAAGGGAAGAAATTGTCAGATCAGATTCTTTAAGACACAGTAGATATTCAAATACCAAGGCAAGAAGGCAAGTTTCTGCATGAACTCCCTTGTGTCCTGACCCAATTAGAAAAATGGACCCATTTACTCATATGTTATCTCCTGGTGAAGGGCCTATGGGTGCTGGCTACCTGGTTGGAGAACCCAAACTGGGATCGTTCAGCAGCCAAGCTGTCAACTTGAGCCTACTTAGCTTGTGGGGGATGATAAGACCCCTATGAAGTAAGTCTGCAGCTAAGGGAAGGTTTATGTAGAGGCCCTTGGATAATGATAGGAGGACCTGAAATAAAACTTGTCTGGGTGAAAAGGGTGTGATCAGGATACACCACATGTGCTCCTCTCGAATAAGCAGGAATGGTGGGCAGGCATAAAACAGGGTTCCTGCCCAATGAATTCTGAGTGCATCCCCTAGAAACAGATGATTGATACCTACCCTGGAACAGAAAGCCCGTGCTTTTACATTGGCACGGGTGCCAAAAAGGTCCACTCTCAGAAAAACCCACTGTTGGAAAATTGGGAGGATATAATTCTTCCCCAGAGACTATTTGCGTTCCGGTTGCCCTATTCCACTGAGGATGTCCACCCTTGTGCTGGCACTACCTGCCACATGTACTGCTTGAAGGGAGCATCCTTGAGCTATGGCCAGTTCCCAAATGTGAGTGGCTTCCCTGCACAGGGCTGCCGAGGCTGTGTCCCCCTGTCATTTTATATGTCATTGCCGTAGTATTGTCTATAACGACCTGAATGACTTTCCCCTCGGTGAGCTCTGCAAATGAGGTAACGCCTAACTTATGGCATGTAACTTGACCCCTTTTATAACATGAAGACCCTCTTTCTTCTGGCAACCACACATCCTGAATGGAAAGTGAACCACAATGGGCTCCCCAGTCTTGCAAGGATGCAGTTTGGTGTAGTGGTTAAGTGCATGGACTCTAATCTGGGAGAACCAGGTTTGATTCCCCAGTCCTCCACTTTCAGCTGATGGATGACCTTAGGCAAGCCATAGTTCTGTCAGAGCTGTTCTCTCAAGGACAATGTTGGAAAGAGCTCTCTCAGCCCCACCCACCTCACAAGGTGTATGTGGTGGGGGGGGGAAGGGAAAGGAATTTGTACACCTCTTTGAGACTCTGAGTGAAGGGCAGGGTATAAATCCAATCTCCTCCTCCTCCTCTTTTTCTTCTTCTTCATCATCATCATCATCATCAGAGGTGATAGAAAGCTGAGGTGTCCTTCCCCCCCAATGGTACCCCAGCTAGGAGGTTACTATCATGCACCCACCAGCTCAAGTACCATACTATGTACTTAGGGACCGTGAACCTAGTCTGCTAAGAATGCATGGCAGGGCAAAATTTACTTTAAAACCAATTCTGTAAAGGTCTCATTCTTAGGTGTACATACGGGGTTGTGGCCATGGTAGAAGCCATCAGTCCTAACAGCTTCTGAAAGAAAAGGACCGGTTGAAATTTGTTAATATGCACCTAATCAGTGCCATGATGTTTAAGGCTCTGTCTACTGGTAGGAAAGCTTTGGCCACTGTAGAGTCCAGAAGGGCCCCAATAAAGGAAACTTTCTGAGAAGTTTGAAGGCATGATTTCTTGCTGTTAATTACTAAACCCCATTCCTGGCTCATTTGTATGATCAGGGTAACCTGCGACTACTTCCCCATGGGAAGGTGCCATCATGAGCCAGTCATCCAAATAAAAAGAACAACCATTAGACATCAGGTGTGCTACTACAACCACAACACATTTAGAAAATACCCATGGGGCAGTTGCCAGCCCAAACTGAAGGGCCACGTAATGGTAAGTAACATGATTATATTTAAAGTGCATGAACCTGTGATAACTGGGGTGGACAGCTATATGGAAATAAGCAGCCTGAAGGTCAAGTACACAAAAACAACAGTTTAATGTTAACAGTTGTAAGACTAACTCCAAAGACAAATTTCAAACTTCCTAACATTCAGAAAAAAAAAATCAGATTCCTTAGGTCCAGGACTGGTCTAAAACCTCCATCTTTTTTGGGTACTAGGAAAAACCATAAGTACAATCCTGTGATGGGGTCAGGGACTCTGTACTGCAGCCTTTTGAATAAGGGATGACAGCTCCTGTTCCAAGTCAGGCATGGAGTTATTCAGAGCCTGATTCAGATGTCAGACGTGGCCATTGTCAAAACTTTGGTCTATAACCCAAATTAACAATTGATAAAACCCAAGTGTCATGAATGGCTTCCTGACATCTGTCACTAAAAAACAGCCAACCTGTCTTTAACGACAGTAAGTGACTGGTCTACTACAGGCCCTAGTCAGAAAGAACTTTTTGGAGTCTACTGCGGCTCTTTAGGAAATGGCTGATGATGTGAACCCAACTATCTAATTCTATGATTGGACCTTCCCCTGCCCTGAGCCATAGACACTGAAAAGGGGTGTTGTGCAGGATACTGAGATAAGCACAGCTGCTGATGAGAGAGTATGGAAACTACGACTGGTGAAATCTGTATGTGTCAAGGCCTGTAGAGTAGTGGGACCTGCTGTGATGCCAAATGAATGAGCTGTTTGCTTGTTCTTCTTGATTTGATATAAAAGGTCATCAGTTCATGAAGCAAACAGTGTCATTCCCTCAAATGGGAGGTCACCCACCTTCTGCCTGGTGTCAGGAGGAAGAGCTGCTGAAGCCGTGGCCCTGGAGGAGGAGTCAGTGGAGTGTCTGCCTGCATTAATCTGTTGCTTAGAAAGGCACAATGCTACCACTTGAAGAAGTTTAGCCAAAGGCTTCTTGTCTTCAGGTAGAAGCTTTAGATAAGCAGTTATCTTTTCCCAGAGGAACAACTGGTATCCTCCCATAACTGCACCCTTGCAGAGGTTAAGTGTAGCAGAAGAGTAAACTTTTCAACTAAGTGCATCAATTTTTCACCCCTCTCTATCAGCTGGTGAGGAATGTTCCCCTGTGCACAGTTGCACTTGCATCTCTTCGGCTATGAGGGATGAAGCCGGAGGATGGTAGAATAAGTAGGTATGACCTTCTTCTTGCACTCTGCATAAATTCTCCACCTTTTTGGATGTGGCAGCCATGCTAGCTGGCTTCTGCCAGAGGGCCTTGGAGATGTCGACAATACCCTCCAGGATAGGGAAGGTGATTATACTTGGCAACTCTACATAAAGCTTGCCTAAGATCTTGTCTTGAGATCTTGGATTGCTGGAGGACACCTCTATTTCCAGCAATTTAGCCATGTACATCATTTGCTCTGCACAGAGCTTAAGATGTTCATTAGGTGACACTGGATCAGGGTCCCCTACGATGCCATCAGGGGAAGTGTCTGATGGTAAGTCTGAGCCCAGACCAGAAGGGGAGTCAGCTCTCAAAGCCTGCTCTTCCTCAGAATCTGAATGCCCTATAAGGGGGTGAGGAGAGATTACAGGAGGATATGAAACTGGCAGACCTGCAGCATCACAGTTCTGGGAAGAGAGGCCCCTCAGTTCTGGAGGTGCTTTTCGCAACTGCCAGTCATCCAACTCTTGAGCTCCAGGAGAAGGCTAGCTGCTGGAACTGCTAAAGCACCCTGGCCAGGCTCCAATTCCCCTTCAGAGAGCTAATGCACTGGGGATGCATGCAGAGAAAGAGTTTGTGGTGGGGAGAGTCCCCACTGTTCCATCAGAACCTCAGCTTATACGGCTAAAACCAAAGAGTCAATTGATTCTGGGACAATCATGGGATTGGAATGCTGCTTCTCCTTATGTTTGGTTCTAACTGGTGATTTTGAAGGCAAGGATTGCCTGTGCTCTGCCAGGGCAGATGTTTTCACTGCCAGGCTATTACAGCAAGAGAGCTCTTTCTCCCATAAACTCGACTTTAAGCACACTGCTTGATCTGAGCAGGCTTTCATGGGAAATTGGAGGCAGATCTTGCACATGGCTGTATTAGGGGCCTCGACCCAGCAGAAAAGGCAGAGAACGGTTCATTGTTGTACTGCACTGGGTACATTTTTTAAACAAAGCCTTCTGTGACATTTCCTAAAAAGGAGAGAGAGACCAGAAGTAAGGAAGGAAACTTCAGGAAAAAAAATCATGATACTGAGAGCTGTAGAGAACACGTCCTCACAACGGGGCAATGAAGAAAGGACTGAGAGAAAGGGGGAGTTCCTCTCTGCACAGCATGTGACCATTAGGTGGGAAAAAAGCCTCAAACAAGCTCTCCAGGAGAGGGGCTCCTCTTGGAGGGTAGAAAATTCCAGAGTAGCTATAAGAGAGCCTCTAGTGGATGGCCTGTGCAAGCGCTGTCTCAGTGTGGGACTGCACAAAAGACTGAAGATGAACAACACAATATCTAGCAATGAGTGCATGCAGCTTCTGCCACTTGAACTACAATGAACAGATTTATAAAAATATCCACCTTAAAAGTACATAGTGGCAATATTCATTTTGTCTTAGCATTATACCACAGATGTCTATACACAGTTCCTGCCACTACTGTTTTGTTCCACTATGGACATTCAACATGAGCTCCAAAACCTTCTTCCAAGAGATTCCTGATCCTGTGTCACACACCTCAACACAAACTTTAGTAATCTCAAGGAATAGGTAGTTGATAGCATCCGTTATCAATACTGTCTAAACACTTTGTTTCAGGCCGATTTTATCTGGTGAGTTAACCAGAGGTGACAAGCCCGTCAGTTCACGAAGTGTCTCTGCATAATTGTTTTAGACTGGATACATTCTAATGAGGATGTCCCAGCTTACAACAACAACAAAACCATTTCCTGAACAATTAAAAACTTCAGAGGTTGATGTAGCAGATAATGTGATTCATCGTTCAATTACCGAACAAGCAGCTACTATGCTTTCATGCATCTACAACAAACATTAGAGTGTTTTTTTTAAAGAAAGCAATCTGCCTTTTTCAAAATAAATAATGCACACAAAAAAAAGAGGAGGGGAAGGAAATCTGTAAGTCAGCATCAGTAGAGAATTTGCCTTGTTCAGTACAGGAAGCCAGTTTGGTAGAGCTGAAAGGTCGCTGAAATGTGCCACTCTTCCAAAATTAATATTATTTAAGGATAATTAAAATGCAGCCGTTATGGTTTTGAATACAAGTACGTTCTAATATTCTGGTATCTGAAAAGATCTCAAATGTCAATTTATTATTTACACCTTGTCTCCCTTGCTTCACTGACTGTGATCTGTATACTGGCCTCCTGCTAGTCTACATGAATAAATCATGCGGACTAGTCAAATCAGAATCTGCAGACCATCGGGAATGCTGCTGTAAGAAGCATGGCAAAGACCATCCTAATAGGATGTAAAGATATGCATATGAATTTGGTCCATGTTTAAATAAGTCTTCACTGTGCCAGGACAGCCATCAGCTTACGTGGTTCTCACATCCTCCTGAGTAGAGGGGACAGATATGAATTCCAAAACGTTGCCACTAATCTTTCGGTATCCTTGCTGGGCCTTGTTTATTTATTTAAATATTTATACCTTCCATCCCCCAATAGGAATAGCAACATCATTTCTCTTTCCTTCCTTTTATCCTCAGAACAATAATCCTGTGAGGTAGGTTAAACTCAGAGAGACAGTAACTGCCCTAAAGTCATCCAGCGAGGTTTTATGGCAGAACAGAAATTTGAACTTAGGTCAAATATATGCTACAGGGTTTGTGTTGGTTGGGCTTGTGTTTATATTGAATAATTTTATTGGAAAGTTGAAAAGTATGTTTCTGGATCTGCTGTTTAAGGGAAATATGCAATTCAACAATAGAAAATAGGTCAAGAAGGAGGAGTCAATCTAGCATCTCAGAAAACAAACAGATAATTTTTTTTCATTCTCTAGTTTCCAGCAAAGCTTGCTTAATTATTATTATTGTTATTACTAGGAATAAGGCCCGTTGTGGAAATAAATACAACGGGCTCTAGAAAGAGGCTCTGGGAGAGTGCCCTGGCTTTGGGTACTCAGTGACAATTTGCTGTGGAAGTCTCAGCAGGGTATAATGACAGAGTCCACCATTTTCTCCAGAGGAACTGATCTTTGCTACCTGAAGAGCAGTAGTAATTTTGAGTGATCTCCAGCCCACCCCCAAGATTGGTAACAGTGGTTCCCCAGGAGGGAGTGGCTGGTTTGGAGGGTGGAGTCTATGGCATTGTACCTGTCTGAGGTCTCACCCCTCCTCAACACTCACCCTCTCCAGGTTCAACCCTTCAAATCTCCAGGAATTTCCCAACCTGGAGCTGACAACCCTATCTCCCTACCAGCCAAACATCAACCTACCTTTAGTTTTCCATCTCCTCCTCCATCCCTCCTACAGAGCAATTGTAATTTTGAGTGATCTCCAGCCCCCACCTGGAGATTGGCAACAATGGTTCCCCATCAGGGAATGGCTGGATTGGAGGGTGGAGTCTATGGTATCGTACCTGTCTGAGGTGCCACCCCTCCTCAAACCTCACCCTCTCCAGGCTCCATCCCTCAAATCTCCAGGAATTTCCCCCCTGGAGTTGGCAACCTGATCAGGACTGGGCCCAATGAGTTTTCTCCCAAAGGCCAACATAGGTGTGGAAAGGGCCTTTTACTGACAGAGGAGAAAGTACAGGTGCCAACTTTGATTAGGGAAATATCTGGAGATTTGGGGGGTGGATCCTGTGGAGGGCAGCATTTGGGGGGGGGGTTGGAAGGACTCAGCAGGGTATAATGCCATAGAGTCTACCCTCCAAAGCAACCATTTTCTCCTGGGGAACTGATCTCTGTCATCTGGAGGTCATTTGTAACAGTGGGAGATCTCCAGGTCCCACCTGGAGATTGGCAGCCCTAGGGGAAAGTCAGCCGCACAGCGGGGAGTTGAAGAAAATGGTCTGATGGTCGCTGGCCCACCTCGTTAGCCAGCCAGCCATGCTGAAGCTAAGCAGGAGAAAGAGCCTTTTTCCATTTATTCTGACAGGAAAGTGGCCGTTGGGGAGGGGGTTATGGGTGGGGGAGGAGGTTATGCTGAAAGTCCTTCGTTTTTTTACTCACAGAACCAAGCTTGGCTGCCTACCAACAGCCACTGAGGGGACAGTCCCTCACAGGAGGCAAGAGAACTGTCTTCCTCAGGAGAGAGAGCTTTCTGCCAGGGGGAGTGGGTGGGGAAGAGGAGCAAACCCAGCACCCGGCCAATGGCACACAAGTACTCTTGAGTGGCGGCTGATGGGCCAATGGCTGAGGGAGGGCATTTTACAGCCAATGGGAGCACATGGAATCTTGCGAAACCAAAAGATAATTATTTATAAGGAGAGATTGTCTTTACTGTTTTTGCAACTGGAGTCATAAACAGCAAACCCTCATCCCAATAAACCTCATTCTACAGGAAAACATGGAAGAGCACGCTTAATTGTGTCAGGATAAAAATGTGGCTAGCCCTTGTCTGTCTTATTATAACTATTATAAATCATTTTATATAACTCATACCCATTTCACCTTGCTAGATATGCGCAAACCACCAAACCAAACCATGATGCTGTTGCCTCAGGAATTCTTTCACACTTATGATAGGCCCAAGTCAAACTTTCATTCAGATCGAATGGGTTTTTAAATTTAAATCAGAATTACTTTCTGAACAAATACTCTAGAAGTCAGACTAGGGTCTTCTCATTGCAGGGATCTGTACAAAATATTACACAGCAAAAGTAATAATCCAAGAATAACTTTGTACATTATTTTAAAAAATGAGCAGAGAGGAAAGGAATGTAGTGAGAGTGCACTCTTTCTCTTACCACTGCTGGCATAAACAAAAGCACTTGTGGAGTTTAAATTCTGCCATTTGCTACATCATACATTCCGACCCCCTCAAAATGCAGTAAGAATCATCTACTTCTTTAGAATATCTGAAGGCATCTTTCCGAAATATAAAACATTACATTTTCGGAAGTGGCCACAGACAGAAAGGTAAATTATATAGAAAGAGTTCCAATTCATAAAAGAAAGTTGTCACCACATAGGCACGAACAGGAGATACATGAACCAGAATTAAGAGGAACAGATCCTCTCTATATATTTCCCACACATATCAGATATCCCAACTGAGTATCCACATGTTTAAAAATATACAATATGCTTCCACACTGTTTACTTTGTAAATTAATATACAAAGAGAATTTGAGATTAAAATTCAAAGTTATAAATGTAGGTATGCTTTGGACTTCCAGTCACTACTTGCTGTGACAGAAAGAACCTGGCATGTATCTATAAATTCCCATAACTCAGACATGGGAGGTTTTGCAATTTTATTAGATTATTTAATAGACAGGCTCAGGTGACTGTTGGGGATTTTATAACCACTTGAATCATTTCACATAAGTAACACAGGTAGTGTAACTGAAGATATGACACTGTTCCATGTATTTGCATAGGAGATATCATAAAATACGTTATAGCAATAACGTGTCATTCCTGAAGACTGCTATAGCACACTGTCTAACATGCTTATTGTTGTTGTTCTTGTTGTTATATTTTCCCAACTGGTCCTAGATCTGGATCTTTCCCAAACCATTCAGAGAATCCAAATCAAGGAACTTCCAGACTGGTTCTTGACAATCCCCAGCTTTTATAACTTGCAGCATGACTAATGTGTCACTTCTTTTAGTCATTTATAAGAGGAAGGTCAATGTTTGACATCCTCAGAATGTCTTCTGCCACCCTGGTCTAGGAATGCAGAGTGTCATATCCTAAAATCCTTGTTAGCATGCACCAGTTACTCCAAGCTTGCTCTAACTACAACATGACCACCAAAGGTGACACCATCTGTGTCCGGCAAGATTAATGTCCAAGGCAGCTGATCTTGGAATTTCTCCAAGCTGGCAAGAGCAACACATCCTCCACCACGTCATAGCTGGCCTTCCATTCAATCCAGCTTGACTGGCCCCAGTTGCACCTGACACAACAACTGTTTGGACAGCTCCAACCAGTGCTGCCAATTTCAAAGCCCTGTACGGTTAAACTATGCACGTTGGTCTCATCCTGGTTACACTACGGTTACCCGAGCCCTCTGATATGTCGTCCTGATCTAAAACATTTGCTGCAATTTTTTTGACTTTGGAAACTTTATCCTGTTCAAAGCTGAATATATATTTACAAGATACATTATATTTTAGAATATAACATAATTCCCTAACATCTGCGGCACAATGAATTCACCTGTTTCCTTCATGAACAAGATTACCCTCCCTGTTGCTTAAAGTAATAAATATCAAATGGAAAAAAAATTATATTATTTGTTGCTGTGAGGAAAAAAAGTTCCAAAAAAAGGTTTTATATGTTTTGTTCCTTCCTTCAAGTTTTTGGAAGCCTAGCATCTGAAATCCAGTACCTATTTTCAAGCATTTAAAATTCTGTTGAGGATGCCTAGAGTGTAGCTGAATGCTGTCCTGCTCTTACAAAAGAAAATAGCAAAGATTCCAGACAGAAGGTCTGCAAAAACTTCCTTGTCCCTTGACAATGGACAGCAACTATTCTTGAGATTCCTGACAGTGATCACATTCAGTACTACAGACTTCTACCTCAGATAGAAGAGCTGTTGTTCAGTACACTGGAAGGCTCTTAAGCTGCAGTGCGTGCTCTTCTGTAAGATGCAGACAGCCATCATTTATTACATGGTGGCACTTTCCTAAGGCTAGACAGATAATCTATCACTTCAGGAGTTCCACACCATGCTGAGCCTCAAGGCTACACTTTTTAAAAAAAGCCTTTTATAATCCTCATATCAAGCAAATGTCTTTAGAAACCCACAGAACATCTTAAAGAATTCACAAAAAGTTACCAAAGATATGTTGTTTTGTCTGCTGACTGCCTTATGTTCAAAAGTGCTATCAAGTCACAACTGATTTATGGTGGCCCCAGCAAGGGGCTTTCAAGGCAAGTGAGAAGCAGAGGTGGTTTGCCATTGCCTTCCTCTGCGGAGTCCTCCTTGGTGGTCACCTATTCAAGTACTGACCCTGCTGAGCTTCCGAGATCTGATGAGATCAGGCTATACCGTTCCATTTTCCCTCCTACCTTACCAGCCACAATGTTATTCAGAAATATGATTATGCATATTTAAACACTCACTGAAACTGCTCACTGGACTTGTAGCAGATTAGCATCTAGTTTAGAAATGTAGACTGCTAGGCTTCATGTCCCTAACTTGCGCAAACATTGCAAGCCAAGTCTAGGTTGAGATTTTGTTCCAAGCAAGGAACAGTCATTCATAAAGTTGGAAATTCCATACCTAAGCTGGGATATGAATGTCTACCATCTTGTAAGAACACTGTTGGGAGGACAGAAAAATTACTGAAAGGACAGCTTAGCAAACATTGCATTGAACCAATGCCTCAATTTAAACATAGGAAAGAATATGGAGAGACTGCTGGCTAACGGAGTTCTTCTCTTAATATGGGATTTATATTATAACTTTTTTTTGTTATTTATAGTCCTCATATCTTACTGAGATCCAAGCAGGGTTGCCAACTCTGAGTTCAGAAATACCTGGAGATTTGAGGATGGAGACTGGGAGAATAAGGTTTAAGGAGGGGATTGACCATGCAGTCCACCTTACAAAACAGCCCTTTTCTCCAGAAGAAGTGGAATAAATGTTTTAAATAAATAAGTGATTTATGTAGCCTGGAGATCAACTGTAATTCCAGGACAGCTCCAGCCCCCACCTGGAGGTTGGCAACCCCCAGTTCAAGGCAGATTACAAAATATGATTTTAAAAACTCAATCAAACAACAAAGATTGCTGCTAAACAAAACAATGCAGTCAGGGGCAGAATGACCATTACCCTCACTAGAGGGCCTCTGCCCTGCCAGGCCAATGGCAAAACCGAAGGGGGCCATCAGTCAAGGGAGCCAGCGGAGGCATCTACAAGGAAACAGTTAAAGGAGAGAAGAAGTGGCTAGCCAAAGGGATGGGCTGGGGATGGGTGGGCCTGTCCTAGAAGAGACGGGCTATGGAGGACCTCCCCCCTCTGCAACAGATGCCGCCACTGTTTCTCTGGGCTGCTCCAGCAGCTCCAGCCTATCCCAGGTTTTTGTTTTATTTTTAATGTGATCCAAAAGTTAGTACTTCTCTCATGAGTATGCTGTGTTTAGGACTGCAGGCAGCACCTGATGCATTTACCTGGATGTGACTCATATTTAAGTAAGAGTACATAAATCACCAGAACTGCCTCCAATGTGGGGAGATAAGGAGTGTTCTTTATTCCTGGTGCTGGGACTGAATTCAGAAGTGAAAGCAAGCTGATACTTTCCTCTGCTCCTCTTTCTAACAACCCAACAGGACCTACTTTTTGCGGAAACGTTAATAGACTGTTAAGGTGTCATACCATAAATGTTTACTTTCAGAACAAAGTTTGTTGTTTACCTTACTTTATTGCACTTTTTGTTTATCTTCACCACAGGATGAGAGAGAGACTTTAACTTCTGACCTCTGTCATCATCCATTATGTGTGAACCGTTCAGAGAACCACACCAGATTTATGAAACCAGGTACCTCTTAGCACAATTCATCCATTCCTCCTCTTCTCTTATGTAATTCTCTAAATAAAATAAAGAAAATTGTTTTCTTTCATTCATTGCATCTGGGGATGTGAGCTCTGAGTCATGAAAACTTATGCTGGAATAAATCCTGTTGGTCTTTAAAATGCCACTGGATTTCTGTAGTGTAGGGAAGAATCTACATAGCACAGATTTAGGCAGCGAATGCGTCTGTCTTCTACTCAGGAGTCCCAGGCACCCACCAGGTGATCCCTGCCCAGGGCCTTGTCTCTGCCAATGATCTGCTGGCGGGGGGGGGGGCTTACCAGCACTGCCGGCTCGCCCACTAGGCGAGCTAGGCGCTCGCCTAGGGCGCTGGGGCCCACAGGGGCGCCAAAGCGCCCCGGCCCCACCCCCGGTGAAGCCGGCGCTCCACCCCCTGTCTCCAGCCGGCGCTGGGACTGGGAGGGAAGGGGCGGCCGGCGCTCCACCCGCGGCTCCCCCCCAAGCCCTTGGGGGGGTGGAGAGGTGGGGCGGTATGGCGGCGGCTGGCCAGCGGGGACTCTCCCCGCTGCCGCCGCCCCGCCAGTCTGAGCGCCCTTCCGGGGCGCTTCAGAAGCCCTTGGGGGGTGGAGAGGTGGGGCGGCATGGCGGCGGCCGGCCAGCGGGGACAGACCCCGCTCGCTGGCCGCCGCCAGTCTGAGCGCCCGTCTGCTGGGAGGGAAGGGGCGGGCGTTCCAAGGCCGCCCCTTCCCCGGCTCTTCCCCGGCCCCTCGCAGCTGCGAGGGGCCCGGGAGAACCGCGCCACCCGTTCCCCGGCGCCCCGCAGCTGCAAGGGGGCCGGGAGAGCCGCCCGCCCGTTCCCCGGCTCTCCCCGGCGCCCCGCGGCTGCGAGGGGCCCGGGAGAGCCGCCCGCCCGTTCCCCGGCTCTCCCCGGCGCCCCGCGGCTGCGAGGGGGCCGGGAGAGCCGCCCGCCCGTTCCCCGGCTCTCCCCGGCGCCCCGCGGCTGCGAGGGGGCCGGGAGAGCCGCCCGCCCGTTCCCCGGCTCTCCCCGGTGCCCCGCGGCTGCGAGGGGGCCGGGAGAGCCGCCCGCCCGTTCCCGGCTCTCCCCGGTGCCCCGCGGCTGTGAGGGGCCCGGGAGAGCCGCGCCGCCCCTTCCCCGGTTCTCCAGGCCCCACCGGGAGGTTGGCATCTCCGGTGGGGTGGGCGCCCCAGGCTCTCCTGCCTAGGGCGCCCAGACACCTGGGGCCGGCCCTGCTTACCAGTGGGGGTGAGGTCTATGTCGGTGTCACAGTGACATTGTTGGTGATGCAG
The DNA here is from genome assembly GCA_029375565.1 of Gekko gecko. Classification (NCBI taxonomy): domain Eukaryota; kingdom Metazoa; phylum Chordata; class Lepidosauria; order Squamata; family Gekkonidae; genus Gekko; species Gekko gecko. The sequence continues at coordinate 92,831,537 of JAPDNY010000010.1, read as the reverse complement.
CAACATTGTTTCAAGTGTGTGCTGAAAGATGATGTCACTGTGACACTGGCCTAGGCCTCCCCTCGCTGCTGGTAATTCCCCCCTGCCCCTCATCAGTTACCAGGAGGGATCTGGCAACCCCGCTTCTACTTCAAACTACATTTCCCAGCAGCCTCAGCAACAGACCTGGAGCTAGCTTCCATTAGTTCCAGGCACAAGATTTTGAGTCTGGCAGGGACTTGTACAGTATGTCTCTTGCGTTAGATGTATTGACTGATCCTGCTGAAAGGAAAAGGATGAGACTTGAGAGGTGGGGGAGGATATTATAGCATTGGAAAAAGTGCAGAGGAGGGCAACTAGAATGATAAAAGGGTTGGAACACCTTCCCTATGAAGAAAGGTTAAAATGCTTGGGGCTCTTCAGCTTGGAGAAATGACGGCTGAGGGGTGACATGATCAAGGTTTATAAGATTATGAATGGGATTGAGCAGGTTGAGAAAGAAGTACTTTTCCCCCTTTCTCACAATACAAGAACTCGTGGACACTCCATGAAATTGCTGAGCAGTCGGGTTAGAAAAGATAAAAGGAAGTACTTCTTCACCCAAAGAGTGATTAACATATGGAATTCACTGCCACAGGAGGTGGTGGCAGCTACAAGCATGGACAGTTTCAAGAGGGAATTAGATAAACATATGGAGCAGAAGTCCATCAGTGGCTATTAGCCACAGGGTATAGATGGGAACTCTCAGTCTGGGGCAGGTGATGCACTCTATTCTTGGTGCAGGAGGGGCCAGCAGTGGGAGAGCTTCTAGTGTCCTGGCCCCACTGCTGGATCTCCTGATAGCACGTGGTATTTTTGGCCACTGTGTGACAGAGTGTTGGACTAGATGGGCCATTGGCCTGATTCAACATTGACTTCTCTTATGTTCTTATGGTAGTTCCTGGCTCCAGAACAGTCTGGCTGTCCTTGACCTAGGCCAGGGCCTTTTCGGCCCTGACCCCAACCTGGTGGAACTCTCTGTCTAGTGAAGCCCTAGCCACAGGGTCGGTCACACGTGAGGTGTCACAGATCCAAGGTTCGTAGTCAAGAGGCAGGGGTGATCATCCTGGCTTGTTACACCAGGTGTCTCTGAGCTGCGAGGCATGCACTTCACTTCTTTTTGAGTAGTTTGTGCTGCACCCTTTGCTGCTGCCATTCCAGTGGCTCTGGGGACAGTGGAGGTGAAGCAGCTCATGAGACCCTGTCTGAGCCGGGTCCAGGGTCAGGGCTGGCAAGGCATCACACTCCACTGGCAGCTCCTTGGCTTCTGAAGACCAGTTGTCCACGGCTGATTGTGAGCTGGGACCTGCTTCTACTGTTTCTCCATTCCTTTCATCCCTGACAGAACCAGCTTCTTCCAGCTAATCCATGACACTCAGCTCTAGAGGTGATACTGTCTTACAGAAAACTCATACAAAAAGGACTCCAAATTGTACATTTTTCAAATGCTATGTCCTCAGTTGACTTCCTTATTATATAGTATCCTCAAACTGGTAATAATTCCAGAAAAGTAGTTATGTTAGTCTGCTGCAGCAAAAATAAAGCAGAGACTTGCGGCATTTTAAAAAATAGCCATGTTTTTATTTTGGCATAAGCTTTCATGAAATAGATAGAGCCCATTTTGTCCCCAAACTAAATTGAGGTTCTGATATCTGATTAGGATATAATTAGTGAAATCTTCATTTGAAGTCATAATGCTGATTATTGGGTCACCGACATTGCAGACAGTTGCCCAATACATTAGGGACCAATTTCTCTATTGTGCAGCTGTTTTGTAAATTCATAAATCTTCTTAAGGTATCCTATTAGGGCCAGAATTCATTGATATGCAACAGAATCTTTCCTCAGTAAAAGTGCTCTGATGTTTCAACATCAAAGTGGCACTGATGCTCTCCCCATGGAAACTCAGAACAGTGTTGATGTATCTCATTGTTAATCAGTATGTATACATATTCCTTTGAGTAGTTTTCTTATTTCAGTGTCCAAGGGTGAAAATGTGGAAAACATGGTTGCTAAATTTTGTGTATTCAAACACATCTGCTTGAAATTACTGAAAAATATCTGTGGACACAGGACAATGTGATTATTATTTTCAAAAGATATTAAAATTGCTTCAGACTTGGACTTTGATAAGGATTAAACTACACATGATGCTGGAATTCTGTGACTGGAACTCCAGATGTGATACTGGGTCTTAAAACACAATTATGACAAAAGGGAGGGTCATATGGATTGTGGCCAAAGTGGATATACACGCAATTGTTGGTGGTGGTGTTGGTGGTGTTCAGTCACCCAGTCGAGTCCAACTCTTCGTGACACTATGGACCGCATCACACAATTGGGAAGGGATTTATTTATTTTATTCATTTATTTATTCAATTCATACCCCACCCTCCCCACCAAAGCAGGCTCAGGGCGGCTTACACAAAATTCATATAAATACACTTAAAACCAATCATAACATAATCATAAAATAACATAACATTTCATTTAAAAATCCTAAAATGCTAAAATGCTGGAACATGGTCTAATAAAGTGCTAGAGCAGAGGTGTCAAATTAGCAGTACTAATTAGGTAGCAATACAATCTTGATAGTATTCTCACCAGATGAGTTTGTTCAGCTTATTTGTGCAGCGGGTACAGCTGTAGGTGGTAAGGCCATGTCACAGGTGCTTAACATGGCAGCCAAAGGCCTGATGGAAGAGCTCTGTCTTGCAGGCCCTGTGGAACTGTACAAGGTCCTGCAGGGCCCCAATCTCTTCCAGGAGTTTATCCCACCAATATGGAGTTACCACTGAGAAGGCCCTGGTTATAGCCAGCCTGGCATCCTTGGGGCCTGGGAGGACAAATTGATTTTGGGACCCTGAATGCAGTGTTTTCTGGGGAACATGTGGGGAAAGGCGATCCCTTAGGTATGCTGGACCCTGAACATAAAGGGTTTTAAAGGTTAAAACCAGCACCTTGAAATGAATCTGGTATGCTATCAGCAGCCAGTGCAATGCTTGCAGTATAGGCTGGACGTGCTCCCGCACAGGGAGTGTTGTGTCCTGACTAGTGAACTGTCTGTATTAATTTCTATGTTAAGCTTCCAGTCAGGACTAGGATTGAAAGCCTCGACAATCCTATTGGTTGTGGTAAAGTTGTAACCAATCAGAAACTGTATAATAGTTATGGAGGGAACAAGCCTCATTGGCCTTTATCCCTCTATTGTTATTGGATGTTAACTTATGAACGGGCATGGTTATGTGAGCCTGCACTGTTTAAAAAGGGAGCTGTGCTCCAATGTTTTGTGTGTGTTGTCTGATCGTCTGGTTGCTGTTAAATAAAGTTGAAATCACTGTTGAAATCACTCTCCTTGTTAAGTCGCATACTTAACAGGGAGACCCATCAACAGCCTGGCCACATCATTTTGCACTAGCTGCAACTTCTGAATTTGGGACAAGGGCAGCCCCATGCAGAGAGTGTTACAGTAGTCCTTCACTACATACACCAGACGGACAGTGATTCCCCTCCCATACATCAAGTTTCTGGTTGTGCTGGTTTCAAGTTGTTCTTTTTAATTGTGTGCACTGCAGTTTAAGTTGTCTCTTTCCTGCTTTAACTCGTCCCTTGTAGCTAATTAAATTGAATCTTTGATATTCAGGACTGTCTCACTCTTCCTTTTCCCCAAATGGAATACACTTTTTAATACACAACTCAAACATCCTACACAGGGACTAGGTATGAATACACACATGTGTAGTCCCTTATTCTATGGTAACTGTGGACTGATTTGTAAACACAAGAATCCATTCTGCTTGAACCGCTTAACAATTTTACAGCTACACTATGAAGTATTTGAACATTAATATACAAGAGGCGGGACCCGCAATACTCGCGGGGGGGAGTATTCCGGCCGCCAAGCTTCCCCCTCCCTCCCCCCCAGCAGCGGCAAGGCCGCCTGGCCCACCAAGTTTCCCCTCCCCAGCAGCAGCAGGGGTGGTGGCGGTGAGGCCAGCCAGCCCACCAAGCCTCCCCCTTCCTCCCAAGCTGCAGTGCGGCGGCAGCGGCGGCGGTGGGGAGGCCAGCCGGTCCACCAAGTTTCACCCTCCCTCCCCAGCGGCGAGGACGGCCAGCCCGCCAAGCCTCCCCCTTTCTCCCTCCCTCCCTCCCAAGCAGCAGGGGGCGGCAGGGAAGCCGGCCGGCCCACTAAGCTTCACCCTCCCTCCCCAGCGGCAAGGCTGGCCACCCGCCAAGCCTCCCCTTCCTCCCTCCCCAGCAGCAGCGGCAGCGGAGGTGAGGCCGGCTGGCCCGCCAAGTTTCCCCCTTCTTTCTTCCCGCCGCAGCGGTGGCAGCGAGGCCAATCGGCCCCCCAAGCCTTCTCCCACCCTCCCATCTCTTGTGGTGGTGACGGCGCAGTGGCAATGGCGAGGCAGTTTGCAGAGCGTACCCTGAGCATGCGCAGGGAGGGCTCTTTTACTTTTGTGGGGATTTAAATATCCCAGTATACTTTTTTCAACTTTTTAGATTTTTCTGCACATGTGGGGACTGTCCCATGTGTGCAGGAAAATCTCCCTGCCCCCAGGTGCCCCCGATGTGCAGATTTAGATATCTGCACACAGGGGGCCACTTCGGAATTAGATATATAGATATATATTGTTTTGTGATTTGTCACCATAAGAATGACCCTGGGAGACTGTCAAGTATGTGTACTCCATTTCCCCCCTCCTACTTTCTCTGATAAAACTGTGGTGAGAGATCTGCTGGTAGTCACTGTTTAAATAAACAGGTATAAGCTTTTTTGTCTCAAAATTACTGAAGTCTGTGAAGGCAGGAGCATACACACAGGATCTGCTTTTACTAGGAGCTATTTCCCTCAGGTAAGGACTACTGGTCCCACTTCCCCAATTCAGGATCTTCCTTGATCCTTCACTCTGCTTAACTGTTCTTAAGTGAACTGCAACTGAACTAACTATCACTCTCAACTGTAGAATTCCATTTGAATCCCCTGTCAATCATGGTTCTCAGACCAGGTTAAAGTCACTGTTCGTTACACACATCATACCACAAACTATGGTTTCTTTGCTCCTCCCCAAACCAGAATTCCAAATAATGGCTTAAGTACAGGTTCAAAGACACAGAACAAGCCATAGAGTGGCAAGCTATATTTTTCCACACAAAATGCAAATTATTAATACCTGAGCCATGCTTGAGGGAGAAGAACAGAGGGAGAAAAAGAATGGGAGCCCAAGAATCTCCAGAGCTCACTGCAGTGACAGCAAAGCATAAGAACATGAAGCTAGACCACTGTCCACTTTGCAGCTCTCCAGGGTCTCAGGTAGAGCTTTATTACATCATCCATTACCTGAACCTTTTAACTGGAGATGCTGAGAACTTCACCTGGGTACATCTGCATGCAAAGTAGATGCACTGCCACTGAGCCAAAGGCCATCCTCAAAATCATGGTCTATCATGTGAACACTGCCGAAGTCAAACTGAGACAACAATACTTGGGGTAAAGGGATATATTACTGGCTACATTCTAAAATGGCTACAGGACAGCTTCAACATACGCTGAGCGTGACCCACATTCAGATCTTCCAGATACCATTTGGCAGTGGTTGGTACACATAGAGTGAATCTGAGACTGAAACAAAGAGTGTATCCCTCTGCAAATAACAAATGCACAGAGAGAGGAATTGGGATTGAACCTGTAGGTCTCACCCCTTGACCTTCACACTTTGATGGGTTTTTTCTGCACTCATCACATAAAAAGGCATCTGTATAGGTTCTCCCTAAGAGATTGGTTGAACAGGACAAGAGGGCACAGTCCTGCTCTTCCTTTGATGTATCTTCCTACATTCAGCCTCTGCACAGGGCTTCTGTTCACATGCCAGCATCCAGTCTCAGCACCTCACTTTCACTGTGTGAAACGATTCCAATTCACAACATTAGCCCAGTTTGCTGACTGGAGAAGATCCAGGAGGAACATGACGCAAAACAAAGCATTAAAAACAACTGCTTCTTGTATGTAAAATTACACATTTGACCTAATGGATAGGGAGACAAAAAAAAATCCCTTTGGGAAACACTAGCAGCAAGTGAGAAGAAAATCCTAATTATTTGAGTTGGGTGACACAAATCAGCAGCTGAGGCACTGAGCCCCAATCTCTTCATTCTGGCTTTCAGAGACAGAAAGCACCGCAAGCTGAGCAGCTGCTCTCAAAGGCCAAAGGCTCATTAGCTACCACACTGGTTCTGTCCCCCTCCCAGGGTCCCCCCCCCCATAAGAGGCATTCTGTATGTTTATTTTTGCAAACACTTTTAAAAGAAAATGCAGCAAATCAGACAATTCTGATTTATTATGTATTGTAGGAATGGCAGCCCCTGCTACAGGAAAAGCAAGCACCCTTTTATAGCTCTGATCATTTTCCAGCCCTTTGACTTATATCAGATTGGAATTATTTCACCATTTGGAACTTTCCAAGATCGAAAGAGAGGAGAGGCAGGTTTGTAGAAATAGGTATGGTGGCTTCTCTAGTCTGCTCAGACTAGAAAATTGACTTTTTCATAAAGACAATATTAGACCAAGATAGGGTTGCCAGACTCTCCTCAGTGGAGGCAGGGATCCCCCGCTGACAGGCCCACCACCCTACTGCCAATCAGCTGGCCTGCAGAAGGGAACTTACCTCAGAAAAGAGGGAAATCCATCCAACATGATATCTCTACGTCACGGCCCATGTGGCCCAAAAGTGATATCATGATATCTAGGATGTTGGGATGATGCTCTGGCATTTGAGCAAAATCTCTATGGAAGAAGCCAAATTTACCACAGAGTTTTTGCCCAAATACCAGATTGTTGCCCCAACATCCCGGACATGATGATGTCACTTCCGGGTCATGTAGACAGTGAAGCAGACAAGCCACTGTACGTTGGGTGGACCTCCCTCTGTTTGTGGTAAGTCCCCCCTCCCCCACCAGTTGCCAGGAAAGACCTGGCAACCCTAGACCAAGATCTCTGGAGGTGAAAAATTATCAAGGGAGTTATCTGTTGAACTGCAAAACAGACCTAGTGCATATATATATATAATGTGATATCTATGTATCTCTGTGAGATACATATCATATGACATATACAGAAGGCAGTATACAAGCACTCATTGTCTAAGCACTGTCCTACTCTCACTCCTGCACTGTTGCCTGTCTTTTCTGCCCCAGACTTGAAATTTGTTCCATATGGGTGAGTTTTATGCCCACTGAAGGCGTAGATAATGTTAAGTTCTATAGTCATCACGTACATTTCATTTTTAATAGCATGCAACCAATATTCCCTCTAAGAGTCTTGTGAGCAAATATTCTACTCTGTGAGCTACTGGCATTAAAGTTATGTTTGGCTACTGCATAAATTAGTTCACTCTGGAGCCATCCTTCTTGAGCTAAGACAAAACTGTGTGAGCTGGAGGCTAAAAAAAACTGTGAGCTAGCTCACACTAACTCAACTTAGAGGGAACACTGTATGCACCCAATTAAACTATACATTAGATTGTTACCTCCAGTGATGGTGGTGGGGAATTCTTTTAAATTACTTTCCCCCCACTGTCTTCCATAGTGGTGGCAGAAAATGAAAGCCGGGGCAAAGGATTCCCTGCTAGGAAAATCACAGCCCAAAATGACATATCCTGCTGGTGAGTTTCCATGTGGCATTTGATTGCCCTAGTGTTGGTGACAAAATACTGGACTGGATGGCCCTTAGTCTGGTCCGACAAGACAATGTTTATGTTAATACATTTAGGATGTGTGGGAAACATTAGGAGTGGGTTTACAGCCTTATTTTCCACAGTCTTTTCTTGTATAATTTTCAGGTGTCTTAATTACACTAGCTACCACACTGATTACTGTACATTTTCATAGGTGAAATTAACTGTATCCAAAGGTGTAGGTGATTGAGATATTTAATTTTTAAAAAACTCCTGTTTCATATTGTTTAAAATGGTTACCAAGGAGTAGAATAGCCTTGCTTTAATGGGTACTTCTCATAGCATCAGAGAGAGAAGTTTTTAAAGGATAACATATTGCTGCAGCATGAAGCACTAGCAGTAATGTAAAAGACCTTAATTCCATCTGTTAAGGATATAAGAGAGAATTCTGTTTTTGTACTCTGTCAGGTTCTCATGGAGAGATACAATAGTTCATTGCACAGCTGAATAGCTGCACAGCTACTGTGTGGTCATGCAGAATTACCTTTTGCCCCAAAGAGAAACTAGTATGTGCTATTCTGGATCAGCTGTAGTTATTATCAAAATTCCTGTGCAGTTCTGCAAGACTTACATAATCCTGGCTTCTAAAATGAGGAACTGAAGCCTTTAAATATTGAATAATCAAAGACAAAAAACTCTGTAGAATCAGCAGCTTAATAAGAACATAAGGGGAGCCCTGCTGGGCCACACCAAAGATCCATCAAGTTCAGAATCCTGTTCCCACAGTAGCCAACTAGATGCTACTGAAAATCCATAAGGCAAAACCCTCTCACACTACAGTCTGGCTCACTGCCTTTGAATATGCAGACATAAAGGTCAGCCATCCCATAAACATTAACATGAATCAATACTTGACAGAAAGCAACAAAATTTGTTTGTTTGCAATAGTCAAAGACCCTTGAATGAACTGGGAATTAGAATGCTTTACGGAGAGGTCCAATTTTATTAATAGGAATTTTCACAGGAAACATCCTATGATTTCTAAACCCCTTGGAAATTTGGTTGCTGAGCATTCCTGTTAGAAGCAAGAGTCCAGTGCTGAGCTTCTTATCAGCATCTAAAGTGAAGCTAATTCCACTGACCAGACACAGGAGATGGTGAAGGAAAGGATTTTGAAGAGGCAACAGTGAGCAAAAGAGAGGTTCAATTCAGTTCAAATCAGACATAACATACAATGATCTCAAGTTATAACTGGTTAAAGAAAATATATTAAAATCCAGTTCAATCAGTGTGGTACAGAGTGAAATCTTTCTGGAAGTGAAAAAGTTAGAAGATGGAAGTTAAAATACAGATGTAAGCAGCGAGTTCCATTCCCATGGCTTTCCTCCACTTTCTGTAGCCATGTGACACATGTCACTTGCTCCTTTGAGATGAAGCAGAGAACAGCAATGCAGAGATAAGGGCTTGTCTCTAAGTTTCACATCAAGAAATGTACATCTACATTTTACCAGATGGAAGATGATAAAGAAATCTAACTGAAAGTCCCAGTTTAATGCTTTAACAGAAAAGATTGTGAACCATTAAATACATCAAGTATAATTTGGCACAGAATTGTGACCAAATGAAAAAGGATAAATATTATTTTATATTATCATTTAAATACAAATATGATTTGTTTGTTTTGAATGCGTAAAAAATGATTACAATTCAACTCAGACTTCAGTGACAAGCCATAGCTAAATCAATGTTACTTAAATGGATATAACGGCACTGGATTATGGCCAGTGAATTAAACTTTGGGGTTGGTCACAGTGAATGCTTATATTTATAGTTCTTAACAGCATTTATGCAGGAGAAAAACAATGCTATTCTAAATCATGGGTCAGAAACTCCTTAGCTGGAATGTACTGTTGCACAGAACATGAATCGATTGGAAACAGTATGTGTATGCAGAGCAAGCTGGAATTCTTTCAATATGTCTCTTACATGCATCGTATGTGTGCAGGGGTCTTTTGGGGGGGAGCGCACCGGAGCACAGCTCCGGGAGCTCAGGAGCCAAGCCCCGCCCCCAGCCGGCATCCTGGGGAGTCTTTCAGGCAGCCGAATGTCAATTTCAGCTCCATTATATCCTATGGGCCATTGAAGTCAATGGTGAAAACATAGGGTATATTCTGGGGGCTGAAGGGGAGGGTTTGAGGGAGAAGCTCCAAACTCACAGGGTAGCTGATGGAGCCTCTCCCCAAGATACCCACCAAGTTTCAAGAACATTGGATTAGGGGTCCAATTCTATGGGCCCCCAAACAGGTTGCCCCTATTCCATCATTGTTCTCTATGGTGGGAAAAAGTAAGTTTTTTCCCCACTATAGAGAACAATAGAGGGAATAGGGGCAACCTGTTTGGGGGCCCATAAAATTGGACCCCCTGGTCCAATGTTCTTGAAACCTGGTGGGTATCTTGGGGAGAGGCTCCATCAGCTACCCTGTGAGTTTGGGGCCTCTCCCTCAAACCTCCTCCCCTCCAGCCCCCAGAATATACCCAATGTTTTCACCATTGACTTTAATGGCCCATAGGATATAATAGGGCCGAATTGCCACCGAATTTCTTTCATTCCCTCCTTTCCTTCTCTCTTTTTCCTCTTTCCTCCTTCTTCTCTTCTCCCTTTCTTTCCCACCTTCTTTTTTCTTTTTTCCTCCTTTCTCTGTTTCCCTCCTTCCCTCTCTTTCTTTCCCTCCCTTTTCTTTCTCTTTCTTTCCCTCTTTCCTTCCTTCTTTCCTTCTCTCTACTCTCTCTCTTTCCTTCCTTCGTTCCTCCTTCTGTGGCCCAACTCTCATGAGAAGGAGTTTAAACTTTAAACCCCTTCTCTCTTAGCTCCCCCACCCAGACCAGCTGGGGAAGGGAAGGGGAGGCTTTTGAAGATGCCTCCCCCCCTTTTGCTTCCCCTTCTGACATCACTTCCGGTGATGTCAGGGGGCGTGGCATATGCTAATAGCCTAATAGCTCATTAGCATACCATATGCTAATGAGCTCCTGCAGCTGTTTTTCTACAAAAAGACCCCTGTATGTGTGTATATGTGGGTGTGTGTACACACCCGCATATACACAGTCAGTATACTCCTCTGTAAATCATATGGAAAAATCTGTCTTCACACAGTAGAAACTGGGGGACATCCAAACCCTCTGAATGTCATCACTGGTTGCAAGTTAAGGAGAATGGGAAAACTGTTTACATCCTTATTTATTTTCATTTTTACTTCTGCAGATACGCTTCTTCATATGTCTGCCTCTTAAAACAAAGACCTCTGCATGAATGTGATCCATACAATCCACATAACATGTATCTATTCTGTGAATACATTTCCCCTGCTTTTTAACATATGCATATTTGTGACCAAAACATTTCAATCTGCACCACAGTGTGTTTCCAGCTGTGTTTCTTTTGTTCTCTTTCCCTCTGTACCTGAATTACAAGATTTCTGGGGTGGGGGTGGGGCAATGGAGGAAAAGCTCTAATGAATACACGGAATGAAAAAAAATGATTTGGGGTTTCTCAAATGTGAACCAAGCATACCATATACCACATTCACTTCCCCTACAGTCTTTGGCTAAATGAAAAACACATGGAGTGACTTGTTGAATTGACTTTGTTCTGTGCTCCTTCCCTGATATGGATTTGTTTTCTGAATCCAGAGTTCTGAATGTTCTTTGCTGGATGTTAGCAGGCTTGGAAATATCACAGCATGTGGGACCCAGTAAAACATGCACTTCATTTGTTTTCCTTGGCTTCTGTGTGTCATGATGTGTTCAAGATGACAGACTCTGCAAACTGTAAATTTTCGTTAGGTCTCAGCTGAATCCTGAACTTCATCTTGCTGAGCTAAGGATGCCAGATAGTAAGTGCTTGACTGATATTCGGTTCCACCCATGAGGGTGCATTTAATTTACCTTAAAGGTATATGGAATTGTAAAGGCTAGTGGGCCTTACACTCATATGATTTTGGTCAGAAGCTCGCTGAAAACAATAGCAAAAGTTCTGTTTGTTTTAACAGAGTTGTTGGGCCATGCAGGCAGTCTCATGGGTTTATATCTTTCATAAGTCTCTGCAGACTGGGTTCCACAAACTAAGACACAAGTATGTAGTCACATGTGAACAAGAACCTAAGAGACAGAGAGATGAGAGAACCAATGGAAGGACTCTGCCACAGGTACCAGCGGGAACTCAAAGAACCTGGAATCAAACAGGAAAATTCCAGGCCAAGCTTTCACATAGGGCTGCCTAATTCAGGTAGGGAAATTCCTAGAGATCTGGGGGGTGTAGCCTGCGGGCTTTGGGGAGGTGAGGGACCTCCGTGTGGCATAATGCCATACAGTCTATCCTCCAAAGCAGCCATTTTCTGCAGGGGAACTGATCTTTGTCATCTGGAGATCAGCTGTAATTCCAGGAGGTCACATGGAAGTTGCCTTATCCTGAATCAGACCCTTGGTTCATCAAAGTCAGTACTGTCTATTCAGATTGGCAGCGGCTCTCCTGGGTCTCAGGCTAAGGTCTTTCACATCCCCTACTGCCTGGTTCCTTTTTAGCTGGAGATGCTGGGGATTGATCTGGGACCTTCTGCATGCTAAGCAGAGCCACGGTCTCCAGGTCCCACCCTACAACCCTACTTTCACAATGGAATCCTCAGGCCCAATTCACAATATATTTTTGAAAATCCCACCAACTTGCATTTTGGTGTTTTTCTTCACACTGTTTAGTGTGCTTGCACACAAAAACTTATACCTTGAATAAAACAATGTGGGTCTTAAAGGTGCCACTGGACTCAAACCTTGTTCTGCTGCTTCAGACCAACACAGCTACCCCACCTAATCTTTCTTCACAATGTTTTTCTTTTGCTTGTTAAGCAAAATGCTGTTATCAAGTTCTGTAAACAACCAAGTTTATTTCCACCCTCCACTCCAGTTTTTATTGCTATAGCTCAAATCTATGAAGACTTGCTCCCACAAATGGTTTTCAGTGTACAGCACCTTCCATGGGACTGAACACAAGTAATCCGCCACACTCCTGATTAAATAAATGAACTGGAACTCCTAAAGTTGAAGAGACGAGGAAATATACCAATTGACGCTGGGAACAGTTACATGCTAGGCTATCTATAAAGGTTACCAGACTTGAAAGGACCCACTCCTGGTTCTCTAGATGCAGCTTCTTGCAGGATTATTCACACATAACTAAAAATTATGATTTGACATTGCAAGTGAAGCATGCCTATGTCTGGTATGAAGCATCTGCAGTTCTCTCATGACTGCATTGGTAAGAGAAACTGACATATACATCATGAAATTGCACCTGATATCAGCATAACATACCAGCCTCTTAAAGACTGTATGTATTAACCTGCCTTCGCAGAAATTTTGTAGGTACTAGTCTGATTTTTTCATTATACAATTTTAGAACTGAGTTTGTTTTCTTGATATTTACCAATGTACCCTGTTGTGTGTCTTAGCTTTTAAACACATCAGGATTGGCTGTTTTGTGTTTTTAACATGCAACAGTCACTAGCTAAAATTTGGGGGGCCTTTTCATATTGGGGGCCTTACGGCCTTGTCACAGCATCACAATGTATCAATCAGTTGGGGTTGCCAACCTCAAGGTGGGGCCTGGATATCTCCCAGAATTTCAACTGATCTCCACACTACAGGGATCAGTTCCCCTGGAGAAAATGGCTGCTTTGGAGGGTGGAGTCTATGACATTATACCCCACTGAGGTGGCTTCCCTCCTGTCCTCCCCAGCTCCACCCACAAACCTTCAGGAATTTCCCAACCCAGAGCGAGCAGCCCTACAATCAATACTTTGATAGGAAAGAAATGACAGGAAAGGGAGAAGAGGGGAAGAACTATCTCTAATCACAGTATACAAAAGAGCCCTTACTTAGTTGCCTGGAGGAGGTTCTTATCCTGCCCTCTCAGGCAGTGAGCTGTTAAAAAAAATGGTAGCAGTATTTATACTAAAGATGCTTTGGTACAGGGGAATATTCTTTAGTTCAGGGTTCTACATTAGAAATCTTTTGGTTCCCTCCAGTTCCATTATTAAAGGATTTTGTTAATAACTGGTATTTAGGATTGCCAGCCTCCAGCTGAGGCCTGGTGACCTCCTGGAATTACAACTGTTCTCCAAACAACAGAGATCAGTTCCCCCAGAGAAAATGGCAGCTTTGGGGTTTAGACTTGAAGGAATCACATCCCTTCTGAGTTCCCTCCCCACCCCAAACTGCACCCTCAATATGTTCTACTTACAAATATCCAGGAAGTTTTCAATTCAGAGTTGGCAACCCTAGTATGTGCGCATGTGCATGCACACACACACACACACGAGAAGAGTATAGATTTACTGGTAGAAGAGGAAATATTTGTACAAGAGGAAACATTTGTGTGGAATGAACTATAAAAAGCTGACAACTTACGAAACCCATCAAAAATGAAATTCTCACCCAATTATGGACTAGCACAAATCCATTGGAAAAAAAATCATAAAGCATGGAGATTAAGTGAATGGCTTCCAAATTCCTACTTCCCTCATCTGGCAGGCTCTTTAGTATCACATTTCTATACTTTGTTAAGTCTGTCTTCCATGAATATTGTAATGGCAGGATAAGAGAGAGACCTACAATTTCGCAGGAAATAGGTAAGTTTTTACCTATCATGTTACACAGCAAGCCATCAAAAACCAGACTTTCAGCTATTAGGGGCTTTTGCGATTCTGCACTGCAGGGCATAGAGGAAATCTGAACAATAATACATTGCCTCACAACATTCCTTACAGACAGACAGGGGATATTGCAGAAATACAGGAGTGAAGGTGTTTTACCTTTCAACCAGAACTCTTTAGCAGATAAAGCATCATATCAACTTCAGTAAGAAACTCTAAAAGCCCAAACTACTGTTGTCATAGGCACTTATATTCAGCATTTAACACACCTAATTAAATAGACAGCCTGGTTTCATAAAGCCGCATCTACCACAGCATCCTATCCCTGGCAAAAGCCAGCTGCTCATTTTGGCCTTGCTGTCAGAGAAACATTCCACTAGACTTTTTCTATAATCTGGATCTAGCAAAGACTGACATCCTGAGCTCCAAGAGGCTCACATGGAATGCAGGAAAATGGGGCAACAAGTATTTAACAGGCTGTCTCTGGCTAAAAAAACCATGGGGACACTGATAATTCAAGTGCAGTGTTTATACTGCACTACAGCCAGTTTCAAGTCCAGTAGCACCTTTGAGATCAACAAGATTTTTGCAGTATAAGCTTCCAAGAGTCAAAGCTTATACCTCAAAAATCTTGTTGATCTCTAAAGTATTACTGGAACTCAACTCTAGCTTGTCTACTGCAGACCAATACAGCTACCCTCCTGAAACTATACTGCACTATTAACAACTATGCACAAAAAGAAGGCTAATTGATATATCATACATATGAAGGTACATTTCCTCTATTCATGCTCACCCATATGGAAATTCTTTGAAACCAGAGGTTCTCCCCCCACCCCCCAAATCTTCACACAGAACTGCAAAGGGATGGAAACAAAATTCTGATCACCCAAGGGACCTGTAAGCTGAGCTAGTATTTTGCTTTCTTTATAATGTTTGGGTTGGTTGCAGATAATATGAAGGGAATCCAGAGGGAGTTTTGTCTGGTGACCCACAGCAGCTGTCACCAGCTTAATGGGCGGTTTTCTTGTCTCAAGATTCCCACAACACATTTTCACAGGAATCACTGTAGGACTGAACATGCTGGGAACAAAGTGTTGTGAAATATGGTCATTAGCATCTCACTAAAATCCAGCCCAGTCCTGTGTGTGTAACATGGGACTTACTCTTGAACATGTTTAAACAGGACAGCATTTAAGTGTGCAAGTGTCAACAAGAACTGAAGGCAAAACCAGGTAAGGATGTTGTTTACTTGGCACAGTTAAAGACCTTAAACCTAACATTTTTGCATTTGCTTACATTCAGTGTAAACAAAGCTTCCTCTGCTTTGTGAGATTTTGCTGACATGTTTGTTTCATAGTTCCCTGAAAATCTATATACTAATAACCAAGGGTCCCCTGTGCATGTGGATACCTATTTCTGCAGATCTGAGGTACATAGGGGGCAAAGAGATCTTTCAGCACACTTGGGGCATTCCCCAGGTGTACAGAAAAATCTAAAATGTTTTAAAAAGTATACCGGGGATACTTAAATGCCCCCCAAAGTAAAACTGCTTGCTCTGCACTTGCACAGAGAACGGACTTACAGGAGGCACGGGAAAAGCCACTGGAGCTGTGAGGGAAGTTGCCATGGCAATAACCATCTCACTGCTGCTAGGACTGCAGCAGGAAGAACCATCCACACTGCCGGGGAAAGACACTGGAAAGCCACCGTGCCAATAACCATTCACCCCACCGCCAGACCCATCCCAGCCATTGCCAGGACTGCAAGCAACAAAAGTAGCCCTTCAGCCACCAGGTTTGGGCACTCCAGAGGAGGGAAGGCAGCAGGGCAGCTAAGGGAGCCAAAGGGGCAACAGCGCCTCTCTGGGAGCCAGCCTGTGGTCTGCTGCTGCTGCCCAAACTGGCCCTGCCGCCGGTCAGCTGAAGCCCAAGGAGGCGAAGCCCTCCCTCACCACAAACAGAAAGAAGTGGGGTTCTCTGAGAAGGGAGAGAGAGAGAGAGAGAGAGAGAGAGAGAGAGAGAATAGGGGATTGTCTGTTGGGGGGAGAGAAAGAAAAAGAACAGGAGATTGTCTGAGGGTTGTCTGAGGAAGGGGGAGAGAAAGAGGAAGAGGGGGAGATTGGGGGGTAGAGAAATATTGGAGGGAAAGAGAGGGGCAGACTGATAGGGGGTGGGGGAAAGAGGACTGCCTGAGAAGAGCAGGGGTTAAAGGGGGTGAGACATACAAGGGGTGAGAGGAGAAAGGGGGTAAGAAAGGATTGCTAGAGAAGGGGGTAGGAAGGAAAGCTGACATAGAAGGGGTGAGAGGAGAAGAGGAGGTGAGGGCAGATTGTTAGATAAGAGGTGCATGCAGAAGGACAGAGGAGAGAACTTTGACAACTAAGGTGGGAAAGGGAAACAAAGGTGGGGGAATGCCCCCCCACAAGTTCCTTGCGGGGGCTGCTAGCAATGAAGACTATGGTAGCGCCACAACACATTATGCAACATTTTGTTGTGGCACCCCTCTTGTTTTTTTCTATTAAAAAGAAATGGCTACACATTAATGCAGTATTCTACCTTCAGACCACATGGTCACACTGTAGAAATAAGTACTGCTCCAATACTACGTTTAAACAATTTTGCAGTTAATACGCATGATATGAGCCAATGTTTTTTTAACTATGCATCAATGATGTACTGCAAAACATGTTGTATCCTAAAGTCTAACAAAAGTATCAGCCCTTAGGCAGGCTAGGGTGGCTAGGTCTCCTACTTTAGTGAGAGACTTCCCAACAGCCCAAAGCTTTGCCTGCTGGTTCCTGAAGGGCCAGCAGGAGGAAATTGGGGGGGGGGGTTTGTGGCACCCTCTGGTATGATGCTAGTAAAACCAGAAGTGATGTCATGGACACTCTTAGGTTTGCAAAAACTGTGGTTTTACCATAGTTTTTTGTAAATCCTAGAGCACTCTGTGAGGTCACTTTCTGTTTGCTGGAAGCGAAATCATTGCATCAACATGATGCCATCATGTCCATCCCCACTCCCTGTGTGCTCCTGGGGGTTGCTGGCTGTCCAGTTACTTCTGTATATACTGAATGTGTTTTCCATACGGGAATCTCCAGTTGTGTGTATACAGTCACATGTAGTCTATGCACAGGCACCTAAATATGGCAGGGCCAATCAGTACAATCCTGCTCTCAACTGTACCTGCATTCATATACATAAGTAGTACTTGCAGAAGGCTATAGGCATTCACATGATAAAGCTAGCAGAGAACTACTGTCTGGAGGCTGGAAGCCAGTGCCGGATTTATGCATAAGCTAAATAAGCTACAGCTTAGGGCCTCGCAATCTGCTGGGACCTCAAATAAAAAAACAAAAAAATGATTTAAAAAATCTCATAGAAAAATCACTCAAATGAAGTCAGACATATCACGATGATAAATTCTAAATAATTTTAAATATACAAAATATAGGTAAAGTTTTCCCTTGCTCAAAAGCCAGTTCCAGAGAGGGCCCTGCAGGAGTATCACTCACTGGGTTGAATGGGGCTTCCTCATCTGCCTCTGTGGGGGGGGGGAGAACAGCCCGTATTTTCTGTTGCTCTCTCACTCCCCCACCCCCAAAAGGGTCTTGCTCTTGTAACCTTGTGGTATATTAATTGTATACATGTGGTGGAATTGTCTGCTCTTCCCCTAATATCTGTGTGATTTGGTTTGGTCCTGTTGGATGGAGCTCTTGTTTCACTTTCGTTTGGTATATGCTGAATGGACCTGAGAACAGGTGGCTCAGTGAGTACTCTAGCCTGGGAACCCACAGCCAAAGGGAAACATTACAGTGTAAGCCTTCAAGCTCCTTTTTAACTGCTGGGGGGGGGGATTTGGAACTTGGGGGAAAACAAACATGCACAGAGGCTTTCATTTTCTTTCCCTTTCCTTTCTTCCATTTTCTTTGTTTCCATCTCTTTTTTTGTTTCCCTTTCCCCCATTTCTTTCTTTCCCTTTTTTCAATTTCTTTCCCTTTCTGGGAGCCCTCTATCCATACCTTGGCTAGGCATCAGGGAGGGAGAGGAGAATGCATCTCAGTGCTGAGCATATTTTATTTTTATTTGATTTCTTATTTGTTGTGATGTCAGTGCACTTTTTGTGATGTCAGTGCACATGTGTGGGGCTTTTGGGCCCCCCGCACTGTCCCCAGGGCCCGCCCCCCACTAAAAATGTCCTAGCTACGGGCCTGGGTAAGGCACCATCAATATAGACTCCAGCCAATCCAGGGAGGATTGTGTTTAACCCCTGTTGATTTATGCCCTGTTGGTTGGTAAGCGTATGCTGACTCCTACAGTTGTGCCTTATTCATTTATTGTGTGTTTGTGCTCCATAATTGTGTAAATAGTAAAACAAATTATTCTGTTTGGGCCAATAATCTGTGTTGTGCTCTAACCCCATAGTCTCCCCTGCACTGCACAATACCAAAAGGAGGGGTAGCCCAGGAAAGCGAGGAAAGGCCTGACCCTTGGGATGCCAACTTTCCAGGGATCCCCCAAAGATTGGGGATTCCATCTCCAAATAGGGAGATTTGACCAGAGGGATCTCACTGTCCCTCTCAAAAGGCAATGACAATTCAGTGAGTGGTGGCAGGGAACTTAAGGAGTGAGATACGCCCACAGGACGAGGGTGGAAGGTGAAAAGCTGAGTTGTAAACTGGAGCCCGTATCGCCACAGTAGGCAACCAAGCTTGGTTCAGACAAAGGAAGGAAACCCTTCGCAGGCCTTTTTGAGGAACTCATTGGTAGGGTAGCCAGCTCCAGGTAGGGAGATTCCTGGAGATTTTCTAGTAGAGTCTATGGAAGCCAGGGTTTGGGGAGGGGAGAGACCTCAGCTGATCAAAATGCCATAAAGTCCACCTTCCAAAGCAGTTATTTTCTCCGGGCAGGAGAAATCTGTTGTCTGGAGTTCAGTTGTGATACCTGGCGGTTGGCTACCCTGTTTAGGAGTCAGTGCTTCAGAGCAGGGTCTGCTAGATCCAGGTTCTTGCTGTAGAAGATGAGTGGGTGATTCTGGACCAGTCACAGACTTTCAGCCTAACCTACCTCACAGGATTGTTGTGCAAGTTAAAAGGGGGAGAGGAGAATGATGTAAGCTGCTTTGATCCCCATTACAGAGAAAGACTACGTTTCCTTCTGGGAAATTTATTTATTTAAATTTCTATCCCATCCTCCTGGCCAAGGAAACCAATGTTACCAATCTCCAGGCGAGGGCTGGAGATCACTCAGAATTACAACTGCTCTCCAGATGGCAGAGATCAGTTCCCCTGGAAAAAATGGTGGACTCTGTGTCCTTATACCCTGCTGAGATGCCTCCCCACTATGACAGCCAATGTGACATGGCTGTCAGGGCTTCAGAGCATGGTAGAGGCTACGGGGGGGGGGGGTGGAGAGAGATGGAAAGCTGAACAGTGAGGGAGAAATAAAGGTAGGTTGATGAGTGGCTGAGAAGTAGATAGGGTTGCCAACTCCAGGTGGGAAATTCCTGGAGATTTGAGGGATGGAACCTGGAGAGGGTGAAGTTTGAGGAGGGGTTGGACCTCAGACAGGTACAATGTCATAGACTCCACCCTTCAAACCAGCCATTTCCTCCTGGGTAACAATTGTTGCCAATCTGCAGGTGAGGGCTGAAGATCACTCAAAATTACAACTGCTCTTCAGGTAGCAGAGATCAGTTCCTCTGGAGAAAATGGTGGACTCTGTGTCATTATATCCTGCTGAGGTCACCACAGCAAATTGACACTGATTGCCCAAGGCCAGGGCACTCTTCCAGAGCCTAGCCAGGGGGCCGCCCCCTGGACCCCCTCTTGCAGTCTCTTTATCAGCAATTTTTATGAAATTCAAAATGTTTTCATAACTTTTAAAAATGGAAAATCTATTAAAATTAATTCAAAAAGACACATATTTTTGAATGGGGTTCATTTTCAAATTAGATTAATATTGTCAACCGATTTTTATGAAATTCAAAATGTTCACACAAGTCATTAAGACAAACTCAAATCCAAAAATAGCCCTATATTTTTGAATGGGGAGGGGCCTATTATGTTGTTATATTAATTTAATTTTTACATTTTATTTTGCTATTTTAATTTAAAATGTTCTGTTCTATGAGCCTTATTTGTCATTTTAAAACCCTTTAATTATGTAATTATTTCTGTGATTTTGTAAACACATCCTTTATTATTTTTTAAATAAAAATTAAAAGATAATATATTTTCAAATATTAAAAAGGCATAAATATTTTAATTTTTTCTGAGACCAGCTGATGTAATTTAAAACAGTAGGGGGGCTCAGGGCTTTGATTGGCTTAGGGCCTCAGCAAATCTAAATCCGGCCCTGCTGGAAGCCCACTCCTACACTAACAGAGTTTGGCAGATGGAGGAAGTGCCTGCTCTCCAGCAGGTCCAGGAGCATGGTTCCACCCCTGCTGCAGCCCAGGAAGAGGCTGGCTGGCCCTGGGCCAGCCACAAGGATTCAATTGCCAGCAGTACCAGCTAAGCAGAACAGCTATATGCTTGGCCAGCAAAGGTTCAGAATATAGCTGGAAGAATTCTCCAGCCGGTGATAAAAACTTATTTGACCTCTTGTAGGAATACTCATTCTTATGACAGTTCCCTGAGACTTCCTGGATGGGTTTTCTTAAAGGGAGAGTCAGCACAAGGCCAAGGATGATACGCCTAGGCTCTCTCGGCTAAGGTAGACAAGTGTGACATCACTTCCCAGAAGTGATTTTTGTGCCTCTCGAGGAATCACCAGAAATTCTATGATAAAACCACAGTTTCCAGCAATATGTAGAATGGATTGATTGGTTTCCCCCAGAAGTGACATCACGCTGTCACCAATGGCTGTTGTTTTTGCATTATTTCTCTCCACTGGCTGCAAGAGCCGCAGAGGGAAACAGGAGCCAGTCACTGGAGATCCCCTGCCCCTGGAAGGAACCTGGTAATCATGGTTTAATCCCCTTTTCTATAGTACTGAGGCCACAGAGACTTCTTACAAAGGACACTGACAGGGGCCCAGGTCCAAGAGTCCAAACCAGCAGCCCCAGCCTCTGACAACTACATACTGTCTTAGCTTCTTCAGATGAAAATAGGAATATTTCTGGACATGAATGTGTGGGGCTATGGACAGAGTCTGGTAAGTAAGCTGCATATGTGGTGAAAGCAAGAAGTTCCAGCTTTAAGCATATCTCAAACAGAAATTAAAACTACATCAAACTGATAATTCCAGATGACAATGCACTGAGGCAAGTCAAAGACATACGCTTGCACTATACTGCATTTATTTCACCAGATTGGTCCCATTTTACAGCTCAGAACACTAAACAACAGCAATAAATGACTAACCTAAGAAATCAATGAATTCGTATAACAGAACTCTAGGTAGAAATAACAAGGAAAGTGCCTCTGAGCATATGCAAAGTCATTTTCCTGCAGTACTAAATAAACACAGCTTCCCCTCTCTCCAAACATGAACAGAATCAGGGCTTACAAAGTGATGGAGCATCCTGTCATGGGCTGGGGTGCCAATCAAAGGGGAGTCCAGAACAAGCCAAGGTCAGAAGCCAAGAAGACAGTGCAAAGTCCAAAAAGCCAGCTAGGGTTAGTAGTCAGAAACACAGAGCCAAGTCCAAAGCCATGGGGTCCGAAGGTCTAGGTGCAAAAGCCAAGCTGGAATGGATGCTAGCAGCACAAAGCTGACTTGTTGCTTCCACAAAGAGTATTGCCCAGAGTGTGGAGTTACCAATTAGCCAACTGCACAATTGGCCAGGCTCCTGTTAGAACTCTGGGCTGGCTGAGCGTCTCCCTTGTAGCCTCGTCTCTCTTCACCTGCTTGCTAAGTTTTGTTGCAGTCGCTCCTTAAATGAGTCACATGTGGAGGTGAGTCAGGAGGACTTTCAGCTTGCAGTTCTTCCTTCTTATCTGGACCAAGTGTGAAGACTGCTGTTACAGGCACTTGCCAGCTACCCTCCTCTGTTGCTTCAGAGGAGTCAGCTGTGGTTTTTGCAGGCTCTGTCAACTCATCCTCATCCATGCCCATGACACATCTCACACCTAAAGTAAAGCCCCACCACTTCTCTCTTTAAAAACAAAGCCCTAACTTCATCTCCTCTGAGGTACCAGTTAGGCTGAAAGTATGTGACTAGCCCACTAGGTCACCCAGTATACTTTCATGGCAGAGTGGGTATTCATATCAGCATCTCCTAGACCCTGGTTTCACACTCTAACAACTACACCACCTTGGTTCAGAAGTGTGGGGGGAAAGTAAGCAAACAAATTTTTGTTACTTTATTTGCTTGCCTCAGGAAGAATATACATAGTTGTGTCATTAACAGTTATATGATTTTTTAGCATTGCCATAGCTTATGGAGCATCAAATCAACAGTGGAATATGGACTCTTTGTGATGTCCACTCAGCTTCAGATTTAGCTGTTATATACACTATGTAGTGCAAAATAATTGAACAGATCAGGTGTCAGCTGGAGAACAGCAGTTTCCCCCTCCTCCAGGGCTCCTGTTTCTCCAAGAAGAGGCCAGGATCCAGTAAGACTCCTAAACCCTTGAACAGAGTCTTTCAGCAAAATCTGCACACTATCAATGGTAGGAAGAGCAATCACACTGAAAGCAGTAGACCTACAGTTGTCTATCTGCACTCATTTTATTCTTCCCCTACACCAGAAGTACACTCAGTCCCAAAACATGAGAAGGGATTCATCTAAGTGACTCTTTTAATCAGCCAAAATTCTCATACATTTCTCTGTAATTTGACAAGCTGGTCCGGAATGGCAACATGATAGATTGCTTTACAAAATCTACTTTTATTTTTCTACTCAGCCACATAAATTAGGAGGACAACACTAATAAACCAGATGACGTTAAAGTGTATGCACCAACAGAGTGTCAGAAAAAATGATCTGCCCCCCCTAAGAAATGACAATCTACCAGTTGATGAGAAAAGATTCAAGG
The DNA here is from genome assembly GCA_029375565.1 of Gekko gecko. Lineage (NCBI taxonomy): Eukaryota > Metazoa > Chordata > Lepidosauria > Squamata > Gekkonidae > Gekko > Gekko gecko. Next base: position 92,808,156 of record JAPDNY010000010.1, on the reverse strand, counting down.
AGATACATTGCTAGGATTTGAGAGATTAGAAAGCTTTATCTTTGCCATCCCTAAATACTGAAGTTGGAGACACACACACACACTAAGTGCTGGAGTATTTGTATTTGTGGCATAATACAACTATGTAATTTGCCTTCACCTGAGTCCTGAGAACAATAACCCAGAAAGTGATAGAGAATGACATTTAAAATCTGCCTCCATTCCTGAGGACTGGAAAGTAGCTAATGTCACTCCCATCTTTAAAAAGGGCTCCAGGGGAGATCTAGGAAATTACAGGCCAGTCAGTTTGACATCGATACCGGGTAAGTTGGTGGAAACTGTTATTAAGGAAAGAATTAGTAGGCACATTGATGAACAAAAACTATTGAGGCAGACTCAGCATGGGTGCTGTAAGGGAAGATCTTGTCTCACTGAACTGTTAGTGTTTTTTGAGGGTGTAAACAAACATGTAGACAAGGGGGACTCAATAGATATTATTTACCTTGACTTCCAGAAAGCTTTTGATACAGTTCCTCACCAAAGGCTCCTAAGTAAGCTCAATAGTCATGGGATAAAAGGACAAGTCCTCTTGTGGATCAAAAACTGGCTTATAAATAGGAAACAGAGAGTGAGTATAAATGGGAAACTTTCTCAGTGGAGGGTGATAAGCAGTGGGGTACCACAGGGATCAGTACTCGGTCCAATGCTTTTTAACTTGTTTATTAATGATTTGGAATTGGGAGTAAGCAGTGAAGTGGCTAAATTTGCAGATGACACAAAGTTGTTCAGGGCGGTGAAAACCAGGGAGGAGTGTGAGGCACTCCAAAGGGATCTGTCGAGGATGGGTGACTGGGCATCAATGTGGCAAATGGGGTTCAATGTGGCCAAGTGCAAAGTGATGCACATTGGAGCCAAAAATCCTAAATATAAATACAAGTTGATGGGGTCTGAACTGGCAGAGACGGACCAAGAGAGAGATCTTGGAGTCGTAGTAGATAAGTCAATGAAAATGTCTAGAAAGTGTGTAACTGCAATAAGGAAGGCCAACACTATGCTGGGGATTATTAGGAAGGGAATTGAAAACAAATCAGCCAGTATCATCATGCCCCTGTATAAATCATTGGTGCGACCTCATTTGGAATACTGTGTACAGTTCTGGTCGCCACATCTCAAAAAGGATATTATAGCATTGGAAAAAGTGCAGAGAAGGGCAACTAGAATGATAAAAGGGTTGGAACACCTTCCCTATGAAGAAAGGTTAAAATGCTTGGGGCTCTTTAGCTTGGAGAAACGACGGCTGAGGGGTGACATGATCGAGGTTTATAAGATTATGAATGGGATTGAGCAGGTTGCGAAAGAAGCACTTTTCTCCCTTTCTCACAATACAAGAACTCGTGGGCACTCCATGAAATTGCTGAGCAGTCAGGTTAGAACAGATAAAAGGAAGTACTTCTTCACCCAAAGAGTGATTAACATATGGAATTCACTGCCACAGGAGGTGGTGGCAGCTACAAGCATGGACAGTTTCAAGAGGGAATTAGATAAACATATGGAGCAGAAGTCCATCAGTGGCTATTAGCCACAGGGTATAGATGGGAACTCTCAGTCTGGGGCAGGTGATGCACTCTATTCTTGGTGCAGGAGGGGCCAGCAGTGGGAGAGCTTCTAGTGTCCTGGCCCCACTGCTGGATCTCCTGATAGCACGTGGTATTTTTGGCCACTGTGTGACAGAGTGTTGGACTAGATGGGCCATTGGCCTGATTCAACATTGACTTCTCTTATGTTCTTATGGTAGTTCCTGGCTCCAGAACAGTCTGGCTGTCCTTGACCTAGGCCAGGGCCTTTTCGGCCCTGACCCCAACCTGGTGGAACTCTCTGTCTAGTGAAGCCCTAGCCACAGGGTCGGTCACACGTGAGGTGTCACAGATCCAAGGTTCGTAGTCAAGAGGCAGGGGTGATCATCCTGGCTTGTTACACCAGGTGTCTCTGAGCTGCGAGGCATGCACTTCACTTCTTTTTGAGTAGTTTGTGCTGCACCCTTTGCTGCTGCCATTCCAGTGGCTCTGGGGACAGTGGAGGTGAAGCAGCTCATGAGACCCTGTCTGAGCCGGGTCCAGGGTCAGGGCTGGCAAGGCATCACACTCCACTGGCAGCTCCTTGGCTTCTGAAGACCAGTTGTCCATGGCTGATTGTGAGCTGGGACCTGCTTCTACTGTTTCTCCATTCCTTTCATCCCTGACAGAACCAGCTTCTTCCAGCTAATCCATGACACTCAGCTCTAGAGGTGATACTGTCTTACAGAAAACTCATACAAAAAGGACTCCAAATTGTACATTTTTCAAATGCTATGTCCTCAGTTGACTTCCTTATTATATAGTATCCTCAAACTGGTAATAATTCCAGAAAAGTAGTTATGTTAGTCTGCTGCAGCAAAAACAGGCCCGTAGCTAACAACTTTTTGCTCAGGGGGCCCATGTTTTTCTCAGGGGGCCCACCACCAATGTTCCCTCTAAGCTGTGGAGTTTTGTGAGCAAGACTTCTACTTTGTGAGCTACTGCCATTAAAGTTGTGAGAGAGCAATTTGGCTGCCGCGTAAATTAGTTTGCTCTGGAGCCATCCTTCCTGAGCTAAGACAAAAATCTTTCTTTCTCAAGCTGTGCTCACCTTGGTTTTCCCTCAGCGCTGGCTGAGTGTACAAGAACCGCCCCTCCCCGCCCGTGAGGCCAGGCAGAGCCCGCGTGGCGCGGCACCCCCCAGATGGCCCGGCAGCCCCCTCCCCCACCCCCTCGCTTTCTGGGAACTCTCAGTCTGGGGCAGGTGCTGCACTCTATTCTTGGTGCTGGAGAGGGCAGCAGTGGGAGGGCTTCTAGTGTCCTGGCCCCACTGATGGCACCTGGTATATTTTGGCCACTGTGTGACAGAGTGGTCTAGATGGGCCACTGGCCTGATTCAACATTGGCTTCTCTTATGTTCTTATGTTATGTTCTTATGTTCTTATCTAAAAGGAAACTAGAAGCAAACTAGAGGGTCCTACTCTCAAAGTATATACAGCAATTTCAAGGGAAACTGAATATCAGCAATGTTTCATAATGGCGTTTCTTTGTAAAGGCTGTACATTTCTACAAAGGCTGTAGATTTCTACATGGGCACTAGCAAACATGAACTGGCCCTTTAGTGGCCATTGCCAACCCTCCATGGTGACAGCCCACCAAGAAGTTTCCAGGTACACGAGTTAATTGCCAAACTGCCTTCTTTCTAAAAGGACTTCTAAGAGGATTATTATGACCAGGGGTATATTAATCAATAAACAGATGTGATTAGCAACCAGCCAGCTGCCATGCCTCATACTCCTTGGTGTAGATGCAATACTGCTTACAAGCATATCCTTCAAAGCAATCCAGACGGGCTTGTTTTGACACTCCCCCCCCACAAAAAAAAAATCCTTTTGAACAGGGTGAGATCAGACCTTGATCATGATTTCTGAGAAGTGCTTAGCATCTCTGGGGAAAAAGTAGCTAGCTGGCTTACTTTCCTTCCTTCCCTCCTGTGAAGTTTGTAGGGCAAAGGCTAGGAATTTTACATCTTTTGTATTTGTTTACTTTGTTGCTAACTCTTTTGAAAAGTTCACTAAAAGAAACTTTTTAGTTTACCTTTCAGACCAAAGAGATTTTGTGAAAATGTGAAGAAGCCACAGATGGAAACAAAGGTGGTCCAACAAAAACACTGCAGCCATGGTGTGTATACACTGTCTGGAACAGCATGTCTACCATTCCACTGGGTTTAGGCAGTAAAACACAAATTTACCCTAATATCAAACAAACATTTTTTTCCCTTAGTCTCTGTCACGGCCAACTAAATTGAGTTGAGAATTTTGGAAATGAGAATAAAACCTGTGTACAGATGGGAATGCAGAAGTATTTTAGTCTAAGCCTTAAATTCTGAAACTTTTTTTTCATCCTGAATCTGGTATCTGACACCCAAGTGGCCATGTCTAATATCCTGTTTACCTCCTCACTGAATTAAGTGAAAGTATCCAGGGTGAAATGCCAAATGCTCCCATATGCCAAATGCTGAAATTCAATATTAATATGCTAGCAGTCATTATACCTGCACTGGGTTTATGTGGTACTGCCTGATTAAAGCATTAAATTTCAGGTAATCAATTAGCATGGAAGAGCAGAAAACCAGAAGCTGAACATTTTAGCGTGTTCCTTGGGGCATGGTTATAGTATAACAAAAAAACCAAGTCAATATGAGTAGGAAGCAAGATGTTGAACAGTTCATGCTTCCACTACCCATCATACTCTTTTATGATTTCCTTCTTTCTTTCTTTAAAATAAATTGGGCTCTCTGATGTTTCTTGAGGGGCTAAAATGCTTCCCCTTGCATGTAGAAAACTATTCACAAAGTCGATGCATAGCTGCAGTTTGCATAATATATATATCTCCGGGGAGGGGGGGGTGTTAAAAAAATCACACCCCACTCTGAATCCTATTTAGAAACCAACCTTTGAGTAAAAACATTATAACAGTGGTGAATACAGCCTGAACACATATTCTGTCCTTAAAAACATAGCAGTGGCTATGTGTTCAAACTATTTACATCACAGTTCAGAAATTAATAGTTCTATGTTCTCTTGATGTACCTGGGATGATGAGATTGGCAGGAAGATCCATGACATACATTTAAGCGACACTGAATGGGAATCGCTGTAATGAAAAATCACCTTATTACAACAAGTTTAATTTTAACCTTAAAGAGAAGTTACAATCCTGGCAGAAGAACACTGTTGATATGAACCCCCTGGGTGAGAACAAATTTAGAGTCCAGAGTTTTACTCTGGATGCCCCCTTCCCTTCTTTGTGTCTTTCATACATCTCTTGCGAATAACCATGCTGCTGTATTGATCTCTGCCCAGCAGAGATGGATTGGGACACAAAACAGCTCAGAAGCAAGCCAAGTGGGGCAGCCCTTATGGTGCTCACAGCCCTGAAGGGGCTGCTCAGCTGGGACCTGGACCATGGCTATGAGGACAATGTGAGTACACTCACCTGTCAGCACCAGGAAAATGCCTTGGGTTGCTATTGGTGCAATACCATGTTCTGCATTGTTTAATGTCAAGTTATGCTTTCTTCAGTGGACAGTTCAGTTTCAAATTTCTGCAGTTTCTAGTCCTATTACTTTGCTTATTAGGTGAACCATCAGATTGTGTTGGTTTACACTGAGTAATCTGCCTTGAGTCCCAATAAGAAAGGTGGACTATGAACAACATAAATAAAATAAACTGGTATGTTATAAGCCAAACGGCTGGTACTTGGCTTGGCTTGCTCCTGGCCACCAGCAGCTCACTGGGGTAGCAGTGTTCTTGGTAAGGAACTCTTCTGGTAAGTTGAAACCATTCCCGCTACCAAAGAAACACATCATCAGTGGTGTTTTCACCCCTTACTATGTAATCCACAAAGTGCTTCTGTTAGAGGCTTCCTAGTTTTATACCTCCTGATGCTTTTGATCCACATGCCACAGAAAAAACAAATCCATTTGGGATAAGGGGGATACAGTAGTGGGAGAAGAACAGGTCAGGGAAGGGACGAAAGATACTTTCCATTTCTGGCTCTTCTTCAAGCAGAAGTGATGATGGTAACCATGTCAACAACCCACCAGGCTATAAAATCCTGCTGCTAAATATCAGGTCAGTCACAGTAAAAACAGCAGCCATTTAGGCTTAATCCTGGATGAGACGGCTGACCTGACATGTATTACTGAGACCTGGCTACAGAGAGACTTAACTTCTCCCAGATGTGTCCCCCAAGGTGATACATCAGAACTGGCGGCCAGGAAGGTAATATCGCTGTACTTTATACGGACACTAACCCATTGCATGGCGTTCCATCCAAGAAACTTCTGGTTTTGAAGCTATGTATACAATGTTGTTATTGAGAGACAGGATTGGGATTCTGTTGGTGTACAGCCCACCCCGCTGTCTAACAGTCTCCCTGCCTGACCGACAAAGGTGGTCTTGGAGGTGGTGTTGATGTTGAAATAAGCACGATCTATCCTGCATAGATAAAGGAGATCACAAGAACATCCTGCAGAGGCCAGCAGAGGGGAGAACTAGTGAGTATAATGAGATTAGGGACCTCCTACTATTTTCAAACAGTCTTCTTCCTGTTTCCTGATTGGCTCAGTTTGGTCTCCTTCCTGCTTCTGCTGAGAACTGTTAGCCTGCTGACTCTCTCCTAGATAGTTAAGTTAGATCTCTCTCTCTCTCTCTCTCTCTCTCTCTCTCTCTCTCTCTCTCTCTCTCTCTCTCTCTCTCTCTCTCTCTCTCTCAACACACACGCGGAAAGAAAGAAAGAAAGAAAGAAAGAAAGAAAGAAAGAAAGAAAGAAAGAAAGAAAGAAAGAAAGAAAGAAAGAAAGAAAGAAAGAAAGAAAGAAAGAAAGAAAGAAAGAAAGAAAGAAAGAAAGAAAGAAAATACATGTGGAGGGAAGGAGAGGTAGAAAGAAAGCAACTTTAAATGCATCCTTTAAGCTCCCCCCTGCCAGCCAGCTTGGCTTGGAGATGGGATTTAATGCCTTTCCAAATTAAAGTTGCTTTCTTTCTCTGATCCCTCCCCCCCTCAATCAACCCTACCCAGGGAGGGGAACAGTGGCTGGGGAAGGGAAGACCAATCAGGGAGGCATGCCTCCACATTGCTTCTCCAGCCACCCTGCCAGGAACCACACAATACATTTGAAAGAGCCACATGTAGCTCCTGAGCCACAGTTTGGCCACCCCTGCTTTAAAAAGATTGTGCTCCACTTTACTGCATATCTACACTCTGCCAACAGGTGAGGACCCCTAGGCTGGTTGTCCAAGGGGACTTCAACATTCATGGCAAGGCTGGCATCAGGAGCAGCTCAGGATTTCATGGCCTCCATAACAAGCATGGCCCTGTCTCAGTAATAACTGGTACTACACATTGTGCAGGTCACACTCTCGATCTGATATTTTGTTCTGGGCGGGAGGAATATGACCTGAGGGTGGAGGAATTGATTACAGTTCCTTTGCCATGGACAGATCGCTATGTGCTTGGAACTAGACTTACAGTGACACCAAGATTCTGCAGGGATGGGGAGGATCTGTCTGCCACCCAGAACCAGATATTAAAATGGCTTTCTGATGGCTGTAGGGAACTTTCCTTTTGATATGGTTGGTGATCCTTCTTTCCTGCCCAACGTTTTTAAATGTTGTCTTTGTATGTATTTCAACTCTGGTTTTAATTGTTTTAATGATGGGGGGTTTCAGTGGTTTTACTGTGTTATGTTTTAATTTGTTAGCCACTGTGGTGGCCTTTGTAAGGGCAGAAAGGTGTCACATAAATATTGTAAAATAAAATAAACATATTAATTTGTGACCCTCCAAGTTGAATGCAGCCCATCAGCCATTTACTGTGGCTTGCCAGCTCACTCTCTTTTCACAGTTATGGACAAAGAGAAAACACAGGAAATTAATTAGGCTCCTGTAGACCCACTTTGCTGCTGCACTGTGGTCAGACAGGTGGGTCACAAGTTGTGCAGGTCTGACTTACTAAATTAAAAAATGAATGCTAGAAGTAGCATTTGCCCGTGCATTTCAAAGCTTATGGGTGACACCATAAGAAGGCATGTACGCCTAATTAACTTGCAGGCTAAAAGAAATAATGAGTCCTACTAGAGAATGCCAGAATGAATGCATTCTAAAAGCATTACCAGCACTGTATCATATTGTTTCCATGTATTTTTTGTAAATAAAGCTAAAGATTTGGAGTAAACTTCTCCACTTGCCACACAGTTCTGGAAGGACATGCCCCATTTAAAGCAAAGGAAAGATATTAATATGCATATTTTAGCACATAGATTATACTAAAAATAATTTGTCATAAGATGGGGAAAAAGTGAATGAAGAGGTGTCTCCTATAGACCACCGTTTTGTTTTACCTATTGTGTCTAATGAAGTGAAAGTTAAGAACTTAGAAATGCTCATACCCAAAATTATCTGAGAATAGAATAAGCCCTTTGAAAATGAATGAAACACTGAATGAAAAGGAAATGCATAAATGCTTATTTGTGTTACTGCAAAACTGATATATGGTTTTGACTGGTTGTGTTTGCAGTACTGTAATACAACTTTGGTCATACAGTAAAACTGGGATGACTGAATACTTAACTCATTTGTTATTTTATTGGGTGTTCTGAATGAAAGCCAACATTAGTGTTTATACAAAAATCATTATTCATACTGCCTAATAAACATAGCATAAATTCAATACATGTGTTTAAATGCCCAAAAATAAGACAGCCTTATTTAACAGCAAAAAAAGATTAGCTTCAAAAATAAAACGGTATTAAAATAATAATTTGAGAGCAAACCCAAGTATTAATGTATGTGAAGTGTGATTTTAGAGGAATGGAATAATTTAGATCCCAAACATGGACATTCAAGTGAGATCCCAAAATTGAAAGTAAAAGTTTATGGCTTGTATACCCAGACATGAAAAGAACATACTATTTTGAATAACTGAATGAAGCTGCTGGAAATGCCAGCCAGCACCCATTCTATTTCTGCCCTCCCCAATGTTCTCCATTTGTAATAGTTGTTAATTTTGTTTAGGTTTTATTTCTGGGTGTTTTGGTTTTTGAGTTCAGACAGAAGAATATGAAATAAAATGGCGGGGGCGCATAATAGAGGTTTTAAAATTATGCATGGGATGGACAAATTAAAAACAGGCAGTTTTTCTCCCCCCAATAGTAGTAGAACTTGGGAGTAGTAGAACTTGGGAAGTTGAAGGGCAAAAGATATAGGAAACAGGAAATACTCTTTCCTCAATGAGTATTTCAATTGTGGGATTTGCTATCTGTGGACATAAAGATCACCACGGGCACAGGGGGCTTTAAAAGAAGTTTACATGGGTTCATGGAGGAGAGATCCAACAATGGCTACTAGTTATGGTGGGTAATGGGAAACTGCATATTCAAAGGCAGTAAACCTCTGAAACCCAGTGCTAGCAGGCATCATCAAGGAGGGCCTTGACCTCTGTGCCCTGTTTACCGGCCTTCTAGGACAGCAGATAGGTCATTGTTTCTAAGCAAGCACTGTGTGAAGTAGGATGCTGGACTAGATGGATCACTGATCTGGTCCAGCAAGGCTCTTATTATATTCTTCTGTTCAGTATTTTAAGATTCTATTTCTTAATCAGTTCCTATCTCTTCTCACAGATCCATTTACTATCCAATGCTTTTAGATTTTTAAAGTGAAAGTGAATTTTTATCATTTAACTAAATAGGTTGTATTTTACAAATGCTGTGAACTGCATTGAGGGGCTGGCCAAAAAGCAGGCTACACAATAAATAACAGCCATATTTTAAACTCATTTTTTATCCTGGATCATAAAAGTTGCTTCTGAAGTGGCATGATTTGGGGAGAAAAAGCTTCAAGATGCATTCAGAAGTCCCCTCATTTTGTTTTCTGAACTACCAATAATTATGATACACATCAAGCAATGCTAGGCTCTACAGTTCTTGTGGTAGCATATTTAATAGCAGTTGGAAATGAAGGAAAAGGAACCAAATCTTTACTAACAGTGTTGCTTACCAATGAGCACTGATTCATAAGCAAACAGTACACAGGGACACTGATTTTCAGAAAGTCATTACACTATGATTTACAGAAAGATAGTCATGACTAAAATTTGTATTTTCTGTTTCTAAGTGATTATCTGTAATTTCTGCCATAGATACATTTGTTGTTGCTTATAAAGGTCATTTGAGGAAAAGTGACATGGTATAGCCTGATCTCATCATATCTTGGAAGCTAAGCAGGGTCAAGACTTAGATGGGAGACAACCAAGGAGGGTTCTGCAGAGGAAAACAATGCACTAAATCATTTCAAGTCCTAATGTTATGAAAAAGACGGTGGGAAACTATCCATCCATCCAGTTTCAAAACTCAGGATTGGCTCAAGATAGGAATTTTGTTATCCCAAGTTGGGTATAATTTTTTATTGTTGTTGTTGTTTTCAGGAGATCTGCACATGGTCTCAAGAGGCACTCTTTACCCATGTGCCTCAAACACCCACTTGTGCAGTGAACCATGTCCAGACCATTCATGATTTAACAATTTTAACTTTATTTTCTCCCAATTTAAACAAACCCAAAAAGTTTAACTTTGATTCATAAAAAGAAAGTGCACATGAACATTTTGCCCTTTTCTATAAGTTCTCCAGTCCAACGGTTAAACGGTACTCTTGTCCTCACCTTGCTTGTTTTTCTCTCTCCATGTCTCTAACTTAGCAAGCTTGAGGGCCTACTTCAGCACTATGGTAGTAAAACAATAAATGCTTATGAAATTCTCTCATCAGCTTGAATTTTGGTGAGCTCCAAAGGCTGCTGTGATGACAACTTTAGCTTCCCCATAAGATTTGACACTTATGTTTTACTGTCATTTCCAAACCTTTCAAAAGCCTGAAAAGAGGCATTTCCTTACTTTCTCATGCTCTGGTCCACAAAGTGAAACACCGAAATCCTCACTGGTAATAATAAAACACATGCAGACCCATGGGTATTTTGTGCGCTTTTAATTTTTATTGCCAGGAGGAGGAGGGCAAGCAGAGCAAAGAATCCCCCCCTTTTCTAGCCCTTGACCCTGGCTTCTTCTCCTTATCTAACTCACAAGGTCTGCACAAAACTCCTAAGTGAGTATCATTTGGTAGATCAGGCATCTCAGACTGAAATTGGATCGTGTGGATGCTATTCATCTCCCTTGCAATTCTGCCAATGCAATCAACATTTACATGCATACCCAAGTGTGCATTCTATTGAAAGTAGTGTGCATTCCATTAAAATAATGTAGTGTGAAGTGACCACACCTGCACCTGGATGCACATTCACTGTACCCTACAGGCCTTTAAACTGTGTAGGGATATATGCTCCATAGTTTAAAGGAACATATTGGGAACCAGTTAGACTAGGGATCCATAACTCAAAGAGTGAAGCTGATCATAAGTGATCTTGACTGAGCCAAGTGGGTTACCCTGACTGTGCTTGGCTGTGTCCTGTGATGATGCCTGGTTACATTGGTGACCAAATAACTTCTTGGAGGGGGTCAAAATACTGCCTCTCTCTGTTGTGCTCTGGAATGAAAGGTGGTGTTCTGCACACACCCTCGAAAATTTCATGTACCCAACAGAGAGATTTATTTATTTATTTATTTATGAGATTTTTATCCCATCCTCCCCTGCAAGCAGGCTCTGGGTGGGGTACAATGTACCAACAAACACATAAAAACAATTTCATATAATTTAAGTTAAAATCTAAAAACCCAACTAAACCTACGTGATGGCATGATGGAATACATAGACCTCAGGGATATAACTATATAAGACTCTGGCTGTGGCCTGCAGACTGTATTTTGTGCACCTCAGAGTTAGACCCTGATAGCATGCACTTGAATTCCATCTACATTCCATTTGTAGCCCATTAAACTGAAGTGGAGACCTGCCTTCCATTTAAAATAATGCTGTGTGGTAAATCTTACCATCACTAGGGTTCCAGACAAGGGATCCCTCTCCTTGTCTGGAACTTTTTGGCACACACCAAAGCATACTCAGAAGTGACATCATCGCATAGGGAACATTACAGAGGGACATTTTAGTGTTTGAGAAAAAACTCTATGGCAACCATAGAGTTTTTCTCAATGCTAGAGCGTCCCCTGCACAACTTGCCCTGTGTGATGACATCACCTCCGGGTGACACCATTACACTGGACACATTGGCATTCTTTGGGGTGGGGCTCCCCCTGCCAGCCAGATTTGGGCCCCTGAAAGCAGGCAAACCGCCACCTCCATCGGGGGAATGACAACCCTAATCAGCATGCTTGCATTTGGATGCATGTCTGATTGACACAAACCTTTAAACTGCAAGAATCATTCTTTGAAACCAACCCCCCACAATCCTTTCAACTGCAAACTGCAATGCATGTGGAGGAAAACGGCATCATGCCTTGTTTCAGTAGATCTTAAAGAATGTGAAAGATTTGTCTTACTCTGTAAACTACCAGCTCCACTGGAAGTGATTTGGGAAAGCAAATTATTAAATTACCAGCTCCATTGGAAGAAGTTTTGAAATGCTCTCCTCCCCACTGACCCTACCTACAAGTTTCCCCTCACCCCAGAGTGATCCAATCCACTGAAAAAAAGTTTCAGGAAGTAAGTCCATTGAATTGATTTCCTCTGGCCTGACCCTGATGTGATTTGGGGAAGTGAATTATTCAGAGGTGCTGCTATTTCTCTATCCCTCTAAGGAATATTCCAATGCCAGCTGTAAATGATTCCCCTATACTAAAGTGGACATCCTAGCTAAGATTCTTTAAGCAATTAGGAGTTAAAATAAGAATCTAAAATTGATGCATTTGGTTTTTGGAAGACTGAGATGGAAAGTTTTTTTTAAGTAAAATAATTGAAACCCCTAACTGATAATAATGCTATAGAATTTGCAATGTAACCAAAACAGATGGCCCTAGTTTTGGTGCTTTATCTGGAATTCTGATGAAAGATAATCCATCATAAAACTGAAATGTCCAACAGTTCTTTGTAAGAATCGTGATATGAGAGTGCTGGGACTTGTAGATAGTTGCTTCTATTGACCTAAATTTATATGTCCTTTACTTTAAAATGTAGTGAAGGGGGTTTTTTGCCCCACTTTGGGAGAATGCAGCTTCTGTTATTCTCTGCTTCAATACTATTTTTTTCCAAGGACTTGCAGGAAATCTATCCCATATAAAACTCATCAATTCAGTGCCCTGTCTGGTGACCATCTCTAATCACCTTCTTTTACACTGAGGTGCCAATTATTCCAAATGAAAGTAGCACATGATTGCTTGATGGGTATGCAACGTGCAAATCAAGAACCCCAATCTGTGTTTTTTAAAAATTACACAGATTCCCCAACCTAGAGCTGAAACGCCTTGCTATGACAGCAGGTCTCCCACTGGCAGCTTCTGTTCCCACCACTGCTCTGAACAGCAGTCAAAAGGGGTGAGAGAAGTAATGTAGGGAAAGCCAATTCCTACAGTAACCCTCTCCCCTGCTCCCACCACATCACATGCTGGACAGCTTCTTTTCAAAGCGTACAGAGCAAGTTACAAATGCCCCATGGAGGCTTTTGCCCTCTCATATCCTCAAAGACCCTTGTCAGGTATGCTTTTAAAAAGTTTAAGAATATGCTTTTATTATTTATTTATTTAATTTGATTTATATCCCGCCCTCCTCCACAAGCAGGCTCAGGGTGGGTCACAGGATATCAGTTGAACACATAGTATATTAAAACATTAAAAGCAAACAAACAACAATTTAAACAAAGCAAGAATAAAAGCCAAGTTCAGTCAGATCACAATGAGATGGTAATTATTCAGACAGTTCATGGGGCCACCTGGAAGGTGCTAGATTGGATGGTGATTAATAGTAACCTATTTACCAGTGATGCTCTGTTGACCTCTAAGCGGGCGAGGCACAATGGGCACTATAAACACTGAAAAGCAGCACAAACTGTGCAAGCAGTGCAAGCAATGTAAGCCAAGATGGATCAGCCATCCGCCGCCTCAGCCAAAAGCCTGGCAGAACAGCTCCATTTTACAGGCCCTGAAGAACTGTCATGAGTCCCGCAGGGCCCTGCTCTCAAGTGGGAGCATGTTCCACCTGGCTGGGGCCAGGGCAGAAAGGTGACTGCATGCCTGAGTGACTGTGCATCTCCACAGACTATTCCTGCACATAGTCTGAAAAATCAGAGGATACCTGATTCTAGAAGGATACAATACAAAGAGCCCTAACTCAAGTTCTAGTGAGTCTCACCCCTTGATTAGAACAGATTTTGTTCTGGAGACAGCAAGAAACTTCCATATTGGTAAATATCTTCTAACCCAGGGCTATCTGGAAAAACATTCAGAAAAAGACTAGGCATCACAGAACCTGAACATCTAGTTTGCAACTGACAACCAGTATTGGCTACTGAGAATAACAGTCCCTGTCCCCATTTTTGGATCCCCTCTCATGTTAGCCAGATAGGCAAAAGCAGGGATCACCTTCTGTCTTTAAAAAGACCCTCACAGACCCCCCCCCGCAGGGTTCCTAAATATTAATTTGAGAAATGCCACATCTGGGAATCTCATGGGGAGTGGTTATTGGTTAAAGTTATAGATCCATTTTTCTTCTGTTTTATATTTCCTTGAGCTTGCTCCTTAATTAAGAATCTTGAAAATTACATAAATATCAAATAAATAGATATTATGAATCAATCTCTGTGCCTGATAACAAGAAAGAGAACAATTTCCAAAACCTCAAGTGGTGGCAGTTCCTACATGTAGTGGCAGTAAAGGTAGGATTCAATTTGAGAGCCAGTATGGTGTAGTAGTTAAGATACCTAGAAGACCCAGGTTCAGATCCCCAATTGTGCCACGGAAGTTTATTGGGGGCCTTGGGCCAGACACAATTCTCTCAGGCTAACCTACCATGCAGGGTTGCTGTTGTGAGGATAAAATAGAGGAGGAGAATGATGCAAGCTGCTTTGAGTCTTCATTGGGGAGGAAGGTGGGGTACAAATGAATTAAATAAATTTCTTTGGCACAACATTTGCTGAAGTAACAAAAGTGACAGTATACTGAAGTAGCTTTCACACTGGTTTACCTGAAAGCAAGAGTGAGGTCTTTTCTTTGTAGGCTTTCTGTTAAGAACAGAATCGAAAAGAGGCATGGCTTCAAGAGCTGGACTATGTCAGGAGTCAAAACTCTTGTGAGGGACTAGATGATAAAGGTTTGAAATAGACACTGAAGTTGTTACCTTGTTAAAAGAGTTCTGGAGTTTAAATCAGCCATGACCTGAGTACAGGCAGGTGCTGATAAAACAGAACGGCTGAGAGAGGAAGAACTTGGTGAAAAGACAAGACAGCATTACTTGTAAGAAAAACAGATGAAGCATAAAAGAGTTCTATGCACACTGGAAAAAGAACAGATGGAACATGAGGAGATAGTACAACTGAAGTTAACACAACCAACAAATATTACTCCTGAAGATTTCATTACTTTCATTCCTTGAGATTACACACAAGTGTTTTTATCTAATTTTGAGAGAGCAGTACAGCAATGGGGTCTATCAGAAGAGGACTTGTGAGGGAGTGAAGTTATGAACAACTCTAATAGTAACTAGTAAACATTTCAGCCAGAAGCTCTGCTTATCAGGATGCCTTTAAAATGAGCATATTGTTTACAATGTGAATATACTGTTTACATACACACAGCTTATCTTCAGTCACACAGTGAAGACTCTTGTGATGTGGTGGCATCTACTGCTGAAGGATTTTTTTTTAAAAAAAAATTGCACTGTCAGTCTCCAGTGGCCAATCAGAAGCCTGCCTGGACAAAAAGCCCCACCTGGCTCTGTCCATTTTCTAAAAAGACTTGGAGGGTGCCAGGAAAAATGTTGGGGGGGACACCATGACACCTGTGGTGGCCACATTAGGGACCCTCATTCTACTGAAAGTCAAGTGGTATCCAATGCCCAGCAGGCATATTTTTGTCTTTTGGGTTTTCTACACAGATTGTAACAGACCATGAGGATAATTTCCTCTCAAAGGTGATGGGCGTGTTTGTGGAAATGCTTTGGGGTCAAGTGTCTGCATACAGTACCATACCACCTCCAAACAGTCTGACTGAAAGACTGAAAGTTGCCATGAAAAAAATTATTTGACATGAGTGGCCTGGGATGAAAATCCGGGATGGTTTTGGCATATAGTCTATTGAGTTTTCTGCTTTAGAATTAATATTTAGGAGTTATAGATTTAGATTTAGTTAAAGAATCCTGGGAAGAAAAACTTCTAGAAGCAAAAGTATCTGTGGTGGGAAGTTCTTTGCAATTCAGGGGTGGAGCCTGTGGAAGGCAGAGACTGGGGATGGGAGGGACTGTAGAGAGGTATAAATGTCATAGAATCCACCCGCCAATGAAACCATTTTCTCCAGAGGATCTGTAGCCTGGAGATCAATTGTAATCCCAAGAGATCTTCAGGCCCTACCTGGAGGTTGGCAATGCATTTTTTAAAAATATACTATGAAAAAAGCCTGAGACAAATAGAAGGAGTTGTATAGTAAAATGGCACATAATAGGGAGTTAGTTTAGCAGGTAAAGTTATGCTACTCTTAACATTATGAAACAACAAACACAGTTTGGAAGAGTCCTTGCTGCATGAGACAGAACAATGCAATGCAGTAAACCCCCATTTTATGCTGTTGCCAGAGGGAAAGATCAGAAGGGGGCTAAAGTGTGGTTGACAATGTAAACAGGTTGAAGACACACATGGAGGAGCTAACTTTAAAGGTGGTGCAAATAGTAAATTAAGAGGATGCAGGGCCGGCTCCAGGAATTTCTGCGCCCTAGGAGGGCGCAGATCCCAACCTCCCGGTTGGGCCTGGAGACCCAGCCATGCCGCCCCCCCTCCTTCCCCCCCCCAGGGAGGAGGGGGAGGGTGGACAAGCTGTGCCCCAGCTGGGTGCTCGGCGGCAGCGGCAGGGAGTCCCCGCTGGCCGCCGGCACCTCCCCCCCTGCAGGGAGGAGGGGGAGGGCGACTTGTGCGTGGGCGGTTTTCGGCAGCAGTGGCTGCAGTGCAGCGGGGAGATCCCACTGGCCGCCACCGGCCACCTCCTCCTCCTCCCTGCCCCTGAGGGAGGAGAGGGAGGGCAACTTGCGCCCTAGTTGGGCGCTTGGCGGCGGCGGGGAGATCCCACTGGCCGCCACTGGCCGCCTCCTCCTCCTCCTCCTCCCCCCCCAGAGAGGAGGGGGAGGGCGACTTGCGCCCTATCTGGTGCTTGGTGGTTCCGGCGGCGGCGGCAGCGGGGAGATCCCGCTGGTTACTGCTGGCCGCCGCCTCCTCCTCCTCCCCCCAGGGAGGAGAGGGAGGGTGACTTGCACCCTACCCGGGCGCTTGGCTGCGGCGGCGGTGGGGAAATCCCGCTGGCCACCACCGGCCGCCTCCTCCTCCTCCTCCCCCCCAGGGAGGAGGGGGAGGACAACTTGTGCCCTAGCCGGGCGCTTTTTGGCAGCGGCAGTGGGCGCCCGGTTAGGGCAGCGGGAGGGCGCTTTGGGGGGGGAGCGGGGCGCCATTTGGTGCCCCTGAGGCCGGCACGCCCTAGGCGGGCGCCTAGTTCACCCAATGGGCGATCTGGCCGTGAGAGGATGAGAATCAGAACTGCTGAAGCAGTGTACTGAAGAAAATAAGTTGTTCAGATAATGCTGTCAGAGACTGATGATTTAAAAGGATAAGAAAGGATAAAGTCAGTGTTTTTTAAAATTCCCAGAACCACAAAAGACTGTACTGGTTCAGTTTATTTATTCACTTTAAACAGTTGTAAATTAAATGTAAAATTCTAATCTTGCAATATGAGGGAACCAGGGAACAAAAATTCATATCTTAAACATTAAATCTTCTATAGAAAAGAGCAAGAGTCCAGGAGCACCTTAAAGGCTAACAAAACCTATGGTAGGGTAGGAGCTTTCATGAGTCACTGCTCACTTCTTCAGATACTTTCTAATTCAAGAAATTTTGTCAGTCTTTAAGGTGCTACTGGACTCTTAGGCTGCAGTCAGACATGCCATTTGGCACAGTCAGGAAGCACTCATATTTCATCCGCTGGTATCTGAGACAGAGTCGCTCAATCAGACATCCCAGTATAACCTGTTTCACTGAGGACTCAGCCTGTCGCTGCCCGATCAGATGGCACGGACGGGTGAGGGTTTTATGGTTTTTTGCCTGCTTTTGCACATGCACATAAATGAGGATGCAGTTTTTTGCAAACGTGCTTTCCAACTTCTGGGAGTTGAGTCTCCTCTATGACTGCTCACTAATCTTTCCATGGAGCACTGTGATCCCTTTGGTTCACAGTGAGCTGTGATCGCCTGACAAAGATCACTCCCAGTTTGGTGTAGTGGTTAAATGCACAGACTCTAATCTGGGAGAACTGGGTTTGATTCCCCATGCCTCCACTTGCACCTGCTGGATGACCTTGGGCAAGCCATAGTTCTGGCACAGCTGTCCTTGAAAAAAGAACAGTTTCTGTCAGAGCTATCTCAGCCCCACCTACCTCACAGGGTGTCTGTTGTGGGGAGGGGAAGGGAAAGGAGTTTGTCAGCTGCTCTGAGACTCCTCTGGTAGTGAAGGGCAGGATATAAATCCAATCTCCATCTCCTCCTCCTCCTCCTCCTCCTCTTCCTCCTCTTCTTTCCTGCTCATTTTCAAAGCTGGCCTAGAGATGGATACTATTATGCAGTTATGTACATATCACTAAGTGAACAAAAAAATGGCATGCAGTAGGGATGGAC
Source organism: Gekko gecko (assembly GCA_029375565.1). Classification (NCBI taxonomy): domain Eukaryota; kingdom Metazoa; phylum Chordata; class Lepidosauria; order Squamata; family Gekkonidae; genus Gekko; species Gekko gecko. Next base: position 92,789,802 of record JAPDNY010000010.1, on the reverse strand, counting down.
TGAGCAAACCATCTAACAGCCTGACAGCACGTTCGAGTGATCAGACTAGGGAAAATCCATCCATGGCCCATTGGCAAGTGTTAGGACTGGACTTTCCCAGGTGTCTTTCCACTCCATTTCAGGGGCGGACCAGGATGGGGTGCAGATGACTGTAGAACCTTTCACAGATGTTGCTTTCTGATTGTGCACTTTAGATCCATCAGGCATCGGCATCAAAGGCAGACCAAAAGGCATGTCTGATCACAGCCTTACTCTTTTCTACTGTTACAGACAGACTAAAATGCTACCTGTCTTTACCTATTAAATATTCAGTTCTCTTGAAAAAGCCATCTTTGGACCCAGCCGAATTTGTCAACGACCAGCCGGTTTCCAACCTGCCTTATCTGGGCAAGATAATAAAGAGGGCTGTGGCTATTCAGTTACAAGGCTTCTTGGATGAGGCTTCCATTTTAGATCCCTTCCGGTCCGGCTTTCTCCCAGGCCATGGGACGGAAACAGCACTTGTTGCCCTCACAGACAACCTCTGAAGGCATCTGGATCAGGACGGATTGGCAGTGCTGTTGTTGTTAGACCTGTCAGCAGCATTCAACATGGTCAACCATCAGCTACTGATCCAATGCCTTGCCAACACTGGAGTCCAGGGACTGGCCTTGCAGTGGCTTGCTTCCTTCCTCTAAGTTTGGGGGCAAAGAGTAGCACTGGGAGACCAGCAGTCCCAAAGGCACCCACTGGAATGTGGAGTGCCTCAAGGGGCAGTGTTATCCCCAATGCTTTTTAACATCTGTATGTGCCCTCTTGCCCAGATTGCCTGGAGGCATGGGCTGGGATGTCACCAGTATGCGGATCACACCCACCTCTATCTGTTGTTGGGTAGTCAGTCTGACTCCAGACCAGAAGATCTGGACCAGGCATTACAAGCCGTGGCTGGTTGGCTTAGTCTGAGCCAGCTTAAATTGAATCCAACAAAGACGGAGGTCCTATGCCTGAGCCAAGGCAGTCTGAGGGTAGAGATCCCACTCCCAACCTTTAATGGGGTTCTAATGGTGCCAGCGCCAGAGGTTAGGAGTTTGGGAGTGCTCCTGGATGCTTCCTTAACAATGGAGGCCCAGGTAGCAGCCACTGCCAAATCAGCCTTTTATCACCTTCGGCTGATCAGGCAGCTGGTTCCCATCCTCAAACGCAACAACTTAGCAACCGTGATCCATGCTAGACTACTGTAATGCCCTCTACATGGGGCTGCCCTTGTCTCAAATCCAAAAGCTGCAGCTGGTGCAAAATGCCGCAGCCAGGCTTTTGATGGGACTCCCAATCTGGGAGCACATCCAGCCTGTGCTAAAAGTATTGCACTGGCTATCAATAGCATATTGGATCCGTTTCAAGGTGCTGGTTCTTACCTTTAAAGCTCTTTATGGCCAGGGACCTATGTATCTGAGGGACCGCCTTTCCCCACGTGCACCCCAGAGAGCACTGCAATCAGGGACTCAGAACCGGCTGGCCCTCCCAAGTCTCAAGGAGGCCAGGCTAGTAACAACTAGGGCCAGGGCTTTCTTGGTGGCAGCTCCACTCTGGTGGAATGAACTTCTAGAAGAGATCAAGGCCCTACGGGACTTTTTGCAATTCCACAGGGCCTGTAAAATGGAGCTCTTCCACCAGGCCTTTGGAGCCGCCACCGCCATTGTCAACAACTGACAGTCTAAGGCTAGAGAGCCCTGGCCCTCCCTGGGACCCTGACAACAGCCTGAGCTAACTGCCTGAGATGATCTAAGGAGATCAAGAAGCCGATTGCGAGAAGAGAGAACCACTGTGTAATTAGCAATAGTAGCACTTTATTATATTTTTAAGACTAATTGCTTTTAGGATTGTTTAGATGTTTTAACTATTGTTGTCTAACCTATATTTTATGTATTTGTAAATGTTATGTTGTTTTGTAAGCTGCTCTGAGCCAGTCTTGGCTGGAAGGGGGTGGTGGTAGAATCAATCAAATCAATCAAGTTTTCATTCTATACATTTCTTGTAAGACAGACTAGATAGAGAGTGTTCAACTTAAATAGCAATGCAGCTGTAATGAGAACTTTTAAATAATAAAAGTTTACCTGTAAACTTCCCCTTGTCCACCTTTTCTCATTCAACAACTCTCCCTAAGTCTTCCAGAACAGCTATGAAATCTATGCATCGAAAATACAGCTTTACTGTGTTTTGTTTAGTACTCCAGTAGCAAAGAAAGGTGACTGACATATCCTCCCTTGCACGAAACATCCCCCAAATGTCCATAAAATATTATTAGTTGGAATCTGTGTGTCCACTGAGAGCACTGAGAGAGAGGGTGGGGGGAGAGAGAGAGAAGCATCACAGAGTATGAGAGATGTTGAGTAGTCTGGGAGATATTATAGTATGATGTCAGTGTTTCTAACTATGGTTTCTTTATTTAGTTCAATGCATTTTTTAAAAAAAGATTGACTGATTTGAGCTCCAGCAGACCTTTCTTCATGAACTTTCAGGCTCCTTGAGAATAAACAGGCCTCTGGCTCCCATTAGGTACTTGTATTAGTCATTTATCTCACACTGAAGAGGCATTCAGAAATGACAGTGCAAAACAGATCTTTGAAAAACAAAAGCTGTTCATTTGAGACAAGCAGGTTCTATACAAAGGGCATTCACTAGACACAGTGTGGCTTTTTGCGATGGAATGCAGGAAATTTTTACCACAGAATCTTAATTACATTAAACAAGCTGAACTAGTTCATCCAGCACATCATATCCAAGTTTAGAAGAACTCAATCAGGTATGCAAAATTCAATGATTGACTAAAGGTTTTATTTAAGAAGTACACACTGACCCTCACTGTTGACTTCATTTTGCCCTGAGAAAGGAATGTAAAGGGACAAGCATTTCTTCAGCAAAAAGATAATTTCAAAAGCACTGTGTAAATTTAAATTCTATAAGCACAACATGCACTGCCTATTTTATTGTAAAGAAAATTCCCTTCACATTATTGCATTATTATAAAGTAGCTTTCTCCCTAAATTAGCTTTGCTACTCCTTTTCCAAGCTAGCCACACACCCCCTACCAGACAAAGGATGTGATCTGGTGATCTATTGGGAAAAGTGTCGATGGCTGTGGATCTTTCCCGTCTTCTTTTTTCCCCAAGCAATCCCACTCAGCTCCAGGAGCGTTGATTCCCAGAGTCACAGGACCTTTGTGGATTAATAACCATGTGAATAATGCAACTGCACTGGGAAGGGGGAGGGGGACTCTTCCGTACCACTTAGCTGAATTCCTACTATAGCCACCCAGTACTATTTATTAACCGACATGGGTCCCATAATCCCACTAGTCAATTTTCTAGGGGTAGAATGGAACTGCTGGATAGAGAAGATGGGAAAGATTCCAGTGCCTTGTGCAGATGGATCAGAAATTTTACTACACACAGCTTGACCCTCTATGCAGGGAACAGGAGGCCAATTTCAGAGGGTAAACTGATATCAAAACAAAGTTTAAAATTTCGCAAAGCAGACTCTTATCACACCAAGTCTACTGGACTGCAAGGCTTTTGTTTCTTAAAATTTACTATTTTTCTATTTTCTCTGTACTTTTGTACCTCATGACATTACTTTTGACAAATCAGGTCCTGCTATGTCCTGCTAGTTAACGCCAGATGAATAACATCTTGCTGAATTCGTCTTCTCTCTGCACACAGGTCTAAAAAGCTTGGATATGCCCAGAGGTGAGAGCCCTTGGGCTCTTAGCCCAAGGTTCAGGCCTACAGTTGGGTAGAAGATCAAGCAGTGGAGAGAAAGAAGACCTTCTTGACTGCTGAAAGCCTCCCCTCCATTTCTTGTTTGGCTTGTTTTTTCTCTGTGTATTGGTAAAGCATTTTGGATCCTTCCAGGGAGAAATATGAAATATAATTGTCATAAGTAGGTTTCTTCTTGCTTAGGCCATTCCAACCATACTGATTCAGCTACCACAGCCATGATTTTTGGCATTCTGTTCCAAGGAAAGCCCTCCCTCCAATCATGATTTTAAAACAACAGCTACAATTCATTTCCTCTTCACCCATGTTTATCTTATCTAATACTGAAGTATCTGAAAAAGATTTCATGCAAAAACCCAACATATACACAAGTCTCAACTGGCTTCTGTTTCTTACAGACTGGCTCTTTTTGCCCTGGCAGCCAGGAAGATCAGAGCGAATAGTGCCTTTTAGAATGTCCCCAGTTGAATTGTTCTTGTTGTATTGAGCTGAATGTGAGTTGAGATTTTAGAATTTTAACTTTGTCAGTTTGTAAATATGTTTAAAATGTTTTAATGTTTCAAATATGTTTTAATTGTGAAGGCCAATGGCCATGAACAATAAACTTAAACTCAATTCAATATAAGTCTCAAAATTATTGATAAATTTACTTTAGTGTGATGCCAAATTTTAAAAAATCTCATTATTATCACTTTTTTATTGAAGCTTAAGAATTCTCTACCATAGACTCACTGACTGATCTTGGGCAAGTCATTTATGATGCAATCCTTTCTAAATCTACTAGAGTCAATAGGGTTAGAAGATTGCTGCTCCGGTTAGAATTGCATTATTATTGCTGTGTCTCAGTCTTAAATGACAGGAAGCAGCCAGCAGCAGGAGGCAATAGTTGGATGAAACGCGGAAGTACCAGGAGATTACTGGTAATTCTTTAACAATATTTGCCAATAGAAAAAACAAACAAAAGCTCCAGGAGAGTAAAGAATGATGGAATCATTTGTGATTTTTATAAACTATAGACACAGTTCATCTGAGCCGGTAGGAAGGGATTCCCATAAAATGTTTTAGCTTTGCATGGCTTGCATTAGGCATATAGCAACAGCAGGGAAGAAAGAGTGGGGAGAAAAAGCACCATGAAGTCGTATAACGACTCCCTACCATGCAGGTCCGTGCTGGCAGAGTGCTATGCCTGCAGAAAGGGATGGATCATGCTGCTTATTATTATTGGCCAGAGTTCATGCAGTTTTGATACAATTAACTGCTACATTATTCATGATTCCAATTTGGATTATTTTCTGTGAGATCTTGTGGTCTATTGGACTATAATGAAATTAAAAAATCAAATTGTGCCAGGATTAACTTTATTTAAATAATATTACATCTGTCACCCATTTTACAGAAAATATCTGGCATGTTGTGCTTTATTAAATACCACAAATGTTTAATATAGAACAAAATTAATACAAATCCATTCAGATCACCACTTCATGATTTGGTCTCAATCTACAACATGTTGGAATCAATCAAAACCTCTCCCTGACACCAGTGGCTATGTTTGAAACTCCTAATTACTATATAATCCATTTTAATTTACTTCAAAATGAGCACCAGAGGTGTATTTGCAGTACTTCACAAATCAAATATGACAGCTTTCCAGTACAGTCAGTTGGAAATTACTATGATACTCAATTACATGATTTGCACATGATGAAATAAATCTGCCAGGAATCAGGATTTACTTCATGTGAAAATGTTTCTAACACATCTTTAGTGATCACTGCTGATGTTGTCCAAGATGCACTCTTGTCTACAAAACACATTCCCTAATTTATTTGCCAATATCAGTGGGCAAACCTGACACATCAGATACACCACAAAAGGGGGGGATTCAGAGTCCACAAAAGGAGCATTCATTTGTAATGATCATGTGACACCAATGGTTTAGATCCACAGTTAATTTCCATGGAGTAAAGGGCTTTCCAAATACTGAGTGTGACTTCCTTCCCTCACCCTAGGGCTGCCAAGTTCCTACTGGGGATAACGTATCCTCTGGCTCCTGTTCCCCACCCCCACTCCTGTGGCTGGCAGAAGAAAAATAATCTTTAAAAAATTGCCATCAAGCAATGGTGTGATGTCACTTCCTGGATAAACCTAGAAGTCCCAGCAGTCCACTGTCACCAACAACGCCCACCATATCCTCGCCTCCCCCAGTCTCCCACTGGTTACCAGGCCATAGCAGGGACCAGGGGTCTTTTTGGGGGGGAGCCCACCGGAGCACAGCTCCAGGAGCTCAGGAGCCAAGCCCCGCCCCCAGCCGGCATCCCCGGGAGTCTTTCAGGCAGCCGAATGTCAATTTCAGCTCCATTATATCCTATGGGCCATTGAAGTCAATGGTGAAAACATAAGGTATACTCTGAGGGCTGGAGGAGAGGGGGTTTGAGGGAGAGGCTCCAAACTCACAGGGTAGCTGATGGAGCCTCTCCCCAAGATACCCACCAAGTTTCAAGAACATTGGATCAGGGAGTCCAATTCTATGGGCCCCCAAACAGGTTGCCCCTATTCCCTCCATTGTTCTCTATGGTGGGATAAAAGTAACTTTTTTCCCACCATAGAGAACAATGGAGGGAATAGGGGCAACCTGTTTGGGGCCCTTAGAATTGGACCCCTGGTCCAATGTTCTTGAAAATTGGTGGGTGTCTTGGGGAGAGGCTCCATCAGCTACCCTGTGAGTGTGGAGCCTCTCCCTCAAACCCCTCCCTCCAGCCCCCAGAATATACCCTATGTTTTCACCATTGACTTCAATGGCCAATAGGATATAATGGGGCCAAACTGTCGCCAAATTTCTTTCATTCCCTCCTTTCCTTCTCTCTTTTTCCTCTTTCCCTCCTTCTTCTCTTCTCTCTTTCTTTCTTTCCCACCTTCTTCTCTTCTCTTTTTCTCTCCTTTCCCTGTTTCCCTCCTTCTTCCCTCTCTTTCTTTCCCACCCCTTTCCTTCTCTTTCTTTCCTTCCTTCTTTCCTTCTCTCTACTCTCTCTCTTTCCTTCCCTCTTTCCTTCCCTCTTTCCTTCCCTCTTTCCTCCTTCTGTGGCCCAACTCTCATGAGAAGGAGTTTAAATGTTAAACCCCTTCTCTCTTAGCTCCCCCACCCAGGCCAGCTGGGGAAGGGAAGGGGAGGCTTTTGAAGATGCCTCCCCCGCTTTTGCTTCCCCTTCTGACATCACTTCTGATGATGTCAGGGGGTGTGGCATATGCTAATAGCCTAATAGCTCATTAGCATACCATATGCTAATGAGCTCCTGCAGCTGTTTTTCTACAAAAAGACCCCTGGCAGGGACAATGCCATCATATTAAAGCCATTAAAAATATTACATGGAGTCAATTCCCCTTGGCTTCACAGCACCTTTTCAAGCGCTGAAATGGCTGCCCCCCACAGAGAGGAGGAGACAAGAGAGCAAAGATCCTGGCATTTAAAAATGCAATGTAGTACATAGACCAACATATTTTTAAACATGTTTAGCTATTCTGTTGATTATGGATGTAGAAAAGCTATTAAGTGGAACAAAAACTGGATAATAATTACCTGAGAAGCAGTGTACTGTAAAATTATTTGTTTATGGTACTGCTTGCTGTACACTTTAAATGCCTGAATTGTATTGATGTCTTTGGTCTCAGCTTGGACATGTACACACTTCGAAGAACAGCAATTTGGAAAAAAAGTGTTCAGACAGAGCTAAAGGAGCAGCTGGTACTAATGCTATGTGAAAAGAATGTTCCCAAAAAAGCTCAATGCTATCCATCATGTATCTCCTTCTAGTATTTCAAAGTCATATAGGAAAGTGCTAATTACTGCTCTAAGTAAGAAAGAGGAAGTCCAACATGGGTGGAATTAGAAGAGATACTATGACTCAATCATCACAGGTTCAATTTACTATTACTTCAGGTCTGTCCTGAAAGCGACTAAGCATTCAGTGGACAATGAACAAAACTTCAAACTCCTCCTTATCCACTTATCTTATGACAGTAGCATTCCCTTTCACTTTAGTCAGTGTGCCTATCAAAAAAACTACAGGTTACGAATTCATATTTTTATAGCTATTTACTAGTGAGTAAATGATATCTTGTTGCATTATTAACAGCATTTATTCAGGATATCTGTTCATGCCATGTATTAAATCTAATGGGAGGGGCTGTGGCTCAGTAAGAGAACATCTGCTTTGCACACAGCAAGTCCCAGGTTCAATCTCCAGTTTAAAAGGCATTAGGTGGTAGGTGATTTGAAAGAGCCCTTCTTGAGGGCTATTGGCAGTCAGAGTAGGGAACACTGATCTTGATAGACCAATGGTCTGATTGTCATGTGTTCAAGTATTACCATCTCATTGTTCTGGCTTTATGTTTATTTGGTGTGTGTTACCTGTACCTCTCAGTCTTAAGTGAATGTAAATCTTCATTTGAATTCAGTTTCTACAAACAACTGGGATGCCCAATAAAATATTGTTTTAATGTAGGATCAGTGCTGCTTGATCAGACCCAAAGGTCCATATGGCTCAATATCCTGTTTTCCTCAGCAACCAATCAGAATTTTCTGGGAAGACAGAGGCAGAAGAAGAATGTTACAGCCATTCTCTATTGTCTGTCCCAGTCCAGTAACTGTAATTCAGAGGCACTGATTTGACATTTAAAAAGAACAAATAAAAACACTGAAACTCCTATTTAATTACTGACATCAAAATATCTGCTATAACAGAACAGAAAATCAACATCCATCAGTGCTTCTCAAGGAACAATATTGTGATCCTTACAAATAACACAGAAAATAGAACTAACCTCACTTGTAATGCCCATTCTTCTCTCGAAACAATTGCTTGCATTCTCGATTTGCTGACATCAACCATATTTTGAGTTTATGCATTGCTTTGCATCTGCACAGTTGGTGACAATCATCATTCACCAAAACACTTGGCAGTTGGTTGGTAGCTGTTCATGCTCAAAATCATATAGAGCAAGACATTACGACACATGACATATATGGAACATCATGTGATTGACTGGGTAATACAATTTTCCTTCTTCTGAGCGTGAACAGTTCCCAAGCAACAAAGCAACAACATGTATGCACAGAAATACCATCTATACACAAAGTATTTGTGATCCAATGTATAACACTTGGTGAACAGCTAGTTTTTTTTTCACTCCTTCCAAATTACAATCAGATTCACAGAAGAGTTTGTCCATCACTGTTTTCAAAGGAAAGGTTCCCGCTAAAAGATTCATGGTTTTTTTATTCTCTGACCTAGCTGAGTCATTCACAGCAATTTGTTTCCCCTCGGACTGAGGGATATTCTTGTTCTATTGCATTCTCTCTGCATTTACCATTGGCTTCGAGTTTCTTAGCTGATCTGCAATTTAAAGTAATTACAATAAATACAAATTGATAATACAAGAAAAGCTTTAAGCTATATTAATTTGTTCAACCTATCAGGGTTTTTTGTTTGTTTTGTATGAAATCTATTAGTTGTGGTGAAGTGCTGTGTAACTTAAATGTTATGTAACTAATTCAAAGATTTGTTTTGCATAGCTCTGAAAAAAATATGCATACTGCGGTGCAAAAGATTTATCGCTGCTGAACAGATAATTAGTGCTATCATGTCTGATACCACTGTTGATTAGAGATGGGGGCAGGAAGACATGAGTATAGGGAATCAGTCTTCATACACACATGAAACCAGTGATCAACACTATCAAAGTCTGGGGAAACAACATTTGGACAGAACTGGCTGCTACCATGTCTACTTCCCATACCAGTTCTGCCTGCTGTAAGGTGGAGGGAAGGGAGTTGGCAAGTCCATGTCCTTCTACCCTCCATTCCTGCTTCAGAAGAAGCATCTTCCCGTGTCTATTGTCTTGCCTGGGCACGGTCTCTCAGAATACTAACAGCACAAATCCCCTGACTGACAGCATGCGATGGTGTAGAACCCTAGGAATCTGGGGTAAAGGGACCCCAGAAACTAGCATCACATAATGCTGCAATGTCACTACCAGGTACATAACTGAAAGTGACATTGTGGTATCATGCAATGTCAGTGCCCCCTCCAATTTTGCTCCCACTGCCCACCACAGCTATCATATTTGTTACCGTAGCAAGCAACCTGGTCACTCTAGCATGTCCTTTTGCATGCCAGTACACTTTATCCTAATCTGTTGTTTTGCTTGCAATTATTGCATGCCATAAGGCAATGTACGAATAAAAGCCTGGCTATGTATCACTAATTCACCCTTCCTGGAATAAGGTGTATGCATTTTGATGCCCTCAGATTATCAGCAAGCATGTTTGAGCAATTTATTGAAAGCATCATATGCCATTATATACTGGAGCCTTCAGACAGTCACAGTCTGTGATTAGGTAGTAACTGCAAATATCAGCAAGTGACGAGGAAGAAAACCAGGCATCTAAATTCACCCTGTCAAACACAATTGCCTTATTTGTGAAATTGTGGGGATTTCTTCACTCTGCCTAGAGGAAAGGATGTTAAGACCATTTCAAGTTGTAAGAAAGTATTTTCTTTGAAAAGAAAAATGGCACCATTGTTTCAAACTAATACAAGAAGTATATCTGATAAATAAAGTATTACCATATGATTCAAACTATTGACTTAGAAGACAAGCCTGACATTTGAATCCAGTATGATCCGATCAGGTCTGTACAGGCAATTCAATTTACAGTGTGTTGTGTTTTACTTGCAATTGTCCAGGGAACACAGTAACAATACCTTTGTCTTTTGCATAGGTAACCAGACAGCTTCACACATATACATGTTTTTAAGGTATGTGTTTCCTGAATGTGGTTATTCAGATGAAGATCATTAGCAAAAGAAATGGAAGGAAGGGAAATATTCCCATAAATCATCATTCATCAACTAAAGACAAGTAGTACAGACAGGGGTCTTTTCGTAGAAGAACAGCTGCAGGAGCTCATTAGCATATGGTATGCTAATGAGCTATTAGGCTATTAGCATATGCCACACCCCCTGACATCACCGGAAGTGATGTCAGAAGGGGAAGCAAAAGGGGGGAAGCATCTTCAAAAGCCTCCCCTTCCCTTCCCCAGCTGGTCTGGGTGGGGGAGCTAAGAGAGAAGGGGTTTAAAGTTTAAACTCCTTCTCACTAGAGTTGGGCCACAGAAGGAGGAAAGAGGGAAGGAAAGAGAGAGAGTAGAGAGAAGGAAAGAAGGAAGGAAAGAGAGAAAGAAAGAGAGGCAAGAGGGAGGGAAACAGGGAAAGGAGGAAAAAGAGAAGAGAAGAAGGTGGGGAAAAAGAAAGAAAGAAAGAAAGAAAGAAAGAAAGAAAGAAAGAAAGAAAGAGAGAGAGAGAGAGAGAGAGAGAGAGAGAGAGAGAGAGAGAGAGAGAGAGAGAGAGAGAGAAGAGAAGAGAAGAGAAGAGAAGAGAAGAGAAGAGAAGAGAAGAGAAGAATGAGGGAAAGAGGAAAAAGAAAGAAGGAAAGGAGGGAATGAAAGAAATTCAGTGGCAATTCAGCCCTATTATACCCTATGGGCCATTGAAGTCAATGGTGAAAACATAGGGTATATTCTGGGGGCTGGAGGGAGAGGGTTTGAGGGAGAGGCTCCAAGATCACAGGATAGCTGATGGAGCCTCTCCCCAAGATACCCACCAAATTTCAAGAACATTGGACCAGGGGTCCAATTCTATGGGCCCCCAAACAGGTTGCCCCATTTCCTCCATTGTTCTCTATGGTGAGAAAATAAGTTATTTTTTTCCCACTATAGAGAACAATGGAGGGAATAGGGGCAACCTGTTTAGGGGGCCATAGAATTGGACCCCCTGGTCCAATGTTCTTGAAACTTGGTGGGTATCTTGGGGAGAGGCTCCATCAGCTATCCTGTGAGTTTCGAGCCTCTCTCTCAAACCCCCTCCCCTCCAGCCCCTAGAATATACCCTATGTTTTCACCATTGACTTCAATGGCCCATAGGATATAATGGAGCTGAAATTGACATTCGGCTGCCTGAAAGACTCTCCGGGACGCCGGCTGGGGGCGGGGCTTGGCTTCTGAGCTCCCGGAGCTGCGCTCCGGTGGGCTCCCCCCCGAAAAGACCCCTGAGTACAGATATTCCAATAGAATATCCCAGGATATGCTACTGTTTTAGTTGCACCACTGCTGACTCTGGACCGATGAGTTAACCAAGTTTTGGATAATTTTGTGCTTAATGCACAATATATTTTTCATTCGCACAATAGCTGCTTTGCTATATACCAGTGATGGCAAACCTTTTAGAGACTGAGTGCCCAAACTGCAACCCAAAACCCACTTAAGTATCGTGAAGTGCCAACACGGCAATTTAACCTGAATACTGAGGTTTTAATTTAGAAAAAACAACTCACACATTAACATCTTTTGTCTTAAAAGAAAAACATGAGGTTGGTAAGCCAGGCCATATCAGTGAGCTGTGGATATTCCTGCCCTTTTTCATTCATAAACAGCCTAATTTCATCTAAGCAGGCTACAAATCTCTCCAGGACTCGTCCTCTGCTCAGCCACCGGACATTATTGTACATAAGTAAACAATTATACTGTGCCTGAACCTCCTCAAGAAGTGCTTTAAACTGTCGACAATTCAGAGCACGAGCCACGATGTAACAACACAAGGAGGGGAGAGGGCCAATAATAAGTTATTGGGGGTACACTAAAGAAAACAAAACAGTCTTCACCTGCTGGCAGAGGGTAACGATAAGAGTCAGACAAATGTGCCTAGGGAGGGTGCCCTAAAATCTTGGTACCATGTGCCAAATGCATTTTATCTCTTTTTTAAAAAATTATATGCATTGGAATTTACAAAATAATATGAAAATATTAATTATTTAAGATAAAATAAGAAGAAATAAATGTCAGAATGCACTGTTGCTATTGTTCCTGCAGGTGCAACCAAAACATCCACCATCAGTTATAACCTTGCCTTGCTTTTTTGTGCTTTCTATTGTGGACTGGCACAAGGACCACTTGTGCAGTTTCACTCTTAATCCTCTGCCTTTTCTATGCCACTCTCGGTCTACCAGTATCCACCCCTATTTTTCACCTTGCTTTGCCTCTCTTGGGGCTTCAGATAGTTGGCTCTGCCTGCTCTTAAACACTCCCTACCTTCTAGAGTTGACAGATATTTCCTAATCCCTATCTTCTAAAATTATCAGCTACAATCTCTATTATTGGCTACCAAATATAAACCTCTGAGTCATGCTTCCACCTTTCATGGTGTGCTGAATGCCTTCCTTTGCCTGCCTTCTTGTGATGCCAATTGCCTCCCTGTTTCCATTCAGCAATTTTAACTGTCTATAAAACCAGAACATTTCCTCTTTTCTATCTGGAGACAGAGTATCTTGAGTGGAATGAATGAACCAAATGAAACAAAAGAAATTTGCATTACAAAATCAAAATGAAAAAGAACGTGACTACTATGCCCCAATAGGGTTGCCAGCTCCAGGTTGGGAAATTCCTGGAGATTTGTAGGCAGATCCTGGGATGGGTGGAGTTTGGGAAGGGGAGGGGGCTCAGTAGGGATGTGATTCCATAGAGTCTACACTCCAAAGCTGCCATTTTCTCCAGGGGAACTGATCTCTGTAGTCTGGAAATCACTTGTAATTCCAGGAGATCTCCAAGCCCCACCAGGAGACTGGCATCCATAGCCAGATACCTGACAATAGACATGTTTTAACTGGCTAGTGGATGGGCCCCTATTGTGTGATCTCTCCCTCTGATGAGCACAACCATGGCCATAATCACCAATACACCAGTAAAAAGATACCACACATATATACATGTAGATTGTATGCTGTAATGATTTTAACTTCTGGAATGATCTATTTCTTGATATGTTCTTGAAGTCTTTATTCTAGTCATATATTATTTCCAGAATTATGTATATGTCAGTGATAACTTCTTTTATTTATTTATTTGTATTTATTGGCATTGTTTATAATTCACCTTTCTTGGACTCAAGGCAGATTACACAGAGTGAGTCAATACAATCAACAGGATGGGGCATTCAGTGAACAAAGCAATAGGATTAGGGTTGTAGCCAATACCTTAAATTGAGCCCAGTAACAGCTGGGTAGCAGAATTGGAGTAGTATGCATACACTCTGTCTAGGTCTCAATAATAGCCAAGCCGTGGCATTCAGCACCAGTGGAGTTTCTTAACTAATTTTGAGGGGAGACTAATGCACAGTGCTTTGCAGTAGTTTAGACCCAGGCGGCCAGATCAGCTGTATCAAGGTAAGGAGCCATCTTATGGGCTAGGCTTAGTTGAGAGAAAGCCTTTTTTTGCAGCTGCATTAACTTGCTTCTCCAGCAACAACACTGGATCTAGTATAACCCCAAGGCTCTTAACTGAGTCAACAAGTATGGTGTAGTGGTTAAGAGTGGCAGGCTCTAATCTGTAGATTTGATTCAGAGCTCTTTCAGCTCCAGCTACTTCACAGGGTGTCTGTTGTGGGGAGAAGAAGGGAAGGAGATTGTAAGCCACTCTGAGACTCCGAGTGAAGGGTAGGGTATAAATCCAACTCTTCTTCTTCTTCTTCTTCTTCAAGGATTATCAACTCCAATAAAAATGGGGAACACAACATCCTTCAGGTTCTCTGCCTTCCCAGCCAGCATCAACCCTGTCTTTTCAGGGTTTAGTTTCTTTTTTTAGTAAATACAGTTTATTATTGGATATATCACATGTTCATACATTTTCAACCAACCTACATATCCATTTTTCTAATTTCCCTTCTCCCCCCCAAACAAGGCTTCCCGCACTGCTCCAACCCCATTAATATCTCTCTTGTTCTAGTACAGTTACTTCTAAACTTATTTTCTCTTACAACCGGTAACAATTCAAAAGTCTAATTCTATTTCATTTTCCTCTTAATAACTATCAAAGCAGATCAAACCACGTTTAATGTCCCAATTTTTCAACAAGTATTTTTGAAAGTCTTTCCAGTCTTCAAAGAAAGTTTCATCTTCTTCGTTGTTTAACTTTCTTGTTAATTTGTCCATTTCTGCCAAAAACAACGTCTTTTAATCCATTCCCATGTTTCAGGTACTTTATCTTGTTTCCAACATTGAGCAAAAGTCAGTCTTGCTGCTGTAGTCAAGTACCATAGTAGTGCTCTCTTGGCTACATTTATTTCTTCCATTTTAAGACCTAACAATAACATCTGTGGGTCTTTCTTAAAAGTACAATTCAAAATTTTTTGTATCTCATTGTGGATCTCTGTCCAATACTTTACTGCTTTATCACATGTCCACCACATATGGTAAAAAGACCCTTCATGTTTCTTACATTTCCAACATTTATTAGACATACTTTCATTTATAATAGCAATTTTTTTAGGCGTCATATACCATCTGTACATCATTTTATAACAATTCTCTTTAACATTTACACAAGTTGAAATTTTCATTGACTTTTTCCACAAGTATTCCCAAGATGTCATTAATATCTCATTATTAACATTTACAGCCCATTTTATCATTTGCTCTTTTACAGTTTCATCCTCAGTGTACCATTTCAATAAAACCTTGTACAGTTTAGAAATCATTTTTTTTCCTTTCTCAAGCCATACAGTTTCAATTTCAATATTCTTTTCTCTAAAACCATGTTCTTTTTTATCGGTCTTAAATAAATCATAAATCTGTCTATACTTCAACCAATCATATTCTTCCTGCCCATACGAATTTGGATAATTCTTTCTGCCACGAATCCAGTACTTTCCTTTGTTTTAGTATTGGAATAGTCTGAAATAGAAACATCAAACGCGGCAAGATATTCATTTTTACAGTCGCGATTCTTACCATCAATGATAAATTCAAAGTGTCCCATTTCTTCATATCTTGCTGAATCTTGTGCCACACCTTTTCATAATTGTTTTTAAACAAATCAATATTTTTCATGGTTAATTCAATTCCAAGATATTTAGTCTTTGTAACTACTTCACATTGAATTTTCTCTTGAAGTTCTGTTTGTCTTTGTTTCGTCATATTTTTGCACATCACTTTGGTTTTACTTTTATTAACATAAAATCCCGCAACTGAACCAAATTCTTCAATTTTTTCCATCAATTGTGGTATTTTCTCAATTGGGTCTTGGATCATAAACATTACATCATCTGCAAATGCCCTGTATTTATAGACAAAACCTTTCACTGTAAGTCCTTCAATACTGTTATCTTTTCTTATCGCTGTCAATAATATTTCCAATATCCAAATAAACAACAACGGGGATAACGGGCAGCCTTGACGTGTTCCCTTTTGGACTTGGAAGAAGTCCATCTTTTCTTTATTTATATTCAAAGCCGCTTTTTGTTCTGAATATATTGCCACAATCATGTTTAAAAAGGACTGTCCAATGTCCATTTTTTCAATAACTTGCAGCATGAACTCCCAATTTAAATTGTCAAAAGCTTTTTCCGCATCTAGGAAGAGGAATCCAACTTCTTTTTCAGGATGCTTGTCATAATATTCAATTGCATCTATCACCACTCTTAAATTGTCTCTGATTTGTCTGTTTGGTAAAAATCCAGCTTGTTCTTCCGCTATTGTATCTTTCAGATATTTTTTCAGTCTCTCTGAAATTATTTTTGCAAATAATTTGTAATCGTTATTTAATAGCGATATTGGCCTATAATTCTTTACTTGAGTCAAATCCAAACCTTCTTTAGGTATCAATGAAATGTTTGCTTCTTTCCATGAATCTGGGATCCGTTTGGTCTTTCTTATCTCATTCGACAGAAGTACTAAAATAGGGGTTAGCTCCTCTTTAAATTTCTTATAAAACTTTGCTGTAAAGCCATCTGGTCCTGGAGCTTTGCCCAACTTTGCATCTTCTATCGCCATTGTCACTTCTTCTTTCGTTACTAAACCATTTAATAATTCCTTAATTTGTTTTCCCAGCTCTGGAACTTCAATCGTCTCCAAATATTTCTTGATTCTCTGTTGGTCAATTCCTTTCTTTTTGAATAATTTGGCGTAATATTTTTAAAAAGCCCTTTTTATACCATTCAAGCTCATAACATCCTTTCCATCTTCAATAATCTTAGATATAAAATTCCTTTCTTTTCTATTTTTCAATTGCCATGCTAAAAACTTTCCTGGTTTGTTTGCACCCTCAAATGCTTTTTGCTGTAATTTCTTCAAATTCCAATATAATTCTCTGTTTAGTAGAACGTTCAGCTGATCTTGCAGAAAGTGGATCTCTTTAATAATCTTCTTCTTCCCTGGTCTTTTCTTTAATTCCTTTTCTTTTTGTCGAATTTTTTCATGAAGGTCTTTCTGTTGTTGGATCTTTTGCTTTTTGTCCTTGGAGTTCAGAGAGATAAGCATACCTCTCATTACTGCTTTGTAAGCATCCCATACAACTTGTATATCCGTACCTTTATTCAAATTCAGTTCAAAAAAACTTTTCGTTTCCTTTTTTAAGATCTCATTAATTTGTTTTTGATCCAATAAATCTTCATTAATTCTCCAATATAACTGTTTAGGTTTTGCTTTAGATATCCAAAGTAGGGGATTATGATCAGAGTTAGTTTTCGGTAAAATTTGTATTTTATAAGTTTTTTGCGCCATCTCCTCTGACATCCAAATCATGTCAATTCGAGAAAAGGAATTATGTCTATTCGAATAAAACGTGTAGTCCTTAGTCTTAGGATTCCACTTCCTCCAAACATCTTCCAATTTCTCTTGCTTCATCAATTGAAAGAAATTTTTTGGTAACTTTCCAACTGTCTCTCCACTTGCTTTGGACTTTCTATCCAATGTGTTATTCACTGTACCATTAAAGTCTCCAGCAAGAACAATTTGGTCATAAGTTAAACAATCCAACTCTTTAGTCAAGTCATTGAAGAAAGTCTCTTTTGCACCATTGGGTGCATATATATTTATAAGCAATGTCTTTTTTCTGTTCATCAGTATTTCCACGCCAACATACCTTCCTTCTTTATCCGAGAAAATTTGTTTAGGATCCAATTCTTTTGAAATATAAATCACTGTTCCTTTTTTCTTATTAGTTGCTGAGGAATGAAATTCTTCTCCCAATTTTTTATTAGTCAAATATTTGTTGTCTTGTTTTCTAATATGTGTTTCTTGTAAACAAATTATATTACATTTTTGTTTCTCCAGCCAATGATTCACTAATCTTCTTTTGCTTGGTGAATTTAGTCCATTTACGTTCCAAGATAAAAATTTGTAATCCATAGTGGTGTTGAGTTAAATATCTTTAAAATCATCCAGATTGCTCTCTTTAAATCTGTATAAATCTCCTTCAGATTTAAGAGTAGATCTCACCGAGTTGTACATAAATGTAAGTCCATATGGAATCTCCCATCTGAACCTAATGTTCATTTCTTTTAGTCTGTCTGTCAATTTCTTGAATTTCTTTCTATCTTGTAGAATCGGTCTCGGAATTTCTCTCAAAATTATTATTTTCTTTCCATTAATTTCCAACGGTTGTGTAAATTGTTTCTTGAAAACGTCTTCCTTCATCTTTGTTGTCACAAATTGAACAATCACATCTCTGGGTAATTGCTTTCTTTTGGCATAAGCTGAATTTACTCTATAAATCAAGTCAAAGTCTGCATCCAAATCTCCCTCATCTTCCCCTACATAAGTTGTCAATGTCTTAATTACTAGAGCCCGTAGATCCTGATCTTCCTCCTCTTCTATCCCTCTCAATCTCAAATGATTCTGAGTAGCCCTATATTCCATCATGGTCTCCAGTCTTGTATTTTCTAACAGGGTTTTTTAACCTTTTGTTCCATATCTTCAGATTTTGTCACCAGACTTTTGACTTCCTTTTTGAGTTCTTCTGTATCTTTTTTTATCCCTGACACTTCTGTAAGTACCAGTTCTTTCAGTTCTTCCATATTTTTTTTCTGTACTTGGACTTGCACTTGTTCTATTTGCTCCAATTGAATTTGCAGCTGTTGTTGTAGTTGCTGTTGCAGCTGTGATTCTATTTGTTTTCCAAGATTCTGCACCACTTCGGTCATCCGTTTTTCCATCGCTTCCATAGCTGCTTGCCACTCTTTTTTTCCTTTGCAGTCATTCTTGGGCTAGGTGATGAAGCAGCTCTGGGTCTTGACCTCAAATCCGTCTTGGAGACAACTTCAATGCTAGTCAGTCTTTGTATTAGCAGTCTTCAACCCAAATCGCCACCTTTAAAACTTGTTTAAACGCTTTTTCGGCTTGAAAATAACTTTTTAAAATTTAGTCCTCCCCAAAATGTCGGGCGCAATTTCTCTATGATTTTCTGGCTAGAGTAGGCTCCTTCCAAACTTCCTGTTCATCTGTCCGTCTCTGTAATCCAACTTCTGGTAAGGGTGGTGTCACACAATAAAATGTCCATCCGTTTCGAGCACAACAGCCTCTAAAACCTCCACTCTAGCCCACTTCCTGTATCATAGAGTCACAGTTAGTTTCGTTTCTGCTACGTAAAGTTTAGACTTGACTGACCACAGGAATGCAAAACAAAGTCACTTTTCAGCCTTTTTCTCTAAAGGAAAGCTTTCGTTTTACTTTTAATTCAAGCGGAATAGTTCCTTAAAGGTTTCAACGCTTATCCGTACATTTCAATTTCACAATCTTCTTTAAACCGGTAAGCTCTTATTCGTTTGTTACCTTGCTTGTAATCTCGGGGTTTCGCGGTGCTTCTTCTGTAAACGATGTTAATCTTGATGATAAAGAGATCGGTAGATGGCGAATTTATGCTGAATTCTCAGCCCGGCTGGCATCTGTAGAGTTGATTTGCAACTGCCCTCTTCACGGAAGGAGATCAAAGTGTAAACAAGCTTCCTCCGAAGCTTATCCACACCGATCTCAACTCCCCCTCAGGCTTCGCTGCTTGCTTGCCACTCCCCCGCCTGGAGAGTGCTGCGCTGGGCCAGATAAAGCCCAGACTGTCATCAGATGCCGCAGTACACTCTGCACAACTCGCAAAGTGTGTCAATTCGCCATTTTACTCCGACCGGAAGCCTTTTCAGGGTTTAGTTTCAATTTGTTCACTGTTAGCCAGTTTACTAGAGCAGCCAGACAGTTAATTCAGGACCTCCACCACATCGCCAGGAGATTTGGATAAGGATATATAGAGCTGGGTGTCATTCACATCTTGATGACAACTAACTTCAAAGCTATGAGTGATTTATCCTAAAGGCTGTACATCGAGATTGAAAAGCATGGGGGATAGAACTGCACCCTGTGGAACTCCACAGGATAGGTCCCACATTGACGATAACTGGTTTCCAGTAGCAACCCTTTTGAGTCTGATCACTGAGGAATTATTTGATCCAGTTCAGTGCACATCCTTTGACATCTACTTCTGCCTCCAAGTGCCTAAACAAGATGTTATGATCTACTGTATCAAAGACTACAGATAGGGCTTTTGTCTCCACTCAGATGGGGGGGGCATCAACTAAAGCTAAAGCTCTGTCCCATAGACTGGTCTGAAGCCTGATGGAAAAGGATCTAGAGCTGTTGAGTTATCCAAGAAGACCTGGAGCTGGTCCTCTACTGCTTTCTCAATCACATTACACAGAAAGGACAGATCTGAGACAAGGTGATAATTGTCCACATCATTTTTCTGTAGGGATGATTTTTTAAGTACAAGATGGATAACCACCTTTTTGAGTGGCCAAGAGAAGGTGCCCTGACTATAATAGATACTAAGGGTCTGTTGATGGACCCCCTTATATGAGTCTGGCAGCCAGGATGGGCAAGGATCCAGAGTGCAAATAGTGGCCTTCACTAATCTCAGAATCTTGTTGACAGAAACTGGGTCAAAATGGTCCATAAATAGACCAGACAGTGTATTAGGCCTTTATTCAGGTGTGCCTATGTTACAAATGACATCCAGATCAAGATGTATCCTCAATATTTTATCAGCAACAAACTTGGCAAAAGTAACACAGCTAATTGTTTCTTCCTGAAACAGTAAAGGCTCAGATTTTGGTGTCAGCAGATGCTGAACTAACTTGAACAACGAGGAAGGTTGTGAACTAGCTCATGCTATAGCAGCAGAGTAGTAACATTTCTTTGCCATCATTACTACAACTTCATAATTCTTCCAATGAGTTCTATAGTGTAATCTATCAGATTCGGTAGGAGTTTTCCACCAGCATTGTTCAAGACATCTGCCAGCCCTCTTCAGGTCACCCAGCTCCGTGGTAAACCGGGGGCTGGTTTTTACCCCAGGGACAGGAGTGGTTACTGAGTGGAAACCTTGCTGATAGTTTCAAGGTGCTTCACATTCCATACTCCCACTGAGGCTTCACGTGATTATGTGTTTGAGATCCTAAAATCCTCTAGAGCCTTCTGGAATCCAGTAGGATCCCTAAGCCTCCATGGTCAGATCATTTTAACCAAGCCCTTATTCAGGGGGGTGTCAAGACCACTTTCACATTTGCCTTGAGTAAACCACTGCTTCAGGTCAACTCTCTAACCTGAAACCAAGCCTTAGACTAAACAATATTTAAAATGTTTACCACATTCTTATCCTCTGCTAAGTGGTGGAGCAGCTGTTAATTACCATATGCCACTCTGGAAGCCCTTCAGGGAAGGAGGTTATTGAGGGGGGTAGCCTGCTGCTTTTAAATTGTAATGCTTTAAATTATTATTTGTAAACCACCACGGGGAGAGGCAGGAGATAAATCTTTTAATAAATAAATATCAAGAAGCCAATCAGCAGGAAGCCAAGGTGGACATAGCTCAGGTAACTTAGCTGCTATCCAAACTGAAAATAGTTCAGTCCAGAGAACAGCAGTGAATGCTCGGGCGTGACTAGACCCCCAGCCCCACCAGAACTTCTTTTTCAAGAGGCAATGAAGAGGTTCCACTATGGACACCTTATGCGGTAGGAATGCATGATAAAAAATTGAGGAGGCTGAGGAACGATTGTAGCTCCTTCTTGGAAGTAGGGGTTGGAGCATTGTGTATGGCCCAGACCTTGCTGTCTTTTGGATGGACCCCGTCTACATCAATTAGGAAACCTAAGAACTCAACTTTTGGCACTCCGATCTGGCATTTTTCTCTTTTTACCTTGAACCCCGCTTCCTGGAACTGCTGCAGGACCTGTCACAGGCGGGCGGCCAACACACTGCTCAATTTGCCAGCAATTGAGACATCATCAAATATGGCACAACACCGGGGATGTTCCGCAGGAGGCCTTCCATAAGGCCTTGGAAAAGTCCCGGGGTCACACTTACCCTGAATTGGAGACGGTTGACCTTGAATGCCCCTCAGTGAGTGACGATTATTTGGACCTGTGCTGTCTCCGGAGTTACAGGCAGTTGCTGGTATGCCTGCGCCAGATTGAGCTTGGTGAAAATCTTGCCCCTGGCCAACAATGCCAGGACATGACTCACGATTGGTACTGGGTACGAGTGTTGCTGCAAAGCCCTGTTAATTGTGCATTTATAGTCTGCACAAATTCGCACTGACCCGTTGGGTTTCATGGGCGTCACTATGGGCATTTCCCACCTCATGTGCAATACAGGCTCCAGCACTCCCTGTGCGATGAGGTGGTTGAGTTCTTCATCAATCCTCAGTTTAATTGAAAATGCCACTTGGCATGCTTTCATACGGACTGGCATTACAGTTGGGTTGAGATCAAAAGAAACGGGGGGACATGTATAATGTCCCAGGGACCCGTCAAATACTTCTGGAAAATCCTTACACACAGATTCAATGCGGTCGTGGGAGACTTGATGCACCCTAACTACATGGATGCCTAGTGCATCGAACTAGTTAAGTCCCAATAAGCTGGCCCGGTGTCCCTCGACCACGATTGCCCTCAACTAGTCTAAACCGATTCCTGCAACCTGGATTCGCTAGCTCTGGAAATCGACCAAATGGAGGTCACAGGGCTCCAGGCAATGTCTGTTCCATCTAGGAAATAAACAGTGAAGCGTTTGTGTTGAGATGATGGTGAGTGCTGACCCCGAGTCAACCTCCATCTCACAGAAATGTTGTCCAACATAATCGTTACTTTATTTTGCTCTTCGTCTGCAGTTGAGTCTGCACCACTGACAAGGGGTGAAGGCTTTCATACGTCACAGGCAATCAGTGTTCTTTGGCAGCTGGTACTTGCGCTGCGGCCGGAACCTGCTCAGGGTGATTTCTTGGACCTGGACAAACAGCAGATGTGGACAATGTGTCCTGTTTTTCCACACTCCCAACACTGAACCCTGCAGAAATAACATTTCCATCTCTCATGATCACCCCCACAACTGGCACAGTTCGATGGAGGGAGAGTCTGCTTACGGTAGTGTTTGCAAGTTTCAGCCTGCGTCTCTTGAATGCTGTCATCATTGCTATCAGTGTCTTCCACACTCTCTTGGTGTACTGGTTGCGCTTTCTGGGACTCTGGAGGTGTTCTCAACTGTCACACATCCCTGGTGGATTGCTCAGCAGCTTCAGCAGCGACGGCCTCTTCATATGCTGTTTGAAAGGTAAGCTCTTTTTTTGCGAATAATCAGTGTTGTAGCTTCTCGTTTAGTAGGCCATATACTAGGCGGTCACGAAGCCGGTAGCTTAGGTCAGTGAAGTTGCACTGTCTGGCTGTCTTGTGGAGTGCCATCATGTATTCGGCTACGGATTCACCCTTGGCTTGGTCGCGTTTATGGAAAGCATGTCGACATGCAATTTCAAATGGCTTGGGGGTGAAATAGTCGTGCAACTTGTCAGTGATGTCAGTAAGCGCCATTGCCTTGAGTTCAGCATGCGCCACTAGCATCGAGACCATGTCAAAGATTTTTTTCTGCACACAGGAACATTGTTTTTTTACCTCTGGATCAGCGACCTTGTTCACTGTGACATAAAAGTCGAATCTGGACACGAAGGTATCCCAGTCTTCGGTACCCGCATCATATGGCTCAAATTGGCCCACGGTGGCCACTGTAGTCTCGCTTGTGGGCGGTAGTGCTTGCTCGCCAGCGCCACTTGGGACCAAGGTGACAGTTCCTGGGTCATCCGCCATGATTAGCTCTAGGGCCAAGGCAACACATCCTTGCCCATGTAGTGTTTCAGCTATGGTTCTGTGGGGCTGCCTACCCACTGCATCCATCCTCGTCACCAGTATTAAGTACTGAGATCAAGACAGTTCTTAAACAAGTGATTTCCTTTATTCAGCTCATAACTTAACACAGGACAACATTCAACACTGAAAGTCAACGTCTCTTCAGACTGGCCTATTTGCATCATTGGCCAATACGGTCTCACCATTTAGGATACTATGGCTTCTATGAAGCTGTAACCTCAGTTCCTAGCTTCACATAATAACTGAATACATAACAGCAGGATAGAAAGAAAATTAAATAAATAAATGTGTTGGACGTAGCTTCTGCTCCTGGGAGTTATATGGGGGGGGGGCTCTTCCTTCCTTCATACACAGACTATCACCATGGGTTGATGGAGTAAGCAGTTAGCAGTAGCCTTATATATTGAAGGGCAGTGATGATAAAATAGAACCCTGAGGCACTCACAAGACAGGGCCCAACATCAATTGATTATTCTTATGACTTCATGCTTATGAAACAGTTGTCTTTACTGTGTTTTATTGATCTGTGGCATTTTGACAGTACTGCTTGAAGGCAAGGGCACAAGGAAGACCTGAATATTGCCCTTTAATTCCCCTGGGCTCTGCCACTCAGGTCCTGTCCAGGAACTAAAACTTCTCATTCAGGAATTGGCAAAGCTAAGAATAAAGAACACTGGAAATAAAATTCTCAGTGCTAAAGCATGAGGTGCTAACAGTCACATTCAACAAAAATAAAAAGTGATATTAAGGATCCCAGTATTGGCTGTCACATTTCAACTTTAAAAATCTGTTTAAGGAGTCTTTTTCAGCACACTCTTTAATGGCTAAACACCTGAAGAAAGGAGAGCATGGAGAAGAAGGCTGTGTAACACCAAGTTGAAAACTTTGGACAGGGCACAAGAGGTGATCTTTTAGAAAGCTGCAAACATTTTCTATGATCTGCTGAGTATCCTCCATTCTCAGAATACTAGAAATATTACAGCACTATGTTTCTTGTGTTGACAAAGGAAGTGCAAATTTCAGTCCTTTCTGCATACTTTCTCATTCATAGAGGACACTGTGGCTTAGTTATTGTTTCTGATTATAAATCATGTAGATATTCCAATACAGAGCAAAAAAGAAAACTATTCATGCATACCAGCAACTGATTTGTTGCAAAAAGATGGGATTTTTAAAAAAGAAACAATGTCATTGTACAATATTGTTTTCACCTTCACTCCCTTTTAGATCTCTAGCCCATCAGAGTTTCCATGTGGTTTTAATTAGAATATAATTCTTATTTATAGCACAGGAAATATTTTAAATCTGTTGATATAGTAAAACTAGTGAAACCCTAGCCACCCTGATTTCACCCCAGTATTACTTTAGTTACTTCATTCAAATTCCATGTGTTCAAAATAAATTTGCCTTTACTTCTATGTTGTCTCTGGAACACTTGGACTACAAGTATGCAATGTAAAGTTTTCATACAATGCACACAGAAATGCATAAAATGTTTCTTGCATTTGGTTCAGTTGCTTCAGTTCTGAGGCAGAAACCCAAACATAAAGACACTCTGTGGTCTGGAATAAGTACAGCCGTCTTCTTTTGCTTCATGTACACACTGCATTCTATTAGTGTGACATCATCCACACTTCTAAGTAGAATACCACTCTTCTTTGCACATGGTTGTCATGTATCTCCCCAGGCTGCCTTTCCTGTATACAAACAGCTGAGGAAGTGCCCTGTGTTTCCTCAGCTTTGCACCATGTGTGCTGTCCACATCCATTTGGACTAATCATGCAAACAGCCCTTCAACCATTCTCTTCAGAGTTCACACAGTTAACCCTGTTTTAGCCAGTCTTACACACATGCACAAATTATCAACAGCCACTCCATAAATCATAAACATGCATACATTTTGCATTCAAATTTATAATGTTAGTTTTATAGCTTTGGCCACTAGCCAACAGGAAAGCTTAATAAGCCTATGCATGAACTAGACAAGGTGTATGGTACAATCCCAGCAGAACTAAGAGTCTGGTGTTTAAGCAATTTTCCCATTAAATGCTTTTTCTTATTTTTTTCCAAAGGAATGATGTCAGGATAGTATTATTCTGAACACATTTGAAAATACTTTAAAGTGTGCTGCATGTAGCTGCTGCTGTACTAGAAGAATGTCAAGCCGGTTGCTTTCTATAGTGGTTGATTTTTCTGCTTTCACATGAAAAAGTGAAAATCTATTGTACAAAATGTTTCTTAGATAATTCTAAGTGATTGTTAGGAAGCTTTATTAAAGTTTGCTATTTTATCAAACCACATATCAGCTTGATATACCATGAGAAATATGGTGGGGGGAGATTAGTATAGTGGTTAAGGGCTAAATCCTTCTTCAAATCTCAGCTCACCCTGCAGTCACTCTTCTACCTCAGCCTCGAGATCTGTAATATGGTAATTTAACAGAACTGTACACGGATAGCATATGTGAAACACATTTGGAAAATGCTGCATTATGAATTATTAAATATAATGATATTAAGTGTGACAATAATATGTGTGTGTGTGTGACTGGGAAGGAGAATGAATCAGAACTTCAGGTTCTGGTTGTTATTTCTGGACTATAACTCAACTGTGCACTTGCACCAACACATTTCCTGGGCAATTTGTCCATTTGGGTATGAAAGTAGCATATAATTTGCATCTGTCTCCAGTTATAATTTGTAGTCTGCTTCCGGTTTCAACATGAAAACTGATACTTCATGAATAGTAATGCACCTTACTGTGGTGTTCCTCAGTGAAGTTAACTGAGTTGCCACTGACATTTGGAGAGTTCTTCTTCATCCCTCAGAAGACCAAGATCTACTGTTAGCCTTTGCAAGATGGTAGACAGGGTCCAGCTGTGAGTGCCTGCAGTCTTCAGGCCACTGTTACAGCTGCAGATACTAGTTCATCCTACTCTGGCTGTTGTGGTATCAACAGCTCCGATAGTACTTCCCTCCCTTGATTCTTACACCTGGACACAAGCAAAACAGCCATGTCTGAGAGACATTTCCACCATTCTTTCCAACAAAAGCTCATCCTATCTGCCTACGGAACCTCTTCTTTCGACCATTTTCAATAAGCCGTATCCTTCTGCATATCAGTTGCTAAGGACAAGCAACAAAAGAGACAATGTTACCCCCATGCCTTGCATGTATGCCTCCCAGAAGACATGTCTACAAATTCAGCACAAGGCAGAAGTGAGATCAGAGCACCAAACCCCAAACTACCCCTTTGCTACTGCAAAATCCATTTTATACAAGTCATCTGACAGTGCAAGCCTAAAAACACTTCCCTGGGGGCCAGCCCCACTGAATAGACCTGAGTAGGATTCTGAGTAGACCTGCTTAGGATTGCTCCCTCAGGGTCCTAAGTGAGCCCAAAACACTTCCCTGTCAGATCCCAGATCCATTCTACCTTCTAAAAACAATCTAGATTCTCTCACTCTTCATGAGGTTTTCCCAATTTTTCTTCTCAGCTCCCCCCGCCCAAAAAAAATTCTAATTTCTCCACAGAGTCACCAGTTTTGTCTTTACAAGCTGAAGCCTGAACTAGAATGTCTCTGTTCTCCCACTTTCTCCAACTTACAGTAGCAAAATTTAAAATAAAAGTCAAATTGTCATCCACTCATTCGTGATACAACACTATAGGCACCTGTGTAATGTTGAACGGGAAGAAGAACAAGAAGAAACAAAACCTTTCAGGGCCAGTTTATTGCTGTCAGTGTCTTTTGTTTGTTTGTTTTAAAACATAAGGAAAAAATTACATTTTCCTGATCACAGGCAACAAGATGCTGCGTGGGAATAGTAATTGCACACCTATTGCACTGAAGCACCTTGCATGTGAAGAAGAGGTCCAGTAAAAATCTTTATCTGGGGGAACTGTGGTGGTTGTCAACAGCTCTGAACATTCCACACAATGTTTGCCCAATTTTCTGTGCCATATAATGTGTGTGTGCATTTGAGGCTTAGCAATCCTTGTTGAATGGCATACGGAATTCACTGGAGCTCCCACAAATCACAGTGGTAGGGAAAGAGCAATTTTCATTTTGCAGGTAACTCACAGGCTTGTTCAAGTATCTTTTGATTAACAAATTTATTCACTTTTTTCCTACCAAAGGCCGTTGATTGCTTTCATGAATGTCAGGCCTTCCACCTCTCTCCAGTGGGCTTTTTATTAGCCTTTCTTGTAGCTGGGAGAGGGAACCTTGTATATGAAAAGGGTACTCAACTACCAAAAGAATTCTTTCTTCAAATGCTTACTATACATAAGAGGAAAACAAAGTGTCATTAAAATGATGATAATTTGTAAAGTATCTGAATTGTTTAGGATGCTAAAATGCATTTTCATAAAATAAAACGAATCATTGCCATAATTCTACTTGTGCAAGAATCTCTCTTTCCCACATTGACTCTGGAGCTATGACTTCATGGACTGTGCCATAGATCTCAAGCATAGCTGCCTGCAGTGATTTCATATTTGATACAGCTTCCAGTTTATGCCACGGTAATAAAGTGTAATCCCCATATCCTAAAGATGTCAGTTGCTTGATCTATTTTATAAACTTTGGATCCAAGCCTTTTATAGTGATATTTGAAAATCTTTGGATTTTGGATGAAATTATAGAAAGCCTTTTAAACAGCTAATGCCTATGAAGAATTCTACAAAGGATCAAATTGTTGTTAACTGTAAACTTGTCTATACAACAAAAACATGAATGTGTATAAAATGATATGAACTTCAGGATTTCAACTGAGTTTAATTTAACAGAGTAAATGTTGAAGGGCTTCATTTTGAAGATTTGCATCACAGAATTTAATTTAAGCTCTTGTTCGCCAATCACGCTGTTATGCTGAGGTTACTGAATATATCTGACTCTATGGCAGACTGACATTGATTCTGTTCACAGACATATATTGCTGCAAGGCATTCTATGGATGAACCAGAAAATGTGCAAGCCATATGCAAGCCATTTTACTTAATTTAAATTTGGGACCTTAACTTCCAGTTGCACTCCTGAACTAATTCAGCTTAACTACAAGAACTCGCTCTGCAATACCAAAATTTGACAAGACAAAGCCATTCTTCTCTCTGGGGCATTTGTCCCAACATCATCTGCTTCTCCTTTCCACAGCAGCATGCTTTTCTCCTGCCCACTGGCATTCCACTATACAATAGCTTTTTAAAAGATTTCCCCCCAAAAATACAGCCATGTTACTAATTCACTTCCATAACTGCATATGATCCATTGCTGTCTTCAAGTCACAGCCAACTTACAGTGAACCCATAGGTTTTTCAAGGCAAGAGACATTCAGAGGTGGTTTGCCATTGCCTGCCTCTGCATAGCAACCCCAGACTTCCTTGGAGGTCTCCCATCCAAATATTAACCAGAGTTGACCCTGCTTAGCTTGCAAGATCTGATAAGACCAGGCTAGCCTGGTCAGAGCAAGTTACGGTTAGAGAAAGTGCCTAGTCTAAGGCCACCCACTGATCAGGTGGCCAGGTCAAGCCTGGCAAATTGGCAACCAGAAGGAGAGTTGGCAGCATTGCCAGTATGACAATGTCACTTCTGGGGAAAACCTGGAAGAAACACTGAGTAACTCTAGGAATTGCTTGAAATTCTATATTATCATAGAGTTTCTGGTGATTCCTAGAGCTACACACTGTCACTTGCAGGTTTTCCCCAGAAGTGACATCATCACAGTGGCCAGAGTAGTATAGTGGTTAAGAGTGGTGGACTCTAATTTGGAGAACTGAGTCTGATTCTCCACTCCTCCATATGAAACCTGCTGGGTGACCTTGGGCCAGTCATAGTTCTCTCAGAGCTCTCTCAGCCCCACAGGCTGTCTATTGTAGAGAGAGGAAGGGAAGGCAATTGTGAGCTGCTTTGAGACTCCTTTGGGTAGAGAAAAGCAGGGCATAAAACCCAACTCTTCTTCTTCTTTCTCCCCTCATTTTCCTCCTACCCCCATTTGGAGCAGTGGCAAGTAATGGCAGCTTGGGGGATTCCCCGCTCCCACCAAGGGCTTGGCAGCCCTATCCCCTGAGCTTCCTGGCAGACAGAGCATGTGAATCATTGTCTTCCTGGTCATAGTCAGACACTTCACACACTAGCAACCCAACTAGCCTACAGCTGCTACTGAACTGTGACTTATAATGGTTTTTATAATTATGTTTATTATGTTTTTACAATGCTTTATTTATATTTATGTTATAAACCACCTTGAGTTCTGCAGGGAAGATAAGCAGCTAAGAAATGTTTGAAATAAATAATAAATACTTCAGATATGAATGACAAAGCAATAATGATAATATTAATACAGCACAATCAGCATACATGGCACTTTATGGTGACCCCTTCGAAATTAAAATGTGGCACAAGGAAGAGAGGGAAGGGAAGTGAAAGCAAAGATAACCAGAGGAAGAACATGCACTCATACGATTTCCATTTATCTAGTAACTGTACTTGGGGACAGGAGCTAAGGGATTGTGCCAGGGGCTTAAATCGAAAAGGTATATTTTGGGGAAGGACTTGTGGGAAAGCAAGAAAGGTAAAATTGCATAGTTCCAGACGTAGGAGTTACCTGAGATGCAAGAAAATGTTCAGACAGCCAAAGACGGTGGTGAGGTCACAGTTAGGGGTTAATCAGCATGTAAAAACAGAAAAATAAGACTACAATAAATCTTCTCCCTTTTCAATTTTTGGGTTTAAAAATCTTTAGATAAAGATGAGAAGCCACTACCCCAAAAAAGTCTTAACTCTGTGAATTTCCCTCCTTCCCACTACATTTGATACCACTGTTTTTCTAGGGTGCTCCTGCCCCTTCTATTTCCTAAGACCAGTGAAGATAAACAGTAACTACTTCTTTATTTAGAGATAAATGAAAGGCATATGCTACTGTAGCTGCCCCAGTATTCTAGCTATGCTACACAAACAGCTCAAACACGAAATGACATATTTCCCCTTATTTACTAATGAGATTGGCTTTAATTAGACTTCATGTTTTATCACATTTGAGAAGCTGTGTGTTGATTGCCATGTGTTACACAAACCAACCTGCTGCATTGCATCATCACACTTAAATATGCTAAAAGAAGCCAAAATAGTAGATGTAGAAATTTTCCATCAATGGAATGAAACAGACAAGGTACCTAAGGGCCGAACTACACAATACATTTTTTTTATGAGTCCGGTCTGGACCCAACTAGTTTCTCTGCAGCCACACAACTGCTGTGAGGCATGTGAGTTTAAAAAACAGCAGGAGCCCAATTGGCTTGGAACTTCCACATGGGCAATAGGCTTCAGCTTTTCTCCAAATTAGGTTTGCCAGACCCCCCAGTTTGGTGGGGGCCACCTGCTTTTTGGGGGGTTCAACCCACTGCCAGCCAACTGGCTGGCAAGGGAAGCCCCACCCCCAAGCCCCAACACCCACAGCCACCCCTTTCCCTTCTCTCTTGAGAGAGAGGAGGGAGAAGGGTGGCTGTAGGCTGCACACCTGATCTTCACTCAGAGATCCGGTGGGTGGGGGCCTCCGGCTGCATGCACTTAAAGAGAGCCATTTTAAGTGCAAGCAGCTGGCAAGAATGGGCCGCACGAGCCCGATCTCCGAGTGGAGCTTGGGCATGCGAGGCCCTCTGGCTGCCTGCACTTAAAGAGAGCCCCTTTAAGTGCAGGCAGCCAGCGGGAAAGGGCCCCACACACCCGATCTCTGTTGGGAGCAGGGCTTGGATCCAGGACATTCCCAACGTGATGTCACCACGGTGGGGATGCCCCACCCCTCCAGGAAACCCCCCCCAAAGTCCCCCACTGAGGATGAATTTGGACCTGGCAACCCTATTCCAACTGCAGTTTTTCCAGCCCCAAAACAGCCCCAGCAGGGAGTTATTTACATAAGACAATTCCCTGGCCTGAACTAGGAAAATGGCATGGGGGGAATGCAAGACCCCACCTCCCCACACACACACATTACAGTTCCAAGCGGAATCTGGTTACCAGCAGTTTTTAAATTACATTCCTCACAGCAGCTGTGTGGCTACAGGGAAAGCAAGTCCAAACCCAACTCGGGGGGGGAGTATCAGGTAGTTTGGCTCCAATCCTTTTCCTGGCACTCAGACTATTAGGGCTACAATTTGGTGTAGTGGGAGAGCCAGTTTCGTATAGTGAGAGAGCCAGTTTGGTGTAGTGGTTAAGTGTGCAGACTCTAATCTGGGAGAACCGGGTTTGATTCCCCACTCCTCCACTTGCACTTGGGCAAGCCATAGTTCAGGCACAGCTGTTCTTGAAAAACTGCAGTTTCTGCCAGAGTTCGCTCAGCCCCACCTACCTCACAGGGTGTCTGTTGTGGGGAGGGGAAAGGAAAGGAGTTTGTAAGCTGCTCTGAGACTGAAGGGCGGGGTATAAATCCAATCTCCTCTTCTTCTTCTTCTTCTTCTTCTTCTTCTTCTTCTGACGCATAAACTGAGTTCTTACAGGTACTTTGCTTTCATAGACATGCTTCAACATTTAAGTTTATACATCACAGATATATTCAGCAGCAATTCTCAGGAGTGCAGTAGCTAGAATTTTTTTCAGCAATTATGGGAAATGCTGATGATCTACTAGTTCATGCTGAATGTTTTTCATGGTAAAGAAAGCTGGGGTCTCTCCTCACGAGGACGGGGGGGGGAATTCTGTGCCCTTCTTTAGCTCCTATACTCAAAGATGTTCTTTGTTTTTGTTAAGTTGCACACTCATTTTGAAACTGTTTTAGTCTTTATCCTGATAAGCATCATGCTTGAAATGTATGACAATACATTTCATTGCAATACACAAAAACCAGCAGGTGTTCCTTGAAATTCATTTTTTTAGCCACAGGCTGTTAAAATAAACAACTGAAGCAATCACCAAACTGAGTTGACAAGAGGCATTTAAATGTATACAAATGAGATAAATTATGTTTCCAGGTGAATTTTAAATGTGGTCCTGAAATATCCATACCAGTAATTTGTAATGAAAGTACATGAGATGACTGGCCTGTAACAGTGCAATCCAAAACAGAGTTTACCTTTCTTAGCCCATTGATTTCAATTGACGAAAGAAGCGTGTAGTTCTGATTAGGACTGCTGTTCTTTTTTGAGTTATGTAAAGGCAAAGAATATCAAGGACTGGTTGAAATGATTTGACTGAATGGGCATCTTAACCCTACCTTCATCTCTTTGGGTGGATTCTTTTCCACGTATATGACAGTAAAGCTTTGCAATTTTGTAGCTGTAATAGGGAAAAATATCATTGTTACTTTGGGAGACAGGGCTTTCTAAGTTTTGTGATCTCAGTTATTGTATCTTTGAAGCTTTGCTCTGATTTCACAGTGCTGTATATAAATTCAGCTCATTCTGCCATGGAAATCATTAAGCTATTCACCATCAACCTAAATTTTGATAGAGTATTCTTGTCTGTCACCTGAAAATGGAGACTTTTCCAGAACTGAAATATGGCAATGAGCTTAATTCAAAGAAAAACTTTTGCACTTTGGGCTCTGATATAGTTTATGAAGATGATGCTCTGGATGCAGAAGCTACTCCTGATGGCCAGCTGGCTATAGGCCAGAATGCTGCATCCACTAAAGGTGAGAGATGGACAAACAATAGTGCTATTATCTAGAATTATCCACTAGAATTGCTCTTCCACTGCAAAGAAGGCAATCCACTCACTGTTTTGGGATATTAGAATAACAGAATCATAGAATCATAGAGTTGGAAGGGACCTCCAGGGTCATCTAGTTCAACCCCCTACACAATGCAGGAAATTTGCAAATACCTCCCCCACACACCCGCAGTGACCACTGTTTCACAACCAGAAGATGACAAAAAATCTCCAGGATCCCTGGCCAAACTGACCTGGAGAAATATTGCTTCCTGACCCCAAAGTGGCAATCAGCATTTCCCTGGGCATGTAAGAAAGGGCCGCAATAACCAAGCACTGAGGCAACCTTTCCTGCCCTCCCTTTCATGATCTGCCTAAGTTCAAAGAATCTGCACCACTGTCAGATGGCCATCTAGCCTCTGTTTGAAAACCTCCAAAGAAGGAGAGCCCACCACTTCTTGAGGAAGCCTGTTCCACTGAGGAACCACTCTAACTCTCAGGAAGTTCTTCCTAACGTTTAGCCGAAAACTCTTCTGATTTAATTTCAATCCGTTGGTTCTTGTCTGACCTCCTGGGGCAACAGAAAACAACTCTGTACCATCCTTCATATGACAACCCTTCAAGTACTTGAAGACGGTTATCATATCACCTCTCAGTTGTCTTCTCTCCAGGCTAAACGTGCCCAGATCCTTCAACCTTTCCTCATAGGACTCGGTCTCCAGACCCCTCACCATCTTTGTTGCTCCTCTCTGGACATGTTCCAGCTTGTCTGTATCCTTCTTAAATTGTGGTGCCCAAAACTAAACACAATACTCTAGGTGAGGTCTAATCAGAGCAGAGTAAAGTGGTACCATCACTTTGCGTGATCTAGACGCTATACTTCTGTTGATACAGCCCAAAATCGCATTTGCCTTTTTAGTAACCACATCACACTGCTGACTCATGTTCAGTGTATGGTCTACTAAGACCCTTAGATCCTTTTCACACATACTACTGCCAAGACAAGTCTCCCCCAACCTATAATTATGCATTTGATTTTTCCTACCTAAATGCAGAACTTTACATTTATCCCCATTGAATTTCATTTTATTTGCTTTAGCCCAGTTTTCCAGCCTGTCAAGATCATCCTGTATCCTGACTGTCTCAGCATAGAAGGTCTAGCTATCTGACTACTCCACCACAGCAGCGGAATACCATCTAGGCTGAGTTTGTTGCTTGAAGGTACTGAACCTGGGTATGGTCACAGGCATGAGCCCTTGTGTGTGAGCCAAAGGACCTTCAGCTCTTAGTCTGCAGCTCTTGCTTTGAAGCCCTTGTTAGTTTAAATTGGTAGTTTTGTATTTTGGAAATTTCTGCAAACTGTATGGAATGCTCTGCAAAGCAGCAGGGAAGGGGGAGGACAAAACAGCCTAGAAATTCCCTTTTCTCTATGTATATATGAAAGAAAGTCTCCACACCATGAAATCAATGCCGAAGCCAAACCCTTGGACTTAGAAACACAAAATTTGGGGAGAGCACTCCTACCATGACACAGATGCTCACTAAGAAGGAATTTTTAGAATGAGACCCTGAAGGGGGTCAGAAGGGGTAAAATGTGCTCCTCCCATTGTTTCCTATGTAGCTGCCAGGCTGCTGCCTCCTTGCACCCCACACTCTCTGATTGGTCAGCTGCAGAACTCAGTGTTCTGAGGTTAAAAAATGCTAGTTACTGGAGACTGCAGAGAGCTAATGACAGTTGAGGAGATCAGAAATGGCCAACCACCTGTGAGGTGCAGCAATGCTGCTGGCCCAACCTCCCCAATGGCTTCAAACATGCTCCCCCCACCTCCTACACCTGACAGGCAGTTGTCTGTCAGGTGCAGCAGCAGGTTCAGGGTGCTTAAAGCCATCAGGGAGCCCATGCCAGCAGTAATGCCTTAGCAATCCTGCCAGCTCAGCCTATATAATGACTTGCAATACCCCTCCCCCTCCCTCTCCTACATTGGCTAGGCAGCTGCCTGTCAGGTGTAGGAGAGGGGATGGGATGCTTATAGCTATTGGGGAGGCTTGCTCAGCAGGATTGCCTTAGCACTTCTGCTGGTCCAGCCTCCCCAATGTCTTTAAACATACTCCCCCCCAACACCAGACAGGCGGGCGTCTGTCAAGTATAGGAGCAGGGCCAGGGTACTTTAATCCATCAGGGAGGCCACCTGAGCAGAAATACCTTAGCAATTCTGCTGGGCCAGCCTCTCCAGTGGCTTTAGACACAATCCCACCCACCCCTCCTCTACCTGACAGGCAGTTGTCTGTCAGGTAAGCTTTTCTTCTATACAGTAGTCCCCCAAGGTAACCAAAAGTCTCTTAAATCCAATCCTGGTTAGAGAAACTAGGACCATATCATCTGCATACAGTAATATTGATAATTTTTGTTGACCTAATGTCAGTGGGACAAATTCAGGGATGGTTAGTCTTCCTACAATATCATTTATATATGTTAGAAAATACAGGGGCTAACACACAGCCCTGCTTGACTCCTTTGCAAGTCAATATTTTGCTGGTCATCAAGCCTGAGGTACCTACTCTAATTTTTGTATATGAGTCTTTATGTAGCTCACGAATAATGAATAACAGTCTTTTATCAATATTTGCTTTCATCAGCTTGTCCCAGAATTGGTTTCTATCAATTGAATCAAAAGCTGCGGCCAAATCAATGAACACAGTTTATAAAGCTTTAGTTGGACCTTTTATAGCCAAGTGAGCCAGCTAATAAAGAGTATGGCAATGGTCAATTGTCCCTTGGCCCTTTCTAAATCCTGCCTGTTAGGGATATCAGCAATCCAGTCCTCCAGTTTTTGCAGAAGATATTTTCCATACAGTTTGGATGCTGTATCAAGGAGGCTTATGGGGCGATAGTTTTTTTGGGTCTGTTTTGTCCCCCTTTTAATGTATGGGGACTACTATATTGGTTTTCCACCCTATTGGGAATATGCCTATGTTAAAACAGTAATGTTTGAGGTTGTGTGTGTTTCTGGAGATGGGTATCTATATTTAAGATTTTAATTAATTTAAATACTGAATGTGCAGATTTTTAGAGGTTGTTATAATTTAAATCTAATTCAAATTCCAGTGCTGTAAGTTGTCTAATTTGTACATTGTTTTAAATTGTAATGGCTAATGGCTACACAATAAAATTTTACTGTCTGTCTGTCTGTCAGATGCAGGAGCAGGGGCAGAGTGTTGAAAGCCATTGGGGAGGTTGCCCAAGCAGTATTGCCTCAGCAATCCCGCTGGGCCATCTTCCCCGATGCCTTCAGACACACTAACCCTCCTACACCTGTCAAGGGTTGGAAGGGGTGTGGAGTCCTTCAAGCTGCTGGGAGGATTGCCTCAGCAGCCTTAGTGCTGCTGCTGGCCCAGCCTCCCTGATGCCTTTAAACACAATCCCCCCTTACACCAGACAGATGGGTGTTTGTCAGGTGTTGGAGCAGGGCCAGGGTACTTTAATCCATCAGGGAGGTCGCCCCAGCAGGATCACCTTAGTGATGCTGCTGGCCCAGCCTCCCTAATGGCTTTAGCCACACTTCACCTATTATGGAAATATATCCCAAATTTGTAGAAAAGTGGTTTCCTGTATTAGGTTACTTAACTTCTTGCAATGTGGCTTCTAGAAAACTGGTTCATATGATCTTGCTTAATACCTGATTCCTCAGATGTTGTTTTGAGTATGTACTTATGTCCCACTTCTTAAGTGTAACATAAACAAGAAGCATTTTTGTAAAAAAAAAAAAAGGGGGGGGAGTATGCCTTGCACCCAAAAAAATAGTAATCAATGTCCAGGCCAAATCCCTGCACCAAGAAACCCAAAATAAGGAGAGTGTTTTCCAATGCTCACTCTAAGCTGTGGAGGCTTGTGAGCAAAAATTCTACTTTGTGAGCTACTGGCATTAAAGCTGTGAGCGAGCAATTTGGCTGCTGCATACATTAGTTTGCTCTGGAGCCATCCTTCCTGAGCTAAGACAAAAATATGTGAGCCAGAGGCTAAAAAACTGTGAGCTAGCTCACACTAACTCAGCTTAGAGGGAACACTGGTACAATCCTACCATGACATCAACCCCCATTACAAAAAGATTTCTATAAAACATGACCCCTAAGGGGCAAAATGTGTTCTCCCAATTGTTTTCCATGTGCCTGGCAGGCTGCTGCCTCTTTGTCCTCTCCCCCGATTTGTCAACTGTGTAGCTTAGAGTTCTGAGGTAAAACCTGCTTGCTTGCACTACAATCTTCTCCATTAGAATTCCTACAACAAATGTTACATTTCAAACTTCACATCATCAGTATTATAACTGGATTTACGGAACTGAAATACCATAGCAAAGCACGGGTATCAGGCTAGTAAATAAATAAATGGCATTTTCTGTCAACAGAAAAAGATATGCTAACATTAACTATCAGCTGTTCACATCAGCCCTATGGCCATCACATTCTGACATAGTCATGTGACCACCACCTCATCATTTGAACTCGCCTAGAATCTGTCCATATTCCCATAAGCCAAACAGCATTTAAACTAAAGATACATGTTTGAAATGTATTTTCTGTTTTCATTGTAAAAATTCAGCTAGATCAGTACCCTGGGGATTACAAGCTCTCAGAAGAAAGAATTCAAAGGCTGTTTTAAAATATAATGTATCTGAGCACCTAAATACCATGTACAGGAAAGACCAAGGCTGCCTAAAAGTGGGACGTTCTATAGCCATAATGTATAGTACAAGAAATAAGAGATTCTGGCATCTCTTGCAAGTGTATTAATGTGTTCTTTAGACAGCTTGGGAGGTGAACTTTATAAACCACAGTCCAAAATGTTCAGGTGATTATATTATTCCATACTGAATTTAAAGACATCATCTCTAAGATCAAAGCCATCCAATAAATAGACTATGTCTGGAAGGTTATGGTTTCACAAAAAGAATCTGAAGTTTAAAAAAATGTTAACTGTAAGTTTCTACATATTTCCTAAATCCTCCATTCAGAGGTCTTATATTAACCTAAGGGATATATTTATCATTACAAAGTAATCAATTTTGGCCATTTGATCTATAGCTTGTCTTCTAAATATCAGGCTGAAGTTGTTGCTTTTTCTGGATGACAAATTGATTGCAGTTTCTCTACTGACACTCAGTACTAAACTTGCCACAGATTCATCATTCACACCCTTCACAATAAATTGCAATAATTGCATTGAAAAAGCCCATGAAATTCTCCTCCTGGAATAAGCATGGCAAAGCCATACATCAAAAAATGGTGTTGTGGCCCCAATAGGATTTAACAAGGACTCAGCATTTTGATTCTTGCTACCACTTTTCAGACTCAACAAATATAAGACATGAAAGAAAAATTACTTTCAGATTTCTAATCAAAGAGGCCCAGTGGCAACACTGGGGAGTTTATGCACAGATGGATGCAGGAGACAAAACTGCTGTGATCAAATAAACACGCATGTATATGTAACCAAAACTGTCATTACACTTTTATGAGCAGCAGAACAAACGGATCAGGTCTGCATTTATCAGAAGATATGAGGATAACTCCCTTCCCTTTCTATAGTAAACAGATTGGAGCTAGAGTTGCCAACTCTGGACCGGGAAATTCCTGGAGCCTAGGATGGCGGGATTCAGGAGAGGAGGGAGCTCAGAAGGAATGTAACGCAATAGAACCCATCCTTCAAAAGCTGCCATTTCCTCCAGAAGAACTGAATTCTGTAGCCTGGAGAACAGTTGTAATTCCAGGAAATCTCCAGGCCCCCCTGGAGGCTGACAGTGCTACCTGGAGCATGCTCAGTATATATAGCATTTCCAAGTAGTTTGGCTGTACCCCAGATCCCAGCAATTCACCCTGGCCTAAGAAGGGAGCAACAGTACCCGAAAGGTAGGAAAGATCTACACAAATTCTACTGTTTCAAAGACCTGTTTTGAACAATTGCAGGTTTCAAGAAAGAAGAGATTGCAGTTTCCTGAGACCATGGACATGTCATATGCAATTCAAGCATCTTGTGAACCAGTCTGGCTGTTTGGAACAATGCTTCAACTGGTTCTGTGTATATGTACAAATAGCTGTCATCCACTACCCTGTGGGTGATGAAGAGCTTTATTTGTTATTTTATTTATATTTGTTAAATTTGTATCCCGCCCTCCCTGTTGTGACAGGCTTAGGGCAGCTTACAGAGTGTGTATGTGTGTGTATACACACATGTTAAAACACCAAAATATGTTAAAACACAAAATACAATTAAAATCACAGCATAAGATCATCAGTGCTAAGAACATAGATATTAATACAAGATGGTGGCATTCTCTCAACATTGGAAGGTCGCCTAACTCAATCTGAGATCTGTAATTTTATTTATTTATACCACATCCCAATATGCTGTAGTCAACAGAAGTGCTATGGTCAATGGAGTAAGCCTGTCCTAGAAGGGACTGCATTTCTCCTAGAGGAGCAAGTTTTTAGCTTGGGGGTGCTGCTGGATCCTGGTCTCCTCCATGGCACATAGCATCTTTGATCAGCTTCAGCTGATATGCCAGCTATGGCCCTTCCTCAAAAAGCATTACAGGTTATGATGGTCCATGCTCAGATCAC
The DNA here is from genome assembly GCA_029375565.1 of Gekko gecko. NCBI lineage: Eukaryota > Metazoa > Chordata > Lepidosauria > Squamata > Gekkonidae > Gekko > Gekko gecko. The sequence goes on along the minus strand of JAPDNY010000010.1, from coordinate 92,749,724 downwards.
ATCCAGATTAATTAGTGTTAGACTTTTAATTGAGGGCTTTTATCCTTTTAGCTGTTTTATGGTCTGCTTCTGGTCTGGGATCTGTTTTATGGATATCTTTATGCTGTTTTTGTGCCCCCAGCTTGTTTTTAATGGCTTTTTAATTGCTTGTTTTAACTTTATATTGATAACCTATAATTTATGGTGTTTTTCCTTGTAAACTGACTTCAGTAGGACTCTGATGACGTGGCATAGAATTTTTTAAAAAATAAACCAATAAATATGTTACTGTAGGCACCATTACTGAGGATTGTTTCTATAGTGTTTTTTTATTATAAAGACATCATTTAAATTCTAAATACCTTTACTTTATCCGCTATTATGTCCTTTCTTTTTGGTGCATTTAAAGGTGAAAATATTACAACTATCCCAGAAGTAGCTATATGCATTATATGTCTTTGGTCTTATGGATGGAAGTTTTACTGCAAAAACAAACTGAACACAACCAAGGGTTACTGCAGATATTTGAACTACAGTAGCTTATATATAGGAACTGCAGTGGGTCAAGTGGTTAAGACACTGAACTGCAGACCAGAAGGTCGGTAGTTCCGCAGTTCGAGACCCGAGTGCCACATGACTGAATGAGCTCCTGTCTCTGGTCCCAGCTCCTGCCAACCTAACAGTTCGAAAGCAAGAAATTGCAAGTAGATAAATAGGTACCACTTTGGTGGGAAGGTAAAAGCATTCCGTGCACCTTGGCGTTTAGTCATGCCGGCCACATGACTACAGAAATGTCTTTGGACAGCGCTGGCTCTTTGGCTTGGAAATGGAGATGAGCACCACATCCCTAGAGTCGGATTCGACTGGCTTTCAAGTAAGGGAAACCTTTACCTTTACCTAGGTTATATATAGATAAACGTAGATTAACATGCCCAGTACAATGCCCAGACCACTAGCCATAACTCCCTCCAAAGTCCAAGTTATAAATTCACAAATATACACAGCAGGTTTCCTTATTTTTTGTTCATTAGTCTCTATTCATATTCTTAGCTGGGTTTCAACCTTCTTCACTGCACATCACTCCATGCCACCTGTACAACATTTACAAAAAACATACACCTTTAGTAAGGCAATCCCTTTAGTAAGGCCATCTTTAGTAAAGCAATCCCTGCAATCAGCTGAGGAAATGTGCTGTTTCACAATGTTCTCTACCTCTACCCATGAATGCTGACGAGAAACAAATCTCTTCTTAAGTTTAAAAAACAAACAAGGAATGCAATGCCTTCATGATTCCAAAACACTGCACTTAATCTGAACAGCTTAATAAAGCCTTGCAACAATACCTATGACAGACAATTGCCTCTGGCAATTAATCACACACACTAGCCTTGAAAGTATAATCCATGGAACATCAGGGTAATATAGCTATGGGAGACAAATAAAATATATGGGTCACAGCAATGCATAACAACCCCAGCATGGAAGCTTCATGGATAACTTTGGACTAGTCACACAAACTCAGCTTTGTCACATTCTTTATGAATAACTTTCAGGATCTAGGATGCAGTATAATATCTGATTAACTTTTTTAACTATTTACATAACTTAGAAATCAGTATTAGAAGGAGCAGAGTGACTTGCTGCTTCAGCCATGACTCTGTTCATCTGCTCTGACCCTCTAGGATCTATATCAGGCATGGCCAAATTTGCTCAGCAATAAGAGCCACATAGAATAAACGTGAGATGTTTCAGAGCTGCAAAACATGAAAAAATATTATACGCACATTTTTACTTTAAAATATGCAAATTTGCTTTTTTATTAACATTAAATGAGACTGCCAAAGACTTCTGGGTTTTGGTAGCTTGCTCTTGGACGTGTCTCATTGACCCTCCAATGGAGACACGCCAAGCCAAGGCGATCAGGAGGGGTCTTGGCTGGTTCCAGGAGACTCTCAGCCTGGGGAGCTGGAATAAGCCTCTCCCGAGGTGACAGCTGAAGGATTGAGGCTTGCCCGTCCCCGAGAGGTCCTGGTGCCGTGAAGCCAGTATGGTGACCCAAGCCGACCTCCGGATGAGCAGACAAGAAAACAAGCGAAAGTAACCCCAGCAACAATTGAACTCACCTAAACAGTGAGCCAATCAAACCTCTGTATAAGCGAAGAGGTCTCAGTTTGTTAGATCGATCCGAGAAGGAGCGGCAGGCAGGGAAGGGTTGGAGATCCACCCCCCCTCGAAACAGAGCAGTTCGTAAACGTTATAGAAAAGAGAGAAAGAATGGAACTAACCACACAAGGCTCTTTTCAGGCTTGAAAGCTACATTTTAAGACAAGAAATGTTGAATTCAGATAAACTTTACTTTAAAACTAAAACTTTTCTTCCTTGTAAACAAATGGCTGGGACAGCAAGGAGAATGGCGGCGGTAAAGAAACTTCCTCCAGGAAGTACTATACCAATGACTCCCACCCAGGTACAGGAAGCGGCTGCAGACTTTCCCAATATGCTCACAGCAGCATTGCGCCCTCTGCTGGAGCATATGTCAACTATCAACACTAAGCTGGATTCTGTCCAAAATCAGCTTGCGCATATGGAAAAAAGAGCCAACAAGACAGACAAAAGGATTGAGAAAGTTGAAACAAGGACTACTGATATTAAGCAAGAACTGGGAGAAGTTAAAAAAAGAAAGAAATACAGATAAAAATCAACTACTTCAACTTCAACTGGAAAAATCTATGCATGTTCTATGCTTCCAAGGAGTTCCTGAACAGAAAGGAGAAGATTTAAAACCAACATTAAGTGGAGCGATAGCTTCAATCTCGGACCTTAAATAAGAGGATCTCCAAAGTGATATGGACTTGGCATACCATACATATCCTGATTTTATAAGAAAAAATAAATTACCTGGCTAAATTTACATCAAATTCTCCAAGAGAACAATAAGAGACAATGTTTTAAAAGCTACAGCAGGAAAAACACTTAAAGTTAAAGAGGAAGAAATTAAAATTTTAAAAGACATTCCATTTGAGATCCAGAAACAAAGACAATATAAAGACTTAATCCTTTTCCTGCAAAACAAATTAATAACCTACAGATGGAGCTTCAAGGTTCAAATATAATAAGAAAATTAAAATTGACTTGTCCAAAAGGCCAAAAACTTTTTGAAACAACAATTGTGTGCAGAAGATGGCGATCCAAATTTGGAGGAAGGAGAGGAACCCAAGCGAGGAAGAATCGGGCAACATTTCAAGTGACTCTAGCAGTTCGACTTCAGACTCCGAGAAAGGAGCAGCAGCACCAAAGACACCAAAAGTGAAAAAAAGAAGTGCAAGAAATAAACATTTATTCTGGATTACAAACGATTTGAATTCAGCATAACTAAACCCTACTTGACAGAGGTTTTAACTCTCTGTTTTCTAATTTTCTACTGCTATTGCAGGAGTGTTTTATTTATTGGTAACCAAACGCAAAGTTCTTATTTTAAGTTAGTGGTAGTGTTTTCCCCTGTACCCTTACTCTTAGGTAGTAGGATGTAGATTATAAAAGCAATAAAAAAGGTTGTTTTTTTTTAAAAAAAACATTAAATGAGACTGCCAAAAATAAAAACAAAAGGGGTAAAAACAGATACTGATAATGATATTTATTTGTTTGCTAATGATATTTATTTGTCTAAGAGAGAGAAAAAAGAGAGAAGTGGAAAGAAAGAGAAAGAGAGAGAAACAAAGAAAGTAAATAGACAAGAGGGAGGGAAGAAAAATATGCCTCCCCTTCACTTTCCCAGCTGCCCTTCTGGGAGCCACACAATATGTGTAAAAGAGCCACATTTGGCCACCCCGATCTATATCATATTAAGCACCACTCACTTAAAGGCATAGTGTCCTCGCAGGCTTGACCTACCTCACAGTGTTATTGTGAGAAAAAAGAGGATGGGAAAATGATGTAAGCTGTTTTGGTTCTCCACTGAGGAGAAATGTGCGGTATAAATGAAGTCAATAAATATATTCCTAAAATAAATAAATTAAAAATAGACCTTTTCCCAGACATTATACTTGGAGAGTATCCAACTATGCGTATCAGGAGTATGTGCTACCCTGTTGCTACTGATACACACAGTCTGAACAGAGAAGCAAAACTATTTTCTGGTTTGGCACAGGCAAACTCATACCATGAAAAATGTAGAATTACATTCATTCATATTGAAGCCTGGAAAAAAATGCACATTTCCCTGTTCAGAGAAAATGGCAACCACACAATTATCACAGTTAGCATGTATTCCCAGCACACACAGTTTGGCTCATCCTAAATTTAACATCTGGAGAAGTCTAGTAAATGACCTAGAAGATAATGTTTCAATGGCTTGGGGACTGTCTTTTTTTCTTATAAGACTGTTCGATACTTTGATAAAATCTTTAGTAAGATTTAGAATGGGGTCCCAACTGTGGTAACTTTGGGCACCATGTCACCTGCCAACATCTGACAGCCAGTGTGGTGTAGTAGTTAAGAGTGATGGCCTCTGATCTGGAGAACTGGGTTTGATTTTCCACTCCCTCACATGAAGCCTGCTGGGTGACCTTGGGCCAGTCACAATTCTCTCAGAACTCTCTCAGCTGCACCTACTTGTTAGATTCCATTTTGGGGTCCTAAATAAAGATCTTTTTTTTTCTTTAGACCCCATAGTAAAAGCGTGTTGACTAATGAACACATGAAACTGACTAATGAACACATGAAACTGTCCATCACAGTTAGTATTGTCTACTCAGACTGGCAGCAGCTGTCCAAGGTCTCAGGCAAAGTTCTTTCACATCACCTTTTTCCAGATTTTTTAACTGGAGATACCACAAATTGAACCTGGGACCTTCTGTGTGCCAAGCAGATGCTCTACCACTGGGATACAGCCCCTCCCCTTAGCTCATTCATCCAAGTTTCTGTAAAATCAGATTCTGAGGTGAAACTCTCCTCATTTATTGCCTATTTAAAACCCCATTTGTGGACTGTTTTCCAATGAAAAGTAATTAATATTTCAACATAACAGACTTTGTCAAGTGAGGGATGTGAGAATTTACAGCAAACAAGTGATTCATTTCAGAATATATACAAGAGTACTGGGCTCATCATAATTTAAAGTTAATCTGGTCATTTGTGAAACCATTTTTTAAAAGTGTAATAAAATCAAAGTATCTGTTCATTTATCATGTTCACTCAGTGACATCTTTGACATTTCCAATTTTAACAACGTCACTAAGATGGAGAAGCCTATGATTTAGCAATTTCTGTAGGAACCAGTGGCATTCTGATTTCTAATTGGAAAATCAGAAGTTTAGGTCTAAGCTATTTTAGTATCTGTCCACTGACCCATGCTAATATTCTGAGAATGAATCACTCCAAGGTGCCATGGAATTTAAGCTAATGGTCTTGGGCAGGGGGTTGGACTAGATGGTCTGCATGGCCCCTTTCAACTGTATGATTCTATGATTGTCTACAAAGCCAAATGTAAGTCTAACAACATCAAAATCGGCATATCACTTTGTTTGAAGATCAGACTACACTTCCAGTTTCTATCTAAAAGATAACGTTGTTGAGGATAATTCTGACCATTATTCATCTCAATATAGTCACAGATATTAGCAATACAAGCTGTGAGAACAACAGAAGCAAATTCAGCCATGGAAGGGACAACATGTTCTATGTACTATGTACCTGAGGACTAATTAATTCACAAATTGTAGTTGCATATGGTTAACCTATATTAAAATAGATTTGTACAACTATGGCAGACATCCTGAATTTTCTGCAAGTGGTGATTTACACAATCAGTAATGTAGCATAAAATGTATATTTGATAAATATATAGATTTAGTAACATTAAACAATTTTATTTGCCCACCAAAAAAAAAAAAAAACACCAGTCCAACTGGTGGGGAGGGGAGATCTTGGTAATCTGGAAATGCATCAAACTATCAACTACAGACAGCTAAGAAAGGATCAAAAGTATTAGAGTCCAACAGATTACACAGTTTATTAAAGCAGTTTATATAAGAAGCCTGTACAATTTGTGACCTACCAAGCTGAATACAGCCCATCACCATCATCCATTTCTTATGGCCTTTCAGTGACTGGTCCAGGCAGGCCACAAAAACCAGAGATGTGAGACTCTACTGGTCTGTCATATATAGCTAGGGGATACTGATATCTTGGCTAGTCCCAACTGTGCAGGGTTGTGCTCTGATTTAGCACACAGAAAGCAAGGCAACTGAAAATAACATGAATTTCATGTTGGAATATACCTCTTAACATATATGAATATATATGGAAGGACCTTATACTGAATCAGACCATTGGTCCATCAAGATCAGTATTATCTATTCAGACCGACAGCAGCTCTCCAGAGTCTCAAGCAGAGGTCTTTCATGTCACCTACTTCCTGATCCTTTTTACTGAAGATAACAGAGACTGAACCTGGGACCTTCTGCATGCAAAGCAGAGGCTCTTCCACCGAGCCACAGCCCGCCAATTCTTTGAACCAGATTTAAACTAGTTCATCTCATTTGACTGTTTAATCTTCTAAGTACCCTCCCTTAAACATACCAAACCTCCTTCATTTAACTCTCAGTGCCTCATCTTTCAGTCAAAGAAACATCCAAAATCTATCTCCCTCCATTGGTTTACACTCAAACACAGATTACACTTGCCTGATTTGCTCATGGGATTTGAGTGTGTACATAATGTTATGTTAGAACTTTTTCTCATGAAGCTTCTTAGACTGTTTACAGAGTTATTTACAATATCTGGAGCATGACGATGACTTTGGAGTTCTAGTTATTTTATTTGGCTGTGTTTGTACTTGGGCACTTTAGGAGCAAGACAGTTAAGACATTTAAAATACCATTTTCATATTTTTTTATAATTACAACAATGGAAAAAGACTGGGCCAATTCTCTTCATGCCCCCTTCTGTTGTTTTGTCTCCCCATCACGAATCCCTTATAAGCAACTGCAGTCCCTTTCTGGCACATATTACCCTTCAAGGCAAAAGGCTCTATATTCTTGGTGCTTGGGGGGGGACAACAGTGGGAGGGCTTCTAGTGTCCTGGCCCCACTGGTGGATCTCCTGATGGCACCTGGCCACTGTGTGACAAAGTGTTGGACAGGATGGGCAATTGGCCTGATCCAACATTGGCTTCTCTTATGTTCTTATGTATGCATTTTACTCCCATTCTGCAGACACTCCACTGGCTGCCCATTTGTTACCAAGCTCAATTGAAGCTGTTGGCAATCACATACAAAGCCCTTCATGGTCGTGATCCCTCTTATCTGTGAGACCATCTCTCCCCCTATGCTCCACCATGACAGCTTTGCCTATATCAGTAGAGGCTTCTGCGGGTGCCAACGTGCATTTGGGTTAAATCAACAACTGCCCATACATGTGCCTTTTCCACTGTGATTCCCATGTTATGGAATGGCCTGCCTGAGGAGATTAGAAAGTCTCCCACTCTTGTAGCTTTCCACAAACTATGCAAAACTAAATTATTCAAGAGGGCTTCTCTGCACAGGTAATAGGTTTGCACTGTACAAAATGGCTTACAAATTTCCTTGGATAAATGATTAGAGACTGTGGTCTATATTGCTGTGTACAGTTTATTATTAGCTATTATTATAATTATTATTAGCTATCATTAGTCTTATGGTTTTGTGTCCTGTATGAATCAAGAAATCCTGGCTTAGTCCTTGGTCTCACTCCCATCAGTTGCAGACTACAGAAACACCTGGCCCAGTTACATGATGAAACCAGAATGTGGTGAGGTAAATCGGGATTTGAGAAATTATCTGCAAATCAAATCCTGCCTTTATTTACAACTAACCATAATTAAAATAAACCATGGTTGCATATGAGATCTGAAGTGAATCTATTTAATTAAATCATCAGATCCAAGCAGAGACATCCTGGCTTGTTTCCTGGCAGTGTCACTGCTGTTAATACAGGGTGGGGTACAAGCATGGGGTCTGTGAGAGAGGCACGGTCTGTTCACTACACAGGTGACCTGAGCAGTTGCTTGGAGTGTCAAATCAGCAGGGGGTACCACCACCTCGTAGGAGGAGACAACGTGGCATCAAAATGTAGGCAATTTTACCTTAATAATGTCTTTCAAGTAAGTCATAGCACATTGATGAGAGTTGGATATGCTACCTTGATGGACTCGTCATAGGGTTGCTAGGCTCCCAGGAGTATTTTGGTAGCAGGGACTAGCTCCCAAATGCTTGTGATAAAACCACAGAGTTTTTGGCAAATCTTGTAGAACCCCACATTATGACATCACTTCCAATTTTTGCTACAGGTGACATCAATGCACCACTATGATCCCAGCACATGCCCCCCAATTTCCCCCTACTAACCTTTCAAGTACAAGTGGGCAATAAAAGGGTTTCCAGGAAGTAAAACCCTAAACACACTTGTAACATGTCTACTGGTGACCTATGAAAAAGCATTTCACAGTTAATTGAGCTAGCCAGGAATCATTTGGGCCCGGAGTGCATTGGAGTGCTGCTCCAGGAGCCCAGGAGTAGGCACAAATGGTGGTGGCAGCAAGCCCCACCCCAGCTCCCCACCCCCAAGTTCCTTCTCTCTAGAGTCGCGCCACAGGAGCAGTGTGATTTCTCCATTGTATTCCATGGCCCCATAGAAAACAATGGCGAGATCGCGCTGCTGCTGCAGGGCGATTCCAGAGAGAAGGGGTTTAAAGTTTAAACCCTTTTTCTCGTCACTTCACCCCAGGCTGGCTGGGGAAGCAAAAATAGGGGAGCATCTTCAAAAGCCTCCCCTTTCCCAGCCAGCCTGCCAAGGCGGGCTGGGGGGGAGCAAAGAGAGAAGGGGTTTCGCTTCCCCCCCAGCCCACCTTGGCAGGCCAGCTGGGGAAGGAGAGGCTTTTAAAGATGCCCCCCTTTTGCTTCCCCTTCTGATATCACTTCCAGTGATGTCAGGGGGCGTGGCATATACTAATGAGCTATTATGCTAATAGCTTATTAGGTATGCTAATGAGCTCCTGCAGCCCCTGGACCTAACCATTTTGATCTACAGAATTTCTAAGAAACCATGTATGTAACTGTATGCTAAATATCATGTTCTTCCAGTTTGCCAGTTCAGCTGATGAAAAACTGGCACCATTGACCATTCCAGAATAATGAAAATATATTTTAAACTCTTGGTTTCAAACTAAAAACCACATTTCCATTTAAATTATATGGCAACCATTTTGTCAAACCATTACTTGCTGCTGCTTTTTAAGTTGTTACCTCCCACCTTCAAGATTTATTCAAACTCACTTGTTAACAGTTCTCAATTCACAGGACTTCCATGCATTTTCATGCAGTTTTAAGAGAAAAATTGCCAACACACGATATACACTAAATATAGATAACAATTAAATTCCCTTTCCTTTCACTATTGCTGTAGTAAAGCCTCAGACACTAGAGACCAGTTTCCCAGCATCACAGGGGAGCGAAGGCCAAAAGGTATATTTAATGAGGCCAAAGAGAGGCCTACTTGCTCCTAGGGAAAATGTTAATCTTATTTATAAAGGAACTGGGAAAAGAAAAAAACCAAGGAGGAATAAAAACCAATTGTTGCAAGAAATGTTTACAGTATTTTCTTTGTCTTAACTGCCAGCCAGACGTCAACTGAGAGAGAACTTTTGTTAATCAGTTGCACATATTAAAATGTTAATTAGGCTAATATATACAATTCCATCTTTTGGTTGGGGGGAAGCTTATAAACCCCGTGGGACTAACAGCAGGGTCACACAAAATTCCGCCCATCATCTTGGCTTTGTTCTTCAGAGAAGAAACCCAGTGAAAGACAGACGTAATTTGATTCACTGAACCCATATTAATTAGCATCATAATTGTTCATGTCATATTAAAAATGTATAAAGTACCCTGTTTAGAGATCCCAGAATACTTCATAGATTAGCTTCCTACAACAGGTTCTCATTTTGATTGCTTTTACTGTAGCCAAATAGTAGCAATCTATTTTTGTGAGGATGCCTCACATATTATTCTTTGAGAATTAGAAGCCTAATTAAGAGATCATCACATGCAACATCAGTAACAGGGTTGCTAACCTTCTGGTGGGGACTGGAGCTCCCCAGAATTTCAATGGATCTCCAGACTTCAGAGATTGGTTCCCCTGGAGGAAACTGCAGCTTTGAAGGGTGGGCTCTATGGCATTATACCTTGATGAGCTCCCACTGTAGTATAAGTGTCTCTTTAAGAGACAGGCTGAAGTCCTAAGAACTCCCTCTCTTCACATGAATGGGTGTGCCTTCTGGAATATACTACATAGAACTGGGTAGTTCATAGTTAGGACTCCAGCTGTTGTATCTAAGTTGTTCCCTGCCTTGCTGTTCTGCACATTAAAGAAGGTTTTGAAGATATCCAACCTGCTACGTCTCTCTGGCCTTAGGGCAAACCATTTACGCACCTCCACAGTGAGTATACTTTACAGACAAGCCAAACATTACACCCTCCCCCGGTTCTACCCTCAAATCTCCAGGAATTACACAACCTGGAGTTGACAGCCCCATGTGCAGGTAAAATTCATGCACAGGGAGCCCAGACAGGACTATTCTAATCTCATCTTGGTAGTATAGACGGGGTTTTAGACATAACACATGCATCACACAATGTGTTTGACTGCTGTAAAGGAACTTCTATTAGCATCTTGTATGTTTTTCCCAATTATCTCAGATTTTAAACACAGTAAATGTGCCATTACTACATTTTTGTTGTGCAAGATTTAGGGTTTTTTTATTCAGTACAGCATTTTTGATGCAGAGATGTCACATCTTCCAAGCATTCAAATACAATAGGTAATATTCCCCAGACAGAAAAGACAATGCTACCAAAATTACCACAGGCAACTAAGATTGCCCCATCTCACACTTTGGTTCTATGATGACTAGAAGGAACATATTTTCAATTGTTTAAGCTCTTGGCTGAAGACTGGTCTTTCCCTTCCTGTTTCAGGTCACCTATAAAGCTTCAGTGCGGCCAGAGATACAAAGCCTTGAGTGCGAGCTCAGGAAGACAGCCAAAGGGCTCTTAGCTAGTCAATGAATTTGACAACTGCATCTTGGATAAATCCCATTTGTTTGCTTGTCTATTGGTTTATTTATATGGTACTGCAGTTGGGCTGCCAACCTCAAGGTGGAGACTGGAGTTCTGGAATTACACTTTATCTCTAGACTACAGAGATCAGTTTCACTGGACAAAATGGAAGCTTTTGATGGTGGATTCTATGGTACCACATTCTGACTGAGCTCCACTGACAGAATAGGTGGGAAAGGTGATATTGTAGCTTTCCCCCTCAATTACAGTCTATTAATCAGCGTGGAATATGACTAAAATTTCATCTTCTGGGCTCCACAACCCAGGAATAATCTTTCCCTCAGTCAGAAAGGACTGTTGGGAGAAGGGGAAAGTGAGGATAGGATTGCTAGCTCCAGTTTGGGAAATACCTAGAGATTTTGGGGGTGGAGTCTGAGGAGGGCAGGGCTTGGGGAGGGAAGAAACTTCAGTGGGGTATAGTGCCACAGACTTTTTCTTCAAAACAGCAATTTTCACCAGATGAACTGATCTCTGACACCTGGAAGTCAGTTGTAATCCCAGGAGAACTCCAGCCACCACCTGGAGGTGGGCAACCCTAAGTGAGGATGATCCACAACCATCTACTGATATAATCCAATAACCCACTTCCATCAAGAAAACCTGAGAATGAGTTCATCCACTGGAGAAATACTCTTCACTTAGAAGAAGGAAGTCATTAAGCCAAACCCACAATACTTGAAAAGTAATCATACAATGAACTTTTTTATTCTTAATACTACCAAGAATTGTATGGTTGAGCATGCATTCATTTATCATCTGGATAGCCTTCTGTAGGTATCTGAAAGAAAATGCCAAATTTAAAATAATCCAGAAGAATGAGAGAGCTCTTCTTTTGTTTTCTATTAAATCAAGGAACATTTGTTTTATGAATGGAAATAATCTATTAAAATTAGGAGTCTGGTACATGCAGCCCATATACTAAAGACCAAGATGGTTTCTATTGCTGTTTTTTAGCTTTATCGTACAATATATTTTATTAGCTGAATTCTGTCCACATAATGATTGCATAGCCCTTCCTCATCACAAAATCACTATCAAAGTATGATATATTTTATTAGCATTAGCATTAAAATTCCATGACAAAAACCAATGATATTCTCACAAGGCATTATTTCAAGTTCCTAGAGATGGGAAAGAAAAGAACTATAGTACTGTAAATACACTTCAATAAATGGATTTCAAATGAATGCTATTATGCAACATTTTTTTACACTGTGGTTTCTAAATCCTGTGAACTATTTACCAGTTTCCTAGAGCTAAAGCCTGACTGAAATCATGTATGGCTTGCTGTCATCCATTATTATTCTCTTTGAAAACTGCTACGCTGCAAACTGCAGCCTGAAGAGTAACTAACAATCTCAACTATGGGAGGGCCACGTTAAATAAGCATATACACACCCACAAGCACACACATACAAATGCCCAAGAAATTAGCACTCTATGGACTGCATTCGTAGACATCTCTCTCTTTCTCTACGAGCATAACTTCCAAGCAAACATAGTTGTAGTTTGTGGCAGAACAACCCTGCTGACCCACGTGCTGTTACATTTGGCCCTCCAAGGCAGCTAGATGCCAGCATCCACCCAAGTCTCCACCTAGCAATGCACCATTCTCCCAGCCTGAGCAACCCCTGGAGGGGTTTCCTCTTGCACTTTCAGTATTGCTGCCACCATCTGGCCATTTTAGGAATTACCAGCCAAGACGGTCAGTGCTCCCAGATAGGGATGGGCACAGTCCAAATTATGAACCAGAATTCATCACTAATCAGGGCTTGGCCCATGGTTCATGAACTGCCATGGTTTTTGCCGAGGTTCATTTGGTTTGTGGAAGCAAGTGAACTTCTGAGTTCACTTGTGAAAGCTACCTGTGGCTTCTGCGGGGGGAGGAACCAAAGGCAATCCCTTTTGCTGCCCCCTGTGGAAACATTTTTAAATGCCTCCCCTTCCCTCCCCAAGTCATGCAGCAGCAGCAGCATACCTCCAGGAGTGAAAGGAAGGCAATTTGTGACTTCAGGGAATGAAGGGGGGGGGCTAAATGCCTCCCCTTCCCTCTCCAAGTTGTGCCGCAGTGGTGGCACACCTGCAGGAGTGCACAAAATCTGTGAACCTGAACCAGTTTGCGAACTGGGAGAAATCCGAACCAGTTTGTGGTTCATGCAACATCAGGAACCATGAACCTGCATGAACCTCCATTTTTTCAGTTTGTGCCCATCCCTACTCCCAGCTTCCCTTCCCACATTGCTGTTCTAAAGCTTCACACAGTGCCTGAGTCTTCCACTACCCAGCACCAGGTTACCACAGGGAACGTTTTCTGCACTTGTGCACTCCCAAGGAATTAGCAATTTACCAACTGCCTCAATTACACTGGAACCCACTTTAGGAAGAAGAAGAATAGGGAAGTTTGGAGACTATTTAAAACTACAATCGTAGAACATCAAAAAAATATATACCAGAGGGGCGTGGCGTCGCGTGAGAAGGGAATGGACGCCTGAGCCCGAGGCTCTCTCCCTCCCTGCCTATAACAATAAGAATATCGCGGCAAAAAACAGCCTCAGAAGATCGAAAATACAACGAACTAAAAGTGAAATCTTTTAAGAAAATATTTGTAACCTCGCTGATACGGTAAGCCGCTTATACACTTCAATATTACCAATCAAAAAAACACAGCAAGGCGGGTGCGCGATCGATCTTAAAATGGCAGACGCCATTGTTGAAGAAACTATTGAAGATAGTATAGAGGACGCAGAACTCCTCACCCCAGTTTCTAAATGTGATTTACTTGAAATGGAAGGCAGACTTTTTGCTAAAATGAGCGAACTTTGGAAGCCAGTCCAAGAACAATTAACTGATATTTAAAAAGTACTAATAGACACTCAAAATACTGCAGAAACTGCATTTACTTTAGCAGAAACTGTTCAAGCTGAGAATAAAAATCTGCAAAAAGAGACTGACCAGTTAAACCTTAAAATACTCAACGTGGACATGGAACAACGTAAAAATAATGTTAAATTTCGTGGTTTTCCGGAGCAGCTTAATACATCTGAAGAACTTCATGTTTTTATGGCAAACTGGCTAGCTGAGCTATGGCAATTGCAGGATGATGTTGTTCCTGTAATTGTACAAGCATATAGAATTGGCTCGCCTAAAAACCCACACAGAAAGGGACCCAGAGATATTGTGATCACTGCCCTAGATTATAGGGTAAGAAAAAGAATTCTAGCAGAAGCAAGAGAAAAAGGTCCTTTTGATTTTGCGGGTCATAAAATTGAAAGACCTTCCTTCAGAAGCAATAAATAAAAGGAGAGAACTGAAAACCATAACTACACAGCTTCAAGACCATAAAATAAAATATAAATGGATTGGTGCAGCAACTTTGCAAGTCATCTACAAAGGGGAGAGAATACAAGCAGCATCGGTGGAAGATGGACTAAATCTTTTGAAAAAGCTGGGATTGAAGAAAGATGAATCTACAACTAAGAATACACAAAAGAGAAGATTGCAATTCAACATGACCCCACCAAAAGAAAGCAAAATTCCCGTTCCCAACTCAAAAAAGATTTAAATATTCATCTGGAGTTTTGAGGTTACAATAACTTCAGAGAGACATGATTCCTCAAATTATGTAACAATATGAAAATTGTATTTTTTATTTTTATTATGTTTTATACTTGTTACATAGAGCCTAGCCAGATTTTAAAAACAACAATAATAATAGGCTAACTGTTAATGACTGTTGATGCATAAATAAAACTTAGTTAAGGGGTGGTGGGGGGGAATGATTCATGTTTTAAAGAAGTTCTTATTTCATATACCTTAGTTGGTCTCAGGAAGATACCTGAGTACCTGCAGTTTACTGCAGGCTCCATTTAGGTTTCTAGTTAGTCAGTTAGGCAGTAATAACAAACCAGAGGTTGGAAGTTTTGTTAATATATATTTTTATTATTATTTTTTTTATTTTTTATTAGTTGGTGAGTTAGAAATAACTTAAAAGACTTTTTATAGTCTATATTTCAGAGTATATTCTAATAAGGAGCTAGACATCTGGTAGAAATAGTTACAAAAGGACTTTAGAATTAATAAATTAAAATTAGAGTTGTTATTTGTGGTACAAAAGTGGAAAAGAACAAGAATATATATTAAATAAAGGTAACCTCTTATGATGTCACATCTTAAGATAATCACTTTGAATGTGCGAGGTGTTAACAATAATATCAAAAGGAAGAGAGTATATAATAATCTTCTTCACTTAAAACCAGATATATTGATGTTACAAGAAACACACCAGAAAAATCCAAACAGAAATATTTTTAATACTAACTGGTTTACTTTTCAATTGCAGGCATGTGGTAGCTCAAAGTCTAGAGGTGTTGCCATTATGTTATCAAGAAATGTGCGATTTAGTTTGAAAGATACTTTGAGAGATGATAAGGGTAGATTTCTTTTTATTAAAGGTACCATGGAAAATAAAATGGTGACACTGGGTTCCATATATGCTCCAAACAGTGACCAAATTAATTTTTTGACTGATGTTTTCCAGAAGTTAGACATCTTTAAAGAAGGAGAAACAATTTTGGGTGGTGATTTAAATTTAATATTTAATCAGCAACTAGACAGATCTACTCCAAAAAATAAGAAACCTCTCAAGAAAACAGGTAAGAAATCAGATAAACATGACTTAAATACACTTCTTCAGGATTATGCTTTAATAGATATTTGGCGAGCACAACATCCAAATGAAAAAGATTTTTCCTACTACTCTTCTCAATTTAATTTGCATACCAGACTAGACTACATCCTAGTATCTCAATCGTTGCAATACCAGATTTTAAAAACTCAAATTGGTGACAAATTGTGGTCAGATCATGCTTGGGTTGAAGGAATTTGGGATTGGTCTTCCCATTTTCCTAGGAAAAAACAATGGTACTTAAATACTAGCTTATTAGAAGACCCAATAGTCAGAAAAGAAATAGACCAACAACTTAAAATTTATTTTCAAGAGAATTCTGTAGATGTATCCTCTCCGTTGCTTTTATGGGATGCTATGAAACCAACAATTAGAGGAACCTTGATAGCAAAGTCTTCTTATAAGTGGAAGAAACAAAAAGAACAAAGGCAAACTATTACAAATAAAATTTCTGAATTAGAGAAAGAACATAAACGTACTTGTAGTAAAAAGGTTTATAAAATGTTACTGACTGAAAGGAGGAAGTTAGAAAATTTAGATACATATAAAATAAAACGTGATTTAATTTATTTAAAACAAGTATCCTGGCACTATAATGCTAAAAATCTTAAAATTCTAAATAAAAGAGTAAATAGGAAAAAAGTGGAAAGACAAATCCATCAGATTAAAGATAAATCAGGTAAATTACAATCCAATACTAATCAAATTTTAAAATTTTTTGTTGAATATTATAAAGGTTTATACTCCTCAAAAAATTTAACACAATCTAGTATAGATGATTTTTTTAAATCATACACAACTAAGGAGTTAAAGAATGAACATAAATCATTCATGTATAAAGACTATACTAATCAGGAAATTATAGAAGCTATTAAAAGATTAAAAGTGAACAAATCCCCTGGACCTGATGGTTTTTCAGCTTCTTTTTATAAATGCTTTTCTACCACACTTTTAGACCCACTATTAAATACTTGCAATTATATTTTGAAAGTAGGTCATTTACCGCAGTCATGGTCTTATGCAAATATGGTCCTTCTTCCTAAACCACAGAAAGATAAAACTATTCCATCTTCATATCGGTCAATATCTCTTTTAAATGTTGATTTAAAAATTTTTACGTCAATTTTGGCACAACGTTTAAATAAAATAATTTTTGAATATATAACACAGGATCAAGTAGGTTTTATACCAGGACGGGACTTAATAGATAATACTTATAAAGCATTATATATCATACAGAAAGCTCAAACAAATAAAATAGAATCAATCTTACTTTCACTTGATGTGGAAAAAGCTTTTGATTCCTTGGAACTCTTATTTTTGAAATCGCTTTTGGTAAAAATGAATTTTGGATCTAAATTTTTAGCAGCCATTAATGCAATTTATGAACAACCATATTCAAAAACTAATATAAATGGAACGTCTTCCCCAAATTTTAAATTAGAACAAGGAACACGACAAGGTTGTCCCTTGTCGCCCCTTCTATTTGCTTTAGCAATAGAGCCATTAGCACAAAAAATAAGACAAGAGATAAATATATCAGGATTTATTATTGGAAAAAAAGAATACAAATTAACGCTTTTTGCTGATGATATGTTGTTATTTATTACCAACCCCTCAAAGTCATTATATCACTTACAATCCATACTACAGGACTTTGAATCAATTTCAGGATTGAAAATTAATGTCACTAAATCAAATTTAATGCCATTATATCTATCTAATATAATCCAGGAGTATATAAAATCCACCTTCCAATATCAATGGGCGTTTGAAAAATTACAATATTTGGGTATACAACTACCAGCAAATTTAAAAAATATTTATAAATTCAACCATGACGAACTACATAAAGAAATCCTTCAAAAAATAAAAAATTGGGAAAGATATTCACCCTCTTTTATAGATAGATACAATCTTATAAAATCTTTTTTACTCCCAAAATTTATATTTTTATTTAGAGCTTTACCTGTTAAAATACCAATAAGTAAGATAAAATATTGGCAATCTATTTTATTATCATTTCTGTGGAACAAGAAAAAAGCCAGAGTTAATGCCAATACTCTATATAGATCACGTAAATCTGGAGGCTTGCAACTCCCTAATCTACAAAATTATTATATAGCGACACACTTGAATAGAATCTTAATAATGTTGCAAAAAGAGACGATTCCAGACTGGGTCTACATTTATGAAGAGAACACTAAACCATATACATTAGTAGAAACTATATGGCAAACTAAAAAAGAGAGGTTACATATATCATTAACTAATGATCCTTTACTCACTACATTAGAGGTTTCGGATACCTTAAGATCAAAATTAGTACCAAAATACTCTAGATTTGCACCTTTTTTAGGTCAAAATTGGTTCCCACCAGGGTTAATTGATACAGATTACACACAATGGCATAAAAAGCAAATAACAATGCTACAAGATTTAATTAAACATAATAGAATTGTGGGAAAAGAAGAATTAGAAGCAAGTACAGGTAACCCACTTACATGGTTTCATTACCACCAAATCAGACACCTATGCAAAACAATTCAATTAGAAAACTTATATCAACAACCCTTAACAAAATTTGAAATACTTATTAGATCTTCAGGAATCAGCAGAAAAGGTAACATTTCTAAAATTATTCAAATTTTAAACGAAAATAAAGCAAATTTAGTTTTATCTTATCAATCTAGATGGGATAAATTTTTAATGAAACATATTGAGGACGATACATGGATGCGTATATGGAACTCATATGAGAATTCCTCATCTATAATTTCTGTTAGACTTCAAGCATTTAAAATTCTGTCTTTATGGTACCTCACTCCGGTTCAATTGGCTCACATACAAGGTTCACAATCATTATGTTGGAGACAATGCAATGAAAAAGGTACTTTTCTACATTGCTGGATGTTTTGTTCTAAAATCTCAAAATTTTGGGAAAATGTTTTAGAAAAGATTTTTTGTATAACACACATCAACATTCCTTTTACTCCAGAAAGAATAATGCTTAATGATAGAGAAGTTCTTGATACTTATAATATTAATAAAAAACGTATATCTTTACTTTTGTATGCAGCAAAGGCAGCAATTGCCACACATTGGAAATCTGCAAGTTCCCTATCACTGGAGAAATGGCATAATAAGTTATGGTATTTATATTTAATGGAAAAAATAACGTGTTTTGAGCTGAGCAGTAGCTTAAATAAAAATTTAGAGTTCTTTTCTGTTTGGTCCCCAATATTGGAATACTTACAAGCTCATAACGAAATTCCTAAAGATTTACAAATGTTTTTGTTGTAACTTAATGCTATAAATATTGAAGTTTGCTAAATTGATGGTTATGTAACATATTGAAAGCCATAATGACGGTTGCTCCTTTTCTATTTACAATGATGTATAGATAGTCTGTTTTGATGTTTTGATGTTTTGTTATTATTAAACTCAAAAAGAATTTGAAATATATATATATATATATATATATATATATATATACACCACAGGTTGGGAAAGGCACATATAGGTATAGAAAAAAGTCTGCATGGTTAACAAACAAAGTAATGGAACCTATAAAAGGTATGAAGGATTCCTTTAAGCGGTGGAAAGCTAGTCTCAGCGAGGTTGACAAAAGGGAACACAGGCTGTGGCAAATAAAAGGCAAGTCTGTGATCAGGCAGGAAAAAAGGGAATATGAGGAGCAAATAGCAAAAAAACATAAAGGCCAACAATAAAACTTTCTTCAAATACATTAGAAGCAGGAAACCAGCCAGGGAGGCAGTGGGGCCCTTGGATGACCAAGGGGTTAAAGGAGTGCTGAAGGATGATAGGGAAATGACTGGTAAGCTGAATGCATTTTTTGCCTCTGTCTTCACTGTGGCGTGCTTGCCCACTCCAGAACCGCTGATTTCGGGAGGGTTGTTGAAAGACCTGAGTCAGATTGAGGTGACGAGAGAGGAGATCCTATGATTGATAGACAACTTAAAAACTGATAAATCGCCAAGCCCGGATGGCATACATCCAAGAGTTCCGAAAGAACTCAAACGTGAACTCGTGGATCTGACAAAAATATGTAATCTTTCATTAAAATCTGCCTCCATTCCTGAGGACTGGAAGGTAAATAATGTCACTCCCATCTTTAAAAAGGGTTCCAGAGGAGATCCGGGAAATTACAGGCCAGTCAGTCTGACGTCGATACCGGGTAAGTTGGTGGAAACTGTTATTAAGGAAAGAACTAGCAGGCACACTGATGAACAAAAACTATTGAGGCATACTCAGCATGGGTTCTGTAAGGGAAGATCTTGTCTCACTAAACTGTTAGTGTTTTTTGAGGGAGTGAATGAACATGGGGACAAAGGGGACCCAATAGATGTTGTTTACTTTGACTTCAAGAAATCTTTTGATAAAGTTCCTCATCAAAGGCTCCTAAGTAAGCTCAATAGTCATGGGATAAAAGGACAAGTCCTCTTGTGGATCAAAAACTGGCTTATAAATAGGAAACAGAGCATGAGCATAAATGGGCAGTTTTCTCAGTGGAGGTAAGCAGTGGGTTACCACAGGGATCAGTACTGGGTGCTTTTTAACTTGTTTATTAATGATTTGGAATTGGGAGTAAGCAGTGAAGTGGCTAAATTTGCAGAAGTCATGAAGTTGTTCAGGGTGGTGAGAACCAGGGAGAATTGTGAGGCACCCCAAAGGGATCTGTCGAGGATGGGCGAGTGGGCGTCAATGTGGCAAATGAGGTTCAATGTGAGCAAGTGCAAAGTGATGCACATTGGAGGAAAAAATCCTAACTATAAATACACACTGATGGGGTCTGAACTGGCAGAGACTGACCAAGAGAGAGATCTTGGAGTCATAATAGATAATTCAATGAAAATGTCTAGACAGTGTGCAACTGCGATAAAAAAGGCCAACACTGTGCTGGGGATTATTAGGAAGGTAACAAATCAGCCAGTATCATAATGCCCCTGTATAAATTGATGGTGCAACCTCATTTGGAGTACTGTGTACAGTTCTGGTCACCACACCTCAAAAAGGATATTATAGCATTGGAAAAAGTGCAGAAAAGGGCAACTAGAATAATAAAAGGGTTGGAACACTTTCCCTATGAAGAAAGGTTAAAACACTTGGGGCTCTTTAGCTTGGAGAAACGACAGCTGAGTGGTGACATGATAGAGGTTTATAAGATTATGAATGGGATAGAGCAGGTAGAGACAGAAGTACTTTTCTCCCTTTCTCACAATACAAGAACTCGTGGGCACTCTATGAAATTTTCTGAGCAGTCGGGTTAGAACAGATAAAAGGAAGTACTTCTTCACCCAGCTCACTGCCACAGGAGGTGGTGGCGGCTACAAGCACGGACAGTTTCAAGAGGGAATTAGATAAATATATGGAGCAAAGGTCCATCAGTGGCAATTAGCCACGAGGTATAGATAGGAACTCTCAGGCTGGAGCAAGTGATGCACTGTATTCTTGGTGCTTGGGGGGGGCAACAGTGGGAGGGCTTCTAGTGTCCTGGCCCCACTGCTGGACCTCCTGATGGTATCTAGTGTTTTTGGCCACTGTGTGACAGAGTGATGGACTGGATGGGCCATTGGCCTGATCCAACATTGGCTTCTTTTATGTTTTTATACCCCCTATTTCTCTACCTTAAGGAGTATCAAAGTGGCTTACAATCCCATTCCCATCCCCACAACAGCACCTTGTGAGGCAGGTGGGGCTGAGAGAATTCTGAGAGAACAATGGCCCAATGTTGCCCAGCAGGATTCATGTGGAGGAGTGGGAAATCACACCTGGTTTTCCAGATTAAATCTGCCTCTCTTAACCACTACACCATGCTGTGTGTTTAAGTGCTGGAGGTCTATGTGACATGGGACAGTGACTACCAGCATTCAGAATAGTTAAGACTTTATTAAAATAAAATGTCCATACACATGCTGTCAGCACAGCAACAGACTGAGCAAGAAATATAAAAGAAAGGTTTAACCATTAAGTTCCTCTGTCCCTCATGGCCTACATACCTTAGCAGACCTTGTCCTAAGGCAGGCGCTTTAAATTATAAGTCACAGAGTTCTAAAAGCTTCCCATTACTTTCGAGTTTTTGTCTCGGCAGCCCTGTGTCTGAGCCATACAACAACGGCAGCCATCAGGTGGAGCTTAGGTGTCAGAGCTCCTTCCTCCAGAATGGATCTTGGAAAAATGGACCCTCTCCCTCGATGCCTAGAGATTTCACCTCTTCTGTTTTGACACCCCCTTGTAGGTCAAAGAATCCATTACTGAAACCTTCAGAAAAAAACAGCCTCACACCCCTTGTGTCTCTTCTAGGTGTCACATTCTGAGTTAAGGTGTGAGTTAACCATTTCATTGTCTTTGACAAGGCAAGCCATTCGCTTTTCCAAAGCTTTGATGGCTGGTACTTGGCAAGGCTTACAAGAATTGACTTCTCCCTTCCTGCCTGTCTCCAGCTAGGAGAGAAAAAAACTTTAAAACTCAGTATGCAGATTATATCAAGCCCAAACCTCCAAATCAAATATATTTCTCCACATAGCCAATTCAATTAGTTTTTTTAATGAATTCTCCACCAAACATAGCCTCTCATAAGCCTCAGGAACACTAAAAATGAAAACAAACATATTAATATGAAACAACATTAAAATAATGCTTAAGGCTGTTTATAAACATTCTAAAAATAAAAATAGCGGACTGAGAGGGTTTTGGGGGGGAGGGGGGTCTGTCTCCCTCTGCTGTCAGCTTCTGCCAGTGGGTGAAGTCAAAGCAGAGAAAAGTTTATGCCCATATATATAACCCAAGACAGCCTTTTTTACAAATATTGGAACAGCAACTAAATTACTACATAGGAAGCTTAGTTATTCTTGAACTATAATTTAAAGCACATGCTAAAATGTGGTGCAGTTAATATTTCTTCCATAAGACTCATGTTTAGCAAAGGATAACAAGAAGAACAACCATTTTAGAAAATGTCACTATAACTTGCTCTGGCCAACCAATCTTCCCAAGTGCTTTTGATTTGCTACAAACATATAACATAAAGGCATAAAACAATCTGAATGTGAATTACTTGCTCGACAACATTTGTTCATGGGAATTCCCAACATTCCGAGACAAATGTGCTTGCATAACATTTAATTTAATGTAAAATTATATACATAGCTGCTTGTAATGTGTTAAGATGACTAGTAGTAAAAGGAAGGGTGACGAAAACTTGAACTGCTAAAGTTCAGTTTATACTTATGAAAAATATCTTGACAGATACCAATAATAAACAAACTATATTTATTCCATACATTACATTTTTGAGAAAACTAAAAACAAGACTTTAAAAGTAATAGGGAAAAAAGAAAGGTGTTTTGAAAAATAACTGTAATTCTTAATAGTAAATGAGACAATAATAGAAGGCATCAATTTCTGATGTAAAATCCCATTGTAATTTCACGCTCTAAATTCATGAGATTCCCTTATGAGTCCTCTATCAAATTCATTATAAATGTCTGCAAATAGGCATGACTTGTAGTGTATCATGAGGTATACTTAAATTGGCTGAAATCAAAAATAAAGAAGCGCAATGAATTTATGTAAGCATAGTGATATTGTTGCATAGTGGAACCTTTATACCCACAGAACACCCATCAACACTATCACCAAACAGCCACCACCAAGAAATCAGAATGAGTAGATAAATAAGAGTTGCCTTTTCCCAGAATATTTACAGATACCCTGCCTCAAAACACCAAAAACAAACACCACAGGTTCTTGCTGTGGAAGCTGAGTGGGTGATTTCAGACCAGTCACAGACTTTCAGCCTAACTACCTCAGAGGATTGTTGTGCAGATCAAAAGGGGGAGATGAGAATGATGTAAGCTGCTTTGGTCCCCAACTCCCTAATGTGGAGAAAGACTGCACTTTTCCTCCTGGGGAACCATTGTTGCCAATCTCCAGGTGAGGGCTGGATATCATTCAGAATTACAACTGCTCTCCAGATGGCAGAGATCAGTTCCCCTGGAGAAAATGGTGGGCTCTGTGTCATTATACTCTGCTGAGGTGGCCCCCTATGATAGCCAGTGTGACGTAGCAGTTAGCACTGGGTGATTTCAGACGACTCACAGACATTCAGCCTAACCTACCTCACAGGATAGTTGTGCAGATTAAAAGAGGGGAGTGGAGAATGATGTGAGCTGCTTTGGTCCCCACTGTGGAGAAAGACTGTACTTTTCCTAGGTAGAGGCTACAGGGAAGGGGGAGGAGATGGAAAGCTGAAGTCAGAGAAGCAGATAATGGTAGACTGATGGTTGGCTGGGAATGAGATAGGGTTGCCACCTTCAGGATGGGAAATTCCTGGATATTTGAGGGGTGGAGCCTGGAGAGGGTGGGGCTTGAGGAGGGGTGGGACCTCAGACAGTGCCATAGACTCCACCCTCCAAACCAGCCATTTCCTCCTGGGGAACCATTGTTGCCATCTCCAGCTAGGCTGGAGATCATTCAGATTTACAACTGCTCTTCAAATGGCAGAGGTCAGTTCCCCTGGAGAAAACAGTGGACTCTGTGTCATTATACCCTGCTGAGGTCATCACAGCAAATTGATGCTGAGTGTCCAAGGCCAAGGCACCCACCCAGAGCCCCTTTCTAGAGCACGTTGTATTTATTTCCACAACAGGCGTTATTCCTAGTTCTCAGGTAATACTCTTTTGCCTAAGAACTATTCCATGCCTCTATCCAAGCATGCTTCTTATATGCTTTTTTTTTTTTTTTGGGGGGGGGGGGGAATCCCACATTTTTCCCTGTTCAGGAAAATAGGAATTAAAACCCGACAATAAACCATTGGTAATATATTTATTCTAGACTTATTTTTTTCAGCAAATAATTACTACATGGGTGGGTGTGTGTGGAAATCAATGATAGAAAAGGTCACTAGGGAAACAGATAATTACTTCTGATGAAGTATAATCACCAGAAATCTACAAGCTTCACAATTAATCTTCATGAAGCTGAACTTTCCAACAATCATTTTCCACTCAAGTAATATTCAGGGATAGGCAATGAATCACAGAAAAAAGAGCCACATTATTTTGTAAGAGGATACTAAATTTATAAATATCCTGTTACTATGTATATTATATTACCAACTGTTAGAGATAAATTTTAGCTGTTCAAAGTGGAAAAACCCACATTAGACAGATATGCCGCATTCTCGTTTGTTTTTCTGTTATTTGGTCATAGGTCAAGTGATGAAAGCAGAAGAAGAAGAAAGGGCATTATGTAGCGTAATTCTGTTTTAAACTCTATAATGCTTGTTTGTGTGACATTATATATCCCACAGAAATATAATACAGTAAAATACATTAAACTGCAAAATGAAATACATTTAAGGATCCCACTTGAACAGAATGACCTACTTCAATATGATTACTCATTATTTATCACGTTACTAAAATTATAGTTGTGCTTGTATGCCCTCTCTGTTTATATAATAAGCACATAATTAAACTTCTCCATGAAAAATATCCAATTTATTCTGCCCATTATTCATTAGCATACTTGAAATCATTTACAGCACAGCAAAACACAGAAACAATGGGGATGCAGGATTATTGGTTCTTATCATAGCTTTTGAATGTATTTCAAATGCAAAATTAGTTTTATCCACGTTAGGCACATACATTTACAATGATACCCTTTATGAAACTGATGTTCTACTAAATACTCTTTCACTACATAAAAGGGCAGTCTTAGCTTGTCGACAAAGGAAAGAAAGGAACAAAAACAAGAAGCAAATGTGTCCCTGCTTTGGCTATGCTTAAGTGTGTGTTCCCATCATGTAGCAGCCTTACATGGTATGGATACAAGTGGTGAAGCCATTGTACCTTCCATAGGATTTTAAGTGGCAAAAACCATCTGTCTATTCATGATAAAAAGCCCCTATCATTCTTTTCCCTCCTCCCTCAAGTCATTTTCACAGAATACTAAAGTATCTTGCCAGACTTTGAACTGCATCTGTGTGTCACACACAAAGTTCCTCTCAAGCCACTCTCTACTCAAGAGAGGTTTTGCAGAGTGTAGGCTGAAGTGACCAATCATGGCCTAACAAAAAGGATAGTGTGTCTGGACACAATGTGTTAAGGGGATGTCAGTAACCCTCTTTGTATAATGTTCTGTATGCACTGTAGAGTAAAGAATACTGAATTCAGTCAGGGAGGGTATGCTCAGATACCCAAAAGAGAAAAAGAGAAAGGAAATTACTTGGGAGATGGAGAGGCGAAATTTGTCCTCAGCAGGAAACAAACGCTCTTTAAATTCAGCATGAATTTTCCCAAGGAGCCTGAATAATCATGAACCCATTACTCTCAACCCAAGAGCTATTAATAGTACTTGATTAGGCTAAGGAGATTTACTTCAGCTCTGAGCGAGATCAGTGGCAGGCAGTCCATACTGTATCCATCTCACCACACAACATTGTTCTATTTATATTACATGAATGCATCAATAATTGTCACCAGGCAAATTCTTGACTAAGCTGGTTATATTCTTAACAAGTTAGGCTCATGAAATATGAAGCCATTCTGAAAAACATTAGAGTCTGAGAAGACTTCACATTATTATGGTGTGCATGGCCGAAAATGCCACACAGTTAAGCCAACGGACACTAAAAATGTGAATTGACTCTACGGAAGTGAAAGGAAAGGACCGTTGTACAGAAGGACTGCAAGGGAATTACCAAAGCAGTTCATTTGAAAAGGCATCCAGTAGTGGCTCGGAAAACACTATAAAAAGAAAAAGAAAAGAGATGAATTGGAATGTCCAGGCATCTGTGGAAATGTCAGCAGTCCTTCAGATTGGATCAGATACTGAGTTGGATCCAGACTAAATTGTTCAATGACAGAATGGACTTTTCCTGCCACCCCACTCACAACACAGACCACTAATTGCCAAGAAATTCTGCTCCTGGGCAATAGGGCACCCTGAGGAACAACTTGAGGAGTGTCTGAAGTGGAAAGGAGTAATGGGTGGAAATTGCCAGTTTACCCTGGATCCAACTCACTGTCTCCCATTCAATAATTTTAAGATCTTCTAATAGTCCCCTTATGGTCTATTACACTGCTGGGGAGGATGAGCTGGAGGTGTAATGGATAGATAATTTACCTGATAGAGCTCAGACTTACTGCTTCCTGTTTGCTCTATAGGGGTGCTGGACCCATTTAGATGGTTCACCCCTGGAGCTTGATGGATCCTGACGGGTTTCTGTCAGTGCCTGGAGATTCTTCCACCTTGTGCCACTCATACTCAAGGAAGCAGTAACTAGACCTGTTTTTAAAAAACGCTCCCTGAGTCCTATGTTAGAAAATTTCCACCCAGTCTCTAATCTTCCATTCTTGGGCAGAGTCAGGGCCGGCTCACCCACTAGGCGAGCTAGGTGCTCACCTAGGGCACCGGCCCTGCAGGGGCGCCAAAATGCCCCCCGTGAAAAGCCCCCCCTCCCGCCCAGGGCTGGCAGCCCCGGCTTTCCTGCGAGGCACCCAGAGAAGAGGGTGCCGCCGCTGAGAGGGAAGGGGCAGGCATTCTAAGCCCGCCCCTTCCCCGGCTCTCCTGGGCACCTCGCAGCTGCGAGGCGCCCAGAGAAGAGGGCGCTGCCGCTGGGAGGGAAGGGGCGGGTGTTCTAAACCCACCCCTTCCCCGGCTCTCCTGGGTGCCTCGCAGCTGCGAGACGCCCACGACAAGGGCACTGGGCCATCTCCAGGCCCCACCGGGAGGTTGGCATCCCCGGTGGGGTGGGTGTCCCAGGCTGTCCTGCCTAGGGCGCCCAGACACCTGGGGCCGGCCCTGGGCAGAGCACTAGAGTGGGTTGTTGCTTCTCAGCTCCAGGGGTTCTTGGAAGAGACAGCTTTTCTGGACCTATTTCAATCTGGCTTCAGGCCAGGATTTAGACATACGCCTTGGTGTATGACCTCTATCAAGAACTAGACAAGGAGAAAGTGACTCTGCTAGTTCTGCTAGATCTCTTAGCAGCCTTTGATACTTTCATCCATTGTATTTGACTGAGCTGACTCTCAGCACTGGGACTGAGGGGCACCATATTACGGTGTTTTGAGTCCTAAATGGAGGTTAGTCTTAAAAGATAGTGTTGGGGGATTCCTGCTCTGCCCCACGGTCACTGACCTGTGGGGTTCCGCAGAGCTCCATCTTATCCTCCATGCTATTTAATATTTATATGAAGTCACTGGGGGGAGTCATCAAGAGGTATGGACTATGATGTCACCAATGTGCAGATAATACTGAGCTTTACCCTTTAGCCAGTTTGGTGTAGTGGTTAAGTGCGCAGACTCTAATCTGGGAGAACTGGGTTTGATTCCCCACTCCTTCACTTGCACCTGCTGATGTGACCTTGGGTCAGTCACAAGCTCTGGCACAGCTGTTCTTGAAAAAGAGCAGTTTCTGTCAGAAGTTCTCTCAGCCCTGCCTACCTCACAGAATGTCTGTTGTGGGGAGGGGAAAGGAAAGGAGCTTATAAGCTGCTCTGAGACTCCCTTGGGTAGTGAAGTGTGGTGTATAAATCCAATCTCTTCATCATCATCTTCTTCTTCTTTTCCACCTAATTCCAAGGATGCTGTTGATATTCTGAACCAGTGCTCTTATTATTGGCAGTCCTAATTAGAGTTTTTTAAATTGTGTCTTTTTGTGAGTTTCACAATTGTGGTTTTAGTGCTTTTTATAATGTTTTATTTATATTGTAAGCCACCTTGAGTTCTGTAAGGGAGAAAGGAGACTAATAAATGTTTTAAATAAACAAAAACTCAATGATACAATTGCTTATATCCCCAGCTTTTCTGTTGCTGCTCCACGCCTGAAGCTTCCAAGCCAACTTGACCCTCCAGTGGTTACACCACACCAATTCTGGCAAAATGTTCCTATTAAACTCTCTGTTATCACTCTGCTTTTTTAAAACACTAATCAGGATGCATAAATGTGCAGTTAATAAAATAAATCTTTTTTAAAAAAACCCTGAGCCATAGATTTGTTTTTAGAATACTTCAGCACAATCCAGGCAAAGATAGCCATAATTAAGGGGATTTTTTACATATAGTGCTTAAATTGGCTTTGAGCTTCTCTCACTGTCTCTTTCTTGAAATATCTCATGGTTTTTAATGTGGAAAAAGAAAGCAAAACATAGGCATTTGTCATGCGAATAAACATTTTGGCCAATATAGGCCATTGACATTACAAACCTGTTACACCATCATGTGTGAAAATGCCCTACATTCCATTAAAATCAATGGGACATGAGTTAACCACAATTATTGCTATTCATAAAGCACCATTAATACATATATCCCTTTATATAATTTCATAAACAAAACTAGATGGGACTCTACTTGAGAAAACCATGCAATTTAAAATTAGAAGATGGAATGAGTAGGCAAGAAAGGCAAAACATAACAAGAATGGCAAAATGTAAGTGCAGTTATTTATAAATAAATTTAATTCCAGGGGTTTTTTTTGCAGAATATCTGCATCATGGACTCCAGAAGAACGGTTCCATTAGATGTTGTGTCAGTTCTACAGATGTTTTGCAGTAGTAGTTAATGACAGTGGCCCCCCTAGAAGTCCTGGGCCCTGGCAGCTGTCCCACCTCAGGGTATGCTAATGCTGGCCCTGCCTCATTTCCTAATTAGAATTCAGACACTCAGTTCCCTCCACTCTAATGGCTTAAGATGTACAATTTAAAGATCCATTTTCATCCAGCTGTTATATATAGTCAATATTATTTTGATATCAACAAGATCAACCCAAAAACTCTGTCACTAGAGTATACAGGCCTCAAAGCAAGGCCCATAGCCAGCAGTGGGGCGCTAGGGGCTGTGCCCCCTATTGAATTGGCAGCACCCCAATGGACCACAGCAGAGCAAACCCTCTCCATCCACTGCGGGCACAAGGAATATGTGGGGCCAAGAGGTCTCTCCTCTTACTCTCCCTCCTCCTCCAGTTGACAGAGGTAGACGGGTGGGCCTGCCCTCACCCAGCTCCACCCAACTCTAGCAGTCTCTGCCAGTGCCATCCTTCCAGCAGTGTTGTCCATCCTGCAGAACAAGTGAACAATATCGGCTGGCGGGGTGCTGGTCCTGGGCACAGCTGCCTTGGTGCTGCTGTTACACCACTGTCTGTGGCTGCATGCATGGGCCAAGCTGGCCTTCCTGCTCCATGCCTGGCAAAGCCAGCACCAACTGCTGTGGGAGCCTGGCAGCCTGGCAGAGCACTTCAGCCAGCTGGCATACCGGTGGGTGAGGCATGTCTTCCGGGGGGGTTAGGAGCTCCAGAAATTAATTAATTTAATTTAATTAGCACCCCAGCACTCCCTCATGCACCCCTGACTATAGCTCTGCTTCAAAGTGGGTACTTTTTTTTGAAATATTAAAAGAATCAATAAATAGTGAGCTGCAAAAATAGATGTGAATCTTTGATTTGTAGGGTCTTACCAATTACTCTGTCACTGGAGCCAATTAAAGCTGCAACCAGAACTATGCTGACAAAACTGAGTTTTGTTTCCATGCACTCATTAAGTGCAACAAATGCTGATTATTGTTGCATGGGCTCCCTTGAACAAAACAGCTGTCTGGTTTACAATGAAAATAATCAAGTTATGATCATTAATCACAATAACTTTATATTCAGGATGACAGCCTAAATTCCTAGGGTTGCTTTTAAAGTTTTAAGATACAGGTTTAAATTCATGCCACAAAATGTGTCTTTATAAGCCAATCTGAACTATTTTCCATTTGTAAAAATAAAGGGAAAGTTCAAGGATTAAAACACCTTCAGCTTAAGGCAACACTTAAGCCATTTCAAAGGCATCCATTTTCAAAAACCACACTTCTAACTTTGGTACTGCATCAGCAAAAAATATGTTACACCATCTCTCATACTATGCTTGCTTACAAATTAGGCTCCACATTTTACCAAGGGTTTTTTCCCCAGCTTACTATAGAAATCAGGGAAGTGTATAAACTGGATTCAAAAGGCTACACACAGGGAATAAGGTATATGAAATCAATATCTACAATATATGAACTAAATTATAGATATTGTAGATATTGATTTTGTCTCCACTTATCTAGACAAGATATAATGATTCCTCACTACATGTACAAGTACAGTACATGTCTAGATACTTCCCTGAGTCACTATATATCAATGTATCTAATTCTCAACATAGCCCCCATCTGTGGATACTTAAATCCACAGATGGGGGCCATGGAGAAAGAAGATTTTTTTTATAAACAGGCTTGCAAAAAAAAATCTGAAGAATTTAAAAAATGGAATTGTGGCTGATATCCCCCCAAAACAGAAAGATGCATTGTTTGTGCATAGGACAAAATTTGAACTGAAATTTAATTTTCTGAATATTCTGAATATTTTCCATTACCCAGACACATGTAAAAAAGACAAATACAGAGAACCTAGGAAAAGATTAAAAGAGATCCCGATATTGGGTAGGCCACCTCTCTTACACACCAATTCAATTTATTATATGAACCTTTGGAGTGGAAAAAACATACATTCTTGGATTTCAAAAGCACACCTGTATTCACCTACAGGCCTGATTAGCTTTTGGATTTCATTAAAAGGATTTTTAAGGCTTTTGGATTTCTTGAAAAGGAAAAGACAATAATTCTGCTTTTATTAAAAATCCCTGTAAGCAAGGACTATTAGTTGAGTGCTAAAGAAGGAATAGAACATTAAAGACTAAAAAGAGAATGCAATTTTTTGTTCCCTTATATGTTTCTTGCCATAGATACTTTTGTACCTAAAACAAAACATAAAAATGGAAATACTGCTGTCACCCTCAAACTAAATTCATTTCTGAATACAAGCAGAAATGAAAACAGAGAATGATGCTCCTTATGGAGTCTGCTGTTGAGGTGGACTATTCCATTACAAGGTCTGCCCTGACCTTATACCTTAAGAAGGCATATGTATTATGGAGCACACAGGATGGATTCAGGATCCCCATTCCCCACCTATATTCTGTGTATCAGTCAGATATGAGTTGTGGGTTTCCCTCAGTAGCTGCCTATATGGTGCCCCACTTAGATTGCAATTATGGCACAAATGGACAGGGGCAGTCTTAGTGATTCTTGAGCCATAGAAGCAATCTGAATTGGGCACCATGCACACTGTAAAGTCAGGAGAGACCCTGCCACAAAGCTGTCCACAGAAGCTGACAGTGGCTGCTGGCAACCAGGGCAGCTAGGCAGTTGGGCCCTCCCTAGTGTATGGCCTGGGGTAGCTACCCCGGTTGCTAAGAACACCTCTGTGACTGGAAAAGAGGCTTCTCCCTCCCCCTGTACAATATTCCTCACTTGGCCTGTTGGGAAAATCCACAATACAAATTTCCAGTGCATCCAGTGCATACCAGGAATCTCATATGTGTGGGCAGAGACATGGTTCTCAGCAACAGGGCACTTAGACCCCACCCCCAACCACTTAATTAGTTGCCAAAAGGACAAGGAGTAGAAGGGAAGGAAGGCTACAGCATCTCTTCCTGGGGCTCTGGACTGCCGAGCAGAACAGGAGCAGAAAGTACTTTTAAAGTTGTGTCCTTGGTCACACATCTGACTCACATCAGATGACTCATTTAATGAAATCCTAATTCTGGTTAACCTGTGTTTGTACATCACGGATATTGAAGCTAGATTTTAACCATGAGCCTCTGAGTGAGAAGAGACAGGGGAGGACTGAGAAGTGAGAAATGTGTACTAATGACAACAGCCAGGTCCATATACATTATTTCTTAACTGCAGTTAAGTACATCTGAATGCTGTCTCTATTAAAGCAAATAGTTTGGCAACCAGAGTAAGCTGTGAAAGCCATCAGAAAGTTTTTGTTGTTCCTCCATACCACTTCAGTACCACTCCCTCTGTAAAGTTTAAACAGAATGGGAAGTATTTTCAAACAGTTCAATAGAACTTATATTCTACTTGAAGAATTTAGCAGCAGGAGGGACCCCATACCTTGATGTAAATAAGAGGTTCTATTTTTTTTCCATACAAACCTATAATTAAAAGGTAAGATTCCAATAAGTATATTTCCTATATAGGCTTTTGTTGAAAGCACAAATAAGCTTTTCACACTGTCTGCCAAAACAGAGAAAATGCAGAAAGTGTTAAATCAGATTATTTGGAAGAATTGTATTGATGCATAGTTCCCGAGCCAAAGCCACCTTGAGTGTAACCCAGTAAATGACAGAGTTACACCATAGCTCAATTCAGAACTTAGTCTTCTTTAATCGTCTGTACAGAATTCTTTTCCATGTTCTGCACATTTCTCCCCCACCAAGACCAAAATTAACCAGCTTTATTTTAGCCAATAAATCCCTTTCATCTCATTGTGAAGGAAATAATAAGTAACCTTAAACAGACTGAGAAGCCTGGTATGCTACTGCATGGCAATAAGCATGTTTATTTAGGGAGCATAACAGCAATGATGAAGGAAAACCTCCATAAAATTAAGGGAAAGAATTATGACTTAACAGCTAGGAAATGGAAAAACAGCACTGAAAGACTGCTGTCAGCTGTGAAGGAGCACCAGCACAGCATCTCATTTGTTCTGCTGACCTGTACTTTCAAATTCCTCGTGCCATAATTTGTCTATAAGTTTACCTACTTTTGTCATAATAAAGTAGTAAATACCCTGCTGATATCAATTTCTAGACTGTGTTAATCCCTGAAATTGATTTCTTTCCTCTTGTATAAATCTCCTTAATTGCAATGCCTCAGAGAACAATCTTTACAGAACACTGAAAATTACTAATGTGTTGCCATAGTGCTGGGTTGTCATCAGCATTATATCCCTGTGTACATTCCACTTTAGCACTGCACCTGAAACCAGCCCATAATCTCTTAGTAAAATTAAAATAGCAGTTGTGGCACTTATGAAATAAGACCTTTGAAGGAAATCGGAAGACTTGGTTGATTTTTATCGACCTAAAGTACATACTCTCTTCCTTCTGCTATGCATTTGGTCAAGCAATAGCACTATACCACTCTGATCTACACCCATTCTAGAAATCTCTGGAACCACTTCTCATCCTGTAAGGCTTGTGTCTCTTCCTCCCCCCTTCACCTTGCTCATTGAAGCAATCAACCTAACTCCCCCACCCTTTCTCTACTCTACCACCTTCAGTCTTCTCCTCTCTCCCCTCAGTTTCCTGGATGAGCTAGCCGCTCTGCAGTCCTTACCTAACCTCTGCACTGGTCCCTTGATCCTAGTCCTTCCCAGTTCCACCGTTCCCATTTTAACACAAACCCATTCTGGTGCCAAGGCATCTCAATACAACTGAGTGGTCTACGGTGCCAAGGGCAGTGGGGGGGAACTGAGCAAAGTCAGGGACACATTGCCAGTAACTTGCTGTAAGCACAGATTGTCTATCAGAGCTAGTAATGCAATCTGTGTTCCAAAAGAAGACTGTATCATTCAGAAACCCCCACAATTGGCCCACGATGACTCATTCAATCACTTGGACTAAAAAAATGACAAATTTTGACACAGACCTATAATTAGCCACAGTTTCACTGTCAAGAGAAGGCAAGCAGGGACAGCAGCTACCGGCCCTGAGGAGACTGGTGGGGAGAGTGTGGCCAGGGACCAGTGCTGTAGGATGGGGCTGGCTGTAGCAGTCGCTAATGAGAGACAGAACCCCGTTAGGTCTATGCCAGACATGAGATCAGTGGAGAGGAGGGAGCTTCCAATCCCAGGAGTGTGTCTGGATCTAGGGAGGGCCTTAAAAGAGGCAGCAAGGCAAAGCCTGGAATGAACAACAAAAGGTGAGGCACAGGAGTGAAGGAGGGGAAGAGAGGAAAACAGGCGTGAAGAGAATTCCATGCCATGAGGGACAGAGGGTGGCCTCTTTGTATGTATGTAGACCATGAATTCTAAATAAAAGGTTTGTACACCTGGGCATCCCAGTTAGATTGTAAGAGAAGAAGACCATGGACAACTGCCCCACTCCAAGCTTGTTACTAGGCTTACTGGAGGGAGTTGGGAGGGTGGGGTCATAAGTAGGTATTAGCATAGCTTGCGCCATGACATCATTTTCTGGAGAAACCAGAGGTGATATCAGATTGCTCTAGCAATTGCTTAAAACTCTGTGGTAAAACCATAGAGTTTCTGGCACCCTCCTTGTTATGCACACCTCTGCTGCAAGGGCCCTGAGGCCCAGTGAGCCCATGTACATATTGCAATCCTCCTTATGTATCAAATACTCAAGCTCTGGTCTTCCTCTTTCCTTTGCTTCACACATTAAAATCAGTGAAACACCATGCCACTTCTACTCACACAACATTGCAAAAATCCTCCCCTTTCTCTTCATTTCATTTCTGCTCATTATCTTCTTTGACTACTGCAGCTTCCTTCCTCTTTCACACCTCAGACAAAAACACTGCTGCTAAAACCATCTGCCTTTCCCATAACACAGACCACACTTTTTTATAGATTTCCTTGGATTCCTTCTCTAGTTTCTAATTCTGTTACATATGGTATAAAAACTCCTCCTTACCTTTAACACTTTCTATGACCCTCCGTGTCCCACATTATCTTTTAACTTTCATTCATTGGTACAGCCTCCTGAAATATCTACTGCCCCAACTTTATCAAATGTTCTCTCAGACATTTTTGCTTACTCCTCCATTGTACCATATGCATTGTTAATCCATCCTTGACTAACCTGAAATACACTTGATTTTGGCCAAGGCTAAAATTAGGATTAGTTATTTTGAATAAAATATACTGTGTAACCTTTTCTGCTGAAAAAGTGCTGACACTTTTGGGAGCAGCAAGCTTTGTTTACATTCTTGCAGAGCAACCTCCAGCCACAGATACCCAAAACAGTTAAGGACTGAGAGAGCAGAACAAACCCAGAAGTTAGTGAAAGGGAGCAGACTGGTGCCATAGCAATACCACTGGTCCTGATGAGCTGACACTGTGCCAATTAAGGAAGCATGCAAGAAACAAGCAGTTACAGGAAGGTGCCAAGTCCATAGACAGAAGCCTGTATATAACCTGACCTCCTACATAAGAGTGGCCTCTAGGCTTGCCAGCTCTGGGTTCCTGTTGATTTGGGCGATGGAGCCTTGGGTGGGTGGAGTTTGGGGAGGGGAGTGGCCTCAGAGATATTATACTATATAGTCCACCCTTCAAAGAAGCTCTTTTCTCCGGGGGACCAGATCTCCTGGAGATCAGTTGTAATTTAGATGATCACTAGGCCCCACTTGGAGGCTGACAACTCTACCCCCAGTATCCTTCCTAAGGCTCTCATATGGAAAGAGAGTCCAGAATTCTAGGGTCCATGTGGCAACTGCAAAGCCAGTGTCTTCTCCATTGGGGTTTCCACTTTGTGACACAGCCTAGTGAAGGAGGAATGTTAAATCCCTTACCCCTGGCAGGCACTCCATAGGAAATGCAAGCTTGTTTTATTCTGTAGGACGTTTAACAATTTCTGATACATTTTTGTGTCTTTCAGACTTGTTATTTAGTTGCTTGTTTTACTTTGGCTTATTGCCTTTGGATTTTATCTACTGTGTATTATTGGTTACCTGGTCTTTTATAAATAGTTGTAGGTTACCTTGAACTTTTAGAAAGATGAGATATACTTTCTCAATAAATAAACAGTTTTCCCCTCCACATTATCTTTTAAAATTACTTCTTACTTTGGAACTTAATTCTTTAGGGACTCTGCAAGGAACACATATTTCATTGTATTAATACAAACACAATAATAACATTATTACACATCATGCCTCAAATCAACTAAAAAACCCCATCACAATTAATCCAGTATTGTCAAAATGCAATTTCCTGCCCATCTATAATATAAACAACTGTTCATTTCCCCACATTTGTTTGTATGTAGTGCTCACTTGGTTTTACACATTTTAATACAACAGCACTAAAGCAGACTTGATTGCCTGACCATGACCTTTTATGCATGGGTGTTTTCTCTCACTTTCACTGTGCATGTCCATCAGGTTTTCATTGTTATTCTGCATTGATTTTCCTCCCTTCAGTGCTCAGTTCACTTTCTGGCTGCTGTTTTTCCAGGTTTTCTGACAGTGTTTTTGTGCCAAATTTTCCCTTCCAAACTCAAGATAATTCAAAAGTGTACAGATTCCTTTAGATTCCCCCTACCATTTTGCCACCCCTCAAAGGTCACTCCCCACCCACATCAAGGTTGTTCCACCCACTCTGCACCTTCTGCCATCCTCCCCCCTTCATTGGTATACAAGCTCCATTTCCCCCTCATTTTTAAATTTTTAATTTGTTTTACAAGTGGCATGAGTCTAGCTATATTATCTCAGATCACTGAATTAAAAAAATTAAAACGACAGGGGAAAGTTTTTAAAAAGCTGCATGAGGTTTAATTCCCTGCTGGTATTGACTTGAAAGGGGTATCAGAGAAGAGGCAAACAGCAGTGTCCCCAGTGCAAAAAAAAATATTCAGTGCTGCATGCAAACAAAATAAAGGGGAGGGTCAAATTAGAGAACCACAGAGAGAAAACCACACAAATTTGCAAGGAAGGGCAGGAAATTAGAGTTACTATGCAGCTGCACTAGGGCATCAGCAAAAATACCCCCACTTTTTTCAATTTAGTGGCACAAGACTAAAAGAGCTCTCCAGAACTTCTGCCAGAGGACTCCTCTCCCATAAAAACTGCAGTCCTGTGCAAAGCATGGTGGGGTCACAGCTGACTTTGCACAGGTGCGTATGCGCACGCACACGCACACACAACCAGCTTGCAGTGCCAGTGTCGGTGGGTTCTACCATGCATTCTGTACACTCAACATGTTCCCTCATATGAGAACATGTGACTCTTTCCCATTTTTCACAGCAGAGAATCCCCTAGTGCTTGGCAATGTAGAAAAGGGCTCTGCAGCTGCTTGTCAGTTTCAGAAACAGTCTGGTCAGTTTCAACATTAGTTTTCCCCCTTTGCCTTTCTGTTCACTATCATTCATCAAACTAATGCTTAAAATGTATGCTCAAAACCTGAACCACAAGGATTTAAAAAATTGGATGCCATCTCCCACATGTCACAGGTGATGTTCCACCTCGATTTAGAAAAGTGCATTTTTAAATTGTATCTGCAGAATAAATATACCAGAGGAAAAAGATTGCTGCATAAGGCAGGCACAGAATTGGAAGTCAAGATTAAAGCTTTACTGCTCTGAAAATCTATGCTAAAATGTGTGTATGTAATGAGCCCGTGACAAATTGTGTAGTAAGCATAGGGATACTTCATATGGAAAACTATGGAAATCTTGGAGGATCAACACAAAATAGACAAAGGAGCAGCACAAAATAGATGCAGATTTAAAAGGAAGGAAGGAAGGAAGGAAGGAAGGAAGGAAGGAAGGAAGGAAGGAAGGAAGGAAGGAAGGAAGGAAGGAAGGAAGGAAGGAAGGAAGGAAGGAAGGAAGAAAGAAAGAAAGAAAGAAAGAAAGAAAGAAAGAAAGAAAGAAAGAAAGAAAGAAAGAAAGAAAGAAAGAAAGAAAGAAAGAAAGAAAGAAAGAAAGAAAGAAAGAAAGAAAGAAGCAATTCAGAATGCTGATAGTACTTAGAGA
Organism: Gekko gecko; assembly: GCA_029375565.1. Lineage (NCBI taxonomy): Eukaryota > Metazoa > Chordata > Lepidosauria > Squamata > Gekkonidae > Gekko > Gekko gecko. The sequence goes on along the minus strand of JAPDNY010000010.1, from coordinate 92,711,287 downwards.
CCGGAAATTATTCCAAGCTACAGGGCTATTGTTTGTTTTTTAAGTTTTAGAAATAGCAAGTTAGGTTTTGTATATGCCAATGTTCTTTAACCAGCTGTACATGAAAGAAGGTAGTTATGTGACAGAACTGGGTACACCATTCTTAAACTCCAAAGTTGGAATAAAATGTTTTTAAAAGTTACAGAAATATTAAACATAGTGGAACTTGACCACCAAGTTGTATAAAAGCTGTTTGTAATGCTGTATACCCACTGAGCTTCAGTATCTACTTCAGGCTGACTCATCCACATTTTTCATCTTCCTTTCAAAGAGCTGGCAACCTTCAAAACCAGAGAAAGTTAATCAAACAGTTGCACTTTTCTCCGGTAGATCCTGGGCCCTGAGAGGCAGATGTTCAAAGCACAGTTGAAATGCTAGGTGATTTTCCTGTACAACTGTTCCAAAAGGCTAGAGTTTATTGCCACTATAATCAGTAAGTGTTCTGTCACTCAGCTCAGCAGAACCAGAATGGACCCAAAATATATCAATTACTCTAGTGTCACTTCCAAATATAGGACAGAGTGATTCTCACTTCTGCACCATTAATTAAAAGATGAAGGATCTCAAGGGAAAGGAAGACAATCTGGATGTCCCAACTCACACTTCAAAATCTTCCCCTCCTGATTTTATATATATACAAGGCTTGAGCTAACAAGTTTTTCTTCCCCTCATTTTTCCTTTCACTTCCTATCAGCTGCTCTTAATAGTCCATTCCTTCTGTAAAACATTCACAGTAAAACCCTATGCCAAATTACTCCAGAGTAAACCCACTGAGACTAGTTGACTTGAAGTTATGCTACACAGGATTGCTCAGAGAGTTCTTATCAGGTTGCCTGTAAAGGTTACTTTATTTTCATGTGGTTAATTTATATGAAGTCATATTTTCTGTATACCTGTAAAGAGAACCCTACTTGGTCTGTGGGGTGGTCCCACAGAGGGGTTTTCATCATCAACCAGAGGCCAACAAGTTTATTATTAGATATGGTGATGCTGTTATTATTTTTGGTACCAGATATACCCCCATCTTTGACTGCTAATATTTCTGCTTATTTTGATTCTGCTCCTTCTTGTATGGCATCAATATACCTAATACTCAATGTGGCCCCATCTATGGATACTTAAAATTAGAAACTGGAACCACAAACAGATAAGACAGACCTTTCTACAAACCTAAGCAAAGCCCCAGAAAAAATGTACAGGGGGTTAAACCTTCCCTAAATAATAGAAGGAGCACCCATAGCTTTTAAGAAATGAATTACCACAGTAGACATTCCTATGCAAACACAACAGTATTTCCAGCCTTAGCTTCTGTCAGTAAAAGGCAAGGGGAAGGGGAAGGGCTCTTTGAAAGGCTGTTTTGGCCAGGAAACTTGCTACCACCTGACTTGCATGACCTACTCAGGCCTAGCTACTTACTACTATTCAACAGCCACCATCTCAAGAAAGCCAGTATGGTGCAGTGGTTAAGAGTATGGTATGCACAAAAAAAAATGGTATTTTTCAGGTTTGGGTATATTGAACTCAAAAAATATCAGTATTTCCTGATATTCCTGAATTCCAATATTGGTATGGTATTGGGATTTGGGAAATATTTGGGATTGCCAAATATTTTTGGTTCCATTATACTCTATGGGGACCATTCTAGCCAATCTGGGGATATGTGGGGCTCGGGGGGGGCTGTTTTTGAGGTAGAGGCATCAAATTTGCAGCATAGCTGCTGGTGCCCCTCCTCAACCCTCCCCCCAAGATTCTATGGGCCCCAGAAGAAGGTGTCCCCATCCCTTTAAATGCCTTCTCCAAGCCCTGCCATGATTTTTGTCATAGTGAGTGAACTCCAAAGGCATTTAAATGGACTGCAGTCCATTTAAATACCTGAGAGTTCACTCTGAAGACATTTAAATGGACTGAGAGAACTTTAAATGCCCTATAACTGTAGCTATCAGATGGCCTTGAAAAATCCCAGATATTTGGGGGGGCAGCCATTTTCAGACAGCTAAATCACCAGCCCCTTGGTGATCAGCTGAGAAAATACTCAATGAACACCAATCAGGTATTTATTGGGTATTTTTTCAGCTCAATTTATACTGACCTTACACCCCTAGTTAAGAATTTTGGACTAGGGTCTGGGAAACCCATGTTTGAGCCCCCACTCTGCCATGGAAGCTCACTGGGTAAACTTGGGCCACTTACACATTCTCAGACACAACCTGGAATCCAGCAGGAAACCCGGGGGAACCGGACATCAGCAATGGCATGACATTATTTCCATGGAAAACCAAGACATGATGTCATGCCACTATAGGAAGCACCAGAAACTGCATAGTAAAACCATCGTTTCCAGAAATTCTGTGAGCACAACAGTCTGTTTAAAAAAGAATTAAAATTTCCTCCAGCTGCCTCTCTGTGGACAGGGGATGCCCTGCTCTCAACAGGAGGGTTAGCAAGCCTATGGGAATATCACCACAGACACAAATCCATATGCATACCGTATTTGTCACTTTAAGTTAAATTTCTCTAGAACAGTGCTATCCTATGCGGAATTACTCCAGTCTAAATCCATTGAAATCACTGTTACAAAGTCATTTCATTATCAATGTGGCTCAGTGGAAGAGCATCTGCTTTGCATGAATAGTCCCAGGTTCAATAGCCAGCATCTCCAGTTAAAAGGACCAGGCAGTAGAGGATGTGAAAGACCTCTGCCTGAGACCTTGGAGGGCCTCTGCCAGCCTGAGTCAATAATACTGATCTTGATGGACCAAGGGTCTCATTCAGTATAAGGCAGTTTCAATTTGAGCAATTTGGCAAACATTGCTCTTCTTTTTTTGGTAGCCTTCTTTTTTCCACTTGATTACAGTAATCCCTTTTTGGTGGCCTTCTTTCTTCCCCATCCAAAATCACTGATACCTGTTCTTCTTTCTTGCATATAACAATGGCTGTTAGCAACCCTAATAGATAGATATAGATACATATAGACAGACAGACAGACATATGTAGTATGGAAAAAGAAGGCCACCAAAAAGGCATTACTGTAATCAAACAGAAGGAAAAAAGAAAATTTATATATATATACACACACACACACACACACACACATAAATTTCTTATATACACTAAGCCCTTAACCACTTCGAAACACACTGTGCAATATCTATTTATTGAGCACATTTTTATGCCACTTCTCTAGGGAACCTGCCCAAGACAGCATGCAAAATGTTAAGCAAACAGAATAAACAAAATTTAATTAAAATCTACCATTAAAATCCAGCATGACAAACCCAGCCACATCATAATGGCACAGATCACAGAACAACCTAAAATACTAGTTTCAAACTAAAAGCATGCAAAAATGTCATTTTTGCAGAACAATGGTATCCTTTTTTAATTGGAACCAGACATACTGATCTCATAATGTCCAGCAACAGATTCTACTTTATATTTAAGATGGTCTGTAGGTGCGATAGGTATTAACAAACTGTAAGTTTTTCCTCTCCTTTCATGGAATATGGTGATGGTGTTGTTTGTTCTTTTTGTATTTTCCATCTTTTTTCATATATATATTCTTGTATAACTTCAACATATTTGTAAAATAAAAATGTAAAAAAACCCACACTAAAATAATGTCAAAAGGCCACTTAATTAAAAACCTGGTGAACAGAAAGTTTTTAGCCTTGCATCCAAAAGAGAGAACCACAGATGCCAGGTGAGCCTCAAGGAGAAGAGTATTCCATTAAAAACAGCAGCACTGAGAGCTGGGCTTGTGAGGCAGATTTAAACTGGTGCTGGTCCTAAAGTTTAAAGAAGACTAAACAACAACAAAGCCCTAAGAAAAACAACAACAACAAAGGAATAAAAGGTATGTTCTGGGGAGAGGGACGTATTCTACCACTATATCTTGCTCCATTTCCTTCTTTTCCTCTCCTCTGAGCTCCAGCTCCCTTCTCCAGTACTACAGAAAATCACCTCACCCTCCATCCTTTATCTTTCTCACTCAAGAACACCTAAGTTGGGCTCTGAATGTTAGGAAGCCACCAGAGAAGGGAAGGCAACTATTTTCAAATCCTTTCACAGAACAATCTAAATACTTCCCTCCATTTCTTTAATTTTTGCATTTTAGCTTGACAGAGGTGACAGAACAGATGGAAGTGATTGTATGTTTTTTATTTTAAATGTGACAAGATATAATCAACAAACACTTTAAGATGGCATTTTCTCATTGATATTTCAATCCTTAACATACTGACCTAGTATTCCAATGATCTTGAACCTACTTCATTAAAAAATAGACTACTTAAGTCCCAGATTATCTGCTCTGATGGCTGGCAGTTCTCAAGGCCTAGGGATGCCAACAACCTGGAGAAGAAATGTCCTGCCCACATAATAGAGGCTTCATAAGCTGTTATTGACCAGATGATATGGTTGACCTCTATGCTGTGAAAACTTTCACTTGTCCATTTCCACAGGTAAAGCCTTGACTCAAGGGGCAGAACATTTTTTTCTCCAGGTTGTTAGACACTCTATCAGGGCTTCCAGGAAGGATCCCCCCCCCCATTACACTACCTAAGAGTAAAGGTGCTGAAAGAATTCTAAGTAGGTCTAATCAAATGTGAGTCCCACTTTATTCAATTGTGCTTACTCCCACAAAACCATTCTTAGGATTGCAGCTTCTGTTTGGTTTATAAAAGTGAGACTTAACCCTGGAACCTAGGATCAAGGAACCTGAAGAGGTAAGTCAAACAGAGCAGATGGTCAACAATAAAAACTTAATGTATACAATAAAAATACATGTATTTATTAGCAAAGAATTAAAAACGTATAAGGGCCCAATCACACCTCATATAAAAATACCAAAATCTTACGCACAAGGCCCAATGGACTTGACCGGACGTGTTTTGGCCTGTACAGGCCTTCTTCATGGGACAATTTTGCTGAGGACACATGGCTTGAATTAAACAATCATTGGAAGGCACTTTCTGGACCAGAAATTATCATCAGTGAAATATCATTTGGCATGTGATTGCATCTTTGGAGTCCTTGTTTATACTTTTATTCTGTGCCTAGTGGTTTCACTTTGGAACAATTCTTTTCTGGTCCATTTTGCATCCATGTTGTATAAGTGTATTGTATTATGATATAAGCCAATTTGTTCCTCATTGGGTTTGAACTCTGAAGGCCTATACAGGCCAAAACCTGTCAGGCCAAGTCCATTGGGTCTTGTGTGTAAGATTTTGGTATTTTTATATGGTATGATTGGGCCCTTATATGTTTTTAATTCTTTGCTAATAAATACATGTATTTTTATTATACACATTAGGTTTTTATGGTTGGCCCTCTGCTCTGTTTGACTTATTTCTTCAGGTTCTTGATTCTTGGTTTATAAAAGTCACACACACATTGGATGGCGGGGAGGCCAAGGAAGGTTACAAACTGACAAAAAAACCTGACAGACCCAGTTTAAGACTGCTCTCTTGACCATACAGGTTCCTGCCATAGAGAACAGGTAGGGGTGAATCTCACAAATCAGTAAGGTTCACTGTACTTGCAACACTTCAATCTTTAGCAATTGGCTCTGTTTCCCACCCTGCCAAAAGACATCAAGGAGACTATAAAACTCAAAATTTTAAAGGATTCATAAAATACCAGAAGAATGTCAATGGCCATGTGGTAGATGGCCTTATTTCACAGTACTTGCATTCTAAACCCTACTATAAAATTCATTCAAATAATTCAAAACTGATCACATTCTTCATTCATGTATTTTATGCTATACAATCACTGTGGAACCCTGAAGTAAAGCTTTAAGTTGAAGACACTGCTTGCACTTATGAATCAAAATAGAGGCATCGAACCACAGCAGCCCACAGAGTTCCATTCCTATATACCTAGGGTGCTTTTGTGTGTGTGTGTGTGTACACACTTGATAGTACGTTCCCTCTAAGCTGAGTTAGTGTGAGCTAGTACACAGTTTTTTAGTCTCCAGCTCACACATTTTTGTCTTAGTTCAGGAAGGATGGCTTCAGAGCAGACTGATTTATGCAGTAGCCAAATTGCTTGCTCACAACTTTAATGCCAGTAGCTCACAAAGTAGAATTTTTGCTCACGAGACTCCACAGCTTAGAGGGAGCATTGGTACTCACTGGTACCAAGTGGTGGAAAGTGTCATCAAGTCCAAGTCACAGCTGACTTATGATGATATTGTAGAGTTTTCAAGACAAGAGACATTCAAAGGTGGTTTGCCACTGCCTGCCTTTGCACTGCAACCCTGGTACTCCTTGGCTAGTCTCCCATGCAAGTTCTAACCAGGGTCAACCCTGCTTTGTTTCCGAGATCTGACGAGATCAGGCCAGCTTGGCCCATCCAGCTTGGAGCAATACTCAGCACTGATGACCAGCACCTGGAGGGGGGTCTCCCAAGTCCTAATCCTCACATGCCAGCCCAACCCACTCAGCCACATAAGCAGAGAGTAGACCCGCAGGATCAGTCTGGTGGGGATCTGCAGAGGAAGCGGGGGAACTGGTGGAAATTGGTGCATATATATATATAGTAGTAATATATAAGTACTAGCACATTTTTTAAAAACAGAAAAATCACTGGAAAAATGCTCACAGAAACATAAATAATTTAATTGTAGCTTGTTCACAGTTGGCAATTGCTAAAAATTTTTGGAGCTTTCATATGGCATGAAATTAATTCTAAATACACACAGCATGTGGGCATTCTGGTCCAATGTGAGACTCTACTGCCCTTTGATGCAGTAAAGGCTCAGATGGGTATTGATGGATATGCATGAACACTTTAAACACAGAGTACAACTGGCATTCTGACTGAAGGATGGCTCCATTTTTCTTATGGTGTGTACCAAGCCTGTTTCCAGGAGTCCTCACCCAGTCAAGATCCTACTTGTTAATTATTTTATTACTTGTCCTTCTAGAAGAAAACAGTTTGGACTGAATTATGCCTGTGATGGGAGTAAAACTAAATTAATAGCACATTAGCCAAATTTGGGGCTTTTTGAGAACTCCCAGACCTGTATGTACACACCACTATCATTTAGCTGGAACTAATGCAGTCATTTCAAAATGCAGCAGTCATACAACAATTTGACTTTTAGTTAATCTGTTTTCAGAATGGTATACTGATCAAAATACTAGGAGCACCCTACCTCATTTCTCATCCGTTGACAATTTAAGTCTTCCTTATAAAACATTTTAAAATTCTATCCATATACATCTATCCTAATTTTGAAAGCTTTGCATCCCTGAAACATGTGCTTTTTATCCATCATTTAGACATATGCCTTCCATGTCTGTAATCCATTTGATTCAATATAATGCAAGAAAGCAAGCCCAAAAAAGATAAAGCAGGTAATATTTGAGGTAATGTGGAGCTCTAGTGGTAATATAGAAGAAAAACAGCAAAAGAAATCATGCAAAGAGGCTGAGCCTGGGAGCGGTCTGGGAAGCTCAGCAGCTACAGTAATCACCATTTGTTTCAGCAATAAACATTAATAGAGAATACTACTAATTAAAAGTACTGGTGCTACAGACTAATCTGCCTGTTGGATCATATCACCAGGGGATAATTGAGATCTTTCATATTACAGCCTAAACTTTATTCAAAGTATCTGTTTGATGCAGATGTTAGTTAAATAGAACATCTGTACATCCCAACTCAAAGAAGTGTTTTCTGTCATATTACAGAAGTTTGAATTCTTGGGTTTCAGAGAATGCTTCCTGAGATATGGGTCCTCACGCAATACATAAGGCTCCCGATGTCAAGACGGGAAACTCCTGGGGATCTGAGGGGAAAGCAAGGGGAGGGCAGGGACCTCAGTGGGGGTATACTGCCATAGAGTCCACTCTCCTAAGCAGCCATTTTCTCTAGGTGAACTGATTTCTGTTATTTGAAGATCAGTTTGTAATTTCAGGAGATCTCTTGGCCCTACCTGGAGGCTGGCAACCCTAAGCAATAATCAACTCCACTTCCAGAATTTGGAACATTAGTTGGGCCAGTAAATGGTGTAACTTCATTTGCTCTGGGGTTTTTGTTCTGTAGGACAAAGAGAGTTACAAAACTTTTGTATGTCCTGCTTAATACTAACCAAACGTAATAAGTTTAACTATCAGTGCAAGGCATCAGGGCCACATAGAACATTACACTTTTCAATATATACAAACCTAAGCACTTTTCAATATATACAAACCTAAGATGTTTTAAGTGGATGCCTTAAAATACGAAGTATTAATGTGACCAACATAGCTGTAAAGATATGTATCGTACACATGCACTTATCAAGACACTGTGATGTAGATTTGATTCTGCTTAATGTGTGAAATGACCTTCGATTCTTAGATTCAGTCTTCTTCTATGCTTAATGGTTCATATTCTTGTAATCCTGTTCAATGCCTGACCAGGTATTTGCGCTTCAAAATTCTCAAGTATTCAATAGCTACATCACAGTTACCTCATGTTCCATACTGTGGTAACTATACATTCATTGTACCATTTTGTCAAGGTGCTTATTAAGCCTACACAACAGTATCTTATCATATATGCACTCTAACGTCAGCAAACTTGAAGCAGAACATCATTACCCTTATTCCATAACTTCTAAAATCAGTGGAAATATGTGAATGATATTACCTAAACTGCACAAGATTCACTCCCTCCCCAAATACAGATTGCATGGAAATCAGAGTTTCACAAATTATTGCTCCAATTTTCACAGAACCAATGTTTAAAGGTTTGCTTATAAAGTACTTCCACTGCAGTTAATGAATTTCAGTACTGAGCTCATATTGCTTATAATAATATACAGCCTGAGATATGCAGTCAGTTTGTAATGTATTTCTTTATAGTGATGAAGGAAACAGTAACCCAAAAGTTTATGTATACTTTAACGCAAGCTGAAATCAAACACTAAAATTATTTGGGGGTCTGCTTTTTGAGCTGTTTGATGTACTTAGCATATTGCACTTGAGAAGAACTAAACAGCACTAGGAACGAGCCACAGATGTGATTCTGTACCATGTAACATTGCAATGTACATTGTTTCTAGTTAAATGCAAATGTCTCTGAGCTGCTTGCACCATGATACACATGCATTTACCAATCTGACACTTCAGTCTTAAAACACATTTGTTTGGATGTGAATTCTACTACTCTGAATAAAACTTATTTTGAAATACATAGATGGGCAGGCCCAACGTATGCACGTTTTGCTCAGAAGTAAGTCGCACTGAGTTCAATGGGATTTACTCACAAATAAATTTAAGACTGCTGCATTACAGCCTGAACCTGCACATCTCTATAACAAATTCCATCGAGTTCAGTGGGATTTTACTCCCCAATGATCGCTCACAACATTTTGGCTTTAATCTGTGACCTTAAATTTACTTTTAGGGAATAAATCCCATTGAATTCAACTCATACCTTATGTGGAAGAAAAATCCCACCCATTTATATAAAACCCTCTTTTATGTAGTCAATTTAGGGTTGCTCCCATATGCTAATCAACATTTTCCGTCTCTGTCAATTAAAACTTCACAGAAGGTATAAGCAAAATTTCTACATTTTAGTTTAATCAATTTATCAAAAGAACTTTAAACTATGTTAAATATAAGCTAATACTGAATGTATATCTCAGAGGCAGTAGATAAAACTGTACCAAAATGAAATAATTCCATATTGCTCCTGTTTACCTGGTGGACAGTTGCATTCGGAAGGAACTTCTCTTGCTATTCTGATTTTTGCCATGTGCTCATAGGACTTCTGTATGAAAAGAGAAATGATGGGGGGGGAGATTAGGCAGAGGTTTAGTCCTTGGAAGAAGAAACTGGATTATGCAAAATGTTCTCCATATTCATGTTAAATCAAGATATATTGTTATTTTATAGCCTGCTTAACTTATAATAGCTTCATCACTTAGATTTCAATCAAGCGGAATCACTTACTTGCTCTGACAATAACTAATGGGTTAAATGGTAACACACACAAATGAAGGCATTCCCCTGCACAGCAACAATATGTTGCCTCCTCGCATGAGCACAGTCACCTACCCTTCCCACAGCATCTGTGAGGTGCAAAACAAAGGCAGAGAAGTTGGACTTGGGTGCCTATCTGTAAATTAGAGATGAGAGAGCAATGAATATTTTATAGATGAAGGTCAAATGCTACCACATTATAGGAGTAACTGCTGCCAACTGAGGTCTGGCGGCTGCCAAATAGTCTCTGGGGGACTGGTCCTGGCAGCACACTGAAATCTGGAACCACGCTTTACAGCCAAATGTCTGCATGGGCTTCTTGTTTGAGCCTCAGGTTTGAGATATTCTTTTTATGTTCTCAAGGATCTCAGCAAAGCATTTAGGAGCCATGACCCTCACCATGAAGTAAAAGGGATTTCTCTTGCTCAGTAGGAATGACATAGTTTTTAAACACATGTAAAGTAGTCCTGGTAAGGTTGCCAGATGTCTCTTTTTTCCAAGGGTTATGCCTTATTTTATAAGTCTGTCTCTTTACTCTATGCCCACAGAACACAACAGATGTCCCTTATTTCCTTTAGCTTCAGAGCACTCCACTACAGTGACTGTGATTTTTAAGAGTTCACTCTAGCAACTATCAACCTGAGCTTCATTTCTAAAACAAAAGGTCCCAAAACTCAAACCTGCTCAGCCAGCACACTATTTGATTTGATACCCTTCCTTCTAATACTCATGTGCTTGGTGGACCGGGAGAAAACTGGGGTGGGGGGAGGCACACTGTGCATATTCAGAGACAGTCTCTTTATCTATGTTACCTTACCAACCCTGGAATTCAAAACTGGGTCCTAGCAGACCCAGAGAATCAGTTCCCCAAAGAGGCTAAATTAAATTAAGGTATACTTTCCAGCACAGACGGCCTAGCAATTCCCATCCCTTTTCCACATTCCATCCTCTATTCACCTGGGTTTTTCTCTCTGGACTCATAGACAACACACTCCCACATATTTCTCATACTTCTATTTAGTGCCTTTGGCTTAAGATCTAGGGGGTAAATATACCAGTCCCATTGGTAAACACACAGACCTTCTGGCTAAGATGTAGCCAGCAGTTTAGAACCAGTCCCCTCAGTAAACAGGCAACCTTTGTGGACAAACTCGCTACCGCCTTTCCCTGGGATGCCCTCATTCACCCCTCCATTCCCCAGGCCACCACACCTGAGCCAGAAGTCGCTCCACTTTTTCCTGCATCCACGAATTCAGCTGATCCAAGGAATAGCTGGGCAGCAGCTGGTAGGAAGCAGCAGCAGCAGACAAGTCCCCTTGGGCGGTCTCAATGGCCAAGACCCTGGCCTGAAGGTCATTGGTCTTCATCCCCAGATACACACAGGAAGCGATGGATACCACGGAGAGGAGGAAGGCAGCCAGCAGCCAGCTGGAGGGCGCAGTCCTGCCCCAAAAGCAGCGCTGGCCTCCAAAGCAGCTGGCCTCGCTCTTGGCATCCTGACCCTTGGCTTCCTGGCTTGTTTTCCCCACCATGCTTTTGCTGGGGGGGGGGTGAATGCAGTTAAGTTTCCTCCCTCTCCTCTGGCGTGAAGGGGCAAGTTAGCCAAGAGAGGATCCCTTTCCCACCAAGAGAAAAACAAAGCAAAGCAGCAGCCCCCAAACCAAATGCACCTCTCTCTCTCTCTCTTTTTCTCAATGCGCAAAGGTGACCTGCACCAGAGGCGGTAATGCAGGGACCCCCGAAGCAGCCATCCAAGCCGGCGCGGAAGGAGGGTCAGAGAAGCGTGAGGAAGATCCCAAGGTGCGTCGCTCGCCAACCTTCTCCAGGTGTTCCGAGGAAAGACTCGGGCTCTCCCCCAACACCTCCCTCGGCGGAGCAGCAGACGGACTTGTTGCTTGGCGCTTCCCGGCGCGCCCTCCCCGGTTTAAAAACAAAACAAAAAAGACAAGGCAAACCCAGCGTCGCTCGGGTTACTTCAGCGGCAGCCCCCCAAACAAGGGCGAGGGACCCCCAGCGTCGGAGGCAGCAGTGGCGGCTCTCTCTCCTTCCCTCGGAGCCTGTTTGCAGCCCCCCGCCTGCATAGGCGCCCTCAGTAGCGGCTGTCAGGAACAGTAGCAGCAACCAGCGACGACTCCTCCGGAGCCTCCCACTCCCGCGCTCTTCTCTGGACTGTACAGAGCGCACGCCGCCTGCCAGCGCCTGCCAGCAACCTCGGCAGCCTCATTAGCATAATATATTCACCTAGAGCGCGGGGCGGACGCCCAGCCGGCCCCTAGCGGGAGGGCCGGGGCTGCCCTATTTGCATAATATATGCAAAGCCCCCCGACGGCCGCGGCGCGCTCGTCCCAGGACTTCGCGGGGCTGCTAATTGCCTGGGGTAGGGGTGAGGGGAGCGAGACGGCGTGTCCGCCGTTGCGGAGTTCGAGGCAGGACAGGAGCTCGAAGAAAGTAGCCGCAGAAGGAAAAGGGCGGGCGGATGAGCTGATTCCGGAAAGGTGCCGGGGCTCACGCCATGCCTAGACGCTGTTATGCCTGAGTCCGAGAAGCGCGAGAAAGCTTACAGTGACTTGGCGGTGAGGAGGATGCGGAGGCGCCTGCACGCGCAGTTTCCGAAAGAACTTTGCTCTGGAAAAGGGGGGGGGTCTGCCTGTTCTCCGCTTTCCTTGTGGCCCGGGTGCAGTGTGGAGTGGATTAATTGATTAAGCGCGACTACAGAGGTGCCTCTGATAAATTTGGCGGCAGATTTAAACATTATTTTCCCTCTTGTAAATATTACATTACATTTTATATCCTGCCCTTCCTCTAATGATTTGGGGGCGGTATTCATTACCCTTCTCCAAATCTTATCCTCACAATAACCCCTGTGAAGTCGGTTAGTCTGAGAGGCAGTGACCAGCCTAAGGGCCACATAGGCATGCCAGCGGTACCTGGGGATCCCCCAGAAAGACAGCTCATTTCCAGAGTACAGAGACCTGTTGGATGCTTTGAAGGGGGGGCTGGATGCCATTGTACTCCACTGAAGTCCTTGTCCTCCCCAGGCTCCATTCCCAAATCTCCAGGAGTCTCCCAACTTGGATCCCCTGCTGGTGGCCAGGTGGACCATGGGGATTTGAACCCGGGACTCGGCCCCAACGTGAGTCTCTAAGCACCATGCTGCTCCTCTGTTTTGTGCTCACAACCACCACATGAAGTAGGTGAGCTGAAGAGAGAGTGACTGGCCCAGAGCCATCCAGTAAGTCTCATTGCAAGTGGGGATTTCAAATGGTGCCTCCCCAGGCCTAGTCCAACAGTTCAACCACTAAATCACACTAGCTTTCTATGATGCCTGCTACAACCCATGTGTATCATCTAAAACAAATCATTTTTCCTTTGAACTGTGTTTCTGTAAAACCATTGAATTATTTGATATCCAAATGTATATTAATTAAATCAGGGCTGGTTCCAGATTTTGAACAGGAGCTGGGCAGAGAGTTCTCAGGCCCCTGCTCCATCAGCTCACCAGTGAGTCCTCACACCACCCACACTCCCAGCCACACACACTCCATAAATAGCTTTTCCCTAGTGGTACTGGGTACTGCATGCAGCTGTGAGCACCATGGGAGGAAAGGTAGACACAGGCAAGAAGCAGCAGCAGCAGACCCTGCCAGAAGCCCTGGGCCCCTGTAACTGGGATAGGCTTATGCCAGACCTGAATTTAATTCCTAACATATTCGTTCGGTCATTTCCCCAGTACTACTTGGAAGGGGCATAACCACTCAGTAAAAAACAACATTTAAAACTGCTCAAATGTGCTTGAGCAGTGGCTATTAGCCACAAGGTATGGATAGGGACTCTAGGGCAGGTGATGTTCTGTATTCTTGGTGCTTGGGGGAGGGCAATAGTGGGAGGGCTTCTAGTGTCCTGGCTCCACTGCTGGACCTCCTGATGGCACCTGGTATTTTTGGCCACTGTGTGACAGAGTGTTGGACTGGATGGGCCATTGGCCTAATGCAACATTGGCTTCTCTTATGTTCTTTAAAAAAGGGAGCAAAACTAAGCTGGTCTACTCAGAAGTAAGTCCCATTCAGTAGGGCTTATTCCCAGGAAAGTGTTTTTAGGATTACAGCATAAGTTTTTTATGGCAGCAGCCAACTGACTTTTGTACAACATACAAAGGAGGGAGGGCCACAGACCTCTGTTTTTTGCATTCTAAGCAATCCCCATGGTTCACCTCTGGGCTTCCTTAAATAGGCAGTGAGATGCCTCGCCCTCTTGGCCATTTCCACTCCTCCCACATGACCAAGAAATCCTGGGAACTGGAGGAAAGCTCTCATTGGCTTCTTTCCTCATGAGCTGTTTCTGCCCATTCTGTGTGAGTCTGCCCTGGTTGTGCTTTGGCTCAGGTAGGCGGGCCATTTGTTACTTCCAGTCTACCCCATCTGAGCTCTATGAGGAAGGATGAGATTAAAATGTACTTAATAAATACAGTTAGGCAGCAGGGATAAAATGTATATTCTAGAAAATAATCTAGGCTAGCACAGTCCTGTGTGGCAAGTTCCTACCTGCCTCAGGGTATCATCATCATGACTCTAATTTGCCACGTTCCACTTAGCAGGTAGTTGTACTGTTGTATATATGATTGTAGAGTAATACATTTTCTAAACTCTGGAATCCCTTGTGCTAGGGATTCTAGCACAACTCTCTGCCTTTTTTAAATAAAATCATAGCATGGTGCAAATATGTGTTAAGGACTGCTAGGTACTGTGCAGTCATCGGGGACACTGTGGTAGTGTTGTGACCCAGCCTAGAACTACTGGTTTCAACAGGTTCCAGAGCCTAGTTAGCATCTTTGTACTAGGATAATCTAGTTCCCACCCTGATCTGTATGGTCAAACTAGCCCAGTCTCGCCAGATTTCAGAACCTAAGCAGGATTGCCTTTGGTTAGTACTTGGATGGAAGACCACCAAGGAAGTCCAGGGTTGCTTCATAGAGACAGGCAATGGCAAACCTCCTTTGTTTGTCTCTTGCCTTGAAAACTCTTAGGGGTCACCATAAGCTGGCTGCAGCTTGATGGCATTTCCCACCACAAATACACTTCCCAGCCTCCCAGTTCCCAGTGTATCATTTGTGAACTTAGCAACATTGTTGTGAACTTTCCAAATATATACAAAACTGAGCAGGGAATGGTGATGAGGAATGTGGTGAGGATACACCATCTATGTGCCCTTCTAGACATATCTGGTGGTCATCATGGAGTCAGTGATGTTGACAAGCTTTTGTACCCAATATGTGGTGGTAATAATGAAAATGAATGTAACAATCAGCAGTAAAGACCTACTTGGTCTACTATAGCTATGTTAACACAAGGTACACAGCAGCTACTCCCATCCACAGCATCTGGTAAGCTATCAACAGTCATCACAGATTTACTGTGTCCAAGATAAATTGAGAAAGGAAAAAACAGGTTTAGGTAGTATTAGCAGGAAATGAGAGAATAAGATAGCACCAAAATAGAGCTTTCTAACAGACTGTGCTGTTATATATAGTATGTTAATGCTCCTTTTCTACGTCTGCAACAGAAATAAAAATTCATTAGTGTTCAAGAAGCAGTGGGGAAGCAGTTCTGTTAGACAAGTAAGTGGAATGAAACGGCGGGTCTCTTCAATTACACAGCTTTGTGGGGCTTCTATTCCTAACTTGGTATGGGGAAGAGATCTGTATCAAGCAGGATTTGGGCCTGCCTCATGGGTATTAGAAACTAAGAAAAACAGATGGTGCGGGTGATTCCCTTGTGGTGCGAACAGCAGCTCCATGGGATCAAATGAAGAGAGGGAAATGGAAAGGGGGGAAATTAAGCTCCTCCTACTACTGCTCTTCATATTGCAAAACCAATCAGTGCCCTCCCACCTGCCCATCTAACAATAAAACCTACTGAAATTCAATTAACTTCTCTTCCATTATCTTATCTCATTAAGCCTAAAGGATCTCACTAATAGGGGGGCTTCATACTGGGCAGCAGGTGAGCTATGGGATATGTGGATCCCTTCCAATCTGACCAGTCACAGCCAAGTGGGTCAATTAGAAGAAACATGCTTACAGATACTTCTGTAGGACGTAAAAATATGGTTTTTGTGGAGCTGTGCTGAAGTACCAGTTGTAAATATTACAGCAGCCTGTTGTTGAACATGTAGTGAGCCGTACTTTTTAAGGCTAACTGTTGCTAGTTATCAATAATCACAGTTGCATACCCCAAAGACTTTCTAGAAAGGTGGGGCCTGAAGCCCAGTTTCTCCAGGTGACAATGGTACAAAGTATGATTCTTCTCACAGGCAGTGGAAATCCAGGGATATTTGTTTTGGATTAAAAGGGTTTTGCATAATATATATTTATTAATTAATTAATGCAAATTAAGTTATTGTAGTAGATCTGTCTCTGCCTTCAGTAACACTTTGGTTGCATGAATATTCAACTGCACAAGGACTCAAACTAGCATTTTGATGCTGGAGAAATACAGCTCCTCTCCTGGCTAGCGTATCTATTGCATTTGTGAGTCCTGTGGGGAATGTAGTTAAGCATCAAGAGTTTTTAATGACTAGGATATGTGATATTATTAGTGAGGAGCAGCGTAACCCCTTCTTCCACCCATTTTTGACCTTTTAAACATATTGCTATTTTGCTTCTTCAGGACCAATCAGTCCCATTTATATAGCTTTTTGTAAAAAAAGAAAAGTCCTGAATTCCCACGAGCCTGCGTCCTCCTCTCTTTTTCAGTTTATTTGGGTTATTTGCCCCAAGTTCAATGCTGTTGGGAACTGGAGCATCATAGTGCATTTGTGTACTTCCCAGGATTTCTGATCTTTCCCAAATCTTCTTTGCGTTGTATTAGTGTGGAGGGCCTTGGCAGTTGCTAAGGTTATTGTCTTGTTTCTGGGGCTCTTTTGGATATCTTCATAGCTACCCTGTGCTATTTAAATCCAATCTCAGGCTGAGGCGTGAACCAAAGTGTGAGAGTCAAATGGCTTTTACTCTGTGGCTCTTAGCCTGTGGTTCACAACCTGGAGTTCCTGGTGAAGAACTGCAGTGGTTGACAAAACAATTTTGTCTCCCAGAATTGAAGCTGATGCATCCAAAGAAGCTATCTTGTGTGGTCTGTCTTATACCAGGTGAAAGCTGGTTGTCTTTGTGTTTTTGCTTTGTCCAGGGCCACAAGGGGAATGCTGCAGCTAGAATGCTGATGGGAGTGGGTTGTAGGGACCATATCATTTCCATCTTGTTCCATCTACATTGGTTCCCAATTTGCTTCTGGGTCCAATCAAAGATGCTGCTATTGACCTTTAAATCTTTATATGGTTTGGAGACCGCATACCTGAAGAACTGCCTACTCCCATATGAACCTATGTATCTATCTCAGACTCTGGTCATTTTCAGAGGCCCTGCTTTGGTGCCCCTTGCCACCTGAGGCTAGACAGGGAGGCAATCTGAGAAAGGGTCTTTTGGTCATGGAACTTTGGGACTTTGTCCCCAGGGAGATTCATCTGTCTCTCTCTATTGTTGTCCTCGGGCAGTGGGTGAAGACTTTTTTGTTCTGTTTGGGGTTCCCTCACTAACTTTTATTACTCCTCCTTCCTGATTGTGTGTTTTTATGTTTTTATGTGTTTATGTTTTCTTTTATTTAATTGTTTTTAATGTTTTAGGTACATTTGTATTTTAAATGCTTTTTAATGTTTGAAATGTATTAATATTTGCTGCCGTTGGGACCCCGAATTGGGTGGAAAGGTGGCATAGAAAGATTTTAAATAAATAAAGCCTGTCCCTGTTTGGAAAACATCAATGTCTCCTTGTGTGAATCTTTATATGCATATAAAATATTATATTTTAAAGGTATTTGTGCCCCTCTGTAAAGTGCAGGGAGGGCGACAAGATTTCCCTGGCTTTTTCAGTATTGTTTCAGATCCCCAGATTCCAGGGGAAATGCTAACACACAGGGGCTTTGTGTAGAAGATTTGGAGAAGGATACAATTACTGGTCTAATCAGAAGGTAAGGCCCCCAACAGATTCTCCTTATGTAAGCTTTTGAGCATGTTTGTCAAAAAATATACATAATTCACTGTATTGTTCCCAAAAATAAATCTGAAAACCAACTATCTAAAATGTATTGCTGTCTTTTACTGAAATCCAACACAAGCACTTATACTGTACTTGATTAATATGTTTACCAGATGGATAAAACTTTCATGTTATTTAATACTTAGATTTATGCATTATATATATATTGCACAAACACATCATATATTGGAATATTTAAGTAAAACTTTTCTTAATGCTGGAAGCAACTCAGTCACCTGAGCATAAAATTATCTGAGTTTATTGTTTCGATAACCTTACTGGTATTTCCATAACTTTGTTAAAACATGCATCTGGCTTTTAATATATATTATAGAATGTATCTTTCCCAGTAACAGAGAAATGTTACAAAAATTTAAGTGAAGATGCAAGATAAGATCTACAATCTAAATGTCTCTTTGCCTCAAATTCACATAATTAAAAAAAGAATATCAGTGTAGGGTTTTGTAGCATTTATTATTTTTATAAATCTGAAAGAGCATAATATCTTTCAGAAGATTAAAATATACTATATATTTTCAAGGAACCTCCAATATGAATTTGAGCATCCTATCATATGGAAAGCTGACAGGAGGTGAAATGTCTCTGGTTTGGGATGGCTCATCTCAAAGAGATGAAGGGGTAGCTGTTACTTTTCTACAGGAAAATGAATTAGAATTCTCCACTGAGACTGTGATAAACGATATGGACTGCCTGGTAAGGTCTCAAGGCAGCAGGAGGAAGGTTGTGGGCCTAACATGCCTGGGAAATTATAGATGTTTATATACAAATTCTGGAAGTGTCCAAGGTAAAATTGGGGAGTTGGAAGTGTCTGAGGTAAAATCAGGGAGTTGGAATGGTTGGTGTTGGGTGAAAACATAGACATTGTGGGTATTTCAGGAACTTGATGGGATGAGTGAGATATGGTGATACCTGGTTATAAATTATATCGGAAGGATGGGGGGAAGGGCAGGAGGTGGGGTGGCTCTGTATGTCAGAGAGGGGATACAGTCCAGTAAGGTTGAGAGGGTAAGAGAATTGAATTTGCTTCTGGAAATGCTATGGGTTGAAATAGTGGGCCCAAAAGGAAGCTTAACACTGGGAGTTTGTTATCACCCACCAGATCAAAAGATAGAGAGAGTTATAAAATGATAAATGAATTAAAGATAGTAGCTAGATGAAATAGCTGTGTTGTAATGCGTGATTTTAACTTTCCATGTGTTGATTGGGTCAATACGTGCTCAAGTCGGGAAAAAGAGATTGAGTTTCTAGACATTCTCAGTGACTGTGCTATGGAGCAGAAGGTCACAGAACCTACCAGCAAGAGGTGATCCTGGATTTGGTCCTAAGTAATGCCCAAGACCTGATGAGAAATGTAAAAGTGATTGCACTGCTTGGGAACAGTAACCATAACGTTATTGAGTTCAACATTTGCATAAATAGGAAGTTGCCCAAAAAGACCAACACAACCACTTTTAACCTTAAAAGGGGTAATTTCTCTGAAATGGGGACATGTGATGAGGAAACTGAAAGGCAAAGTAAAAAGGATCAAAACCATTTGGGAAGCTTTGAGACTATTTAAAACTGCAATCCTAGAAGCTCATATAAAAGTCAGAAGGATTCCTCTAAGCGGTGGAAAGCTAGGTGGAGGGCTTCTAGTGTCCTGGCCCCACTACTGGACCTCCTGATGGCACCTGGTATTTTTGGCCACTGTGTGACAGAGTGTTGGACTGGATGGGCCATTGGCCTGATTCAATATTGGCTTTTATTATGTTAGTCTCAGCGAGGTTGTTAAAAGGGAACACAGGCTGTGGCAAATAAAATGCAAGTCTGTGATCAGGCAGGAAAAAAGGGAATATGAGGAGCATATTGTAAAAAAACATGAAATCCAACAATAAAAATTTCTTCAAATACATTAGAAGCAGGAAACCAGCCAGGGAGGCAGTGAGGCTCTTGGGTGACCAAGGGGTAAAAGAATTACCGAGGGGTGATAGGGAAATAGCTAAGAAACTGAATGCATTTTTTGCTTCTGTCTTCACTGTGGAAGATGAGAAGTGCTTGCCCACTCCAGAACCGCTGATTTCGGAAGGGGTGTTGAAAGATCTGAGTCAGATTGAGGTGATGAGAGAGGAAGTCCTACAGCTGATAGACAACTTAAAAACTGATAAATCACCAGGTTTGGATGGCATACATCCGAGAGTTCTGAAAGAACTCAAATGTGAACTTGTGGATCTCCTGACAAAAATATGTAATCTTTCATTAAAATCTGCCTCCATTCCTGAGGTTTGGAAGGTAGCTAATGTCACCCGCATCTTTAAAAAGGGTTCCAGAGAAGATCCAGGAAATTACAGGCCAGTCAGTCTGACATCAATACTAGGTAAACTGGTGGAAACCGTTATTAGGGAGAGAATTAGTAGGCACATTAATAAACAGAAACTATTGAGGCAGACTCAGCACCGGTTCTGTAAGGGAAGATCTTGTCTCACTAACCTGTTAGTGTTCTCTGAGGGAGTGAACAAACATGTGGACATGGGGGACCCAAGAAATGTTGTTTACCTTGACTTCCAGAAAGTTTTTGATAAAGTTCCTCATCAAAAGCTCCTAAGTAAGCTCAATAGTCATGAGATAAAAGGACAAGTCCTCTTGTGGATGAAAAACTGGCTAATTAATAGGAAACAGAGAGTGAATATAAATGGGCAATTTTCTCAATGGAGGGTGGTAAACAGTGGGGTACCGCAGGACTCAGTACTGGGTCCGATGCTTTTTAACTTGTTCATTAATGATTTGGAGTTGGGAGTAAGCAGAGAAGTGACTAAATTTACAGATGACACTAAATTGTTCAGGGTGGTGATAACCAGAGAGGACTGTGAGGCACTCCAAAGGGCTCTGTCAAGGATAGGTGAGTGGACATCAACATGGCAAATGGGGTTCAGTGTGGCTAAGTGCAAAATGATGCACATTGGGCCAAAAATCCTAACTATAAAAACATGTTGATGGGGTCCAAACTGGCAGAGACTGACCAAGAGAGAGATCTTGGATTTGTAGTAGATAATTCAATGAAAATGTCAAGACAGCATGCAACTGCAATAAAAAAGGCCAACGCTATGCTGGGGATTATTAGGAAGGAAACTGAAAACAAATCAGCCAGTATCATAATGTCCCTGTATAAATCGATAGTGTGACCTCATTTGGAATACTTTATGCCATTCTGGTCGCCAGACCTCAAAAAGGGTATTATAGCATTGGAAAAAGTACAGAGAGGGGCAACCAGAATGATAAAAGGGTTTGAACACTTTCCCTATGAAGAAAGGTTGAAGTGCCTGGGGCTCTTTAGCTTGGAGAAATGGCGGCTGAGGGATGACATGATAGAGGTTTACAAGATTATGCATGGGATACAGCAGGTAGAGAAAGAGGTACTTTTCTCCCTTTCTCACAATACAAGAACTCTTGGACACTCAATGAAATTGCTAAGCAGTTGGGTTAGAATGGATAAAAGGAAGTACTTCTTCACCCAAAGAGTGATTAACACATGGAATTCACTGCCACAGGAGGTGGTGGTGGCTACAAGCAGGGACGGCTTTAAGAGGGAATTGGATAAACATGGAGCAGAGGTTCATAAGTGGCTATTAGCCACAAGGTATAGATAGGAACTCTCAGTATGGGGCAAGTGATGCTCTGTATTCTTGGTGCTTGGGGGGGCAACAGTGAGAGGGCTTCTGGTGTCCTGGCCCCACTGGTGGACTTCCTGATGGCACCTGGTATTTTTGGCCACTGTGTGACAGATGTTGGACTGGATGAGCCATTGGCCTGATCCAACATTGTCTTCTCTTGTGTCCTTATTTATTTTTATGTATTTAAAATATTTATACCCATTGATCTCTGCTAATTCAAGGTAACTTGATGGAGAAATTCAGTATGCTAAAGAAGATTACACCTTTGACTCTCTTAATTAAAAGGACAGGGTACACTATACTTTAACTCACAAATCATATGCCTATTGTAATCAAGTACACCATACATGACAGTAAAGGCACACATTGTATTTAGAGGCAGCATTGTACAGTCCTTTAGGATTGTACAGTCTGTGTCTTATCATTATCCTTGTTGCCCCAAGGAACAATTAAGAATGCGATAAACTTGTATTGTCAAAGAACAAAAAAAAATCAGTTCTTGATAATAAAGCAAAAATGGTCATAAAGCATCATATATTTTGAATTCTGTTCTTAATTCAACAAAATTTTAAACAAGCTTATGCCTTCTGAAATAATCAGGCTTATTCATACTTAATTCAGTGCTGGTTTGATGTGTCCCGTTTTCAGAATTATTTGAAAAGACAACTAAATTGTTTATGGATGAACATAGCATCCATACAAAGAAAGCTATACAAGATCAGGGCTGTTTGTAGAAAGAGAGTACCAGAAAATACCTAATGGACTTTTGGTAGTGTCCAACAAGGCAGCTCTTGCATTCTTATATGTTTTTTTGTTTTTTGGCATGAACTTACAGCCAACTTATGGCAACCTCATAGGGTTTTCAAGGGAAGATATATTCAAGGGTAGCATCCCATCTAAGCACTAGCCAGGGCTGACTTTGTGTAGTGTCCAGGATCTGATGAGCCTGTGCTAGCCTGAGTTATCCAGGTTTTACTACAGGGATAAAAAAGATTCTTTTCATTCATACTTGGGTTTTCATTTAAATTGCTACCATGTCTTTTTAATGCCAAAGGGAGTAGCCTTTCTGGATGGGCTTGTAGATGTATAATATGGTTGTAGATGTATCTGGCCACATTGCATTATTTGCTAGTTACACTGCATTACACACAAATCTATCCACACTGCATTACTTTAATCAGGAAGAGCATGTGAATGGGAGGTGTCCATTTCACAGTTCTTCCTAACACATGGCCCTTTTTTGAACAATTGTAACAAAGGGATCTCCCTCATGGATCACTGCCTTGTCGTGGCGAGGGGGCTTGCGTGGTTCGATGAGGCTGTGGGCTATGCCGTGGAGGGCCACCCAGGACGGACAGGCCACAGCAGAGAACTCAGACCAAGTGTGATCCCCCTGGAGAAGGAAATGGCAACCCACTCCAGTATCTTTGCCAAGAAAACCCCATGGACAGTTACAAAAGGCTAAAAGATATGACGCCGGAAGATGAGCCCCTCAGGTCGGAAGGTGTCCAATATGCTACTGAGGAAGAGCAGAGGGCAAGTACGAGTAACCCCAGAAAGAGTGAAGCGGCTGGGCCAAAGCCGAAAGGACACTCAGTTGTGGATGTGTCTGACGGTGAAAGGAAAGTTCGATGCTGCAAAGAACAATACTGCATAGGAACCTGGAATGTAAGGTCTATGAATCAAGGTAAGCTTGACGTGGTCAAAAATGAGATGGCAAGAATGAACATCGACATCTTGGGAATCAGTGAACTAAAGTGGACAGGAATGGGTGAATTTAACTCAGAAGACCATTATATCTACTACTGTGGCCAGGAATCCCGTAGAAAAAATGGTGTGGCCTTTATAGTCAACAAGAGAGTGAGAAAGGCAGTACTGGGATACAATCTCAAAAATGACAGAATGATCTCAGTCCAAATCCAAGGCAAACCATTCAATATCACAGTAATCCAAGTCTATGCCCCAACCACTGCTGCAGAAGAGGCTGAAATGGACCAGTTCTTTGAAGACCTACAACAGTTCATAGAACTAATACCAAAAAATGATGTCCTCATCATCATAGGGGACTGGAATGCTAAAGTAGGAAATCAAAAGGTAACCGGAATAACAGACAAGTTTGGCCTTGGAGAACAAAATGAAGCAGGGCAAAGGCTAACAGAGTTTTGTCAAGAGAACACGCTGGTCATAGCGAACACCCTTTTCCAACAACCTAAGAGGCGTCTCTACACATGGACATCACCAGATGGGCAACACCGAAATCAGATTGACTATATAATTTGCAGTCAAAGATGGAGAAGCTCTATCCAGTCAGTAAAAACAAGACCTGGAGCTGACTGTGGCTCAGATCATGAGCTACTCATTGCAAAATTCAGACTAAAATTGAAGAAAGTTGGGAAAACCACAAGGCCATTCAGATTTGACCTAGATCGCATCCCTGATGAATATACAGTAGAGGTGAAGAATAGGTTTAAGGGACTAGATTTGATAGACAGAGTGCCTGAAGAACTATGGACAGAGGTCCGTGACATTGTAAAGGAGGCAGCAATCACCGCCATCCCAAAGAAAAAGAAATGCAAGAAAGCAAAGTGGCTGTCTGATGAGGCTTTACACATAGCAGAGGAAAGAAGGAAAGCTAAAGGCAACGGTGAAAAGGAAAGATTTGCCCAACTGAATGCAGATTTCCAGAGAACAGCAAGGAGAGATAAGGAGGCTTTCCTGAATGAACAATGCAAAGTAATAGAGGAAAACAATAGATTGGGAAGGACTAGAGATCTGTTCAAGAAAATTGGAGAAATCAAGGGAACGTTCCATGCAAAGCTGGCCATGATAAAGGACAAAAACGGTAGGGACCTAACAGAAGCAGAAGAGATTAGGAAAAGATGGCAAGAATACACAGAAGAACTATACAAGAAGGACCTCGATGTCCTTGACAACCACGATGGTATAATCACTGACCTCGAGCCAGACATCCTGGAAAGCGAAGTTAAATGGGCCTTAGAAAGCATTACTAACAACAAAGCTAGTGGAGGTGATGGTATCCCAGCTGAGTTATTCAAAGTCTTAAAAGAAGATGCTGTTAAAGTGCTGCACTCTATTTGCCAACAAATTTGGAAAACACAACAGTGGCCAGAGGATTGGAAAAGGTCAGTTTACATTCCAATCCCAAAGAAGGGCAATGTCAAGGAATGTTCAAACTATCGCACAATTGCACTCATTTCACACGCTAGCAAGGTCATGCTCAAAATCCTACAAGCTAGACTTCAACAGTACGTGGATAGAGAATTGCCAGAAGTACAAGCTGGGTTTCGAAGAGGTAGAGGAACGAGAGATCAAATTGCCAACATTCGCTGGATTATGGAGAAAGCAAGAGAGTACCAGAAAAACATCTACTTCTGCTTCATTGACTATGCTAAAGCCTTTGATTGTGTGGATCACAATAAATTATGGCAGGTTCTTAAAGAGATGGGAGTACCGGACCACCTCACATGTCTCCTGAGAAACCTGTATAAGGGTCAAGAAGCAACAGTTAGAACCGGATATGGAACAACTGATTGGTTTAGCCTAGGAAAAGGAGTACGGCAAGGATGTATATTGTCACCTTGCTTATTTAATTTATATGCAGAGTACATCATGCGAAATGCTGGCCTGGATGAATCACAAGCTGGAGTTAAGATTGCTGGGGAAAAGATCAATAACCTCAGATATGCAGACGATACCACTCTGATGGCAGAAAGTGAAGAGGACCTCAAGAGCCTCTTGCTCAGGGTGAAAGAGGAGAGCGCAAAAGTGGGCTTGAAGCTCAACATCAAAAAAACTAAGATCATGGCATCTGGGCCCATCACTCCTTGGCAAATAGAAGGGGAAGTCGTAGAAGTAGTGACAGACTTCACGTTCCTAGGATCCCAGATCACTGCAGATGGTGACTGCAGCCATGAAATTAAAAGACGCCTGCTCCTTGGGAGGAAAGCGATGGCAAACCTAAACAGTATGATAAAAAGCAGAGACATCACCTTGCCAACAAAAGTCCGCATGGTCAAAGCAATGGTATTCCCCGTAGTAATGTATGGCTGCGAGAGTTGGACTATAAGGAAGGCCGAGCGCCGAAGAATAGATTCTTTTGAACTATGGTGCTGGAGAAGACTCTTGAGAGTCCCTTGGACTGCCAGGAGATCAAATCAGTCAATCCTAAAAGAAATCAACCCTGATTGTTCCTTGGAAGGCCAGATCCTGAAGCTGAAGCTCAAATACTTTGGCCACCAAATGAGAAGGGAGCATTCACTGGAGAAGATCCTGATGCTGGGAAAGATTGAAGGTCAAAGAAGAAGGGGACGGCAAAGGATGAGATGGTTAGACAGTGTCATCGATGCAACGAACATGAAATTGAGCAAACTTCAGCGGACAGCGGAAGACAGGAGGGCCTGGCGTAATCTGGTCCATGGGGTCGCGAAGAGTTGGACTCGACTGTGCGACTGAACAACAACAACAAAGGGATACAAAATTCCTAGGAAATAGGTATGCATTTCACAAAGAGAAGAACAAATTTACAAAATTAACTGCCCTTCTCTTGTTATATACTATACTTGGACTTTGGAAGACTTCTGTTTCTATTGTCCAGGAAAAAAAAACAAGGTAACATGGAACCTCCCATACAGAAATGTTCCTGGGTGTGTTTCAATAAATAGCAATGCTTCTTTTTGCTTAGTGATTGGGAAACAGCACAATTCAGACCCAAAAGATTGCATTTGAACAAAGGAACATGAATGTCAGATGAAAGCATGATCATCATAATAAACATAGCCCCTAAAAATATAGTTCTGGATCTACAAGTATGCCATTTCAGCATTCTGCATCTTGCTGTTTTATTGAGGCACCTCTCCAATCTGGACCCAAAGCACCCTCCTTTTCCAGATATGTACAGGTAATGGAATAGGGGAAAGGGTTCTGATAGTGGATCATGTATACTCCAAAGTGATCACAAATATAATTTATAAAGCCACATGACCATGAAAACGTCT
Organism: Gekko gecko; assembly: GCA_029375565.1. Lineage (NCBI taxonomy): Eukaryota > Metazoa > Chordata > Lepidosauria > Squamata > Gekkonidae > Gekko > Gekko gecko. The sequence continues at coordinate 92,684,499 of JAPDNY010000010.1, read as the reverse complement.
TCGGACAGCACTGGCTCTTTGGCTTTGAAACGGAGATGAGCACCACAACCCTAGAGTCGGATTCGACTGGCTTTCAAGCAAGGGAACCTTTACCCTTACCTATGTGTGATAATAATTTGGTTAACTTGCTTACATCATATTTCTGAACCTTCCAAACACTAATACACAAAAGAAATAGTGCATTGCTGATTATTCCAAGTCCACTATTCACTTACCTGATGTTTGGACTGGATTCAGCAGGTAAATCATTAATCATCAGATGCACAGCTGTCTATGGAAAATGCCCTAGCAACCGGCTCACAACCAGTGATAACAGGCAACTGTCTTGGAAAAGAAGTCAAGAATATGTTGTGCAAACTAAAAACCAGAGGGAGAAATTAGACAGCATAATCTCTTCTGTTGGAAGCCAAAAACTTCTTGTCTTCCTATGAAATGTACCATGAGATTTGGAATGACGAATGAGCTCTTTGGCCATGTCAGTTGTTCAGGTTGGAGTGCTGGCAAGTACCTGGGGCTGGGGTGATCAGGCAAGAGGGGGAGTAAAATGATAAGTTGGACAGACTGGAAGAGGGGTTTTAGCACTGTTGCCATGTATGGACAGGGGGACATGTGCTTATACAGATGTCTCTGTGAATGTGGCCAGTTTGGCCCAGATAGATGCTAGAGTAGTCTGAGCACAAGAAGAATGGTGAAAACAGATGCAAAGTATTTGTTCCATTTCCCTTCCATCTCTCCATCTTCCTTAAACAATCCTTTTACTCCTTAGTCATCCAAATAGCCAGCCACCTCCGTGGCTGGTTTCCTGCTCCAGATACATTTGAAGAAATGCTTACTGTTTGTCCTTATGTTTTTTGCAACCTGATAATCAAAATCTCTTTTTGCTTGTCATTGTCAGCTGACACAGGTTTTGACAGAAGCTGTGGCTCCTTTCTGTTCACCTCATTTAAGCAAATTTTCCACTTTTGAAGGAAACTTTTTGCCTTTTATGGCTTCTTTTGACGTGTTAAGAACACTGGCATGCTTTTAGATTTGACAGTATTTTTCCTTACCTATGTTATACATTCTACTACAATTAATGTGACTTCAAATAATGTGCTTTTAAATAGCTTCCAAGCATCCTAGAGGAATTTGATTCTCTTGATTGTTCCTTCTTAGCTGTCTTCTTACTAGTCCCCTCATTTTTATAAAGTTCCCTATTTTGAAATCAAGTATGATCATTTTGACCGTTGGGGCAACCATCCATTGATATAAATGCTGATCATTTTTCCAGATTGGTACAACATCTACATCTCACACCAGGTCTCAAGCTCTGCTGTACTGGCAAACACAGTGATCAGGTAGGAATGGCTAAAACAGGATGATGCTATCTGCCATATCAGCAAAATCACTAGTTGGCTCCAACTTTCCAATGCACAGTCATTTATAATACTTAGAAACTTCCTCTCTACAGCATGACTTGAGAAGTTATTTACCCTGTTATATGAAGGCAATTATTATCGCATTTTCTGCTTTAGTTGCCTCCCTTATTTTTTTCCCTCCAGATTACCCTCACAGTTTTGTTTATGCTTACCTCTGAGGCCTAGTATCTGCCTTGAGTTTCAGGGGAGGGGACATTTGAGAGTTTTAGTTTAGGAATGCCAACCTCCAGGTGAAGCCTGGAGGTTTCCCAGAATTACAACTGATTTCTGGACTACAAAGATCAATTCCTCCCGGAGAACATGGCTGCTTTGGAGGGTATACTCTGTGGCATTATGCCCCACTAAGGTCCCTCCCCTCCCAAAATGCTGCCCTTCCCAGGCTTCACGCCTAAATTTCCAGGAATTTCCCAACCCAGAGTTTCAGAGAATGTTGGTCTGTAGTGGAACAGTTAGATTCGAGTCCAGTGTCACCTTAGAGACCAACAAGAGTTTCAGGGTAGAAGCTTTTGAGAGTCAACATTCCCTTTGTTGTCAATGCTGAGTTGATGACCCTGCCTGAGATATCGAATGCAACAGAACCATCAACAATAAACTCCTCTAAACTCAAATACAAAGTGTTGGTGGCTCTCTTCATGCTGGATGTTAGGAATTATAATGTGCTCCACCCCCTGCCCCCAAGAACTCCTATATGGAGATGGCCCGGAATTTGTTTTCTGGGCTTTGTGTGATTGAGAGAGAGGAGCTGGTTTTGAAGCCAAGATGGAAGGGTAAGGGGGAAGGCTTGTCTTCCTGGTGTTCCATGATTCACGCAAGCAAGATTGTGCAAGTGTCCTGGCTCTGCCTGCCTACAGTTCCTCTCCTTTTATCTGCACCCTCGATGGTGCAATGGGTTGAGAATCACTGCATTGCCTGAGAAGCCCATGGCACTGGAAAGGGTGTCAGCTTTCAGTTCTGTAAGAAGCATTATGGTGTTGTTTACTGTTGTTAAGATATGGTGACTCAAAGGGCTGTTGCCTCAGGCCATTTTAAATTCCAGATTTTTTTTTACATAACTTTGTGTGTGAAATGCTATTTCTGGTGAAACCCTTGTGGTTATGTTTGTTTTTAAAAGTTGTGTTCAGGCTTAAAATAGAATTGTGCTTTATTGCAAAGAGGAAGTATGTTCTCTTGGCCCTGTTCCCTTCCTCCAAATTATATATTACTTTCCATGGCTCCCCACCTTCCTAAATCTGGCCATGGTGGCTTGCATTTGTTGAGTTGTGGGGGGGTTGTGGGAGTGACCAGATTCCTGGCAACTGGATATAAGCAATATGATTTGGTGCTCCCTTTTCTTCCCTCTAAGCACTATGCCTGTGTGAAAATGACTTGTAGATCCTGGATTCTGGGATGGGTTGTACATGTAATGACTTCTATCTGTAGTTTTTCCATGTACAAGGACTACAGTACATTATTATCTTTCATAGGCCTTCACTTGATTCATCTCATGATATGGAAACTACAGCGTGAACACAAATTTAGCATTTAGCAGAGGATTAACTTGAATGTTACTGCTCTCCATGGCTTTAATCATTCTTGGTGGTCTCAATTTTTTTATTTTACAATATTCTCTGTAAGAGATATCCAAATCAGAGCATAAAGCCATAGAACAGTTGTAAACACTTCCATAAAACAAGACAATATTTTTGTGTAGTGGAGCGAACAACAAACACCTAGTTCCACTTGGCGGAAAGCCTCTTTATTAACAGTAACTGTAGGGCAGGTAACTTGGCTATTGGAATATGGAATACCTAGGGTTGCCAGGTCTGGGTTGGAATATACATGGAGACTTTGGGGGTGGATCCAGGAAATGGTGGAGTTTTGGGGAGGGGCCTCAGCATGGTACAATGCCATAGAGTCCACCCGTCAAAGCAGCCACTTTCTTCAGGGGAGCTGATCTCTGTCAGCTGGAGATCAGTTGTAAAAGTGGGAGATCCCCAGGCCCCACCTGGAGGCTGGCAACCCTAGGAATACCAACACTTAAGTAAACTGTTTCTAGAACTCTAGGCCAAGAGGCCTGGTTTTGTAGATTCTTAGTACACCCTACACTCTTTCAGGCTGCTAGCAGGGAGTATGAGAAGAGAAGCACCAAGTTTCTCCTACTCTCCTGCTTGCTCTGAGGCCTACTGGAATTGCCTCTTAAAGAGGCAGTACACAACAAATATAATAAAGAGAGCAGCATAAAGAGCATATAAACAAAAACAAAGCATCATTCAGTGCCTTCCAGAATAAAACAATGTTCAGCTTTCTCCCTGCAGAAATGGTGTCAGTCTAATTATAGAACAGGTTCTATAATCTGGGGCCCTTCTGTGAATCTTTGTCAATTTCAGTTCAGATGGTGGAAGCCTCATTCCTGCATTTTAAGGCCATGGGAACATGGGGTCCTTCAAGTTCTTTGGAACTTCAGGGCTTCAGAGGTCAACAATAATAACTTGAACTGAGCTTAGAAGTACACTGAAAACCCCTGCAGTAAATACTAGTCCAGGGATGGCCAAACTGTGGCTCCGGAGCCACATGTGGCCCTTTCACACATATTGTGCAGCTCCCGGCAGGGCGGCTGGGGAAGCATAGGGAGGCATGCCTCCACGAGTGGCCTTCCCTTCCCCAGCCAGTGTTCCCCTCCCTGGGTAGGCTTGAGGTGGAGGGGAGCGGAGAAAGAAAGCAACTTTAACTTTAAATGCATTCTCAAAACCACCCCTCTCCCACTGGGCTGCTTGGAGATAGCATTTGTCTCTTTAAATCCCTTCTCCAAGCCAGCCAGCATGGGGGGGACTTGGAGGACACATTTAAAGTTAAAGTTGCTTTCTTTCCACTTCTCCCTTCCTTCCTCCCTCCCCGTTTATTTGCTTTCTTTCCACCTCTCTCTCTCTTTCTCTCTCTCTTTCCTCTTCCTTCTGCCCAACACATCTATTTGTTTTCTTTCCACCTTTCTCTCTCTCTCCCTTCCTCCCACCCCCTCCCTCATCTATTTGCTTTGTTTCTCTCTCTCTTCCTTACGACCCTCCCTCCCCATCTATTTGCTTTCTTTGTTTCTGTTTCTTCCTCTATCTCTCTCCTTCTTTCTTTCTGTTAAATAGTGGGTTCCATGGCTGACCAGGCTCAGGTCTAGTGATCAGCTCAACTTTATTTGTGATTTCAGCAAGAGCAAGACAAGACTCCAGAGCCTTAGCTCTGTTTAATAGCATGCCCTTGCCACATCCAAACACAGCCCACTCCAAATGAGAGGCTATTTACATAACATTACTACTTGATTGGCTACTTCCAGAGTCCTGGTAGGCTATTGTTCTTGTGCTCCAAGCCCAGCCAGTCTCTGGTGTGACAGACCTGGAATGATTCAGTCCCAATACATAACACTTTCCATCTCTTTCATTCTTTCCACCTTTCTCTTTCTCTCTTCCTTCCTCCTTCTGTCCTCCCTCCCCATCTATTTGCTTTCTTTGTTTTTTTCCTCTCTTTCCTCATTCCTCCCTCCCTCCCAATCTATTTGCTTTCTTTCCATCTTCCTTTCTCCTTTTCTCTTTCTCCCTCTCCCCTTCTTTTCTCTCTCCCTTCCTTCCCCTCCCTCCAGCCCCATCTATTTGTGTTCTTTATTTCTCTCTCTCTTTCTTTCCACCTCTCTCTCTCTTTCTATCTCTTAGACAAATAAATATTCGCAAGCAAATATCATTGGACAAATAAATATAATTATCAATATCTATTTTTACTCCTTTTGTTTTTAGTTTTGGGAGTCTTGTTTAATGTTAATAAAAAGCAAATTTGCATATTTTTCAGTAAAAATGTATGTGTAAAATGTATGTCTTGTGGCTCTCAAACATCTGATGTTTATTCTATGTGGCTCTTATGTTAAGCAAGTTTGGCCACCCCTGTACTAGTCTAATATGTTCTCTCCAATGAGTCCCAAACAAAATGCTGGTACCTGCATTTTGAACTAGCTGTGGCTTTATGGGCAATCCTATGCAGAGTGCATTACAATAGTCTGATCTGGATGTTACCAAAGGGCAGAAAGATGGGATATAATTTTTTAAAATAAATAAAACATGCATGACCATGCGAAAGTCAGCTGTCTGCAGGAATCACCATGACTGATTACCCAGCCTGAGCCTATGCGGAAGAGGCATCTCTGACAACTTCCATCACCTGTCTCTGTGGACAGCTATGCATCCAGAAGTACCCTAAACTGTGCACCTACCCCTTCAGGTGAAGAGTAACCCATCCAAAACAGACTGTACATTTATTCCTGTAGCTTTATTCCCAGTCCACAGCACTTCTGTTTTGTTTCGGTTATTTTTTTAATTTATTCACCTTGTCTGGTCCTTTACTGTACCCAAACACAGTTTACTATTTCTTCTGCTTCATCCCTCAGGTTAGATGGAAAGGAGAGATAGAAGTATGTGTCCTCAGCATATTGGTTAAATTGTGGTCCTGGTCTCCAGGTGATCTCATAGAAATAGCATGGGGGATAAGATGAAAGCTTGCCACACCCCATAAAGAGAAGGCTAAAGGAAGCACAGAAATCATCCATTAACACTGTCTGAGACTTTCCCTCCAAAAAGGGAGGGATATGACTGTAGGATATGACTGTATCACATGGGCCCAGTTCAGTCAAGCAACTCAAAGGACTCTGTGGGGTGTTTTTGACAGTGAAATTTGTTTAATTTATTTTTCAACACTTATATCATGTCTTTCTGCCCTCACAAGGGCCACCAAGGCAGCTAACAGATTACAACATACATTTTAAAACCATTAAAACTGACCAAAAAACAACAAACCAAAAAAGCTTTGGCAGGAGAGGGATTCAAACCTGAGCTTCCAGAGTCCTAGTCTAGCACTCTAAATAACAGAGAACCACCACACTGTTTCTCATCTCTACATATGGTAAGGAATTTCAGGAGCAGTCTGCTCAAGGATTGATTTCCTTGCAAGGAAGAGTACTGGAAATGTGAGTCTTTTTGTACCCCCCCCCATATTTTTTTTAATTTAAGTATGAACAGAACATCAGAAAAGAAAAAAAAACCAATTATATGATAATGTTATATAGTATAATAGCCATAGTTGTGGTAAATTGTAGTTAATACCTTACCAAGCATCAGTTAATATTAATTAAATTATAATTTCATAATATTTGGTGTTAAGCTAAATCATAGACTGTCCCTTATGATATCCAGCAAGCACATGAATAATTTTAGGCAATCAATTTGAAATAAAATTATACAACAAGTGATAATATGATGAAGTAACTATGATAAAATAAATATTACCACCTCTTTTCACCCATTTTCAATATATTATAGTATATGCTTTCCCAGTGTTTACAGCTACCTGCTGTTAGATGTTCCTCATGAAATGCACAACAATCACCCAAAGCTGTATTGCTGAATTCCCAACAGAAGTCACAAGTTCTGATGGCAAACTACACAAAGTCAAGGTCTGACGTCCATTTTGTTCAAAGATGAAGGTTGTAACTGGACTAATTCAAAGCCAAAAAAGTCCCGCATAAACATAGACCAGTTTAACACCATCTGTCAGAAAGACCAAGGCAGTTTCTTGTTCCACAACCAGATCACAATCCAAACTGGAAAGGATCAAGACTGTCAGTCATATCCAAGAATATCTGGAGCTGTTTCATCAACTGAGCATGATTTCCAAACGAAGGGTATATCAAAGTATAAAGCAGATTCCAGGACAAAAACAACATTATGTGATTGATCATAAAACTAGGAACCATTGCCAAACACAGGGATCAGTTGGATGAAGAATTAATGGCTAAAACAGGGATGCTATCTGCCATATCAGCAGAATCACTGCAGAGGTTCATTGTAGCAAACCCAGCTACTTCCCTAGGCCAAATCTGATTTAAATTGAGATTGCTGGTTGCAAACAGGGGGTTTCCAAATTTACCCCTTTACACAAAAATGTGCAGTTCCAATGTGGAATTTGTACAGTTCTGACTCAGTAGTCAAACAAAGATGATAAACAGAAAGCCTGTTGCTTGACAAACATGTTGCAACACATGCCATTTGTCTTTGTTCTTATGCTATCGTAACCTTCCTCATGTGTTGGCCTTCATCTTAGGTGTGGGAGTTCCTGGTGGCTTCTTCTCAGAGCATGGCTGATTATTCAGTTATAAGAAGGGAAATGCACACTGTACTGTGTTCAGAGGTACATTCCTGCCCAAAGTGTCAAGAGTTGTAAATGCAGATGCTAGCCTGGTGAACAGGGATATCTGAGATTATTCTTTGGGAGGAAAAAAGGGGCATATCCAAAAACAAGTGTGTATATACAAGGAAAATGCACAGATGAGCTGTAGCAGGGGGCACATGCGCATATGAGAAGCGCATGATTGAATGTGTATGTTCTTACTACATTTGTGCCAGCTCCAAAACACCAGTCATTCCCTCTGTAATTGTACAAATTCCTGAGAAACCTCTGCATGAGAGCAGACAGAGATGTGTAGTGGGAAAATTACTTATGAAAATTTGACTAATATTGGGCAGGTTTCTAATCTCACAGATTCCTTTCCAGCATTTGGGTGCCAATGCAAACCATCCAGTCTGATGATTGCTTTGGCATTTGGTTGTCTGGCTTCGTTTTCATGGGAAGTTAAAAGCAGGAGAGGCTATAGTCATGATGGGAGAGAGAGCGCAACATCAGCAGCTACATGCAGTCAGATACACTGTACAAACAAAATGGCATCATCCCAACTGGCTTTTCATGGACAGTGTTTCTACTTACTGCCAATTGTTTCACCACCTCATTGGCTAGGGGAGGATTTTCTTTTAGCCACAGTTGTGTGTATGCTAGACTAAGCAAGCAGAAGAAATAAACTTTTATCAACTATAAGGCAGGGGACATGGCAAAAAGGGTATTTGCTCATTCAGTCATGGGGGAGCTAGCTGCCACCTTGGAGGAGGAGGAGGAATCTGAAGAGTTGGGCCACGTGCCGACGGAATCCCCACCTGAGCAGACAGACCCAGCAGCAGACCCAACAGGGGAAGCACTGAGAAGCTAGAATGCTTCCCAGTCACAGCCGGGCTGCTTAATCTTTCAGGAGAAGAAAGAGATGCCAGTAGAATGTACAAGAATAGAGTGCTTGGCGGCTCAGGAGAGATGAAGGAGTGCCCGCTTGGCTGTTCAACAACAGTCAGCATTAGTTCCTGGAGTGGAGTCCTTTCAGGATCAAGACTGACAGGCTGATAGGGAAACAGTAAAAGATCTGCTCCTGTAGGAAAGCAAACATGACTATAAGGAGCAACACCTGGTCCTTGGGGGAAATGAGGCACCAAAAGTACAGATAAAAAGAACATGCTGAGCAAGGCTTGGAAGTGTGGACAAGGTGTGGAAATAATTTTGTTTATCATGTCTCTGTGTGCTGATCTGTTTATCAAACAAAGCTATACCCTGACCTTGCTGCCTTGTTACTTGTCTCTGGTAATTGTTCCTGAAGCCTGAGACCCAACCCTCTGTATCCTGCACCAGTTTGGTGTAGTGGGTAAGTGTGCTGACTCTAATCTGGGAGAACTGGGTTTGATTCCCCACTCCTCCGCTTGCAGCCGCTGGATGACCTTGAGCAAGCCATAGTTCTGTCAGAGCTGTTCTCTCAAGGACAGCTCCCTCAGAGCTCTCTTAGCCCCACCTACCTCACAGGGTGTTTGTTGTGGGGAGGGGAAGGGAAAGGAATTTGTAAGCCACTCTGAGACTCCCAGTGAAGGGTGGGGTATAAATCCAATCTCCTCCTCCTCCTCCTCCTCCTCCTCCTGCCTTGAAACTGGATCCCTGGACCCTTGACCCTCCTATTCTGGCCCTTGGACTAGAACTTTGGATTTCTGACTCTGGACTGGTTTGTAGACCTTGTTCCTGTATATTTCTGTATTTGTTATTGTATTTTTGTATCTTGGAAACCTTGGCTAGAGCAACAGTGCCAGGCTTAGACTTGAATGTGACACATTCTTTCATGTCATGTCTGCCTTTCTTGCTGAGGCTAAAAGCAGATTACAGAATTAGAAAATCAGTATAATACATACAATAAACCTGTTGCTCCCTGGTGAGCCTGGAATCATGGAATCTGGAATCGTGAGAACAGGCAGCTCAAAATGGCTGCCATGGAGGCATGGCCATTCTAAGCCAACTGTCTTCCTGTGATGGAGGCAGCTGTTTCTGAATACATGTTCTCTATATACATGAAGGTGATGTCTTGTTGGCTCTTCTGAAGTAACTTCCACTCCACTGAGGTAAAGAAAAGTGAGCACTGGTTGTTTGTTTTGGGGAAGAGGGAAGTACAGAAAACACATCAGCAAGCACCACTGTGCCTGTGGATGCCATGTTGGAGATCATTGCAATAAATAATGCAAAAAAATTAGAAAGGTAATAAAAACAGTACACTACACCCAATGAACAATGCAGTAAAAAAAAAAAACCTGCCTGCATTTTTTCACAGACACTGAAACTAGAACCCTGTTTCCTTTATAAAATGCCCCCTTTATAAAATTTCATTTTACACATTCTGTGGAACAACAAATGTGTGGGAGTCTTCCTGCAGTTAAGGCATGGCTCTCTTCAACCCACCTACCCCCTGCATCAGTCAAGAACTGCTTCCTTTATGTCCTCTGGCTGACAGGAAGGGTAGATTGTGTTGGAACTTCCAGGTGTCCCCTGCCTCAGACCTCCAGACTTCATGGCAAGAGACACTAAATAGCTAGATAGCCACACAGACCTTTCTTCCTGTTTTTGCTCTTCTGCCACTGTCCCCTTTGAGATGTAGATTGTGTTCTCAGGGACTACTCCCCTTTTTTCCGTTCCCTCTCAGTCCAGTTGTTGTGTCTTGACAAAGATGAACTCTCTCCCTGCACGCACCAAGAGAGGGCCATGCTGTCCTCTCTTGACACCATGAGAAAGATGGGCCTCTTGCAATCTCTCAGTGTCAGTAATTTCATGTAAAACCACCAAACTGCTACACCTGTCCCTCAATATTTATTTTTCAAATTTATATTCCACCCTCCTCGCAATGGGCTCAGGGTGGATCCCAACAAATAATTAGGCCCTTTGGCATCACAAAAACACAATAATAAATAGTTTAATAAAACATTTAAGTGAGGAATTTAAAAACATTGCACTAAATACTGCACAGTTTCCGATACTAATGCCACTGGATTCTAAATCTGGCCCCTATAAAGTGGTGTCTTCAGCAGGGGAGGCCGACTATTTTGCTGGATGCCGACCACCTCAAGCAAAGGCCTGGCAGAACAGCTCCATTTTGCAGGCCATGCAGAATGCTAGAATGTCCTGCAGGGCCCTGATACAAATCCTTCCCCCAAATCTGCTATAGTAGGGGAGAAAGATGTAAAGAAGGCAGCAGGGGTAGTGGCAGGAATATTTTTCAACAAAACCCAAGTGTACAGGAGAACTAAACCTGGCCCCATCCCTAGGGTTGCCAGGTCCCCCCTGGCAGGGGACAGGGGGTTAGCATTGCCAAATCCAGGTTGGAAAACTAGAGATTTGGGGATGGAGTTTGGGGAGGACAGGGACCTCAGTGAAGTATAATGCCATAGAGTCTACCCTCCAAAACAGCCATTTTCTCCAGGATAACTGATCTCTGTAGTCTGGAGATGAGCTGGAATTCCTGGGTATCCCCAGGTCCCACCTGGAGGCTGGCATCCCTATGTGCCATCCCACATCTTATGCTAGAGCCTGAAGTACCTTTTATCTGACAGGCGTCTGATATGAATAGTCAGGGGGACCAGGAAACATGTTGGACTATACTGAGCACAGCAAGGAAAGGTGGTAGGCAGAATTTAGCTGCCTTGCCAGAACATTGTATATTGGGCGGGGGGGGGGAGTGCATCTTGAGTATTCCAGGAAAGAAAAACAAACTCCCCCCCCCCAATTCTTGACTCCTTGTGCCCTTTACAAGTGAGTACATTAACTGCCTCTACAACTAGGATCTTTTATCCTATTTGCCAGAAATTAGGTCAAGGGGATCCCTTGTTAAGAGGTAGAATCCCTCACAGTTTCATTCTGAACGGATGTATTGGGAGTGGGGAAGTTTACACTGGAAAGTGTGGCACCCTTTGAAACCAATGGCAGTGACCACTGAATTGCTCTTCTAACAGTCCGATCAGACAGCTCTTTAGATCCACTTGAGGCATGATTGCCTCATGGATCTAAAGTTAATGTCCACAGGGCCGGCTCACCTACTAGGTGAGCACTGGCTGGCCCTGGGGTGCCAAACAGGACCCGCCCCGTCCCCCCAAAGCCCCCAGCTTCAGCGCCTGCTTTCAGGAGAGCCAAGCCACCAGCCGAGGGGAGTGCCTGTGGAGGGCAGCAGGGTGGAGGAGGTGGAGACCGAGAGGGCGGGGCAGGGTGCATGCAGGGAGCACCCGAAGGGGGAGGCAGCAACTCCCTAGCACTTCCCCAGGCCCTGGGGGCACTCCCCACCAACCAAGCCATTGGCTGAGGGGGGTGAGGGCCCTTTGGGCAGCCATCAGCACGTTTGGCTGGGGGAGGCACGGAAGGCAGACACCCCAGGCCAGCCCAGGTGAGTGTGTGAGTGCTGGGGGGTTGCAGGGCCTGGTGCCTCCCTCCCAGGGAGGGGGGCAGCGGGAGGCCAGGCGAGGGGGAGGCAGTGGCAGGGAGTGCAGCTTTTGCTGGAAAGTGGGCTGCTAGCCTTCAGCGGTAGGGGCGGCCGGGCAGGAGAGGCCCCAGGGTCACCTGTGGAAGGGCCCCCGAGAGATCCCTGGCCGGAGGAGCTCGGGGAGGCACAGGCTGGATCCCCGCACAGTGCTTGGCCATGTGCTCCCGGCCGAGGAAAGCCAAGGTGGGCAGGGGGGTTATCCTTGCTTGGCGCTCCGGCCAGGTCTGTAGCAGCCAGCCCCATTGCCACCACCAGCCCGTCCTGGGTGAGGGAGGCGGGAACGAGCAATCCAGACCTCAAGGGAGGATCTGCGCAGGGCTGGGTTCGGCTCTGCCCGCCCACCCCCTCACTGCCTGCCCGGCTGTGCTGCACTGTTGCGAGCAACTAGAGGAGCGAGCAGGGCTGGGCTGGGCTGGGCCGGTGGGCGGGGAAGCTGGGCTGGTCTGGGTGGCCACAACTTCCTCCATCCCTTTCCACCTCTCGAAGAGGTAGGGAGGAGGTTCTCACAGGAGGTCCCCTTTCCTCTCCTCACAGGGGGAGGGATCAGTTCCCCACTCTGGGTTGGGGCGGGAGTCCTTGTTGCCTCCCCAGGCTGTGCCACCACCAGAACCCCCAAGCCGGTACCCGCGCCCCCAGCGCTCCTTGCTGTTTTGCCCAGCATGCCGCACTCCAGGGGCAAAGCTAGCTTGTGGCGCCCGGCACCCCCCCCCTCCCGGGTGTGTTTCTGGGAGGTCTTCAAGACCCACCAGGAGGTTGGCATCACCTGGGGGGGGGGTGCCACAAGCTGACCTTGCCTAGGGCCCAGAAACACCTCATGCCAGCCCTGAGTCCTGACACAAACATCTGGGAAACGTCCCTCTTCTGTGGGCATCCTGTTTTGCCATGCTTCAGAGCCGTACTCAAAAGATACCACTTTAAATCTGGGGGTTTCAGTTACCTGCGGGACAACTGCAGACTTTCACCCATCTGATCGTTCCACCCGTGCACAATCCTCCTGTTAGGGTGGTCTGATGTCAGACCATCCCGAGCAGGTGCCATTTAAAAAAATCTCTACACATGTATGGATCAACAAGGAAGCGCTGTTATGTCTATGCACATGCACAAAAAGCTTTTTTTAAAAAAAAACATCGTGCACCTCCTTCAACAAGGACGCGCTGCGACACCTATGTGCATGTGCAAAAAGTTTTTTAAAAAACCCCACTGAGCATGCCTCCTTCAGTGGACGCCGTCTAGACAATCCACAATGGAGGCAGCACGCAATAAGGCAATTCCCCTAGGCGATATCTGGTCGTGCAACGATAGATTAAAAAGATCGGGATCAAATTCGAGCTGGCATAATGGCGGGATTAGCTGCCCGTCTGAACGCACTCTTACATTATCTTTGATTATCTTTACTTCTGATAATCGAACTCAAGTTTTTACACTCTGCTTCAGATCTGCCTTCTTCCTTTTGTGTCATTTTGAAATTCTTCTGCATGTTGAATCCTTTCTTGTGATCATGCGCAGCTGCTCCCACATGGAGAATGAAGGTTTTGCATGCGTATGAAAGTGCTCAGGGAAGTGACATGTGTGGTGATGTGCAGAATGCTGACTCCTATATGTAGCAGCAGCTGCACATCAGAGGAATTTCAAGCAGCTCCCTGATCACCCCTTAAAAGTTACTCCTAAAATAACAGAAGGTGCTACTGCTGCAAACAATGGAATCTTCAGCTCACGGAATGCAATAAACCCTGAAAAGTCACCCAGAAGAATGGTAATATCAATCATCAGTGGAGGAGTACATTTGCCTACATGGCTGGGAGCTCCTCTCTGGCAGTGCTTAAAGATCGTTCTGCCAAGGTTTCATCCACTGTACAATGTGATTTTGTTATTTGAGTGTTTCTTCTGGAAGCAATTTTTAGGAAGTTTACCCGTTGGAATATTCAGCCATATGCTTAGAATAAAATCAGACTTTATCTTATTGGATGTTAGAATACACCTTTATACTAAGAGCAACTTTGTGGGTTTTTTGTAGATTCTGCACAGCATGTTTAAAATAAAGGAAATCAATTTTGTGGGGAGGGTTTCTGGCTTTCTGTGAAGATTTGGTGGACAAGCTTGCTTATCCCAAAACTGCAGAGCTCTGCATTAACTGCATACTTGGATAGTCTATACTGTATACATTCAAATGTCCTGGGAGATAAATTAATGAATCTGATATTTTCCTGTGAATTTAGAATAAAAATTATATGCTGATTGTAACTTTTTTAGTTCTTCTAGCTTCCTAGTATGACATATTTTTTTGTTCTGCAATTTGTTTCCCTGGAAACTGATCTTTTGTTACCGAGATGTACCATGAAGGTATGATGTATCTTGTTATGCTGTTGTTGTTCAGTCGCACAGTCAAGTCCGACTCTTCGAGACCCCATGGACCAGATCACGCCAGGCCCTCCTGTCTTCCGCTGTCCTCAATTTCATGTTCGTTGCATCGATGACACTGTCTAACCGTCTCATCCTTTGCCATCCCCTTCTTCTTTGACAGAGGTTTAATTACATGCCTGGTTACAATTGGTAAGCTATACAGTGCCAACTGTTTCAGTACATTTCTGTGTACTGCTGCAGTATTATATTAGAAAGCCAGCATGGTGTAAAGTTAGACTAGGACCTGGGAGACCCAGGTTCAAATCCCCACTCTGCCATCAAAGTTTGCTGGGTGACCTTAGACCAGCAGTCACATACCCTCAGCCTAACCTACCTTGCAGGGCTGAAATAAGGGGAGAATGCTGAAAGCAGCTTTGGATTCCAGTTGAGAAGAAGCAACGGGACATAAAGAAAGAAAGAAATAGGATGTGGAAAGAAGATGTGGCTCCAGGAGTTCTTGGAAGATACTGATTTTCTGGACCCATTTCAGCCTGGCTTCTGACTGGAATTTGGAACACAGACTGCTTTTGTCACCTTGATTGATGACCTCTACTGAGAACTAGGCAAGAGAAATGTGACCCTGCTAGTTCTGCTGCACCTCTCAGAGGCCTTCAATACTCTTGATCATAATATCTTACTGAATTGCCACTTGGCATTGGGACTGAGGGGCACCATGTTAGGTGATTCAAGGCCTTTTGGGGGCCGATCTTGAAATGTGGTGCTGGGGGATTCCTGCTCTTCCCCATGGCTGTTGACCTGTGGGGTTCTGCAAGGTATTATTTTATCTCCCATGCTATATAATATTTACATGAAGTCTCTGGGGAGGTCCCCAGGAGATGTAGGCTGTGGTGTCACCAATATGTGGACAACACCTAACTCTACTTTTCTTTTCCACCTAATTCCAAGATTGCTGTTGATGTTCTGAACCAATGCTTGGAGTCAGTAATGCGCTGGATGAGAGTGAACAAGCTGAAACTTGACCCTGACAAGACAGAGGTCCTTTGGGTTAGTAGAGAGGCAGACTAGGGACTTCAAATCTCTCCTCTCTTGGGTGCGGTTACACTCCCCTTAAAAAGCCAGGTTCACAGCTCAACACAGCAGTCACTTTAGAAAAACCAAATGGTTGCATTGTCCTGGAGTGCTTTTGCCCATCTTTGGCCAGCGTGTGTCAGCTGTGTCCATTACTGGGTCAGTCAGATCTAGCCACAGTGATCCATGCCTTAGTTACATCCAGAATGGACTACTGCAATGTGCTCTATTTGGGGGTACCCTTCAAGAGTGTTTGAATGCTGCAGCTGGTGCAGAACGCTGCAGCTTGACTGCTGGTTGGGGCCAGCTATTGGGAGCACGTGACTCCAATATTATAGCAATTACACTGGCTACCAATCCACTCCTGAGCATAATTCAAGGTGTTGTTTTTGACCTTTAAAGCCCTACATGGGTTGGGATTGGGTTATCTGTAGTCTTCTCACATATGTTCCTGCCCAGGAATTAAGATCTCAGGGAAACACCATACTGATTGTCCCATCTATTTGGTAGATGTCATGAATTTTTAAAAATTCATTTATTTGGATTTATATCCTGCCCTCCCCTTGACAGGCTCAGGGCAGGTTCCAACAGTATAAAAATATAATACAATTAAAACCACATTTAAAACACAATATAAAATAACATAACTCAGGCCTTTTCAGTGGCAGCCCCACTATTATAGAACAGCCTCCCCAGCGAAGTGCATCTGGTCCCTGCACTTTTGATCTTTAGGAGGCAGCTAGACGCTGAACTGCAGGCTGTGGAAGGTCAGTAGTTCAGCAGTTTGAGACCCGAGAGTGCCGCATGATGGAGTGAGCTCCCGTCTCTAGTTCCAGCTCCTGCCAACTTAGCAGTTCGAAAGCAAGAAATTGCAAGTAGATAAATAGGTACCACTTCGGTGGGAAGGTAACGGCGTTCCGTGTGCCTTGGTGTTTAGTCATGCCAGCCACATGACCACGGACCTTTGGACAGTGCTGGCTCTTTGGCTTTGAAACGGAGATGAGCACTGCAACCCTAGAGTCGGATTCGACTGGCTTTCGAGCAAGGGAAACTTTACCTTTACCTAACAAACTACAAATCTAGCAGACTACAAACTACAACACTAAACATTATCCCTAAAAATACAGAGTAGACAAGAATCTTGTAAAAGTCTACATTCAGTTTTACGAATACCCTATGTTTATAATTGCATATTTAATGAGTTATAGTTACGCTAGTTCTAAAAACAAATTACGATAACATATAAGTGCACTTTCACAAGTTAGATAGAAAGTAGATTCTCAGATCTTCACTTCTTCTGCTGCTGCTTGTGTTTCTTCTTTTTGTCAAAGGAAATTTTAACTTTAAACAATTTTGGAGCTGCCACTCCTAGTTCAGATTCTGACTCAGAGTCCAAAAAATCCCCAAGAGACACCGATGTTGATGTAGAGCTGCCACTACTTGATTCATCTTGTTTGCTTGCATCTGGAGTGCTAGTCTCTTGTACTTCTCCTTTTTGTTCCACTGATGTTTGTTGTTCTTGCAGGAAAATTTTGGCCTTCTCCAATGAATCAATCTTTTCTTTTTTCCTTTTGAAATTACAAGTCAGTCCTTCTGCCATGAGCCAGCAATATGGGGTTGACGTTTCTTGTAAAAACATTATAACCTTTTTATATTGTCCTGTTTTTTTGCGAATTTCAAATGGAATGTCTTTCAAAGTCTTTATTTCTTCTCCTTGGATTTCCAGAGTTGTCCCATTGGTTGCTTTTAATATCCAATCCCTTGTTGATCTTCTCAAAAATTTAACAAAAATTTCTCCAGATAGATTATTTTTCCTGATGTACTCTGGGCAGACCCAGTAAGCCATGTCAATGTCTGTTTGAAATGTTTCTTGTTCACAGTTTATCAAAGGGGCCAATGCTTCAGTTAAAACCTAAGATTTTCATCTTTTTTTTTTCAGGCCCCTTTGAAATCTAAGGACATACACTGATCTTTCCATTTGAAGTTGCAACAGTTGCTGTTTTGTTGAAGTTCTTTCTTTTTCCATTGATTCCACTTTTTGATTCAATGTTTTTGTATTATATTCTACTTTTTGGAGCTTTTTAGCTGTCTTTTTGGATGTAGACTTGACTTCCTTAATCTCTTTTTGAAGAGTTTCAAAGTTTTTGTGGAGATTCATAAGTTGGTCCAGTAGAAGGCACACTGCTTCTGAAATCATAGTTGTAGTGTCTATGGTCATTTCCGGTCTATGACTTGGTGATGACGAGTTAGAAGATCCAGTAGCCACTGTAGTAAGTTTCAATTTGGGTGCCATTCTTCCCCCCATGCTGCGTCATTGTTTATATTAAAGGTAAACGTTATTTAAAGCTCTGAAATCTCTCTCTAAGTTATTAAAGAGAGTTCGTTAGCACTGAGGTGAGATTGGGCAGTCATGATGGGCTTTAAGTCTTTTGTTTCGATTGGGTGGGGGTTCTCCCTCCAGACAGGTCTCCCCCCTGCTCCACTTTAACGTTTATAACTTTGGTTCACTCCGATCTTGCATTGCTTATTTTAGATATTGTCAGCACTCATGTTTCTTAAGGGTTCGATGCTGCTGAATAGGGTGTATTCTTATGCTTCATTTAGATTCTTGCTCGCTCTGGAAACGGTGTGCGCCTCTAATTGCCATTGCTGGCCCCGGTGCAGTAGACCCTATAGGGACAAAAAAGAGCCTCAATCCCTCAGCCGTAGCTTCGGGAGTGGCTCTCTTCACGTCCCAGGCTAGATCTCCCTACAGGAGTTCTAGGGGTGGCCAATAGCGATCAGTCTCCCTTCTATCTACTCTGGTACAGAACGCACCCATCGGAGCTCCGAAAGGTGCAATCATCTAGTGAGTCGCCGAAACCGAAACCGATGAACTGAAGTTTGTAATGAATTCTGGTCAGTTCATGAAGCAATGCTCATGAACTAAAGAACTGCCATGAACTTTCATGAATTTTGACTCAGTTTGTGGCGTTTCATGGCTTTTCATGAAGAGCAGAAAGCAGGGTGGTTAAATGGCTCTGAGCCATTTAAACCCCTGCATTCTGGTCCCTGCAAAAAGCAGCAGAGATGGAAAGTAGGGGTTTAAATTTTAAATGGCTCATGGACCAATATGAACTGGGTCAGTTCACAAACCAATCTCCCCATTCATATGGGTTCGTGGTTCAGTTCATGGTTCAGCCACAAACCAAAATGAACCACAAAAATGTGATTCATGCCCATCCCTAATCATGACATCAAATCTCTCCCTGCCACCACCTCATCATTCCATCCCATTCTGGTTCCTGGTGGCTTCCTGTCCCCTTGGGTTGCTTCCTAGTACTGGTATCCAGAGGCTGACTCCTTCTGGACATGGAGGTCCTCTTTAGTTACTATAGTTTTTGTTTGTTTGTTTTTTGGCAGAAGCAGTCTGAAAGAGGGCATATCCTCATTGAGATCTGATAAATGAGGATGGTGATCAGTCTCATATTTTCCTCATCTAGATAAAACAGAGAGCCCTCCAAAGCCTGGTGTACCACATGCTCATTGGCTTCCCAGTGATAGTATCAAGAATGAATGCAGTGCTTACACAGTCAGTATTGTTGTGTTCAAAATGCACAGTCTAATAAGTCCACTTCTTTCTCTATCTGGAACTACAGTGAGTTCAACTTCCTTTCTCCCTGTTCCACTTCAGGATTTGGTTTGGGCAGGAACTGGCCTGGACTGAAGGAACAGTGTTACCAAAACACCACAAACATGTACATGATATTTGTGAGATGGGTGGTGATGAAGCTGAAGCTCAAATACTTTGGCCCCCAAATGAGAAGGGAGCACTCACTGGAGAAGACACTGATGCTGGGAATGATTGAAGGTAAAAAAAGAAGGGGATAGCAAAGGATGAGGTGGTTAGACAGTTTCATTGATGCAATGAACATGAAATTGAGCAAACTCTGGAGGATGGTGGAAGACAGGAGGGCCTGCCATGATGTGGTCCATGGGGTTGCAAAGAGTCGGATTCAACTGTGCGACTGAACAACAACAACAAAATTCATATTAGTAAATTGCAATGTGACATATCTGTGGTTCTGGGTGGTCAGTTAATGTTTCATGTCTATGATAATAAGGGTCATACTAAACAAAATGAGAGCCAGTGGTGTAGTGGTTAAGGGTGTCAGGCTAGGATTTGGGAGACTTTTCCATGGAAGCTCATGGGGTGACCTTGGGCCAGTCATATACTCTAAGCCTAACCTCCTACACAAGGCTGTCATGAGGATAAAATGGAAGACAGGAGAAGTATGAAAGCCACTTTGGGTCCCCATGGGGAGAAAGGTGGAGGACAAATAAAAATGCAGGGAAATATGATCACAAGGAGGGGGCTGAGGAGAAGAAAGCCACTGGTGAGGCAGATCAGACAGGGGATGCAAAACTTCTTTCCCATTCTTGAATTTAAAAAAGTAGGGCAGTGAGGAAGATCCCTGGATGTCATAAACTGGCTGAGTTCATGTTTTTCAAGCAACATCACTTCTTTATTTGACTCTAAGTCCAAGAAAGCATTTTTAAATGAGGAAATAAATGACTGTCCCTTGTCTGCAAAAAACCATGCAAGCCTTCTTGTGAGAGATTTACAGTGTACTAAAGCAGAAAACATTTTTGGCAGCACATGACTGTTTTCTGGCTTCTTTGCAGATAGCTGTGGTAGCTGACCTTGCAGTTCCTGCTCCAGCATAATTCTTTCCTTAATGCAAAAGAAAGGAAGCGATCTGAGGCTCAGCTGATGTGAATTAATAGAAATCTGTTGAAGATCCTGCCTTTATGTGTTAATATCAACTGCCATCCACAGTGGAAGATGAAACCTGTAGGAAGTTCCTGACTGAAGACCTTGACAAATGCAATTTGATTAGACAGGAGGTAAAGATTTATGACTCTTAAAGTTGTTGTCATAAGCAGTCCTAGACAGTCCCAGGACAGGGGCATCCAAGGCTGATTTTGTGAAGAATGCATGGGGGGGGGATCCCAGGGAAGTCATCATGTTAGTCTGTTACAGCAAAAATTAACAGGTGTTGAAAGACACCTTAGTACCGAACAACATTTTATTCCACTATAAACTTTTGTAGACTGGATCTAATGAAAGCTTGTGGTGGAATTAAATTTTGTTAGACTTTAAGGTGCTTTTGTTGTTGTTGTTCAGTCGCACAGTCAAGTCCAACTCTTTGCAACCCCATGGACCACATCACACCAGGTCCTCCTGTCTTCCACCGTCCTCTGGAGTTTGCTTAATTTCATGTTGGTTGCACTGATAACACTGTCTAACCATCTCATCCTTTGCCATCCCCTTCTTCTTTGACCTTCAATCTTGGAAGGTGACCCAGCAGTTAAATAATACTACCGATAGTAATAATAGAATTAGGAACCATATTTAAGGGCCGATAGTAATAATAGAATTAGTAATAATAGAATTAGGAACCATATTTAAGGGCCAGTTCCAGATTGCTACATCCAGCAGTAGAATTACAGGTGGCTTGTATCCATCCCTGCAAATCGAGATCTACAAGTGGAGAACAGGAGAGACAGCCCAGCTACTGAGATGCAAAACTAATGACAGTAGCACAGAAACTGTGTCCAAGCAGCTGCTTCTTGTGTGAAGTTCTTTCTGGCCTCCAAGTGGACAAAGGTCAGGAGCTGCAGGGATCTGTCTGCCCAGGGGGCCAGAGGTGAGTAACATGGTCCAGTGGATCTTTTTTCAGAAGCATAAACAAATCAGAAGGGCCGGGGCAAGTGTCACAGTCACAGGTCAAATATTCAATAGGCAGCTATGCAAAGGACCAAGTGCTTAGAGCAGAGGTGTTGAACTCATTTGTTATGAGGGCGAGATCTGACATAGATGTCATTTTGTCAGGCTGGGCCATGTGTGCCATAAAACATAATGCCGGGTACCAGAGATATAAACTTTATAAAGGATAGCAACTGGTAAACTCTGAGTTAGTGTGTCCTTATTGCAAGGCCCCATGGGCTGGGAGGGGGACACAGAGGAAAACCCACATGGGCAGCCTGCAGACCCAGCAAGTGCAGTGCTGGGCAGACATTCCCATGCCCCAACAGAGATTGTCTGCAACCGCCCATGTGCAAATGCTGATCCCTGCGGCCATCTGGGTCAGCATCCCTGGAGCTGCAGGCCAAGTTGAGAGGTATGAATGCAGCTGCAATGGCTCCCAACTTATCAGTCCCTAAAGTGAAGGGGTTCTGCTTGACTACTGGAGATAAGGTTGTCCCACTGTCTGAAGCCACAATTGGAGCAGCTCCACCCACCCCTGAGCAACCTCCTGTTCCCCCCTTGCACCAAGTTGCTCACGGGTCACATAACAGCCCTGGACAGGCTGTTCCAGACCCCAGGACTTACGTTTAACACCCCTGGCTTAGAGGTTGCTCAAACTGGAAAGCTAGCTCTTTAATAGGGAATTGGTTCTCAGGGTCAGGTGACTGAGTGCTCTGGTGAGTGAAGGGCTAGTGTTACTGCTTTGGTGGTGCCTGTGACACATAAAGCTCAGTCTGCAAGGTTTGTAGCAAAGGAACTGGTGGCCTGAAAGGTAAGAGGCCAGTACATGGAAGACCTATCACACACAAGCTCTCAAGGAACCAACACCTACTCTTTGGTGTTATTATAGTGGAAGAGCAGGGGAGCAACTATCTAGAAGCAACTTTTTATCGCAGGTCTGTAATGCTAGTCTGCTTTGGCTGTCCAATTGTCTACCTACACACTGGTTTGGATCTAACCATCTCTTTTGCTTTTATCAGCCTACTTCTCTCCTTATTACAGCCACTGTTCTACTTGGCTTTCATTTATGCAGATCCCAAAATCCAGGGCTCTTTTTGTAGCAGGAACTCATTTGCATATTAGGCAACACACCTCTAATGTAGCCAATCCTCCAAGAGCTTACAGTAGCCCCTGTAAGAAGAGCTCTGTAAGCTCTTGGGAGGATTGGCTACATTAGGGGTGTGTCGCCTAATATGCAAAGGAGTTCCTGCTACAAAAAGAGCCCTGCCAAAATCTCTAGCATAGTCCATTTAGTGACCAGTGGGGAAAAATTGTCAATAAAAGTAGAAATTGTCGTTTCTCTAATCAAAGCAGTAAGTTTAGCCATCTCTGCATTGGTGTTTACTTATGGTAGGTATTATCAAACTTTTCCGGTTTTGAGCATATAATAATCTCATAGCTGTTGTCATGTATAAAAACAACCGTGTGTCCATCAGACACAGAAGAAAGGCCTTGGTTTTATTCGTACTTTGATCTTTAAAATCTTCTGAATTAGTAAGTGTATTTGTATCCAATTATTTTGGCTTTATTACAAATCCACCATAAATTATAAAATGTCCCTTCATGGTTTTCACATTTCTAACACTTATTCAAAATATTTTAATACATTTTTGCTAATTTCTCTGGTGACATATACCATTGATACATCATTTTATTAAAATGTTTGTTGAGACTAGTACTTAATGTAAATTTAAGACCCTTCGACCACATATTTTCCCATTGTTCCATTTGTATATGCTACCCAAAACTTTCAGCCCATTTTGTCATACATTCCTTCACCTGTTCTTCCTCTGTCTCAAATTTCAACAAAAGTTTATACATTTTGGCAATAGCATGTTCATCATTTGTACATAACTCTGTTTCAAATACAGTCTTAGATTGTTCCAATCCTTGGGTTCTTTTGTTCACTATGAACATTTCTAATAATTGTGCATAGAAGAACCATTGACAGGAGTGACCTCCTGTTATTAAATCTTCTCTTGATTTCATTTTACACTCCCCTTGAGAGAAAACTAATATGTCATGATATGTTAACTACTTATTTTTTATTATGATTTCTCATCTATAGAATGTTTCTTGTGTTGAAAGCCACAAAGGTATTTTTGGACATAATCTAGGTTTGTATTTATTCCATATTCTTAAAATAGCATGCCTAACATAATGATTTTTAAAATCCACATTGACTTGTCATACCACAAATAGCCATGCCATCCAAATCTCAAACCATGTTCTTCTAATTCCAATAATCTTCTGTTTCTCATAAACATCCAATCTTTCATTCAAACTAAACAACAAGCAGCAAAGTATAATTTCAGATCAAGTAAACCGGAATCCTCCTATTTCTCTTGTGGCTTGTAATATCTTATATTTGACCTGTGGTTTTTCTCTTGTCTCACAAATTTAGATACATCTTTCTGTCATTGTTTAAATGGTACATCAGTTGTCAAAACAGGTATAGTCTGAAATAAAAATAACATTCTTGGTATAACATTCATCTTAATCACAGGTGGTCAGCTGTGTAAGTCTGAAGCAGTAGAACAAATTTAGAGTCCAGTGGCACCTTTAGGACCAACAATAAAACAGATATTCTCCCCAAAAGAGACAGTATAACTTTATCCCATCTTACCTTTTTTTAACTTCATTCCATGTCTTAATATAATTGTTTTGAAATAACAAAGTATTGATAGAGTTCTAAGGTCCTCAATCCATTCATTTACTGGAGGTGGGCATTTATCTTTTCAGTGTTGTAATATGAGTCTTTTAGCTGTAGTAAGGTCCAGAAGGTCCATTTTAATTGTCCATCAGTTAGCCTCTAAGAGATGGGCAGATAGTCAAATCAATAAACATTTTAACACAAAATTCATATGACCCTAACCCTCTTCCCAGAAAAAATGACTGACTGGACACATTCAAAACATATAATTAAGGGACACGTTAGACACTTTACTCAGTCCTTTGCTAAAGAACTGCATTGGTGCCTAGTATATCCTAAACATAACTTTTTGCTGAAGGATAAGTCACAGCTTAAGATTCATGGAGAGAGCACATATAAACTTTAAAGTCATATCCCATTGCTTTGGCAAAATAGGGCATTCTGGTTCCTTATTCTGTTCATTCCTGGGACCTTGCATATCATATTTATTAATTGACATCAAATATTTATAGACAAATATGGTAGGCTTCATTTTCTGCATCAATTCAATTAGAACTTCCAGGTGAAGTGTTACACTGGGGTTTTCTCAAATGTTAACAGACAATTTCTTGAAATAGTTATTCAATAACTGCTGCATTTCAGGTTGTAAAGCTCCTCTGTAGGAATTTTATTTTAAAAAGTGATTAATCCTGGTAATTAACATGCAAACAATCAGGTCTGTAGCTACAGTGGGGCATTTCGGGGCTTGGCCCCCTGACTTCCTGCCAAGGCCCCCGACTTACATCCAGCCCCCAGGCCCCCAGCTCTCTGGACCACCCAGAGGACTTCCAACTGTCTGGGCCACCTGGAGGACTCCCCACCACTGCCCCTTCCCCAAGTGTGGCTTGCTTCCCCATGTCGGCAAGCAGAGTGCGAAGGCTGCAAAAGTGAGTTTTAAACATTTTATTTTATTTTCTATTTCGTGATGTTAGTGCCCCCTAACTTTTTAAAAGGCCCCCTGAATTACAAAATCCTGACTACGGGCCTGCAAACAATGCACTGTATTGTTTTTGTATAAAAAAACGTATTGACTTGTCTGTACTTGGATTAGTACAGGGACTACAGACCAGCTCTGAAACTACTTTCAGTTCACCCCATTGAAACAAATGGGATTGGATTACAGCCACCTCTAGCATCCTTCCTTTGCTATAGAAAAAGCCGTCGTGTCCTAGTGGATGCTACACTTCTTACTACAGGTAAAACATCCAACAACCAGCCTTAAGGGTAAAGTGGCAACCATGAAGGAACCAGCTACTGAATCTGTTTTATGGCCTTTCATAAAAGAAAAGTAAAATAAAGTAAGACACCTAGAACTTAATGAGACCCTTAAAACACTTTGCTGTCTGTTACCTACTTGTGATAGATTTCTCATAAAGGTGTATGGGTCACTGCATTGTCTCCCAAGAGCCTTGTATTTAAGCACCATTAACATTAATAGGATTTTTTTTCAGTAAGCATCTTGGAAAGCTGAAGAAGAAATCTTTACACAGTGTTGTTATAGCGTTATTTTAATTCTCTTGGCATTTTCACTCCTCAAATGCTTTTTGTTATAAGTGTCACTATTTATATATAAGATAACTTCAGATCGCATCATACTTTGTAGAACATGATTGAGGTTTATAAGATTATCCATGGGATAGAGCAGGTAGAGAAAGATGTACTTTTCTCCCTTTCTCACAGTACAAGAACTCGTGGGCACTCAATGAAACTGCTGGGCAGTCACCTTAGAACAGATAAAAGGAAGTACTTCTTCACCCAAAGAGTGATTAACACATGGGATTCACTGCCACAGAAGGTGGCGGTTATAGGTATGGACAGCTTCAAGAGGGAATTAGATAAACATATGGAGCAGAGGTCCATCAGTGGCTATTAGCCACAAGGTATAGATATGAACTCTCAGTCTGTGGCAAGTGATGCATTGTATTCTTGGTGCTTGAGGGGGGCAATGGTGGGAGGGCTTCTGGTGTCCTGGCCCTGCTGCTGGACCTCCTGATGGCACCTGGTATTTTTGGCCACTGTGTGACAAAGTGTTGGACTGGATGGGCCATTGGCCTGATCCAACACTGGCTTCTCTTATGTTCTTATAAGAAAAATAAATTAAGCAGGTCCTTGCCCCCAAGAGGTTGCAATCAAAAATCAACTGTGGAGAAGTCTCCAGAAGAAGGGGACCAAGAGACAAGGGTAATGAGGGGACTTGGCTTAATGGAAGAGGCTCCTCCCACAGAATGGGAGGTACTTACAAAGACAAGTGAAAGAAAGTGCTACAGGCATTTCCCACAATTAAAAAAGGGAGGATATATGAGGAGCTGGATGAACCTATTGGCTACCTTATGTTCTGTTTCCAAATCAGCTTTGTCCTTGACAGATTAAAACCCATGGGAATTGGGAAATTGCTGCTCTTTATAAGTTTTCATTAATGATAACACAGAAAAGGATTCTGGGTTTGTAAAAAGTAGCTTCCTTTGAGTAAACATCCTGGATGAATACCTTTGGGAAATTAGGAGGCACTTCACATATTCCTGTACAATGAAAATATATTAAACAACTGCAGAGTCAGAATGTATGTGAGGTTAGTGTGGACACTTTACTCTTCAAAGTGCCTCCCCCCAAAAAGAAAAAAAAGATATACATGACAATTCCACCCAGACTTAATATAGCACCCATAAATCCACCATCATAGACAAGATGTTTACTTTTTTGTGTGCCTTTGTTTTCTGTTAAATTAGTTACTTTCTGTTGTCTTCCAGCTGGCCAGTTCTCTTGAAGCAAGTAAACAACTAATTATAAGCTGTTGCTCTCAAGTTGGGGGGGGGGGCTTGCATACTAGCATTTTGTTTTGTGAAAAGCCAAGTCCCTGTTTTGTTTTAATGATCAAAACAGCACAATTACAATGTAATGTATACATTTTTAAAAGAACAGTGGCTTCAGAGGGCTACAAAGTGAAAACAGTACTCAAAAACAAACATGCATATGCTGGAAAAACAGCCTACAATTTGCAATTGATTCAATAATGCCCAAGAGAACCTGCCAGCTGTGAAAGACAAAAGGAAGCAATTAGTTAAGTTGGGATGAAATTAAAGACATAGTAAATTCATGAAGGCATTTATTCATAAGGGCATTTGATTTCTTCTTCTGCCTACTGATTTAACTAGTGTTTTTTATGTATTTTATGTATTCTGTTATTATTTAGATAGTAAATCACCTTGAGTTCCTATAAGGTAGAAAGACTGGTAAGATTTTTAAAAACAAACAAACAAACAAACAAACAAAGACACAGTAGACATTGGATACCTCAGTTTACTGTATTTTATTTTTAATTATACTGTAAGGTGCCTTGGCCCTGACCTGGATGGCCCAGGCTAGCCTGATCTTTTCAGATCTTGGAAGCTAAGCCGAGTTGGCCTTGGGCAGTATTTTGATGGATGACCTCCAAGGAAAACCAGGGTTGCTATGCAGAGGCAAACGGTGGCAAACCACCTCTGAATGTCTCTTGCCTTGAAAACTCCAAGGGGTCGACATGACTCAGGTGCAGCTTGATGGCACTTTACATATACAAGCTGCCTTGAGTTCCTATAAGGTAGGAAGGTGGGTGAGAAATGTTTTAAATAAACAAACAAATAAATAAATACAGAAGAACAATAGGATACCTCAATAGAACTTTGAGTGCATACAGAAGTTATCTTGTTGCATTTTAAGCTTTAAAAAATGTGACAAATCAGGAATGAGAAAAGAAAATGCTAGAATGTGATGGGTTGCGTTCAGTGTCATCTGGATTGCCATCATCAGATTTTAAAAAAACTGAATGAATGAATCGTATCAGTTCCCGATGAAAGAGCTTGTGTGGAGCCAGCCTCTCCCCTTCACCAGCCCCATTCCCCACCATGACCACACAGCTTGCAACCTTCAATTAGCAAAAATCAGACTATTTAACTATACACTACCTCAAATAAACCATGAACTACCTGAAATAAACAACAAAAAGTAGAGGGCAGAAGGGTTATTCATACAGTATGTCAAATCAGATTATTGATCTTGAAGCACTTCAGATATATTTTAGGAAGTCTCGGGAAACTGAATGCAACACATCTTAGCACTGAGCACAAGTATTTTTGAGTTTTTGTATTATCTGAGTATTATTATCTACTCATGATAATAAGTTCTGTATCATCTTAGTATTGTCTGAGTCTTATTATCTACTTATAATTGACAATTCCTTACATGGCATGTCAGGCTGGCCCAAATCCGTTACACAATATGCTTTTAATTCACGCTATTATTTTTCCATTGTCTCCTCCAGCATTTCTTAGCCACTATTATTTTTCTGATTTGCCTGAGTTAT
The DNA here is from genome assembly GCA_029375565.1 of Gekko gecko. Taxonomy (NCBI): domain Eukaryota; kingdom Metazoa; phylum Chordata; class Lepidosauria; order Squamata; family Gekkonidae; genus Gekko; species Gekko gecko. The sequence goes on along the minus strand of JAPDNY010000010.1, from coordinate 92,656,167 downwards.
GAATGTGAAAACACAATTGGTTATCTGATTCTCTCCATGCAGTTTAGTTATAGTCGCTGACAATGAAAGGAACAAAGCAAGGAAGAGAGATTGCATTATTCCATCTGAAAATGTAGAAAATAATGTAGGTGAAATAGAGAATACTCCTTGTGCTATTTTTGAAAAAAGTATTTACAGTAAGGGAGATGCTCTTAACTTATGGGGTATGTGAAATGTACCCAAGAGCATGGTCAATGGAAAGTGAATTTGTAATTGAGAAGCAAATAAAAGGCATGGTATCCATGATCACAAATTATCCAGATAAAGAAATAGCACTGTTGACTTTGACACACCATAAAGCCAACATGTCTGTGTTGCAAAGCCTAGGTTTCAATGACCCTTTATTGTTAGCGTCAGGAAAATGACAGGATAAAGATGTAATTAATACAACCATCAGAAAATGTAAGGACGGTATGATCTTGGGAATAGGGCATTGCTAATGGCTTCACAGTCACAATTCCTTTGTCATGGCAGAAAAGAGCAGGCTAAGATGGGTCGAACCTGAACCCCATCAGAGATTTGGCAGACTGTGGCACAGTAATGCAAGGAGGATGCAGCTGCTGGTAATTGCCCCTCATGTTGCTTTATGGATGTTATCTTGGCACTGTTCAGTTGCCCAAGAAAAAGACTTGATGAAGAAATCAGTCATCGCAGCTGATAGCTGCAGGACAGAAATTAGATGCATCTATTGGAGGAAAAGTGGGTTATTATCACTCGGAGGACTTTCAGAGATAGAAACAAGTAATTGTCTCTAATATATTAGCACCATGCAGTGGAATTCTAAACTGTGAGTGCACAACTAAGATCTATTATTATCTATCAAAAGACAGGGTTTAGTCTGAGACATGGTGTGGACAGTGCACCTTCCTGTTCCCTGCAATTGATTCCTTGAAAGTTTCTCCCCTCCTCAAAACCTGGTGACAGCTCACTCAACACATCCCCAGCTGCAGATATACTCAAATACCAACACGCCTGTCAGGCATGGACAGCAGAATGGCTGTGCTGTAGACTAAGACATGCCAATGCTACAGCAGGCGCATATAAAAACAATGACAGGATCCTCCATTTCCTATCACAGGCACATTCCACTGGGAAATCTCTTTTACAAGCTCTCCTTGAAAAGACCAGGAACAGGGAAAGAGCATGATTGGGACTGTTAGCTCTAAGTTTCCAGAAACATCAGCTTTGGAGGCAGCTTATGAAATGAGGATGCATGCAAATTGTGACTGATATTCCAAACTGCTGTCAATTTCAAATGAAGATATGATTTTTAGTGATTTTTAGCTCTTGAAGGATTGGCTACTTTAGGGGTGTGTCGCCTAATATGCAAAGGAGTTCCTGCTACAAAAAGAGCCCTGGAGCTCTGATATAATAACAGTAGCATCTGAAGCAAGAAAATACAGATAGCCCCACAATTAGATCCATGTGCTAAAAGTAACTCTGGAGCCCTTGGGTCCAACTACGGTTCAGAACTGTGGAATTGTTCTGCAATTTCCAAAGTGCACATTGTTCTGGAGTTCACAATCATCATTTTAAAAGTAACTGCCTGACAAGACTCAAATATTACATATGCACCAATGATTAAAGTGCATTTTATGAACTAGTGGTTTTTTTTTTTTGTAGACTCAAGATTTTTACTGCTGTAATTTTCATTTTCAAACTGCTTCATTGTCTGGGGATCCAGGAGCCTCATGGCTTGAGAACAGAATCCTAACCTACAAAACTTTCCACAATAGCCCCAGAGCCTTCTTCAGGCATAGTACATAATATGGATGTGCAACACTGACTTTTCAGACAGTCTGAGACCTTTGGATTGACCAAAACAGGTTCAATGCTAGGGCTGAGCTGAAATGGGTAATGGACATATTTCACAAAAAGATTTCTCCATCTATAAAAAGGGCTCCCCTTTTATTGATTTTTCAAAGATGACATTTCCCCATGATTTCTCCCCCCCCCCGCCCCCCGAGCTGCTGCAGAGAGCCAGTGGGGTGTAGTGGTTAAGAGAGTTGGACTACTATCTGGGAGATGCAGGTTTGAATCCCCACTTGTGCCATGGCAGCTCTCTGGGTGACCTTGGACCAGTCATATTCTCTCAGCCTAACCTACCTCACAGGCCTATTGTGAGGATAAAATAGAGGACAGGAGAACGAGGTAAGCTGCTTTGGGTCCCCACTGAGGAGAAAGGTAGGGTACAAATGAATTGAATAATTAAATAAAATAACAGAAAGAAGGTAACCCCTAGGGTGAGTGTGTCCCCATGACACAAATTCAGGGGAACTGTGCATCTGTGCCTAGCATTCTGCTGTCAGCTACATCTTAACCTGGAACTTACATTGTGTTGTTTTCCATGAAGATAGGTTCAGGTGGGTAGCCGTGTTGGTCTGAAGCAATATGAAGTATGCATGCACACAAAAGCTTATACCCAGAATTAACCTTTTTTGGTCTTAAAGGTGCCACTGGATTCAGACTTTGTTCTGCTGCGTTGTTTTTTGCATACCACCAATAACTGTTATTGACCCTCCTCTCTAGTTTTTGTGCTGTGTGTTTATATGCTTTTATTTAATTATTTTATATCTACTTTATTTTAAATGCTGTTTTAATGTTTTGATACTTGCCACCTTAGGGACCCTCTGTTTGTGGGAAAGCAACACATAAATGTTTTAATTAGAATAAAGCAAATATCAGATTGAACAGAATGGCCAATTACACCTTTGTAGTCTTGTATATTAGCTCCATAGTTTACAGGAGAAGAAATGTATTAGTATTGTCATATGGTGACTCCCTCTTTAATCAGTAGTTAATTATAAACCCTTTGAATAGGCACCATGCTACTTTTATTTTTGAAGAACATGAAAACACAAAAGTGATCCATAGTATAACTTTACTAGGAAGACTATTTGTTTAGTATATCTTTATCCTGCTCTTCCTTCAAGGAGCTCAGGGATACATAAATCGTTCTCCTCTCTTCCATGTTATCCTCACAACAATGTGGTGGAATATAGGGTTGCCAGCCCCCAGGTCTGGAGAAGGGTTCCCTGGCCATTTCTCTTCCTCCCATCATGCCCAGTTTAAAGGGCTTCAGCTGATTGGCAGGGACTGTGGCTCGCCGACCAGCTAGAGGGTCCTTTAAATCTAGAAAGCAGGAGGGAGAGGGGCGGTCATAGGCTGCACACTCAGCTCACAAAAAAACCCTTTAAGGGTTCTTTTTTGAGAGTTGAGCATGTGGCCTGCGATTGCCCTTCTCCCTCTCTCCAGCCAGATTTAAAGGGCCCTCCATCTGGTCGACGGGCCACATGGTCCCTGTCAATCAGCTGAAGCCCTTTAAATTGGCAGGAGGGGAGGGAGAGAGGTGGCCAAGATGGTGGTTGTTCTTGGGGATGGGGCTTGGGGGCATCCCCATCCCACCCAGATTCCCCCCATATCCCATGGCTGGAGTGAGGAGACCTGGCAACTCTAGTGAAGTAGGTTAAGCTGAAAGAGAATGACTGACCCAAGGTTAACCAGAAGTCTTCATGGTGGAGTGGGGATTTGAACCTGGGCCTCCCAGACCCTAATTCAACACTGTTTTTAACCACTATACCGTCTGGGCTAATAGTAATAGTTGTTGAAACAGTAATGTGCTGAATTTCACACAAATTTCATCAAACCTACCTATATATTTCAGGTTTATAAGACTTTTTGCTGTTCATCCTTATGTGTTTCATGTAGGCTATAATCATATATATTTTGTTTGGTAATCGTGTCAAAGAGATCAACCCAGTAGATTATAAATCAGTCTAAAAGTGCAGTTCTGATCCCAAGGCTCCTTCAAAAGTTGAAGAGTGCAATTAAAAAGAAGATGAAAAAAGATATTTTTTAAAGATTGAAGCTAACATGCCCAAAATCTCAAGAGGAAAAGCTGGTTAGTTTACATAATATTATCAAAGTCAAGATGGCTGGCATCACTTACTGAATATTTGGCAAAATCTTAGCCCTCATTATTTAGAATATAACCTTGATTATTCATTTGTTTTTAAAAATGTATACAGACTGTAACTAATACAAGTCCAAAGCCTGTACACTTGACCCATAGCAAAGCACACTGTATCCTCTAAGTCTTAACATTTAAACAAGAATAACTCCTTTTAATTCTATTTAAATTGGGATGCTTGACTAAATAACTTGTCATTTTTCCATTCTGTCATTTGTTTTGAACTCTGTATATAATTCTGTACCCTTATATTGTAGTATGATCCAAGACAGCTGATTCAGCCAGCTTCATTGCTCAGTCTTGCCCAGTTTCTCTTCTTTGCAATATTCTCCATCCCACATGGCTGTTGTTCATGCAGATCCCATGGTCCCCAGCATCACCTTTTTGGGTGATCAAAGGGGACCTCTATTCCCTTTTTCACCTTTGGAAAAGCTGCTTGGACACACCCTTATATCTAATAGCAAACAGGCTGTCCCCAGTGCAGATGACGGAAACAGCAAAACCAGGCAGCCCAAAGACAGGGGATTCTACATATGTGGGGGACTCTGCAGGTATGCAAAACAAACAAGCAAACAAAAAGAGAAGCACTTTACAAATGGATGGTGAGGTGTTTTTCACGAACAGACTGTTGAGAGCAAAGTCAGTTAAACAGAAAGGGAAATTAGACTGCTCAAGTCCCTGAGATATTATAGAACCCCCAAATGGAGAAATTGGGGGGGGGGGTGGATTTCCAAACTGTTCCCCCTTCCTGTGATTCTTTGTTGGCTCTCATTTTGTTACAGTGTCTACCAGTAATTTGGCTGCCCCCTACAGAGTTAATGAAATCCTGAGTGGATAATGAAAACCAAGCTACCCATGGACAAGGTATCTATATATACACAGGATTCTTCAGGTATGGAGAAAAACATGCCTATGTAAATTAATCACCACCACCCTTAAACATACCAGTCTGACAGCAACTGAAAATGCTTTAAGAGAGACAGAGCATTGAGGGTGGTGGACAGTTAAAAGGGGAGGGGATAATTAGCCTGCTCGACCACCTGAGACTTTAGAGAGAGAGATTTTGAGGGCTGCAATGGGATTTCCAAATTGTCCCACCACCACCCTGTAATTCCTCACAGGCCCCCAATTGTTATCATGTATATATATAATGATGCTGCTATGTTCAGCGTAAATAGCTGGAGCTGCCTTCCAGGAGACATCCATGCTCAGCTCTCTTGATCCTCTGGCCAACTGCAAGGCACCCATTTGTCTATGAGATGTGATGCCCTCAGCCTCCAGGGCACTGTATGTGTTCCACTTTTGTGCTCCTAGCAGGTGGTTACCAAGCAACAATGTAGCTTCAGAATTTTATTGTCCTTTCATCCACTGGGTGACTGCGTCGGTCACAGCTGCTGCTCTTAGCAAGAAGGGGAAAAAAGGATTTGAGAAAAGGAGCTTGTGAATGTTTAAATTAACAGACCCATAATAGCCATGACATCTTCTATCATATTGCCGATATATACAGTTAGTGTTGGGAAGAGGGGCCAGAGTTGAAGGGTCTTGGATTCACTTATTTTGATACTAATGAGACAAGAACAAAAAGACTTAAGCTTCCTCCTTATTGCCAACACTCAAAGTTGCAATGAAAAGGTTAAATAAGAAGCGAGAATAGGGTAAATTATGGCACCATTTCTTCTGGCTAAAACATTACCAAATATATAGTCTTCTGTACTGATGGGAAGGGATAAATAAGGAAACAATGGCTTTTTCAAATATGCGAAACAATACATGCACAAAATGGAAAAATCTGTCCCTAGTTGTGTACCATTATTTTATTGGAACCATTCAGCTTGACAATAACATTTTAAACTATTATGCGTAGGATTTCAAGTGTTTCTTTCCATCCCTTATTTGCCTTGCAGAAGGACATAGCGTTAAAATGTGTTAATTCACTGCAGGGATTTTACATGCCTCCTGGGTTAGTAACCAGAACTTTATTCTTCTTACTGTCAGCCACATGTCCATACTAAGAAGGCAACCAATGTTGTATTGTACTATCATTCATTTTCTGCCACAATGGTAAATATACCAGGCTGAAAAAGATCTCCAGCAGTGTCCACAGTCTACTGTGCTGCATTAAAACAGGCTTCCCACATGCCATTTTTCCTGCATGGAAATAATCATCATATAGCAAGAACCAGATATACGCATGAATTTTACAGAAAGTATATATGCAGGAAACCTCAGTAATAGTGTATACTACCCCTCCCCCAGGTTATTTTTCTGTGTCTGCATGTAGTCCCTGAGGTCCTATCCTATATGTTTTGAAATAAGAACCACTACAATCAATTGAACCCACTCACAAATAAACATGCAGCCTCAGGGCCTGTAAACGTGACTCAGCTTCTTAACCAAGCAAGGGAACTGTCTTCCATACTGATAATCAGTGCCTAAGTCTAAGTGCCAGCAAAGATCCAACTTCAGCAGCCGGAGATGAATCAAGTAAACAGAGCAGTGATAGAGCAGAATAGCTTAGTGATTTCCTTGCACAACAAGTTGCAGAGACTGTAAGACTGTAGCACTGTAGTTCTTGGTGTTATATACCAGTGGCATATGATTGGCTGCTCAGATTTCTAGAAACCGGAGGATCCTAGGCTGTGGTGTTTGCATCCTGGCTTGCGCTGGCTTCAGTTCTCTTCAGCAGGCCCCGAAGTATAGGAAGAAAGGAGTCAACATTTGACCTACATGACCCCAGGTTCAACCACACCACTGGGGTAGCTGTCTTATCCCTATTAAGGGTCAAACTACATGTGTCCCTGAACTTCTGTGACTGGAACTCCATATGTGGCACACCACATTTTTGTGGTGGACTAATATGGGCTAGATTCTGGGGAAGGAGAGCTCACTTGTATTGTTCCTGTCCTCTCTACTGTGGCTTAAGGCACTGGTGGGAGCAGACTCTGATCATGGAAAAGTTTTTAGAAACCACTGGATCTATAGGCTGATCTGGGGGCAAGTTTTCAGTTGGAAGTGGTTGGCTTTTCCTCACACAGAGAATTTGTCATACGCAAGATTGTGATGTAATCTTTTTTCCTAGTTCAGACTGTCAGGAACGCAGGAGAGAGAGGAAAGTTACATTTTCTCAAGTACCTTCCTAAAGTTGTGGGCTGGCCCCTTCCTGCAACTCTCCTTCTCACTGATTTTGGCACACAGAAATCTGGATCATGCGGACTGAACTGTAAGGAGTTGGTTGTTAACGGAGGTGCTGACCTGCTCTGTAGCCGGTGTGTAGGCTCAGTGCCTTTTGCCCTTCCAACACAGGCATTTTTAGCAAGTGTGCTGGATGACCCATCTCCATTATGATGTAATAATGTGTTTAGGTGTTGGTGGTGAAGCTCCCCACAGTATCTAAGTGAACTGAACAATTGCCCCAGGGCAATAGTGCAGGTAGATGAGTAAAGAAGTAGAAAAGCCTAAGTTATGAGCCCATGGAAACAGCAAGAAAAGAGAAGTAGTTCGGGGCCTAAGAAAGTTGGGTTTGACCAGGAAACAGAGCAAAGAGGAAAGGCCAAAGGGGAAGTCTGAGATAGCGAGGCAGCCCCAGAAGAGACTGTGTGTGGACAGGTCCACACAGTCAAGAGCTGCAGATACAGGAAATTATATCTGTGCACTTCATTCACAGTTCTCTAATTTGATTGAACTGGCTTTATTGAGTATGCTTCAGAGTATGCTGAAGCCGTCCCATGGATGGAAGATACTCTATTCCACAGGCCCCAATGTAAGACCAAATTGTTTCTCTACTTAGATTCAAACCCAGTAGCACCTTAAAGTAGGGTTGCCAGCCCCTGGGTGGGAGCAGGGGATCCCCTGATTTTGTGGGCTCCTGCCCACCAACAGCCAACTGGCTGGCAAGGTGAAGCCCCACCCCCAACAGCCAGAGCATCGCTGTGCAACATCCCTGGTGTGATGATGTCACTTCCATGTGACGTTATCACATCAGGGACGTCACACGCAGTGACATCGCCCTGCCTTCCACTCTTGGAAAGCTCCCTCCCACCCCCACCCCTCCGGTGAGAGAATAGGACCTGGCAACTTTACCTTAGAGATCAACAAGAGTTTCAGGGTATAAACTTTCAAGAGTCAAAGGTTCCTAACTGTTTTACTACAGACCAACATGAATGCCCTCTAATTTTGGGATGCCCCCAATGAGTGTCCTGTAATGTTTCACTAATATACCTAAAAAAGCAGAATGCCTGGCTGGCTTGATGTGCAACTAGGGTAGTTGGGGACATTTGCTCACATTTAGTATCCCATCATTCCAAAGACCTGAAGATAGTTAAGATGTTTAAAAAATCGCCCAACAAGAGAATGGACTTAGCTGGGCACCTAAATGACACAAGGCAAATTTCTCCAGGGACAGAGTTCCAAGACCATGGACCCCCACAGAAAAAGGCCTTTCTCCAGAGCTTCCCCTTGCCTTACAGAGTGATGGCTATTGGAGAAGGACCTTAGAAGATCTCAGTCCCTGGGCAGGTTCATATGAGTGGAATATCACTATTTATATTCAGCTGTTTTCTGCAAGAATTATCTCTATTCAGTAGCAGTGACCTTCTGAATATATATTGAAATATCATGTTTGGTTGTTTATGATTACACTATGCGAGAAATACCTGGATCCCTATTTATTTGCATATGCAAAATCGCATTTTTAGCCCAATGTTGAATATTTAATTGCATTATACTTTTTCATCTAAATACATACCATGATGACCACTAAGCATCTACAATTAATTGCGCATAGAACCTCTTGGCGTGCCTCCAAATATATTTAGGATCATTACTCAAGGATTCTTTGAAACCTTTTATTCTTTATATGTTTACATGAGAATTCAATACAAGAAACACTAGCAAAGAAATTCTAAGGGGGAGAACATGATGAGGTCATCTGGTTCATCATAAAAACAGAATGTGTTGGCATTATTCTAGTATTTACTCATCCAAATAGTTATGTACACTGATTATGCTGCATTCTCAAGACATGATATTCAATAAATGTGACCAATCATTACCAGGAAAAAGAACAATAGTTATACTTCATGTCGATCATACAGTTACAATATAAACGCATCATTTCCACTTGTGTAAATAACTGTGATAGGTTTACAGAAAGTGATTGCCTCTAGTGGAATAACCCTGTATGGTGTACTGCCTTTTTATATGAATATGAATTCTAGTGTCAAATCAGTGGCTTGAAAACAATCATTATAAATGAGTGTGAGTTTGTGTGTGTGTGCGTAGAACTTGCATGTTCTACTGTTCTGTCACATCACATTTTTCCTCATAAATAATGAGACACAATCAGGACTTGCCCAATAATGTTGATTTCAAGAGACAAGAATGTTCAACAGGCAGCAGGTGACTGTATTTAGTGCTGAATAGCTAACTTCTGGTACTGTGGTTTGCAGAAGGTCCACCTGACAAGATCAAACGCTAAGCGTTTCTCCACAGAAATGTGTCTGGTGTTGTTCACAGGCGGTACAAAATAGCTCATTCTTTCTACCACAAGAATTCAAATAGAATCAGAGAGGCTCTTGAGCCACAGCTGCTCCTTTACTCTGCAGATCTAAGAATGCGGCTGAACATGAAAACTTGTCACCAAGCTGAATCTGTGACACACCTGTCCCTCTTGTCAGCCTCATTCAAGAAAAGCCTTAGAGGCACTTAAAAATCTAAGGCCATAAAACTGAGATTTAACAAGACTTACCGCAGAAGGCTTCATCTAATGTACAAGTCCCATATGTCCACAGTGGGAATGTCCTTCTGCTTTACAATATGTAAACAGGACAACAGCTGTGGAATGCCTTGGTCAGCCCCCCAGCTGCCCCCCTTGCCCACGAATTCTGAGAAGACTGTCAGACAAAACATTAGATGGATTTTTCTTGTTTAATGACCTAGAGATTAACCAACCAGTTGTGTTACTTGGAATCAAAGAAAAAGTATCAGGGAGTATGATCTCGGCAAGTCATCAAACAGAAACTGGAAATACGTTGTGTTAGATCTTATCAGGCCGTACTACTGACACCATCCTCCAGCACAAGGAGCATTCCACCATCACAAGCACTTCTTGTTTTCATAGACGACTCCCTTGCACTGGAGGAATGCACCAGTCGAATAGGCTGGTGAGATCTAACCACATTTTCATAGTACATGCATGGTACATGGGTGTTCTTTGAGAGAGCAGGACTGATTCTACACGAGAGGCTTTTTCTGTGGTGGTCATATTGCCGGTGCAATAGTTGCTCAGTTTGTATTTACAATACAGTTTCCACACGGCACAAGTTATTCCAGTTTTTCACCCTTATTACACATGGTTTCCCTTTCACACCAGATACAGATTGCATCACACGCCACCCACTGCTGGTCATGCTGCTTGTTATGTACGCGGACTGCCACCAGGGGTCTGCAGCTAAAGTAAGGAGCTTGGATCTCAAACACAAAAGGGACCTCGGATCCTAGACCACCTTGGGTCCACCAATAGGCCCTCTGGCAGGAAATTCAAACCCTCCAATGGGACCATGGGTGGGGTGTATATCATTGGCCCTTGCGGGGCCAGTTTTCAGTCTTTGAGTGTGAAGCACAATAAACGTATCTGAACGCATGTCGTAGTCTGAGTCTCCATGCAACGAACCCAGTACTTTACAGTGGTGACAAGGATGAGATCCCAATGAGTAGGCCTGACTCTCCATCCAGTGCAGCACCAAACAGCAAGCCAGAGGAAGCGGTCACGCCCCACATCACTCCAGAGCAGCCCCACATCACGCCCAGTTCCCCCGGACAATGCTCCCTGCCCCGCACTAGAGTCATGGCGACTGCTTCAGGACACCTCAAAGTTTTTGACCCCACACATCCCAAATTTTGGGATTCGTGGACGGACCAACTGACCTGCTACCTAGCTTACCACGAGGTAACCAACACCAGCAAGAAAAGGGCCCTCCTCCTCAGTTCATGTGGTATGGCCACCATCTGACTCGCAAAGAGCCTCCTGGGCCCTAAGGCTATCCTCGAATGCCCGTACGAGGAGATAGTTGAGGCCTTGACCAGGTATTTCATGCCCAAGCCAATGACGATGGCCAGGTGGATGAAATTCCAGGGCGCATCCAGAAGCCCGGTGAACTGGCCGTAGCTTTCATGGCTGCATTGCACCAACATGCCATGGGGTGTGCTTTCACCAAGGTGGAAGAGAACATCTTGACCCAGTTCATCTGGGGAATCAGCGACGTAAAGCTCCACCACAAGATGACTGGCACCACCGATCTCAAAATGAACTATGCCTTCCAGCTTGCCATCACCTACGAGGCCTCCCACCACGACCGACCTCAAACAGTGTCCCACTTCGTGCTCCCCAACTCAGTGCTAGTGGACTCCGACAAGGAAAGCGTCCACCTCCTCCACCCTCACAGCTGCAGGAAGCTACCAGGAGCTGCTGGCTCTGCAGGACACCCCAGGAAACCTGCGGGTCATGCCATGTGTGCCAGCTGCGAAGAGGCGCACAAGCATAAGTTGTGTTGGTTCCATGACGCCATCTGCCACATGTGTGGAAAACAGGGACACCTCGCCCGTGTTTGCAGATCCAAGGGCAACCGGAACCACCCACCCCAGCTGTCACCACGCCAACAGACCTCCACGCACTACGAAGCCACTGCGGAAATGGACAACCTCTATCTCTTGACCAGCCAACCCTCATTACAGGTATTACACCTCCCCAACCTGGCTGCAGCCCTGAAGATCCAGGTCCAAGTCCAGATCGAGGAGTCCCCCTGCATTATGGAAGTAGACTCCAGGTCAGCGGCATCCATCATATCGGTGGAAACACTGAACAGACTTTGCCTGAATGGGGGGGCCTCACCTGCGCCTTTCGCCCTTGAGCCTAGTGGACTTCCAAAAGAACCAGGTTCCAATTCGGGGCATGGGGACCTTCCGGGTGAAGTATCGGGGATTCGAGGGCTCACTGGACTTGATAGTGGTAGAGGGAAACTTGGTTAGTCTCGTGGGGCGGGCATGGTTCGAGCTGCTGGGCATCACCATCGGGGGTGTGTGTGAGGCAATGCATGCCGAGGGATTTTGCCGAGGTTTGTGGGGAATTCCCCGGGGGTTTTGATGGGGCTCTGGATTGCTATAAGGGACTATCCCCCAGTTTAAGAAAAGTGCAGTTTTTAATTTTAACAAAAACAAAACAAAACATGCCAGCCTGTTCACAATGTCTGTAGGAATGGAGGACATCACGTGGAAACAACAACAAAAAGTGTGTGGCTAGAGTTGCTGAAATGGAGATAAACCTCCTTGTGGAATCAGCCCAGTTCAATGAAAATCTTCATCATTCAGGTCTACAACAGCATTAGCTAATCACAGAGCATAAGTAAATATCTCATTAATGTATTCTTGTTACAGAGGTTAAGATGCTGAGCTGCAGACCAGAAGGTCTGTAGTTCGCTAGTTCGAGACCCTAGTGCCATGTGACAGAGTGAGCTCCCGCCTCTGGCCCCAGCTCCTGCCAACCTAGCAGTTCAAAAGCAAGAAAATGCAAGTAGAGAAATAGGTACTGCTTCGGTGGGAAGGTAACAACATTCCGTGCACTTTGGCATTTAGTCATGCCAACCACATGACCACAGAAATGTTTTCGGACAGCGCTGACTCTTTGGCTTGGAAACAGAGATGAGCACCGCCCCCTAGAGTCAGGTTCGACTGGCTCTTGAGCAAGGGAAACCTTTATCTTTATTAGGACTTTCCCCTTCTTCTCTGTGTGGCACCTCTATAGAGCACAGAGGTAAATATGTAAAGCAAGATATTGCATCTGTCAAACACTTCATCCAGGTATTCATGACATGCTACTATGGTCTGTGTGCTTTTACCTAACCATGTCCATTCCAGAAACAGATACCTTTTATTCAGTGGTCACAAAGATGACTTTCCTGGTCTGAAAAACTACAAAACCGTTTCTTGCTGTATTTGCCCTTGCCTGTGCTTCCCAGGTCTGACAGCAGGAACAAAATGGAATTTGGTATGCTGCCCCTCCCGCACAACCTATTTTAAACCAGGAAGGGAAGCACCTGTTATGGCAAGTCAGAGAAACCTCCTCTCAATTGTCCATAACTTTTGCTTTCTGTCACTGTACTTCATCCTATGGTATCCATGTCTCCTCTTTTTGCCCTGAAATGATTGGGAGGTTTAAAATAGCACACTTTTAAATGTGTGCTTTTATTTGAAATAGCAGCACTAACATCTGCAAAATGCTTTCTGATGCAGAGAAAGTATTATCTGACAATGAGTAGGCTTCCAAGACCTTGAGAACATTCTTGTGCTTCTCCTCTGAAGCTCACATTGATAATCAAGAGAGATTTCCAGATACTTACAGCATTAGTGTGTGTGTGTATGTGCGTGTGTGCATGCACTTCATTTGTCTTTGAATACCAACATTTGCTTCCTTTTCAAATTAACATTCACCAAGACAATATTCAATAACACCTCCAGAGTCTTAAAATCCTAAGAGCTGTGTAAGAAAAGTTCCTCATTTATTCCAAAACAAACTTTAGTGCTCTGTGTAAAATTCTGGCAGAAGTTGCTTAAGGAGCACCAACTAGAGTCAGCCATCACGTCATTTGCACAATCCAAGCAAGGAAATTAAAAGTTAAATGCATAATAAATCTTTGGCTGTTCACAGAGAGATGGATTGTGAATTTACACAGAATCAAGCTCATGTGTCCATTTTGGACTGAGATGCAGAGAAAGGATCCCAAGACGGCACAGGGCATAAATGCAGAGACCAACCTCCAAGTCTGAAAGTTAGTCCTGTCCTGTCCTGTCCGCCCCCCCCTTCTCCCAAGCGTGTCCAAATTCACAACACTGCTGTTAAACTGAACTCATTCTAATTCAGTTGTTGGTAGCAGAGGAAAAGTATGTTTTTTATTAGATGAATGTCATCCAAGGTTCCAAGTAAAAAGCCAAAATATGTATTTGTAAAGGGTTTCAACAATGAAATAAATGTGTCCTTCCTATAAAACTTATTTTTTTAATGATAAAGTGAGGTTATTATACAGCAAATACGTCTCGCCCAGGATTTCTATCCCAGTAAAATCTATTATTTATTACAGACTTGCTATAACAAGTTAGTACTCGATTTGGATTACAGAAAAGAGCACAGTACTGAAATCATACACCTACTCAGGGTTTTAAGGAAGGATATTACAAAGGATTTCACACTTATATTAATCATTCTGCACACTCCAAAGTGGTAAGTGTGGGATAAAAATGAGTGGTGGGGTAGTGGTGAGTCTTCTTTCTTCTATTTGCAAAAGTTATCTTTGAAGGGCAAAAACTGGAATTGTCTGTAATATGGAATTCCATACTGGGTACATCTGCATGCAGATGAATCTACCCCCAAAGCAATTATTAACAGAAGCACACAACAAAGAATTTTCGAGGGAATGACAGGATTCCTTTGGGTCAATTGTGGGGCCAGGGAGAGGAATTCTGGGGGCTAGAACTGAAGCATCAACAGTCTCTTGGACAATAAGTTATTGTTCACGCTTCTTAGTGATGTCCTCTATTAATAAATGGTGGTGTGCTTGCTTGGGGTAGACTGGCCTAGAAATGACACAGCTTCAATACTTTGTGAAAAGGAAATGACAGAATTAAGTGGGGGTGGGGGAATGGTGCCTGTTCCTGCTGTTTAGCATTGTCACAGAAGCAGAGATGGCAAAAATGGTTTGTTAAAGAAAACCACCTAATGGCTGAGCCTCACCTACTCATACAGGGGGGAATAAAAAGAGGAAATGGTAACTGTAATCACATCAGGGCTATTTTTGGGCAGGAATGCACAGGAACATAGTTCCAGCTGGCTGCTAAGTTGGCCACGCCCATCAGAAACTCATTAGCATAATAAGCCACTCCCAGCAGCAGGAACTCATTAGGATTGGCTATATTAGGGGTATGTGGCCCAGCATGCAAAGGAGTTCCTGCTACAAAAAACGCCCTGGGTTTTGACAACAAACAAGGTAAACAGAATAAGAAGCAAAAGGTAGGTGTGGCTGGATGACCACACTTCTGGTAAAATGGAGATGTGGCCTAATATGCTAATAAGTTTCCACTGTTGGATGTGGCCTATTATGCTAATGAGTCCCTGCTGGGCTTTTTCTACAAAAAAAGCCCTGAATCACATGATGACTCAACTGCTAGGTGAACCATAATCCTTGCTATGGCTTGAATCTCTTTCTCCATCTTAGCTCTACTGTTGGGGTAGAAGTTAGTAAGGATTCAGAGATGCTGAGTTACCTCCTGTGTGACTTCCAACATCAGCCACAGATTAGACTAACCCAGAGCCACTGCCATGTATATTCACTCCACTTCCTCAAATGTGTTTACATTTTCTGTGGAATGTCATGAAAGAAGCCCTCTAGTGAATTGGTTGTGCAGTTCTGTTGTTTTAGTGTGAGGCTACTGTAGTAACTGTATTGATTATACTGACATCCATTTTTTCCCTGCATTTATAATAGTTATGTTTTATCGTAAGCCACCTTGAGAACTTTTGTTGGACAGGGAGGTAGCGTAAATATACAATGCAGTAAATATATCAAGTAAAGAAGTTCCTCCATGATTTGGAAGCAAACCCTGAACAACCTACCTGATCCAAAAATAGATTTTTGGAAACACACTTTTCTGATTAGTTGTGTTATTTTTTTAATCTGTGATTTTACTCCATGGAGCTCTATTGGTAGCTAATACTAAATAGCAATGCTTCTCCAAAGTAATTTCACACATTTTATTAAAGAATCCCTTGAAACTGCCCTGTGAGATAAACAGTATTATTATGCCCATTTAAAGATGAAGGGTAGCAAGGCTTGAAGCTACTGCCTAATACAGGAGATCCATGATGAGGGTCTCATGTTTTGTTTATTTAACTAATTGCAACCCTAAGCAGTTGCTTAGAAGATCATGGAAGTTATGCTGGTGGAAGATAGTGTATTTATCCCTTTCCTCCTATACCATTTCCTTAGAAGAATAACTCCCTTCCCTGGAAACTGTATTTACTTATGGAAGGGTTGGAGAGAAGTACATACAGGTGCACTGCAAAGCGAACTGCAGTTTGGGGCAGGAGTGATATTGGGAACCAGCATGGAAAGAAAGGGTTAAACAATCCTGTGGCAAATAAACTCTTGTCTCAGCAGAAAAGAGAGCATTGACTGTGGCAGAAGAGGTGTCAGGCCTTGCCACAGAAGTTCAGCCACCAGCACCAAGAAGACTGAGCACAGTCTATGCCATCCCAAGTACCAGGTGGGAGAGTTTGGCCAGGCACAAGTCTACTGAGTCACGGCTGACTAGTATTTGCCATGGGAGGAATAGGCATTCTGTTTGGCCTACAGCAGGAGTTTAGGCAGGCAGGGTGATGAGTAGTCCAGTCTGTGGAACTGGGTCTAGGTCTTGGGGCAGGCCATAAGAGCTGGTTTTTATACCCTGCTGTTGTTTACCTTAAGGAGTCTCAAAGAGGCTTACAATCTCCTTCCTTTCCTCTCCCCACAGCAGACACCGTGTGAGGTAGGTAAGGTTGAGAGAGTTCTGAGAGAATCATGACTGGCCCAAAGGTCACCCAGCAGCCTTCATGTGGAGGAGGGGGGAACCAAACCCGATTCTCCAGTTTAGACTCCACTGCTCTTAACCACTGCATGACACTGGTGTTTGTGGCCTGCAGGAGCTTGAAGCTGGACTAGAGCAGATAAAGTGGTTGTGGAAATGGTATAACTTTTTGGCTCCTGAGACAGGATGCAGCTGCGTAACAGTGAAAGTGCACATAAACAGGTTAATACTTTGACACCTCTTGTACCATTCTTAGTGGGAGGTGGGAAAGCCTGCCTCTTGGGTCATGGATAAGTGCCCACCCTTCTGCTTACTGTACCAGTCAGTTCTTGCAAAACCCTCCTCCTAAATTCTGAGCAGTTTTTTAGGATTGCCACTGAGTTGTTAAGCAACTTGGAGATCCTAATCACAGGTCAAGTCCCATCTAGTTGGCCTTGAGAAACAGTGGCCTATGAGGGTGATCAGTGAGATCATGTCTTAGGTGGCATCTATCTTCCTGGCCTGCAGCTTTTGTTGGACAAATTATTACTTACTAGGAGTAAGACCCGTTGTGGAAAGAAATACAATGAGTTCTAGAAGGAAGCTCCAGGTGACTGTCCTGGCTGTGGCTGGTGGGGCAGCAGAGGAAAGGGGAAAATAAAGGGAGGCAAGCCATGTTTATTTCCTTCTGCTTAGCAATAAGGCAGGGCTGTCTCAAGTCATTTTGCCGCCCCAAGTGGGTAGTATGGGAGGACAGCCTCATGGTAACAGGTATGGTTCCCTCCACCCCTGACTTATGTTGATTTGGGGTTATACAGTGGCAGCTAAGGTAGAAAAGCACCTCCTCTTATGCCATGTCTTCTGGGTTCCAAGGGTCTGAAAAGTGGTTCCATAGCCAGTTACAGGGTTGCCAACTCTGGGCTGGGAAATACCTGTAGATTTGAGGGGTAGAGCCTGGGGAGGGCAGGGTTTGGGGTGTGGAGGGACCTCAGCAGGGTATAATTCCATAGAATCCATTGCCCAAGAAGCCATTTTCTCCAGGAGAACTGATCTTGGAGATCTCCAGGTACTGCCTGGAGGCTGGCAATACTAAGGGGAGGGCCAGATCTGTAGATTTGAGGGGTAGTGTCAAGGTCTGGAGCGCAGGGAAAGGGAAGTCTGAGTCAGTACGAGGTCTGGAGCCAAGAAGGGTGGGGCAAGAGCCAAGAGTGAGAGTGTAAAGCATCAGCCAAAGCAAGGTCGTTCAGTCTTGAGTTGAAAGCCAGGGGGAGTTATCAGAGAATACCAGTCCAAAATACAACACCAGGAGCAGGGTCAACAAGCCAAGGTCACAAGCCAGTAGCAGACAGAAGGAACAAGGTCTGGAAACCAAGGGGTGGCAAGCAGCAAGGTGTCACGGAGTGATGACAAGTTTGCATCCACAAACGGAGCCAGTTTTGCCCAAAGCTAAATAGCCCACTCACTTCTGTTCCCAATTAGTGCAGCCCTGCTTCTGCTAGGACTCAGGACTGACAGCGTGCCTATTTCATAGTCGAGCAGAACGCCTTCTCGCTGTTAAGTCTTGCCGGAGTCTCTCTCTCATTTGAGCGAGTCTGGGCAGTGAATCAGGAGGGCTGTCTGCCTGTCTCCGTTGCTTGTTAATCGACTCTGAGCCAGGTGTCAGCACAAGCCATGCTGGTAAATTGCTGCTCTCTGCAGCTTCAGAGGGGCCAGCTGTGGGTTCCGCTGGAGCTGGCAACGGCCCATCCTCAGCACCCATGACAGGTAGAACCCGAGGAGGGCAGAGTTTGGGGTGCAGAGGGACTTCAGCATGGTATAATGCCATACAGTCCACTGCCCAAAGCAGCCATTGTAATAGCTGGGAAATTTTCTGTAGGGGAAATAATGTGCTGTGGCTGGGGAACATGGTGATTTCTGGGAGATCTCCAAGCCCCACAGGGAGATTGGCAACTCCAGTGACCATTTAAGGGAAGATTGGGATATATATTTTACCTCAGGACACATTCAATGACTCCCAACAGCAAACTGTTTAGAATGTTAGAGGCAAAGGCCAATCAGGCCGCATATGCAAATGATCTCTATGTTCCAACTGGCTATTGGGGGGAGAGGAACAGCAAATTGTTTAGAATATTGGAGGCGAGACTCAGGCAATGCAACCAGTGGCTAGGGACAGCTTCTGAGTATCACATCACGGAGCCAACTGATTTGGGAGCGTGTGAAATGTTTATGAAGTGCCACCACCAAAACACAATTATATATAAGGAGAGATACACTCCCCACTTGCTCAAGTGTTGAGATGCTCCAAGGACAGCTCTTAACATGAGTTGGTTCCCCTTGGAAGAGAGAGCACTAATCTTTTGCAGTAAAAGGCACTCCTACAGGGTATGAGATCCGCTACCTCAGAGGGAAAGTTCCTACATCCCCAAGGTGCCTCAGCCAACTCATAGAAAGGTGTCTTTGACTCTCTTCCAGATTTTAAACTGCTATTTCTTCACACAGAGACACACACCCAGCTATTCCCTTCAGCTGAGAAGATCATCTCTTCCAGGCCCTCATGGATGCTTGGACAGAGCTGTTTCCTAACCCACTGAGGCAATATCAATAGTTAAGAAATACTACCATTTCTTTAGTTATGGCCTCTGGCTCATCCAGGCATGCCATTTTATGTCAAACTCGTAGATAAGACTGAGACTTAATAATCAGAATCCAAGCATGCAATGTTACATCACATTCGGCAACAAACTCCTCTAGTTTAACTTTATTTCCATTTTTTAGGTGTTGGTTCAGAAGAGAAAAGGGAATGTGTAAAAGAACTTGATATTTGTAGGAAGAAAGAATGAAATCCTTCACAATGAAAACAAGACTAGTCTACAGCATTTTCCCCAGCATGGAGGATTATTTTACATGGATGAGAAACTAAAATGAAGATCTAGGTGTTCCCCACTCCCCCACATGTGCTGTCAATGAAGAAGAGGGGGCTGTCTCAGATTCACACACAAGTTGCAGTTAGGTACAGTAATCAAAGGTTTATGTATAACCCATTTACAGGGGATTACTTTACATTCAAGGTCATCATCTTTCCAGGCAAATATGTATTTCCTAATGTGAACTTCTGCCTCCACTAAGAAGATAGGCTACACTTTTTAGTTTGATTCTCACAGTGTCTTAATTGCTGGCAAATGCTTTATACCTATTTATTTATCAAAATATTTCTATTCCCCTTTCCTTCTGTCTCAAGGTAGCTTACATATCATAGTTAATACCTTTGAATTCAAAGCTAATACATTAAAACCCCAAATACCTCCTCCCACCAACCATGGTTGTGAACACTGGCAACCATCCTGTCCCTATCTCCTAATGAATCCTGCTTCACTTCTGACATTCCTAGCATGTCCATTCACATAAGTACTAAATACTTATCGTTTATACCATGGTGGGTATAAAAGGAATATGTACAACAGTCTTTGCAGAATAGTATGGCACTGCTGAGTACCCATATGATTGTGAAGTACTGGTATATCACAGAGTATCCTTAAATACCAAAACAACAATAAAAAAGAGTATCAACAAAATTTGATACTTCTAGCATTCTCCATTTATTCAAAGCAATTCCATTCAACAATGGCTGGACTGATGGGAAGTAATCTTGTTAGCCACAGTAAAATCAGACAGTAAATTATGTCATTGAGAGGAAAAAATGACGTATTCTTCAGGGATAATCGACTGGCTCATACATGGTCTCGATTTCACATTGTAATAATGAAGCAAACGAGGCAAGTCTACCCTGAATTAAGGTTGGATGGATTTCCCACATTCTCCTCCATCAGTCTGCCATGGGCTGGCTGTGCTTGGGGCTCCAATCTGTCTTCCAATTGTTTATAGAGAATTCCTATAATTAATTTTGGAATTGGCAAGTGCACAGTTTGTTCTGGCCACAGCCTTCTGTTCCTTCCATTCATTTGGATATTTGCATGATTCTTTTTCTTTCCTGGTATGATGTGGATCCCTATATGAATAGCAATGTTCATCTAGGCCCCATTTCAAAGAAAATAACTTTGAATGCAGCTTACACAGAGGGGTAAAATAAGCATGAGGCAGATTTCTTGTTTTTCCTTTCTTAGATGTGCACCCATTTATATACTGCCTTTCTGCCACTTTGTTCAAGGTGATGTTCTATTCACACTGTACAAAAGGAGAATGGGGACAAAACAAAGGAAGCAGGAAACAAACAAATTCAGGCACTTAACACTCAAGAACTATCCTGAAATTGATGATGAGGCCTTGAAGCTGCCTGAGTGTAATTTTCTTGTGAATCTAAGCTGCTTGCAGTTAGAGCTTACTAGGAGGCTTAGCATTATTTTAATTCTTGTCTATAGGCTGAAAAGAAGTAATGATCATCTAGTCTATTTGTCCACTTCAGCTGGAGCACTGATCAGTTTCAGGTCTGTTTTTGTTCTTGAAGGAACATACATGCAGACAGCAATTTTAAAAAGAAAAAGGCAGCAGTAAACTGCCGGGGCTCTCTGTTCACATGTCAGTATCACCAGGGAAGTGGCAATCATCCCGGACCAGTCAGCAGCAACTAATTGCCTCCCCATACCCAACTAGCCTGCCAAGGGAAAGCAGCATTGTCCATGCAAGATTTCAAGGGTGGTAAAGGAGCTGTCAGTTTGTTATGAAATAATCATCCTGTACCTCATAGTCTGCCACTTGCAAACTCTGAAAATGCATCTGTCTTGCTCTGTGACCAGGACAAAGTAACCTGGGGTTGCCAAACCAAGGGAGAAATTTGGACAGAGATCCATTTGGGAGCGCCACTGTCCTGGCTGTGATCCTGGGAAAACATTTTGGGCCAGCAACTTTATTTAAAAATTGGGTTGGATCCAGAAAGATTTTTTTCATTCAATCTCACCCAATGCCCTGTCTTACTACAGCTCTGGTTCCACATGGCTTTTGTCCATGCAGGTCCCATGACTCCAGCATAGCATTGCTGGTGGTCAAAGGGAACCACTTCCTCTTTTTTTTCACCAGTGGAAGAGCTGATTGGATCTAACTCCTTGCCCTTCCAGCTTACAATCAATTGTACTGAAAAACCATTGAGAAACCACTGGAAAAAAATTAACAAAGTGAAGTGATGGTGCGGACTCTAATCTGGGAGAACCAGGTTTGATTCCCCACTCCTCCACATGCAGCTGCTAGTGAGACAGGGTGTCTGTTGTGGGGAGGGGAAAAGAAAGGGATTGCAAGCCACTTTGAGACTCCTTTGGGTAGTGAAAGGCGGGTATAAATCCAACCTCCTCCTCCTTTAAAAATAGGAACTAAAATCTTGAACTGAACCTGGAAGCAAATTATCAGCCAATGTAAGAATAGATAAACATACCACCCTGCATCAAACACAAGAGAGTAACTGCAATCTGCACCAAATGGAAATTTCTGACTTGTCTTCTAAGGTTGCCCCTCATAGAAGATGTTACAGTAGACCAACCTGAAACTTACAGATCAGTGCGGCTGGGTCAGCTGAATCTAGAAAAGAGGACAATTGATTGACAATTAATAAATGAAAAATGCACTTTATTCTCTTTCATTATACTTTAGTCACGCAAACATGCTGAAGTTCCCTTTATGGTTTTAAGACAAAGATTGTTTTCTTCCTAAGACACCTCTTTTTCAGCTCTGATGGGAAACATCTGTCCCATATGTATGAATATAGTAACAGCAATTAAACTACTAAGATCTGCCTCATTATTCTGACTCAAAAGAGACCCAGTCTGCTGTTTACCAGCTACTTGAAGTGTGTGCCAAATATTTTTCTATAATTTCTGGTCACAAAAGGAATCACAATGCTGACAATTCTCATCCTTTTCATCCAAGTTAGTCTGTTGATTTCTTTTCAGTTCTTACAAGAATTGTGCAAAATGAGTGATTTCTCCCTCATTACATGGTATGCACCGTTCAGGAAGTGACTGTGTATCAGAATATGGCTTTTTGCAGTAAAAAGAGTGCATGGCTTCATCACAGTTCCTATTAAAAGCCACATTTTCTACCTTGTCCATAATGTACATTATCACCTTCTACTAGGAAGCAACCTTTATTCTCAAATTTGTAGCTTAGTAGTTTTTAGTGAGCTAATCCAGACCATTAAATTTGGAGATATTAAGATAATAATCCTAATCATTTCATTTATCATTTTCATGTTTCACTTAATCATTTATTATACATAAGTAGCTTTCCAAAACTTTTCATTTTGTAAGGAACAAGTGTACATTTAAAATGCATTAATTTAGGCAGCACTTCTGGTTTTTGAATTCTTCCCATATATTCCTTTGCATCAATCATCCTCACAAGAGGCTTCCATGGCTGGCCGTTGTTATTATCCCTACTGGAGGTGGAAGAAGGTGGGGCTGAGGTAGTGCTTGATCTATTACTTTTTTTTAATTCTGTTTTCCAGGAAGCTCGGAGTGGCACATCTCCCTATATTATAAAAGCCATTTGGTGGTGGCACTTCTCTAGAAGATTCCACATGCTCTGGAATTGGTTGGCATCCTGGTGTGTCACTCACACAGTGTCTCTCTCCATTGGCTGTGTTGCTGCCTCTGTCAGTGTGGTCCCACCCACAGAGATGCCGACCAGCTTTTTGCCCTCACTTTCCTTCGAGCCACAAGACAGGCCCGGTGTTCCAGTGGCCAGTGGCCCTTGCTCGGTCTGCAGGCCCCAGACAGGGCCATGGTGCTGCTGCTGCCGAGCTGCAGCAGCCAGGACTCACTGCAGGCCGAGAGGAGGGCCAGGCCGACATGCACTGGCTCCGCCTGGCTGTCTGCAAAGGCCCTGGAGGTGGCTGAGTGGGAAGGCAGCAGCAGCCCGTTCCATTGTGCCTCCCCTGTGCGGTCTGGGGATGAGAGGAGACAGCATCGTTCCACTAAGGCTGAGTGGGGAGCCAGGCCCAGCCTGTCCCATCACCCCTCCAGTAAGCAGGGGGACGAGGTCACAGGCCTTGGCCCACCAGGGCAGGGGTGGCGGGGATGGATGAGGCCAGGCATCTTGGGCCACTGGGGCCTCGACCGTGTGGGGGGAGGACGAGGCTGGGCAGCTTCACCGAGGAAGAGAGAGTGGGGAAGGAGATGGGGGCCCGCAGCCGGCTGGCCAAGCTGGTGCCCATTGCAGGGAGAGGGACGGGCCTGGCCGGTTTGGCCTGGCAGGGCCTCTATCAGGCGGGGGTAATGGGGGAAGGGCAAGGCCAGGCATCTTGGCCCGCTGGGGCCTCAACCACGTGGGGGGCAGCTTCCCCAAGGTGGGGGGGGCAGGAAGCGGGCAGGGCCCCACAGCCGGCCGGCTGAGCTGGCACCCATTGCGGGGAGAGGGATGAGTCCGGTTGGCTCGGCTCGGCGGGGCCTCTATCAGGTGGGGGTCATGGGGGGAAGGACGAGGCCAGGTGCCTTGGCCTTCTGGGGCCTCGACCGCATGGGAGGGGGCGCCCTTGCAGGGAGAGAGATGAGCCCAAGTGGCTTGGCCCGAGGGGACCTCTATCGAGCGGGAGTGGTGGGGGGAAGGGTGAGGCCAGGTGCCTTGGCCCACAGGGGCCTCGACCGTGCAAGGGGGAGGCCAGGCAACTTCTCCAAGGCAGGGACCAGGAAGCAGATGGGGGCCCATGGCTGCCCAGCCGAGCTGATGCCCATTGTGGGGACAGGGATGAGCCCGGGTGGCTTGGCCCACTGGGGCCTCGATCGGGCGGGGCAGGGGGAGGCCAGGTGCCTTGGCCCACTAGGGCCTCGCCCGCACGGGGGTGGGTGGGCAACTTCACCAGGGGGCTGGGGATGGAGACAGCGGCCCGCGCCCAGATGGCCAGGCTAGCACCCATTGTCTTCAGTCCCACAACGGGTCTTCTTACTAGTAGAGTCAAATACTCATAGAATCATAGAGTTGGAAGGGGCCATAGAGACAGTCTAGTCCAACCCCCTGCCCAATGCAGGACAGCCTAAAACATTTCTGACAAATATTTGTCCAGCTCCCCTTCTACAGTTCCCCTTCTACCCTCACAACAACCCTGCAAGATAGGCAGGGTTGACAGAAGCGGCTGGCCGAAGGTTACCTGGTAAGTTTCATGGCTGAGTAGTTCTGAGAGCGTTCTCTCAGGTCCTAATCCATTACCCTAACCAATACATCACACAGAGGATTATTTAAGGCCATGGGAATGAATGGAATGGAATAAGATTTGAACCAAGGTCCTGGTGGTTCATTGTCATAGCCACTACACTGTACCAGCTCTCCACAGAATGGCAATATATTCTATCATATGTGATACGAGAGAGAGAGAGAGAGAGAGGGAGGGAAGGAGGGAGAGAGATGGATGATTAGCAGAATGCAAGTCTATTCCAGTGTAAGCATAACTACAACATGAGTCATCATGCAAGATTTTGCTGTGTAGTCCCCAGCAAATTGCTAAAATGTGTTTACAGGTCCTTCTTCATCTGCTCTTCCAAATGGCTCCATCAACTGAGCTGTATATTTAGCTGCCATAATGGAGGTAGCACCTAAAGTTACAGACTAAGGATGGTCACGAACCTCATCACATACCTAATTTCATGACAAATATCACCTGGTCCATGGTTCATGAGCTGAGAGTCGTGCAATCATGCCTGCAATGAACCTCCCATGACCATCCATGCTTTTTGTGAGGGTTCATGTGGTTCGTGTTGGGGTTTGTGCAGCAGACACGCTGGCACCAATCAATTAATTGGCAAAGCAACAGGGGAATGGACTTCCGGGTAAACTCACCACTTGGACTTACCTCACACATGGTGCAGCTTGCAAAAGCCATTTAAAGGGAGCATCCCCCTTCCATTCTGCTGGCCTCAGAGAGCTGCCACCAGCAGAAAGGAGGGAAGAACTCCTGGGAAGAGAGATTCCCCCTGCCCATTCTACTGGCTTCAGGGATCTCCCCCCCAGCAGAAAGGAGGGAGGGAAGATCTCCCTTTCTCCTTCTCCTTTCATTCTGCTGGCCCCTACTACATCACGAACCTCACAAAACAAACTGGTTCAGTAAACTGGCATCCCACAAACCATGAACCAGATGAACCTCCATTTTCTGGGCTCATGCCCATCCCTGTTATAGACTCATATTGGAGCATGCCCTACCATCTTAACTTTGAACACACTGACAACGTTAACACATTTCTTTTCAGAGCTTACGCACTCACTTCATCTCACCAGCAGTTGTTATTATTTATACCTTTTGCTGCCTCTCCATGAAATATGATCTAAGCAGTACTCAATAAGAGCAATAGATATGAAAAACCTGAGTGTACACTTGCAACAATTTTTGGATGGGGAAAAAGCTATTCCAGCTCAAAAAACCCCTCCCCCCCATTCTCCCTTTTAATTCCATCAAATGGAGATGGGAGCCACAGCTGCATTCAGCAAGTACTAAGAATCTTAGTAGCTCCATCATAGAAAAGCTCTTTGAGGAATGCTGAATAAATGTTGGAAATGTCATGATAAAGAGGGTCGTTTTTATCATACGTTGTAGACTTGTGTAATAGCAAGATATTAACTGGTGAAAAATACATGAGTAGTTGCAGAAAATTTTGAAATTGAATGTTCCATATAAACCTGAATTGTTTTATTAAATATTTTACTGATATATTTAGATAAGAAACAAAAGCATATAATTGTACATGTTGTGACAGCAGCGAGAATTTTGTATGTGAAATATTGGAAAGTGAACCAGGTGCCAACAGATGAGGAACTGACTGAAAAGATTTTAGAAGTTGTCGAAATGGACGTTCTATCGGAAAGGCTAAAGGACTATGGCAATCAAGAGCTAGAAGCAGTATGGAATCCTTTTTACATGTGGATCCGAACAAGAGATTAAAAGAGACCGATTTTGAGCTCATGAACCAGAATGAACACCAGAAAACATTTATTAAGCAAAGAAAAGATTTGAATTATGTAATTTGACTTGCAAGATGATGCCCTGTACTCGACCGGTCCCTGAATGTCCTACCCACTACCTATCCCACGCCTTCCTTACCTTTTCCCTTATGAATATAAAAACAATAAAAAATAGAAAAGCTCTTTGGAAGGCCCTAAATCTTTCAACCACCAAATAAAATGAACAGAAGCTTAATTTCAATAAAAGCTCCTCTTCCAGCTGATGGTAAATAAATATATTATGCTTTAAACTAGTGTATAACCGTGCCATTCTAAGCACAGTTTCACCCTCCTAAGTCCACTGAAGTCACTGAATTTAGGATTGCACTGTAAATCAATTTGTAATGAATATTTATAGCAGTATGTTTTCAGTAAACAATGCTAAGGAAACTTGGGGGAGGGGGGAGTGGCTATCTGCCATGGCTGTTGCATGCACATTTTCAGCTTAACATAGGAACTTATTTCCACGTTTAATTGTCTGTCTCTTAGGTCCACTCTTGAGCAAAAGAATAAAGGAAACAATACAATTTTGTTACCTGCCTTGGATCCAGTTCCCTGGGAGAAATGCAGACAGAAATGTTTTTTTTAATTAAACTGAGTACTAAACACAGTAAGTAAACATAGCCTTGAGACTGGGTACTTGTTTTTCCCAAAAACTAAGATATGTAAAGAAGGATGGACTGTAGTAAGATAAATATGTGTTGTCTCCCCCTCAGTGAGTTATTACAGACCTGTATTCCAGTCCAAAGCCTTTTGCTTGCCAATCTCATTCAAATAAATGGTGAAAATTACACACATTTGAACTGGTTCTGGATCAAGGTGCCTGTCCTCTATAAAAATTAAAGCTTTTCTCTTTGCTGTCCTGTTTTTGACCGTTTTTGTGGTTTTGTCTTTGGTCTCCTTTATGGAAGACCATATGCCAGAAATAATCCCTGTACAAAGAAGAATTATATAGCTAAAGGAAATGTTTAAGATAATTTATCCTCCAGGAGCAATTGCCTACAAAACAGAAAATAAAATAACTCCAAAGTCAGACACAACAAGCACTTCAATATTCTACGCTTGAACTGGTTTTGCTGCTCTTAAGGGGAATGTCATACCACAAAGCTTGGTATTTCCAGCACATGTTCAGATCTCCACTGCTGGACTCCAGCCAGTTGTGCATTTACCCAAATATCTGCTGCCTTACAGACACAGATAACATGATGTACTCTAGTTCCTTAGGACTAATGCACCACACAGCAGCAAACAAAGGCAAAGACCCAACAGCTAATCATCTACACTGGCATGTGTATCTCTATAAACACATGCCTGAGAATGCATGGGTGTTGTATATATACAATGCATTTTTAAAAGTCACATAAACAAGTGAACAAAGCATCCCTTAATATTTGCATCTTCAATTTATCTGGTGAAATGAAACTCATATTGTGACCTTAAGATAATTAGAAGTACCAATGAACGAAGTGGGACTGGTCTCCTATTGTTAAGTTGTACATGCTGAACACAAAAGGAGTCTCAGAGCAGCTTACAATCTCCTTTCCTTCCTCTCCCCACAACAGGCACCTTGTGAGATAGATGGGGCTGAGAAAGTTCTGAGAGAACTGTGACTGGCCCAGCTGGCTTCATGTGAACTCCACCACACTGCCTCTGAGTCACACACAAGCAAGCGGTGGGGTATGGGCAACCCTCCCTTTGACAAAACAGATTGGGATGCATTTAATTTAAAAGTTGACATTATAGAACTTTGATTATTATTGTTTATATTTAAAAAAGAGAAGGGATATTAAGGTCCATGGATTGTCTACAGACATTTTTTTAAAGTTACAAAAAAGATATTAAGAGAGGTATAATAAATAAGCATGAAGAAGAATATTTAAAAAATCCACAAATGAGGTATTATCTAGTAGCAGCATATTACTGCCCTGAGCAGGTTCTAGTGAGGTGGCATATGAATTCTCGGATTAGATAAAGAAACTGTAAATTTATAATATTTAAGTGAGCAATCCTTTTTAGGTCTATTCAGTGGGGCTTATTCCCAAGAAAGTGTTCTTTGGATGGCACTGTATAAACAGAAAAATAAGTAATACAAAATCAATATAATGAATGCACATTTCAGAGGAACTTGAGGTCAGTGTGTGAGATATGTGCAGCCAGGGGACAAGGCAAGCAGCAGTTGTTCTTAAGATTTCAAGAACTGCTGCTTGCCTTGTCCCCTGGCTGCACAGATCTGACATGTACGGTTGAACACAGTCCCAGTGTTGCTGAAGCTGGTCAAGGTGCCGGTGCAGGCTTCTCCCCTCGGCTGTGGACACCACATAGGAAACCGGCCTGGTGCTGGTGGTTACTGTGGCTGAAATCCACACTGGCCATCGCCGTAGTTCCAGGCATAGACGAGATCGCCCGGCTGGAAGGATCGGAGGGGTTCAGGAGCCTCTCGTTGTGGTGGTCAGTCAGGTGTGAGGTCTGGGTGCAGCCGGTCTAGCACCGTAGTTAAACAGTAGTTCATCAGAAGTTTCGCTGGGCTCCACCCAGTAGTTATGTGCGGAGTTATGTGCTGCTGCAACAAAAATTCAGCTAGTCTATGGCTCCAGTCGTTATAGACTAGTTTCCGCAGTGCGTCCTTCATAGTGCGGACCATTCTTTTGGCCTGTCCATTTTTGGACAGATGGAATGGGGCAGCTGTGACATGCTGGATCACGTTGGCATCCATGAACCTCTGGAAGTCAGCTGATGTGAATTGCGTCCCATTGTCAGACACGATAGTCTCGGGCAGTCTGTGTGTGCTAAAGATGTGGCGCAATGCCCTAATGACCGATGCCGATGTCATTACAGACATTGAGACTACTTCTAGCCACTTAGAAAACGAGTCCATGACAATCAAAAAGTTTTGCCCTTGAAAAGGGCCAGCAAAGCCAATATGCAAGTGGGACCAGGGCACTTGGGTGGTCTCCCAGTGTTGCACTGGTGCCTGAGGTGGCTCCGGTTGTGACTCTTGGCAGGCCTGGCAGGTACAGACCCATCCTTCAATCTCTTGGTCCAGGTGTGGTCATCAGTCCTAGTTGTGGGCTAATGCCTTCCTACGCACCACTCTGGGGTGTCCCGCATGTTAGTCCTCTAACACCTGGCAGTGAAGTTTGGGGGGAATGACCACATGGTTCCCCCCTTGTGGACTGACAGTTCATGTTGCCGTGACTTGTATGCCAGGAACTCAGTAGTCTGACTGCCAGCTGGCCACCCCCTCCACACCCAGTTCAGGACCCGGGAAATGGTGGGGTCCTTGGCAGACTGCGTGGTGACATTGGACACATGTAGCGGACGCTGTGGTAGCTCCTCAAGAGCCATTACTTCACTGGCAGGAGAGGGATCTAGTGCTGGGGCCCAGATAGGCAGGTGACTGAGCACATCAGCGTGGCCGATGGCCTTCCCCGGCCGGTGGGACAGTTCGTAGGTGTAGGCAGACAGGAATACAGACCAATGGAGCATCCTGGGAGACATGACCTGAGGAGTCTGGCGGTCTGGGGCAAATAATCCCAACAGCAGCTTGTGGTCAGTTACAATCTGGAATTGTCAACCGTACACAAAATCATGGAATTTCTTTACACCAGCAACAAGGGCGAGTGCTTCCTTGTCGATTTGGGCATAGTTCCTCGCAGTGGACAACAAGGTTCTGGAGAAATACGCAATAGGGGCCTCTTGACCATCAGGCAAATGGTGAGTCAGGACCACACCGATTCTGTAGGGTGAGGTGTCAGCGGCCACGATAAGTAGTAACCATTCATCAAAATGTGTGAGGACTGAGTTGGATGATAGTCCTTGACAGCGGTGAATGCTCGGGTGTGACTCGGCCCCCAGCTCCACTGCGACTTCTTTTCCAACAGGCAATGCAACAGTTCTGCTACGGATGCTTTATGCAGCAGGAATGAGTGATAGAAATTGAGAAGTCTGAGGAATGATTGGAGTTCTTTCTTTGAAGTAGGGGTCAGCGAGCTGTGGATCACCTTGACCTTGCTCTCCGTTGGATGGACCCCATCAGCGTCAATGAGGAACCCCAAAAACTCAACTTGTGGAACTCCAAACTGGAACTTCTCACACTTTACCTTGAGGCACGTGTCCTGGAATCAGTGGAGGATCTGTTGAAGGCATGCAGACAGTTCTTCAGTGGATGCGCCGGCTATTAAGACGTTGTCAAAATACGGGACGCCCGTGGAAATGTCCCGAAGAAGACCTTCCATAAGGCCTTGGGAAAGTCCCAGGGCTACGCTCACCCCAAACTGGAGGCGGATAACTTTGAATGCCCCATGGTGCATGACAATCATTTGGGCCTCTGCCGTGGTTGGAGTGACAGACAATTGTTGGTATGCCTGTGCTAGGTCAAGTTTGGCAAAGATCTTGTCCCTGGCCAACGATGCTAAGAGGCGACTGATGACCAGTACTGGATATGCATGCTGCTGCAGAGCCTTGTTTATTGTGCACTTGTAATCTGCACAGATTCATACTGACCCGTTGGGTTTGATGGGCGTGACAATAGGGGTCTCCCAACTTGCATGCAATACTGGCTCCAGCACTCCCTGTGTGATGAGGCAGTCTAGCTTGTCATTGATATATAGCTTTAAGGTGAAGGGCACCCGGTGAGCTTTCAAATGAATAGGCGTTACTATGGGGTCGAGGTCGAACGAAACTGGGGGTCCTGTGTAGCAACCCAGGGAACTGTCAAATATTGCAGGAAAGTCTTTACACACAGAGTCCAAGCTGTTGTGGGGGACTTGTTGCACTCCCACTACATGGATGCTTAGTGCATTGAACCAATCAAGTCCCAAGAGACTTGCATGGTGTCCCTCGACCACTATAGCCCTCAGGGGGGCATAGAACCTTTTGAAGCGCACCATGAATTTGCCGATTCCTGCAACCAGGATGTGCTGTCTCTGGAAATGGACTAAGTGGAAGTCACAAGGCTCAAGTCATCGTCTGTTCCATCTGGGAAACAGCTGACGTGGTGTCTGCCCCAAGATGATGGTGAGCACTAATCCTGAATCATCCTCCATCTCGCAGGGCATGTTGTCGAGGATGGCTGTCACTTTTATTTTGTTCTTCATTTGCAGGTGCGTACTTGCTGCCAATGAGTGGTGGAGAAAATCTTACATTGAATGACAATCAGTAGGTTTAGGAGTATACTTTGGTGGCAGACGGAGTCTGCTCGGCAACATGTGAGGTGACCCCTTGACCATACTTCCACAATTACGACACTGGACCTCATGGAATTGGCACTTCCAACGTTCATGGTCGCCCCCGCAACTAGCGCAGTTTGTTTTAGTAGCAGGCTGCCGATGGTAGCATTTGCGACTCTCAGCTTGAGTTCGGTGAACTCTGTCGTCCTCACTGTCAGTGTCTTCCACACTCTCTTGATGCATCGGTTGCATCTTACAAGACTCTGGTGGCATTCTGGACTGTCACACTGCTTTGGTTGATTGGTCAGCAGTTTCTGCAGCAACAGCTTCTTCATATGCTGATTGAAATGTAAGTTCTCTTTTAGTGAAAAGCCGGCGTTGTAGCTTTTCATTTATCAGGCTGCATACTAGCCTGTCACGGAGTCTGTCGCATAGGTCTGCGAAATTGCACTGTTGCGCTATTTTTCAGAGTGCAGTCACATACTCAGCTATGGACTCACTTTGGGCTTGGTCGCACTTGTGGAAGACGTGCTGACATGGAATCTCAGATGGCTTGAGTGTAAAATACTTGCGCAGTTTGTCTGTAATCGTAGTGAATGCCATTGCCTTGAACTCGGCCAGCACCACTAATGTCCTAGCCACATTGAAAATGTTCTTTCCACAGACCCTGAGAAATGTGGCTTTCTTTATGTCTGGATCCATGAGCTCAGTGGTGACGTAGAAGTCAAATCTGGAGATGAATGTGTCCTAGTTCTCAGTCGTTGCATCAAATGGCTCGAATTGGCCCTTGGTGGTTATCGTAGTGTCACTCAGGAGTGCTGGTGTCTGTACCTTGTTTTCTCTTGAGTGACCAAGGCGACAATTCCTTGCCCGTTTGCAGTAATCAGCTCTCGAGGGGCCAAGGCAATAATTCCTTGCCTGCTGCAGTGATCAGCTCTGGTTCTGTGGGGCTGCCTACCCACTTAATCCCATCCTCATTGCCAGTATTATGTACTGAGATTGAGGCAACTTTCAAACAAGTGATTTCTTTATTCAGCTCAGAACGCAACAAACAGCACACAGAACAAGCCAACTATATACATTTTGAGCTAGGAAAACCACACCTCCTGAAACAATAACGTCCAGTCATAAAAAACAATGAGACTTGTTCCCGCCGAAAGTCAAGGTCTCTTTGGATTGGTCTGTTTACGGCATTGACCAATCCGATTGCATATTTTAGACTGCTGGGCTTCTATGGAGCTGTGACCTAAGCTCACATCTAATGACATAGTAAACTGAATACATAACAGTGAGTCATGCAAGTCATGTGGTATTAAGTCACCCGGTAGTTGCTGATAGTCCCGGCCCCAAAGAGTCTTCCCTCTAAGGCCAAAATAGCCCTGAAAAGGCCTCTGTTGAGTTATTTTTTTCTTTCAGTTTGTTCTCCTTGGTTAGTTGTGGAAAGTATAACTATCAGGACTATCCAATGTAAGTATTAGTTGCTAATGAGAAAAAGGAAGTCTCTAGAATTCAGACAAATGGTTATCAGGGATATCTCTAAAGGTGTTGTGAGATATTTGGGCTTAGAAAAGAAATAAGATAACTGACAATATTAAGTGGTAGGATGTCATGCTTTGAAGGTACTGAATATTCACGTGCTCTAAAACGCACTGCACCAGGTTCAGTTTAGTCTTTCTTCAAAAAGCAAAATTCCTAAGCTCCATCATGTACCATAAATTTGAAGTGAAACTTCCTGGCATTAAAAGAGATAAAACCACAGGTTTATCCCTCCAAGATCCCCACACTTTAAGAGTGGCTGTAATCATGTTCTTAGTGGGTACTTGGGAGAAATGCCAAATCTGAGCATTTGATCAAGTTGGAAAATGCCTCATTGAGTGTTTTTGCAACTTAATCTGCTTTCTAAAATAGGTTCTTTGGATCTGAAAAATGCAGATTTGACTAGAGCAAACGTGTCCACAAGCTCAAGTAATTTCACCATAGGCAGTCAATTCTGTTAAACAAGACCATTGATGATGAAGAAGAGTAGATTTTTATACCCTATTTCTTTACTTTAAGGAGTCTCAAAGTGGCTTACAATCTCCTTCCCTTGTTTTTGCCATCACAGGCATTTTGTATGGTAAGCTGGGCTGATAGAGTTCTGAAGAAATGTGACTGGCCCAAGGTCACCCAGCAGGCCTCATGTGGAGCAGCACGGAATCAAATCCAGCTGTGCTGTTAACCACTATTCCACATTGGCTCTGAGTGTGAATGTTGCACTTCCAGACAATTCTGAATACAGAGATGCTAGTGTCATAGAAGAGAGATTCTGTGGCCAGTATTGTCATATGCCACTGCAATATTGTCACTTTCAAAATTCCTTGATGTCATTTTGCCAGACAAGTTTTTCATCCCCAAATTCAAATTCTGAACATTGGTACAGAGAAGAGTCCTCAGTCCAGAGAAGGATGAGTACTAATGTTTCTAAAGCCTAAAAAGCACTATAAAAAGCAAAGTATTATTTCTACCATACACACACATACACAAACACAGGTAAACAAGATGTAATGGGTTGTATCCAACAAACTTTGAGCCAGTGTGGTGTAGAAGACAGAGTGGTGGACTAGGACCCTGAGTCACTTGGGTTCAAATCCCCACTTCTACCATGAAATTAGTTGTTGTAGATTTTCCCGGCTGTATGGCTGTGGTCTTGGCACTGTAGGACCTGATGTTTCACCAGCTGCTGTGACTGGCATCCTCAGAGGTGTAATATAGAAAGATGGAGTGCTCTGTGTATCGAGGTGAGAAGAAAAATGGTAGGTGGGTAATTTATATCTACTCAGGAAGGTGGGGTAGGACTGAGTCATTATCTTGTAGGAGTTACCCAGGCTGTGTCATGCTAATGGAGGAACGTTCCTGAGGAGGTTCTTTTTCATATGGCTTGGCTGTTGAAATTCTAATCTTATCTGTAGTGCTGTTGCAAGATGTAGAGCATTTTGTATTTTTCAGGACAGGAAACCATGCCCTATTTATTTTTCTTCTTTCCTGTTGAAATTGTGTTTGTTTATGAATTTCAATGACTTCCCTGTGTAATTTGACATGATAATTGGATGTGTTGTCCAGCCTTTCAGTGTCTTGGAATAAGATACCGTGTCCTGTTTGAGTTAGGCTATGTTCAGCCACTGCTGATTTTGCTGTTTGGCCCAGTCTGCAATGTCTTTCGTATTCTTTTATTCTTGTCTGAATGCCACGCTGTGTGGTCCCGATGTAAAACCTGTCCACAACTGCAAGGTATGTGTTATACTTCTGTGGAAGTGAGGGGGTCTCTTCTGTCTTTTGCCAATCATAGCATCTGTTGTATTTTTCTGGCGGGCCTGAAGGCTGTTTGTAGGTTGTGTTTTTTCATAAGTTTTCCCATCTGACCAGTGATTCCCTTGATATATGGCAAAAACATTTTTCCTGTGGGAGACTGTTTTTCCTCAGTTGTTCATGTTACCTTTGGCTTAATCACTCTTCTGATTTCATTCTTCGAGTAGCCATTTGCTTGAAGTGAATGGTTTAGATGATTTAGTTCATTGTTGAGAAAGTGAGGTTCACATATCCGCCTTGTGCAGTCTACTAATGTTTTGATTATGCCTCTTTTTTGCTGAGGGTGGTGATTGGAGTTTTTGTGTAAATAACGATCCATGTGAGTTGGTTTTCTATAGACCTTGTGACCTAATCGAAGCTTAGCTTTGCGGATGACCATGATATCTAGAAATGGGAGTTTACCCTTGATTTCTTTTTTCCATGGTGAATTGTATGTTTGGGTGGATGTTGTTGAGGTGGTCTAAAAACTTCATCAGTTCTACTTCTCCATGTCTCCAAATGATAAAGGTATCATCTATGTACCAGAACCATTCTAAAGCTGTTTTTTCAAAATGTTTCATGTAGAAGTTCACTATAATTGGGCTGAGAGGGGTTCCCATGGCAATCCCATCCATCTGTTCATAGAATTCATTATCCCATTGGAAGTAACTGGTTGTCAAACAATGGTGTAATAAGGCTGTTATGTCTTCTGGAAAAATCTGATTAACAAGTGCGAGTGTGTCTTTTACCAGAACCTTGGTAAAAAGAGATACCACGTCAAAACTGACAAGTATGTTCTGTGGGTTGAGTTTCAGAGGACTGATTTTGTTGATGAAATGTGTTGAATCTTTGATGTATGTTGTGGGTTTTCCAATGTGGTTCTGTAGGAGATCGGTCATGTATTTAGCTAATTCATATGTAGGGGAACCAATGGCACTCACAATGGGTTGGAGTGGGACTGAGTCCTTATGAATTTTAGAGAGTCCATATAGTCATGGTGGCTGTGCTTTTGTCTTTCATAGTTTTTTGGGTGTGTGTTGGGATGAGGTGAGAAATTCTTGATCAGTGAGCTCGTAATTTTGCAGGTTGGGTCTTGTTTTAGTTTTTTGTATGTGGCAGGATCCAGAAAGTACCATGAAAGTGTCAAACTCGGACTTCTGTTTGCCATGCTTTGGGGACTTGGGGGCCTGCGGTGGGAGGGAAATTCCTAAGGGAGGGGTGTGAGTGAGCGAGTGTGTGAATAGCTCTGTTGTAGTGGCAATGTAACTCTTCTTAAGATACCTCCCTACGCAGGGACGACCTTGGAGATGACTGTGCTTGCTTTGCTGTCTTAGAGAAAATAACGGTCCATCAGTCCACATTACATCTGCAGTTAATATAGCAGAGAGAAGTGTCAATGCTATCCTTAGATTTTTTAGAAATGACGGCCTGGGTTTAGTACCGGCAGCTCTAAAGCTCTTTTCTGCCAAAGTGTTGACCCAACTTACCTATGGGATGCAAATAATTTTAAATAACAAGAATAATTATAAGACATTAGAGAGAGTACAATTTAAATTTCTCAGAGCACTGTTTAATGTACCAAAATGTACCATTAATGTGGTCCTAAGACAGGAGGCTGGTGTTCCAAGAGTGGGACTGAAAATCTGAACAATTTCAGTCTATTATTGGTTGAGAATCCACCGGAAGCCTACAGGATTGATCCCCCTGCTTTTAGCCTCTACCCCATATCCAGACTGGTCCACCAGAATAATAGATAAGCTACGTATGATTGGATTATGTCCAGTAAATCTTTTAGAAATGGGTCTGAGTAAATCAGAATCTTTGGTTCATCAGTGCTTGGTTGACATTGAGGTTCAAACTGATGGAGTGCTTTTATCCAAGATGTATGGTAACCTAAAATCTTGGCCTGGATTTGCAGCAGTACCATATCTCTCTAACACTACATAGGAAAAGTACCAATGGGCTTTTTCTAGAGCATGTTTTGATGCCTTCCCTTCTAACTTACTGCAAGGACAGTATCTCCATTGGCCTGCCCATCAAAGATGTTGTCTATGCGCAGATAAATAAGTTGAAACAATCACTCACATTCTTTTACACTGTAAACTCTATGCCAGAGAGAGACATTAGCTAATTTTTCCTTTACTTGCCCAGTTTAAACCCTTGGACAGTTACTTGAAATTTGTATATACTATGCTGCTGAAATATTTGTTGGAAGGCACCAAGAAGTTGGTAACTCTGGTTGTAGCAAAATATTGTTTTTTAGTAATAAATAAGCAAAAGTTTTTAACAAAAAGCACAGACTGAGGAGAATTTTAGACAAAACTTAGAATCTGGGGAATATGATTACGGTTTTAATTGCGGTCTGTGGCTTGTACTATGATTGTACTATTGTCTGTGATTGTACTATTTTACTATTGTATTATTTTACTATACTGCTGGTCAATTGGCTGTAATAATAAATTTGAGAAGAAAATAACAGTATATTCACAGGTGAGTGTGTAGAGCACGCAAAAGCTAGGCGGGGCAATTGTGGGATATGATTAGATGGGACCCAAAGGGGGGCCTGGCTTGAACTGTCTATAATTGGGGATCTTCCTGCCTGAACCTCAGTTCTGACACAGTACTGGTCTCAGCTTGGAACAACTTTATTCATCAATAAACAAATCACTGCCAGAGAGTGTTGTTGAGAGTAAC
Source organism: Gekko gecko (assembly GCA_029375565.1). Taxonomy (NCBI): domain Eukaryota; kingdom Metazoa; phylum Chordata; class Lepidosauria; order Squamata; family Gekkonidae; genus Gekko; species Gekko gecko. The sequence goes on along the minus strand of JAPDNY010000010.1, from coordinate 92,618,457 downwards.
TTTGTCCAAGAGTCTAATAGAAAGCTCATTGTGTGTCCGTGAGCCCATCAAAAACTCTCTGCCTGGCTTACCTTACAGGGCTGTTGTGGGAAGATGAGAGACCAAACTGGGGAGAAAAGTGGGATATAAATAAATAAATACAAATGCATTATGCTTTTCTTCTAGTGAAAAAAGGAGTCCTTTTGGGGATCATGGGACCAGCATATACAATAGTAATATGGGGAGGCAGTAGTAAGGGAGGATATTGGGAAAGATTGAGCGAAAAGGCAGACAGGTCCCAACACAATGTCTCCATGACTTCCTCTGAACTTTTCTCCCATCTACTGAAAATCTCAAGGATAGTTACAAAGGTGTTCAGGCTGCCAGGACTTGAGCCCCTTTCTGGGGACAGCTCTGCAGCTCTGGCTGCCCTTCTGTCTTGTTTGTCTCTAAGGAGCTACTGGGCTTGAATCTAGCTAGTCTACAGGAGGCTCTGATCGATATGCTGTGCTGTGGGTTATTCCTGACAGCACACTTCTGCATTGTGCATGAGAAGGCAGGTTCCAGGTATTGTGAAGTCATTGTTGCCAAGTATCATTGCGATTGACGGAAAGAGGTGTGGAATAACCAGGAATTACAGGAATTAACTACTTAAATAGTTACTGTACTGAAACATATTAATTATTTTGTGATATGGAAACTGCCAACAGAATCTGGCAAGGTGTGTACGGCATTCACTGGCAAAGCTGCAAGGCATAAATCTCTTACATGGAAGTAGTCCCACTGATATCCTGGGGGCTTCTCTGGAGTAAGTGACTTCTGGAATGCAGCTGAAATAGTTTTTTTTTTAATTTACTTTTGGACCCCTATCTCTTCTGTGTAACTCCATAGGAAGATGCTTGACAAAGAATATATCAAACATGAGTGCTTCACAATGATGGTGTTTCAATCCCACCGGAAGACTAGGCATCCTTTTAAAATACTAAAATATAAGTCATACTATAAAACTGACACTCTTCCCATAGCATCTGAAAAGGAAATCACCAGACCAGAAGCCAATGCAAATACTCTCGCTCCTTAAATGTTTTCATGGAAAGATAAGAGAGAGAGAGAGAGAGAGAGAGAGACTCATTTTTAACTCTTTGGAGTCCAGGGGTCTCAGCCTTGTGCTATAATGTTAATAGGAAGTTTTGCCAGGAAGCAAGTGCATGTGCATGGAATTGGATAGCCAAGAGGTGACCTCAGGATCAGACACACAAGTGGTTTGTTCACCGTGGGGTAGCCTTAAAGACGCTGGCACAAGACCAGGGAGCTGTTTGCGGTAATAGGGGAGAGACTCCTTACAAAACCTCATCCTCATTCCAACTGAGCAGTTGGTAGCTGTTTATACACAGAATGTAAAAGGAGAATGAAAAGTGGTCACATTGAGCCCTGGGAAGAATGAATAAAACGGATTAGGTCTCTCGTACAGAAGAATTAGAAACCTATATAAATAAAGTATAGCATACCCAGAAGGGGGTCAGGACCACTTCTGTACAATGCCGCTTGAAGGTAAGTGTGTGCTGTTTGCTCTCCAATCAACAGTCCCATCTCTAAAACACAACGCCTGTCATAAAAGGGTGGCCATGCAAATTATTTGCTCCCTCGCTTTTGTGGGATTGAGTTACAAAGCAAGCAGCTTGAGCTCTCCAAAAGATTAATACCTGGTATTATCCCTCTTGAAGGAATGAAGCAGAATGGCTTTCATCCATATGTCTGAAAGATGGACCCTGTAAAGAGATACAGTCAGTCACTAACTAAGGTGCCCACTTCTTCCCAAGTCTTCGTCAAGAAATAAACTGCTTCCTCCCCTCCCCCTGCTTTATTTACCATAGCTTTAAAATGGACAATCAAAGCATTTTGTTCACGCAACAGAAGAAAAAACAATAAATAACTATAACTCCAACACTAATATTTACTTCCTGAGTAATTGAGAGCCTGTGTGGTATAGTGGTTAAAGTGTCGGGCAAGGATATGGGAAACTCAGGTTTGAATCACTCTGCCATGGACATTTGCTGGCTGACCTTGAGCCAGTTACACAATCTCCATCTAACCTACCTGCAGGGTTGTTGTGAGGATAAAATGGAGGAGAGGAGAATGTTGAAAGTCGCTTAAGTCCCCATTGGGGAGAAGGTAAAAAGGTAAAGGTTCCCTTGCTCGAAAGCCAGTCGAATCCGACTCTAGGGTTGCGGTGCTCATCTCCATTTCAAAGCCGAAGAGCCAGCGCTGTCCGAAGACGTTTCTGTGGTCATGTGGCCAGCATGACTAAACACCAAGGTGCACAGAACACTGTTACCTTCTCACCGAAGTGGTACCTATTTATCTACTTGCAATTTCTTGCTTTCGAACTGCTAGGTTGGCAGGAGCTGGAACTAGAGGTGGGAGCTCACTCCATCATGAGGCACCCGGGTCTCAAACTGCTGAACTACTGACCTTCCACAGCCTGCAGTTCAGCGTTTTAACCACTTAATAAATAATAAACGATTTTATAGAGCACAACAGATATAGTCAATTTAACAACATTATAGAATGGTCAGACAGTAATAATGATGTCTCCTCCCAGATCTTCCTCTCCAATTTTACTCTCCCTAGCCACTAACAATCCCACTCATGCCTGTTGGCCAGACACAATGCCCCTGGCTTCTTTGATTTTTCACTCTCCATTGCTCCCTGTATTTAAAATGTGGCTGATTCAGACTGCTGCTTCTTGTGCAGCATTTTCTTCTTCTTCGACTCCATTCTTCACTTATGACTGCTTCATGCTCTGATCTTCTCCAACCTCAACTTCTGGAATTGTCTGACACAATTCATCCTTCTATCTCTATTCAAAGCTTGTGGTGCCAAAACCACATGGTTATATGCTCCCCCAAATTTCTCTCTAGCTTGGTGATAATATTTTGGGTTGCCACAGCAACTCAAAATACCGCATAGCCACTGTAGTTTGTTGGGAGATGATGCCTGCAGATGCACATACATTACTCTTACTGTCTAAGTTGTTTTTTGTTCTCAAGTTTTCTACAAGTCTGGGACTTCCCCTACATTTGCAGGACTCTGAATTGTAGCAGTAAGTGTCCCCACTATGCAGATTTCTTTTTATCCATGTAGACGCCAGCTGTTTCTATTAGATACAAGGATAATCTTATCTCCCATTCTTAACACAAATAGTAATTTTTTATTAAAAGAACATAACATTGCTACCTATCACCCCACACTTCTATCGCTGAACACTTTGAACATAAAGCACAACCCCTGATTTTTCCATATGCTATAAATTTCCCTGGGATCATAGGTACTTAAAGTATTTATTTACTTTAGTTGTTGTAGATTTTCTGGGCTGTATGGCTGTGGTCTTGGCATTGTAGGACCTGCCGTTTCACCAGCAGCTGTGACTGGCATCCTCAGAGATGTAACACAGAAAGATGGAGTACTCTCTGTGTCAAGGTGAGAAGAAAAATGGTAGGCAGGTAATTTATATCTACTCAGGAAGGTGGAGTAGGGCTGTATCTTATTTGGAATAAGATCCTGTGTCCTGTTTGAGTTCAGCTACTATTCCAGGACACTGAAAGACTGGACGATACATCCAATTACCATGTCAGATTACACAGGGAAGCCATTGAAATTCATAAACATAAACACAATTTCAATAGGAAAGAAGAGCATTTAAAAATAAATAGGGCATGGTTTCCTATCCTGAAAAACATAAAAAGCTCTACATCTTACAATAGCACTACAGATGAGATTAGAATTTTAACAGCCAATCCATATGCAAAAGAACCTCCTCAGGAAAGCTCCTCTATTAGCATGTCACAGCCTGGGTAACTCCGACAAGATAATGACTCAGCCCTACCCCACCTTCCTGAGTAGATATAAATTACCTGCCTACCATTTTTCTTCTCACCTTGACACAGAGAGTACTACATCTTTCTGTGTTATACCTCTGAGGCTGCCAGTCACAGCTGCTGGCGAAACGTCAGGTCCTACAATGCCAAGACTACAGCCATACAGCCTGGAAAATCTACAACAGCTAATGAACTCCGGCTGTGAAAGCCTTCTATAACATATTTATTTACTTCGTTCATACCCTACTTTTCTCCCCAGCAGGGACCCAAAGTGGATTACAAAATTCTTATTTCCTCCATTTTATCTTCACATCACCCCGTGGGGTATGCTAGGCAAACATGGTATGACAGGCCAAGATCACCCAGCAAGCTTCCCTGGCAGAGTGGCCATTTGAATCTGGGTCTCCCAGATCCTCGCTTGACACTCCAACCACTATATGGCAACGTGGTATCTCTATAGAATATAGAGTGTATAATACATAATAAGCGTATATGATCTCACTAGTTTCCTTGAAATACTGCTGAGTATTTACCTATTGTGCAACATTCCAAATCAATGAGATTGTGGAGTTATTTTCAGGAACTGCGGAAGTACACTTTGATATTGGACCTTTTCCTCTTAGATACTACATTCAATATATGTTATAGTTCTCTGAGCCTCACAACTATGAATCATGTTTCCAACTATCTTTTCACTCTTAAGACCAGTAGGGGTCCACAAGTATCTCTTTTCAGCCTTAGTGACTTAGATTATTGCCCTTATAAATACACATGTTAGTAGCAACACAATCAGCAAAGGGACTTTCCAAGTTTGACACTTACAGATCAAGTGTCCTGTAACTCCTTTGATGAAACTGTTCTGAACGCTGTCTAGTCATTTATGGATCTCGCCGAAATGCTTCATCAGAGCTTCTTGCATGCCAAGCTTCCTTCATTTCCTCCTTCTAATCCTTCCTTAAATACATTTCCTTTCAAAGGCTTCCAGTGTCAATCTTCTAGCAAACAACATCTGTGCCTACTTCAGAAGAAACCACCAGCAGCAGCTTGTATCGGAGGAAAGAAGACCTGCAAGAAAAAGACCTGTATTTTCTGTTTACCAAACACATTTTCTGGCCCCATAGAAATATCTTTTGCTGAACATTTTTGGTGGAATAGAAAGATTTTAGCTATGAAATAAATGCCAGCATAGGACTACTGAAAAACACCTACAGCAGTCCTGAACTACTCATTGCCACCTAACGATCATGTGGTTTATGTGTTGACACCTTCTCATTATCCACGAAGCGAAGGCACAAATAATTGACTGGTGATGGCCAGACTTTCTGCCCTTCCCTTACCCCCAAACACACACAAGCATAGGGAGACCACAGCCCTCTTCTCAGCACTGACTACCCTGATGTAGTGGGCAGAAAGGTATTGTCCGATACCTAAAGCTGCACATTCAAGGGTCTTTGCAGACTGGTACAAAATTCCCTAGCGGTATTAAACACTGGCAGTCTGAAAACAACCATCAATTCACTTGGCAAACAGCCAGGGCCCAACAGGGAAGGAAAGAGTGCCATTCCAGTAATTATACACAGCCACCTCCATTGCTCAGTAGGCATGCATGGAGAATACACAGAATCCCCGGGAGGAGTTCTTCACTAGAAGCTAAGCGCTGCACCTCCTTCACCACACCCTGTTCCGCACACTTATTGCTCCTTGCACAGGTGGCGATCTGCTAGTGTAAAGGCTCCTCCACGAGCTAATGTTCCGCTGGCCTGAGGGTCTTGCTATGTGGACAGATGTTCTTCCGTCAGTGTGACATTCATTGGGATACAATAACAATCCTCTTCATACCCAGTGGGGACATAACTTAAGGACAGGATCACTCTGATAGTAAAATGTCTTCTGTTTATTTCTGTGTTGACAGCATGTCACTTGGATGGCCTATCTGCAGAAAATATGAGTAATAAATATAGCAAATAAATAAAGCCTTAAGTGCATCCAAGTTTTTTCAAGTGGTAGTTTTGCTGACCTGTAATTAATGGATATGTGCTTGATCTCTTGATACAAAAACTTCTATCCAATTGGGTTGGGCTCTATTCAGTCACCTCAAATGTGGCATGGAGAGTCTCCAACAAATGTGACTTAAGACATTCACTTACCGCAAGCAACACACACAACCCTCTGCAGCTTCAGATGTTGCATGTGACTCAACCATCAGAGGCTGTATTTCAGCTTGGTTTTAGAAAATTACTTTTGTTAATAAGGAACTGATGCAGAAAATATGTGTTGTCCATCCCCTCCCCCCTTTCATGAAAGACACTCATTTTCACGTAATTTATTGCTGGGATGAAAATACTATTCACTATGTTGTAAACACGGTGTTATGAAAAGTAGGGTTTTCATAAAAATAGTTGGTCTGAACATCAACAGTATATACTATCTATATTAATAGTATACTGTAAAGTACTGAGCAGAATGCATCAGTAGTGATATCAGCTCATACTTTATTGGAAGTGAAGAACAAGAGAGAGAATGCCGGCTCGCAGGCCGGCTTATATCCCTAAGGCAAAACCACACCCAAACACACACCCCACACCCATGATAGGATTATTTACAATGGCAAGAGTTCCATAGGTCCTTTCTCGGATCCTAGCCCTCTGATAGGAGTGGGCTAGGATCCTCTCTGGCTATTGTCTCTTGAAGTGAAGCTAGGGCTTTTCGCCTGACATCGTGCGGGCCTGACCTCGCATGTGGTCGAACTCAGTACACAGTACCCCTCCCCCTTTAATCCAGAGCACTCTAGCAGACGTAGTCTCTGAGGTATACAGGTATTTTCCTTTCTCGGGAGGAGAGGCGAAGTTCTGGGGCTTCTGGAGCCGAGAGCCATTCTCTCGGAGGTGCAGCGGGCGGAGTCTGAGGAGATGCTGCTTCCCTTGCATGCCTGCTTGTAACGGGCGTGCTGTCTGGTGCTTGGTCTTCTGATGCCATCACGGTCGTCCCCGGAAAGGGCCCCGTCTGCACTGGCACCACGGCTTCTGGTGTGTCGGGGTCCTCATATTCGCTGTTGTCTGGGTCAGCTGGAAGAACCCTGTGGCACAGCTGGTCAATGTGCCGCTTCAAGAGTTGTCCATCTTTGCTTGAGACTTCATAAGACAGGGTCCCTGTTACTCTTACGACCCAAGCAGGAATCCATGTCGGGCCCTGGGCATAGTTCTGGGTGTACACCAGATCCTCTGGGGGAAAAAACTGGGGCGCTTCTTGCTCCTTGGGGCTTGGGTCACGTTCAGGGGCCCTGTCTGGGTGGAGATGATCTAATTTTGTAGTCAGGCACCTACCCAGAAGAAGCTCGGCCGGGCTGTGCCTGGTAGTGGTGTGAGGCGTTGTGTGTTGGCTGAACAGGAAAACGGCCAGTTTGTAGTCCCAGTCCCCTGTGTCCATCCAGCAGAGAGCCTCTTTGGTGGTTCTCACCATGCATTCGGCTTGGCTGTTTGTTGCCAGGTGAAACGGGACTGAGCGGATGTGTTTTATCCCATAATAGCCCCCTGAATTCTGCGGAAGGAAAAGCCAAGCCACTGTCAGTGACCAAGGAGTCGGGGATGCCTTGGGTGCTAAGGATTTGCCACATCACTTGGATGGCGGATAGGGAGGAGGTGGAGGGCACCGGGACTACGTCGAGCCATTTACTGTAGGCATCCACCAGAATAAAGAAAAGTTGTCCCTGAAACAGCCCCTCAAAGTCCAAATGTAACCTGGCCCAGGGTTTGTGTGACGATTCCCATGGTCGCACTGGTGTCTGGGGGGGAGCCGGTCATGACTCCTGGCACGTCTGACAACATCTTACTGTATCCTCTATGTCCTGGTCTAACCCTGGCCACCACATGTAGCTTCTGACCAACGCTTTCAGCCAGATGATCCTGGGATGAGTCTCGTGGAGGGCTGCAAGTACCCATTTCTGCAAGGGGGCAGAGATCACCACCCGACCGCCCCACATTAGGCACCCTTTGTGAGAGGACAGCTCATCCCTGTGGGAGGAGAATGCCGTGAAGTCAGCCCCCCCAGGCCCGTGGGCCATCCCCTCCCCACCCAGTCCAAGACCCAGGTGAGGATGTGATCCTGGCCCATGTGCCAGGCAACCTCCCCCACCAGGACCGGCCAATCTGGGAGGACCTCCAGGAGAGCAATGTGATGGGCCGGGGCAGGATTGGGGTTGAAGGAGGGCAACAGAAGGTGGCTCAAGGCATCAGCGTGGCCCATTTCCTTCCCTAGGCGGTGAACGAGCTGTAACCTGCCAGGAAAATAGACCAGTGCAGTACCCAGGGAGAAAGCATCTGTGGGGTCGGGCAGTCAGGGGCCAGGAGACCCAAGAGGGACTTATGGTCCATAACTATAGTGAAGGGCCGGCCATACAGGTAATGGAATTTCTTAATGCCTGCCACAATCGCGAGCGTCTCCTTGTCAATTTGAGCGTAATTCTGCTCCGCCACCGACAAAGTCCTGGAGTAGTATGCTACCGGGACATCGTGGTCATCCACCAGATGGTGCCCCAGGACCACTACCACCCCATAGGGAGAAACATTGCACACCAGCACTACCTACAAGGTTTTGTCGAAATGAGCGAGGACCGCATTTGATGTTAACAGCTTTATGGACTGCCTGAAGGCAGCGTCATGCATGGCGCCCCAGACCCAGGGGGTGCGTTTGTCCAGGAGGCAATGCAGCAGTTCCACAACCACAGCCTTGTGAGGCAGGAAGGAATGGTAAAAATTCAAAAGCCCCAGGAAGGCTTGGAGCTCCGTTTTGGACGAGGGGGTAGGTGCCTGCACTATGGCCCAAATTTGTCTGCCGTGGGGTGAATTCCCTGGGCGTCAACCACAAACCCCAGAAACTCCACCGTTGGCACCCCCAGAAAGCACTTTTCTCTCTTGACTTTGAGTCCTCAGGCGTCGAGTCTCTGAAGCACCGTTCTGAGCCGGTCTGCAAACGTCCTGGAGTCCAGTGCCATGATCAGCACATCATCTAAAAAAGGCTGGACTCCTGGGATACCTTTAAGGAGACAGTCCATAAAGCTTTGAAAAATTCCCGGTGCCACGCTCACCCCAAACTGCAGCCTTTTCACCTTAAATGCTCCCCTGTGGGTAACGATAGTTTGCGCCTCGGTGGTAGCAGCATCTACTGGCAGCCACTAGTAGGCCTGGGCCAAGTCCAATTTCCCAAAAACCCGCGCCCCCACCAGGGAGGCCAAGACATGGCCGACCACAGGCACAGGGTAAGTATGTGCCTGGAGTGCCTTATTCAGCATACATTCATAGTTCGTGCAAATCCTCACATCCCCATTTGGCTTCACCAGGGTTACTATAGGCGTCTTCCACTGAGCATGGGTGATGGGCTCCAGCACCCTTTGTTCCATGAGGTGATCCAGCTCCGCCACGATTTTCGATTTAAGCACTAAGGGAGGATGCCTGGCCTTCATGAGAATGGGCCACACCGCTGGGTTGAAGTCCAGTGTAACCTGGGGTCTGGAGTACCAGCCGAGCGTACCATCAAACACCCCAGGGAACTCATTGCAGACCAAGGTGAAAGTCTGAGGCATGACCTGATTTACTCCTGTCACCTTAAACCCCAGCGGCCCAAACCACGAGAGCCCCAACAAACTCGGGAGCCATCCCTCCACCACCAGCAAATCCAATAGTCTGTCAAAATCTTTGTACTGCACCTGGAACTTGCCCCAGCCCTTAATGGCCACTGTTTTTTTTTTAAACTCCTGCAGTGACAAACCCCGTGGCTTTTGCACTAGGGGTCCCCCCTGGGACAGAGCAGACATAGGGTGTCTGCTGAAATAATAGAGAAAGACGATTCAGTGTCCAGCTCCATTCTACACAGGGACCCCTCTATCAGAACCGTGACGTGCATCTTGTTGGGGCCGTCAGGGGCAAGTTCATTACCTGGTGCTGGTGGTGGGCTGTGAGGGTGTGCAGATCCGTAGACTCCTGGTGAGCAGATGTCTTCCTGCGCAGTCCCTGAGACTGGCAGACCTGGGTGAGCTCCTCTCTGCAGCTGGCGCAGGGCGTGGAGGCCTTCTCTGACGGAGTGGCTGCCGATGCTTGCAATTGTGGGGCGCATCTAGACGGGTGGTGCACCTGCAGGATCTCCTCCTCGTCCAAGACATCGGAACCCCGGGCTGCATTGGCGAGGTGTACCGCTCGGCTGCTGGTCCCTTCATGCACTTTTTTGTACACCGCCGCTTCTTTCAAAGCCTTGTCCAGGGTCAAGTCCTCGTGGCTGGCTAGCTTGCAGTGCAGTTTGGGTTCCTTGAGGCCCACAATGAATTGGTTCATAAGGGTATCACTGAGGCTGGGAAACTCATAACGGGTGGCCACATGTGAAGCCCCACCAGGAAGTCAGTGGCAGATTCATCCGGGCCTTGGAACCAGGGTCAGCAGTGCTGGGTGCGATGCTCTGTGGTGAAGTGGTGCGAGGCATGATGATTGGAGAAGCGAGGCGCGATGTGGTGCTGGCACCGGGGTCAGTGCTGTGGTGTGTGGTGCGTGGTGCTCTGTGAGTCAGGGCGTGGTGCGGGACACGGTGCTGCGTCCTGTTCGTTCATTCGAATCCCACCTTCATCGCCAGTGTAAAGTACTGAGCAGGATGCATCAGTAGTGATATCAGCTCATACTTTATTGGAAGTGAAGAATCAGAGAGAGAATGCCGGCTCGCAGGCCGGCTTATATCCCTAAGGCAAAACCACACCCAAACACATACCCCACACCCATGGTAGGATTATTTACAGCGGCAAGAGTTCCATAAGTCCGTTCTCTCCCTCTGATAGGAGCAGGCTGGGATCCGCTCTGGCTATTGTTTCTTGAAGTGAAGCTAGGGCTCTTCGCCTGACCGCATGCAGACCTGGCCTCGCATGTGGTTGAACTCAGTACACAACGTATACATACACAGAAAGTAGAGCTAGTCCCGATCATTTTAGATCATGCCTCTATTCAAACATAACAAAAGTCATTGCTTAAATAGTGAAGCACCCTTGTAAAATCTTATTCTAATAATACACTTAAAATATCCTTTTAAAAATCTACATATTTTTCTCAGTATGTGCAACAGAAGTAAGTATAATATATGTTCAGCCACCGTTGCATGTTTGTTTTTCCATACAGTGATCCTGGCAATAACCTATTCTATTTTCTAGATCAGAAATACTTTCTTTTGTAGTACTTTATATCTGATGCTTTTAAATATATATATATATTCTTCATTTCTCCATTATTTTCATTCCATGTTCCTTCCTTTTTCTGCCTGGGGGTGGTGGTGGTCTGTAAGGGTTGCTACGAAAATGCATCCTAGGCATTTGCTGCTACTTCTTTGTGAGTAGCAGTGTTAGACTCCACTGGGGTGCAACAGCATCCCCTAGTGGGAAACTTGGTGCTTCTTCCTGAACAGCAAAATAGGAGCCTAATCCCTCACATATTTCCAGTAAGATAGATCAAGATGTGTAGCTGTGTTAGTCTTTGGCAGTAGAAAAGAGCAAGGGTATGAGCTCATACTCTGTTCTGGTGCTACTGGACTATTGCTCTTTTATATTCCAATACTTCCACTTTGCTACCTTTAAAGCCATTATATTTATCATAAGGATAAACAAAACATTTTACATAGTCATCGTCTCTGCTAACTTTGGTTATGAAACAGTTGGAAAACAATCATTTAACATTTCCAGGAGGGGCAGAAAATATAATGATCCACAACCACAAGGAAAACCAAAGCTTACTCTCTGACTGCGGTCAGACAACAAGCTTGGTGAGGTCTGAGTGTGCTGTGAATTGCACTGGTTTAAATTGCAGGAGGAAATGTTTGACCGGACAGGACACCCTGAGGTGGCTTCCCCACACACTCGTCCCATGATCAAGCATCCACATTACTACTGTGCCTCAACCATGGAGAGTGGGGTTTGGTCGGTTTTTAAAAAATATATGGGGGTACATGCACATATGCGCATTTCACCAATGACTAAAAAAAATGGTGGAAATGGATCTGATGGTTCACACGTCCCAACCAGCTTCAGTTCACAACAGGGAAGTTCAGACCTCCAGAAACACGAGTTGAAAGCGCTCACATCCCTAAAGAGCAGACTTTCCCTGGTGCCTGATTACTTCGCTTCCAAAGTGGGGCAGAACGGGGTGGGGATGAGGCCAGTCCCCTTCCCAAACCTGCCCTCCTTAAACTCCACCACAAAGTCTCCAGGATTTTCCCAACCAAAAGTTGGCAACCTTAGCCAGGCCTGACGCCAATTCAGCCTTGAATACTGTGGTTGCCTAGCAACAGCTACTGAGGGAATCTGTTGCTTAAAGCTCCAGGAACTCCTTTTATCATTTTCACATTTTTTAAAACCCCTCACTGATTTTTTTTTTTTTTTTAGATTTCACATTTTCCTGCAAACCTGGAGACCTTTTCATATTTGTAGAAAGATCTGTCTTGCCTGTTCACAGCTCCAGTCACAAGATTTCAGAATCCAAATATTTCCCAACTTTGCTATTAGAATATAAGATAATATGGCTCTCCAATGGCCGAGCATGACAGAGTTCCCTGCCCCTAATGCCAATCTCCCACCATTGAGAAACTGAGGAGCAAGATGAAAAAAAAATGGCTTCCATAGTGACGATCTTTGAATTTCCTCTAGTCTCCGTGGCCTTTACCATACAGATTAGAGAAGATTCTTAGTGTTGCCTGAAAATGACATCACACTCTCCCCAAACTCCACCTTCCCCAGGCCCAACTGCCCAGATCTCCTGGCATTTGCCTAGTCCAGGGATGTCAAACATATGGCCTGGGGGCTGGAATTGGCCCGCTCAGGGCTGTAAGCCTGTAATCTGGCCTGTGGCTCTATTCTCTCCCTCCTCCCCACCCCTGCCTCTGCCTGTCCTTGCCCTTCTGAGCTGCCTCTGAGTGCAGAGGGTGGGGCTGCCAAACTCCCCTGTCTTCACGGGCTCCTTCTGTACCCACATAGATCTGCTAGGGTTGTTTATTTGCTGACGTTTTCTGGCTGAGAGGGAGGGGGCTTGGTTGCAAATGTGCTTCCAGGTGGAGGCTTTTCTCTTGCATTCATTGAGCTAAGGAGTCAGGTGGGTCTGCTACAGTTATTTGCTGAAGTTTGCTGGCTGAGGGAGAGGGGACTTGGATGCAAATGTTGTGCTTCCCAGTGGAGGCTTTTCTCTTATGTTCACTGAGCTAAAGGGAGGAACCAGGTGGGTCTCCTGGAGGTTTTTTTGCTGAATTTTGCCAGTTGAGGGGGAGGGGGCTTAGTTGTAAATGTTGTGCTTCCGAGTGGAGGCTTTTCTCTTGTGTTCATTGAGCTAAGGAGCCAGGTGGGTCTATCCCTGGCACCTCCAGTTAAAAGGACTGGGCTGTGGCTTATTATGAGAAAGACTTCAACCTGAGACCCTAGAGAGCCACTGCCACTCAGAGTAGATGGGGGGGGAGCTTGCAATGCCCAGCCATTTTATGTTTACTCCTTGGTCCTAGGCTCAGAGTACTGACTGCAAGAGCCGGTTGGGGAAGGGGTTTGCTCCCCACTCCAGGCAGTACAGTAGCATCAGGCCAGTGCTGCACTGCATCTTTAATTGTGTTTGTCTGTGTCCTTTTATCTCTGCTATGTGGTATTACACTTTATGACAGACATGACCCAGCCCAACAAAGTCCCATTTAGGTAAGATCTGGCCCTTGTAACAAATGAGTTTGACAACCCTGTGTTATATTTTAAGGTGCCACAAAACTCCTTTTTGTTATTGATGATATTAGCACGACAATGCTCCTCTGGAATTTTACTGCTTGTGTTTTAGTTATATTTCACAGGCAGAGGTACTCTTGCATAGGACAAAACAGGATGAGAAAGGTGGTAATTAGTTGGAAAGGAGAGACTTCACCAGGGGATTCTACTAACATTGAAACTTATTGCTAAGAATCGAGACCTGCCTTGCCGTTCTTTCGCATTTCAGTTCATGGGTCAGCAGGTGGCAGTCAGAACCAAGATGAGTATAGAAGCACATATCTATATGCTGCCTCTGGCACAGTTATCAGAATTAAATAATTGCCTGAGAACTTTTTTTTTTTAACAACAGTTAAAAGGTAAAAAAATGACAAGGAAATGGAATCCTGTGCATCAAGGAATAAGTTTACTGTTGGTTAGAAACATTATAGCCAATAATTTACCAATGACCAAAGATTCATTACCTGTAATCATCATGTATTAAGCACCACTGGAAACAGGATACAGATGACATAGACTAATGCTCTAGTTTGGTAAGTTTATTCATGTGTTACTGGCTGCACAATGGCATTAATTGTATATAGATTGAATAGCCAGTTCCTGCTAATGCAGCCACATTCATTATCAATGAAGGAAAAAAGCCAACAGATCTCAGCTTATGATGAAACTGGGGGGGGGGGGAGTTTCTGGTATGTTAACTACCAGCACATCTGGATTTGCTAACAATAGATGGTTTGAATCACAGAGAGACTGCTACATATGGAAGACAATTTACTAGGCTTTCAGGATAAATGCAAAACAAAGGGGGAAATCAGCAGAAATACATTCAGCTGTAGCCATCTCATAATGGATAGCTTTTGGAGATTACATGGTAGATGTTTTTTACATTTGTCATTCCCTTTAGAATTCCACAGATGAAAATGGGGACAATTTTTATGTGCTTGTAACACTACTGTTCTCACACTCTCACACAAGTTGCCCACACACCCTTCAACTGCAGCGGCTGATGACTCTTCTCTAACTTTTGTGCACTGCGTATTTTTACACTGCAACATTTTATGAATTGGCTTTTGAAATGGGAAACAGATAACAATTAGGGTTGCCAGCTCTGGGTTGGGAAATTCCTGGAGTTTGGGGATAGAGCCTAGGGAAGGTGAGGTTTGGGGAGGGGAGGAACCACTGCAGGGCATAATACCAGGGTCCACCCTCCAAAGCGGCCATTTTCTCCAGGGAAACCGATCTCTGTAGACTGGTGTTTACTTATAATTCCAAAAGATCTCCAGGCACCACCTGCAGGCTCGCAACCCTAATAACAATTAAAAACATTTAATAAGTTGTCTGATTATACGGGCACTTCAGCCTTACATATTGCATAACAAGTACAGCTAAAATTAATTCAGGCTTCTCTGCTGTGTTGGTAGAGGCAGTTATACATGGTGCAGGGGTGGAAACTAGTCAGATGGTAAAAAATACTGATTTTACTGACTAAAATTCCAAAAAAACTGACCAAACACTGGCAAAAAACTGACAAATTACTGAACAATTTAATGTCAGCCTGTTGATAAGTTAGGGGGCCGCAGTGTCTCAGAAGCTAAGACTCTGAGCTGCAGACCAGAAGGTCTGTAGTTTGGCAGTTTGAGACCCTAGTGCCGTGTGAGAGACTGAGCTCCCGTCTCTGGCCCCAGCTCCTGTCAACCTAGCAGTTCGAAAGCAATACATTGCAAGTAGATAAACAGGCACTGCTATGGTGGGAAGGTAACAGCGTTCTGTGTGCCTCGGCATTTAGTCATGCTGGCCACATGACCACAGAAATGTCTTCAGACAACGCTGGCTCTTTGGCTTGGAGATGGAGATGAGCACCACCCCCTAGAGTTGGATTCAACTGACTTTCAAGCAAAGGAAACCTTTACCTTTTATTGATAAGTTAGTGTTTTAAAAGTAAAACCAGGACTTCATTAAAAATTATTATTATCTGGCCTCCACCATCCCTATAGCCAGCCATCGCTCACCTTTTTATTCTTTTTAAAATGAAGATAGGACAATGTTTTCATTATTGTACGAAAGGAAGTACTTCTTCACCCAAAGAGTGATTAACACATGGAATTCACTGCCACAGGAGGTGGTGGCAGCTACAAGCATGGACAGTTTAGAGGGAATTAGATAAACATATGGAGCAGAAGTCCATCAGTGGCTATTAGCCAAAAGGTATTGATAGGAACTCTCAGTCTGGGGCAGGTGATGCACTCTATTCTTGGTGCTGGAGGGGGCAGCAGTGGGAGGGCTTCTAGTGCCCTGGCCCCACTGCTGGACCTCCTGATGGCACCTGGTATTTTTGGCCACTGTGTGACAGAGTGTTGGACTAGATGGGCCATTGGTCTGATTCAACATTGGCTTCTCTTATGTTCTTATGAAATTTAAGGCAAAAAAAGATTCCCTTTTAAAAATAATCAGATACTGCAGATAATAAAACAGCAAAACATTAAAAACCATACATAAAATAATCATTCTGACAACAAAACATAATTACTGTAAGGTAAGACTTTGCTTTTATTTTATCTTTGTTTTTTTGCTGAAAAAGAAGTTATTAATGAGCTCTTTCGGTTCTCAACAGTTTTCTGCACTGCATCCTCAAGCATTTTTTCTTGTCCTTCCATTGCTTTCTCCACTCCTTCTAGCATGAGCTGTGTCATGTTGAATCTCACAATATCCTTTTTCTCAGCAGCCTCCTTTACATGCTTGGCTGCATCACTTGGCAATGTTCGAGCAATTATCCTATTTTCGTTCTGTTCGTGTCTCGGCTTTTTCAGTTTTGCTTTCTTCTCTTGTACACTATCCTTTTCACTGTCTATCTTCTTAAACCCTTCTAACTCCTCTGCCTTATCCTTTTCTTTTTCTCCTTCTCTTTAATGACACACTGTTCATCACAATATTGCTTATAATGAACATGAGCTGCTCTTGCCATCTGTAAAAGCT
This sequence comes from Gekko gecko, assembly GCA_029375565.1. Taxonomy (NCBI): domain Eukaryota; kingdom Metazoa; phylum Chordata; class Lepidosauria; order Squamata; family Gekkonidae; genus Gekko; species Gekko gecko. The sequence continues at coordinate 92,601,876 of JAPDNY010000010.1, read as the reverse complement.
CCTGTGTGATATTAACATGGTATATCTTGTCCCACCAGGCAAGAACCCCAATGCACAAGCAACTTGCGCAAGCTGCAGAACGGCTGCACATGCAGATCCAAAGGGATCCACCATTGGACGACTGTGTACCAGGAAACTGCGGAACTCCACAACACCACCATCCACCGTAATCAGGTACATTACTTGCCCCGGGGGTCCACCGATAAGATTAAAGTGACTGTGTTAATTGAGGGCACCCCCTGTGAAATGGAGTTGGATATGGGTTCCTCCCTCTCCATCATATCTGAGGAAATTCTCTGGACCCTTTGCCCCAATGGGGGGCCCCCGTTGGACGCTACCGGCCTCACCCTCTGGAACTTCCAAAAGAACCTGGTGGCAATTAAAGGGGTGGGCCAGTTCTGGGTGAAGTACAGGGATTTCGAGGGTCCCTTGGAATTGGTGGTAGTAAAAGGTGGCCTCACCAGCTTGCTGGGGCTATCATGGTTCACCACCCTGGGACTTGCCATGACTGGGGTGCAGCACATGCAGATGGGGGACTTTAACAAAGTGTGTGACAAGTTTTCAGCTGTGTTTGACGGTATGCTTGGCCGCTACACCGGTCCTCCAGTCACCCTCGCCCCCACAGTACACCCCATCCGTCTGAAAGCCCGGAGGCCTCCGTTTGCACTACAGCCCAAGATTGAAGCGGAGCTTGACCGCCTTGTAAGCCGGGGGTGTTGGAGCTGTGCCACACGCGGCTTGGGAACCCCCCATCGTCACACCCATGAAGCCCAATGGAGACGTAAGAACAGAGCTATTTTTGGGCAGGAATGCACAGGAACGGAGTTCCAGCTGGCTCCCGAGTTGGTCACGCCCAACAGGAACTCATTAGCATAACAGGCCACACCCAACAGCAGAAACTCATTCAGATTGGCTACATTTAGGGTGTGCAGCCTAACATGCAAAGGAGTTCCTACTACAAAAAAGCCCTGGGTTTTGACAACAAACAAGGTAAACAGAATAAGAAGCAAAAGGTGGGTGTGGCTGGATGACCACACTTCTGGTAACATGGGGGTGTGGCCTAATATGCTAATGAGTTTCTGCTGTTGGGCATGGCCTATTATGCTAATGAGTTCCTACGTAAGAATATGTGCAGACTATAAATGCATGATTAACAAAGCTCTGCAGGACCACGCGTACCCTGTACTGGTGGTCAGCCACGTGTTAGCTTCCCTGGTGGGCACAAGGGTTTTTGGTAAATTGGACTTGGCCCAAGCATACTAGCAGCTCCCTGTAGACAAGGACACAGCCAAGGCACAGACTATAGTGATGCGTTGGGGAGCCTTCCAAGTGTGTTGGCTACAGTTTGGGGTTAGTGTGGCCCCGGGGATATTTCAAAATCTCATGGATTGTCTCCTCAAAGGTATTCTGGGGTCCAGCCCTTCTTCGATGATATTCTAATTGTGGCACCCTCGGTGGAATCCTTTGCAGAATGTCTGTGCGCCGTCCTTCATTGCTTCAATGCTGCAGGCTTGAAAGTGAAGTGGGGAAAGTGTCAGCTGGGGGTTCCGAGTGTCGAGTTCCTGGGGTTCACGGTGGATGCCCAGGACATCCGTCCCACCCTGGACAAGATCCAAGCCATTGTTAATGTGCCTACCCCCTTTTCAAAAGCAGAGCTGCAAGCATTCCTGGGCCTGCTGAATTTCTACTATTCCCGCACAAAGCTATAGTCACTGAACCGCTTCATCACCTCCTGGACAGGCACGCCCACTGGAAGCGGGGGCTATCTCATGCAGCCGCATTCTGGGCCATTAAGCAGCTGTTGACCTCCAACGACATCCTAGCCCACTTCGACGAGTCCCTCCCCGTTGTCCTCACCTGTGATACGTCACCTTACAGGGTTGGGGCTGTCCTGGGGAACCAGCTACCAGACGGCCACAAAGTCCCTGTGGCCTATTACTCGCGCACCCTATCTCCGGCCAAGCGCAACTATGCCCAGATAGACAAGAAGGACCTGGCTATCGTGGCTGCGGTCCGTAAGTTTCTTGATTATCTATATGGGTGGCCCTTCACCATTGTAACAGACCACAAGCCTCTCTTGGGGCTCTTGGCCCTAGACTGGCAAACGCCTCAGATGCTGTCGCAGCGAGTGTTTCAGTGGTCTATTTTCCTGGCCAGCTACCAGTATGCACTTTTCTACAGGCCAGATAAAGCGATGGGCCATGCTGATGCGCTCAGCCGCCTCCTGTTACCGTCCAGGAACCCTGACCTGGCTCCAGCACATCAGATCTTGCTGCTCAAGGACCTGTCCAACCAACCCATCCAAGTTGCCGATGTCTCTAGGCACACCTCCCAGGACTGCGTCCTCTCCAGAGTTTTAGACTGGGTGGGAAGGGGATGGCCCACCAGCCAGGTGGGCCCCAAGTTCACCACATTCTCATCCTGGAGTACCTCAAAGACTATGTGTGTTAGTACTTTGGAACTATGGGGAGAGGGGTGTTGTATATTAAGAAGGCCAGGCGATCAAACAAACCTTCGGGTCTTGAAAAAAAAGCCAAGTCGTATCCTAACACGGACCAATAGGCTTGCGTGGATCCCAGTATGAACCTATGGTCAACTGGTAGTGTAAACAGAACTTATCATAGGATGTGGGGGGGTGTTGTGGGGGGAGTGTTACACGGATATAAGCCAGTCATTCGGTTTCGAGCTACCTAATAAACTATGAGCTGATCATTATGCCACACATCCAAACTCAGTATATTATAACATGATATAAAGTTTCTTTAACCATCAGGAGGGCATTCAAAGTTCACTCTGACATGCTGGCCCTTTCATTGGTCAAAATGTGTCCAGATTTTGAAAACCCTCTTTCTATGTCTGCACTATCTTGTGATGGTGATAAATGCTGTTTTCACCAACTTGGTAACCAGTGAGTATTTTGGATCTCCAGATGGTTTTGCCTTTTCCAAGAACTGATTCCAGTACGTATCAATGTGGTAAGTTTCACTGGCAGTTTCATCTTCAAGTCTAAGAAGTTTCCATTCATCCACAATCATGTCCAGTGGAATATCCATTGGGAGTGCTGCTACTTCATTCATTATATCCTTGTACATTCCTTCCTTGACTCTCTGTGCTGGAGCTAAACATTGAAGATATCTGCGGATGGGCTTGTCCAATGATGATTGGAGTAATAGGTGTTTACAGGCTGCTCTGAAATGTTTTTTTGCTCCTGTTAAAAAGAGTAGCTGTTCCTTTTCAGTTCATCACAGATTCTACTTTCACTGATTCCTTCTCTTACAGTAAGCAGTGCTCATTACTGAAGGCTTTAAGAGACAGTGGTGCTGAACTCTTATAAACATGATTCATTATGGTTCTTGTGAGTGTTTTTATTTCACTGTGCATCACATGCACCAAAGGCTCTTCTTTTTGGAACACTCCACTGAACTTTGTAAATAAGCAGGCACTCCTGCAAGAAAACATCACCTCTGCTTCATTGTCTCATGTTTTAAGAGGTTAATTATGTTTCTATACTTTGTGGAATATTTCACCAAATCACTTTACTCTTAGGAGCAAAGTCCTTAAAGTACTTCATAACTGAACTGAAAACAATCTGTCTTCTCACTGGGAAGTCATCATGTTTCCCCCAAAACGCAGTAACAAAAACAAAAAAACACGAACTGCTTTCACAAAAATCAAAGAAATACTAACTTTACTAACCAATTTTTTTTAAAAAAACTGACAAATTACTGACCAAGATGATTTTACTGACCATTTTCCACCCCTGATGGTGGGAATAAGCAGCATGTTGGGATTAGGTGGCCACACATCTATATGCATGTGATGTACGAGATCCATCCACAAACCCTCCCCGCACTGAGGAAGGTTTAACTGTGGTTAAAGCTATGAAGAATAAGCCTCACCAAACTTGGCAAAGAACTTTGCTGCACAAGCCTGAGCATGCATTCACTTTGCTAATATTACAAAATCCCCCACTTATCCACAAAAGAATGAGGAAAATAGGAATGTTCTCTCAAGGAAAGTACCAAAAAGTAGGGCCAGTTGAAGAGAAGGGCTGTTTTGTTTTTGGTCTTGGAGGCTTTGCCACTGACTAAAATTATATTTATTTGTTGCTGTTGGCACTAGAAAGCACATCAGTTCTCTACTAAGAAGTACCTGAGGTAATTGCAATCCCAGGTTTGCTTCCCTAGGAACTAATTTCATTTAATGGGACTTCTAAGCAAACCTATAGAGGATGGCACAGCACCTGCTTTGTGGCCCATGATGAAAGGGTAAACTAGTCTTTGTGGTGCAGTCAGAATTGTGCAGAATTGGCGGAAGAAGATAGTGATAGTTATTTCAGGATAATTAATCCACAGTAAGAGGGTATGATTTTGTGTACATGAAAGAAAGGGAAGGAAGCTGTGCTTGCCTAAGGCATCCATTCCACTGCTCCTCCAAATGTCTAGGCAGGTGCTAGGCAAACAAACAGTACACTTAGAAAGAACTGCAGTTTTAATCTGTTGTAGTAAAAATAGACAGGACTCTTATGGCACCTTCATGACTAAGAAATTTTTATTTTGTAGACACCTTTATAATCAGTTACAAATAGGGTTGGGAGGGGGAGGAAGAGTGGTAACAGAGAAACACCTGTTGTAAATCAATTATTGTGTGAGTCCCCGTCGAAGGGGCGGACAGGCTATTTAACCTCCAAGGAAATATCCCAGCAGGTCACTGCCCTAGAGCTCCCAAATCCAAGAATCTCTGCCAGTACCCAAGCAGTTCCTTAGCTCAAACCCATCCTTGGCAGTAGCCCTGCTCACATGTTACAGTGAACATGTTACATCCTGCATGTACATGCATGCGTCTGTTTGTAAGAAAGAGCCATGCCTTAATTTTACAACCAGTACCTGTATAAAATGTGTTTTCAATCATACATGCAGTATGTGTGTGTTGATTGTAAATGAGAATTACTCAAGCCCTATCTAGACTCAGCTCACTGTCTACTTCCATGTTGCTAGTCTGCAGGAGGAAGAAGTAAAGTTGCCAACTCTGGGTTGGGGAAACTCACAGATGGTCCCTGTACCAGTTTATTCCAAGACAGTACAATAACGGTTTTTAAAGGGTAATGTGAAATCCCCCAGAGTTTGGGGACCAGCCTCAGCAGGTTATAATGGCATAGAGCGTACCCGTCAAATCAGCCATTTTCTCCAGGGGAACTGGAGTCAGGGGATCAGATGTAACTCTGGGAGATCTTTGGCAACCCTAGAGGGATGACCATACTTGGTGTAAATGAGGTCAGAGATCCCAGTTCCTCATGATGAAACCATTTTAAAAAGCCATAAACATAATAGCAGCAGCACAGAATACAAATTCTTATATACTGAGGCTGATAAAAAAGCTGTCCAATATAGGGTTGCCAACCTCCAGGTGAGATCTGGAGATTTTCTGGAATGTTTCTCTCCAGATTACATAAATCACTTAATTAATTGTTTATTTTTTAAAAAATTATTCCACTTCTTCTAGAGAAAATGGCTGCTTTAAAAAGTGAACGGCATGGCAGTATACCCGCCCAAGATCCCTACCCCCCCCCCCCCCGTAAGCCCCACTCTCCCAGCCGCTTTTCCCTCAAATCTCTAGTCGTTTCCAAACACGAGCTTGGCAACCACCAAAGACCGTCAGCAAACGATGCCCTAAAACATGTTGTCGCAGCAGCCCCTAAAAAAGCCCGCCCTAAAAAGGTCGCTGTTGACCAGGCTGCCACTGAAACAACAAAGCAAAAGCGACGGTCGCTGACCGGCTCCTTGGCGGTGCGGCGAGGGGGCGCTGTGAGCTGCAGCTGCCACCGCAGCCGGTGGTCCGTCTGCTCGCGCGCTCCGCAGTGGTTCCGAGGAGGGACGTGGCGCCTCCTCAGCACGTTTGCCGTCGGAGTCGGTTCCGTTGGCGACCGACGTCGGCGCGCTCGCGTTCTGCCTCTCCCCGCCCCCGCGAGTCAGGCAGAAGCGCCGGAGAGGAGGAAGGCGCCATGTCCGTGCCTCCCGCCGGGTTCCCTCCGCCGCCTCTGGTGCCCGCGGCCGCCGGACCTTCCCTTCCCGGCGGGCCCAACGCCCTCCCCGCGAACCCGGGCGGCCCGGAGGACGTGCGGCTTTGCCAGAACGGTAAACGAGGCCGTCCGGGCCTAGGGAAAGGGAGACGGAAGGAGAGCTGAGTGGCCAGAGCTGCTGTGAGGAACGAGGAGGAAGGGGAGGTGTCAGTCGGGCAGGGAAGCCAGTGTCCCGTGGAGTTGTGTGGATTGATGACGGTGTTAAGGAGGCAGCTGTCAGGAAAAGGCTGGGCTTGTGGTGTAAAGGGGGGTGAGGGCTTTAGGCGAGCAGAAGGACACTTGTGCTTTGGCATGGCGTTTGTAACTTTTCTCCTTAGCCGTGGGAAGATATAAAAGCATTCCTAGATCAGGTCAAGGTCCATCTAGTCCATTTACTGTATTTGACATTAGTCAGCCAGCTGCTTCTGGAAACCCCACAAATGTGAAGTTAAAGGCAATAGTCTTCCCTTGCAGCTTTTCTCCAGTAGTTGATGCTCAGAGGCACGGTGCTTCTGAACCTGGAGGCTCTGTTTAGCTGCCATGGCTAATCGGGCAGCTCTTCACGAGCATGTCTGATTTCCTTTTAAAACAATACTTGTCGATGATAATCAGTGCATCTTGTGCTGGTGAATTTCCTAAGTTTATTGTGTGCTGTATAAAGAAGTCATTATCAGTGCTATTTTGACTGTACTGCTGGTCAGTCAGTCTTTGTTATGCCTCGCAGGCCACTCAAAAGTAGGGAAAGCACTATTATAAAATGTATAACCTGTGTAAAATCTCAGTATACATCATTCATCTTAATATATCTAATTGTTTAAAGGTGAGAATCCAAGTAGATAATACACTGAACTGGACCTGTATTTTCATTGCAGAGCACAGAAATTTACCATGAGACAGTAGATTTTTCTGTCATTTTTGTTGATTGACATGGATTTCTGATGTTTTCTTTTCTTTGTACACATAATTTGATAAACTTAGTTTTGTTTACTTCATTTATAGTGAGTTTTGCTGAGACTCAAGTGGATTACACAATTTTAAAATAAGGTGCAAATTAAAAATAATGCAGGAAGAACTGTATAATGTATGCAACCAACCGCGTAATAAAAACTATTACCAAAAACAGCACACCAAAAACTTTGTAATGTGTACAATATTATGCCACAGTGCCACATAGCTGAATTACAAAATTAGAGAAATAGTGGAACAGTATAATGCACAACCAAGGGCAAAGGAATAAATGCTATCCAAAATTTCTCAGGCATTGGGTTGGATCCAGGCAACTTTTCTACTTAATCTTGTTGACCAATTCCCTTGCACACGACAAGTCTTTGTCTCAAATAGTTTTTGTATGTGATAGTTCCATGATCTTTTGCTCAGTCTTTCTGGGGGATCAAACCAGGGCCCTTCCTTATTTTTTCAACAGTATAAATCTGGTTAACCCTGATTCTTCTTATAAAATGGTCCTGAGCAGTTCAGTTTTTCACATTTTGTGAAATAAGTGTGTGGAAGGCTTCCTGACCTCCTCAGGCATTGCAAGCAGTGGGAGCCACAGTAGAGGAAGCTCATGAATGGGCAGCTATTGATCCCTTTGCAGGATGGCACCTTTAGAAGGCTCACGTGAGTAAAGTTGCTGCACAGGAGCATATTGAGAGAGGCAGTCTTGTAGACAGGTGGAACCTAGCCATGAAAGGCTTTGCAGGTGATGACCAATACCAGCTTGAACTGAACCCGGGAACTGATTGGTATCCAATTGAGTGACTGCAGGTTATGAAAAATGTGTATGGTCTGTTTAGCTCCTGATAATAATCAAGGTGCAGGATTCTGTACCAGCTTGATTTTCCAGCTGGTCTTCAAAGGCAGACTCATGTGGATCGTATCACAGTAGTCTAGCCTAGAGGTAATTGTGGCATGAATCCCTGCTCCCCATTAGTTGACTTTTCTAATTTAAAAGGACTCAGCATTTTAGCTTTTCTGTGTAGTAAGAATACTTCAGCTTCTTGGTAATTTTGGTTGTACTTTTTCCATCACCTTTTCCAGCTCTCTTTTTGGAGGTGGAATGGCCACATCAAAATCTTTTCTTCAGTGCTGTTGGGCACCAGTCCTGGAATGCTTTACCCCCAAAAGATTCAGCTGGCATCTAGTTTGTTGCCTGTTTTATACCCATTGAAGACAACTTTATTTGCCCATTATATTTTTATTCTATCTTTAGTAATTTTTATTTGTGCATTTTATATGCCTTGCTGTGTTTAATCTATAGATGTCATCAGGGCTTTTTTTGTAGAAAAAGCCCAGCATGAACGCATTAGCATAATAGGCCACACCCAAGAGCAGAAATCTATTAGCATATTAGACCACACCCCTGATAGCACAGCTCATTAGCGTATTAGGCCACACCCCTGTGTTACCAGAAGTGTGGTCATCCAGCTACACTCATCTTTTGCTGCTTATTCAGTTTACCTTGTTTATTGTCAAAGTCCAGGGCTTTTTGTGTATCAGGAACTCCTTTGCATGTTAGGCCACACACACCTAATGTAGCCAGTCCTAATGAGTTTCTGCTCTTGGGTGTGGTGTATTATGCTAATGAGTTCCTGCTGGGCGTGGCCAACTCGGGAGCCAGCCGGAACTCCATTCCCGTGCGTTCCTACCCCAAAATAGCCCTGGATGTCATATTTGACAAGCTTTGTTCCTTTTATATTTTCAGGTATATGGTGATGTTATATGTGTCTTCATCCTGTGCTGATTTTATGAGTAGCTATTGATTTTTGTGATTGCTTTTATAGTTGTTTACGTTAATTTTTACTCCAGTTTTGTATTGTTGTATGTTGCTTTAAGTAGTTCTCTGAAGAGTGGTAAAGAAATAAACAAGCAGCATAATTTGTAACAGGGCTTTGGTCAGTTTAGGTTTAGCGCAGTTGTTACTACTTTACTTTGAGATATCCAGAGCAGCTCTGTGGTTGTCGTCTGCCTCTCTCAGGTATACACTAGAATTTTTGAAGGTTTTCTTATAGATATCCCTATATATAAGATATAGATTTATAGATCTGTACTGAAGATAGAGATCCACCACCTTATTTTGTCCTTAGGACCTAGTTTTGGTCTCTGTATGGTAGGTATTTTTCATATGTGACAGCCACTGTATGAAAGCAAAGGGGGTTGGGTAAAAAAGATCAGCCAAGTAAATAGTACACATGTCCCTTGCTGGCTATTAGCCAGCATATAACCTCAGATGTAGTGGATCTCTGAATACCAAATGCTGGAGACTGCCACTGGATGAAGGCCATTGCCTTCTTGCACTGCTTTCATGCTTTTCAGAGGCATTTGGTTGGCCACTGTTGAAAATGGGAATGCTCAGTTAGATGGACCATAGATTATATATAGAATTTTATAGCTATTTTGTTATGGTTCTTCTTTTGGCTGTGAAGTACATGTAAAATGAAACTGATAAACTGAAATTTCCTTTCCCATAGAAATCAAAGATCCTTTCCACTGAATATGCATTTCTGTACATAACAATCAAATCTTAGTCTGTGAGCCCTGCCCCAAGGCTGAAGACTACCTAGTGTAGGCTGTTTTCACAATAACAATAACTTTTTGTGTTGTATGAATGCAGGCACTTTAATAAACTGGGATTCTTAACCATGGTTTAGTCCCTCTTTAAAATCCTAGTTTATGGGCAAGAAATAAACCTCAGTTTATTAAAGTGTTCAAATTTGGATGTCATGACAAATTGTGGTAAGAGCAAAGACTTGTTAGAATAGGAAGTCTACATTTGCAGTGTGGTGTGTGGTAGAAGGAGAGAAGGAGCACACAGATTTGAAAGCTTTCAGGCTCATTTGCCTTGTAAAGTAATTTTGATTTGTCGTGAGATTAGACAGCCTTTGAGTCAGATGCCTGTGGACCAAAGCTGTTCTTTATAGTTGTTGTATTTTACTTTTTAAACATAAACACATGGATTTTGAGACCTTGTAACTGTATGTGACTGAAAGTTTTTAATCTTTTAGCACTGGCAAAGATTAATAACGTTCTTGCAAATATACACAAGATGTTGCAAGTGGTATTTATAGCAGAAATCCAGGTCTGTAAGAACAGTCAAGACAAATAACTTGTACAGTTCAAAAAGTAATGTAAGTTATTGTGTTTTAAATAAGCATATCTAAGCAGTTTAATTACCAAATATGGTAGTGAAATAAATCTTCATGAACCAGAAGAAATGCAAAGTGAAACACATGGGAATGGGAAGAATTTTCCATAAGGGGAATGAGCAAAACTATATACTACATTGGCTCGATTGGCATCTTATTGGAGCTCATGATTATTACTAAACTTCAGAGAATGCCTGAACTTTACAGTTCTCATGGATGCAATTATGCAATGGCAGAAATTTCTCATATAGTTTCAGATCGCTTTTCCACCCTTACAAGATGACAGAGCACTGTATGTGTAAGTGCTATGTGAGATTGAGTTTGTGCATGCATTAGCAAAATTGGTTGGACTATGGACCTGAATTCCACTTGACAACAAATTGTTCTGGTTAGGGTTGCCAGCCCCAGGTTGCACCTGGAGGTCTCCCACTATTACAGTGGATCTCCAGATGACCATGATTAGTTCCCCTGGATAAAATGACTTGCCTTGGAGGGTGGACTGTATGGCATTATACCCTGCTGAGGTCCCTCCCCTCTCAGATTTCCAGGTATTTCTCAGCCCCGAGCTGGCAATGCTGTATAATTTTTGTGTAGTTCTTTCTGTAACTTATACCACAAGTGGGAGGAGCTGTCCCTTTAAAAACTCAGACTTTGAGACTATTGTGATACAATGCCTGTAGTTTGGGATTTAAATGTTAAAAAAGTCACATTCAGATCTGTGTCCATTTGTGCAACTTAGTGTCTGATGTTGAGTATATCACTGCCTTTCAGCCTTATTTAACCCTTAGAATTGTTGTCATGATAAAGTTATTTTATATTATCTATAGCTTCTAGGCTATAAATGTAGGATTTGCATGTGACTAGATACCTTCTAAAACTGCATGATGATAGCTTCTGTGTAACTTGCAATTCAGCAATTAGTCTTTATGTATCACAGTTCATGTATAAAACTATCTCTCCTGTAGGTGTTTTTTATTGAATTTGGCTCTTGACTGATGATGAAACAGAAAAGAATGGGGAAACCTATCAGAAGTCTTTGGAACTTTATTTTTCTACCATTCTTTCTCTTTTGGGATTTTGTAAAGTATTGAGTATACTTCCTGAATATCGTTTAACTGGGCAGTGTTCATGTTTGTGGTGGGGTGGGGGTGAATGTTGGATTTCTGAATTCATCCAGATGTAAAAATCATGGCAGTTTCCCTAGCTGTTAAATTAATGGAGTCCTTGAGCAGTTCTGTCTTATGTCCTGTGCTGTTTAACTTCTAGATGAAGATGGTGGGGAAAATCACCTGGAATTTGGCGCGTACTGTCACCAATATGCTGATGACACACAGGTCTCTGTTTTCCATCACATCCTGGAAGATAGTGGAAATACTTAACAGAGGACATGAAAGACAGAATGAGAGTTAAGATATTGAAACTTAATCTAGGCAAGAGGGAAGTGGTGTTGTTTGTGATAAAGCTGATACAGATATAAATGTAGAGCCTGTTCTGGACAGGGTTACATTTCCCTTGAAGTTGGGGATTTGCAGTTTGGGGATATTCCTATATGAGAAATCAGATAGCAGAAATTGTCAGAGGCACCTCTTTGAACTGAGGGTGATTCATGGACTATATCTGTTCTGAGGAACCTGGCCAGTGTCTTACATGCCTTGGTAACAAACTGGATTATAGCAACATACTGTACTTGGGGCTGCTGCCATTAAAGACAATGCAGAAGTTTCCTCTGGTACAAAATATATCACCCAGGATTCTAATAGGAAACCTATCACAATGGGTATATAAGATTGATTTAAAAAAATAAATAAAAATCATCTACTCTGACTTGCACTCTTCTACTCAGCCCAATTTCAACTTTAAAGGCCTAAAAGGGCTTTAAAGGGCTACCTTTACCTGTATATGCCTACCCAGGTTTTAACATCAACAGAGGAGGCCATCCAACAGATGAGGCCTTCCTATCAGGATACATCTCTTTTGAGGTCCCTTTCATCTTGGTGGTGAGAATAGTGCTGCCTGTGCAGGCCTTTGGAAAATTGTGCTGTTGTTGTTTAATTCTGCAAAGTGTTTGAATGATTGAATAGCTATTTAACAAGACAATGCTGGAAATCCTGAAATTGTTTTAGTATTGTTTTATTGTAGTTATGAAGTATTGTGAGTTTTAATGTTTTCCACTGAGCCACCTTTAGTACCTTCAAGTAGAAAAGGCATCATATAAGTTAGCTATCTTGAACCGGTAAGTGGCTTTGCACTCTAACTCTGGAATTGTACCCACACGTACAAGGAATAAGTCCTGTTGGAGTAAACACAAGAACACTGGTTAAAAGTTGTTTTATATAAAAACAGCAGCAGATCAGGAGCAATGGCTACATACAGTGAAAGATCCAGTTTGTGGTGATTTTTTTTGGATCCCTCTTTAGATGTCCAAAGACAAAAAATCGGTGCAGTTCCAAACAGCACCTGATTGCATCCATTGATTCATAGTTAAATCTATTAAGGTTTAGATCTGTTGAACTTCCCATAGCATGTACAAGATCTTGACTGTCAAAGACAATTGTAATTAGTACTGAAGTAAGGTGAGCCATGTTTGGTGTCTTGTTATTACAGCAGGTGTTGAAATAGTTGTAGTAATTGCCCCTTTCTTGCATTTACCTTTCTCAGTTTTTCTAGTTTGAAATCTAGAGTTCTCAGGGCCTCTGGGTAAAAAAACACAATTCTGAATTTAGAATTCAGATTTGTGTAATTTCTAGTTATGACAGTTCTCAGGGCCTGCCTCTCCAGGCTGCCCTTCTCTTTTGCTCCTCACAGCAACAGAAAATTTCCAGGTCCTCAGTTGTAAAGTAAAAGGTAGTTGTGCCACATGACGTTTTAGTCTTTACATCTGTACATTGATGCAAAAGAGTTCTTATGTGTTGCTCTTCTTCCTAATACAGTAGTATTACTGAATACTGGGACAATCTCAGAAAAGAAATGGACTAATACACTGTAGTGCAAATGCTTAAATATAGACTAATTTATTGTGGTATGAGCTTTCATAGGCAAAAGATACTTTGTTAGTGGCAAAACAAATAATGCATTCAATTTTAATACAATAGGCTTTCCCTCCTCTGTTTCAGGTCCAGTGCAGAATCAGATGCAGTTTCCCTCTCTGTATGGCTCATATCCTCAAAACTATGGTATTCCTTCTGGACACTACTCAGAAATGCCCAACAAAGCTATCTCTTCAGAGCTGGATAACCACTATCGTGCCGATTATTACTCTTCCCACTACTCAGTACCAGCACAAAATGTAATTACGTCTTCTGTGGCTCCCAATGTGGCAAGCCCACAGGGATTACAACACTTGTACAGTAGGGTTCCTCATACAGTGGAATCATCAGGACCCATCCAAGGAATGGTTTCTTTTGCATCTCATTTACATACCAGCGTTTCACAGTCATATTCTTCATTTGTTAGCCCCTACAGTTCTTCAGCCTTGCACTCTGCCAGCTCTTCTGTTCCGTCTCAGGGATTTGTTGCTCCTTCTGGTCACTATGCTATGCCCTCTGTCTCCAGTGCTGCTTATCCTAATGTTTCGTATCCTCCTGTGTCCATTGGCACTCCATATGGACAAGTGCCTACCTCTCACAGTGTACCAGCTCTTGGACATTCTAAAGAGGCAAATGCCTACTCTAGTCAAAGCAGAACAATACCTGCAGTGCAACAGAAAGTTCCTTTGGGATATAATTCTGCATCATGGTCTGCTCCAGAACTCCAGTCAACTGAAGGGGCTCGTGGTGGAAGTTTTGCAGGATCCTTATCTAGATTAGTCAATTCGATGAGTACAGGTACAGTACCACAGTAAAGGCCAAGATTATACATGGCAATTGTAGCCATATTTTTAACTCTTGTGTCTCCCTTGATCACATTTAAGTGATTGTGTATGGCTGAGTTCAGACTGGCAATTTGCCCCGCTATAGCTACATTTAAGCCACGTTTCCCAAGTGGATTAAAGGGGGCGTTCACACAGGCACATCTGCCTGGTGTTCCCCACCTGTAGGCAACCTGTGTTGTTCCGCTTTGCTCCCGGGATTAAAAGATACCTGTTGAAAGTGGTAGCAAATCCCAGAGAGTGCCTTTATCCCGCTGCATTTCACTTCCGGGAAGTGTGAACGCTCAGCCAAAAAGCTGGGAGCAACCCACGTTGCACATAAGCCAACAGTGATATGATTGCCTGTGCTCTGCTCTACCACCCAATGCGGTGCTGGCGCAACGGGATTATGTGTTCATGTGTGTATGAGTGCATGAGCGCTCATACACACATGCACACATAGCCGGTTTGCCAGGAAAAAGCCATTTACAGCCGTGCCTCCAGGCCAGCAGTCTGAACATTCCCGCACGCCTCCTCCCGGTATGCTCCCGCATTGGTCGGTGCAGTGTGACCAGGAAAACCTGGAACAGTTTGGTCCAGGGCTTTTTTGCCATGACTGGCTCCCGCTTCAAACTGCCAGTCTGAACTCAGCCTATGTGTGTTTTCTACTTGCATTTGTGTAAAAGGAGCTAATTTCTGCCTTACATTGTTTCTTTCCACTACTTAAAGCATGCACTTAATTTGTTTTTCACTCAGGTCAGTTCAGTATGAGCCAGCAGGGTGCAAAAGTGCTTGAAGTAGTGAAATGCAGTTAGTTAAGGCATGGTGGGACTAGCTTCTTTGTCCCATCCACACCTTTGGTTAGAAAGTAGACCCATCCCTTGATTTTAGAAATGGGCAAATGGGAATAAATGTGGCTGTTGTGGGTATGGGAGGTTAGTAGAATACTTCATGGATGCCACTCTCTCACACTCCCCCCCATTGATGCTGCCATTCTTTGCGACAGCTTAATGTTATCTGAAACCCCTCAGTGTAATAGGCCTATTCTTGGGCAGTTAGGGAACTGATCATAGTTTACTGGTAGAGCACATTTGTGCATAAAGTTCCAAGTTTGATTCCGGGCATTTCTCCTGTGAGTATGCTAGGCAGCTGTATTCAGAGTCCTCTATCTGAGATGTTGCTGCCAGTTGCAGCAGACATTACTAGTCATGGTCCATATTGGTGTAAGGCAGTTGCAAATGTTTTTACAATGTGAAGCAAATCAAGTTCGAATGTGTTACATGTGACTATTTCCAGTGAGTTTTGAGAAATGTGCCAAAAACTACATTTAAGGAAAACAACTTGGGATAACCTGAGCGTTTTCATAGACAGTGGGAGCTTACAGTGCAATTCCTGTCTTGAATGCAGTCTTGAGTGATTAACTAATCAAACTCTTTAGGACAAGCTAATAGATAATGTTGGGTCTGATTTTATCCTTAATTTTTTAATCTCAGGTTAATTAGTGTGTTTTTGTTAGCAGAGATAGTTCTTCCTGTGTTGCAGATGGCTCCACTGATTATCCATTTTTATCATTGTTCCACTACTATGTGTCCTATACCTTTTTGCTCATAGAAGTAACAATCTGCAATTTCCCCTTTAAATGAAATGCTAATCCCCTTCCCTGTTATCTAAGATATAAGCAGAATGTGTTAAATGTGTAAAATTAATGGAAAATTTTGAAGCCACAAGGGAAAAACACAGCTGTGGGGAAAAATGGAAATATTTGCAATTACTTTGCTAGCCCCCAAATTTTTCCAGTTTTTCACATTGGAAGATTTGAGGGATAGCAAAATAATTGCATATATTTCAGTTTCCCATTGGGAAAAACTGAAAAGATCCTTAGACCTTGTTGTATATTTGGAATGAAAGAAATGCTTTGAAAGAGTTTTTTTCACTCAAAAAGAGAAAATATTTTATGGGAGGTTTTTGAGTATTCTCCGAATGTCCCAATTTTTCCATTAGAAGAATTTTAAAAATTCTCAGACTTTTCATACTGTACATTTTGAGTGTAAAAAGAAACATTTTAATCATTCTAAAAGAGAAAATATTTCACATCCCTGCTTGCTATAGAAGAATGTTCTGGTTTTTGTAGTGCAGAATAGCTTTTGGGGCCTAGTTTCAGGCATATTTTCAAGATTGTCTGCTGCCATGTAATCTAGCATTATACACTTGGAGAACAGTGTGCACGGAAAGCTTTGGGACTGTAATGTCATGATTGCCTGAAGTATATAGGGATCCAGCCCAGTTTTTTGACGCAGGTCGAATCTGCATTTGTCTTTCCCACGGGTGTCCCAACCTTCTGACTCTGTCTTCAAAAAAACTGTCTACATTTGCTTTTGTTTTCACACTTCAACAGTGCTAGCAGTTTCGGTTTCGGCGTCGCGAATGGCGGCCGCTTCTCGGGACGCTCCCGGAGGCGGTTAGCCCACGCGCAGTTAGGGGGGGTCTTCGCATGTGCGAAAGACCCTAGTGAGCCTTAGGCAAAGGCTCCGAACCGGGGCGCTTGGGGAGTAGCCTCTTTGCCGGCAGACAGCCGGGAAATTGAGGCTTTCTCCCCGCCCCAATCGGCCCCGCTGCGGCGTGCCCGTAATGGGACTTAGCGGCGCCACCGATTTCCAGGAGTGAAGACAGCGCTATGGTTTAAAATAAAAAGAAGAAGTAGCATCGAATCGTGAGTTGAAGATCTATTTTGAAGCGTAAATTGGAGCCCCCCTGCATGCGTATAAGCATTGGGAGGAGGGAGGAGTTCCCACCCCCTTTGAGAAACAAGATCTACAAAGGGAGCGCGAAGGGGGGCTGAGAGAAAAAAAGTGTTGGTGAAAGTACCGTTGGGGTTGCATGGAAGACTGCGATCATCTTAGCTTCCTGGGGGATGCGGCACGAACTTTCTAAAAGTAAACAAAAAAACAAAATGTCGATAATGGAAAAAGTCCTGCAGACACCGGAAGAGAAGAGAGGAGGGACTTCCGGTCCAGACAGCCCCCCCAAGAGCTTGCTGTCAATCAACAGGAAAAGGAGATGCTGTGTCCCCTGCTGGAACAATTGCAGAAAATCAACGAAACTCTGTTTAAAATGGATAGTGTTCTCATCAGTCGACAGAAACAGATATCGGAAACAACTAGAAAGATGATGGAGATCGAACAGAAATCGAATCTGATTCTTGGTTTCCAGGGCGTTAATGAAGAAGAGAAAGAAGATCTCGGATTCACCTTGACAAATGTCTTGGCACCCCTAACTGGCAGTGAAGCGATAAAATTAAAAGAAGAGGTGGATGAGGCTCCCAAAGCCTATTCCGCTTTTATAAAAGAGAATATTCTGCCAGTAGAAGGGGATGTTGAGCATAGCAAGCGACAAACTGGAGATCTAATCTCATCTGAAGAGTTTATGGAGCCCTGGAAGCTTGAAGGCCAGAAGTTTAAGGAAAAAGAGAAAAGAAAGAAGAAGGATTTCATCTTCAAAATACAGAAACTTCTGAAGAGACACGCCAGCAGGGAGGAAGATGCAGTATTCAAAACTGGGACAAGTGAAGAAGACAGCAGCCCAGGGGAAAGTGGTGATGGAACGGAAGACTTCAAAGTTAAAATGGACTCAATCCATAATTGGAAGAGATTTAAAAAGAAGATACTTTGAGGACTGTTCGTGTAACATCTGGAAGGAGCTGTTTAATTACTAACCCCAATGGACTTTACTAACTGCATTAACAGAGTGACCTTGGACTTTGCAATAGTTAAAAAGAAGATCTTCTAACCATGATAGATGCCAAAATTGGTATTGGTTATTAACCTAAACTAACCCTCACTAACAGGAAAAATTTCACTCCATCTTTTTCTTTCTCCATCTGTCTACCCTTCCCGTTTCTTATAAAAAGAATAAAATTCTCTCTTTTTTAAGAGAGTTTTACAAAAAAAAAAAAAAAACAAACAGTGCTAGCATACTTTTGCATTTCTGCCTATGTTTATCATCCTTGCGTGGTGCTTCCACTGTCATTGTGCCTCCACACTTTTTTAAATAAATCTTCTCCAAACAACTCTTCAAACAGGCATAGAGAAAGATGGCATCACAGCAGCACGAAACTGATTTAAAAATGCAAATGCAGATTCAACCTCAGTCTCACCCAAGTAACCTTATCCACTGTCCCAAGTGGTTTTTGTACATGCAACAATCATGATTCCCCAGCATAACCTTTTTGAATGGCCAAGTGGCCCCTCTTTCTTGTTTTCACCAGCACAAAAACCTGGCTGGATCCAGCTCCTGGGAATTATGTATGTATTAAACTATCTGTGCTGGTACCTAACCAGGTACATAGGTAATCCAGGCAGGCCCCATTTATATTATGATGGTTCTTTAATATAAGATACGTTTTGTTGTGGTGCTGCTGTTATAAATGCTAACAGTGAAAAATTCACTTTTTAACAGTATAAATGTATGCGTAAGAAATTAATTTCTGTTCCTCAGTCTAGCCTAATGAAACTGTTACACAACTATTCATCAATGTTCTCGTTGCTTATGTTGTGCATTTTTCACTTTTTGGTTGATATTGCAGGACCACCACATCCTGTAAACCAGAGCGTTCAACTTACAAGGCCTGCCCAAGGAACTTCTTCAACTGTGACTTCTTCAGAAAGAACACCTGGTATAGAGAAAACAACAAAGCCTACCATTGCCTCCTCCATCACACAACCATCAGAGTCATTACTACATGAAGGTATTAAAAAGTAGAAGAGTTAAAAAAAAACCCAACTTCTCATGCACTTCAGTATTACCTTTAAACTTAAAGCTAGGGACTTTTAAAATTTTTCTTCTAAGCACGGGGTCCCTTTCATGTTTTTTGGTATTTTATTCTGATGAGTAAATCCTTAATTTGTCACTTTTTTTTTCATTATGACAAAGGACTTGTTTTACTGGATTCTGTTCATGAACTAGTTAACCTACAGTGCATGTGTGTAAGCAATTATCACACACACACACACACAAGGCTGCTTTTGACAGCACCTTTGCTTTCACATCAAGGTGACTGGACTTCATTTGTATAATTGAAAAAGAACAGTGTAGCATAATCTCCTTATTTTGTCTTGTCAGATTGGTACCATGGGGCTTAGATTTCCCAGTATGATCTTTTGCAAGTCTAATACTTTTCTTTCAGAAATAAGTAGCTCTGGTTCAATATGGACTGTTATATGGTGATCCTTTGCACTAAAATGCCATTAAAGACCTTCTCCTTGTTTCTGTAAGGAGAACCAAACCCCCAAAACCAAGAATCTGAACTTTGGGATTTGTGTGGATCACTGCCATTTGTAGATATGATGTATCCTGCAGTCTGGGGTTTGTAGCCCTTCTGCCACTGCTTCTGAAAGGTAGTCATATTTTAGCAAATTTCTTGAGGACAGGTTATTTTATAGTTGACAGATAGTCACAAAGGTTGTTGCCCGACAGGTCCTTCATTCCTAGCAGACATGCTGTTGACATATGTTGGAGTGGAAGTAGTCTGGCAGATATATTGGTCCAAACTATTTAAGATTTAAGAAGTCATAATCAGTACCTTAAATGGCAACTGAAAGATAATAGAGGGCCAGTACAGATGCTGGAGTAGTGGTACAATGTGTTTTTGGTGACTCACTCCATCAGCAAGCCATAGTTTTCTGTATCAGTTAAAGCTTGAATAATCATCAAGGGTAGTAAGGATATTGTAAATTTGTTATTTATAGTCAGTGGTGGCTTACAACAAAATGGGAGATAAAAAGCTGCAGCTTTCTAAGCAGGGAGGTGATAGTACTCAATGTTGCCTCTCATCATCTGGGATCACAGAATCCAGGATGTCAAACCTGAGTGACTTGGGTGGAGGGAAATGAACCTCCACTGATGTCTGGCACTAGGCAGACATCAAGAACTGTTTAGTGTCTTGTTCCCTGAATGAGTTATTATTGGCTGTAGCCAGATCGACTTTTGGGACATGATTGAACCTCTGGTTCTGACTGTTTTCAGAGTTTTGATCCCCAAGGGAACATAATCTGAATAATCATGTGGGCAAAATAGGTCCCAAAGTGATCCTTCTGTGTTAACAATGGCTTGATTTTTTTTAGATAGATATGACTGTGGTTTATAATTCAACACTTGTTCCAATGGATGCCTGAGGTTTTGCAGCTTCCGTGGCAATGTCATTTATGTCTTATGTGTGGCAAGATTAAGATAATGCTGTAAATAATTTAGATATAAGTTAACAGTTAATTTTTAAAGTATATGCTACAAGATCTGTATTCGCCATCTGAGTTGATTGGTATAGATCAAACCATGACTGGAACCATCAGAAACAAATAATGAGAAAACCTGCAGTCTGTGGTTTGGATTGTAAATCGCCCAACACCCCCAGGAATACACTAATCTGCTTGATCACATTATTTACCTCCTCAAAACACTATGATAATATCACCAGTTAATGAAATTGAACTGTCACATTTGATCACAAAAGTTTTCTTCTAAATAATCACTTATTAATCTAATGTTTCCAATTGTGGTTTGATCTGTCAAATGCATTCTATCACTTGCAGATTAGTGTGATATATACTGAATATTTTTTGAAATTAAGTAGATATTTACTTCCATCCTCTCATGGTGAGTCCCGAGTGACGTTTCTTAATGATATGTAAACATTCTAGCAAATGTTGGATTCTCTTTGTCTAGATAAGGGTTCTAGTAGAAATAAGGAGAAAATTAAGAGATTGGTGGATTCTTTTATTTCCACATCTTTATTTTACTGAAAGCCTGCAGTCTGTGGTTTGGATTGTAAATTGCCCAGCACCTCCAGGTGTACGCTATTCTGCATGATCATATTATTTGAAAGCAAGTTTCACTGAATTCAGTGGTGCCTACTCCCCTTTACTTGTGTATGAGATCATGTTCTTCACTCTGCCTCACATTCATGGAAAAGAAGGGAAAGCCTAATTTAATTGATGGAAGCAAAGGTACAGAAGTTGTTCTTGTTCTTTTCCTGCTCAGAGAGAATGTGCCGTAGGTGTGAACATCACAGTACTGCACAGATATATGATGATAAGCCCCAATGAACTTGGTTACAGTTCAATCCAATGCATGTCTGTTTGAAAGCAAATCCTGCCAAGTCTCTCTGTCTGCACAATTCTGGCTCTCTCCTCCCAGGCAGGAATATGTGCTGTCTGTGGTGAAGCTTCATTGCCTCAAACACAATACAGTATAAGAGATGCCTGATAGGTTAGGTTTTCAAGGTACCTCTGGTGATGGTCTTTATTTTAAATTTCTCTTCAGCTTACATGCTTCTCAACACTGACTGATAATGTTGATATTGATGATCACTGTTTTTTGGAACCTAATTTTTAAAAGATGCATGTTATGACTGATCTACATAATATAATATAACAGGTAAAAGAGTGCCTAAAAGTAGTGCCTTCACATATTGTGACTTCTACATGTCCATTCAGACTTAGACTGATATGCTGCAGAGGTAGAAAAGTATTTGTTGAATATATGTATGTTTGTACAGTCTCTGCTAAGCACTGTCTGAACTGCAACAAGAACTCTTTAATTGATCTCAGAGTTCTTGTATGATAGAAAATTTAACTGCCATATCAAAATCTGGAGTCGTCATGAGTGTATTTCAGATCAAGAGAAATGCAGAATAGAGAAATGTTTGTTGTTTCATCATAATAGCCACACAAGAGCGTGTTCCAAAAACATGAATGTTTCTTCGTATTTATAAATGTTATACTTCATTGTCGTGGTTAGGAAGTTATGTGTGGAGAGAGCTTTTCCTTTCTGCAGTTGACATAACCCCATGTGTTTTCCTTTGCTTAATCGCAACCTGAGGGTAGAGGACTGTTGATATATAATGATGTCCTTAGTTGTTGACACAATGTGGGTGAATTATGGACAAGTAACATTTTGTACTCATTTCATGCATGACTAGCTTATTTCCAAAGTTCTGTCACTTTGGAAATTGGTAAAGACGTTGAAGTTGCATACCAAAGGACATGGAAAGGGTTGCATAGTGAAATGTGTATCTGTTCCCGTGATACTTGTGAAATCCTAAAAAAAAAAAACACCCTTTTGCAAATGTGCTCCACTGAGTTGTTTAGTTATACTAACTTTGTTTGTCTGCCACTAATATTTAACCAAATCGCGCTACTGAAAATTGCCAGCTAAACTGCTTTAAAGAGATACTTTCCTAGTATTTGGGTAATTTGCCCACTTTTCATGTTAAGATGTCCTTTACAATGCTTGGTTTTGCTCTCTCTCTTAATGCTCTGTGTTGTGTTGTGCTTTCAATTTCTTACCTTTCCTGATGGTTTGATTCTTGTGTTTGTGCTTTCCACTTTACAGGCATGCAGTATGGTGGATATGTTAATAATCAAGCTAGCTCTCCAGCAACTCCCTTGTCATCAAGTACAGATGATGAGGAAGAGGATGAGGAGGATGAGGAAGCAGGTCTGCTTTAGCTTTGCACTAGTATTTCTCACATTTCATGCCCATTTTTGATTACCCTAATAATTGAAGAAGTCAGAAATTCTGTTTTATATAGGATCAAAGATAGAGATCAGTAATTAAAAAAACACACCCTTCAGTAAGCATTTCACTTAGAATCAAATGCATGGAAGCGCATACTGAATGATCAGTTGGGCTTTTTAAAAAAGAGTTATCAGGGCTTCCGGTAAAGTTCTGTGGTGTCTTTGCAGCATTTCTCATGTTAGAAATAACATGATCTTTTTTTGACCTCATCATAAACACAGATTGCTTTCTTTGCAGTTAAATGTCATATTTTGGTACTTTGCAGGTATGAGAAGGTTATCCGTAAATAACTGCAGTCCTAAGCAGAATTAAACTCTTCTAAGCCCATTGATTTCAGTGAGCTTTAGAAAGGTGGAATTCTGTGTAGGATTACACTGACTGAATATACAGGTATCTTCTGAGACCCACAAACTTCTGTGGCAACTTGCATTTTTTTACATTTTATTGTGCAGATAAACATATGCATGTGATAACTTATCTTCATGGTAATATATTTGCCAGTCTGTTTCAGTTGGCTTTATTCATTTTTTCCATGAGTATTATTATTCAGTGGACACATTATTTTAGTTTAAGATTAGGCAGATTTCAAAAACAGAGTCTAGCACATATGACTAAAGTCCAACTGCTACAATTAAGTACATTCTTAAGTTGTGGTATGTAGACAGAGTATTTTTTAAATTAAGATTTAGAATGACACATTTACCATTTATTTAAAACTATTTGTTGCTATATTAATGAAGAATTAATTGTGCTCTTATGCTGCTTGTGCTCTTATGCATTCCCCCAGGTGCTGCATGGGAATGTTGCCAACTTGGCATGCATAGATATGCCCTCAGGGGTGTGTTAGTGTTTTTGTGACTTTTCTTCTTTTTGTTAATTTTGTCCCAAATGCTATTTCTCTTATGCCTTTTAACATTATTCTGCTCAAATTTGTTCTTCATTCCAGTCAAGTAAAATGAAAGTTATCCTCATTTCATTCTTTCTCTATTTTTTTGTGTTATACCAGATATCAGCATAATTCAAAGCTGTCATTGAAGCATCTTAATATGGTTAGAAATGTTTTGTTGAAATGCATATCATCATATTACTTAGCTTGTGCAGCTTATCCATCCCTGTCAAATCCATTGCAAAAATATATCTGAGAATTCAGCACTTTATTTCACTGCCTTACTGCTAGGAATTTGACAATCTGTTTCAATATTGGAGGAAATTATAATTACATCTTTAAAAATTAATTCTTTGACCTCTCGTTTTCCTCAGCATTCATAGAGTCCTTTGGGGAACAGTTAAGTTTTTAAAAAGTAAATGAATTAGTGATGTGATAGCCAAAATTTAATTTTGATAATCTCTTGAAGTACTTTTAAATGTGAGATTTGAATGTTGATTGATTTTTTAAATAAAATTGAAACATGGGGGCTCAGCTGGAAATACTTGTTCAAGTTCTGGAGGTAAACCAAGTTGACAAGTGGCAGGTAGCATCTGTGCTGTTCCGAATTACCTTAAACTTGCTGTGAGATTTTTAAACCATGTAGAAAACATAAGAATCTTCTCCAAATGATTGGCTTGACTTTGGAATAGAAAATGGGAGTCAAACTATTTACTTCTTTTTTGCTACTCAAAAAGTTTGCAAGGACTTCCCCCCACAAAGAAATACCTTAATTTGGAAGTTACATCTTTTATATAGTTAACTCATGCTTTGAATGCCATATTATGAAACATTTCAGTAGGTTTTCATTCAGTCTGTGCTATCTCAGTTGTGTCAGCAAACTGTGCTAAGAAGCATCTTAGAAACAGCAGAGTGCTGGCCATGATATGGCCTAGCTACTGCCATTAGTCTATTTATCTGCTATGGGACACCTTTAAGGAGCAAAAAAGGTCACGCTTTGGTGGGAATGACGGGGTGTAAATCGAACTAATAAAATAAAATTAATTAATTAAAATTGGGTATGGTAAGGGTCTGTCATTTTTAGTTTTAAAGCAGGCCTGGAATAATACACAGAGATAGTTGACAAAGCATCTAAAGATTTCAGTCTGGTCCATAAAAGTTTGATACAGTTTTTTGAAACCTCCTTATTAAAGTATTTTCAGAACTTTGTTGGTATTAACAGGAAATGTGACACTTTACCTAGACTTGTTGCCATCTTAAGTAGGCTAACTTTAACTAGGCAGTACCTTTAAAAATTGACTTTAAATTTTAATGCATCAAAATTCATTTGTTCAGTTAGATAAAACAGATCTTGGAACTTTAGAATCCTTCCAAAATAAATTAAAATATGAAGTGCACATATTTTGAGTACTGGATTATCTTTAGTCTGAAAAGGGTAGCCTACCATAGTGAGTGTTGTAAAGTAAACAAAACCAAAATAAGCAAATAGAATGCAAATTATATCTTATTTGTAATATATAATGGTTATGTAGGGTTAGTACAAATAGAAATAATATTAAAGAAAAGTGGAAATGTGTGTTGCTGAAGGACGTTGTTCAGTCTGAATTAAAGAGAGCAGACTAGGGCTGTGATCACACACATTAAGTAATCCACTTTCTGTCAACTTTCAAATTGGATTTTGCCAGTTCACACAGTAAAATCCAGTTGGAAAGTGCTTTGAAAGTGGATTAAAAGTAGATTATTTAATGTGTGTGATTGTAGCCTAGGATAGGAAGGAAAACAGTTCTCACCAAGAGGTGCCTGGTAGTCAGTGCTTGGGGCATCCCTCTTCTCTTGTCCCAGTGACCTTAGCCCAAGTCTTTCTCACTTTTCAGAATGTATGAGTGATGTGCATTTGTTCCTGTTTGCAGACTCTTTCCTCTGGCTTTGAAGTACTTGTGAGGGAAACCATGATATCGAGTAGTTTCAAATGGTTAATGTGTAAATAATCTGTTTTCACTAACTTCTTTTCAAGCTGCTATTTTTTCATCAGTTTTTCTCATTGGTAATTCTTTTTTTAAAACTAGTTTTGTAGGCACAGGATCTTGTTTTGTATTCTTGTTATATAGCACTTTTATTTTCTAACGGGTTCCTTATTCTTTCTGACATGGTATTGTTAAAACAGTGGATGGCATGCAAGTGAATAAATGTGTCCTCCTTTGGTTTCTTCCCCTAGCTATTGACAGCTCTTCCACTACTAGTAGTGCATCTCCTGTTCCCAACAATTATGATAACCTTGAAGGAGGTGGCTGTCCAGGTAAATTCTTTCTGTTTAATGTTTTACTATTAATATGTAAAAATGGATGTTTTGTCCAACTTCAGATGTGTAATTGAGTTTAACTTGAGATTCAGATCATGGGTTGTTGTTTTTTTTAAAGTAATCAGTTTGGCTTTTTAGGTACTGAGTTAAATAATACTGAGTTCCCTAACTGAATGAGTTCCCTAAAGTTTATTTATTGTATTTTTATACTATTTTATCTGGTGTATTTTATATGTTTGCTGCCTTGAGTCCCGTTCAGGGGAGAGGGATTGGGAAATAAATTTGATAAATAAAATAAAGAAACAAATACTGTGTTGGTCTGAAGCAGCAGAACAAAGTCTGCGTCCAGTGGCACCTTTAACACCAGTTTTATTCTGGGTATAAGCTTCTGTGGGCACACATACTTGACATATCTGAAGAAGTGCATGTGCACACAAAAGTTAATTTTCAAATAAGTTATTAATACAGCATTATAAATATGGCACTCTCAAATCATTTTTTTTCCTTTCATCTATGTAACATACAGCTTTATATCCTGTATTACAGCTCTGCAGAGCTTACTGATTAATTCTGCTGAATGCTATTCAGATGCAGTTCTGCATGCAGTTATGAGATGGCCCTATTGAACTTGCTACCATGCAGTACTCCGCTTAGTAAACATACATTGTGGCTAGTCAGCCATGGGGTATTTAATGGGAGCTGAATGTTACATATATCCCTTTGTAAAATAAGTTTCTCTTTACATACCATTTTAAATTGTCATCTTGCTATCTGTCCAAACCCTGTGTTTATGTGCATCATTTCATTTTTGTCTCTGTTATCCTCCTATTGATATTTAATGTTTCCCATTTTATAATGTAAAGAACTGCAGGACTAGGATTTTTTTCCTGAGCGAAAGTTGATTAGGTGAAACTACATATGTGGCATCCATCCTTGTATTGGTGTAGAACATGGCAGGGGGCAGGCGAGGTTGAGGTAGTATCATGAAATAGCCAGGCTGTGTTTTGAATGAAAATGCTAGTCTGGTATCTGGTGAATGGAGCATCCAAGTAAGTTTTCCATAAAAGGAGGATGTGAAACTATGGAAGAAATGTGGGTCAGTGGCAGTGAGCAACAGAGTAAGACTTTATCTAAGGAACAGACAAAAGAAGTCTCTGTCATTCATATTGACTTTTAAGTCACTTGAAGAATGCCTCATTTTCAGCAATATTTCAAGGTACAGAAATATGTGAGAACAGGTTTTTGGGGTAGGGTGACTGCTGCCTGATGGTCCTTCTGTTCCTTGACACTCAGGGGGAGTGTGGGGACAGGACTTTATCTGCTTCTGTTTGGGGCACTTGCTTTTTTCAAGGGTCAATGTTTTGGTGTTGACCTTCAAGGCTCTTAGCAATCATGGACCCACGTACCTTTGGGACCGCCTCTCTCAATATGTCCCTGGAAGAGCGTTACGCTCTAGCAATAAGAACCTGCTTGTGGTCCCTGGCCCAAGAGAGGTGTGACTGTCCTCAGCCAGGGCCTTTTCAGCCCTGGCTCCTTCCTGATGGAACTCTCTGCCTGAAAATATACAGGCCCTACGGGATTTACTACCTTTCCGCAAAGGCCTGCAAGGCAAAGATGTTCTTCCAGGCCTTCAGTTGAGGACAGCAATGGTTGGCACTCTTATACCCTCCTTCCCAGTCCTCTACACCCCTTCAGTCAGGGGGCTGGTGGGAACAGAAATTTTTCTCTATCTTAAATAATGAAGTTGTATGGTTTGAAGTATATTGCATTTAATATATTTTAATTGTTATTTAATGAAGTATCACTATATTTACTTGATGCAAGCTGCCCTGAGCCCTGCTTGCAGGGTAGGGCAGCCTAGCAAGTTGAATTTAATAAATAAATAAATAAAATTAGACATCGATCTTTTTAGACACACGCTCCACGACAAGTAGTCCAGCTCCTGTTTCTTCAGTTTCCCAGATGTCTAAACCCTCTAAACCTTTTGGCTATGGGTACCCTACTCTCCAACCTGGATATCAGAATGTAACACCCCCACCTGCCATGCAACCAAATAGCTCTGGATATATTTCTGGATTTCCTCAGTACCCACAGGTTAGTGATTGGAAGATCCTCATATAAAACATATGTTTGTTTGATGTCATTTTTGATAAAATGAAGTGAATGCAGAGATATAACATGCTGCTAAGCAAGTACCAGGATTGGAATTCTAATGCTTTGATTTCAAAATAGATTCTTTATACTTCAGTTGAAAGAAAAGGCATATCAAACAAAATCTGTATTGAATATTTTGATTC
Source organism: Gekko gecko (assembly GCA_029375565.1). Lineage (NCBI taxonomy): Eukaryota > Metazoa > Chordata > Lepidosauria > Squamata > Gekkonidae > Gekko > Gekko gecko. The sequence continues at coordinate 92,573,776 of JAPDNY010000010.1, read as the reverse complement.
TCCAAGTAATGGGGGCTTCCGAACAGTTTTCAGGGTCAGTTGCATTCAGTAGACAGCATGCAAATTGTTAGGCTGACATCTTGAAATACTGTTAAAAAGGAATGATTAGAGTTGCAGCCTGTACAGACAGTGCTAGCCCCTAGCCAGAACCTGGGCATTCCTCAAGGTCAGCCAGGCAAAGCCTAGCTGCTTTTTCTATCCATACTTCTAACATCTCACGTGGCAAAGAACCATGCCCACTGTTCTGAACGTCTCAAAGTGTGGCTTGCAGAGGAACCTTTTCACAAACTATCAAGCTGGGAAGTTTTAAGGTGCTCCCTGTGTACAGATGAAGGCCTGCCTAACCAGGGTTACAGTGCAAAGCTGTTTTTCCATACTATTCATAGCAAATATAGCTCAGTCAATGTTTATATATTTAGAGAGGATAATATTTTGTTACTTAACTTGGCAGTGAATTAGCACAGATATGTGGATTGATATCTTAATGATAATAACAGTCTGGCTTAGAACAAATTCTAAATTATACTAATTTTTAAAAGCAAACTTGTACATTTCAAATCATTAGATGTGAAAACTATGTTCATCTAATTACATTTATTTAAATTCATTCACTAGATTCTTATAATTGTTCATTCATCTTCTCAGCATTTCAAACATATTGCATTAGTAGTGTCTGCACTTTTTTTTTGAGGCAGTGATGTGAAAATAAAATACATGTTGGTGATGTTCCACTTTTAATGGATTATATGAGCCAAGGTAGGGTATGTTATACTTTCCCATCTTCGTTAGACCACCCTGTCACATAAGTTTACCACTCCATAGCCCATCTTGCCTAGAATATTGTTTCAGCATAGGCTATGAGTTAGCTTGTGGTAAGGCAGTAAAAAGGGTTTTCTATCAGTGACTACCCATATGACCAGGAAGATGTAAAATATTCAAAACTATTTAATTACTCAGAGTATTGATGGATCTTGCTCTGTTGGAAAGAAGAGATTTCTTTGTGTTTAAAAACCTTTCTTTCTAAGGGTAAAAGGTATACAGGAAACCTACAAATAAACCAAACATCTAAGAGCTACATTTCTAAGCTGCCTACAGTTCAAGTCATGGCTGCACACTACACACAGACAATGGAGGAACTGTCCTTCTTGACCCCTAGAAAGGAAGTCACCTGAAACAAACAACCCATCTGTATCACAATAGAAGTTACTTTTCCCGGGCTCATATTCCATTGGCTCTGTCTCAGTTATCCCTTCCAGGTCATTCTAGACAATAGCAATACTAGGTAAACAAGTTAACCCTATAATGACTGGATTGTCAGACCTTGTAAACACATACATTTCCAACAGTGACATTTGTGCCAGCTTTCATAGAATCATAGAGTTGGAAGGGGAACCTCCAGGGTCATCTAGTCCAACTGCCTGCACAATGCAGGAAATTCAGAAATACCTCCCCCTCCATATAGGTACATCACAGAACAAATGGCAGTGACTCTGTGAGGAGTCCATGTCTCTCTGTGCTTGGGTGAAATGTACTTTAGGAACAAGTTTAGGAAAGGAGGAGATGGCAGAAGTGGTTAATGGAGAAAGGAGGGATTAAGTCACATTGGCCAGGTTCCATGAACCAAAATTGGATTTGGACTTGTGTGTATCAAAAAGCAACCTTCCCTGCCACATGGCATACTTCTTTTGAAGGTGAGAGGATTTTCAGAAAGTGTTTAATGATGTGGTATGGCTCTCTGCTGTTTCAAGAACTTTTAAAAATCCACCCCCAAAATATTAGCCCTTTAAATAACTCTTTGGATCACAGCTCTTTTTGTTGGTTAGAAGTTAGGATTACCTCACAAAAGAGGTAATAGTGAGGAAGCTAATACTACAGAATAAATGTTTGTCATTAACAATTGTTTCCAGCAATATCCCACAATGAATCAACTTTCTGCTAGTCTTGGAGGACTAGGTCTACAGCAGGCTCAGCAGCCAGAGAGCTTAAGACCAGTCAACCTTACTCAAGATAGAAATATTCTGCCTGTTGCTCCAGTTCCTGCTCCTGTGCCTAATTTGAACTCAGATCTGAAGAAACTGAACTGCAGCCCAGAGTAGGTATAAATTTTCTAGTATTAAGCATGTTTAAATCCTTGTGTTTCTTGGTTTGATTGATCTGTTTGAGGAACATACAGAGCCTTATAGCATCAGATTGCTGTTTCATCTAGCTCAGGAGCCTGCAACCAGAGCCAGATGTGACTCACCAAAGAACCAAATTAGTTCTCTAATAAAGAGAATGAAGTACATTAAGGTATATTGGAGGGCTAGAATAACCAGGATGTAAATTGAATGGCAGAAAAAGGATTTGGGGGGACTAAAGGTCTTCTTAGAGATACTTTACAGAAAGGGAAAATAATAGATCACATTGCCAGTGATCATATTGCAGGCCATGGGCAGATTTATTCTGGTGCACTGAAACAATCACATGGGCTGATCCTCTGTATGTTACTTATTGCAAGGCCCCACGTGCTCCACATCTGCAACAACCAGTGTTTGGGTGGCAAAAATTTAATGGATTATTAATCAGTATGCCAATTATTGGTAGTGTTGTATATTTTCAGTTATGAAAATGGGCTTTCTTATACTGGCTCTTTGATTAATTGCTCTGACTTACAAGCCTAATATTATATATCTTTATCTGGATTGTTTGCTAAAAATGCAGTAATCCATGCCCTGCAACATTTTTCTGCCCCTGCTGTTATGTCTTGCAGTTAGTATGCTGTTTAAGAAGGGTAGATAATGTTAAACGCCCCCTTCTGGCTGCTGCTGCTGCTGCTGCTCACTCTACACTATGACAACATTGCTACAAGTAGATGGCCATGGTGTAGTTTTGGATAGCAAACAATCTTGTCCTTTTCTTGTTGAAAAGCTGTAATTATCAGAGCTCATAAATTACTGAAGTCTCTCCCTGTTGTTTGTATTCCAGATACATACGTGGTGACACCTTGTAATAAATGGTGAAAAATATGGCTAGAGTTGAATGCTAAATGTGGAGATAATGGGTTGGGGGTGGGAAGGGAGTTATCACACATATCGCTCCTGAATCCTTCATCAGGTCTTGAATACTTTATTCTTATGCAGAGTTTTGCATGTTGGTCTGGATGCTTGCATAACACAGTGGCCCTTGAGCACATGGCCTTTTCTACGCAACAAACACTGTGGATCATTATCTGTGAAACTAATACTTGTAATTTATCTTCTAGCTCATTTCGATGCACTTTGACAAATATCCCTCAGACTCAGGCTTTGCTAAACAAAGCAAAACTTCCTTTGGGGTTGCTCCTTCATCCTTTCAGAGATCTAACGGTAAAATGCCTTTTTATGCCCAAATTTTGCTTTCACTATGTTAAAATATAAACAGAAGTTGGCCAACATTCAGAAGTAAACTGGAGTGGAATGCTGGTTTACTTTAAGATGGTGCAAGCTGTTGTTGCATTATATTTCTTGAAACCAAAATAGAACCAGAGAATAAATATAAATGTGAATAAGCTTTGGATTGTAGCCTTTATGCCTGTCCTGTTCTATTCCTTTTTTATATCAATTATCTTTAATATATGTATGCGTATAGAATTGTGATAACATCTTAACAGTAAATAGAATTTAGTAGGATGTTTTAAAATTTGCATGCTGCAATTTTCTTATTCTCTTTTTTTCCTTTTAGCAGTTACCTGTGATAACATCAAGCACCATTGTGAGATGTAGGTCATGTAGAACATACATCAACCCTTTTGTTTCCTTTATTGATCAAAGGAGGTGGAAATGTAACCTGTGCTACAGAGTTAATGATGGTAAGTATTAATGAGAGAAGCCATAATCCAAAGGGCTACCTGATAAACTCAAAAGATACAGGAGTACAGAGAAGCTTCAGAAGATGTGTCCTCCTTTGTGAAGACAACCCCCTTTCAGCATGGGAGCAGCTCCCAAAGCATAGGGTCAGCGCGATCTCTTACTGTACTTGGGAACATTCTTAAAAGGCCTTACTTGTAGTTTTAACAGGTATTAAGTAAACAGTGGTGTTAACAGGGATAACATGTAGAATTGGATAGGGTTTTGGTTGTTATTGTTTTTGATATTGTAAGCAACATAAGCCCATTCCACAGTGGGCTAAAAGTGCTACAAACAATTTTTTTACCTTTTGACAATGACATATTTGTTTTACAATTTAGTTCCAGAAGAATTTATGTATAATCCTCTGACACGATCATATGGTGAGCCTCACAAACGGCCAGAAGTGCAAAACTCTACAGTGGAGTTCATTGCTTCTTCAGATTACATGGTAAGTATATATTTTAAAATGCTTGTCAAATAAATTCTCATGCATTTGTAGAAGTGTGTTGAAGGTAGGAATGAAGGCAGTCATGAACTTAATATTCCCCCCCCAACTGACTACTTCTTACTTCCTTTTTTAAACTGCTGTTTACTTTCCTTACAAAGGGCCTACACAGATGTGATGGGATTACAGGAGCATGGAAAGCAAAATAATCTATAGTTCTGAATAAACAGAGAATAAAAAAGGCTGAATCAGTACAATTTTTAATAGGATTCATTTTATTTTACAGCTTCGCCCACCGCAGCCTGCAGTGTATTTGTTTGTATTTGATGTGTCCCACAATGCTGTAGAAGCTGGATATTTGTCAATTGTATGCCAGTCTTTGCTGGAAAACTTAGACAAGTAAGAACCTTCTTGGTTTTAGCTGTAATGTGGAATTATAATCAGGATTCTTCAGCCATTATAAGTGTTACTCAAATGGTCATCTCTATGTGGCTTTGTACATACATCCACAGTCTCTCCTCCCTGTCGTGTGCCTCTGATTCCAGAATGATCTCCTTTAAGGAACTCACTGACTAGCTCTTAAATGCTTGGGGCATGGGGAAGAATAACAAACCCCAAATAGCGATTAGCACAGAGCCAAGGTTATAGGAACATGAAGTTCTGTTTCTTCCCACTCCCCCCACTTCCCCCCATAGATTTCCTGAATAAGATATTGGCTTTTAATGCTACACAAAGGAGGGGGGCAAGAGAGTGCCCAACCTACACATACTTGGCCACTGTTGCTAGAGGCTCAGAGTTGTATTAGACTGCATATTGGGGATCCATGCTCTGCATTCTTGTGTTAAACAGCAGTTATCTCTGGAGACCTGCTACAACAATGTAACTATTATTTGTTTTTAATCTTTAGGTTGCCTGGAGATTCAAGAACAAGAATAGGGTTCATAACATTTGACAGCACTGTTCAGTTCTACAATTTGCAGGAAGGATTATCACAGCCTCAGATGCTAATTGTCTCAGAAATTGATGGTAAAGAATACAAAAGACCCCCTATCTTGATTCCGATTTCAGGGATTACACAGCTGTTAGTTACTATGCTATGTAGTACTTTGCAAGGTCAGAAATAGTATAGGTAATGACTGGAATTATCAAATTTGCTGGGTGACTAGCCTGAGGCCACCCAGCAAGCTTGTAATTTGTTATATGTATTGGCTGGGATCCTCAGGGCCATGCACAATGTTTCACTCCATGTTTTAAGTTTTTTTCTAATCCCATCCCTTTGCAACAACAGCCCTTCTTTCCCTGAAAATGCAGCTTTTGAAAGTCAAGGAATTCTTTGGAGTAATGTTGCATTTAGTTGAAGGCTGCAGTTAGGAAGGAGAACTGGCAATGTAATGCTCCCCCCCCCGAAGTGTGTTTTTTACTCTTGCATGGATCCTGGCCTTTGTATCTTACATTCAGAAAATAAATGCTTTATAGATGTCATTTGATGCCTTACTAGAATGTACTCTTCCCATAGATGTCTTCCTGCCCACACCTGACAGCTTACTCGTTAATTTGCATGAAAGTAAAGAGGTAAGATGGATCAAAATGCAATAACCATTTACTGAAGAATTAAATGCTAGAATGAAGCCACCTTTTCTGCTACTGCTTTTAAATTAAGTAACTTAAAACAGATATGTGATCCAAGAGATCTGTGGGCCACATTAGATGTGCAACATTTTCAGCCCCACCTTGAGTTATGTAGCTCTCCTGCCATTTCAGTTTTGTCTCCTGCGGACCAGTGTGGTGATTCAAAGAGAGAAGAGGAGGCTGAACGGGCAAGGGAGCAATTCTGTGTTCTGTGTTGGACAAAAGGAAAAAAGTTATTGTGTTCAGCTGAACTGGCTCGGAATAGAGCTGTCCTAAATTTGGAAAGAGGTGTTCATCCTGGAAGAGGAGGCTGATGGTGACATAGAACACCTTTAAAAATTCCTGGATTACACACTTCTTTTGAAAAGAGTAACATGGCTGCTACATGAGGAGTTGTAGTGAGGGAAAGATAGTGGGAATGCCCTGAATTACCCAAATGTCCATAATGCTGGGAAGATGTGAATGAAAAGCAGTAGGGCTCCTAGTCTTTGACTTGGTAGAACTTGTGAGACAATAGACCTTAGTCCCTAGGTTCTATGAGCGCTTGTGTTCAGATGCTGCTTTGTTTTCTCCCAGCCCATGCAAGTGGCATGTACTTGTGAGCAGTTTAATGTATAAGTTAGCAGTTTTCAAAATTCAGTACTCATAGAATCACAGAGTTGGAAGCGGCCAGACAAGCCATCTAGTCCAACCCCCTGCTCAATGCACGATCAGCCTAGAGCATCTCTGACCAGTGTTTGTCTAGCCGCTGCTTAAAGACTGCCAGTGAGAGGGAGCTCACCCCTTCCCTAGGCAGCTGATTCCACTGTTGCACAACTCTGACTGTAAAAAAGTTTTTCCTAATATCCAGCCAGTACCTTCCTACCCTTAATTTAAACCCATTATTGCGAGTTCTATCCTCTGGTGCCAACAGGAGCAGATTCCTGCCCTCCTCTAAGTGACAGCCCTTCAGATGTGTAAAGAGAGCAAACATGTCCCCCCTCAACCTCCTCTTATCCAGACTGAATATTATTCCTCATAGGGCTTCATCTCCTAATTGTTCCATTGGATGATTTGAATTTAAACATTATGTGAAGTCATCTATCTGTAACTCATTGCTTGTAAAAGTTGAGGTGTATCTGAATTTTCAGTTTTAATGAAAAATATAGATTTGGGTGCATGAAGATTGCATCTTTCTAGCACTTGTGACTTTAGTAGCCGGGTTTAGCAATTAGCTTAGCTCTCTGCATAATGGGTGTGTGTTTGTTTTAAGCACTAGTATCACATGTTCTTTTGCTGTCAGTTATGCCACAATTTCTTGTAAACTGAAATTTCCTCCTAACATCATTCCATCTGTTTTTCAGCTGATTAAAGACTTATTGAATGTGCTACCAAATATGTTCACGAACACAAGAGAAACACACAGTGCATTAGGTCCTGCCCTTCAAGCGGCCTATAAACTGATGTCTCCTACAGGTGGACGGGTATCTGTGTTTCAAACGCAGTTACCATCCTTGGGTGTGGGGCGCTTGCAGTCAAGGGAAGATCCCAATCAAAGATCAAGCACAAAGGTACTTTGGATTTTGGTTATTTTGGGACATGATGTAGCTAAGTCTGTGTGTTTTGAAGAGAAAGGCAGACAAGAATCTAAGCTTCCATTTTGAAAAAAAAATCCATATATTTCTAGCCTAAAGGCTTTGAAGATAGGCTTGAAAGTATATTTAATGAAATCTTAGGGCTGGTGAGATAGTGGCAGAGGACAAAGTGAGCTTTCAGTCTCTCTCAGTGCTCGTTTTTTCTTCCCTGAATCCAGCAGAGGAGGAATACATTATGCAAAATAAGCAATTACATATGCCCATTTGTTTTATTTGCATAGGGTGGGGGGCAGGATTTGCAGAAATTTCTTTAAGCACAGCTGTGGTTACAGTGTAGAAATTTCTTTAAGCACAGCTGTGGTTACAGTTTTTTCTAAGTTGTATAATTTCTCAGGCAGTTATTTGCATATTGTTAATAATTGGAATGTATGAGAAGTTCCTGCACAAGAATAATACAGTGCTCTAATCCATTTTTGTGCATTTGGTTCTCATCTTGAATATCTTTTACTAAAAGGTTTTTTTTTAAAAAAAAGACAATAAGGCTGTGGTCACGGCACACTAAATCAAGGGTGTCAAACATGTGGCCCAAGGGTCCCATCAGTTCCCCAGAGGGCTTCTATCAGGTTCGCAAGGGGCTGGCTGTCTTCTGCTTCTTTTTCCAGTTCTGCTGCTGTGTCATAGCTTGCTTTCCTAGACTCTCTCAGTCGCTCAGGAGAGATAGATAGGCAAGCTTCTGCTCCCTGCACTGGGCTGAGGCTCCTCTCCCTCCCAGATTGCTACAGCACAAACATTTTGATGCAGTAATTCAGAGCAAGAAGGGTCAGTTGTCAGACACTGTTAAATAAACAAAATATTGCAAGAGAGCTAATGTTTTAAGCAATGTTTTTATTTTAAGTAAAAAAAACACCCTTTGTGTTTATGTCCTTTATAAAGTTTATATCTCCGCTACCTGGTATTACATTTTATGACACACATGGCCCAGCTCGACAAAGTCCAATTTATGTCAAATCTGGCCCTCCATAACAAATGAGTTTGACACACCTGCTCTAAATAATCCACTTTCAATGTACTTTCAATGCACTTTCAAACTGGATGTTGCCAGTTCACAGAGTAAAAATCCAGTTGTAATGTGCACTGAAAGTGGATTATTTAGTGTGTGTGATTGCTGCCTAAAAGTAAAGGAATTAGAAGTAAAACAAAGAATAAGAAAAAAAATTCTTTGCATTTTGTTCTCAATAAGTGCTTTTGCTACTCAGTCTTGCAGACCATATGTTCTGTGTGTAAATATTTTCCGGTAAAGCATGATCGTAAAGCCCTAGAATTCTGTTATATCTATTCATATGTCAAACACAGATAACAAACCAGTCTTTATTTAATGTAATTATTTATGTGTGTCCCATTTTCATGGCAATTTTGTATTGGTATAAAATCATCACAGTAATATTTTTTTAAAAATAAGAAATGAAATTATAAGATCAAGGACCTCCAAAAGAAATAGAAAATGGCAGACTAACAAGGCTAATAAAACTAAGATAAAGCTGACAATTGGGAGTGGCACAGGGCTAGCCTGATCTTGTCAGATCTTGGGAGCTAAGCGGAGTGGGTCTGGCTAGTTCTTGGATGGGAGGGAAGTAAGAGTCCACCAAGGAAGTCTTAGGGTTGCTATGCTGAGAAACCACCTCTGCTTCTCACTTGCCTTGAAAATCCCATGGAGTCAACGTAAGTTGGCTTTGACTTGACGGCACTTTCCACCACCAAAAATACCTTATTGATTAATGATACCTGAAATGAGAATGTGATATGCCCTCAGAGATGGAGTTAAGCAAACTGTCCATGGGAAGGCATTGGTAGGTTCTGGGGGAGCAATTTGAAAAGGCTTGGCTTGTTATAAAAGCCAGTCTTGCCTGTACTGTAAGCACCTGGGACAGGGCTTCCCTGTTTCCCTGTTAGCACCTGGAACATAGATTCCTTTAAATTAGGGGGAAGTTTGTATGGGAGCCCATTGTAGTCTAATATCACTGTGAAAATTCCAGAAGAAATGGTTGGATCCTTAGTACTGCCAGTGGATTGAGTCCTGCTAAATTGGACTTCTCCTGACTCCTGTTGCAGCCCATTGAGCCCCACTCATCAAACCTTTGCTCCTGGGGAGGAGATTAAAGCTTGGGGCGGGGGCAAAGTGGGTATCTGTGGTAAGAGGTGGAAATCAAAGGTTCATCCTTTTGTGAATGGAAGAACTGTTTCTCCAGAGTAGTTGTCATTACAGTATTGGAATGCCAGCCCTGGATCCAACCCAGATGCTTTTAAGATCATAGGCATATGTAGTTAGGAGCATTCATTAGTTTTCCTAGCAGATGTGATAGTCAAAATCTGAATTTATCAAGAGCTGTCATGGGCTTCAGTGTTTGACAGTGGTGACACTATGGAGTAAATGATTATCTATAACAAGTGGCACATATTTAACTTGCCAATTTAGAAAATTGTACTTGGTGTTTCTAAACTGTGCTGGAACTATTCAGACATCCTCTTCATTTTGTTCGCTTATTCTAGGTTGTTCAGCACCTTGGCCCAGCAACAGATTTTTATAAGAAGTTGGCACTAGATTGTTCAGGACAGCAAACTTCTGTGGATTTGTTTCTTTTAAGCTCACAGTATTCAGATCTAGCATCTCTTGGTAAGAGATTAATTAATTTGCACAATTGCTTTGTACTTCAATATGTGTTGATGGAGAATTTTCATATTCTGTTAAATTGTCTAGAGGAAGTCTTATGGCTATAAGACAAGTGCCATAAAACATAGTTATTATTTAAAAAAAAAAAGCATAGGGGGCAGCCTGAAGGCTTCATTCATTAACTGGTTTAATAATATATTTTAATTATTTTGGTAGATGATCATTTTTTGTCTTGTATTTATTCTTTGTTACCCATCTTGGGTCCGAATTGTGTTGGGAGAAAGGAAAGGTATATAAATGCCTTCACAGATAGATTTGTATTCATTGGCAGTAATGCCAAAAAGCTTGCCTATCCCAATTCTAGATTGATTAAGCTTGAACAAGCAGCTGGTGACCCCCACAACATCTTCAGTAACAGTTGCTTGCAGCTTGCCTAAGCACATGGAGAGGTGCTCATAGTATGAATTGGTGCCTCTGTCTGGAAGCTGGTATGGTCCACACAATTTGCACCAGTGGCTAAAAAGGCAAATGATTTGGCTAACCACAGGAGGCAGAGCTGACCACAAAATATCAAGCAGTGAGGTCATGCATAACTCTAATAATAACTCTTCAACATGTCTTTCAAAATGAACGTAGTTTAAAAAATATTTTCTTGCATTCAGGCAGCTTACCTTCAGTCACACAGTGAAGAACCTTGTTCTGTTGTGGCAGCTGCTGCTGAAGCGATTTTTTTAAAAAAAATCTGCACAGTCAGTTCGAAGCTTTGCAGGGCAAAAGCACTGCCTGGCCCCATCCACATTCTAAAAACACTTGCTGGGTGCCAGGAAAGGTGTTGGTGGGCACTATGGTGCCCACAAGCACCACATTGAGGATTCCCATTTTAGAGCATTGCCTGTTTCTTAGGTTCGTTTTTTCAGAAAAATTAGAATTGGAAATTTGGGAGGAAATTATCTGGTGCTCTAAATAGAACGTGATCTGATTCAGCATGTTTATTTTGATTTGTATTCTAGTAGATGCGGGGATTCAGGGGCTCGCCCTTCAATGGCTTGCTTCTTTTCTCCAAGGTCGGGGCCAGAGGGTGGTGCTAGGGGAACAGCAGTCCCGGAAGCATCCGCTTGAATGTGGAATGCCTAAGGGGGCAGTGCTTTCCCCGATGTTGTTTAACATCTACATGTGTCCCCTCGACAGTCACCTCGAGGTTAGACTACTGCAGTGCTCTCTACATGGGGCTGCCTTTGCCGCAAATCCAGAGGCTGCAGCTAGTGCAGAATGCTGCGGCCAGGCTGTTGGTGGGCGCCCCTATGCAGGAGCACATCCAGCCTGTGTTGAAAGCATTGCACTGGCTGCCTATAGTATATCGGATTCGCTTCAAAGTGCTGGTGCTTACCTTTAAAGCCCTATATGGTCAGGGTCCGACATACCTGAGGGGCCGCCTTTCCCCACATATGCCCCAAAGAGCACTCCGGTCGGGGACACAATATTGCCTGGTGACCCCAGGCCCCAGGGAGGCCAGGTATGCTGCAACTAGGGCCAGGTCCTTTTCAGTGGCGGCTCCTACCTAGTGGAATGAGCTCCCGAAGGAGATCAGGGCCTTGCTGGACCTTTTACAGTTCGGCAGGGCCTGTAAGATGGAGCTCTTCCGCCAGGCTTTTGAGTAGGAGCCGCCACTAACACTACAACCACTACCACTACCATTGCCACCATTGGGGAATGGGTGGGGAAGCCCATGAAGAACAACCATGACATTGCTGTGGTCAGTACTGCTAGGTGGGGTCGAGTAACAACTATGGGTTTTAATCCTCTTATTGTTATGTAAGATTCAGGGGAGTCCATCTTGTAAATGTGATTCCATCTTGTTAGATTTTCATTGTAACCACTGAGCACTTTAATGTTGATTGTTTTATGCTGTTTTATGTGTAGGCACTTGGTGCCTTATTGTAAGCCGCCCTGAGCCCGCTTGCGCAGATGGCGGGGTAGAAATGCGATAAATAAATAATAGACAAAATATGAAAAGTACCATATGTTACTATTGTGGTCTAGTAGAAAGAAATACTGAACTGGAAAATTTGATTAGGAAAATAACAAATTAAGTGTGGGTTAAATGATATGTTCAAACAAACACAAAACTTCATAGTAATTTAAGACAATATCGTATATACCTCCATTGTTCAATTTTTTTAAAAACCCAAGGGCACTAAAAACTGCTGGCATCCTAATTCTAATGAAAACAACTGTGATGTTATATTATGAAAATACATTTAGACTACTGTTCTGTAGTGAACTGTATTTCTTCATCACATTATTTCTTCATCACATTGTGCATGATATGTTGTGGATGTGGTTATCCACTCATCTGTTTCAAGGGAAGTTAACTCTGTTCCATGGAGGTCCCTGGGGCACCTTATAACTAACAATACTTGCTAGTCCCATATCAGATGGCTGATTATAATTTCTTCCAACTAGTGTTGCTAGCTCTGGGTTGGTAAATCCTGAAAATTCCTGGGTGAGTCCCTGGAGATTTTTAGGGAGGAGAGAAGAGGAACCTCAGCTGAGTATAATGCCATAGGATCCAACATTGAATTTAGGGGAATGGATCTCTGTTGTCTGGAGGTCAGTTGTAATTCCTGGAGATCTCCAGACCCATCTGTTGTCTGACAACCCTACTTCCAACATACCAAATAATAATAGTAAGAATTTTAGGTTTGGTTTTGATTTGATTTGTAGAGTCAGTCAGGTGAATTGATACCTTTGCCTTTGGTTATTATATGAATTTGTGGTTTTAAAGCTCCCCCATTTCCAGACCAGTAGAACATGCATGTATTTAGTTTAACAATTCTTGTTGTAATCACTTGAAAAACGTTAATTGCAACTTTGAAATTGCCGAGGTTGCCTTATACTCTGTTGGCAGTGACATCTGTTCATTTTTTAATGATGTTATTAGAATGGAATATTTTCCACAGCAAAATAAAGTACTGGAAAATTTTATGCTCTACTTCTTTGCTTAGATGATCATCAGCTTTGCTGCTGCTTCAGTGTTCTATGCTGAGCGTTATATATTCTTGTATGTAGATGATTTTCTTTTGGATCACATAATCATATCTTTAAAATTTGTTTTTTACATCTCAGTCTTAAACAGATTTATTAGAACTAATTGATACCTGTTTAAAGGTGCTTCCATGTGCATATTAAAAGGAAGCATGCTTAGGCTCATTACGTTAGTTTTGGTCTGGATAGCTAATTGTTTCTCTGTAATGAATGTCTCTTTTAAAACTGCAGAAAGGAGTGGCAGAGAAGGTGATTCCCCCAGAATATGAGGGGACCCCACACTCCATCAATAATATCCCGCCTTTCCTGTTATTAAGGAAATGTTCTGATCTTGGCTGTATTGTCAGCTTTTTTTAAAAAAGATAACTGTATAGTAAACAGTGAATTAATGGAAGTTGATGAAATTTTCTGTCAACACTTGGATTGCAACTATTGTTATGGATGCATATTAACTCTCTCTTTCGGTGCATCTCTCTCTCTCTCTTCCCCCCTCTTCCTCCCTCTTTACCAAAAGCTTGCATGTCCAAATATTCTGCTGGGTGCATCTATTATTATCCATCTTTCCATCATAGCCTCAACCCAATTCAAGCAGAAAAATTGCAGAAAGATCTTAAAAGATATCTTACGCGAAAGATTGGGTTTGAAGCAGTCATGAGAATAAGATGTACAAAAGGTATGTTACAGATTTTTAAACATATTTGTTTGTACTTTCATGAGTCAGTCTTGTGAAGTGGAACTGGATTTAGGCATCCAGAATTCTCCCAGTATAATACTTGTGCTTTTGGAACTGTACTTTCCTTTTGTACTTGGGGTAGTGGGGAATCAACCTTTTCAGAATTATAGTCTGATTTAGCTGGGTTCTGGATTAAAAAAAAATGAAAACACCAGTCAGTTTCTTAACTTAAATTGCTTGGAATCAAGATGTTATTTTATGAAGACTACCATAAGATGATTTCTTTCTGGAGTCAGCCATATATCTTTATAGTTAAGAACAAATTTTAAAAGAATAGCTATGCCTAGAGGACCTGCTGATCTTTACTGTTAGGCACTGCATTTTTCAGCCCTTCCTGTTTTAAATTCCTAAATAATGCCTTTTGTTTTTAGGCCTTTCAATACATACCTTCCATGGTAACTTCTTTGTGCGATCTACTGACTTGCTGTCACTTGCCAATGTCAATCCTGATGCTGGGTTTGCAGTACAAATGTCCATTGAAGAAAGCCTGGCAGACACCTCATTAGTTTGTTTTCAGACAGCACTTTTATACACTTCAAGCAAAGGTAACTGCAGAAAAGTATAGTTATCTCTTAGAGCGCCATGTTCACACAAAACAACAAAACATGAAAGCAGTGATTTTAAGAATAGTTTTTGCGTAGAGGTAAAATGTGTGGTACATTGCCTTATTCATTAATTGCCCTTGCATCTGTCCTAGAAATGTACTTTATGGCATAAAACATTTTGATAAAGACGTTTAAGCATGTCCTGTACTGTTTGTTCTGATGTAGGTGAACGGAGAATTCGAGTGCACACACTCTGTTTGCCTGTGGTCACTTCATTGCCAGATGTTTATGCTGGTGCAGATGTACAAGCAATTATATGCCTTTTGGCTAACATGGGTGAGTTGAAAATAACAGTTCAGAATTTTTATGTTTCTGGGGCTAATTAGTCATGTTGTAGTTTAAACACTGAAGACATACTGTGAAGATAATGTTTTCAGTTTGCAAAATGTTGCAAAACCTTTTCTAAAATGGCCCTTTAATACTATTAGTGGTTTAGTATTCTTAACTTTTACATCTTATTGGAATTAACAGAGGAGTCACTACGGAAGTCATCTTGGGCTATTTATAATTCTTTCCCCAAATAATAGTCCTTAGTACCATTTCATATTTGTTAATTAGTTTGGACTAAAGATATTTATATAGTGCCTATGAGTAGGAAAAATCACAAAGTGGGCACGAAGGCTTACAGTCTAGATTACATTTAGTAATGCAAAGAGAGTGCTGTTTACTGTCACATTTTTCAAGCTGCTTTCCCTCCAGGAAGTTCAGGATAGCATATTGGGGGCTACTCTTGCCCCAGTTTTATCCTTAGAAGAAATCTGAGGTAGGTTAGGCAGAGAGAAAGTGATTCGCCCAAACTGACTCTCTTAGTTCAGTGGCAGAGTGGATAGCTGAAGAAAGTAGGTCTAATGGGAAGAGAAATTGCTAAATTATTTTATTTAATAAGCACTTCTGTTATTCCTTATTTGTTCAATCAGATGTTGGCATCTCCATGGTTATTTGTGCTAAGAAAATTTTGCTGTATCATGTTGCTTATTACTTTTTTAATAGAGTTGCTTTCCTGATTATTCATTATTTTGTTTGCCTCTCTCAGCTGTGGATCGTTCAGTTTCATCAAGTCTTTCAGATGCAAGGGATGCCTTAGTGAATGCGGTGGTTGATTCTCTGTCCGCTTATATGTCAACTGTATCAAATCTCCAGCCAACTGCTTTGATAGCTCCAAATTCCCTCAGGCTGTTTCCTTTGTATGTTTTAGCTCTCTTCAAACAGGTATTACATCTAAACAGTAGCCTATAATTGACTTCCAGCAAATATAAAGCTGTGCTTTTAATGACAGGAACTTTAATTATGTGAAACTGTGTAATTGGAACACCTTTTCTGTCATGTAATGTTCCTTTTAGTTAAGCTAAGTTTAGTTAGTTGTGAAGCTTAAATTATATGGTGTTGTTTATAGTTAAAATAGTCCATGCACCAAGCTGCTTTAAAAATAGGAGCTTAAATAGTCTTTTTACTCATCAAGAATGTCAAAGATATATTGCCAGTCCTTTATGTTGTTTCATGATAAAGCTAGGAGACCTTTAGTAGTAACCCTTCATGTTTGTAGGAAAAGGATGAAGTCACTGTCATTACTCTGAAATGCTGCAACTAGGTATGCATGCCCTGGGAAGTTTTCGACTTGAGTTCATTAAATGGTCTCCATGCCACACTGTGAGAGTATTCTGAAACTTCAGGAGTTTCCTAAGCAGTTTGTGGTATGGCATCAGAGGAGGGTGGTGTTTGATATTCAGAGGGAAACAGAAGATCCAAATGTGTCTCGTTATATTCTGGCTACAGTGTTTAATAATCCTGCAGGGTATGCAGAATACTCTAAATTAGTTACTTTCTTACAGAAAGCGTTTAGGACTGGCACCAGTACACGCTTAGATGATCGCGTATATGCCATGTGTCTAATAAAAAGTCAGCCTCTGGTTCACTTGATGAAGATGATACACCCCAACTTGTACAGGATAGACAGACTCACTGATGAGGTATAGTATATATATTTTCTATTTCATCTAACAGATAGAGGGGGTGTTGCCTGAAATGCTGGGACTATGTTTGAACACTCTTTCACAAGTGCAGCAATATCAAATACTAAATAAATTACTAAGCTATGAGTAAATAAATGGCCCAAAGAATCACACAAGCATTTGGGAAATAAGTAATAACAAGCAAATAAGATGACCCCATACTGCTTATGCTAGATGTTCTTCCATTAGGTTAGTCTAAATTCCAAATGAACCCTTGAGGTTTGTTATGAGCATACTGTGTCTCGGATTGGGGGGTAAGTTGGCAGATAAGGAATGAGGCTTTTCCCTCTGAGCAGCACTCATAGCAGAGGAGGGGAAGGGCTAAGGTTGGGGAGCAAGGAGGCTAGGATCAGAAAGCAAGGAGCGAAATGGCTTAAAGAGGCAGAATATAAAGTTATATACATTACTGTAGCAGTCTTAATGCAATTGAAGGATAAGCAAGGGGAAGAGGTCTGGGGGAAAAGAGGGAGCCTCTAGTGATTTCAGCCATGGATGAGCAATTTTGGGGATCATAATGAACAATCTGGGATGGAGAACACAATTTGCTTGTGTCAGTTTGCAACTTTTACCCTATATTTCCCTATATTACCATTGGGAACAAATTCTATTGATGGCATTATTGAATCCTCTCTGTCACCGGGCCAGATTTCCAGAATTCTGTCCATGACTGGAAGATTTTAAAGTGCTTTGTGATTGGATGGTTACCAGGAACCTTGTTCCTGTTGGGGGGAAATCAGAATCCTGGCTTTTACAGGCAAGTTTTGAAATGTCCAAAAAAGGTTGTGAGGAAGGAGAGGAGGAGGGGTACCAGGTGAGGTGATGGTTGGATTTCCTGAATGGCAGACCTGATTGATGTCTGCCAACAAAGTCCAAGGGATGGGTGATGGCCCTTGCTACACTTATGATGAAGTTTCTGGAGAAGTCTCCATTGTAAGGCCATTTCCTGGATGATACTAGAATGTTCATTATTTTCCTGCAAACCTCAGTCATAAATCAGGGCTGGAATTTTGATGAGTCCTCAGGGAGCCAAAGAACAGAGCCCTTGTCAGTGGCATATCCAGGCTCCTGGGGTATCTGGTGGCTCTCTGTGAGTCAGCTTTTTGATTGCCTATACCCTTCTTCCTTTACAGCATGATTGCACTGAATTGCTTGGGTTTTGAGGTGGGAAGAAGCAAGCTTTGAGTTTGTGGTTTTATTGCCTCAAGCCATATGGAGAAGTTCTTGTTGAGGTTTAGACATCTAGATTCCCTGACCCTAACTTCTGCTACATCCCCTGTTCTGTCCCAAGATCATTTACAGTGGTTTTTTTTAAATCCACCCTCTTCACAGCTTAAAATAATCTGATAAGGAAGTGTGAAGTTAATTAGTACTGGAGGAAGTGCATTTCTACAGATTTAAATTCCATTCTAGAGAACCTACAAAAGCTGCAAAGAGAGTAGAGCTAACAGCCTAGATCCTGGAAGGGGCAAAAAGTGGACTGACTTACTTCCCTTTGACTTAAGTCATGGGGCTCGCAACTACACTCTAGCAGAGTTCATTCCATCTACTGCTTTTTGACAAATTTGCCCATTTTTGGAGGGTGAAGGTAGAAACCAGTACTTTTATGCGTAGTTGGGTATTATCCTGGATATGCAAAACTTTTCTTCTGCTTGAATGTTACCTTGTTTTGTTGTCCTACTGCTTGGTATTTGACTGCCTACTTTGCAACTTTTTGGGAATTATAGAATGTTGTGGTAGCTTCCCATTTGGAACTTTGTGAAAGAAAATGGAATACATTCCTTCATAGTTTTTGCTTTCATTAATATGTGTTAGACATTAGAACAGTTTGATAACAGTCCTTGGTACATGGATATGTTCTGGCAACAGACCCAGAAGTATATTGCCTAATTACTTAAGAATGTAAAAGGAACCAATTGATGGTGAGTCCTTTTTCAGTTAATTGGTTTGAGGCCATTTAAAATGGCTTTAGTATTCTGTTCTATTGTGCTGAAAATAATGTTGAGACTTATTCTCATATTGAGTTTGCTGCTATGCAGGTCGTGGCAGGCTGATACTGCTTAATGTGGCCTGTAATATAACTGTAAGCAATGTTGCATAAGTTGCCAAGGCTCTGCAACCCAGCTTTTGGATTATTAGTAGTGCTGCTAAATTTTGTACACCCTGCATATATAATGAATTGTATATAAACTGTTTGTAGCACGTTTATAATTCTTCTTACAGGGTGCAATACATGTCAATGATAGAGTTGTACCGCAGCCCCCTCTTCAGCGTCTGTCTGCAGAGAAATTGACAAGAGAGGGAGCTTTTCTTATGGATTATGGCCCAGTAAGTTGTATACCTGGTTTCTTCATACATATATATGATTGCTTTGGTAAATGCTTTGGTAAAAGTAGAAAATCTTAGATTCTTAAAGAATGATGTGTTGCCAGACGTGTTGTAATAGGCTGTTGACTTTATTTTCTAATAAACTTTTCTGTAAGTCATTGAGTACAGTAATTTAGTCATTTGTTCATTGTTTAAATATATATAATTATGTATTCAAAACAATTTAACAAGCATTTCCATGGAAGTATCAACAATGACAATGTAATCTAATCCAAGTTAACAAAGATGTTTACTTCAGTGATGTTGGTTCTGACATTTTAGGCAATGTATATATGGATTGGAAAAACCTGTGATAACAACTTCATGAAAGATGTCCTTGGATACCCTAACTATTCATCTGTACCACAGGGACTGGTAAGGGTTTGTTTTCCTTAATACAAGAAACTACTCACCTTTTTGAAATTGATTTCTTTGTGAGTCAGTTTGTTGCAAGCTTCCAGATTGCTTGGGGTCAGGGGGTATTAAGGGTCCAGCTATAAAAAAACTGAGGAGGCAGATATGCCTTGGAAATGTCCTGTTGCCCCTGTCATTGAGCTAGCTAGATTGGTCACTAGATCTTGTAATGGGTGGATTTGAGGAGGTAATGTTGTTTAGCTGCTACTTTTTGTATCCTGACCTCCAGACCAGTAAGTCAGTCCAGTAAGAGGGGAGGGGCACCCTATACCCTTGAAGGTATCCTCTTGTATTTCTGAATCTTAAGGGCTGTTTGTGCTCTGCTTTTTCTGTTTATAAAGACTAAGGAATTTTTGAGTGCTCCTGGGGATGTCAGACAGGAAAAGACATTTTAGCATTTGCTTGTTCCTATGTGGTTTTAACACACTAATTAAGCTGTTAAATAAGAGGTATAAAATACAATTACCGTATTTTTCGCTCCATAAGATGCACCTGACCATAAGACGCACCTAGTTTTTAGAGGAGGAAAACAGGAAAAAATATTCTGAACCAAATAGTGTAATAAAATATTTAATAAACTATAACAGTATAACATTTGAACCATGTAAAGTGAACAGCAGTCAAATTTGGCCCCATTATATCCTATGGGCCATTGAAGTCAATGGTGAAAACATAGGATATATTCTGGGGGCTGGAGGGGATGGGGTTTGAGGGAGAGGCTCCAAACTCACAGGGTAGCTTATGGAGCCTCTCCCCAAGATACCCACCAAGTTTCAAGAACATTGGACCAGGGGGTCCAATTCTATGGGCCCCCAAACAGGTTGCCTCTGTTCCCTCCATTGTTCTCTATGGTGGGAAAAAATTAACTTTTTTCCCCACCATAGAGAACAATGGAGGGAATGGGGGCAACCTGTTTGGGGGCCCATAGAATTGGACCCCCTGGTCCAATGTTCTTGAAACTTGGTAGGTATCTTGGGGAGAGGCTCTATCAGCTACCCGGTGAGTTTGGAGCCTCTCCTCAAACCCTCCCCTCCAGCCCCCAGAATATACCCTATGTTTTCACCATTGACTTCAATGGCCCATAGGATATAATGGAGCTGAAATTGACATGCGGCTGCCTGAAAGACTCAGGGGACGCCGGCTGGGGGCGGGGCTTGGCTCCTGAGCTCCCGCGCTCTGGTGCCAGCTTGCTCAGGAAAGCCAGCACTCCACCCCCACCCCCAGTATTCGCTCCATAAGACGCACACACTTCCCCCCACTTTTTTGGGGAGGAAAAGTGCGTCTTATGGAGCAAAAAATACAGTATATCCCCCCTCGGTGCTTTGATATTTGATACCTTCAGTGATGCTGGATCATCATACGAGTGTTTGGGACAAATACTTGGAATTTAAATTATTACATCTGGGCATTACCAATATGACAGAAACTATGAGTAGTTGTGAATTGAGTCAGTCAATTAAAAGATGTTTGAAAGATCTTGATTATAAGAGTATGCTGATCAGAGTGTGCAGATCAGAGTGTGCAGAATACATTCATCCTTTTCAGTTGGTATTCTTCCCCCAATAAAAATGCCAAACTACCTGTTTGAATTATCTCTTCCGAAGTATACAAGGGCATTTATGCTTGTGCATTTGAACACCTTGTCATCGGGGGTGGTGTTAGGAAGACTGAATAGTATTCTGTACTGTAATAGACTCGGTGGTTATGGTACTAACCAAATTGACTTTATTGATCATATTATTTTGGATTGCCCTGAATTTTCAGATTTGAGGGCTGAATTGATTTTCCCTTTGCTTAAGCAGGATTCTGTTGCTTTAGAAGCTAAGTCTTCTTGGTTACTAAGAGATGAAGATAAACAAGTAACTTTTTATGTGGCTAAATTTTTGGTGGCTGTAGGAAAATCACACAATTCCAGTAACAAATCTTAGGCTTCTCTTTTAGTGTGTGAGGGCTCACTTTATGACTTTTGTCATGGAAACAGTAATTAGGAAAGAAAGGATAACTTCAGTGGGTTTTGGCTCTACTTTGTTTGGCTTTCTGGATTCTTTAGCATATCACTGGTGAACTTTGTATTTAATTTTTCTAGACACAGCTTCCAGAATTAGATACTCTTTCTTCAGAACGAACCAGGTCATTTATATCCTGGCTTAAGGACAGTAAACCTCTAAGCCCAGTCCTTCAAATAATAAAGTAAGTGTGTATGTCTATATGTGTGTGTGTATCGAAGTAAGTATCCACACACAGATCCTTTGCTGAATTCAGTGATCTTTCATGCATACTTATACAATAGCTTTTTGTTCCCTCTTAATAGGCATTTATTTAAAATTTATTTTAACGACGTTTTATCCCTGCAGTCTGTTGATCCAAGTAAAAGTGCACACTCAAATGCATATAGAAAGTGATGATGTTCACAGGAATCAGAGGGGGACTGTGTAACTATTGTGTGCCCCAAACTCAATAAATACAATATAGCCTTGTGGTCATCATCTCTTAGGATTACCGAAAAGTGACCAGCTGATGTCTTAAACCTAATTTCCCTCAGCATCTTTTTATTTTTTATTTTATTGGGCTTTTAGCCCAACCCGCCCTGCAAGCAGACTCAGGGCAGGTTGCAGCTAGGGGTGTACATTTGGCAATAACCAAACTAAATGAATACCAGAAAAATACCTTACCGGTATAGCTGAGCCCCAAAAAGCAGATTCTGTCCAGCTTTTATTTGGGTTAATTCAGCTATCCCAACCCTACCAGCCATTTAAACCTAACAGCTGACAGGTAGAGCCGCCAGTCAGCTGTTGGGTTTAATGCCTCCCTGGGAGCCATTTCAGTGCTCCTTTCACCCCCCCCTCTCAATTCCTGAGCAGGGGGAGTAAAAGGGAGGGCTGACATGGCTTCCTTCCATGTAAACCGATCTGTGCTTGGAGGAGTGTCTTTCCTTCCCTCCCTGAGCCTCCCTGCTACTGTGGGAAGACCCGAGGAGGAAAGCATAGAGAGGCAGGTTTAAATGCCTTTCTTTCCCTCCCCGAACTTGGGTGAGGAAAAGACAGGCATTAAAACATGCCTAGCTTCTCTGCTTTCCCTTCTCCAGCTGCCCCGCCTCAGCCTTCCCTACCCTACCTGAGCCTCCCCGCTGCTGCAGGGAGAGTCGGGGAGGAAAGGCAGGGAGAGCAAGGCACGTTTAAATGCACAGGGAAGGCAGAGAGAGGAGAGAAGGCTTCCACTGGTCAGTTTCACTGCTCTATCCCTTTGCAGTTATTTTTGGTGCTCTGAGAGCACACCTGCTGAGGCTGTCCCAGCAGCTGTGCTCTGTACCTCAGTGATGGCAGGAAAGGGTTCACCTGGGTGAACTTTGAGGGGGAGTGGAAATCTCATTTCCAGCTCTGCCCCTTCCTTGTACTTGGCTTCAGAGTGTGGAGGGGGGTCCTTCATAGCTGATGCTGTGGTTTGTTTTCCTGCCCAGAACTGGCTTCTGTCTGTCAGGTACATCCCAGTCAGATTAGCTTCTTACTCTCAGTGTATTTTCATGAAACTTATGCATGTATGGAGACATCACTTCATCATGATTTTGGAGGAGATTTTTAAAATGCAATAATTTTTTTATTTTTTCAGATTTTTCTGCAAATCTGGGGAATTATAGAAAAATATTATCTTTCTATAGTTGATTGTGTCATGTGGATTTTTTACTCCACACTCTGGGTCCAAATTCAGAATTAGATATATGTTGTGTGGCATGAAGAAAATATGAAGGAAGAATGTTTTTTCTTCTCCCATAATTCTAAAGCTCATGGCCAGCTAGTATAGTGATGACATTTGCCACTGGTCCAGGTGATGTTTAAAGGAGAAATCGTGGAAGACAGGTCCATCAGTGGCTGTTAGTCACAGAGGGTAGTAACCCTCTGAATACCAGTGCTAGGTATTCAACAACTGGAAGCATATTTGTGCTACATCCCTGGCTTGTAAGCCTGCTGGTACATCTGGTTGGCCACTGTGTGATACAGGATGATGCACTACATGGAACATTGATCTGATTCCCAACAAGCTGATGCTTTTGTATAATGTGGGATGTTTGGACAGCTGTCCCTCTTCTGTTCACTTGATGTTTCTGAATGTCATGGTGGTGGTTACTTAAAGAGGATTTAGTTCTGGAAGAATCAGCCTTCCTGGCTGGTATTCCTGAGAACCTACTGGAGATGCTGCTAGTCTGTGATATAGTGATTTTACAGGTCATACCTCTTGGTTTCCACAGATTGCACTAGAAGAGGTTTTTTCCCCTCCTTGTATTTACAGAGGTGATTTTTGGGGCCTTAAAAATATATTCCTTTGCCCAGGGCCTCCACCACCAAAATCATTTGATTGGGCTGATGTGAATAAAACCAGGCTGGTCTCCAGTGTTCCACTTGGGTGGCAAGATATTTGAGAGAAGTCACAAGATATGCATGAGGCTGATTACTCACTGAATGTTCAGATCAGGGAAGGAAACTGTTTTAGTGGCTCTGACTGACAGCCTGCATCTAGAGATGGACTGGGGAAGTAGGTGCAAATCTGTATTTCTCAGCCTTTTGGTAGCCTTGATACAATGGATCATTAAACCCTGTTGAGGCAGTTGGGCATGAGGGGATTTTACTATGTAGTGCTTCCACTCCTACCTGTCTAATTGAGCTCAGTAGGAAATATCACTCTCCTTAGTGAGAATTTACTTGGGGGGGGTACGCTAAGTGTGTCTTGCCCTAAGAACTTCCTTTAATATACAGGTATTCAGAAAGACTATAAGAATTTGGAATATGGAATCTCTTTTTTATTTTCATCTGACCCTGGTAAGAGTTTAGTCTTTATGCCTAGACTGCACTGGATAAGCAAGAAGAAATAAATTGTGAGTGAATCAGGCAAGTAAGCTATACAAGAACATTCCTTAAACATTCAATTTCTTCCTGTTTCAGAGATGAAAGTCCTGCAAAGGCAGATTTTTTTCAGTATTTAGTTGAAGACAAAACGGAGGCAGCATTCTCTTACTATGAATTTTTGCTGCATGTTCAACAACAAATTTGTAAGTAAACAAAGAAGAAATCGGGGGGGAAACCCAATTCTGGACTCTTACGCAAATAGCAGCCATGAAAGAAGCGATAAAACCAGGCATGAATTCTTCAGTGTCCAGGACAAATAACCATATATAAAACATTTCAGCTGAAAGGACAAAATACACATTTCCAGATGAATTTTACAGATTTCCTTCAGTCTAAAAATGATGGCTTTGATGCAGTTTCAATAGTATGTTTTAAATTGGTTTATATGCATTTCCAATAGTGCAGCAATATGGTGCTTCTGTTCATTTCAAGCTGGTGGATTTAGCTGTTGAATTTATGTAGCTGTGTGGAATGGTATTTCTCAATGGAATCTAAAATCAGAGCTTTCCCCCTCTTAACTCTTCATATCCCAGCCTTGCCTCTAGCAGAGATGCCAAAGTGCAGTGCTCCATGCTGTTTATATGAATTTGTAAAAGAAATAATTCATATTTGAAAACTTCACTGTTTTCTCTGTGAAGACTATAGAATTTCAATACAGAATACATGACTTGTAGAAATATATAATGTACAGAAGCATTACATTTGTAAAAAAAATGTAAAACTGTAACTACAGAGTATGAATTGCTTAGTGTGCTGCAGTGTTGGTGATTCAATGACAAATCACTATATCAGTTAAAGAATAAAGTAGACTAATACATATTACAACAAAGAAATCTGAATCCACATAAGAAAAATGCAACTTTGTAATTCATTTAAATTAATCCTTTTATGTGGATTTATTTATGATCAGCTGATTAAAAGTATTTTGCTTGATCATGTGTTTTTATATCTGTGATACATTTTAGATACTAATAGTGAACTTGGCTTGCTGTATTAAGAAGGAATGTTTACTACTTTATTGTATAGATTCCTCGAAAGAGGATAAATTCAGTGAATTGAAGTTGGGTATTTGTATGCAACCAGTTTGTGATGCTACCTAGCAAAATGATAGTCTCACTTAACTCTGGTTTACTTTATGTACCCTGCATTGGTTTGGTTCTAGGCGCCTCATTTTCTCTTGCCACCAAGAGATATTAAAGAAAATTATATTTCACTCCAGGTGGGAGTTGCTTCAGCACATGAACCGAATACTGGCCTGGGTTTATCCTACTGTTCCTTTTTTAGTTCTAGTGCTACACAGACATGGGTGTAACTCTTCAGGGCCTACGTGCAATGCGGGATCATGCTAGCCCGCTTGATGTGTTAATTGTAAGAGGAGTAGCAATTACACATTAATCCCTCCTTGGATGCGTGATCCAGTGTGCTGCTCTAGGGCAAGGGAAATGCCAATCCCTTACCATGTGTGGGCACTACATCATTGGAACCATGTCTGTATCTTAAACCTAGTTGGCTTAAGTTTGTGTTAAATATGTAGAGTAATCTGAACAAGCCACCTATTTTTAAAGCAACACATTTTTTAAAGATGACAAATACTAATTACACTTGCATAAATATATATATATATTGGTGCCCCAATATGTTTTCACCTGTGCACAAATGCTCTTATGCAACAGAATTATGTTTAGTTATTTTACCTGCTTACCTAATCATATGGATAAATATTTGTGAATCTACCTTAATCTTAATTTTGCAAAAGCATGCCAAAGGATTTTTTGGAATATTACTCACTTGTTTAGTTTTATTTATGGCATTTTAAAACTTGTCTAAAAGTATAAAAATGTTCTCAAAGAAGCTGTTCCCTTACAGTTTTAAAGTTAGTATGTCCCATAGTTCACATTTTGGGAGGGGAGTGAAAAGATAGATTGGATGAAAATGTATGTTATGGGTCCATAAATGTGTCCAGTATATTACTGTAATCTAAACCAACAAGTTATTTTGGAATAAAACAATTTTTGTTTGATGAATATCCAAAAACATCGAAAGCCATGCTGTATGGTAAATGATCTGTAAAACCATTACTTAAAATTTTATTCTTCTACATTTTGTATATAAAATTGTTATAAAATATATTTGAGAAATATTTGCTTTGAGTAAGGTACTTGTTGCCTGTTACAGTTGGGGGGAAATAATGTAGTGGTAGTAGTTCCTCCTAACATTTCTGCATAACTTAAACAATTGTGGGATCTTGTGAGTTCCATGTCCCATTGTCAGGTGACACTCAGCAAGATTAATCATAAGGATTCCTGCAAAGAATGAAATGTTGGCTTGTGTAAATACAAGTCAAACACCCATCCTAAATCTTGGTGGGGGGTGGGGTGAGGGTTTGACTTTGAGGACGCACAGTGTGGTCCAGTCATCCTCCAGCGTTATCCTTGAACAAAAACTGAACCCTTTGGCATATGTTTTATCACTCCTTTCAATAATCTGAAATTGTTCAGTGAAAATAGAAGTACTGGGTAGTTTCCCAAAGTTGGCAGGTAGATTGCTTTTATAAAAGGAAAAGAAGAAATGGAATATTAACGTGCAATGCAAGATGCCTATGCAAAACCTGTAGGCTGGCTTCCTGCCACTCTGGCGTGTCCCACTACCCCAGTGATTGTCAGGATAGCATTAGATGCATACAGATGGAGGAACGCCTAATCTCAGGTGAGTGGATTTCCTTATACATACTTATATAGAGCTAACTTTATATACCCTTGTATTTATTCGGATGCCTATTGATCTGTCTGCCTTGTAGATTTTAAGAAACAGGATCCTTTCTATGGTATCCTGTCTTTTACATTTCAGTGTTATATAAATAGTAGCTTGAATGCTGTAGAAATTTTTAATGACCCCTATAAATTTGTCATCATCTAGTTCTGGGTTTCCTTCCAGCTCCTGTCCCTTAATTGCCCGTCCATTCAGTTTGCTTGGAGGTTAGTAGAACTTTGGCTTTCTATTAATCATGCTTTCATGGAACTTTCACTAAAGCTTGTAGTGGCCCTTGCAAGGTTTTAAACCAGATCTACTCCTTCACTACAAGGATGATTTGAACCATTTGCTGTAGACTGGTTCACAGCAAGACAGCTGGAGAGCAGACACCACACCAGTTACTATAACTTGCAAAAATAGCTTAAGATACTTACCTGTATGCAAATAACAAAAATAGAAATTGCATGAATGAGTCCTGGGGGCAATATTTTTTTAAACGCTAAATGGCTGGCAGGAGTTTTTGAGTCACTGCTTTACTGACAAGAATTATACTCCGTCTGACTCAGTGATCATGTCTGACAGGTTCATGCTGTGCAGCACCATGGAACAGACTGGATAAAAATAACAAAATGAAGATGGGTACTCTGGTTTTCTAAGCAGCTGGATCACAGAATGGTACATACTTCAGAGCGATGTGTGAGAAATGTAGAAGTTTTGAGATTATTTGGAAATGTCAAGGGCCCCTGCAGCTTCATTAGCAACTCATTTTACTACTATTGTTAACATTTGGTAGGTGTTGACTTGGCTAGTCTTAGGGCAGCTAGTTTAACCCCACAGACAAAATTGGTTTCAATCCACATGCGCTTGTTCCTTTAATTGATCTTCATGGCATAATAACAGTATTTTATGATCCTTTATCTTTCCTGAGTGAAGAGAAAAGGTGCATGCTGTTTTGTTAAATGATGTATGCCTATTTCATCCTGTTGTACATGTAATCTGGAAGACTATGCTGGTAAAGGTCCTCAGTGAAGCTGCTGTAGATACAGCAACACATTTTTTACTGAATGTGATTATTTATAAATGAGGAAACAGCTGAATGAAGTTGAGAGCATAGTTCTGCCCCAAATCTGAGACAGCACAGTGGAAGAGCTGTTTTGTGCATCTGCTTGTGATACATCTTAACACTATGTGCAGAGCAAAAATTTCAATCCTTTTTAATTGCTGCTTTAATATGTTAACTGGAGCTTTAGCAACCTAAAATATCTGTTAGTAAAGATTGAAACAGACTTCTGAAGCCCAGATGCCTGTAATTTGGTTATGTCTCAGCAAATTTATAAATAGTTTTTAATATTCTTACTCATAGGTTACTCCAGGCTAAAATTAAATCCATGAAAGCTTGGAAACTCCAGTTAAGACAAATAACGGCTTTTAGGGAAACAGCATCTCTGTGTTAAAATGTGCAGACTTGAATTTTGTTAAATGTTTGGCCTTATTAACACCAGACAGTACACATGATCTAGTACACATGATCTAGTTTAAAAACTAGCTTTAATACTAAGCTGTGGCTAAAAAGGTATTAAAGTTGCTGCCATATTTGTTCAACCACATAAGCTGCTGGAGGGGTGTGTGTGTGAGATGTTAATTGCAGCAAAAACAAGTGGATACTTTGCCTGTGTGTGGATTTTGCTAGGGACAAACCTTTGACAACCGGTCCTGTCACAGCTTTGCTATTGGAGAAAAGTAATAGCAGAGAATAGAGAAGGATGTGGCAATGTGTCTTTTTCTGGATTGAGCATGAAACAGGGAAGATGCTATTTTTAAGCCTGGCTAGTGGAGAAAGCAACTCAATAATGCAATACACCTATTTTAGAATGAAATTAGCCCCCAGCTTGCAGAGAATTCACATGAAAGCAATATTTGCTTTAATGTGAGCTGAGGACAAAGTTGTTCTGGTGGGTTGCTGAGGGCTGCATGCTTATTAGGTCAGTACAGAAAAGGCAGAGGCATCTTATCTTAACAACTTGTGCACTTCCAGCTGTAAAATGTGAATGGGTATGTACAAATAATGGCTGGTGAATCTCCAAGGATGGTTATTAAATATGGAGTAGTTTGTATCACCCCTTCCCCATCAGAAGTAGAAAAACTATACCTGCCTTAAAAGTGCAGTAGAATTTTAACATGTTCAGAATTACAATTCATTTGTTGTGCTTGAAAACCCGGAGCACAACTGCCAGACTGAGTAGACCGCCAGTCTGAGTAGAACTGACTTTGATGGACAAATGAATTCGATTTATGCTCTGTCTGTGCTGAGGAGAATGCTCACCGAGGAAACAACCCCCAGACCAGCTGCTGAGTAACCAGGCTAAAGGCTGCGATGAAAATCACTCAAAGCCTCTTTCTACCCACCCCGCCCAGCAAGGTAGCTAAACAGGTGATAGAAGTCCCTCTCCCCTTGGTCTCTCAGACTACCACGCTGCAGGGTGACCTAAAGGGTGCGAACCGGTATCTCCGTATCGTCTACCGCGACCGTGACGGGAAGAGAGGGCTTCTTCCAGCCCTGACTGCAGGACGTCGTCTCGACCCCTTCACACCTCAGGCCAGCGACCCTCTCCGCTCTTTTCACAGTCCCTCTGGATCGCCTTTGCAACGTAAAGCCGCCACGTTCCCGCCAATCAGAAACCAAGCTGAACGTGAAGGTCGCAGCTCGAGTCTCACACTTGGGCAAGATTGCAGGTTGACTCTTCTCCCCCGCCCCCCATGTGAGCCACACACTTATTAAACGACGGGCGGCATGCGGAAGTTAGCAGCCCTGCTTCAGACCAACCTCCCGCTCTGTTGGGCCGGCTTTGTTGTCTTGTTTTTTGGTCGGGCGATGAACTAGGGGAAGGGAAAAGAGAAGACCCGCCTCCCCGTCCTTTAATCCCGCCCTCTCCGGGTCTTGGCGGCGGCGTTCGTAGAGAGCTGCCGCTGGATTCCCGCGGTGGTGCAGCTCCTCCTGCCTTGCCCTCTCCGCGCGCGCTCAGCCTCTCCCGGGCCGGGTTACGCGCCTCGACGCCTCTGCTCAGCCCGGCGGGACGTGCAGGATGCTCCCCTCCGCGGCGCAGTTACTCCGGAGTGCCCGGGGTGGGAGGTGGCAGCCCCGGATGCGGCTGCTCGCCTCCCTGGCGGGCGGAGGAGGGGGAGGGCGAAGAAACGGGAACTCTCCCCTCCAGCGGGACCAGCCGCAGGTGAGTGGCGGCCCGGGCAGGGAGCGGGGCCGCGTTGGGCGCTCTTTTGCTCTCCTCCCTTTCAGGCCTCGAGGAGCAGAAGAAGAAGAAGCGAAACTTCCTGGTGGTAGCTCCTCGCCAGGGCAAGGCGCTGGGTTGGGGCTTCCGGGAGGGTTGGAACCAAACAGAAAAGTTGCTTTGGGCTCTGGACGCGCTTAAACTGCACGCTCTTTCCTGCCCCAGTGCCGGAGTTCGGGGCCTGCAGACTAGAGAGCAAACTTGCAAAGAACGGAAGGAGAGGCAGAGCAGGCGTTCAAGTCCCGACTGGTGCTCTCTTTCCAGATTTGATTCCTTCACTGATGAATTCCGGATGGGTGGGTAGCTGTGTCAGTCTGTGGCAGCCAAGCAAAACAGGAGTCATTCTTGGTAGCCTTAACGGTGCCATTGGGTTCCTCTATTGTTTTTCTGCGCCGCTGATCAAGACAGTGTGCATGGATGCTAAGGAAAGTGCGCTCCTTCCTCCCATATTCCAAAGAGCCTGGGGAAACAATCTTCACTTTAAACGGCAGACTTGCCATTTTCTTATAAAGACTTTCCAATACCATATTAACCTATAGCTCCTTAAGGATGAGTTTGACTCTCGATTTCAGCACTATACTTAGCTCTGGGAATGCTGCTAGCCCTTGGGGACTTCATGCATGTCTAGATTGAAATGAGAACAGAACGTGCCATTTCCCTTGCTACTTGAAATTGCTAGTGGCATTGAACATTGCCAGCAGCACTGAGAGTCATACCCTTCTCATAAACATGTATGTCCATGGAGATGTCTACTCT
The DNA here is from genome assembly GCA_029375565.1 of Gekko gecko. Taxonomy (NCBI): domain Eukaryota; kingdom Metazoa; phylum Chordata; class Lepidosauria; order Squamata; family Gekkonidae; genus Gekko; species Gekko gecko. Next base: position 92,542,735 of record JAPDNY010000010.1, on the reverse strand, counting down.
TTTTGACTTGATGGTGACCATTAGAGAGAAGAAAAACTTTGTTAAGGAAAGGGGTAATATATCTGCGTGCTGCTGCAAGACGACCCAACATTAATCAGCCTTGCCAAAACGCCTGAGCATTAGAAAGCCACTGGAGGTAATCTTGTGGGAGGGGAGCAATTAGTTCAGTTAGATCGAGTAGTTGCTGGCAGCATTTTTCTTTCTGCCTTCTTTCTCTCATTTGTCTTTGCCATCCCCTTATTTTCAGTGGGTTGTAAAATAAGCGTTTTCTGAAGCTCAGAACTCTGCTACACTTATCAACAGCTATTCAGCCATTTACCTTCCACAACTTCATAGATATTCTTTCTAGCAAGGAAACAGCACTCTGTGCCAAAACTCTTTATATGGGAGTAAAGGTTTTCTTCCTTCGTGAGCCCTCAAGGTGTGCCTGAGATATGTATTTGGCAGCAAGTGATAGTGTTGTTTCCAGAGTGCTGCGATGAGAGCCACTTTTTATTGCTTAGAGGCAAAGTCTTCTCTCTGACAGGATATAGGCTCAGAATTAAGCATATGCTGCTTTGATCTTATGAAAAACAAACAAAGAAGCCCTGTTGAAAATCATGACATTCCCTCCCCCACTCTTTTTGGTTCTACATCAACTGTTGTCCTACTTCTGGAAGAATAACAAATTATCCATGGAAAACACTTAAGGAGCTGTTTATTTAGCACAGATGTATTCTGTGCACTCTATGCTCAAAACACAGAAAATCTGCATATAAACGAGTCTTGTAAATAACTGTAGTAAATCAACAGAGTTCAATAAATGTATGATTTCCAATGCCTGCTTCTAGCTGTTGAAGCCATCCTCCCTTGGGGCTTAATTTTTTTTGTATGCTGGATATGCAGTGCTGTGTAGTATCTACAGAAGCCCATATAACAACAGGAGCTCATCAGCAGGCATTTAGATTGTTACTTATGTCACCCTGGGTTAAGTAGCTTAACCTTCTGTCACCACTTCAATGCAATGTTGCTGAATGATTCTGGAAGGTATGCTTTTGTTTTCTTTCTGTTACCTTGTACATGTAACATGTTCATTTTGTAAAATTTTGGCTTCATCGCTGTGGAAAGTGCTAACCTGTGAAATGGTGAAGCATCACTTTGGGTCTTGGTTTTTTGAAAAATATATTCTCATCAAGCAGTTGTGTTGCATCAAAGACCCCTAGGGATTGCTTTCTGAATTACTCCATTGCTTTGCAAGTCAGCAAACAGTATTTCTGAAGGGGAAAGGCTATGTGCTTGGTTATAATCTATGCTTTTAACACTGGTTTACTGGTGTGCTATGCATATACAAATGTGCTTATGTAAAACAAGAAAATTATATGATTGGTGTTATAGCCAACCCCCTCATGGTAGTAAAATGCTAAACCACTAGCAAAACATCACTGACAGTTAACGTTAGTACTAGTAACATGCCTTTACTCAAATGTACCATTCCATTTTCACATGTACTTTTGCAACAGATTCAAATCATTATTTTTTGCTACAGCAGTTGAACATTATGTTGATTTGCAGGGGTCTTGCAAAGGCAGAATTTGTGTTGGGGGTTAAGAGCCCTTAATTCCGTCCTTGTTTTTCATCCTCACTGTATATAAAGGGGGGTGTTTTTGGTATGCCTGACACACACAGACATAATCTGAGTAGTACTGAAATGTAGATTCTACTGTGGGAAAGGGTCAGCTATTCTGGCTGGCCTTGATAGTCAGCCAATATCTGTGGTTGCCCCAGAGAGATGTCTTGCCTTTGACATCATGGTGAGCCTGAGATGTGCATGAAGTACCGCAGAAGCACAGCATAGCTTCAAGGACAGCCCTCTCCTCCCAAGCTCACAAGAAAATTTGGATGGGTCCTACTCACCTGAAATCGGACCAAGATACATAAAATTATTGGATCAGTTTCTTCTTAAAGAGGACTCTCCTTGCCTTTAGATAAATTTGTATTAGAAGGAAAAGATTCTTCGGCGTAGCTCGTTGAAATAAATAGCATAATAGTGTTTATCAATGTGACTACTTGTAATTTTAAGAGTGCTTGAATTCCTCCCTCCATGCCCGGGTAATCTATTGAAGAACATAGAAACATCATTTCCTCTGGTAATCTCCTTGGGAACATGGAAGCATACTAGCAGTAATTGTGGGACAAGAAGGTTCACTAGCAAAAGAACTTGCTACATCTTTGGAGTGGAGGGAGAGTTAGTTGAGTGATTAGTTATTCTGTTTGCAAGTTGGGCTTGAGCTGGCTGTGGCATACAGTGAGTGGGATCCCTCTGAGAAACTTCAGTGAGGGGTCTGCGCTGTAAGCACTGAGAATTCTCTGAGGTCCCATACATGGGAGGCATTGTACGGAAGCAGGGGAGAAAGCAGGTGGTTCATGTGTGAACTGAGCCTGGCTATCTGGGAGAGTTAGTGCACGTGAAAAAGCCCTCCTCTACTGTGGAACGTTGGGCCAGTCACACACTCTCAGCCTAACCTACCTCACAAGTCTATTGAACAAATTCAGAGTTCAGTGGCACCTTTAAGACCAGCAAAAATTTGTTCAAGGTATGCGCTTTCATATGCATGCACACTTTTTCAAAATGGTATTTGAAAAAATGTCCATGCACAGAAAAACTCATACCTTGAGTAAACCTTTGTTGATCTCAAATTTGTTCTGCTGCTTCAAACCCACACAGTCTGTTGTGAAAATGAAGGAGAGAATGTTTTAAGTCACTTTGGGTGCCCATTTGGGAGAGAAATTGGGGTATAAAATGTCACAATAGTTTGGGAGGTTGCTTTAAACTTCTCCTTGTAGCAAACTTTTCTGCCCAGCAAGCTGTTCTTGCACAGTTGCTCAGCACATAGATAACATATTGATTCTTTGTCACCATGAGCCCGGTTACCTACTTGGTTACCTTTTTATGTTTAAAAATACTCCTGGTACATTTAGAGGGGAAGAAGCTGTCAAGCTGGTTTATGTACCTTTGAAAGTATTCTCTTTTGTATTTGTGTAAATATTAAAACACAAATGCTTGCCTTTCTATGGAATAAGGTGTGCTGGTTTTACTTTGAAGCCAGCCAGCATTTCCACATAGATGGACAAATGCAGATTTTTTTTGCCACTAACGCTTGGAGAGTTTATTACTACTTTGTTCTATATTAGGGTCTCTGTACTCCCAGTGACAAGAAGTGCATTTGAACCTGGGGGGGGGGTGGCCTTCTCTTGCTCTATTCTTCTGTTTTAAATTTTTTGGTATAAGATCTACTTGTACAGGAATCTGGCTGAAAAATATTAATAACCTCACAGTTATGGGAAAAGAAAGTAGCATTATAAATCCACAATCCTAAGACATAGGCTAGATCTACAGGGCACTTTGTCCTTAAGCAGGATCTGATATGTTCATACAGCACACATGTCTACTTGTAATCCACGTGTTTGTGATTTTAATCATACCTTTGCAGTGCCTCCATTTCCTCCTTCCCCCACATATTCGTACATGGCTAATGGTGGTGATGGTGGGATCAGCACATGGTGTACAGTGTGGGTGCCTGCTTTCTTGCTTGGGTGGCGAAGGTGCCTTAGCAAAATATTGTAATTTTTTCCTCTCAAACAGCTGGTTGTATGCACCAGGGAAAAGACAGTATCAGAGTGAGGTTCTGCTGGCCCATTATGCATAATGGAGGGTAGCAGTGGTGAGAAGTGGTGTTTCACCACAGTGCTTGGTAGACATTTTCTATGCAAATATAGCCTCAGGACAAACTCTAACCATCTGAATAAATCCAGTGATTAAGCCAGCACTGAGAACTGATGAACAACAGTCTTAGATAGTAAAGACAATATTTTTAAAGTGAAGGAATTACTATGAATATGGAAAGATATACATGTTTGCAGAGTTGTTTGTCTCTTTTGGTTTTTGTTATATCTGCATTTCCTGAAAATCCAGGGCTCTTTTTATAGCAGGAACTCCTTTGCATATTAGGTGACACACCCCTAATGTAGCCAGTCCTCCAAGAGCTTACAGAGCTCTTCTTACAGGTGCTACTGTAAGCTCTTGGAGGAGTGGGTACATTAGGGGTGTGTCGCCTAATATGCAAAGAAGTTCCTGCTACAAAAAGAGCCCTGTAAAAATCTAATGTAAACCGAAATGTTTTCAATTAAGAGGCAGTAAACTATTTGTTCTATTAAATGTAGTGAAAATGTAGTGCAGTTTCCAGAAAGCTTTTGATAAAGTTCCTCATCAAAGGCTCCTAAGTAAGCTCAACAATCACGGGATAAAAGGCAAGTCCTCTTGTGGATCAAAAACTGGCTAATTAATAGGAAACAGAGAGTGAGTATAAATGGGCAATTTTCTCAGTGGAGGGTGGTAAGCAGTTGTGTACCACAGGGATCAGTACTCGGTCCAGTGCTTTTTAACTTGTTCATTAATGATTTGGAGTTGGGAGTAAGCAGTGAAGTGGCTAAATTTGCAGATGATACGAAGTTGTTCAGGGTGGTGAAGACCAGGGAGGATTGTGAGGCACCCCAAAGGGATCTGTTGAGGATGGGCGAATGGGCATGAACGTGGCAAATAGGATTCAGTGTGGCCAAGTGCAAAGGGATGCACATTGGAGCCAAAAATCCTAACTATAAATACATGTTGATGGGGTCTGAAGTGGCAGAGACTGACCAAGAGAGAGATCTTGGAGTCGTAGTAGATAACTCAATTGAAAATGTCGAGACAGGTGTGTGACTGCAATAAAAAAGGCCAGTGCTATGCTGGGGATTATTAGGAAAGGTATTGAAAACAGATCAGCCAATATCATAATGCCCCTATATAAATCAGTGGTGCAACCTCATTTGGAATACTGTGTACAGTCTGGTCACTACACCTTAAAAAGGATATTATAGCTTTGGGAAAAGTGCAGAAAAGGGCAACTAGAATGATAACAGGGTTGAAACACTTTCCCTGTGAAGAATGGTTAAAGTGCTTGGGGCTCTTTAGTTTGGAGAACTGGCGGCTGAGGGGTGACGACCAAGGTTTATAAGATTATGGATGGGATACAACAGGTAGAGAAAGAGGTACTTTTCTCCCTTTCTCACAATACAAGTGTCATGCTCAGCCTGCGAGGTGGGTCCTGGTCCCCCGGTAGCTGTGGTGTCTGGAGACCCAGCAAGAGGGGTGGTCCTGGTGGCAGGGGGTACTCAGAAGGGGAGGGAGGAATGAGGCGCCTCAGACTGGCAGGGGACAGGGTTAGAGTCACCCTCCAAGTCCCTCTGCCAGTGCGCCCAGGAATTGCCCTTCTTGTTTTCTCTCTCTCAGCTTGACGGTCTCTCTTTTCCTATGTCTCCCAGCTGCACGCTCTTCCTCCCCGGCACCTCTTCTTCCCCGCCTTATATCTCCCTGCCCTGCTCCCAGCACCCCCGTCCATCTGCTGTGTCTCCCTGCCCCCATGGCCCCGCCCTCCTTCTTAAGCAGGGATGCCAAGTTGGCATCGGGTGGGGTGGAAGTTGCAGCGGTTTGGCGGCCTCAGGGCCGCGCTGCTGCCACTGACCTGCCAACTCACTGGCCCAGGAGGGCCTTTTCGAGGCTCGCTGTCATTCCTGGTGGTCGCCCGAGGAGCCCGGTTTTGTTGCTGGGCCTGACCGGTGCTGTCGCCTTCTTGGGGGCTGGCACGGGCTGCCTCCGCCCCCCCCTCTTTCGCTGTGCTCTGCCCTGGCAGCCCAGATGACTGTCGCCTCCCTCCGGACTGAGGGCTTCCCTGGTGTGTGGGAGGGCTGGGGATGCCGCGGGAGGTTCCTCGCGGGGGGGGGGTTGGGGTTGCTGCGGAAAATTCCCATCGGGGGGTTGGGCTGAGTCCCGAGACCTTGGGGCCAGGACAACAAGAACTCATGGGCACTCAATGAAATTGCTGAGCAATCGGGTTAGAACAGATAGAAGGAAGTACTTCTTTACCCAAAGAGTGATTAACACATGGAATTCACTGCCACAGGAGGTGGTGGTGGCTACAAGCATGGACGGCTTCATGAGGGAATTAGATAAACATATGGAGAGGAGGTCCGTCAGTGGTTATTAGCCACAAGGTATGGATGGGGACTCTGGGGCAAGTGATGCTCTGTATTCTTGGTGCTTGGGGGGTCAATAGTGGGAGGGCTTCTAGTGTCGTGGCCCCACTGGTGGACCTCCTGATGGCACCTGGTATTTTTGGCCACTTTGTGACAGAGTGTTGGACTGGATAGCCCATTGGTGTGATTCAACATTGGCTTCTCTTATATTCTTATGAAAAATTGTAGGCCTAATTAGATATGTAAACTGCAGCTGGGTTCTGAAGCACTATTTTGACACAATGGCCTTGGCTGGAAATATGAGTCAACTTTTCTACATTTCACTAGAGGGAAAAGTGAGTCAATGTTGGCAGGGTTTAGAAATGCTTTAAGAACTTGCTGTACTGGCTTACAGGCTCTGAGTACCAAGTGTCAGAAGTCAGGTAGGGCAGAGTCTTTCATTCTGAAGTCAGGGTTCTAGAAGTCAGGCTAGGCAGGGTCATTTTAGTCCAACGTCAGGCTTCCAAGATTCAGGCAAGGCAGAGTTCGTGGCTAAGCATCTATCGTATATGTCACATCCATATCTAACAGCCTCTCGCGGCTAGTTTTTACAGCCCAGTACCTAAGGGTCATGCTTGCAGCCAGGTGCTCATAACTAATCCTACTCATCTTTGTCATCAGCAAACAGCTGGCATTGGGCTAGGAGGTTTGCATTCTGCCTTCTTGCCTGTAGTTCTGTTCTCAGCCTCTGTCCGTGGCACTCTAAGGGTGTAGGAGATACTGGTGGGCTGGGAATGGCTAACTGAGGTTCACCTTGCTGAATCAGGGCTGAAGGATGTTGGTGGCTCTGCACCAGCTGTTGTCTGTGAATCCTGACAGCTCTGCATCTCATTCTGTTGCTTGTCAACTTCTGTTAATTCAAGGCTGGCTACATGGCGTTCCTCTTTTTCTGAGGAGTCCTCACTGTTGCTGAGCCCTGGCTGACCCATGACAATTGCACTTAGTGACCAAAGTGAATGACTTCAAGGTTATGTAACAACTTATTGTGGATGCTTAATCAATGATATGCAAACAACCACCCTTTTAAAGTGTTCCAGGTCTCCAGGTTATCATTAGCAAGGAAGGCTGAGAGTATTGTTCTGTACACGCAATGGATCTGACAGCTATACTGTAATCACAAGTTAATGAGCTTCCCACATGCTTAATTCAGCTGAAGGCTCTGCTGGCAAACTGTTAGGATAATATCCAGGAACACTGTTTACTATGGTGGGTGCAGAGGTAATACCGGCTTCCTTTGCATTGCAGTGAACAAATTAAAAACTGGCCTCTTCCTGGAGAAAATTCTCCTTTCCTCTTTAACTGCAGCTTGTTGGTACTGCTGCAAGAGTTACATTGAAACAGTAATTTCATGTTCTTTTAAGGGAGGCATTGGTTAGACTTACATTTGACCATAATTAATGCTAGTGTTGAGAAAGTTGGTCTGGGGCATTTGCTCCAGGGCTGGCTTCCAAGGGTAACTCCTAACTTCCTACATTTGGTAGGCTGATAGCCCAGTGACTGGCAAGTTAAGTGAGAATACAGTCCAACATAAGTTACAGCCAGTAACCTGTAGGCATAAATGACTTAACTTTCTTTTGCTTTCCTCCAGAAATTTGCCATTTATGGATGGTCCCCTTAAAGCTTCCGGTTTTGTAAACATCTTAAATCAATTTAACATGGGTGGAGGGGGACTGACTTTGTTGTTAGAGTATAAGACTTGAACAATTTGTAGAAGACTTCTTTGCCAGAGAAGCCTGATTAACAAAATCATGTTGGCAAAATCCATTTGGAGAAAGAGACTTTGGATGTGAATAATTCTTGTGTGTGTGTGTTAAAATCTTAGCATTTACTGTTGATGGTCTATTAAAGCATCCATCCTGCAGTCTCTCTTAACAAGTATTCACACGTGAAGAAAGCCAAAATGAAACAACGATCTATTTAGTAGATTTTTATCCTGCTGTTGCTCCTCAGACCAGCTCAGCACTGTGTATATTGTTTTCCTGCTCATCCCCGAAACAACCCTTTGAAGTGGGTTGGGCATAGAGTGAGTGACTGTCCCAAGATCACCCAGTAGGTTTTGTGGCACAGTGAAGATTTGAATGCCAGTCTCTCAGATCCTAGTCTAATAATCTAGCCACTAGTCTACCAGTTGAAGTGGAAATGTTCATTTTCGCCATGAATGGAATAAAAATGAACAAGGATTTTTCAAAAATATAGCAGATAAAGATTTCTGACTTCCTAACTTATTAAATGGTCCCACCCACCTTCACTTGGTGGGTGCCAGGAAACGTTTTAGTGGGCACCATGGGGCCTTCAGGTACCACACTGGGGACTCCTGGTTTGAATGTTCCTGCAGCAAATTTTCTGGTTTTGCTTTGCAGTAAAGGAGGACTCAAAACTTTATGACTTCTAGACAAACTTGTTCTATTGTTAGTAACTCATCTTAATTCCGCTTGACATTCTCTCAGCTTAGAGGCACTGAATTACATAAATTAGAAAACACAACCGCATCTTTGCTCCTGGGTGAGATCTTCGGTGAGTGTAAACATCAGGAAAAGGGTCATTCTCTTCCTGATTTTGTTTTCCCCTTTTTCTTTCAGAACATGATAGTAAAGTCTTATAATAGATTCTGTCAACGCTACATCCCCAGGACATCACAGGCCAGCTGCAAAGGACAAATTAATCATTCTTGCATCCTCTGCCTTGGGATATATCACTCATCTATAGGGCTGCCATCTTATTTATGTGCTTCACAAGTCTAATTTCCCCTGCTAGTTCAGTAGTAGAGACTACTGGACTGCATCTGTGATCCAGAGAGTAAATGCTGCATCCTGGTTATTTTGAGATTCATTTGTATGTTCCTTAACCAACAGCAAACTAGGGCAGAAGATTTCCTAGCTTTGTTGCACTGATTTGAATGGGAGATTCGTGACTGGATCTTTAACTGTGTAGACCCAAATATGGATAGGGTCACACATGGAAAGGAGACAGGGTTTTGATCATTGAAACTAGTCCCCATCCTGCATTATTGATAGCTCATTTTTCCTTTTAAAGGGTTTTAATTAATAGCACTAGGCAGTTTTAATTAGCAATAGGGATGGGCATGAACCATGTGACAAGCCAAAACTGTGGCCAAATTCTGGTAGGATTGGGGCTCAGGGGGCAACGTTCGGTGCACATATGGTCTCCAAAGAAATCTGTGAACTTTTAGAAGCATCTCAGGGTGGCTTGGAAAATGAAACCCTGTAAAGAAGTTGTAACACCAGGGACTCACTCTGATAATGCTCTTCGTCTTGGCCGTGGGCTATTTGCTGCGTGAAGGAGGGAACTCTACATTCAACACATAAGCAGTTCTCTTGATTTACTAGATCCAAAGTGGAGTGAGTGAGGAAGCAAAATAACAATCCCATAGATAAAAGTCAAAATTACACAGGAGTTACCACAAGCAACAGCCCAAGCCTTCAAATGAACTCCTCATACAGGGCTCCTGAAGAGGGACGAATTCCAAGAATCTCTCGGCTCTCCTCCAATTTCCTGCTTTGCTTTCTCTGTCTAACGACTAATGGCTGATAGCAACCACACCAACTCTACTCCCTCTCTATCTATCCCACCTATTAAGCTATCTCAGCCTTAATTTGTCACAGCTGTTACTACCATTCTGTAAAAGTAAAGGTTCAGGCTGACTCAAACCATCTAAAGGGTTTAATCTACCTTTCAACAGGGCCTAAGGAAAAGAGGAAATCATAAAAGGCTTGAACACTGCTGCCACAACCCAAAACCCATACAAATAACATTTAATCTTTTACATCCTTCCCCCTTCTAAAATAAAAATTGGGGTTCTACTTCAATTTTTATTCTTCAAACCATTAAAACCTTTAAAACTACAAAAAATAGCATAATTCAGTCATAAAAGGAACCCATGACCAATACAATACCAAATTACAAATGGCATTTGCCTTCAGTACTCTGATACACTCTAGACAATTGATCTGCTATAATATTCTTGGCCCCACTAATGTGAGAAATCTCAAAGTCATAATCCTGAAGAGCTAAGCTCCAACGCAACAACTTCTGGTTAGTATTCTCTGCTTTATCCAGTCAACATAATGGAGAATGATCTGTTTGCAAAACAAAACGCTGCCCCCATAAATAAGGTTGCAACTTAATTAGAGGCCAAACAGTGACTAAACTCCAGCTCAATGACTGAGAAGTGTCTCTCCCTGGGCAATAATTTTTTACTTAGAAACACCAGCGTATGTAATTTGCCTCCGGCATTCTTCAGGGTTAACATACACCCAAGTCCAAAATAACTAGCATCTGTGTGCACCACAAACTGTTGGATAGGGTTAGGTGCACCTAACACAGAATATTATACTAAGCTTCACTTTATAGTGACAAAGGAAATCTGACACTGCTCTGTCCACTCAATTGCAAACTGTTGTTACACAAGTCTGTTAATGGGGTTGCCAAAGTGGAAAAATGGACTAAGAAACGTCTCTAAATTTGGTAAAGCCCCAAAATGCCTGGACATTGTTCTTAGTCTGAGGCACAGGCCACTCCAAAATACTCTGGACCTTTGCCTCCAGGGGTTTAATAACCTCCAACCCCACAACATAACCTAAATAGGAGACCTTGGCCTTAGCAAACTGACACTTAGAGATCTTAATAGTAAGCCCAGCTATACGAATTCTGTCCAAAACAACTCACAGATTTTGCTGATGCTCCTCCCATGTCTGGCTATACACTGCAACACCATTGATGTATAACATAGTCAGATAACCCTTGCAACAAGGAGTTAACCAATCTTTGGAAGGAACTAGAGGCAGGGCTATTTTTGTAGGAAAAACCCAGCTGGAACTCATTAGCATATTAGGCCACACCCAACAGCACAAACTCATTAGCATATTAGGTCACACCCCTGACATCACAGTTCATTAGCATATTAGGCCACACCCCCATGTTACCAGAAGTGTGGTCATCCAGCCACACCCACCTTTTACTTCTTATTCTGTTTACCTTGTTTGTTGTCAAAACCCAGGGCTTTTTTTGGAGCAGGAACTCCTTTGCATGTTAGGCCACACACACCTAATGTAGCCAATCCTAATGAGTTTCTGCTGTTGGGAGTGGCCTATTATGCTAATGAGTTCCTGCGGGGTGTGGCCAACTTGGGAGCCAGCCGGAACTCCATTCCTGTGTGTTCCTGCCCCAAAATAGCCCTGACTAGGGGCATTCCTCAAACCAAAAGGAAGGACTTTAAATTGATACAAGCCTATATGGGTCACAAAGGCAGACGTCAGCCTCGAGTCAATATCCAAAGGTATCTGCCAATAATCTTTATTTAAATCAAAAACAGAGATAAATCTTGCTTGACGCAACCTTTTGATTGTATCATCAGTCCTAGGTAAGGGGAATACATCCGGCACAGTAACAGCATTAAGCTTGTGATAATCTACACAAAACCTAATTCCCCCATCTTTTTTTGGTACCAAAACTACCAGACTAGTCCAAGGGGACATTGAAGGTTCAATAATCCCCATCTCAAGTATATCAGTGATTTCCCTGGCAATGTCTGCACCATGAGAAGGACCCACTCTATTATGTCTACAAGCAACAGGAGCTGCACCCCCAGTATTAATACAATGGGCCAGCAAGTGGGTCTTCCCAAGTTGGGAAGTAAAAACAGAATCAAAATCCTTCAAAAGAGCATACAGCTGCTCTGCCTACTCTTCAGACAAACCAGGGTCATATAACACCTCCTCTAAGGATTGTGATTGTTTAAATTTGGTTAGCAAATCTACAGGGTCCCGTGGAATCTCTTCCTCAACATGCACTCTGAGTTCTCTCATAATATTTCTTTAATGAATTAACATGATACTCTTTAGGACTAGGTTGAACATCTGGACAACCAACCAAATAACACACAGCAGACAGATGCTGCGAACAATCCCAGGACCGATCCACTTAACCATCATTTTATTAGGTCTAACAGGCCTCAACATCAGAACCTTTTAGTGAGATGATCATTTTTAGTGGAAGTCAATTCACATTTAAGATATAGATTTGTATTTATACTGATTGTATGATCACCGACTCTTGGGTTTTTAGAGATTATCTTTTCTTTCTCCCATCGATTGTCGTTCCCCATCCTAGAATTTTCTGTTGTAGTGTGTAGTAAATAGAAAAGGCAATAAAAAATCCCCTTTGGGGGGCCAAAAAAAAAAAAAGAACCTTTTCCTCTGGGAAAAACTCCTTAGGCACAGCAGCTCTATCATAAAATCTCTTCTGTTGCTCCTGAGCCTGTTTCAAATTCTCTTGAGCTGTCTTCCATACATCTGCCAAAGTATGCTGTAAGTTCTGAAAATATTCAACCACTAACTTTGGCTGATCTATTAAAACTCCCTTGTCTCAACAGAGACAGTGGGGTATGAAGCTGCTTCCCAAACACCAGCTGATTAGGAGACAAGCCAAAACTACTCTGAATTGTGTCATGATAAGCACACAACACAAAAGGAAGAGTCTGATCCCAGGAATCTTCATGAGCCAATGCATATTTACGTAACATGGACCCTAAAGTACAATGCATCCTTTCAGGCAAGGAATTTTGAAAATGGCAATAAGCAATAGATGTATAGTGCTCAATTTTAGCCAATTCAAAAACCTTCTGCGTCAATTTAGGTGTAATAGAGCTACCCAAATCTGGGATTCATTGACACATCACCTGAACCAAAGCCTTAACCACACTAGAAGTGGCAAAATTAGCCAAAGGAATAGCTGAACACATTCTGGACCCATGATCCATAACTGTCAACAAATACTGTTTGCTAGATCTAGCAAAAGGACCTATGATATCTATGCTCCATTTTTCAAAGACAGCATTTTCCCTATGAACTGACTGCAGTGGTACTGGAGGGCTATCCCTCTGGCAGACATCATAGCTTTGCACAAACATCTTGACAGAACAATGAATGTCTTGTCAATAGAAATAACGTACTACCTTTCCCAAAGTTTTTTTAATCCCAAAATGTCCAGCAAAAGCTGACTCACGAGCCAACCTCAGCACCACCAGCTGGAATTGCTTAGGCACTACCAGCTGCTTAATAACTTCAGAATTAGCATTAAAAGCGGGACACTCCCTATACAACAAACCTTCCTGAAGGATAAAACACACACCCACATTGGTCCGAGGGGATTGAGCCACAGATGCCTGACGATTTGTCAGACTCTCATCTGTCATCACTGCAGCTTTAAAAGCTTCAGTACTTCCAGCCAGCAATTTTTCATAAGGATTTTGCTCTACCTGCTCCCCCTCCTGATAAACTTCAGACAAGCCTTGAGCTGATCCATTACCCCTCCTTTCGTCAGCTAAATTAACAGGCTGAATGGCTACTGGGGAAGGCAGGCAGACAGGGGTTTTGAATAGTCTAAATTAGCAAACTCTATTCCCACCAGCTCAGTTTGAATACTCACAGTTTTATTTCCCAATCCCTCTTTAACAAGATGAACTTGGAAACCTATATCATTCCCTACTAAACATGGGATCTTACACTAAGCAGTAGCATGTACCTACACAATAATTTTCCCACTGAACCCATTATAGTCAACCTGAACCTCTGCCAACAGTGTTTCCAAAGTAGCACTAGCATAGGGTGTGACTTGGAACTGTTTTGTCTTTCAGAATTTAGTCTGGGCAAACCAAGACCCACTGGATTAAAGAGATATATGCCCCACTAGCCCTCCAAGTTGAAACCTTAATGTCAATGCAAGTTGCCAAAACCGGCTGATAATTGTAAGCTGACTAGTGCCGTTGAAGAAACCATAGCCATCTGGACAGATGAAGCAGGCATTGCAGCTCCTTGGATTGCTTCCTCCTGGTCTTCTGCTAGTTGCTCTTGCTGGATTACCCACACTGCAGGACCATTAGATCTCAACCAGGTCTTCTTCCAGGCCCTACATTCGGAGTTTCTGTGCCCTGCTTTTTTACAACCCCCCCCCACAAATTTGAAGATGACTCAGTCTGTGGTGGCCTTAGTCAAAGGGGGGACAGAAGGACTATTATTAGGAGACAAAGCCTCCAAATTCCCTCTAGACCTCCCAGCTTCACTACTTCCTGTAGAGGTGGGGCAGCTCTCATTAATGGTCCCAACTTTTGAACCTATTAGATTTCATCTTTTCAGCAACCCCTGCAGCTTCTCGCAAGCTTGCCACCTCTTTATCTTGAATCAAGGCTGAAAGTTTTTCTGGAAGCAAGGAGAAAAATTGTTCCAACAAAATTAACTCTCTGAGTTCAGCAAAAGTAGTCACATGTTTAGCAGCCAGCCAATAATCAAAATTTTGAGCTAACTTGGCTGCAACCACTGGCAGGCTATTATCTGCCCACCATGTCTTGTCAATTTTTTGAAAAGCTTTTCTATAAGCCTCAGGACCCAAAGCAAACCTTTGCTTTGCAAAGTCCTTAAATCCCCAGTAGTCTCCAGCTTGATAAAGAGGCATCTGGCCCAAAAGATCTGTCGAAGGGCCACTAACTTGAGATCTCAAAATGGACATATAAAGGCGCTGTGGCACTCCATAATCCTGACATGAAAGTTCAAACAAGTTAAAAAATGGCAAAATGTCATTTCCAGTCTTATACACAGGAAACATACGTCTGTCAAAATGCAAGGCTGTAAGTCCCTCTTCTCTCTCTGCCACCACATTGTGGTAAATGTGAGCCACCAGTATCCCTGAATCTCTGATCAGCTTGACCTCTTCCTTTCCCAAACATCGAAAGAGCAGGACCATTTGGCTGACATCCATGCCCGGGGTGCCAAGACTTATGATCTGACATGGCATCTTCACAGTCAGCAAATGATGAATGACCCCTCAGTCCTTGTGCTGGCTCAACTGCAGACACACTCCTCCAGCTTTGAAGCCCGCCTTCAGCAAGGTCCGGTAGCCAAAGTTCTCTTTGACTGCTGTTAAACCTTTGCTTCAAAACACCATCATCAGATTCTGCACCCCCTCTATGAGGCCAATAATTCCTTAAGGTCTGTTCAGATGTATATACTGATTTTCTGTTTGAAAACCCAACAGTCTCTTTAAAACCATCTCTTAGCTCAGACCTTAACTTCTCTCTAGGCAAGGGTGTAGGTGCCCAATAAAAATCAGCCAGACAATCTGGCCTACCACGAACATCCAGAGTCTGCAAAGACATATCTTTCAAAAGTGGTAACTCTTGATCCTGACATTCAGCCATACTGGCCAACTCAACAAACTTCTTGCAACCTCAGCCTAGATCCAAAACTCCCACCTGTCATGCAGAAATAAGCCACTGCTGTACCACCATGTAAAGAAGTTGTAACACCAGGGACTCACTCTGATAGTGCTTTTTGTCCTGGCCATAGGCTATTTGCTGCATGAAGGAGGGAACTCCACATTCAACACATAAACAGTTCTCTTGATTTACTAGATCCAAAGTGGAGTGAGGAGAGAAATCAAGAAAACAAAATAGCAATCCCGTACTCATAGTAGATAAAAGCAGAATTACACAGCAGTTACCACAAGCAACAGCCTAAGCCTTCAAATGAACTCCTCATACAGGGCTCCTGAAGAGGGACAAATTCCAAGAATCTCTTGGCTCCTTGCCAATTTCCTGCTCTGCTTTCTCTGACTAACGACTAATGGCTGATAGCAACCACACCAGCTCTACTCCCTCTCTATTCACCCCATCAATTAAGCTATTTCAGCGTTAATTTGCCACAGCTATTACTACCATTCTGTAAAAGTAAAGGTTCAGGGTGACTCAAACCATCTAAAGGGTTTACTCTACCCTCTACAGGGCCTAAGGAAAAGAGGAAATCATAAAAGGCTTGAACACTACTGCCACAACCCAAAACCCATACACATAACATTTAATCCTTTACAAACCCGCCCAGAAGCTCTGTTGCGAAAATGCTAGACAATGGTAGGGGTGGTGTTTTCCAGCCTTGGAAACACAAATAGGGGACCCTCCAAAGCTTGACAGGCACTCCTGCCTGCCAATAACAGAGTCCCCATTCGTTGCAATGGGACTCAGATCTATATAAGTAAAGGGTGAATGCACATTCCTTTTGTTGGCATTGTAGTTTTGGATGTAGAGGGGGTACTTACGATCGTGAAAGAACTTTGCTGCTGGGCGTGATGGGGGATTGCTTAGCTAGCTTACTCAGTCAGGGGCCAGGGGGCTTGGTTTTGCCCTGGGTTCCTCTGTGTTGCAATTCAGTTTTTGTTTGGTTTCTTCAGCGGCACTAGTCAGCTTACAATTATCAGCTGGTGGCTTCCGGTTTTGGCAACTTGCATTAACATTAAGGTTTCAACTTGGAGGGCTAGTGGGGCATCTGGACTGATGAAGCAGGCATTGCAGCTCCTTGGATCGCTTCCTCCTGGTCTTCTGCTAGTGCCGTGTGAGAGCGTGAGCTCCCGTCTCTAGTTCCAGCTCCTGCCAACCTAACAGTTTGAAAGCAAGAAATTGCAAGTAGATAAATAGGTACCACTTCGGTGGGAAGGTAACAGCGTTCTGTGCACCTTGGTGTTTACTCATGCCGGCCACATGACCACAGAAACATCTTCGGACAGCGCTGGCTCTTCGGCTTTGAAACGGGGATGAGCACCGCAACCCTAGAGTCGTATTCGAGCTTTCAAGCAAGGGAACCTTTACCTTTACCTTGCTGCAAATGGTGGAAAAAATTGGGAGGATTTCTAGTGTCCTGGCCCCACTGGTGGACCTACTGATGGCACCTGGTATTTTTGGCCACTGTGTGACAGAGTGTTGGACTGGATGGGCCGTTGGCCTGATCCAACATTGGCTTCTCTTATGTTCTTATGTTCTTAATTCCTCATTCACATTATAGCATTTTTGTTTAGCAGGATTTTCCTGCCTACTCTCTGCTTCCATGGTGTTGGTGAGATGTAACTGTCTAGCTCCTTAAACTTTAAACCTCTCCAGCACAGCAGCTATTTGGTAAAGCCAAATGAAAGCCAAGTAAAAGCCAAATAAATCAGTAGCCAAATCAGATTCTCTAATCTATATTTGGCTTAGAAAATACCTGGAAAATACCTATAGGTATTTTTGGGGCATTTATATGGCTCGGTTTATACTGAATGAGTACCTTTAGTGATGGCTTTACATAGTCTTTTAAAATAAAAATGAAAACACCTCTCTCTGACCACCTTTGGAAGAATTGTAAAAATGACCTTGGCAAAGCTAATAGAAAGTATTTGGTTCTACATATTGATTCTCCAAGCGCAAAATCTGATTGTGTTGGTATTTGTTGTTGTCCAGTTACACAGTTGAGTCCAACTCTTTGCTACCCCATGGACCACATCACGCCAGGCCTTCCTGTCTATGGCTTCTAATACAAAGCTTCTAATGTAAAAATCTGTCTATGTTCATGGGCTCTAGTCTGAAGTAAAATTGTCATGAGGGTTCCAGGGCACAGTCTCAACACTTGACACAGCACCCTTGCTTTAAAACAAAGCAGCCTGATCAGTGTCTGGTTGGGTGACTGCTTGGAACCTGAAACATGCTGATGAGTTTTGTTATGGAAGACTATAATAATA
Organism: Gekko gecko; assembly: GCA_029375565.1. NCBI lineage: Eukaryota > Metazoa > Chordata > Lepidosauria > Squamata > Gekkonidae > Gekko > Gekko gecko. The sequence continues at coordinate 92,525,092 of JAPDNY010000010.1, read as the reverse complement.
AATGTCATCATATTTTCCTGCCAGAGTTCCTGTGCTAACACGTTCTCGCAAAAAGTGCCAGTCTGAGTAGACAGTATTGACTTTGATGAATTAATGGTCTGATTTCAGCATAAGGCAGCTTCGTGTGTCCAGAAGGACCTCTCATGATGCCATAAGGGCCAGCCACTTGCAGGTGGCTTTAGCAATAAGGGAAAGGGCTGTGGCTCAGCAATAGGAATCTACTTTGCATGCATAAGGTCCTAGGTTCAGTCCTTGCCATATCCATTTAATGAGATCAGGTATCAAGGGGGGGGGAATCTTTACATGAGACCCTGGAGAGCTGCTGTCAGTCAAAGTAGACAATACTGACTTTGCTAGACTGATGGTCTGGCTCAGTGTGAGGCAGCTTCAGAAGTGTTCAATAAAAGGTCATTTGAAAGGGGTACCTAACTGTCTATTCAGTATGGAAAAACCAAAGGGAGCACAAAACTTTGCAACAGCTCTTCCATCCGCAGAATATCCACTTATATGAGTTCTAAATTTCAGCTTGTTCTTAGGCACTTAGAAGCTGGATATCTGGGATCTTCACTGCCAGTAAAAGCATCTAGTCTAATAAAAGGTAACACGTTTGCGGGCTACGCTATGCACTTGTCTTGTCTCTTCTATGAATATTAAATTGCAGCATTTGGAGGAAAGCCAGTCAGCTCCTCTCACTCGTATTACTAGGAACTTGCCTGTGTCAGCACTTGTAGCAACAGTGCTCATTCTCTTTCTTCCCTTTGATTTTGTTCCTGTGGCAGTGTGACATAATGGAACTGAGAGCAGCGTATTGTCGCCACTATAGTGTTTTTCATTTGGCAGGGGAAAACAAGGCTTCTACTGTCAGAGCTAAAAATACTGGCTTATTTAGAAGATTTAGTTAACGAGTTAACATTTGAACTCCTGAGAACATAAGAGAAGCCAATGTTGAATCAGGCCAGTGGCGAGCGGGCGGCAAAAGATGGCGACGGGATGTGGCACCAAGCGAGAATCGAGCGTCAAAACGGAAGGCGGAGCCAGGAAGACGCAGGAAGAGTGTGGAGGCGCAGGCGTGGCGGAGCCGAAACGGACAGAGCCGGAGCCACGCTGACATGCTATCCACGCACCGGATGGGCCTGCCAAGCCGTAAAGGAAGCCGATGGGAGAAGGTGAAAGTCGGGGCCAGATGCCGAGCCGAACTACAACACTCCATGGGGTGCTGGTAGGGTAGTCCCCTCCCTGACGATATGTGGCCTTAGATAGGATAACAAAATGAGTAACTGTAAGCCGCTCAGAGACCCCTTCAGGGGTTCGAGCGGGATAGCAAGCTGAAAGTATAAATAAATAAATAAATAAAAGGTAACATCAGTTGCTCTCTTTGAGTGGATTGCATGATGTTTCAGGGAATCAGAATTGTCATATCTTTTGCAACAATGGAAACATGCATATCACCTCAGCCAGTTCCTTTATTCTAGTTTTCCAGGTAGTTTTTTGCTAGCCAGCTGTCAGTGGTCATGTTTGTGCTGGCAAACTTTAAATCAAGGGTGTCAAACATGTGGCCCACAGGCCGGATCAGGCCCCTGGAGGGCTTCTATGAGGCCCACAGTGGAAGTGGCTGTCTCCTGCTTCTTCTTCCAGTTCTGGTGCTGCTGCTGCATTGCTTTGCCAGACTCTCTTAGTCGCTCAGAAGAGATAGATAGGCAAGCTTCTGTTTCATACACTGGCTGAGGCTCCTCTGCCTCTCCCTTCCAGGGGGAGAGAGGGAACAAGCCAGAGCTTGCTTCCTGGCCAGGCTGCCTCAATTGCGCAGGAGAGAAAGGGAAGTCTTTCTTCCCTTCCATTGGCTGAGGCTCCTCCCTGAAGGGATGGATGGAAGGAGGGAAAGCTTGCTGTGCTTGGCTGCCTCAGTTGCATGGGAGAAATACAAAGCACCTTTAAAACCAATGAAATTTTATCCAAGGTATGAGCTTTTGTGTGTCTTGCTACAGTGTGTGTGTTTTCTTGGGCTTGCTGTGCTGTGGCTCTCCTGGGTACAACTGGGTTCCCTCCCTCTTTTCACTGTATTTATGCACTCATGATCCAGTCTTTCTCAGTAGGAAAGCAATATGAACTATTTAGATGAGGAATAACAACAAGCCAGTGAGGTGGATTAGGCTGAGAGTGTGTGTCCAGACCAAGTTCACCCAGCACATTTCCTTTGGGGATTTTGAACTTAGTCTTCCCAGATAGTAGGCTGATACTGACCACTGAGGAAAACTATAGTTTTGTAGACAAAAACATAACCCTCAGTCTGTGGCATGGTGCCTTCTCATGTTGTTGACCAGCACACGAAGCAATTTATGTACAAAAGCTCACAATGCTCAGCCAGTTCATGTCTTCCCCTGGGTCGTAGGCTCAGAACTCTGAGCATAAGATTTCTGTAGTGAATGTCAATAAATCAAAAGTAGGTTTGCAGCTTACAAATAAACACTTGAACAGCATACTCAGGATTGCAACAGCACAGACATTTTGATGTAGTAATTCAGAGCAAGAGGTGTCAGTTATCAGATACTGTTAAATAAACAAAATATTGCAAGAGTGCTAATGTTTTAAGCATGTTTTTATTTTGAATTTAAAAAACCCATTGTGATTGTGTCCTTTATAAAGTTTATATCTCTGCTACCTGGCATTACATTTTTGACACACATGTCCCAACCCAACAAGGTCTCATTTATGTCAGATCTGGCCCTCATAACAAATGAGTTTGACACCCCTGCTTTAAATGCTATCTTCTTTGAAAGGAATACTGATTTTAGAGGACCAGATCTCCTAACATCTCCTTTTACTATATTTCTCTTTAGACTGCATCCCCTGTGGCTGTTCCCAGTGTGAATATATACCTTAATTAGATTCCCTGTAACACCCCCCCGCATTATGATCTAATGTTTGACATGTTACTCATTTTAATTTTTTATGTGTTATGGAAAGGTTAATTACCGTTTCAGCAGATCACATCCTCCTTAGCTGACTGAATCTCTTGTGTTATAACTAAATTCCAAGGGTTTTGCTTTTTTCCAAAAGGGAGCAAAGCTTAATGCTGAACATCAGTTGGCAGCCTGCCGATTAGAAGATGCTAACCTTTGCAATCTATCAGCTTCTTCCATCCAGAGAATGCAGGCTGTAATGTTGCATTGCATGCTTAGTAAGTGTGGTGTGAAAAGCTCTCTTGTGGATTCAAAAGATAAGGGGACGGAGTTCAATGCAGCTTGTCACTTCTGTGAAGGCAATTTCACTTTTTAACTTCTCTGCCTGGTAATAGCATGATTGCTGCCAGTTCTGCCGTTGTGCTGTCTGCCTTTTTTCAGTGAGAGGCTTAAGCTGTTTCACATAGCTGGAATCATTCTTTCCACTTTGGGGGACTGTTTTCATGTTGACCAGTACTTACCTAAGCTATGTCCTGTGTACAAGTGGCATGAGTCATCTGTCTAGTACATTTTTAATCCCACCTTCTTCCAAAATGTTCAGACAGGCTTACATGGTTTTGCTTTCCTCCATTTTATTCCCTCCCCCACCCCGGAATAGCCTAGTGAGGTAGGTTAGGCTGAAAGAGTATGACTGGTCCTAGGGAATTTGGGAGCAGGGATTAGAATCCAGGTCTCCCAGATCCTAGGCTAACTGCTACACAACACTGGCATTCAAGTAGGAGTGGGGTTAACACAATTTTTGTGGTACAAACATAATAACATAAGAGAAGCCAATGTTAGATCAGGCCAGTGGCCCACATAGTCCAACACTCTGTCACACAGTGGCCAAAAATATCAGGTGGCATGAGGTCCAGCAGTGGGGCCAGGACACTAGAAGCCCTCCCACTGCTGCCCCCCCCAGCACCAAGAATACAGAGCATCACTTGCCCCAGCCTGAGAGTTCCTGTCACGGCCCCTGCTGAGCTTGAGCCCTTGGCACCTGTGGAAGAGCTAAGTGCTGACAGGGATAAGCTCTCCACACCAGGAACCCCTGCACCTGACAACGCAGCAAGCTCTGAGGCCGGCCCAGCAACAGCTGGGGAAGATTGCTGCTTGAGTGACACGCCCCCTGACTCGCCGCCACTGGTGTCTCGTCTGCGAGAGCAGCTCCGGCGGGACTTGGCAGCCTGGCGGCGCGAAGCATGCATGTGCACCTGGTGCTCCTGAAGCCCTGAGTATTAGTGGGAGCCGGGACATGTTTGAGGCGTGCTAATTACCAGCCGCTTGGGTTCCGATTTAGCCTGTGCTGGCAAACTACCAACTTGTGCCAGCAACTAATTGCATTGACTACGCTCTGCACCATGCTGCTCGAGTTCCTGACTCCTCGTTCCTGGTTTCTGACTCTCGGCTTCTTGATCTCGGCTCGTCTTGACCTCACCACTCTGCACCCTGGACCCTCGTCTCTCAGACTGTTAACCCTCGGCTCTGGAACCTCCCTGACAATGCTAACGGTTGGTGATTTGGATTTGGCTTCCCGGGTTCTTGATTTGCTCAGCTCCTGAACTCTGGACTGTCCCTCGACTACCCTGCTCGTCTTGCACCTTGTACCTGGTTATTTGGCTTGCCTGGTTTTGACCTCAGACTGTGCTCTGACCACCCCATGCTTGCCTAGCCCCACATCCCGGCTCATGACAGTTCCTATCTATACCTTGTGGCTAATAGCCACTGATGGATCTCTGTTCCATTTTTGTTGTTCAGTCGCACAGTCGAGTCCGACTCTTTGCGACCCCATGGACCAGTTTACGCCAGGCCCTCCTGTCTTCCGCTGTCTGCTGAAGTTTGCTCAATTTCATGTTCGTTGCATCGATGACACTGTCTAACCATCTCATCCTTTGCCGTCCCCTTCTTCTTTGACCTTCAATCTTTCCCAGCATCAGGGTCTTCTCCAGTGAATGCTCCCTTCTCATTTGGTGGCCAAAGTATTTGAGCTTCAGCTTCAGGATCTGGCCTTCCAGGGAACAGTCAGGGTTGATTTCTTTTAGGATTGACTGATTTGATCTCCTGGCAGTCCAAGGGACTCTCAAGAGTCTTCTCCAGCACCATAGTTCAAAAGAATCTATTCTTCGGCGCTCGGCCTTCCTTATAGTCCAACTCTCGCAGCCATACATTACTACGGGGAATACCATTGCTTTGACCATGCGGACTTTTGTTGTTCCATATGCTTATCTAATTCCCTCTTGAAGCTGTCCATGCTTGTAGCTGCCACCACCTCCTGTGGCAGTGAATTCCATGTGTTAATCACCCTTTGGGTGAGGAAGTACTTCCTTTTATCTGTTCTAACGCGACTGCTCAGAAATTTCATTGAGTGCCCATGAGTTCCTATATTGTGAGAAAGGGAGAAAAGTACTTCTTTCTCAACCTGCTGTATCCCATGCATAATCTTATAAACCTCGATCATGTCACTCCTCAGCCGTCGTTTCTCCAAGCTAAAGAGCCCCAAGTGCTTTAACCTTTCTTCATAGGGAAAGTGTTCCAACCCTTTTATCATTCTAGTTGCCCTTTTCTGCACTTTTTCCAATTCCATAATATCCTTTTTGAGGTGTGGTGACCAGAACTGTACACAGTACTCCAAAAGAGGTCGCACCATAGATTTATACAGGGACATTATTTGTTTTCAATTCCCTTCTTTATAATTCCCAGCATAGCACTGGCCTTTTTTATTGCAGTTACACACTGTCTCGACATTTTCATTGTGTTATCTACTGTGACTCCAAGATCTCTCTCCTGGTCAGTCTCTGCCAGTTCGGACCCCATCAACGTGTATTGATAGTTTGGATTTTTGGCTCCAATGGGCATCACTTTGCACTTGGCCACATTGAACCTCATTTGCCATGTTGACGCCCACTCGCCCATCCTCGACAGATCCCTTTGGGGTGCCTCACAATCCTCCCTGGTTGTCATCACCCTGAACAACTTTGTGTCATCTGCAAATTTAGCCACTTCACTGCTTACTCCCAACTCCAGATCATTAATGAACAAATTAAAAAGCATTGGACTGAGTACTGATCCCTGTGGTATTCCACTGCTTACCACCCTCCACTGAGAAAATTGTCCAGTTATATTCACTCTCTGTTTCCTATTAATTAGCCAGTTTTTGATCCACAAGAGGAATTGTCCTTTTATCCCATGACTATTGAGCTTACATAGGAGCCTTTGGTGAGGAACTTTATCAAAAGCTTTCTGGAAGTCAAGGTAAACATCATATATTGGGTCCCCCTTGTCTACATATTTGTTCACTCCCTCAAAAAAAACCTAACAGGTTAGTGAGACAAGATCTTCCCTTACAGAACCCATGCTGAGTCTGTCTCAATAGTTTTTGTTCATCAATGTGCCTACTAATTCTTTCCTTAATAACAGTTACCACCAACTTACCCAGTATCGATGTCAGACTGATTGGCCTGTAATTTCCCAGATCTCCTTTGGAACCCTTTTTAAAGATGGAAGCGGCATTAGCTACCTTCCAGTCCTCAGGAATGGAGGCAGATTTTAATGAAATATTACATATTTTTGTCAGGAGATCCACAAGTTCACATTTGAGTTCTTTCAGAACTCTTGGATGTATGCCATCTGGGCCTGGTGATTTATCAGTTTTAAGTTGTCTATCAGTCATAGGACCTCTTCTGTTATCACTTTAATCTGACTCAGGTCTTTCAACACCCCTCCCGAAATCAGCGGTTCTGGAGTGGGCAAGCACTTCTCAACTTCCACAGTGAAGACAGAGGAAAAAATGCATTCAGCTCTCAGCCATTTCCCTATCATCCTTCAATACTCCTTTTAACCCTTGGTCATCCAAGGGCCCCACTGCCTCCCTGGCTGGTTTCCTACTTCTAACGTATTTGAAGAAAGTTTTATTGTTGGTCTTTTATGATTTTTGCTATATGTTCCTTATATTCCCTTTTTTCCTGCCTGATCACAGACTTGCATTTTATTTGCCACAGCCTGTGTTTCCTTTTATCGCCCTCACTGAGACTAGCTTTCCACCGCATAAAGGAATCCTTTTTACCTTTTACAGCTTCCATTACTTTGTTTGTTAACCATGCGGGCTTTTTTCTATACTTATTTGTGCCTTTCCTAACCTGCGGGATATATTTTTTCTGAGCTTCTAGGATTGTAGTTTTAAATAGTCTCCAAGCTTCCCCAGTGGTTTTGACCCTTTCTACTTTTCCTTTCAGTTTCTTCCTCACATGTCCCCTCATATCAGAGAAGTTGCCCCTTTTAGAGTTAAAAGTGGTTGTGTCACTCTTTTTGGGCAACTGCCTATTTATACAAATGTTAAACTCAATAACATTATGGTCACTGTTCCTAAGCGGTGCAATCACTTTAACATCTCTCATCAGGTCTTGGGCGTTACTTAGGACCAAATCCAGGATCGCCTCTCTCCTGGTAGGTTCTGTGACCATCTGTTCCATAGCACAGTCATTAAGAGTGTCTAGAAACGCAATCTCTTTTTCCCGACTTGAACACATATTGACTTGAACACATATTGAAGACATGTGCTGTTACCTAATTACGTTTACAATGAAAACATTTATAGGCTGTCCAGTTTGGTGTAGTGGTTAGGTGCATGGATTCTAATCTGGGAGAACTGGGTTTGATTCCCCACTCCTCCACATGCAGCTGCTGGTGTGACCTTGGGTTAGTCATAAGTTCTTTCAGAGCTGTTCTCTCAAGGGCAGTTCTTGAGTGAGCTCTCTCAGCCCCACCTACCTCAAAGAGATTCAAAACACCTTTTTTGTAATTTTTAACCATGTTTGCTCTTCCACTACAGCACATGCTGTCTTGTGGGGCTAAATAATGTTAGTGGTAGTGGAAAATGCTATCAAGTCACAGCTTGGTGTAGGTACCCTGGACTTCCATAGTGGTCTCTCATCTAAGTACTAACCAGGGCTAACTCTGCTTAACTTCTGAGATCTGGCTATCCTGGGCCATCCTGGTCAGGACAAAAGGTTAGGACAGCAGGGGAATTTTCTGCCTCGTAGTCGTGTGTGGGAATTAGAAGTCTTCATGTGTCTTTGTTCTTATATGGAGCTGTGGCTCAGGGCTCCAGGGTTCACAGAAATCCCAAGAAAATGATATGCAAGATCCAGGTTTTCTTCCAAGGAGATTTTTTTTAATAAAGCATCAAAGTTACAGAAAATGCAGTCTAAGCTGCCATCCACTTGGGCCTTGAGCACACACACACACACAGCTTGCCAGAATCTGAGGCCAAATGTATAACTAAAACTAGGCATCTTATACTCAAGTGCTGGCTATGAGTCAAAAAATCATTAATTAAGGTATTCTGAACACTAGGATGAGCCAGGCCATCTTGCATCTGGCATCCAGTGATGAGAAGAAACAACTCAGGCTGCTAACAAGCATGAGATTCTCTTGAGAACAGCCTGGCCGTTCTCTCACAAACAGGACTCAGGGCAACAAAGCACCAGCATATAACAAAGGTGGAGTTACCAAAGCTATACAGTTCTAGTAGTAATACTTGAAAATTTGTGATCGAGTTGCGTGTAGAAGGAAATTCTATGCCTGTTCATTTTTCTTGGGTGTGTGGCACATGCGTCCACGAAGAGCTAGAAGACACCTGCAGAAACACTTAGACAGCATTAGATCTTGCAATAAATTATGGTTTGATCCAACCCCAGTTTGGGAGCCTCGAAGGATGTTCTCCATTTGGCAAGCCAGAAAGGGAGCAGGAAGTAAATGAACCAGGATTTATGCATAAAAAAAATTTTCTTACTTATGTCTAGTAGACTAATCAGAGTTCGTTACACAAAACCCTATTTAAGCTAGCCACCTTATATTTACTTGGACTATATTTATATTTACATTATATTTACTTGGATTATGCCCCACCTTCCTCCCCAGTGGTGACTCAAAGCAGTTTATGTTGTTTTCCTTTCTTCCATTTTAGCCTTGCAACAACCCTGTTATATAAATTAGGCTGAGAATATGTGACTGGCTCAAGGTTACCTAACAAACTTCTATAGTAGAATGGGGATTTTAACCCAACCCTTCAGTTCCTAGTCTGACACTATAGCCATGACACCACACTGACTGTTGATTTTATCATCCCATCTTAGAAACAGTTGTGCCATAAACTAGATGTTCTGTTTGGGCCCTTAAAAAAAAAAGCAAGCTGGGACAGCCTCATTTCATTTGGGGGTGTCTCTGTTTTTCTTGCTGCAGAGAAAGTGAAAAAGTGAAATGCCTAGTGCCAAGACTTTTCACTAACTGTAAAGGAAATAAAGAATAATTAATCAGTAAACTCTGCAGAAGCTGTAGTATAGGGTATAAAGCTGTATGTTACTTAGCTGAAAAGAAAAAAAAATGATTTTAGAGTGTCATATTTATAATGCTGCCTTAATAACGTATTTGAAAATGAACTTTCAGTGCACATGCACTTCTTCAGATACGTCAAGTATGCGTGCACATGAAACCTGATAACCCAGAGTTAAACTTTTTTGGTCTTTAAGGTGCCACTGGACTCAAACTTTGTTCTGTTGCTTCAGACCCATCATGGTTACCCACCTGAATCTATTTTGTAGAAATTGTGGAGGGTATTTTCTCTCTTTCTTTTCAATAACCAGAACCTCAGAACCTGGGCATTTCTGTATGCAGAACTTCATTAAATCCAATAAAGAATTGCTGATGTCTCTATCTGAGTAATACCAGTTACAGGGAAGGTACTTCTATTGATTAGACTCTAAAGCTGGTTTTCTGTGTGACTTCATCAGTAGGTTTTTGCTGTTGTACATGCACTGTGGAAACACAATTCAAACTTGAAAGAGGAGATTTATACTCACTGATAAAGATGCATCATGTGCTTCAAGTTTTGTTGAGGTAGTAAATTATCTCTGAAAAATTATAGCAACTCCTTATTGTTTTATGGTTCTGTCTTTAACTTCCCCCCTCCCAAGGGATTATATTGATTCACTGTTAGAGTGCTGACTTTCAATCACATAGGGGGAGAAATGCCAAAAGAGCCTTGTATACAAAGTTTGGCACTTCCAGAAATATTCATTTAAAGTTCACAAAGCACCTTACAAAATATCATTCTAGGCAAAGCAGGAGGTGAAGTGTGGTGATTTCGTTGTTTGTGAAAGATTTCACCCATACTGTGATGCATCTGGTACCTTGTCATGTGCTTTTTTCTGCAAGATTGGACTAATGGGCCTCTTGCCTACTCTCTTGGGGTTGTACAGTTTCACAGTGAGCTCATTCTCACATTATCCTGCTCTTTTGAATCCAATGCCCTATTCTCTTCCCTCGTAGATGTACACATAATATCTGGTATCAGTTGCTGCAGTTGCTTAATGTTGGCTTCTTTCACTTTGGTTCCAGTTTTCCGAAATTTACACTTCCTTTGCAGATCATATTGCTAGCTCAGCTATTAATTGTGTAGCTCTGGGAAGTTTTATTGGAGATGCAGCTTTTCTTCTATCTCATGAAAGCACAGGCTGTGCTCTGGAAACAATATAATTGGGCTGCAGAGAGCTGGGGCAGATGAGCCCTCTCTTGCAAATGGATTCTGTTTGCCCTCGGCTATAGAATGCATGCAAAGTTAATTATGACTCTGAGAGAGTTGAGAAAACAGACCCAGATGAATTTTTGTCATTGCAGTTTCCAATTTGTTTGTTTTTTGGACTCTGTCTGATTTTCTAATGGTGCAAGAGGGGCTCCTTTTGACCCCCAGAAAGGTTGTGTTGGGGTTCTTGGATCCCACATGGACAAAACCATGTGAGTAAAGTGCTGCAATATGTTTGTGTGGGGGAGATGTTAAGCAAGATCACATCTCTTTCCTCCTTCACATTTCCTAGCTGGCTTTGACATAGATAAATGTAGAATGAAACAGTACAGTTTTTTTAAAACTGTTTTAGTGGGAGTGCTGCTGCCATTAATATTCTACAGGTCAGTATAGATTTTTGATTTAAAAAGGGTTTATTCGTTCTATGAAATAATTTTTGGAGTTACTAGCTTGGGAGCTCTCTTGTCTGTATATGCCTATACATGTAGTGTTTGGGTGACTCGATACTTAGGCGTAATCTGTACATGCTCAGAAGTACTATCTCTCTAAATGTGTTTTATTGTTGGTTTTATATGCTTTTAACAAATAATGACATGAAAGTGATAAGATTTCTCTTTCTCTTTCATTTTTTGTATATGTACCCTCTGACTACAAAATGTGTAAGGATATTGCTATATGGAATAAAGAATCTTCCCACTGTACTATTGTTTTTTTCTTTGTCTCTTTGCTCCAACTGGTGTGGCCTTTTGGCCCTTTAAAAAAATCCAAACAGAACATTAGATAGGATATGTACTCAGAATGAAAGAAAGTGTACATGCGGTCAATGACATGGTAAGTCTACCAAGCATAACTTTGCTGTTGGATGGTGCCCAGAAGGGAGTCTGGCATCACTATGACATATTCAAATGGTCAGCACATGCTTTGTCTTCAGACACAATGAATGTAGCATTTATGGTCCACTGACTTGTCTTCAGGAAAGGAAACTAATGTACATTCCACTTAGCATATCAGTAGAAACCCAATTATAAAAGAAATGCATGAATGATACATAAATCAACATAGAGTGGCCTATAAAGTAGACCTAACTGAACAGCCCAAAATCCTGAGGAGAAAAACAGTGCATTAAATTTCTTGTTCTTCTTTGAGAATCTACTCTTAAAGTCAGATATATGCAAAAACATAACAATTTTTTCTTCGAAAGCACATCATTATATTGTCTTGTTTTCATTATAACAGCTGTTATGATGTTCACTATGTTGATGTGGAATTGGATACTAATAATTGGGCTCCACTGATTTACTATATGGATTGTATGGTTGTTTGTAGTTGTCCATCACTAGACTGTAACTATGTTGAAAGATAATAAAACTGTTTTTCAACAACACCTTTGAGATTTTTCTTTTCTCATCTTTCCTTGCTTTCCGTTTGTCCTTTCTGTAAAAATTCAGCTTAACTTACTACTAAGGCAATTAAAACACATGGGAGGGGGGAATCCATTCTAAATTCTTTGGAATCCTGATGTTGAGATGCTGTTTTTGCCATTTAATTAATCTGCAATTAGCATAGTCATTCCCAAATATTTTTCTAGTGCACATAATGTTCTAACTTGTTGGCTCTGGCATATAGAGGTATATAGTTGATGGGGAATGGTGAGGCTAAGCTGAAATGGATCTGATGTGAGTGAACTTGCGAACATACTCATACCAGTCCATCTTTATTCTCCATCAGCTAAGGAAAGAAGTGTTTTGGCTTGGGGAGTTCTAGCTTTACCATCTTCCCAATACAGCTACACATGGCAGTGTCACACAACCACTTAGGTCATGAATGTGTCTTTCATAGATAATTAATTTTGTGTCTGGGTGATTGTGAAAGTAGGCCAGTTGCTGCCCTGCCCTTCACAACTGTAAGCAAGCAAATGTATACTTTTTCTTCTTTGCCACAGTCATGTCTGACCCTTTCTCCACTGGACACAGGAATATGTACAGCTGTTGGAAATACAAGAAAGACAAGCTCATTCCAAAAAACCTGTTCAGTGAAGAATCTGTTGCAATTTATGGTGGGGAGTTTTCTTTAAAGTGATTCTGTATGTGAGTTAAATTATGACACAGGGAAATAAACAAATACAAATAGGGACCTACAAGAAACTTGTGGGAAAGGCTATCCCATTCCCCCTACCTCTGCTTCTCCCCATCTTCCCCTACTTCTCTCACACTCTTTCTCCTTCCTGCCACCCCTTTTCTTACTCTCTCTCTCCCTTCCCTGCCTGTCACTTCCTTTCTGCCCCCACCCCACCACTCTTTCTGCCTATGTCACTCTCCTAGCCTCACACCTACTTCCTCCCCCTGCACAGCAGCAGCTGCAGCAGCCACTCTCCGGGAATCACAACAGATTGCCCAAATACAGAGATCAATTCCTCTTAGGGTTGCCAGCTCCATGTTGGGAAATTCCTGGAGATTTGGGGGTGGAGCCTTGGGAGGATGAAATTTGAGCTTGGGAGTAACCTCAGCAGGGTATAATACCATAAACTCCACCCTTCAGAGCAGCCATTTTCTCCAGGGAACTGATCTCTGTCATCCGGAGATCAGTTGTAATTCCAGGAGATCTTGAGCCCTCACCTGGAGGTTGGCAACATTAATTTCCCTGGAGGAAGTGACTGCTTTGAAAGGTGGAGTCTATGACATTACATCTGTTTGAAGTCCCTCCCTGCCTCAATCCCCACCATCCCCAGGCTCCACCCCTCAAATATCCAGGAATTTCCCAACCTGGAGTCAGCATCCCTATCTCCTTCCCACCCTACAGCCAACCTAACTTTATCTGCCCCTCTGTCTTCAGCGTTCCATCTCCTTTCCCCCTGCAGCTTCTCCTGAGGAAAACTATGGTCTTTCTCCACAGTGGGGACTAAAGTAGTTTACATTATTCTGTCCTCCTTTTTATTCACACAACAACCCTGTTAGGTAGGTTAGGCTGAAAGTATGTGACTGGTCCAAAAACACCCAGTGAGCTTCCACAGCAAGATGGAGATCTAAACCTGAGTCTTGCAAACCTTACTCTGAAGCTCTGACTATTATACTACACTGACCTTCGTAAGGTGGCTGCTGTTGAAGAGTAGCAAGCAGCCAGGCCTAGTTGAGTCATGCAAGTCACCCAGAGGGTGCTGCTAGGCCTAGATTTGCCAGCCTTCAGGTGGGACCTGGAGATCCCCCAGAATGACAACTAAACTCCAGACAACAAAGATCTGTCCCCTGTAGAAAACGGGTGGACTCTGTGGCATTATATCCAGCTGAGGCCTCTCCCCTCCAAAATTCTGCACTCCTCAGACTTCACCACAGAATCTCCAGGAACTCTCCACACTGAAGTGGGCAATCCTAGTCCTAGTCCTGGTTCCAACCCCCCTGCTATGTAGCTATTCGTACTGCAGGAGGATTCTTTCCCAATTCGAGCGATCTAGTTCTGCTTTTGCTTCCTACCTTCTCTCTCTGTCTGTCTCACTGTTGATGCAACAGGGCCTGGAGTCAGTCCCTACGGTGGTCTTTTCAAAAGGTATTGGGTGATTCAACCCTCCCTGAGGTTTTTTTTTTAACTTTTTTGATTTTTCTGCACACCCAAGGAGTCCCCTGAGTCTGTAGAAAAGCCTGTTGGGGGAGAGTGTGCCCCCTATCTGTGCAAATAAGTATCCGCATGCAGTGGGGGCTGTTGAGAATTAGATATAGATTTGCTCTGCATATCAGTCGTATAAACAAGTTATATGCAAAGCACTCATTTAAAAATTACATCCTCTTTTCCATTAAAAGCAATATAATTACACTTTGTCTCATACAAGGGTAATGCCATGTTGGACTGAAGCAGCAGAAGAAAGTTTGTATGCACACAAAAGCTTATACCTTGAATAAAACTATGTTGGTCTTAAAGGTGCCACTGGATTCAAACTTTGTTCTGACATTTCAGGGAAATAAAGGCTGCAATTCCATTGCTTTGTTGTTGTTCAGTCGCACAGTCGAGTCCGACTCTTCGCGACCCCATGGACCAGATTACGCCAGGCCCTCCTGTCTTCCGCTGTCCGCTGAAGTCTGCTCAATTTCATGTTCGTTGCATCGATGACACTGTCTAACCATCTCATCCTTTGCCGTCCCCTTCTTCTTTGACCTTCAATCTTTCCCAGCATCAGGGTCTTCTCCAGTGAATGCTCCCTTCTCATTTGGTGGCCAAAGTATTTGAGCTTCAGCTTCAGGATCTGGCCTTCAAGGGAACAGTCAGGGTTGATTTCTTTTAGGATTGACTGATTTGATCTCCTTGCAGTCCAAGGGACTCTCAAGAGTCTTCTCCAGCACCATAGTTCAAAAGAATCTATTCTTCGGCGCTCAGCCTTCCTTATAGTCCAACTCTCGCAGCCATACATTACTACGGGGAATACCATTGCTTTGACCATGCGGACTTTTGTTGGCAAGGTGATGTCTCTGCTTTTTATCATGCTGTTTAGGTTTGCCATCGCTTTCCTCCCAAGGAGCAGGCGTCTTTTAATTTCATGGCTGCAGTCAGCATCTGCAGTGATCTGGGATCCTAGGAACGTGAAGTCTGTCACTACTTCTACGACTTCCCCTTCTATTTGCCAAGGAGTGATGGGGCCAGATGCCATGATCTTAGTTTTTTTGATGTTGAGCTTCAAGCCCACTTTTGCGCTCTCCTCTTTCATCCTGAGCAAGAGGCTCTTGAGGTCCTCTTCACTTTCTGCCATCAGAGTGGTATCGTCTGCATATCTGAGGTTATTGATCTTTTCCCCAGCAATCTGAACTCCAGCTTGTGATTCATCCAGGCCAGCATTTCGCATGATGTGCTCTGCATATAAATTAAATAAGCAAGGTGACAATATACATCCTTGTCGTACTCCTTTTCCTATGCTAAACCAATCAGTTGTTCCATATCCGGTTCTAACTGTTGCTTCTTGACCCTTATACAGGTTTCTCAGGAGACAGGTGAGGTGGTCTGGTACTCCCATCTCTTTAAGAACCTGCCATAATTTATTGTGATCCACACAATCAAAGGCTTTAGCATAGTCAATGAAGCAGAAGTAGATGTTTTTCTGGTACTCTCTTGCTTTCTCCATAATCCAGCGAATGTTGGCAATTTGATCTCTAGTTCCTCTACCTCTTCGAAACCCAGCTTGTACTTCTGGCAGTTCTCTATCCACGTACTGTTGGAGCCTAGCTTGTAGGATTTTGAGCATGACCTTGCTAGCGTGTGAAATGAGTGCAATTGTGCGATAGTTTGAACATTTTTTGACGTTGCCCTTCTTTGGGATTGGAATGTAAACTGACCTTTTCCAATCCTGTGGCCACTGTTGTGTTTTCCAAATTTGTTGGCAAATTGAGTGCAGCACTTTAACAGCATCTTCTTTTAAGACTTTGAATAACTCAGCTGGGATACCATCACCTCCACTAGCTTTGTTGTTAGTAATGCTTTCTAAGGCCCATTTAACTTCGCTTTCCAGGATGTCTGGCTCGAGGTCAGTGATTATACCATCGTGGTTGTCAAGGACATCGAGGTCCTTCTTGTATAGTTCTTCTGTGTATTCTTGCCATCTTTTCCTAATCTCTTCTGCTTCTGTTAAGTCCCTACCGTTTTTGTCCTTTATCATGGCCAGCTTTGCATGGAACGTTCCCTTGATTTCTCCAATTTTCTTGAAGAGATCTCTAGTCCTTCCCAATCTATTGTTTTCCTCTATTACTCTGCATTGTTCATTCAGGAAAGCCTCCTTATCTCTCCTTGCTGTTCTCTGGAAATCTGCATTAAATTGGGCAAATCTTTCCTTATCCCCATTGCCTTTAGCTTTCCTTCTTTCCTCTGCTATGAGTAAAGCCTCATCAGACAGCCACTTTTCTTTTTTGCATTTCTTTTTCTTTGGGATGGCGGTGAGTGCTGCCTCCTTTACAATGTCACGGACCTCTGTCCATAGTTCTTCAGGCACTCTGTCTATCAAATCTAGTCCCTTAAACCTATTCTTCACCTCTACTGTATATTCATCGGGGATGTGATCTAGGTCAAATCTGAATGGCCTTGTGGTCTTCCCAACTTTCTTCAATTTAAGTCTGAATTTTGCAATGAGTAGCTCATGATCTGAGCCACAGTCAGCTCCAGGTCTTGTTTTTACTGACTGGATAGAGCTTCTCCATCTTTGACTGCAAATTATATAGTCAATCTGATTTCGGTGTTGCCCATCTGGTGATGTCCATGTGTAGAGACGCCTCTTAGGTTGTTGGAAAAGGGTGTTTGCTATGACCAGCGTGTTCTCTTGACAAAACTCTGTTAGCCTTTGCCTTGCTTCATTTTGTTCTCCAAGGCCAAATTTGTCTGTTATTCCGGTTACCTTTTGATTTCCTACTTTAGCATTCCAGTCCCCTATAATGATGAGGACATCATTTTTTGGTGTTAGTTCTATGAGCTGTTGTAGGTCTTCGTAGAACTGGTCCACTTCAGCCTCTTCTGCAGCAGTGGTTGGGGCATAGACTTGGATTACTGTGATATTGAATTCGGACCGAGATCATTCTGTCATTTTTGAGATTGTATCCCAATACTGCTTTTCTCACTCTCTTGTTGACTATAAAGGCCACACCATTTTTTCTACGGGATTCCTGGCCACAGTAGTAGATATAATGGTCTTCTGAGTTAAATTCGCCCATTCCTGTCCACTTTAGTTCACTGATTCCCAAGATGTCAATGTTCATTCTTGCCATCTCATTTTTGACCACGTCAAGCTTACCTTGATTCATAGATCTTACATTCCAGGTTCCTATGCAGTATTGTTCTGTGCAGCATCGAACTTTCCTTTCACCGTCAGACACATCCACAACTGAGCGTCCTTTCGGCTTTGGCCCAGCCGCTTCACTCTTTCTGGGGTTACTCGTACTTGCCCTCTGCTCTTCCTCAGTAGCATATTGGACACCTTCCGACCTGAGGGGCTCATCTTCCGGCGTCATATCTTTTAGCCTTTTGTTACTGTCCATGGGGTTTTCTTGGCAAAGATACTGGAGTGGGTTGCCATTTCCTTCTCCAGGGGATCACGCTTGGTCTGAGTTCTCTGCTGTGGCCTGTCCGTCCTGGGTGGCCCTCCACGGCATAGCCCACAGTCTCATCGAACCACGCAAGCCCCCTCGCCACGACAAGGCAGTGATCCATGAGGGATTCCATTGCTAATGGATTCCAATTTCCAGTAACAAATTTGCACTGTCTCTGATGGCCTTCTACTATTTTGATGCATTCTAAATGTGTATTAGCTACAGTATTTACAAAAAAAAGCACATGTGTATTTGCACCCAGTGAATAGTAATTAGCAAGTTTGTGACATAATTTAACTGCATGACAGCACAGCATGTGTAACAATGTCAGAAGAATTTGGCAGCTCACATTCCAGCCTTGTTTGTTCAGTATGTTTTAAGATTAGCCAGAAAAATTTTGCAGTTTTTAATGATATTTGCACAAACAGCAGTTTTAGATTAATATTTATGTAATATACATACATTTCAAGCTTGTTTGACATTGTGCTTGGCACTTATGCATCAATAACATTCCCTTTCCCCAGGGAGCTTACAGTATGAAATATGACCATAAAGCAGCTACAGTATTTGAAAGCATCTGGGGAAAAGAACATGGACCACTAGGTTAGTGTTGGAGTATTTAATAGCAGGAGCTATCTATCTCACTGTTGCAAAACTTTGAGTGGTAGAACTTTTTTTTTCAGTTTCTTTCTGTGTCTTCAAGGAATACATGCCTACTGTTCTGTACCTTGGTTATGAGGCTAGATATTTAGGAAGAAAAAAATAACATAAAATAACAGCCTCGTCAGATTTCAGTTCTGCAGTGGAGGAAATGAGCTGAAGAACACAGGTTATATAAACATTGAACAAAGACCCTCCTGAGAGTAACCTGAGTTGTAAATGAAAAATAGGACAATTTGGTAAATTACTTTCCCTGTAATTAAAAAACAAAACAAAAACCTGCACTACTGCACTGCCTTGAAAAGTGATTTATTTCTCTGGGAAAAAGTTCTAGAATTACAGCCTCTTTCAGAAATAATTTTCCAGGGAAATAAACTACTTTTAACTTCTTGGTACTGTAATGGTATTGATGGCACAAATAATAATTATCGTATAGTAATTTGTATAGTATAGCCAGGAGATCCAAAGATTGTCTGGTTGCCTTAAGTTCTACCCCTTTAGCATTATGTACCACTAAGATGGCGAGCTAGATTTATTTTGGGGGGCTGAGAGAGCTCTGAAAGAGGTGTGACTGACTCAAGGTCACCCAGCTGGCTTCATGTAGAGGAGTGCAGAATCGAACCCAGTTCTGCAGACTTTTAACCACTGCACCACACCGGCACCAATATGCAGATGACACCCAGCTCTATTTCTCCTTAAGAGGTGAGCCAGATGGATCTGTGGAAGTCCTGAACAGATGTCTGGAGAAGGGAATGGTATGGACAGGGTCAAAAAATGAAGCCCAGTCCAGACAAGACTAATATATGTTGGTCAGTGACCAAACTGCTTGAGGCCTAGAGAATCACATGTTCTGGATGGAAGTGCACTTCCAGTGACGGAGCAGGTTTGTAGCTTAGGGATACTGCTGGCCTAAGATTGGAGGCCCACTTGTCATCTGTAGCACACGGCACCTTTTGTCAACTTCAGCTGTTACAACCGCTATGTCTGTTCCTTGAAAAGTGTGATCTGGCCGTGATAATCTGTGATCTGATCTCATCCAGGTTAGATTGCTATAATGTGCTCTACGTGGGGGCTGTCTTTGAAAACTGTTCAGAAATTTCAGTTGGTCCATAATGTGGCAGCCAGGTTGTTGTCAGGGACTGCATACAAGGATCATATCGACCGTGTTCTGTGTTGGCTGCCCATCTGATTTTGGGCACGATTCAAAGTACTGGTTCTTACCTTTAAAGTTTTGTTGTTGTTGTTGTTAATGACATTTATATTTGAACTTTCTGCCCTTACAAGTGCTGCCAATTTTAAAAATATATGATTAAAATTACACTATAAAAATGTGCATATTATAAAACCATTATAGTAAAATGTATACATCATTAAAACAAATTTTAAAAGATTTTAAGGAGTTAAAATACATGCAAAACATAAAAAGAGAAGGGATCATTGAGGGAATGCCAGATGAAACCAAAAAATCTTCACCTGCTGGTAGAAGACAGTAACAGAAGAAGACAAATGAGTCTCCCTCAGAAGATAGTTCCAGAGCTTTAGTTCCGGGTTACCATCTGCCTAATCTCAGAAGACAGGGGGATTCAAAGCAGGACCTCCGAAGTTGACTGTAACATTTGGGCTGGTTCAGAAGTGATTAGGCAGTCATCTAGGTATTTTGGTCCCAACCTATATCCATATATGGCTTTGAAGATCAAAACCAACACCTTGAATTGTTCCTGCAAACAAATTGGAAGCTAGTGTAGACTGGAATGATATAGTCTCTATGACCCACTCTAGTCATCCTGGCTGCAGCGTGCTGAACCAACTGAAGTTTCTGAACACTTTTCGAGGGCAGCCTCACACAGAGCGCATTGCAGTAGTCTAATCTGGATGTAACCAGGACATGTACCACGGTGGCCAGATCTTTTCTGTCCAGGAATGGCCACAGCTCGTAACAGGCACTCGTGGCCACAACTGCCACCTGTTTATCCAGCAGTAGGCCTCAATCCAAGAGTACCCCCAGACTACAGACCTGTTTCTTCAAAGGGAGTGCATCCAGAATAGATGACATCTTAAATTCTGGGACATACCTTTAGCTCACCAGTAGCTCTTCATCTTTCAGGGTTAAGCTTCAGTTTATTAGCCTGCATTCACTCCAGAACTGCCTCCAGGCATTGGTTCAGAGTTTCTACACTCTCTCTGGGATCAGCTGGAAGTGTGAGATACAGCTGAGTGTCAACCCAGCCCAAATCTCTGGATGACAAGATGGAACCTTGTGAGATCCCAAAGGCCAAGAGGCTGAACAGTGATCCCCCAAGACTATCTTCTCACACCTGCCCTCCAGGTAGGTCCAGAACCACTGCAAAACTATGCCTCCCCATCCCAGTCCAGACAGGCGGTCCAGGAAGATACCATGATTGATGGTATTAAAAGCTGCCGATTAGTCAAGAAGACCCAGTAGAGTTGCACTCTTTCTGTCCAGGTTTTCTCTCTGTACCAGTTATCCACTGGGGTGACCAGGGCTCTTTCAGTCCCATTACCAGGTTCGAAACCAGACTGGAAGGAGTCTAAACAATTGGCTTGGGCCTGGGGTACTTGAAGGATTGCATCCTGTCATACTGTCCAGCCCACCAGTTGAGATCCTGCTCTCAAGTCCTGTTCTCAGTGTGACTGCCTGCAGGGGTGAGGTGGGTGGTATCACAGGCCTGTCTGGCTTCCAGCTTCCCTCAGCTTCTTCCTTGTTCCTGCTGTAACTGGTATTCAGGTCTGCATGCTGCACTGGCTAACAACCAATGGGTTGTTTCAAGGTTTCGGGTTTTAAAAACTACTTTTAAAAACCCCAAATAAGGAACTTCTTCCCTTTTTCCTAGGACTGTTTTTGATTTCAGCTGCCACCAGTACTGTGCTCGCCCTTTCTTTGTGGGGTTCAAGAAGGGATCGAGGGTGAGGCATTGGAAGGAATAAACACACACACAACCATTTTTTGGTGAAAATGTGGCCACAGCTTATTTTATTGAATACAGAGCAATGGCCTCAGATCCAAGCTTTGGGTTGCCCAGTGAACCCTACCCAGTCTGTCTGCTGGGGGATAAACAGTAGAGTGACAAGATACTGGGACACATGTGGGCACTGGCCTCTACATGGTCCCCCTGCCACCTAGTGGTAGAAGACAGCCGGCAGCCCACGCCTGGGCATGCGGCTAAGTGGCTTCACATCCCAAGGCCCCTAATGGGAGCTCCCACAATGGGGTAGGTAGGCACACAGGCATGGCCTCCCCCCCACCCCGGATCTGTCCTAATACCTAAACTGCTAAGCTGTCACAGAAAACAGCAGAATAATTCAAATATATACCATAACAAAACCAAAGTACAAAGGTGGGTGGGTGGTAAGCCGGTCAGCCGAAAAGTGGAGGCCAAAGGCTTATGCAAACTTGCTTAAATAGTCTTGGCCATGTTTTTCCCTAGGTCTTCCTTGCAAGGCCAGAAACTATGTTCATGTGGGCATTCTGTATGAGAAGAAGGAAGAGGCTCTCTAGCTGCCCTCTGCCTCTGTTTCTGGCCCAATCTGCATCTAGCATTTGCTCTGCTGTCTTACCATACCCATGCTGGAACAGAAATTCCCCTCTACATTGCATGCCACTTTCACTTTGATTGTCGGATTTTATAGCAGTGTCCAGACTGCATGCTTTTTTCACTTGGTTTGATCTCTTGGTTTTATGGTAGCCATTCGCATAGATTTATGGCCATTTTATGGCCATTCAGGGGTGACTCTGCAGTAAGTATGGCATTGGCCTGGGGTATCTGAATGTGGTTTTGAGACACATCTTTTTCTGTTCCAGTGTGTGTTTGGTAAAACAGCGGAGCAAATGCTAGATGCAGATTGGGCCTAAGCCTCTTTCTTGGAGCTGCCCTTGTCAGCACTGGACAATCAGGGTGGTGTAACAGAGTAGTATCTGGTGACAAATAGATGGGATTCTTCCCCAAGCAGTCGTCAGTAAAAACCAAAGAATCTTGGGTATAAAAGAACTTTATTAACATATGTAAATGCTAGAAAGCACAGATACTTGGGAACAGACAGGCAGAATTTAGACAGGATACTACAGTATAATTGTGAAGGTATTTTGATAGCTAACTTATGCTTACAAGATCATCTACATTGCCCTTCTGGGACTGGGTCCAAGGCAGTGTTTCAGGCATAGGGGATTCCATGCTAGGTTGCACTGAAATGAATGTCATCATGTTGGTTTCATTCCTAGTAGTGTTTACCTGAGCTGGAGGCTGGGTTTCTAAATCACGTTGGCATATGAATAAGCCATTTAGAATGGCCCAAGAGATCTTTGAGGTTTTATGGATTGAGACCTTATTAATGAGGTCTGCATTATGAGATATTGCACTTATATCTTGGCAGCTAAGAAATGAAAGTGTAGAAGTATTCTGAGGAAAAGTTTAAATGGCTCTCACTACTGCACTAAATTTATGAGGAAAGATAAAATAGTCAAACGTGCATGAATTGGCAAAGCAGGAAATCATAAATGCCAGGTACTATATTGGGAGTTGTAACTGTGGGGTAGTGGGAAAAGTTTTCTAGGGGAATATTCTGAAGCTAAGGAATTTCTGAAGTTAGGCTGTATGGAGCTGACTGAAAAGTGTGCTGTAAAAACATTAGAATTGCCTTTCTGACTAAGAACTAGAAGGTTTATCATTATTGATTCTCTCATAAAAAGCCTTAATAGAACAGAACCCTTGGCACAAAGCACAGTTTGAAAACCATTGTTATTATATGTGGCCTGAAGGCTTCGTTCAGTAATGAAATTAACAAACTCAGGCTGGTTATTGAACCTTCATCTGCAAAGTAAAGCTAAATCATGTTACTGCTATATTCATTTCAAATATTAAGACTTGCTTGAGAATTATGTGGTAATATAGTAGTATATCAAAGAAACAGCACTGATGCACTCACTACCATCTATTCCTTGCCCTAACATTTTATTTATGGTATTTATGTACCCTGCCTTTCTCCTGATGCAATCAAGACCCAAGGAAGGTAATAATATCAAATACAATACAAAAATACAAATATTAAAATCATTTAGATAAAGCCAGAGCCTGCATCTATAATCTAGTTGATGCATAAACTTTCATAACAGAAGACCTTGAGGGCAGGTGACTGTGTTTCACAGCAATGGGGCAGCAACAGAAAAAGCCTGGGCCAAAATAGATTTGTATTCTTGAGAGTAAGGAGACTGCCATGCAGGTTTGTATCAGGAGATCAGAGCTGGATTAATGCAAGGCATACCCAGAAAGAAAGGCTTCACCATCCTTTCTGTCCCAGTTATGCCAGTTGTGTAATTGGTTTGAATGTTCAGCAAAAAGAATAAATAATTGCTTGATCTCAGCTTTTTGTGTGTGGTTTGTTGCTCATTGCCAATGCGCCCTCTAAGCTGTGGAGCCTTGTGAGCAAAAATTCCACTTTGTGAGCTACTGGCATTAAAGCTGTGAGCAAGCAATTTGGCCACTGCATAAATTAGTTTGCTCTGGAGCCATCCTTCCTGAACTAAGGCAAAATGGGACACACTGGGCAGGGTATAAAGATAAGCTCAATGATAACTTCTTTATAGGCTTTCAAAAGTAAAACAATTCTGCTCCACAGAGATGTGTGGACTGCTGATGAATTTGTGCTGTATTGTTGATGTTCTACAGCTGATCTCTGGGGAGCAGTCAGGTAACCGTGGCAGTGTCTTTTTTATGCCGGTGGTTGTATTTATTTATACAATGTATGAGTTTATTCAACAGTTCCGGTATCAGCCACCTTTGACCCCTTTTTAGAGAGAAAGGCAAGATATAAATACTCTAAACACCTTTTATTCTGTAGTGGTAGTTGATCTTAACTGGCATGTCAAAGTTTCATATTTGGAATGTGATGTTACTGTTGTTTGAAAAGCCAAAATGCGTTCTCATTGAACTTACGTCATTTCATGTGCATGAGAGTTGGTGTGCCTTTGATAGAAGGTATTATGGTCAGCATGTTAAGCTGCCATTCTAAGCACTCTTACATTCATGTGATCATGTTTTATTTAGAAAAAAACAAAAACAAAACCCTGCATTGAGAGAGAATGCTGAATGGGGTCATGCATGTAGGATCCAGAAACTGCATTTGAGTAGGTAGTGCTACTACATATTAGGATAACTTGGACCTGGCTCAGGTTTTTTGGGGGGTTTTGTCTTAGTATAAAGAATGGAAACACCTATGTCTGAATTAGTTGTTGTAGATTTTCCGAGCTGTATGGCCATGAACTTGGCATTGTAGTACCTGACGTTTCACCAGCAGCTGTGACTGGCATCCTCAGAGGTATAACAGAGAAAGATGGAGTACTCTCTGTGTCAGATGTGAGAAGAAAAATGGTAGGCAGGTAATTTATATCTACTCAGGAAAGTGGGGTTTCCCAGGCTGCGACATGCTAATGGAGGAGCTTTCTTGAGGAGGTTCTTTTGCATATGGTGCTGTTGTAAGATGTAGAGCCTTTTGTGTTTTTCAGGACAGGAAACCATGCCCTATTTATTTTTGAAATTGTGTTTATGTTTATGAATTTCAATGGCTTCCCTGTGTAATCTGACATGGTAATTGGATGTGTTGTCCAGCCTTTCAGTGTCTTGGAATAAGATACCCTGTCCTGTTTGAGTTAGGCTATGCTATGTTCAGCCAGTGCTGATTTTTCAGATTGGCCCAGTCTGCAGTGTTTTTCATGCTCTTTTATTCTTGTCTGGATGCTACACTGTGTGGTCCTGATGTAAATCTGTCCACAACTGCATGATATGCGGTATACTCCTACAGAAGCTAGGGAGTCTCTTCTGTCTTTCGCCAATTGTAGCTTCTGTTGTATTTTTCTGGTGGGTCTGAATGCTGTTTGTAGGTTGTATTTTTTCATAAGTTTCCTCATCTGATCAGTGATTCCTTTGATATATAGCAAAAACACTTTTCCTGTGGGAGACTGTTTTTCCTCAGTTGTTTGTGTTACCTTTGGTTTAATCACTCTTATGATTGCATTTTTGGAGTAGCCATTGGCTTGAAGTGCATGGTTTAGATGATTTAGTTCATCGCTGAGAAACCGCACTTTTATTTATTTGGTATATTTTAATTCTAACCTTCCTTGAAGGAGCTCAAGGTGGTGTATGTTATTATCCCCTCTGCCATTTTATCCTCACAACAATGCTGTGGAGTAGGTTAGGCTGAGAGAGTAACTGGCGGAGTTTGTATCATGGCAGAGGACCAAGGTCTCCCGGATCGTAGTCTGACCCTCCTATTGCTGTACAGTGTTCTCTCTAAGCTGAGTTAGTGTGAGTTTTTTAGCCTCCGGTTTAGGAATGATGGCTCCAGAGCAGACTAATTTATGCAGTAGCCAAATCGCTCACTCACAACTTTAATGCCAGTAGCTCACAAAATAGAATTTTTGCTCACAAGACTTAGAGGGAGCACTGCTGCTGTACTACACTGGCTTATGAATTGGGTTATGAATAATTTTAAACCAATGGCTGTAGAAGCCCTGACACTTTGATGTCACAGTATGCTGTTTGATGCACAAATCCTGGTTTATCTCCCTGAGCTACACAACAGACCACAGCCTGTTCATAGACCCCAGTAGTCTGCTGCGTGCCTTCTTTCCCTTGTCTCAGCAAAATTCCCTTGTCTCTGCATGTTCTCAAGCTCTCTTGAATTAGTATACTAGCAAAGCCTTGCTATTGTGGTAGCTTGGTTGACTGTGATAAATGTCAGAAGAATGAAGTTGAGTGGGAAGAAGCCAATGGCAAAACAAACCTCTTGCTCTTGGATAAGGATCATAGGCCTTCCTCCCACCCCATCCATCAACTTTAAGGCAATCCCTAAATTTTTATATATATATATATATATATATATATATATATATATATATATATATATATATATAAAAACAGCTCTCACCGCCTTCCTTTTTTCGCATTGGCCACTGCATCACATTCCCTAGGATTGCTACTCTCACAAAGAAAATAGGAACTTGGGAAGAAATACGTGATCCTGGCCAAATGTTTCTCTTTTCTCTGTTTATCTGCCCAGGGACATTGGGGTGGGTGGGGGAGAGGGGAACTCTTTTTATGGAAAGGAAGATATGGCCATAGACAGATTATGAACTTATTTTAGCTCTAAAAGTGTACGAGGACCAATTTATTTTCAGTGTGCCAGTGTATACAATAGAAATGTGTGAGTAAGCAGGATCTTACTTTTCTCATGCATCCTTTTAAATTCTCAGGGATGCTGACGTTTCTGAAGCTCATTCTTCCTTTTTGTTGTTGTTGTTCAGTCGCACAGTCAAGTCCGAATCTTCACGACCCCATGGATCATGCCAGGCCCTCCTGTCTTCCGTTGTGCTCTGGAGTTTGCTTCTTCCAAGTCTGCTTCTCTGGAGTTTGCTTCTTCCTTAGTGAAGATTCCTTAGTGAAGTTTGCTTCTTCCTTAGTGAATCATAACTAGCACTAACAGGGTTGGGGGTGTGGAGAGATGGTGGAGAGAGGTCTTTCGAAAGCACTATAATTAAATGCAGCTAGTAGGGTTGTTAAAAGCAATGATATTTTTAAATCAGATTTTTTTATTAAAATTGGATTTTTAATTTAAATCAGATTTAAAAAAAATTAAATTGGATTTTATTTGATAAAATGCTTTTTGAGAAAAAAATCTATTGATAGCTTTCTACTTAAGATACATTATAGGCTAAAGGGTTTTCACTATGAAATAAGGATTAATTCTTAATTTAGCAGCATGAGACTATATATTCATGCAATGTTTTTTTGGGGGGTTGTAAATTAATTCCATTAATTCATTCATTAGGGATCCAATGTCACAATCTCTCAGAGGTTTCTGTAAGATTATTTTGGGTAATTTTTCTATTGAGAAAATACCATCACACATGCTTGGTTTTGCAGTTCTCAGAACTATAAATTTGTGTCTGCAGAGGTAACATGCCTCTCCTTAACAACAGAAATATTTAAAAATACATAGAGTTGAGAAAGAGACTGCAATCGTATTGTTTCTCTGCAAATCTGTGTACACAGAATTAACCCCTTACCACTTAAGTGCTAAATTTGAAGACGTTCAATAAATAAGAAGATTGTTTAGGATGGAATTGGAGTTGCCAGCTCTAGACTGGGAAATACCTGGAGATTTTGGGGATGGAACCTGAGGAGGGTGAGATTTGGGAAGGGACTTCAATAGACTATATGGCCATAGAGTCCACCTTCCAAAGTGGCCATTTTCTCCAGGTGAACTGATCTCTGTTGCCTGGAGATCAGTTGTATTCCCAAGAGCTCTCCAGTTACCACCTGGAGATTGGCAATCCTAGGTGGAACAGATCTGGATAAGGATATGTTAAGAGGTGTGAGGAGGGAGAGGCAAGAGTACAAATGAAAGTTAAACTTCTTGAGCAGAATACTCCGGAAGTCTTGAGATCTTTATGAGTGTAGCCTCATGGATGTTTAAGCAAATACAATACATATGCTATATAATGGTATTGTTTTAGTAAAATAAAACAACTTAATTGGTTATTGTTGTTGTTAATGATTATTTTTCTCCTTCTAATAATAAAGTACAGCAGAAAAGTTGTCCAAATATGAATGATTAACCTATTAAACTGGAGATAGTTCACCACACAGTGATTTTGTTAATATCGATTTCAAATGGTAAATAATCAAACAATCATTAGTTTTCTGATATAACTGTAAAGCTAACCTGAAAAGTTGTTATTATAAAAATGAAACCTTCATCTGGGCTGTAGATATTAAGGTTATAAAACCCAGCAAGAATGAGCTGTTGTGTAGAAAACCATGATTTAAATCAACTCACTGACTAGTGATTTAAATCGTGTTCAGTTTGATTTAAATCACTAGTCAATGATTCAATTTAAATCAATTTGATCAATTTGATTTAAATCAAATCCACTCTGGCAGCTAGAGTAGAAAAGTTTTCTATTGCTTTGTTTCCCTGTCTGTATACACGAAGCTAAAGAGGGGTGGTGTTCCTAAATATGGGATTTCTGCATTCAGATGTTGCCGCCAAATGCAAGGTCAAACAGTTTAGCATCCATCAACAAACCATAGTTTGTTAGCTAAACCTGCACTCAGACATCACACTAAACTAGAGTTTAATCAAACCATGGCTTATAAACTATGGTTTATCTTAACGTCTAAACCTGTTTCATAGAAAAGATTACTTATCTCATCTTCCTTATGTGTCTGAACTAAATTGTTTTTTCTGTAGCTTTGACTCATTTCATTAATTGCCACGCATTGTGCCTTCGTTAACTAAAGTATGGGTATATCCAAAGTGTCCTGGTATGTTGTGCTCAGGAGACTCTTCTGCCGAAATCATTTGGTTATGTGACCCCATTTACTACTGTCATATTAGAATAAGAATGCAATGTATTTCCATCTACCTTAATAGAAAAGCACTTCTCTATGTACTCTGAGTCCATTAACAAAAAGAAGTTTAACTCCTTTTTGTCTGTTTGCGCCACACATGGTCCCTGTGTGGCATTATAAAAGGCTCTAGTGCAATGGTATGGAAGAAAGTCAGAGCTTCAGTTACTTTGAGAAACTTAAATCCAATTTCATGCCATAATTGTAATTGCAATCACAGCCTTAATGTGACTATACATACATTGTATATTGTCAAACATGCGTTAATAGGCAATCAAGTGCTAAACTAATGGACCACAAAATCTAACGTTTCCAGAATGCTTCACTTGGGAGAAAATCTTTTCATTTTAAGTATTCACCTTAACTCTAGAAATAATACTAAAAAGATGCTGTTTATCTTTCTTCTCTGTGCCAAGAACTTCTTCTGCACATGCTCTACTGAAGTGAAGTAGGACTAGTTCTACAAAAGTGAAGCAGAGACTAGTTTTGATAGTTTTGCTCATTGGAGAAATATGCTGTGAATTTACTTTATATCCTACCTTTTCCTCCAGACAACTGAGAGAGACATTTTATTGCCATCTTACAAACAATTTTGTGGAATTGGTAAGGCTAAGGGAGAGCAAGTTATGAAAAGTCACCCAACAGATTTCCTAGCAGAGCAAGCATTTGAACCTGGGTTTCGTACATCCAAACCTCTAGGATATTGATAACTGAATTGCATTAGCTCTCATTGGAAATCTATCAGGTGTTGGTTTAGATCCAGACTAAACTGGTAATTTCCATCTAGTTCCCATTCCTGCTACAAACACCACTCATGTCATTCCTTGGTGTCCCCTGTCTCCTAGGAGCAGAGATTAGTGAACTACAGTGGGAGGGAGGAGGCAGGGAAGTTCTTGCCCACTGATGGAAAATTTGCTCTGGATCCAACCTGTTAAGATCAGAGACTAACATGGGAGTGGGTTTATGCCTGCCATCCAATGTCCATATGTTGGTCATAACATCCACATGGTGACTTATTCGCTTACGTGGAATCTTATTATCTTTCTACTGCAAAACTAGATCATACAGACCATGAAGTTCCACCCTTTGTTGGAGTCTGCATGTTAGTCCTGTCTAGACAAGGATGTGATGAATGTGTGGATTCTGGGCATGTGGTAAGAGTTGTGATGATCTCTACATGTATACAATTATTATAATATATGCACACATCTATTCTTTGCTTCTAATGGCAAATGTAACTTAAGTGTTATTATAGTGACAGATTTGTTCATGAAGTATGTCCTTTAACATTGCTTTTTGAAAAAAAATGTAATCACTTGAATGTTGTGGGATGGATTCCGATTAACGTTTCCATGGGTGCGAGGATTTCTGCACATGAAGCACAATTCCCATTGCAACCCCCTCAGTGGCCTGAAATGCCCCCTAAATTTTGTTCCTGGGGAAAGGGGGAACCCCCCAGAACAGGATTTGGAAGGGCATTTTGTGCGTATGCTTCTGTTAGAGGCAGAAAGTGAGAAAATTGTGCTTCATGGTTGGAAATCCTTGTGTTGGTGGAAATGCCTACTCTGGATCCAAGTCTGTATGAATTGCTTCTCAAAACTATTTTGCCACAGCATTTTGTTGTAATCTTAGTGCTGAAATGTACTTAGAGATTATCTGTTCCTCAGTTGGATCTTGCAACATACAACCAACATCCATCTCATTACATATTAATCTGTATTAACGTTTGGTTATATCCAAAGAACCATCAGTGGAACTCTATTCACAGAACGGATATTTATCATCTTGCCTTCCTTCTGTGATTTCTGCTGTGTGAAAATAATTTTGTGGGAGTTGTGGGAACCTCGGGAGCAGAATAGAATGCCTTCATTTGTGGTGTGAAAGTTTCATAATTTAAACTGTTTAAAGGGTCCTGATTCAGAATACCATTTTGTGGGATAGAAACTAACTGGTTAACCCGTGCGGTTATGTTTGTACATTATGGGTAACTAGGTTAAATCTAACGTTGGGTGGCACAAAGATGGCACCAGAGGCCAGAAGAGGCTTCACTCACTGGGCTAAAGGTAGCAGGTGCTCCAAGATAGGGCAGGGCACCTTGTGGAAAGACCATGGCAGCCTTATGCAAACCCAGCTGGAGTGGGGCAAGACAAGGAGGGGGCTAAGAGAACAACAAGGATCTGAGAAGAGAGGGGTGGAGTTGGGCTTAACAAGCATGGGCTGAACCTCAGAGAAGAAAAGGGCAATGTCAGAAGAGATGGGGGAGGTGGGGAATGCAAGCGGGCTCAACAAAGCTGAGGAGGTACAAAGAAGGAAGAAAGCAGAACCTAAAGAAGGAGTTGAAGCCTGGGACAAGATGAGGCCATGAAGCTGGGACAGGCCTTGTGGAATTGCCCCAAGGCAGAGGCACAGCTTAGCCCTCTGAGGGTTGAAGGGCAGAAACAGGAGGGTGAAGCGAACTGCACTAGTTAGGAAGCTTGTGTGGACTTTGCTGCATCCAATAAAGAGGCAATTAAGGAATAACGTTGTGTCTGGTGAGTCAGTTATGATGTCCCACTGCCCTGGGGGTGGGGGGGGGAAACACGGGAATTCTCCACACAAGAAGGAAAGAGGGGAACAAGGCAGGTTCATACCCATCTCAGCTTAATGCTGGCTGAAAGTTTCATCTGAATGTAGCCTAAGTTTGCATTCCAAATTGAAAATGCCACATCAACAGTAATGTAACCAGCTAATGCTTACGTGTGTTCTGGCAAGAATTTATATCAGCAGGCTGTCTACACCTGGTAAGCAGCCAAAGAAATAAATCGGCATTCTTTATAAAGGACTTTAAACATTTAATTCCATTAAGAAATTGAACTGGGATTTCTGAATCAAAACAAAGTGTTGTCCATTGAACTGATAAATTTCCTTCACTCTCAGATTAGGTTGTTTTTGGATCTTTATGGTACTTCATTGGACACTGTGAAGATTCTGCTCTTTGCCACCTGACTCTGTCAATGGCCTGTTTGGGTCAGTGCAGCAAATATGTTTTGGGCTGGCACTTAAAGATTTTATTGAAAAGGAACAGATTATGCATATATATTTATCTTATTTTAAAAGTTAAGCAGCTGCAAACATAATTTTTAATACTGAAATACTTTTTTAAAAAGTCCAAATAGAAGTTGTAGTCCATGCAATCTGCAGAAAGCTTACAGTGCATGAGAAACCAATCTAGCCTTTCTTTATTGGTGTATCTGTGTGCCAGAAAAATGGTGGCAGATGGCAAATAAAACCTACTGTAGAGTTATCTTCTTGCCATCATTAGTGTGCATTGCTACTAGGGAGTGTTGCATGGATGGAAAGCTTTTATGTAGTGCATTCCTTTCTTTTGCTCAGCATGATAATGTTAATGGAAAGGAGTAGAAGCTAAGGGTAGTCTATGTATCTAAAATATAAACCAGTAAAATCAGAAGTTAGTCATCATATACATGATGAAATGTGTGTTTTAATCACTGTGGAATGCAGTGTTCCTTTGCACGGCAGAAAGTCCATTCTGTGCTGCAGCAATTGTAAGCTAACTTGGCTGATTAAAAATATGCATTATATGGAGACAGTACTCAGAATTTGTAACAAAGCCTGATGACACGACTGCAAAAAGGCAAGCCACAACTAAAAATATTTTGAGTTCACAGATAAGTACCTCAACTCTGAACCAGATTTGGATACCATAGTTGTTTCATGATACCATGTTTAGAGATGTTTCATTGAACCACACTAGAAATATAACTGTACAAGCAGGGAACTCACAGGGACTTGTGAGGGCTCCATTTTCACAGTGAGGTTGATTAGGCAGAAAGAGAGTGACTGGCCCAAGATCACTCAGAAATTTCCATGGCAAGAGGGGTGATGTGATGTTGATCTCAGATCCCAGTCTGACACTCTTAACTGCTTGCAGTACACTGATTCTCAGCTTTTACTTTTCTCTTCCTGGTAACCTCTCCCTGGGAGAAGTCTGGCTAAGTTACAAAAGTCCTGTGGTAGCCAGTCGCTTAAGTGAGTTGTGTGGTGGCCACTGCTGGCCCCAGCCAAGTTATACAAAAGCTGCCACTGGGGACAAATGAATTGTGTGGCTCGCTTCCACACCTGGGTGAGTTTTCCCTTCAGGGCAGAAGAGAGAGGAACAGAGGTGCACTGGGAAGCCAAAGTAGCCTTGGAAAGGGCCCCTGCTGCTGCCTTTTACTGATGGAAACAGCAGCTGAAGACTGTTAATATTGTTTTGGTTGCCTAGCAACTCCACAATGACCACTGAGATCTCAGAGGGCATTCTTTTCTTGAAGGTATAGGTACTGCTTCTATTTTTTCCCTTTGTTTCCTTTTGCTTTAGATTTTAGATGTTGCAGATTTTTCTGCAAATATGGGGTTTTCCTCAGATTTGTTGAAAGGTATGTTTTGTCTGTTCATGGCTCCAGTCTCTGGATTCAAATATCCACAGATGCGGCCATATTAGGAATTAGATTTATTGATTAATGTTGGCATGGTGATGATTTACTTGAAAGACTTCTTTTTAAAGTGAAGCATGTGTTCAAGGCAGGGCAGGATGGAGAACCTATTTCTTATGAGGCTAGAGAAGCCGTAAATGACATCTCACAGCACTCACCACCATGATGAGCAAAGCAGTTTGGCCCAGCTTTAGCACATTTACTTCCCTTCTGCATTGTGGCCCAACCCTGAAAGTTGCTTCAGACGTTTTGGTAAAAGCAAGCACATGTTTAAATTTTTACTGGTTACCTGCTTCAATCCAGTACTATGTAAAGCCAGGTCACCATGGATGTTCATGTGTAGGAGCATCTTCACTGTGTCAAGCTGCCCTAAGTTCCTGGCTAAAATCGCTCTCCTTCATAGGAGCGAGTGGTGTTTGATACTGTGCCTCTGCCAACAGAAGAGACTGGCTGTCTTCATAAGAGACAGGAGATTTTTATTATGCACTTATTGCTATGTATTCTGCTCGTGTTTTATGGCATTAATTACAGAACAGCGATGACTGAAGGCTTTGCCTTCAGCTTTATTCTTTTGTTGTTGTTATTGTTGTTGTTGAGAAGATGTTGGAGAAGTCTTACTGATTACTTGGAAATTGCCCTTGTCTTTCTGCCAATAGATTTTGAAAATGGCAGAAATGGGAATTCAGCTGTTCATCAGCTGTCAAAGGCTCTGGGACTGTAATTTTGTGAGGAGAGCACACAGCCATATATAATGCAGTGACAGGCTGACTCTGCTGGTGGGCTAGCTTGGCCATGCTGTGAGAAAGGAAAATGTAGGTAATTTTGCTTGTGGGAATCTTTGAAGCTCTGATTATAATTGCTCCATGAAGAGCTGCCTTTTTTGCTGCCCTGTTAATGGCTGCATGTCTTCGATGTGCCCTTTAATTATCCACCAAATTATCTACCCTGTTTTAAAATTAACCTTTTAAAGATACACAGTTTGGTATGCTAGAATCACTAAATGGTTATATTGACATTCCTTGCTACAGTCTAAAAATGTGTTCAGTGTTAAGGGTTTGTTATCTGATCATAATGGCTTAGTCTAAAGTAACAACCTGGGTGGAAGTGAGTCCCTACTGCAAAAGAATGTTAATGTTCCACAACGGACACGTATTGTCAGGAGATATAAGATACCAGGATAACTTTAGAGTTTGAACAATGTAATTTCTGTATGCAGAACTTTACATAAGGAGAGCTGGACTAGATTTAGGTGAAGGTGGAGTGAAAATTGGTGGAAGGAACATTAACAATTTGAGATATGCAGATGATACCACATTACCAGCAGAAAACAGTGAAGACATGAAATGATTACTGGTGAAGGTGAAAACAGAAAGTGCCAAAGCAGGATTACAGCGGAACATCAAGAAGACAAAAGTTATGACTACTAGGGAATTACATAACCGTAGGGTTGGATGGGAGACCTCCAAGAAATACAAGGGTTGCAACATGGGGTCAGGTAGTGGCAAACCACCTCTGAATGTCTCTTGCCTTGAAAACCCTACAGGGTTGCCATGTCAGCTGTGACTTGATGGCAAAAAAAAAGGGTTGATGATGAGGAAGAAAGTAGATTCCTTTGAAATGTGGTTTGGAGGAGAGTTTTACAGATACCTTGGACCAAAAAGACAAATAACTGGGTTCTATATCAAATCAAGCCTGAACTCTCCCTAGAAGCTAAAATAGCTAAACTGCGACTATTGTATTTTGGTCACATTACACGAAGACAAGAGTCACTGGAAAAGACAATAGTGCTAGGAAAAGTGGAAGGCAGCAGGAAAAGAGGAAGACCCAACATGAGATGGAGGGAATCTATTGAGGCAGCCATGCATGGCCTTCAGTTTGCAAAATCTGAGCAAGGCTGTTAATGATAGGATGTTTAGGAGGTCATGGAGTCATAGATTCACTGGGAGTCAGAAGCGACTTGCAGACACTTACACAATTCTAGCTGAAGAGAGGAGGTGGGAGAAGGTGTGTGCATGGGGAGCAGATTGATTTTGGATAGGGGAAAGAAGCCCTGACAGATTATCTGTGAGTTGGCTGAAGCACTGTAGAAGAATAAAATCTTTTTTTTCCCTTTTGTGATGTAACAAATTTGCAGACCCCCATCTGTGTTTTGTGTATTTCTAAATGAACTAAACACTACAAAAACCCACTAAGCCTTTTTACTTCCAGTGGACACCAACCAGGTAGCACTGTTTCTGAACTTCTCGGCATTCAAGGAAATGGGGAGCAGCTAACACCACAAACTCCTTTGCTTGCTGGATTCCATGGTCCTGTCACTAGGACTTTTTCATTTTTCATAAGTCTAGAGATGTAATGTTTGCAAAATTTTGAATCCCTGGGGGCAAAAAACCCTTTCCAGGAAAAAACCTGAGTAAATTCGGGGGGGGTGTTGGAAATACATGCAGTACCTTCCTATGAAACATAAGTTTATTTTGCTGCTTCAGTGACATAAAATGCATAATTTTCAGTAAAATAGCATCTAAAATTGTACTAATGGGTGTTTTTATAGAATTTAAAAGTATAGATGCCTTTGTTTTGTTCATGCAAAATGCAAATATACCCAATATACATGTATCTTATTTTTTGCTATCTGAAGGGGGTGGTTTGAAATTAGAAGACTAATTTTGTAATCAGGAAAAGAAACGGTTTTATTTGACAGGACTACCAGCACATTTGGATGTTATAAAACTTTTTTTAAATAATTGCAGCATAACTATAGTATATTAATAGTTGCCAAAATTATTCACCTTTAAGCAATAAAAATATCATTGAAAATACATTGTATATGTCTACAGTACGCACCAGCATATAATGTTGGAGGTTGTCTTAACAAATGTTTTCATACTGCACATTATTTTGAGGGAATAAAACTTCATCTCAAACAGCATTTTACTCATTCTAAGAGCAATCCCCCCCTCCACTGTGTTTGTTCCCCTGAATTTCGTAGTTTTTCCATGAGAAAAACTGAAAAAGAGAGAAGGGGGGGGTTCTTTTTTCTCTCTCTCTCCTTTTTCTGAGCCTTCACATCACTACACAAGTCCAGAGGTAATTCCCACTTTGACAGGGAGCTTATAGGGTGACCTTGGGCTAGCAACTGTCTCTCAGCCTAAGCTCCTTCACAAAGATAAAACAAGCAGGAGAGAGCAATTTATGCTGTTCTTAACTTCTTGAAGAAAGGATGGAATAAAAATGTAGTAATAATCATGGAATCAAAGCATTGAACAACAGCTTTGAAACTGAACTGAAAAAGCAAGACATAAAGAATGGTAGATGAGGTTCTTATATTTATTATAAGAGGTGAGGTTCATTTATGATACGTTGGGAAGTATTTTCAGTTTATCTCTGTTATGCTTTGTAGGATGTTCTGTTTCTGCTTTCTTTTAATTTTTACTTTTAATTTGATAAGGTTATTTTTGTTGTTCTAAATGAAAAGGATATTTACTACAATTTACTTATTCCCCACTTTTCTCCCAAGTGGAAACCCAAAGTAGCATACAACATTCCCCCCTTCATCCTTAGGACAACCCTATGAGGTATGTGAGCCTTGTGACTGGCCCAGTGTCTTCCAGCAAGTGTCCATGGCACAGTTGAGTTATTCCATGTGCACTGACTCTAAAACACCAGATAAGAAGGACTAAAAGAGAAACATCATGTACAGAATAACTTAAAGGAAATATTCAGGTGGATGGCCATGTTGGTTTAAAGCAGCAGAACGTTTGAGTCCTGTGGCACCTTCCCAGTGCCATAGGACTCAAACTTTGTTTTAATGGAAATATGTTTAAATCAATAAAGTATCCTTTTGAAATTAATGGCTGGATCTATCATGCGTGATCAGAAGGAATTTGTGCAAGGGTGTCTTCTCAAGTGGCCACCTGTGCCTCTCCAAAAGTCTCTGATGAGGGTGAGGAGATCCTTGTCAAAATGCCTTGGAATAAAGAGAGGGGCATAGGTGAAATCCTCCACCCCACCATGGTCTTGTCCTAACAAAGCCAGCTGACCTCTGAGGCTATTACCCCAAAAGCAACAGGGGATGATTTTGACTGATTTTCCCTTCTTTATTGATGCCTATTGCTGCCTCTCCATATGGTGTTTTGTTTGGAAGGGCTTTGAAGAACTTGGTGTACATAGCAGGCCAATATTGGGAGGAAGTAGAAGGTGGAAATTGTCAGACTCCTTCAGTTTGTGTATGGCTGGATCCAACCCTATATAAGTAGTTCGATAAAAACATCCTTTCACTGGACCTTCCTAGGCATACATTGATTGATAAACAGTAGGGTATAATGGTTACTATCTGGCTAGGATTAGGGAGGCTGAGTCCAAACCCCTCCTTAAGCATGAAGGTTATTGGGCCAGTCACCCTCTCTCAGTCTGCCTTCACAGGATTGTTATTGTTGTGCATATAAAATGGAGAGTAGGGAACCAAGCTCAACTTTCCTGATTTTTTTTTTTGGGGGGGGGAATGAGGGAAGGGGTGAAGAGCAAGAAAAGATATGTAATAGAAAAGAGATAATGTATGTATTTCAAACTGGAGACCTGTAAGGAAATGCGGAGAGGGGGATGGTTTGGAAATCTGACCCCACTCTCCCCATCCAGGATTCTTCAATCTCTTTGGCTTGAGCAGGATGATTTCTTCTTTGTCTGTTTTCCTGTAACTTAGCTGCTTTCAATATTCCATCTTCTATGAAGTATATAACTCAGTTGTGCTGCTTTTTATCTTCCACACAGGAAATCAGCCATCCTGTTATTGGGCATTGTGATATTTCAGTACTTTATTTCATTATCATAAATTGGTGCTCTTGGCTGCATCCTTCCCATTAGTTGAGCACTGCTGGAAGATGGTTTTGAAATGATGATAGTCTACCCAAATTTTCAAAGGCAAACTATCTTTTTAATGCCATGTGATTTTGTTAGTCTTTAAGAATGATAATATTGACTTTCAAATATGGCAGTTTTCTAATCAGCAAAGGACACTTAGAAGATATAAATATTTTGTGCCAGAGGATATAAAAGTTATGGTTAAGAAGATAAACCTCTTTAACATACTAGAACCAGGAAAGAATTTAGGATGAGTTCACTTCTAGTTGTTGTTAGCATACAAAGCATTTTGGCTTGGTCTTAAGCAATCAAGTTATTGGTGAAATGGGCAATATTTTTGTTATGTATCACGATAGGACCGCATAGGCACTCGGGGATTGCCGTGGACATGCGAACATGTGGCTAGGCGAACTAGCGCAGCTTGGAGTGGAACACTATAGAAGGCTAGAATCCTAGAATGCACCAATAGATGGATCCGGATCCTAGTCAGAGCCAGTGGGTAAACAATACTTTGTAAATAGCCTATAGGGGAATGTGGTGTGTGTATTGAGTGTGGTGTTTTGCAGGAATATAAGCAGGGCTCGGACCCTGCAAGTTGTCTTAGTTTATAGCTGAAATTGCTAAATAAATATGAGCTGATCACTGCTCGCGTCTGAACCCAGTATATTTCAATTTTGTTCTTTTAAAAGTTTATAAATAATCTTTTTCACATAGGGTTAGCTGCTTTCTGGCATCAATAGAAATGCTTCATCAGTTTTAAGATTAATTAAAATATTCTGCAAAAACACATAACATTACACAGCTGCAAGAGCAACTGTATAGGCAAAGCATGTAGGTTTTTTAGCAGTCTAGCTTTATAATGCCTAAACATTCCATGTATTATAAAATACACATGATTTTTTCCACCAACTGAAAATTATGCATGAGT
Source organism: Gekko gecko (assembly GCA_029375565.1). Lineage (NCBI taxonomy): Eukaryota > Metazoa > Chordata > Lepidosauria > Squamata > Gekkonidae > Gekko > Gekko gecko. The sequence continues at coordinate 92,486,187 of JAPDNY010000010.1, read as the reverse complement.
AGTCTATTTGGTGGGGAGTATTGGGGTTGTTTTTTTTAAAATAGCCTTGGACTTGAAGGAACTGAAAGTTTTGACTGATTGTGGTTCTGGTAGAGACTTCTCTCACATAGCAACTCAGGGGAGCCCAAGAAGACCCAGTGGGACCATTTAACTGAGGCCAGTTGTCACAATTGACTTTCTCCAGTTTTAAGTTGTAAGAGGCAGTCACCGTGACAGCTTAAAGAATCTGAAATGTGAGATTCGGGCTCAGGGAGGAAGTACCCTTGTTCCAAGAAGGCTAATTCCTGCCTCCCTTTCTGTTGGGTGAAGGAACATTTTCCCCTGCTTTGGCAATAGGCCCTCTATTGCTCACCTGTTCTGCCTTGGGCTGTTTGCTTGGCTGCCCTTTCCGTCCTCTTTGGTGGTTGTTAAGGTCATAATCTACCTCACAAAAAATGCAGCTGAGCCAGTCAGTAGATTCTGGAACTTCTGGGATTCTCTTTAGTTTCTTGGAGACTTCAGTATGGGGGCGACTGGAAAAGGAGATCTTCTGGAGCATGGCACTGGGAATTGTGTATGCACTTTACCTCTTGGTTACAATGCTAAAAGCCACTTCATATGTCACACCACTTCATATGTCACACCACTTCATATGTCACTTTGGGTCCCTATTGGGAAGAAAGGTAGTGTGTAAATGAACTAAATAAACTATTTGGACTTGTATATCTCCCATAGATACATTGTGTTTGAGCCAGCAATTGCTAGCAGAACAGAACCCTCCCCCTTGATTGTATGCTTCGGGAGCAGGGGGTGTGGATCAGTAAAAATAGCCTCCCTCACTGGAGTGGTATTGTGTTGGAGGAGAACAACTGTTGGCTCCAAGACACTGTGCTATTTCAGCAAGCACCAGTGTATTTACAGTGCTGCACAGGATCACTTCAGTTATTCTCATTAGGTAGTGGTGTGCCATTTTTAAGCAGTAATTAGATCACAAGGGATGAGTCTGCACAGGAATTTCTACTGCCCCTGCCTCAGGTGTCCATAGTTCTTTTCCCAAATGTCTGCAGTGGTTTAGCTTAGTGCACATCTAGCATGTGGGGATTAGATGTGCTCAATTTAGATCTTGTTCTGAAAGGAAGCCCCATATAGATGTGCCCTAAGGTACATTATAATTGGTAATTACAACCCACCACCAGTTATAACTTGAAAGAAGATTATTGCTTTTCCAGATAAATGCCACAAAAATGTGTACCCAAAGCCCCCAGATGGGTTTCTGTAACTTGCATGTGTGTGTTTGCATTATAGAAAGGCCATAAACTCTTCAGGATATAACAAAAGTCATGAAACATTGTTCCTTCTGTCACAGGGTGTTGCCATGTTAGGTGGCAATTAGCAACCAGTATTAAAACTACACAGTCACCTGTGAGAAAAATGTTCTGGCCAATGTTGTCAAGTAAACAGAGACAAGGGCCAGTGGTGGCTTCTTCAGTTACTTTATTATGCCATTTGTATGCTGCTCTTCTCAACAAAGGTACCTGTTACAACTCACAGAAAAGGACCAAAATACAATCCTTCAATGTAAAAAAAATTATACAGTTGCACCAACAAAACAAGAACACATCCCTTGCTGACCTTGATTGAAGAGGTTGCTCAACACAGCCCCCAGGCTGAAAGCTGTGGTCTGAGAACCCCGTGGCTTCTGCCTTTGCCCCTGCCCAGGCTTTAAATACCTGCAAAGAGAGGAGAACAAATTTAGCCCGGGTGTTTCTTGGCTGTTGCTAACTTGCTGCTAGCAAGATCTTCCATACTTGGAAACTGGTTCTATTGTAATTAGGCTTGCCAAGTCCCCCCGAGGGGCGGGTAAACCCCCGCCCGGGAGGACCGCCTGCAAATTGGGCCCCAGGGGGGACTCCACCCCCTTCTGGCAAACGTTGGAGGCAGGACGCTCTATGATTTGAGGGAAAACTCTATGGTTTTCCCTTGAATCCTAGTGGCCTCACCCCCAATATCCCGACGCAATGATGTCACTTCCAGGTGGCATCATAGCGGCGGCACGCGCACTCTGCGTGCGTGCACACGCTCCAGGGACAGCGCAGGACTCCCCTGCCGTAAGTTAATTTCAACTTGGCAACCCTAATTGTAATATGTTTGTCCAAAGAGCTTCAAAATATTATAAGGCTGTCTCTTAATAAACACTTGCCTACCTGATTAAAGAATAGTTATTAATAAGTATTTGTCCCATAGCTAGTTTAAATATATTTAATTTTTTAAATCTTTTTTTGTTTTTAATGAATGTTTGATCTATACTACAACTTCCTTCCTTTTTTTCTACTAACCTTACAGTTTGATTAAAGCAGCATGTGATAACAAGATTGATGATCTTGCATGATCTCTGATAAAGTTGAATTCAGACTGCAATGGGAAGAATTCCCATGAGATCTTGTAATAAGCACAAAATTGCTTTCTTTTGAATTACTTATAAGATGAAAGTAATTGAATGAGAAATGAGCACTAAATCATTTTATCTGTTAATTTTTTTCTTTCCTGTTGGGAAAACATTTGATTTCGATCAATGGAAATGCTGCACAACTCTTCCTGTGAAAGAATAATAGTTTATCTTAATTGCACTTGTGTTGTAATGAAAATGAATGTATTTTGAAGGTGAGAGAAATGCCAGCAAGTATGTAAAATGCGGAGACTATCATAGCCTTAAAATCCTCTTAGCTAGAGTATGTAATATGCTCATTCTTTGCCTCTGATCCTGCCATTATATCAGTGCCAAGGGTTCCCCATTTACTGGGGGGCTAACTCTATTTTCTGTCATTTCTGCCTGATGAATCAGTGTGCAATGATCACACATTTTGTCCTGAGTGTTCCTTTTTGGGAACTTGTGTTAGTAACTAGAGAAGCCATCTTTGGGGTATAACTGCCTCCACAACTTCTGTAAAGAGTAAATCTCTAAGGCAGACTGGGAAGTGCTGCAGATATTTAAAATGGCATACTATAGCAATTCAGAAGTGCAAAGAAGAGGTGAAAATGGAAGAAAGCGGTTTACATCAAAAACAGCTCAGTCCCACTTTGCAAACAGGGTGCAAGCGGCTTTGTATGAAAAGTAAATACAATCTATTAGCAGCTGGTTGCTGAAATGGTTGTGTCTGAACTGACGTAAAAAGTCTGTTAGCAACTGGCTGCTAAAACTGATTACAAAGACTGTTTGAAAGGGGTTTTTGTGTCTAATGCATAAATACCTAAATACATGAGCACTGAAGTGCCACGTAATAATACAGCTTCCCATTTCACATACTTAGTTGCTGAGTGAAACAAAGTTTGAGCCCAGTGGCACGTTTAAGACCAACAAAGTTTTATTCAAGGTATAAGCTTTCGTGTGTATGCATACTTCTTCAGATACTGAGTGTTAGCATTCAGTTGCTGAGTGTATGATTTAGGACAGTTATGTGTTTTTTAGGTATGACAAAATAGATGTTAGAAACCTGCCTCTATTTTAGTGTATGAAATTTTGGAAGGAGAAACTTTGCTTTTCTCTTAAGGCTACTGACCACTTTTAACTTGACTACTGTTGCTATCATCCTTGTGACCAACTTCTTTTTGAGTGTTGATAGATTATGAATTATAAGGTTTACCTGCTGACTATAGAAGTTGCCAGTGATTCTGTACTCCATGGAACTTGCCTTGCCTACCTAAAAGGTCAGCTGTTTTGTTACTGTCACACTAGTATAACATCTGTACAGTAGATATCTTCCATATAGAATGGAAAAAGTGCTTGCACTGCAACAGGAATTATGCTTTGTGCTATCAAAGCAATAAAATGAGTACAGACTCTCCTAGGACAGTAATTGTTGCCCATTCCTCCTTCCTTCCTTGACAACAGCTGAACCGTCATAAATTATGTTCAGTGCAATAAACTACAATTCCTGGTGACATATACCATGATCGCAATATTTTCCATTTTTAAATTAATTTATAGTTATGAAGCAGAGAATTGTTTGTTTAAGTAGAACTGCATCAGTCATCTTACACAGGACTTGGCGCCAAACAGAATGGAAACCTGGCTTTCAACTTGATTTGCTACCACACACCCCAAATAAAGATGCCAGACATGTTTAGGTAAAGTTTATTAAAACTTTAAAGCCAAACTGCTAAAAATGTAACTTTAAAATCTAAAGCCATTATGGAAGGGAGTTCATAAGTCTTCGGCTGGATGTGACCAGAAGGCCAGCTAGTTTGGCATCCTGTCTCACACAGTAATCAACCTGTTACCTTGGAGTGCCAACAAGAGACCAAGGCCTTCACTTGATGATGCCTCCTGATACTAGTAGTCAGAGATTTACTGACCTGGATTTGCATTGTCATAGCTAATATCTATTTGTCTGTTCACCTTTTAAAAACGTCTGTGCTAGAGGCTTTCACTGTATCCAGTGAGGTCAGCCAAGAGAGTGATTTTTTTGGATAATATTTTCCCCTTAAAGGCCTTTACAGTAATCACTGTTTTTCCCACTAGGCTATTTAATATAGTAATGCCTTTCTTTTTTTCTCCTCTTAAACATTTTTATACAGAATAGATGTTCAAATCCAGATAACTTCTGACTTCCTTGTCTTGCAGATATGGATTCAGGCGGGAGGCAGTAGAAGATTATGTTAGCAGTAATTAGTATGTCCATAGAACCTGACAAATATTTTTGTTACTGTTACCTTTTGAGGATCTCTTGGTTTTTATATGTTAATATCGTATTTAAAATCAGAAGACAGAGCATTAGATGCATTTATTACTGAAATGAGCATTCTAGCCATTTCTATTACAAACGTGATTGAAGAAACGGCTCCTGTAGCCCCCATGTGTAAGGATGTCCCTAGGTTGCCCCTTCCATCTCCCATCAAGGAAAATACCCTGGTGTCCACAAAGGACAACACTACACAACAAACTGGTTTGTAAATCCATACAATACAACAAATTGCAATTAGTGCAACCCATGGTTAATAAACCAGCTGCACACCTAATTCTGAAAACCAAATTTGGTATCAGCCAACAAACCACTGTTTGCTGAATCAGATATCACGAAGTCTGATCATACTAGTTTGAAAATCATGGTTTATCATGATGTCTGAATGCAACCATAATTACATTTTCAAAAATTAGTCTCCTGCACTTTCAAGACTTAAAGATTTATTGTGACATAAGCTTTCCTGGACTAGAACCACTCAATGTCGACTGTGATTCATGAAAGCTTATCTCATAATGAACTCATTAGTCTTTAAACTTCCACAAGATTCTTTGTTGTTCTTGCTATTAGCAGGCTAATGTTGCTCCTGTGAAGTTATATTGTTACTACCTTTTTCTCCTCATAAAACATGGTGGTAGCAGGCATTCGGATTTTTTTCCTGTGACTCTCAAATAAAACAATGAACAAACTGAGTAGCATTTTAATATGCAGTGGCTACTTTAGCACTGAAGAAATAGAAATAACAAGAACCTACCTGCATACCTGGAGTGTGAGCATTGTATTTTGGGAGCTGATTAAAAATGTAGCATATGTAATATTTATGGTGTGTGGGAGAACAGCAAGTTATTTATACACATTCATATTGTTATAGGATTTGAAATATAACTGGAAGGCAGATAATATATGTTGAACTCTAAGCAAGTATCATATAAAAGAAAATAGTGTTCTGTGAAATGAAGGATAACATTCCCAGTAAATGTGCTGTAAATATATGGCATAATCCAGTGAAAGTTTATGATAAATAAGTGTTGCTCAGGTGCAATGGCAATCTTTCTTCTTATATGTTGTATATGTATATATTATATGTGTTTGTATATATGTGTGTAAAGATGCTTAGAAAGAAAATAGGCTTGTCCTGTTTTGCATTTTCAGGTAAGCCATGAACTCCATCATGCAGATATGAGTACAAAATAACAGCAGGCCAGATTTGGGGTGGGAGAGAAAATAAACATGCAAGATGTTGCACCTTGGCCAGCTTTCACAAAGACCTGTCAACCCAATGTGGGGTTAAGTGGAGAATTTCCATTGCCTGACACCCATAGCTTCTCCTTTGCACTCCATCCACTCTTTGCATCCTGCACTAAAATAGAAGGCTGTCTGCAAAGCTCTGTGGGATCCTCTGGTAATAGTTTGCTGATGAAAACATTCTTTGGTGGGAGTTTTGAATGGAGACCCCAGTTCTTGATTGTCCCCAAAAGGGAGTTGCCCTGCTTCTGAAGAGCCCTTGTAATACAGCTGCCAAAGAAACCATTCCTGTTACTTTTTGTTACGGCCACACGTGTTGGGTGGCTGAGGCTAATCCATCTCCCAAATCAGGGAGATGCTTCAGATAATAAGAAACTGTATTTTTCTTTTTTGTATTTTGTAGGTTTACCTTGTCTATTTTCCCCCACCCCCACTTCTGGGTGGATGTAGAATAAACCTACTATAATTTGTACTTTGGCTTTGAGAGACTGTCTGGGTTTGCTCCTGTGCAGGCTGCTACTTTAAACTCACACTCCAGTATAGAACAAAGGAAAAGGGAAGAGAGGATCCTGGCCTCTTTTCACACGTACAAATGCTGAACTATAGTTAAAGGTGAAGGATAGGCTGCTGCAGGCCAGCCAACTACACAATACTGAAAATTTCCAGGAGGTAGCAAGGAAAACCATCAGAAGTATTTCCTAAGGTCCTAAAGACTATGGTGTATAAAAATGCACAAGTGTATGCATGAGGCTCTGAGGTAATATTTGGGTATCTTTAACAGCTACTAGGCTACCTGTTCTTCCAGAATTTCCAATTATGGTATTACATTCCTTATAAATTATGCTTAAGGTGGCTCCTGCTGTTATCTGGTGCTTTATAAGTGTGCTGGAGGACTAGAAATGTCTCATTTAATCATCTTAACAAATGAGAATAAAATAGATGTGTTTCTCTTTTTCAAGACAGGTTCACCTGCACATTCAGCCTTTATGGGCCAACCATCACAATGCTTATTTATACATTTATTTTATTATTTCAGTTTATATACCACAAAGTGGGGCTCAGAGTAGTTCACAGCAGTATAAAAACAGAGGTAATAAATACAGTTAAAACAGTATAAAATACGGACTATAAAAACAATTTAAAACTGATAGCAGTGGATCCAGCATTAAGCCCCCAAAATACACTTAACCAGGGAAGGCCTGACAGAACAGCTCAGCCTTACAGGTCCTGCAGAACCTCCATCCAGCAGGGCCCAGGTCTCATCTGAGAGGGCATTCCACCAGGATGGGGCTACAACAGAAAAAGCCCTTGCCCTGGTGGATGCCAAACATGCAACCTGAGGGCTCAGCAGCGCCAATAGGCTGCAAGATGATGACTGCAGCCACCAAGGAGGTCATAAAGGGAGAGGCAGTCCCTCAGGTAAGATGGTCCCAGACTGTTTAGGACCTTAAAGGTCAAAAACAGCACCTTGAATTTGACCCAGAAACTGATAGGTAGCCAGTGCAACTGCTTCAAGACAGGCTGCATATGTGAAGACCCAAGATGTTCCAGTCAGAAGCTTAGCAGCTGCATTTTGGACAACTTGAAGTCTCCAAAGGGCCTTCAAAGGCAGTTGTGTGTGGAGTGAATTATAACAGTGACATGAATCACTGTGGCCAGGTCTGGCTGGGACAGATAAGCGGCCAGCTGATGGGCCTGGTGTAGATAGAAAAAAGCCTGCCCTGGAACAATGGACACCTGCTTGTCCAAGGCTTGTCCAGACCCCCAGACTCATCATAGAGTCTTCTAATGAGAACTGGACTCCATCCAGAGCCGGAAGCTGCAATCCTCACACAGGCCCAGTCTCACCAAGCCACATGACTTTAGTCTTGGATGGATTAAGTTTCAATCAACTCTGCCTCAACCTTTTAACCATGGTGTCTGGGCACTGGGTCAGAGAAAAGAGAGGCACTTCTGGTTGTTTATCCAATGGGAGGAAGAACTGGGTATCATCAGCATATTGGTGGCAATCAACTCCAAACCTCCTGATGAGCTCTGTTAGAGGGCGCATATAGGTGTTAAACAACATTGGGGGCAAGACCCCACAGACCACAGGCTGCCCAGAAGACCCCCTGTCCCCAAAGAACACCCTCTGACAGTGTTCCTGGAGAAACGAGGCAAAGCAAAATAAGGCCATGCCACAAATCTCAAGGAAAGCCAAATGGTGGTCCAAAATCAAGTGGTCCACCATATCAAATGTTGCAGAAGGATCCGACAAGATCAGAAATGCTGAACTGCCTTGATCCAACTGCAGCCAGAGGTCATCCAGAAGAGGTACAAGGGCTGTGTCCCAAAACCAGCCTTAAAGCCTTTTTAATCAATACCATTTTTTAATGATCTGGATCCGGACCTGTTTTCCCTGCAGCCATACAGCAGCTTCAGGAACATCATTTTTAAAGATCAGGACCTTGTTATAAGAAGAAGGAGAGATTGATTTATACCCTGCCCTTCACTATCCAGAGGAGTCTCAGAGAGGCTTACAAACTCCTTTCCTTTCCCCTCCTCACAACAGACACCCTGTGAGGTAGGTGGGGCTGAGAGAGTTCTGACAGAAACTGTTCTTTTTCAAGAACAGCTGTGCCAGAACTATGGCTTGCCCAAGGTCATCTAGCAGGTGCCAGTGGAGGAGTGAGGAATCAAACCCGGTTCTCCCAGATTAGAGTCCGCACACTTAACCACTACAACAACTGGCTCTCTCTACCCTCTATACTCTCTATAAGGGGAGGAGGGGCTCCTACTCTCCCACCCCATGCTATTTTTCCCAAGCCAAAATGGCTAGGGAGGGGGATTATTTCCATAACTTCAAAGCTGCGCGTGCATCTTCTCCCCACAGGCTCCATTTTGGCTTGGGAAAATGGCATAGGAAGAAGCCAGGAGCCTCTTCTCACACCACATCATACTCACACACCAAAATGATCCCCCAGTGTTCCCTGCAACTGCTTTGTGTCTGTGAGGAAAGAAAGTCCAAACCCAACTTGTGTAGTTGGCCATAAGGATGTGTCACATGTTGCCATTTGTGAAAAGGAAGATAATGCATGTCAACTCATATGCTGTGCCAAAATGGTTCTTGGTTTTTACTACACTGGCCATTGGTAGTTATTCCTTTTAAATAAAAAGCCCTGTTGAATAGCTTTAAGAGGCAGTAGAATGAGGCGTTATTGCTTTGTTACCCTCTGACTATTTTGACTTAACGTTGTTTTAGTTGCTAAGCACTGGGATTACATTGCTTGGGTCACAGAAATGGGTTGGGGTTTATTTAGGACAAAGATGAAATTAATGGGACTTTCTATAGTCCTTAGGTTCAAGTTGGATAAGATGTAATGGCTAGATCACAAGATATTACCTACTGATAGGGCATCGACGTACTGCCATCACCTGGGAAGCAGAAGCTTGGAAGGTGGTGAGGAAGGTGGCAAGCAGCAGACAAAGCAGGTTTTACATACAAATTGTGGTCTATTATGTATATCTAGTAGACTGGAACAGACTTTTGTTTAAGCATCACAGTTTTTCTTCAGAAAAGGTAGCAAATAAGGCCTAATGCACATTTCTAACTAGGAAGATGGAGGGAAAACATACAGTTTCTTTATCAGTAAAAGTCCCCTAACTGACTAATCCTCCCTTTGCACAAAATGGAAGTAAATCCCTCTTGTTTTCTGCAATTAAAAGTGATATTTTTTCATTTGCAATGGTAACTACTTTATATTTTATGAGAAAAATATATAAATGTAAATATAAATATTGTGAAAGGTCTTGCAATTGAGTATCCATGTCTTTTTTTTTTTTTTAAGGAAATACTGTAAGAGAAACTGATGGATCTGAGGGATATCTAGGTTTCTTGAGTCCTGCACGTTGGGGACGTTGAAGAATTGGGTAGTAAAACTGTCTCTGCAATAAAGCGGTTATGGAACTTTATGTTTTCATATAATGTTTTGGTGGCTTTATTAAACTGGACAGCATATTGATCTCTGGTAACTGAAAAGCAAGTACAAAAATCTGTGTTATAAAGAGAAGGCCAGATAGGTCAAATGAAACTGCATTTCACAAACATGGAACTTCATTTCACAAACATTAAGATGTCAGTTATTGTTTAACTGTTGTCAATATCATGTGGTCCAGTCTGAAGTCTCACACCAAAGCAACAGCAAGCCATGAACAACATAACATTTCTGTTTCAGGGATGTTAACTCCTACATTTCTGGTAGGAATTCCTGCTAAGGTTTGGTATGCTAGTCTCCTTTCAGGCTATACTTGCTTTGAAGCAAGCTGGTTTTATAAATCCATTGTTCATGGTAATCATACTTGTTTTGGAATCCTTAGTTCTTGCCAAACATTAATACTGTTCCATTAATTTTGGTTAAGAGGCGTTGCAGTACTGTTGAAAGAAGTATTGCAGCACACCCTTGGAAACTGCAATATATTATAAATCTATCTCCAGCTCCATTTCCTGCAGATTAGTGCAATATTTACCTCATTTTGTATTCTGGATTTTAACAGTTATTTGTTTAGACAAGCTTGTCATCTACGTTTCCCTTATGCATACCAGTAGGGGTCTTATCATTAATTTCCAGCAAAATTAAAAATAGCATTTACTCATTTGCCAGTAAGTATCATTTGGGGAATTTTAATGTGGGCTGCTGTTAAGCAGAAATCTTCAATTATGAAAGGTCCTTTTAATGTCCTTTATACTCATTTGGAAAGCTAATCTGTACCTTTTGAGCCTTTTGTTTAATTTAGTTATTCAAAATGTTACAAGCTTCCTTAATGGCAAATAGGGACATTGGTTCTTCTGTTTATAGTAAAATGGATGTTACCAAAGGGAGAATACCTTTTTATACATCTGTGTGGGGTTATTAAAGTGCATCTGAATCCATATGGATTACTCTGCCTGCTCTGGTCCAGTTATCCCTACCCCACATTATTAATGTGTAAGGCTACTTAGTGTTAACAAACCTGCTAAGTATTGGCTGGGTTATATGTTTCATTTTTGCAGTTACAAACTTCAGCATAGAAGAAGAGCCTGGCTGAATCAGTCTAGTGATCCATTTAGTCCAGTAGCATCTTGTTTGACACAGCATCCAACTAGTTGCCCTGGAAGAAGGACAACAAACAGGACAGAGGGGCCAAGACTAGGGTTGCCAGCTCTAGGTTTGGAAATACCTGGAGATTTTGGGGGTGGGACCTGAGGAAGGTAGGGTTTGGGGAGGGGAGGGATTTAAATTGGGTATGATGCCATTGAATCCACCTTCCAAAACAGCCATTTTCTCCAGGTGAACTGATCTCTGTTGCCTGGAGATCAGGTGTAATAGCAGGAGATCTCCAGCCACCGCTTGGAGGTTGTATAAATGGTAACACAACGAAAGCAAGTTTGATATAAAATCACAGCACTGAGGCTGTAGCACTGTGTAAAAAATACAGATGGACATGTAAAGTCCTAAAGATAATCTATTTCAAAGTTTATAAACAACTAACATTTAATACATTCATACATATTCACTATGGTCCACACAGAACTCCTTAAACAGCTTAAATATGTGAGAATACAGCCAGACTCTCTTCCTGTACAGCCAAGGACTTCTCATTGCTAAGATATTCATACATATTCAATATGGCCCACACAGGACTCCTTAAACAATTCAATATATTAGAGTACAGCCAAGCCCTCTTTCTGTACAGCTAAAGTCCTCTCTAAAGTGGTTGGTGGCGATGAATACCCAGGTTCTGTTATTTCAGTATTTCCTTTCTTCAGGGCATCTTCCTTTAACTATAAAAGAAGACTTCATACTGGAAATGTATGAATGTATTAAATGTTAGCTGTTCATAAACTTTGAAATAGATTATCTTTAGAACTTTACATGTCCATCTGTATCTTTTACACCATGCTACAGCCTCAGTGCTGTGATTTTGTATCAAACCACCTGGAGGTTGGCAACCATAGCCACCACCTGGAGGTTGGATACTTTGTGACTGCCCAAGTGTTTTTAATATACACCAATTCAGGGACTGAGATACTGCTTTTCAGGATATAAATCCCTGAAGAATAGTACATGTAGAAGCTAATAGAAACCCTTTGTACTCAAGAAATCAATGCACATTGGTGTAAACTGTTTCATTTGCAAGTTTTAACTGGGATTTTAAGTTTATGGTAGCCTTCAGAGTTGCAGAGGTTGCTCACCCCTTTTGCGTTGGTTGCTAGTTTCCATTTTCAATTTACTTGAAAAATGCAATCTAAAGACTGGCTTTTGAAGACTTAAGAGGGTTCACACAGGAGAAACACCTACAGCAAAATAAGCTCCTAAACATTGCATTTGATAGAAATGAATGAGAATTTGCAAAACTGTTCTGCACTTCTTGTTGACCATACTTGGCATGCACACTTTGTAGTAGGTGTGGAATTTTTACAGTGATTTTTTACAGGAATTTTTACATTTTATCACATTTCTTTTGAAACTGGCTTTTTTAATGTCACAGAATTGTATGTAAAATTATAATCTTGCAGTGACTTATTAAGGGCCATTGTGGAATGTGGAGACATAGACAATTTGTTATAGTGAAGGTAAATGAAGTACTGTCTAAAGCACTGAACAGCGTGAATGCTTGATTACTCACACTGACAGGCAAAACTGCATCTGTGGAAGAATATATTAAAAAGCTCCCTTCTGTTTTGCTTTGGCTGTCACTTAAACTGAAGGAACTGATGCTGGGTTACTTCCTTCACTTGCCCAATTTTATTTTTCAGTTTTCTATGCACATCCTCACTCTGTTGTTTTCTCTTCTTCTCTGACATAATAACTTATTCGTGTAAAACCTGCAAAGAATATTCCATATTTATATCTTTATCTTAATGTTTTGTGATCTTCAGAGCTATGGCACTGATGTTATGATGCTAAATAATCCCTTTGTTAATATTTTAGAACTACTACTAATAGCTTGTAAACTTGTTACAATGTGTTAAAATGCAGTGACCAAGAAACCTCAAAGCCAAATTTAAAATGTTTAATAGCTTGTGTTATTTATTTATTTAGTGATGGGCAAGTTACAGAGGATGCGAAGGGCATACTGCATGGATATACACACCTATTTTTAGCATAATTCATCTAGAAAGTTCACTGATTAATGCTGGGTCCATTAAAGCAGCAAAACGATGGATTTCAGAAGAGAGCAGTCATGCTAAATAGAACGATGTAACTGCCCATTTGTCTTACTGCTAGCATAAACTAGTACTGCTTTAGGTTTCTAAGATTTTGGTAGGAACAATGCCAGGATATTATTCAATAAAAATGTAAACATTTTTACCTATGGGTTTATTATCAAGCATCTCCCTCTTTCATTTTCCATCTTCTGCTATTTTTCTGTTGCTAACACCAGACCAAATATAAACTGTTTTGCTGAAGTATATTAAAATATTTTTGTTGGTACAGATGAGATTCCCTTTAATGGCCAAACCTAACTACACTAGCCGTGTGCATTAACCCACACACAATGTATTGGACCATATTCACTAGAAATTGTGAAGTGTCTTCCACTCCCATTGGCTGCTGGACCATGACTTACTATTGTAGTTGACTTATCTCCTCTTCAGAGCATACCCAAAAGGCTTTACAAGCTCAGTTACCAGCTTCCTACACTCCACACACACACACATTCCACTTGTTTTGGTCTCCCTGGCTCCAGAGCCCTTTCACCATCCCATGATCTTTTATCATTATACCTCTTCCTACCCTGATGTAACCCAAAGGCATCATGGCAGTGATACATCTGAGAACAAATTTGAAGGAAGAGGAAAGTGGCACTGGGAACTTACTGCTTTGTTATTGCCTATGTCCTCTTCCTGCAGCATCATTCCAGTTGCAAGTTCTTTCTGTCCACTTTATCCTCTAGCTGTGAATTTATGGTGGTGTATGCAATATTGTCACATCATGTACAAATAAGAACCAGGGCTTATTGCTGGAAATGATTCGGATGTAGTGGCAGCCATACCTCCAGGCAACTCAAACTATGTAATATAATTAACATGACAGCCCCGAGTAGATGAGAGTTCATATGCATCCACAAAATTGCTACGAGTCAAATATGGCATGTAGGGATGTGATAAACCCTAGGGGAGGGTTGTTGTCATTGTTTACCATTAGTGGTAAGATGCTTAGTAACAGTATAAGGACTCAAAACATTTTGAAAAATCTAAGCTAAAACCATTATTCCAACCAATCTTTTTCATTAAACTCGTCATCCAGTGCATTGATATTTCACACTTGGTTTTTCTTTTTATTCTTACATTTTTGGTAGTGGTGATCATTTCCTATGTATATTTTTAACATCTCTTGCCATTACTTTTACAATCATTGATTCTAAAAGCTTTCTATTCCTTTTCACTGAAGACATGATATACAGAGGCCCTGACAATTCAGAGCTATTCCTTGGTGCAAACTGAAAATTTGTCCTACAGCACTGCATTGCATCAAAAACTACGACAAGAGATAATAGTCTTGGAGTCAGTAAGCTATATCATAACCTTAGATGAGATATGGTGAGGAACAAGCTAGAAGCCTGTGCAGCATTGGGGGGGAGGAGACTGATATAGAAATTTTCTACTCCCCAAACCTTCTAGGATTCCATCTTGGGGCGGGTGGCTTCTCCTTCCTTCACCCTGTAACGTTTTAATTTTCACTTAAGTTCCCATGGGGGGGGGCAGTAAAGAAGTTGTTTGCTTAATTGACAGAGTTGCCAGCTCTGGGTTGGGAAATACTTGGAGATGTTGGTGGTGGGGCCTGGAGAAGCCTGGATTTGCAAAAAAACAGTGAGCTGGTCAGGCTGATGATTACCATAACTTTGACACTAACAAATTGCAGTCATCAAGGATGGGTAGAAATAATGTAGATGCCTCTGCTGCAGTCATGCTCTGCTTTCTCAAGGTGAAACTACTCATTACAAAGTGGGAGAGAAAGTGGTAATTCAATGGACATGGAACATGAGGTCACAGAACAAGAATTTATTAAGAAATGTGACAGTGTCAGTCAAGGAGCTGAATCTAGACTAAATTCTCCATCAGCAGAACAGAATTTTCCTGCCTCCTCCCTCTCATGGCAGCCCACTGATCTCCGAGAAAGGCTGCTCTTGAAGGAGTGGGAACTCTGAGGACTGGCATGACAAAGGTCTGCACTGGGAAAGGGTAACTGGCAGAAATTGCCAACTTAGAATCCAACCCAAGGTTTAAAGAAAGATTGTGATTTATGGTTTATTCTTAATCCCCATAGAGTCTCAGTCTTATTTTGACATATTTATTGCTTTGTAACCGTTGGCCTTATAACCTTAGCTTGTTGTTTAGTTTGTCTTTGCATATCTTAAAACATTTTCATGTTACATGTTAATTTGCTGTTTGGCCTCTGTTTATAAGTTTGAACTTTACTTTCCGTTCCAGTGTATTTGAAAAAAGTGTGCATGCACGTGAAAGCTCATACCTTGAATAAAACTTTGTTGATCTTAAAGGTGCCACTGGACTCTAATTTGTTCCCCATAAGAACTGACAAGCACCCTTGATATCCTCATGCATGTCATATTAATGAATGTCTCTTTAAAGAGTTTTTACAGGAACAATTAATCAGCTGATTTCTCTAACTTCTTCACAGTTCCTTTAGCATCTGATGAAGTAATAAACTTATTTAGTCATTCAGTAATTTTTTTTAAAAAATGCTAGGATGGTACCATACCCGTCTATTGTGCCATAATTGTACATGCTGTTACAGCAAGTTTCCAGATAACATTGGTAACACTGAATAGGTTTCCCATTTCCCCCCCATTAAGAAAACTTTCTATAAAAGCTAACATGGTCACAGTTCAATAAAGAAAAAAAAATTAAGTTTCTCAGAAAAGCAAATGCAGAGTGCAAAGAGATACAGAGTGAATTGATGGCAGGAAGGAGATGCAGAAACTCGCTTTTACACACACAGATACACACATGCTTTTCCTTTAAATGTCCTCAGGCTTCCAAAAATGGTCTCCTCAGCCATGTTTTTTGGTTTCTAGAGAATCAGGGGATGTGAGAGGCAAAGCACTGCTCTTTTTATCATGATTTTTACCCTAAAATGTGCTCTCTGCATGGGAGGCAAACCCTGGTTTGGCAGTGCATTTTACAAGGCCAATACATAGATATGATGGAAGGTATCAACAGAGGCATGGGGGGTGGGTTGATTGGCTCATTTCCATGGGAAAATGAGGCTCTGTCTTTTCATTTGTGCTGTTTTTCTTTACCTCTTCATTGCTTTCAGAATAGGGTTCTTTCATTCTAGAGAGTGGAATCCTCAAGTGAGACACTGAGAATATACTATGTGCATCAGGTGAAAGGGGGCTGTAGCCCATGAAAATGTGTGCATCAGTAAGTCTCTAAAGGGCAACAGGGTTCTTTTTTGTGTATGTGAGAGAGAGTTCACTGCAACAGACTATCATAGCCACCCCACAGGATTTTGAGATACTTGATTGACTGTAGCCTAGTGATTACTCTGTGGGACCGAGACTGCAAAGACCTGTGTTCGTATCATCTCTTATCTTTGAAATTCATTGAGAGACCTTAAACTTAGGGCTTTACACAATACACACTTACTGAGTCTGGGTCTGCCACAGAGGCTGTCAGTCAAATGTGCCCTTGTGAGTTCTACACTGGCCACTCAGTTTCCAGGCAGGCAGGCCAGATTTCGATCAGGACTGCAACATTCAGGGAAAAGGACATGCATTGTTTTATTGACCTGGAAAGACCCACAGGGTGCTATTTTCCTCATCAGTTCCTCATCTGTTATAGAACTGAAGTTTACAGACAGCCCCCAGTAAACCATATATTCCAGTATTGCCCTTGTCAGTTTCCATACTATTTTCATTTTAATGCTTTCCCCCCCACCCCATATGTGTGGCAAGTCAAAGTGAATTTTCAGTTTACTCTGTTGAATTCTCAGCAGACCCTGCAGTAGAACTATGTGCACATGAATGATTATTTCAGTGTTAACATTTTTTTACTTTGACCTCACTTTAATAAAAAAAATAAAAATAAAGGTGCTATAGTGATGTAAAAGAATAAAGGAGGCTAGAGTTTAGTTTATATGAAACAGAATTTAATCTAGAACAGTAGCTTTCACATGATGTGAGCTCCAAATGATAGTACTAACATAAAGAAAGGTCTTTGAAGTTTAAGGTCTGACGTTCTGGTGCATGGGCTTAAAAGGCTGGGCAATGCTAGAGTGAAGGCTTGCTAAGAATTAATGGGAAACACTAAAAAAAAGGGGTTCATGTTGTATACATAGACTTCAGTGGGCTTAGACTGGAGTAACTCTGCATAGGATTTGTGTTTTTTCAGTAGCACATACTTCATGGCAGCTTCATAGAAGCTTTGCTTGATCAACAAGATGCCTGCCACTTCTAGGCAGTAGCAAGTTGCTGTTTTTATCCAAAGGGCACAGGAGAAACTAGGGCCTAGATACAATCTTGACTAAGTGCTTGTTACATTTTCAAGGAGCCCTGCACTTTCCAAGCATGGGGGGCCTGATTTGATGTGGGCTGTGGGGAGAGCAGGCTTGGACACCCCCACACACACCTGTGCATGCCTGTAGGTATGCACACACACTATTTTCTCATCCTGAAACAGCTCTGGAGAGCCACTTTTTGCCCCTGTTGGGGGCTGCATGTACTGACAACCAAGGAAATGGCACTCCCCATGGCAATTTCTGCTTGTGAAAATGGTGTGTGTGTGGGGGAAAGATCTTAAGCCCCTTCTCTCTGGTCCAGCATGCTATCCCGAAGCATTTTCTTTGACAAAATTATATGAAACTGTCCATGATGAAGAAGCTAGGGTGGGTGGAGGGGATAAAATCAGATTCTTGATCCTAGTCAGGTGCAGGAGGAGAAAATGGCTCAGACGTTTTAACAGAATATTGCTTGTGTACTTTTCTTGGGAATGAGGTGTTGCTGGAACACCCATTTACTTTCATATGGAATAGCTTTTAATTTTTCTTCAGCTAATTATTTTCCAACGGTTAGGAATCAATGGCAGAATTGTACTGTAAGAAGTCACACTCTGTGGTGATTGAACCAATACCAAGTGCAAAAGACAGGGGTGCATTAGTGGCAAATAAAAGCTGGATAATTTTTATATGGATTTTTGTAATTAAAAAAAATAGTTTTAATGCTGCAAACCGCTCTGAGTATGGTGTGGAAAGCTATGGTAAAAATCTAGTAGGTGAATAAAATACAATAGTGCTATACTCTTGTATAGTGTTTTCTTGCATAGGGAATTTGAATTATAAGCCTGTAAAGCTGGTCTTGGATGGCTGACTTCTGAATTACAACAACTTCACTAGCAGTTTATCATAAATGTGTACCAGAGACCTAATAAAAAGCATTTGGAATAGTCATCTGAAGGTTGTATTTCTGCAAGCTCAGGAAATGCGGTTTAACAAAACTTGTCTCTACCATCCTCTTCCTTCATGTTATAAAAACATTCTGCTTTCCTCCCTTACAATCTGTAGTGGTTTCTTACAAATCAGTCTTCAGCTCTTGGATCATCACTGCCTGAACTGAATTTTTTGACACTGAGAAATTAATTCCATTTCCTTTCACTTGCAGTTAGCTCCACTACTAGCACAGTAATTTATCTGAACAGCAGTTCAACCTGTGATTCATATTACATGCTGCTAGAGTTTTACATGAGTCAGTATGTTAAACTAGAACAGAATATTCAGATGGTTGACTACATCTCTGTTTTAATTTAACATTTTGCATGCAACTAGAACGACTATCATGGCCAAAGAATAGGCGACAACTATCAGTTCCGAACAGATCATTTTATTAGCAGTTGAGTACTAAGAGGAGATCTTCTCTATTATCCAAGGCATTATTAAGCCAAGATCTTATAAATTCTCTGTTCTTCATGTAACTGGTCGGTCAAGAGAATGCTGTGATGCTTCCTTTTGCAGATTAAAATCAGTTTGGCTGCAAATAATGGACTGTTGATCCCATAGAGAGTCCACACTGATCAAGCACTGTTACCACCAACCCAGTAAGGGAGACGTGCAAGCAGATTTCCCTTCCTGATTCAGGGGCCACATGTGCAATGCAGACGGAAGTGGGTATCCCAGTCGTGACCCCTACTCATGTGTAATTGTTTCTGAGTCAGGCTGGTGCATTTTGAACCCTTTAGAACAGTCCTATCTCTGGAGCTAACACAATATTTAAAAGGCAGCATTGAGTTCTGGCATAAATCTGTGACCTTGTACTGCCTGTAGGAGTGGGCACTATCCTTCTTTAATTTTACTATACACGCTGTCTGTAAAAAGCTTGTACTATGAAATTACGGAAAGACTTGCTTCAAGGTGTTACTGAATTATCATTGACACTGAAATATAATTAAGCAGCAATTCTGTGATTAATTCCATCTGAACACAACAGCATCACACTAATCTTCTGAGGTTTAGTGGTCTAATTATTCCTGGCACTAAGAGCCAAACTAGGCATGGTGATGGTTGCCCCATGTGATACCAAATTCCTGTAAAGTAGCATGATAACTTAAAGTGCAGCGTTGACATATGAGTGAAAGGAGCATAACCCTACTCAAACTCTCATCCCTCTCTGTTCTTCCTTCTAAACTTTTGTTTGTTTTTGTTCAGTAGTTCCCCCCCGTGTGCTTCCATGAACAGAAGTAATTCATGCAAGTAGGAAAAAAGCTAAAATTGATTGGTTTTTGGTAGGAAAGCATGGCACCCACTTTGCACTTTTAATTCCTGTCCTCTGCTTTATGTGAATTCATAGGACTTCAGACAGAGTCCCACCATTATAACATCTAATTCTATCCTAAATTGCTGCCAGTGTTCCCTCTAAGCTGAGTTAGTGTGAGCTGGCTCACAGTTTTTTGTCTTAGCTCAGGAAGGATGGCTCCAGAGCAAACTAATTTATGCAGTAGCCAAATCACCTGCTCACAGCTTTAATGCCAGTAGCTCACAAAGAAGAATTTTTGCTCACAAGAGTCCACAGCTTAGAGGGAACATTGGTTGCTGCTGCTCAAACATCTAATTTTGGTCCATGTAAAGAGCCAGTCTGTTCTTGATTCCAGCTGAGCAACACAAAACAGTTCTTTGAAATAAAATTTGAGGTTCAGCTCTTTTTTATTTTGTTCTGTTCATGAATTTGACCTGACTTTGTCAGATGCATAAGGTTTGGAAGATCTTTTTACAGGGACATTGTATAATCAAAATCACAGAAGGGGAGGGGAAACCTGTTGTCAGGCATTCCTTGTGGGAGGCCCTGTGGTAAGAGGCTGAAATAGATATGATTGCTGCAGATAATGAACAGTGAGAGAAGTCAGACTTTCCAGCCACTCATGGGGTGCAGATAGAGACAGTGAGAACATGGAGTATAAGCGAAGCAGGATAAATGTCTGAAAGTAGGATAAATGTCTGATCACGGAAGGTGCAGTATGAAGAATAAGAAAACATAACCAACATCTGTAAAGGGTTACAGTATGAGGTAATATAATAACATGATAAGAATCAGCTATCAGCTCTAAAACGTGGGTCTTGTTGCGCTATTAGCTGTTAAAAGTGAGGGAAAGCCCAGTCTCTCAGCCAGGGGGAGAGATATTAAATAATCTTTTGATGAATTCTAATTCATTACCTTTTCATGGATTCTCACTTTGGATTTTTTTAGACCTGTAGCAGCATATCCAGAAAGATTAAAATGTTCCCCTCTACTTTCTGATTTTTGATGTAATATTTGCATCCATTCATTCTATTGCATAGGGATTGACTGTTTGTCCAGTATATATAGCAGAAGGGCATTGCAGCCCTATTTTCAAAGGAAACTTGGAGAAATCGAAATCTACTTTCATTGTCAAGGGGAAATGAATAGGTACGTTGTGTTTGTCCAGTAGTTTACAGTTACTGTGAAGTACCATTTCTTCAGCCTTTCCTTTTGAAATATGCTTGGATCGGTTGCTTCCAGATAAACTCCTCTTGGCATTTCATTCCATTCCAGTGTTAAGTGGTAAATTTGGCTGGAAAAATCAAGCCAGTTGAAATTCTAGATAGAAAATGATAAATAAGTAGGTTGCATTGTGTGGCAAACATTTGATTGACAAAAAACCAGATTATTTAATATTAATCAAGCATTGTTACTGTTGATTGACTGATTCCTTCAGATCCTTCCCAGCCTTAATTTATCTGTCAGGCTCTTATATACTAAACAGCATTTTCCATTAACTGGATGGCTGGTCTGATGAATTTGCACTCCCTGCTTGCGCAGCAAAGAACTACTCGTTTGGGCTTGGTTTCTAGCATCCACAGCAACCTTTTTATTGCTTTGTAATTCATCTCTTTTTGTTTGGGTTTTTTTTTGTAAATCCAGTTTGAGATGATGAACAAGCAAGTATGCTCTATAAATTAATGTGTATAATTTATTTTGCAAGCAGAGAAAGGAAACAAGTATATTAAATTGATTACTTGGAAAAAGAGGTTATCCTTCTAAGCTTATGTCACAAGATTTGCAGCAAATGAAATGAAATTGTACTAGAATTAGACAGCAGGAGCTATAGATAATTAGATATTGACTGCATATAGAAAAAAATGGGCTGCCATTAAAAGGAAACATTCCATAAGTAGGATGCTTGCTTGCTTTGTTTTGATAATATGACAGGCAGTAATAGCTTGCCTTGCTTTGAACAAAATCATTTTGAAAGATCAGGGTGCTAGTTTTCAGTTTCTTCATTAATTTTGTTTAACATTAATCAAAGACCAACAGTTGAGTCTTGTAGCACCTTTAAGACTATCAAGATTTCCCAGGGGATAAGCACACAAGAGTCAAGATTTCCAGGTATAAGCTTGCAAGAGTAACTGACAAAGAGAACATTGACTCTCGAAAGTTTATGCCCTGGAAATCTTGTTGGTCTTCAAGATGCTGCAGGGCTCGAATCCTGCTCTTCTACTGCAGACTAACATGGCCGCCTTACTATAAGGTCCCCCAAAGTTACTGCTCGATCTGTAACTAATTCCTGAACAGTAGAATGTGGAACCCGCTGTGTCTGTTATCAATAATCCTTTGATGTGATTCGTCTGGCATTTTGTATGGCATGAATGCTTTACCATTGGATACACCTACCACAGCAGCATTCACAGCATTTATAATAAATTTGTCCTCTTTTCTGAGGGGGCTACTCCAGGTTTTATTTTGTTTCTGTGGAGTCCCACATTTGGGGTCATATTCAACTAGCTTAATAATGCGAGCCAGCATGTTATAGTGGTTAAGAGCAGCAGACTTTGATCGGGAGAACCAGGTTTGAGTCTCCACTCCTCCATATGAAGCCTGCTGGGTGACCTTGGGCCAGAACTCTCTCAGCCCCACCTACCTCAAAAGCAATGCTCCCTCTAAGCTTTGGAGTCTTGTGAGCAAAAATTTTACTTTGTGGGCTCCTGGCATTAAAATTGTGAGCGAGCGATTTGGCTACTGCATAAGCTAGTTTGCTCTGGAGCCATCCTTTCTGAGCTAAAAGAAAAATGTGTGAGCTGGAGGTTAAAAAACTGTGAGCTAGCTCACACTCAGCTTAGAGGGAGCACTGCTCACAAGGTGCCTGTTTGTGGGGAGAGGAAGGGAAGGAGATTTCAAGCTGCTTCGAAGCTACTCCAGGTAGAGAAAAGTGGGATATAAAAACCAGCTCTTCTTATAAAGGCTTCTCCTCCTCAGAGAAGCACGTTCTGTGGAAAGGGAAGAGGAATGCTGATCTCTAACAATGAATGATCAGCACTGTCAACAAATGGATTGGAAAGAGGGGGCAATGATAATTAAATGGGTATAAAATCCAATGTATATTGGTAATGTAGAAGTGTCTTGGCAGTGTGCTCATGCTGACACAAAATGTTCTAGGGCTTTAGTAAGAGCTGACAAGTTCATGCTACAACTCACAACTGAGAGTGTTGTATTACGAATGTTTTGAGATGAAGAACCAGCATGTCCTTGCACTACTCTCTGTTGACCTCCATAGAAGGCTGTTTTTTTAAAAAAGTGATATACAACAAATGGAATCAGCTGCCTTGGGAGGTGGCTGCACCGACAGTCTTTAAGCAGCGGTTGGACAAACATTTCTCAGGGATGTTTTAGACTGTTCCTGCACTGAGCAGGGAGTTGGACTAGATGGCCTGTATGGCCCCTTCCAACTCTGTGATTCTGAAATAGGAACTGAACGTATCATTAAGTAGTTGTCTGACTGCCATTAGGCATAAGAATCCCACTGAATGTATTCCTGCAATCTGTGTATGCTACATATGTATCATATATCCATAAGGAAGTGTCATCACAACTGACTCACAGTGACCCCAGCAAGGGGCTTTCAAGGCAAGTGAGAAGCAGAGATGATTTGCCATTGCCTTCCTCTGCATAGTCTTCCTTGGTGGTCTCCCATCCAAGTACTGACCCTGCTTAGCTTCCAAGATTTGACATGATTGAACTATACTGGGCAGCTTTCCCTACTTATGTATCAAATATCTATATCTCATATTTATCTGTATCTCATTTCTGTCCGTCTATCGCCTATAGAAGTACTTGTCTTGTCCAAAGTGTTGCTTTTATGGAGTTTATGGACTTTATTATTTATCTGTTGTTTGGGGGCAGCATTTCATGATGCTACTATGTAGCTAGCAGATGGTGCAGGATTAAACTTTAAGAAGAAGAAAACTTTTGTGAGAAGGTTTACCTTCTCTGTTCTTGTTGCCTTGCAGGGAAAAAATCCTCAGCTTTTCCCACTCCTTTACACTCCCTTGTCTTCACTACATTTTAATGCTGCTATGGGATATATGACCAGATCTTGTGTGGTCTTTCCTTTACTTCCTTTAAAAGTGGTCAGGTGATTTGTCAGGTGTTGATTTTTTCTAGTTGTTTTCCCCACCCCTAGCTGCTCCTCAGCTCTCATTATTTAGAGGATTCTTCTGTCATCCTTTTTCTTCTAAATGGAGGGCTGAGTAATGTCTGAAGCCTTATAAGCAGGCACCTGTTTTATTCACTGGTTGCTAAACATGTACTACCTGCTGCTGTGTACAAACAGTTGCTGTAGCTGCAGAAATGTAAAAGCACACTATGGGCCTTGCATTTTTGTGTTCTGGTAGAATGACCAAAAGTGTGTGTGTGTGCGTGTGTGTGTGTAAGATGCTGCACATTGCAGTGTACATTGTGTATATATAACAGTGCACAGACTACTGGTGTGAATCACAGCAGCATGCCAAGGCTGCTGGTAAGAGTAATGATGGTACTAGTGGCAGACAGAGGGGAAGGATAACTAGTATTAGCAGGCAGCTACTGGCCCTTGATATTGTGGTGCTGCATGAATGGCTGATGCTGCTGAAATTGCTGGGACTTCACAAGAGTAAGGCCAAAATCTTACATGCATTTTGGAGCACTTCAGCTATCCCTGGGGAAACACTCCACCAGTGAATGCACATTACTGCCATTCACAGGATAAGTTGTGCTGTTCCCACTTATGTGCTAACATGTACCACTTCCATCTAGTGTGCGAGATGACACCCAAATGCAAGTCCCATTTGTGGAGAGGGGGGGGGCAGGATGCCCCACATGTACAATAGAGGAGTAAAGTTTCCCAAGTATATATAAAACTGACATGGCTTTCTTCCAACTTTGTTTCACAGGACAGTAGAGAAGAAGGGGGCTGTGAGTGGAAAAGGCAGCATTAAAACCTTTCTTAATATAGGGAAGAGTGGTTAAAAATAGAAAAGCCATTTCCACACATGTAGATGTCTGTGGGGAAGGGAATGGTGGAAGACTGAAATATGTTTCAGATAGAATGCATCTGCCCATAGGTAACACACAAAGAGTGCAGGAATGCAATTGTAAACCCACATGTCTGCATGGCCATCAGTCAGTTCTAAAGCTTGGCGGTATTTCCAGAGGGGTTGCCCTTTTAGTCCATTGCAGCCAAGATAAACAGGTATCTTATGATCCACATCTGGTAACACGTCTCCATAAAGGCTTGTGCTAGAATAAAAACTTGCTTGTCTTTAAGATGCCATAAGATACCTGTTTTATTTAAAAATTTGATATGTGCCTACCAAAGCCACTTTTCAGTCATTCATAAACAAATCCAGTAGCAAGAGAACAAGCACTCCTGAGCCTAAATATACAATATGTAGAATTTGTCTTAAGTGATTTGTAAATGTGCAGGTGGAATGATCTGCTCTATACACTCAGCAGTCTGTTGAGACTTCTGAGACGAGTAATTCCATATTGTAAACTATTTTACAACGTCATAAATTTGAGCTTGCTTTGGTTCCAAGGCTCTTCTGGATAGGGATCTTACATATTATTTCTGACCATTTACAATTAACCTCAGTAATCCATATCTTGAATATAAATCTTTTCTGCAGCTGTTTGAGGAACACATGACTTGGTACACTTTTTATCCTTGCTAGCATCTTAACCTGTTTTTAACACATCACAGTCTTAGAGCCATTCCTTCTTCCTTTTATACAATCTCATTCTGATATCTTTACAACATAATGGATTAAAGTGTCTCAAGAGCCTTTAGTCTTGGGGAGTTTATAGCATTATTGCTGACTAAGCAATATGATTGACATCTTGGCCTGATGCCTGTTACTCAGTATTTTGGCAGTCTTCGATTTAAAGTGGGGATCTTCAATAATAGGTCTGTTAACCCATATAAATGTGCTCTGGGGGAGATGAATGGGGAATTGGAGGCTGCCCTTACCTGGAATGTATTTGGCTGAAATCTCTGATGTCTAATCAATCTTTCTTGCAGATGCTGTGTCTGAGAAAAATTGGAAACCTAAGACATCACAGAAGGTCGTTTTGTAGCTCCCTAGTGCCATCTGATGGTAAGCTTTTTCATCCATTACTGGCTAAATTCATGGGAGTCTAGTGACACCTTGAAGACTAAGAAAATTTATGCTCACTTCATTGGATGCAGAAACATCCAGTAGACCAATGTGTTTATATTAAAGGTTGCAAAGGGGCAGGGGGAGATAGCTGAGAGAAGCCAGTTTAAAACAAGGTCCAGTTGAAAGAGTAACCAAGGCATTCACAATGGCATTCACCACTCCCAACTGTTGATAAATAAAGTGGGATGAACATAAAATCTGTTCTGGGGAAGTGTAGAATGAAACATAAGCATATCCAATGAGAAAGTTATAGAGGTATAACTGAACTAATTAACATATGTAACAAATGCAATATGCAAGATATTAGCACCTATAATAAGTGAGAAATCCAAAGTGGTGATGAAATTCTGTATGAATCCCAACTGAGCAATTTTGGATTTGATTCTCCTTTTGAAGTTCTTTTGCAGGGGACTCTAATATTTATTTTTATTAGACGCTTGTAAAATTTTATGGCAAGGTCTTATTCTCTACTGCTTTCAACACCCAGCACTTGCTGAATGTTGTATTGATTCTACCTCCATATTCCATGAGAGGCTTGAATACCCATATTAATTTCAGTTGCCCCAGGCATGGCATGCAATGAAAGAAAATATGCACAGCCTTGGAAATACATCCACATGCATGTGGCAGTAACTAAGGTAGTCGTGAGACTTGGTAGATCCTGCCAGACCTGCTACTGAATTTGTGAATCCTAAGAGCATGCTTCACTCCACTCAGAAGCACCAGATCTTGTACAAGTAATAGTTGGTGTAGAATTCAGCAGCATCCTGGATCCAGCAGAAAGTGTGTGTCTTCCCATATGTATCCCCACACACACCTCTGCCTATTGACTTGTGTTCCATGACCTGTCTTTGAAGCAAATTAGATCTATCTGGGTTTGCAGAACAAGCCTTGTCAATCACAGTCCACTTATTGTAGAGGAAGCTTCTCAACAAAATGTTTTGATGCATACATTTAGGAAGGTGATGGGCCTTTTTGGTTCATGAGACTTTCCAGAAGGGGTTTTTGATTTGCTCTGACCTCTGTTGTGTAACCAAGTGGGTTGATTTGCATGTAGTAGGTAAATCTGAATGCTTTCCTTTCCTCCTCAGAAGTCAGTGTTAATTATAAACATGGGTTGCCGGTGATAACCCTTACATTACCCTCCAGAAAGGAACGTTGTCAGTTTACTGTGAAGCCGATGCTAATGACTGTCGGAGACTTTATACAGGACATACAGCAGGAGGATAGAGCCATTGAAGAGATAGGAGCCTTCACGACAGGTACTGATGCAGCTCTTACCTTAAAAGTTTGTTTCGCATGTTGAATCCCTGCCAGGTTAGTGCCAGTGTGGTGGTGTCACTAGAGTGTCAGAATGGGATTGGTGAGATCCAGGTGCAAATCCTCCCCTGTTCTATCAGTGGAAATTCCCACTAGATCTACTTCCCACTAGGGTTCCCAAGTACTTACCGCATGGGAGCGGGGAATGCATGCTCCCTGGCCAGACCAGTCCTCCCTGTAATGCACCATGCCATCGCCAGGAAGTGACACCAGGCGATGCTCTGGCAATGGGGCTGAAAACTCAATGGTACCATCAAGTTTCCAGCCACATTGGCAGAGTGTCGCCTAGCATCACTTCCTGGTGACGGCATCGTGCGCGCGTCTTTCCTTTCCCCGGGGATGGTCCTGCCAGGACGTATCCGTCCCCCGCTGAAATACAGTAAGTTCTTGGCAAGCCTACCTCCCACCCACTTTTTTTAATTTATTTTGCTTTTCTTCATGGTAAAAATGCTAGCTGGCATCAGGGGTTGAGATTCTTGGTTTCCCATTGAGGCTGGTACCCAGTAAAGGGCCCAGGATTGACTGGAGCCTCCTGCCCCCCAGCTGCTGCTTCTCTACCTCGATCTTGCTCTGGTTCTAGAGGGGAGAGGGCAAGAGAGCAGGTGACAATGGCCAGGAGGTGGGTACACTGTGGCAGGCAGGCCCATTTATACTATACATAGACTTATATCCTGCCCATCTTTCAAAGAACTCAAGGCATTATACTTTCTAAAATTATTGTAGCAGTCTTTTTCATAACTTAAGGGGGAAATGTTTCACTCTCCATAGATGGGGATCTTACTTTACAGCATTATCCAGAAGTATTTCTGTGAAAGGGAGGCCTGGAGCTAATTTTTTAAAAAATGTACTTTGCCTTTTAACAAAAGCCTGAGAGCCCAACAAAGAATGCTCATGTGGCTCATTCCGGTGCTAGAAAGAAAAGACAGGATATTCATGTGAGCAGTTTATCTTAAAGACATTCCAGACTTCAAATGAAATCAGTCCTTGTTGGATTTGGTGATTTCCCACTTTGTATTCTGCACATTTATAAGCTGAGATAAAGTAAAGTCTGTTTGGCAGTTGTGCATCTGTGTCTTGATAACTGAAACAGAAGATTGTATCTTGCAGAAGGCTGTTGTGGTTAGGGAGTACTATGGGCTCTTATGTATTTTGTTTCCACTGTCTTTTAAACTCTTGGGCAGATGATTTTAAGATTGGAACAGGTGCACACGAGATACTAAACAAATATTTCTATCTGCATCAGCCTGCTTTCTCTTTCCAAACAAATGCTGTTTTTGCTAGAATATTGGATTTCAGTTGCCTTTATCAGGACAGTGTTTTTATGCTAGTAGTTTTATGTTTGAACACTTCATTTTTTTTAGCCCCCTCCTAAAAAGTGAATAGCAAAAGGCAAGCAGGATGTTGCATACATAAATGTTTCATTTGCTTCTCCTTTCAAATGATGCTGTACCAGACTATGTCTCCAAACAGAATGGGAGTAAAAGAGAACTGATGGTATTTGGTTTACAGCTTCAATAATCAGAGTTGCAGCATGAATCCATTTGACAGAATTCCAGTCAGGCAATGCCATTGTTGGTTTGCCTGCAGCACGGTTGGTTTGTGTGATGAATGTACAGAAAAAAGGGCAGCAGTAGAGTATTATAAAAAGCCTCCACTGTACCATCATTGGATCCAGCTGAATTGGCCAGCTATCGGCCGGTTTCCAACTTGCTCTATCTGGGCAAGGTAATAGAGAGGGCAGTGGCAATTCAGTTACAGGGCTTTCTGGATGACGCTTCTGTATTAGATCCCTTCCAGTCTGGTTTCCACCCGGGTCACGGGACAGAGACGGCACTGGTCGCCATCACAGATGACCTCCGGAAGCACCTGGATCTAGGTGGAATGGCAGTGCTGCTGTTGTTAGACCTGTCAGCAGCGTTCGACATGGTCGACCATCACCTACTGATCCGCCGCCTCGACAGTATTGGAGTTCAGGGACTGACCTTGCAGTGGCTTGTTTCCTTCCTCCAAGGTCGGGGACAAAGAGTGGTGCCAGGGGATCAGCTGTCCCGAAGGCACCCACTTGAATATGGAGTGCCCAAGAGGCAGTATTGTCCCCAATGTTCTTCAACATCTACATACGCCCTTTTGCCCAGATTGCCCGGAGACATGGGCTGGGTTGTCACCAGTATGCAGATGACACCCAGCTCTATCTGTTGTTGGGTGGGCGGTCCGACTCCAACCTGGAAGATCTTGACTGGGTATTGCAAGCCGTGGCTGGTTGGCTTAGGCTGAGCCGGCTGAAATTGAATCCGACGAAGACGGAGTTCCTATGCCTGAGCCAGGGCGGTCCAGGGGTAGGGACCCCACTCCCAGCCTCCAATGGGGTGCCATTGGCGCCAGCACCAGAGGTCAGGAGTTTGGGGGTGCCCCTAGACGTCTCCTTAACAATGGAGGCTCAGGTAGTAGCCACTGCCAAGTCGGTCTTTTACCATCTTTGGCTGATCATGCAGTTGGTTCCCTTCCTCGAATGCAACAACTTGGCAACAGTGATCCATGCAATGGTCACCTCGAGACTGGATTACTGTAATGCCCTCTACATGGGGCTGCCCTTGTCCCAAATCTGGAAGCTGCAGCTAGTGCAGAATGCAGCAGCGAGGCTGTTGCTGTGTCATCCTGTGTGGGAACACATCCAGCCCGCCCTAAAAGAACTGCACTGACTGCCTATAGCATACTGGATTCAGTTCAAGGTGCTGGTTATTACCTTTAAAGCTCTTTATGGCAAGGGACCTGCATACCTGAGGGACTGCGTTTCTCATGTACCCCAGAGAGTACTGCAGTCGGGGACTCAGAATTGGCTGGTCCTCCCAAACATCAAGGAGGCCACGCTAGCAACAACAAGGGCTAGGGCTTTCTTGGTGGCAGCTCCATTCTGGTGGAATGAGCTCCCAGAGGAGATCATGGCCCTGCAAGTTCATCTGCAGTTCTGCAGGGCTTGTAAAACGGAGTTCTTCCACCAGGGCTTTGGAGCCACCACCACCACTGCCACCACCGACATCTGACAGCAAGCCCGACCCCTGGGTCCCCCAAGTATAGCTGACCCGACTGCCTGGGACATCTGAAAGAGACTTAGAGGTTTCAACTCCTCATCTGAATGAATGAATGAATGAATGAATGAATGAATGAATGAATGAATTTTATTGTCACAGCATACAGCCAGCGGTATACAACCCTACTTACATCATCTGAAGGACATCTGAAGGAGACATAGAGGCTGACTGTTACACTGAGGAATCAAATGCTAGCACTTTAATAGTTGTATAGTTATGGTTTTAAATATGTTTTGATTGGATTTTATTGCTATATTGTATTGTTTTATATTGTTTGTAAGCCACCCTGAGCCGCCCTTGCTGGGAGGGCGGGGTAAAAATCTAATTAAATAAATAAATAAATACTAGCATATTCATATCATGCCTTGTTAGTGCTTTACAAAAGCACATATTCATTGTATAAAATCAGCCACTTCACCAATTTGAGAAAGATTTGAGTGTTTGAACAACCAAGGATGGTTTATCTGACTGCCTTTTCTATCATCCTCTTCTTGGAGTTTCCTCCTCAACTTATTTCCCTCCAATTGTACTTCAGGGTTCAGTCTGGAGATATTTGCTTCCCTTCCATTCTAAGTGATTAATTTATTCTCACATTGTCTGTTTTTACTTGGTGATTCCTAACTCTGCCTTTTGACACCTGACCTCCCCTTTCTTCTAGTCCCATGTCTCCAGTTGCTTGTTCTTCCCTCCTCCTCAATGTGATTATGGGCAGAAGTTCTGATCTTTCTACCTGGACCCTCTCCTTGGCCACTTCTTCTGCCCCACTACTGCTGAGACAGTTATTTCTTTCTGTCTTACAAATATGCAAATTTGAGGTTATTTCAGCAGGAGGTTTCCTTTTTATCACTAAATCAGACAAGGCAGCAAACAATCAAAAACATTAAATCAAGCTTTTAAACTACAAAGAGTAAAAATAATTAAAACAATTAAACATACACATACACAGAACACATATACAGGAAGGAGGGTCAGTGAGGTAATACCTGGCCAAACAGAGAAGTCTTCACCTATTTATAAAAGGCAATGATAGAAGTAGACAAACTAGTCTCCTTGGGGAGGAGATTCAATAATTTTGGTGCCATGAGAAGGCCCTTTCTTGGGTTGGCACATATCTAGCTTTGGGCACAAGCCCATCTAGAACAGACACAACAGTTCCTGGGTCAATCCTTCTGCCCAACAGTAAGACCTCCATTTTGTCAGGTTTAAGCTTCAGCTTATTAGCCCTCATCCATCCTAAAACTTCCTCTGAGTACTGATTCATGGTTTTTACAGCCTCAGTGGAATGTGTTGGAAGCACAGCTATGCCTTTCAGACTTTGTTGGAATTGGTGTGGGAATGAACCATCTCATTAAATGTGATTGTTTAATAAGAAATGTTGTGACCCAGGACTAGTCCCAACTGGTGTTCTCTCTAAGCTGGGTTAGAGTGAGCTCAGAGGAAGCATTGAAACGCTGTTCCTCACAGGAACTAAAACTATGAGTGATCATCACTTGGACTCTCATATCCGCAAGACCACCTCTCTTACCAACATGACATTTCTGCTCATGCGTTCAATGCCTTCTGCAGGTGATACCCTGCAAACAAGCAAGACCAACAACTACCCATGCATGTGCATTCTCTGTTGTGGTCCCTTCCTTGTGGAATGGTCTGCCTGACAAGGTTAGGAAGCTTCCCCCAAGCACCTTCCAATCTGCAAACTATGTAAAATGGAGTTGTTCTGGAGAGCCTTTTTATAAAGGTAATAGGGCTATACTATAACAGAATAGTTCAGGAAGGTGCTTTATTAAGGAAGAGTGACTGTGGATTATACCAGTGTGTACAGGACATATTATCACTTTGCTGCACATATTACTCTGTTGTTTCAGTGTTTTTTACTGATGTAATAACATTTTTCTTCATTATATCCACACTTTGTATCATGCCGAATATATTATACTCATTTAGAATTCAGTAATTCTAGTCTTAGTATATTGCTCATTTGATGTCTCCTCATATTGATTGTATTGACCTGCACTGTGTTTATTTGATGTCTCTTTGTATGGACTGTTATGACTTAACTCTATGTTATACACTTTTGAGTCTCAGCGAGACAGGTGGACTATCAATACAGTAATAAATAGATCAGCAGTCAAGATCACACAGATTGGTAGTATTTCTATTAGATGTGGCAGAGGGCAGATGAAACATATTGTTTGCATGTATTATGAGCCAGTGTGAGCATGACTGGCACATACATTGTAAAGCCCTCCTTGTTATGCTGTTTAAGAATTCCACGTGCTGAGAATCGGGGCAGGGGGGAGGCTCACTTTGCAAAGGTATCTGTTTTTGGATGTCAGGACAAATTGGAATTGGATTGGAGACTTCCATCTTCAGTCTCAGCACATCAAGGGATGGCAAAGGAGCAAGTACAGGAGCCCCGTGAGGCAAACTTGTGCTCATCACAATCAGTCTCCTAATTATTCATGATAACTGAAGGCAGCAGCAGATTTCTTGGGTTATGGATTTAAGAGTGTTACAGAAGGCATGGAACTTTGCAAGAACATCCCCGTATCCAGGTCTTCCCCAAAACAAGGTCCTGATCGTTAGGAGCAGCTGAGTAACCTGTCACTGAATTGTGCCTAGAGGCATGGGCTTAAAGAGCTTTTGGCCCTTAGCTATTAGCCAGTGGGTTGGAGCCTAATGCTGTGCAGAGGATTTCTTGTTTGGTCTGTTGTATTTTTTTCATTCTGTATTGTTAGCCACTTTGGGTCCCCATTGGGGTGAAAAGCAGAATATAACTGTACTAAATGAATACATCATATGGTATGTTCTGCTAAATGTTTAAGTTTCTTTATCCTCTCTCCCTCTCACTGGTGGATGGTGACAGGCAAACTCTCAAAATGATTTGTCCCACAGTGAGTTTCATTTTATGTTAGAAAGGAGGAGGGACAGCTTTCAGTGGAAATTCTGCATCCTTTCCAACATCCAGTTCTACCAGCAGCCGTTCATCAATAGGATCAATGTCGTAAATCTTGAATGTGCTGAACCTCACTGTCTGCGATCAAGTTGGCAATGATACTTTGATTTTATTTAATGTAGCATTTCATTACTAATCAGCTGTCGTGTTTTTTTGCAGATGGCAGTGTGGTCTCTGCTTCAACACTGATGGAACTTCTGTTGATGAATGACTTTAAACTTGTCATCAATGGCACCGAATACAGAGTACACCCCCCACTGAAAGGTACAAAATGCCATGACTGCTCTGAACCTGTCTGAAGACTGCTGGTCAAATTTTTAAAATTAAAAAAAAACAGTTCTGTATAAAAAATAATTAGCTTAGATCCTCAGTCAAATCTAGCTCTTCCTTTCGGTCTTAAAGCAAACAAACTTTCATAGTGTTTTGGGACTAGGGGAATGGCTTAGTGTAGAGTATCTGCTTCGCATGCAGGAGGTCTCTGGTTCAGTTTCAGCATCTCTTGTTAAATAAGGATCAGGTTGCAAGTGAAGTGAAAGACTCCTTTCTAAGATCCTGGACAACTGCCACCAACCACAGTAGACAATACTGAACTTGATAAGAGTCCAGTGGTCTGACTCGGTACAGCAGCTTCATTTGTGTTCATGTGACCATTATGATTAGAACTAACCCACATCTTTGTCAAGAAAACATCCCCACACCCATTTGCAGCCCAGGAACTGGTTTTTAAGTAGAAGGTTAAATTCTTAGGAATACAGCTTTGGTAATTCCACTTTTATTCTCTCCCCCCCCCCCAGAAAAACTGAGCACTGAACATGCGACAAATGTAGATGATGTCAAGTCTTTGGTCCATAGATTATTCACAGCACTTCATTTAGAAGACCATCAGACAAGAAAAGAGAGGGAATTGTTGCAGAAAATGGAACTTCTGAAAGAAGAACTGCTGCCTTTAGAGCAGGTTTGGACATTACATACTTAAGTGAAAACTCCATTTCTGTATAGAGTTCAGTTGTAATGAATCCAAAACAGATTGAATCTTAACCTGTATCATAAATAAGAACTACTGGACATCTTTTGGGCTGGGGATCACCAGTAGATTGTTCTCTGCAGAGCAGAACACTCTTTGGGAGACATACCAGAGGAGATGGCCCCGAAGGTACCATGGGTCCCTGACCACTCAAAGCCTTAAATAAATAAAACAGTAACAATTCAAGAAATACTGTGACAGGGAAATAGAAGACACACCATGGTGCCTGTTATACCCAAATGTAATGTATTTAATCCCAACGGCGACTGAGGGGTGGAGGTGGCTTTCCGCAGCAGAACAAGGCTCCTTCTGTCAAATGAAAACTCTTCACTTAACAAAAGAGAATAATTGGATCCTCTCCAGTATCTTTAATTCCAGGAGACAGACTGGCTGAGTTCACCATTTGAAGCTTCTTTATTCAGGAAATCATTTTACTGTGGCTAAGTAAAGTCAAACCTCTCAGGGAAGGGAAGATTACCTAAATAGGCTGCTGAATGCAAAGAGTAGGATTCTATGGTTATGCAAATAAAAGGATTTCATGCTTCCCTGTGAGCCCTGTAAGCTATCTGCTCAGGGCGGGGTGGGGGTGGGGGGCATGGGCGACGTGCCATTCAGCATTGGCAGCTGCAATGAGAACACTGCTTCCTCTTAAGTAACGGTTGTTTTGTCTTCCTAGATAAAAGCCAGACTCACCGCAGAGGCTGATGCTAAGAGTTCTCGTCTTCTATGGATTGGCTTGGCCTTAATGTCTACTCAAGGTGGAGCTCTGGCCTGGCTTACCTGGTGGGTCTATTCATGGGATATAATGGAGCCTGTCACTTACTTCATCACCTATGGAAGTGCCATGGCATTCTATGCTTACTTTGTACTTACTAAACAGGTGAGTCTTGTTAAGTAGACATTTAAAGCAGTAATATACACTGAAAGGTCACTTGCAAGTATCTTGAGTCTGTGTGTTCCAGAATTCTTTTTTTACTTCTAATTACAAGACTGAGTGTGGCTCTTGCAGTTCCATGAGATGGTGCACTGTCTGCCTCTTTTGATGTGGGTACTGTTCAAAGGACTGGTTTGACCTAAACTTATACGTCTTTGGTCCTAATGATCACCCACTTTCCATTACCATCTCCACAACCAACCAACACTGTCCTCCTGAGCATGCTATCTATATGTCTTGGCCATAGTTGTCCCATATAAAGAAACATACTCATTGCTACCCTACTTGCTAGATTTCCTTACCTTGAAATTCTGAATCAATCCATCTATAAAACTAATAGAATTGGTCTTATCTCTTCATGTGGGAATAATTTATTTATTATTATTTATTATAATTTATTTATTTATTTATTATTTTCCATTTATATCCTGCCTTGCCGAAAATCGGCTCATTACCATCTCCACAAGAGTTGTCTATCTTGTAAACCACAAATTTACTATAAAATTGCTCGGCATTCTAGAACGTTGTAGGACATATTAACACATCATGGGTGATGCTCTAGTTTTTGAGGTGGAAAAGTAAATCAGACCTTGTTATTATCATCTTAGGGTCTTCTGAGTTCTTTCTTTTTGGGTAGGTTTTGACTCAGCATCAGGCTGGCATGATGGGATTGGTGAGCCACAGTTCATGATGGTCTCTTATATGGTTGGTATATAACTTCTTGTTAAAAAGAACAGGAGAAGCATCCAGTCAAGACTAAAAAAAAAATGTCTCAGTGCTTCCTGATGACTTCACTAGCAGTAAAATGAAACATAACAACTACCTCTCGTCGCTGGAGATTTTCAGAACACTTCCTTCTGTGCTCTTTTTATCCTTATCCAGGATTATATTTACCCAGATGCTCGAGACAGGCAGTTCCTCCACTTCTTCCACAGGAGATCCAAAAGCCAGAATTTCAATTTGGATCAGTACAACAAGTTAAAAGATGATCTTGCAAAGGTATCTACATAAATCAGTCCTGATCCCAATATTTAAATGATGCTTTGTTTGTTCGTTGAAAAGAGGCTGCAAAGAATTTCAAAGGCACATATTTGCAGTTTGATTTTTTTTACCCTGCCCTTGACAAGTTATAATGCTTAGGGGAAAAAATAATGTAACGAGAGGCTTTTAACATTGATTGAAAAGTGCAAATTGGCAGCCCCTCAATAGGATGGAAGAAAAATAAGGCATCTTCAACTGCAGAAGTGGGGTCCTGCTTCCATTTTCATCTTTTGCCACAGCTGTGGGTTCCTGTCACAAATGCAAAACCCATCTGGCTTCATAATGCACAAACCTATCTGCCTTCCTGTCTGCAAGACAAATGGCATACTTTCCATCTATTTCACCATACTTTAAACAAAATACTTAATGTAGTCTCTACTGAGCACTGGCAGTCCAGACCCACTCAGATTTTCCAGGGCATCAAGAATTGCAGGCTGTGGAATGCTGTTCCCCACAATGTACCAGCTGAAGCAGAAAGGGTCAAATTATACAAAAGCTTCAGTCCTTTACTGCAGGTGCAGGGAGATGATAACCTTGGACCAGCACTGTACACAGATTGATGTTGCCATCACTGATCTTCCAGCTGGTAAAGGAACTGTGCCATCTTGGATGGCTCACTGACTTGCCATGTGACTGTCAGGATTCCAGTGAAAGGACAGAGCATCCCACAATTACATTATCCATAGCTCCCCCTCCTGCCCTTGGCTGAGCACTTATCTAACTGAATGTGCCCTAAGATACCTTTTTGCGATCTTTTGTTTCAATATCTTTTATCTCCATGTTTAGACTTCACCATATTCATTCACTTATTTGATGCATGTTTATTAAGCTTTTCAATTGGATTGGTTCCCAAGCTGTCTTATGAATCAAATCTTTTCAACTTTTAATTAAAACCAGTTGTTGTGAGAGATGCACAATTCCATCTCTTGTTTGGATACAATAAAATAAACTTAAATACTGCAGCCCTCCCATTAGGACTTGGTAGAACACTTAAGAATCCAGCTAGGACTGTCCATTGGTGAAGATTATGGTGGGGCAATTGTCCCAGACATTAGTTCTCCACTCTCAGTCCCAGCTTCCAGCTGCTGATGCCTTCAGTACCTATCATGCCCAATGACAGGTTCTCCCCTGGAAGTGGAAACCATGGATGACCCTTCTCAGGAAAGACTGTTGTTTGGGCACACATTGCAAATCATGGAGTTCCAGGTCCTAGACACTGTGGGGCTGATCTGGAATGGGGTGTGTGTTTTGGGGATTTTAATTTTTGTGCAGTGAAAAATTATTAAATGATACTTCTCATAGTTTCTCAGAAAAAGATTATTCATACTGTTCTCCTTTATGAGAGAATTTTTTTAATGAAATGTACAATCCTACCTTTTTTGATAGGTCAAGTATACAGATAGCTCCAATTCAGATGTCAAGCTGCCAAAAGGGCCAAACTATACTGCTAGTTCCAAGCTCTGATTTAAAAGCTAACTTTGGTTAATGGTCACTCTGGCTGTCTGAACCTTAGCTAATGTTAACTAGGAAATGGAAGGATTTGGAAGAATAGTGGGAAGTGTATGCAGGTCTGCAGGGTGTTCTTGGTCATGAGGATAGTAGTCCTAATTATTTTTTTTCTGAATAGCTTTGTACATTCAGATTATCTACACAAGAAGTAATTTCTGCATAATAAGTTGTGTGCTGAGAACAGCCAGGACATAACTATAAATTGCAGGAAACCCATGTTCTGTAGAAGGGAGGCCCGAAAAAGAATTTAAGAGGTCCTCTTCTGTCGTATTTTCAAATGAGACATGTTCAGGATGTTCAAACTCCATACTGGGCTGTACAGGTAAATTAGTGCACTGAATCAAGTCTTTCTGAGGAACATCAAGAGGCCGTCTTTTGGAAACCCATGTATAGTTCTGCAATTTCTTGCTGCTACATGGCAATTACAACCATGTAAGAAATCAGAGGCTGAAGTATTCCTTTTCCAGACTTTCCATACCCAGAGCTATATTCTGATGGGTGTATTTAATTTGCCTGTTCCCTTAGGCTTAAGGAGAAGGTAGTAGTTCACTCATTCTGTTATTTAACAAAGGGTAGAACTATCATCTCAACAAATATGTATCCTGAACACATGAGCCAAATAACACAGTAGGCAAGGGGAAATCAGGGTGACCCTCCTCGTCGATCCCTCCCCTTAATTTTTCATATAGCTAAGCTTATATCTAATGTCAGTCAGCCCCCCCCCCCCCCCAAACACACACCAAATCAGATATAGGAAACAAACATGGGGTTGGGACACCCGTTTGCTTTCCAACTAAGTGCTGGGTATTTAGTATTTGTAGGCTGCTTATCAAGGAAAGCACAAGAGAATGAGCATCATAAGGCTGAAAGGGATTTATGGTTAAAGATCAGATCACCTGTTTGCTTTTGTTTCATGTTGACAGGTAGAAGAATCCTTGAAACGGCTGAAGAACCCTTTACAATTACGTCTTCCAATCCAAGAAATAAATGACAAGCTTTAATTTTTTATATACTTGAAAATGTTTTAGACCTGGTGAATTGCCCCAGATGTTTAGGAACTGAATATTTTGGACCAACGTGGGGGAGGGGGATCTATAATGTCTGGTTAAAACTGTTTCTGACAATTGGGATTTCCTTTTCACCTTATGAAGAAATTCTTTCAGATTCTCCATGTATATACATATATATATGTATAATTTGTTAGCACTTCAAAATAAAAATTGAACAAGTAGTACTAGCTAGCATTGGATTACCAGCACAATTTTGACAAAGCAAGAGACAAAAGTCCGTGGGGTCTTTGTAAGAAGTTTATTTTACTTTCGGGCCATTTCAAAATAATTTATCTGTTTTGTACAGATATCAGGGCTGAGCTACAGAACATCTATTAAACAGTCACAAGTCTACACATGCATATGTCACTTAGGCTATGATTGATAAACTTGCCATATATAAAATGTCTTCACAATAGCAAGTTATTATGGGTGCTACTCATCTGTACAGATGTGAACTTCCAACATCAAGCCAGGTAGCAAAGCCCAGGCAAACTACATACACCTGGAGTCATGATCCTGCATGACCCAGTAACAGCTGGTACAATGTGTTACAGTCCCCCAACTATGAAAAGGATACCAGAAATTGTTCTGAGTTGTCCAACCAGCTGCTGTATATCTGTTTCTGATGAAGGTATGGAGAGGGGATGTAGCAGATTTGTTGGAATCACCTATGTCCCCAAAGCACCATTTCATTGGTAAATATAACATTTTTAAAAAACTTGAAAAAGTACAAAATGTTCATTACAAAATGGAAATTTAAAAAACCTCATTCGGTACAAACTAGAAGACAGGAAAAATTTGGTCAAGTGCTTCTTTATCACTCCAAATGCTACTGGTGATTTTAATTTCCAAAACTCCCTGAGCCTGTTGTAACGTTGATTTATAATAAAACAATTTCATATACAGGACCCACAAAATCATATTCAAGCCTGAGATGTTAACTGCTGGTAAAAAATTGTCAGTATAATCAATTAATTTGGATTTGCAATTTAAAATTGAAATGTCACAGAAGCATTCAGATTTTGAAGCACCATTTTCAATATTGAGCCCTTCTTTATTTAGCCATCTACAATTTTATCTTCTAGGTTGGACATTAAAAAAAACCATGTATTTGTTTTTTCTTAAAATCCTGTTTGCCCCGAAGAAGTCAGGGTGGCATGATTCATTAAGCAAACTGAAATATGCACACTACTTGAACATTTTAATGTATGATCCATATCACAAGACTGTGTTTAGCTCAAGATGTCCTCGACAACTGCTCCCCCTAAAAAAAGAATTTTTACCGGTTTATCATTCTACTTAGATTTGGAGTAAAAATACAACTTCTTAGTTAACATGGATGCGAAACAAGGGATCTGCTTTTTCCCTAAAGCATTAATATCTCTGCATACGTCCACTTTGCGATGAGACACCTTCCTGTTAACCAGCGTCAGAAGCTCTGTAAATTCAAGGGACGACCCATGCCGCCTTACCATGTTGCACAGATCTTGAATGTACCAGGAGCCGTTGACAGTCTCACGGTGAGAGTAATACCCTAGTGCAAAAGACAGACTTCTGAGTTGTTTGTCTGAAAATGTGGCTTTGCTCTGATACTCTGCATCCAAATAATCTTGCTAGCAGTATTAATGAATTATGGATGGTACCTAAAATTGTTCTTCGTTGCCTTTGGGAAGTTCAAGATCAATCATCGCCCACCCTGTTCTAAAACATCTATTCTGACAATTACTTAAGTTGCTGGTAATGAGTATGCTTAATGTTGCAGCCTTCATTCAGTTGCAGAACATGGACTGTAAAAAGGTGCTTTATATATGCTGTACTATTTGTTTAGTACATTTTTATCCCTCACTCCCTCCAAGGACCTCTGGGTAGCTTACAAGATTCTCCCCCTCAGTTTTACTCTCCGCATGACGGGGTGAGCTCCCGTCTCTAGTTCCAGCTCCTGCCAACCTAGCAGTTCAAAAGCAAGAAATTGCAAGTAGATAAATAGGTACCACTTCAGTGGGAAGGTAACAGCGTTCCGTGCGCCTTGGTGTTTAGTCATGCCGGCCACATGACCACGGAAATGTCTTTGGACAGCGCTGGCTCTTCGGCTTTGAAACGGAGATGAGCACCGCAACCCTAGAGTCGGATTCGACTGGCTTTTGAGCAAGGGAACCTTTACCTTTACCTTACACCCTGTGAGGTAGACTACACTGATAGATGACAACTGGCCCAAGGTCACTCAGTGAGTTCTGTGGCAGAGTGGGGATTTGAACCCAGAAGTCCCAGCTCCAAGTCTGACACACTAACCACTGGCTCTCAATGTTAAACACTGTTGTAGGGATTCCAGTGTCCAGACCCAAGGGGAACACAAGAGCAACAGCCAACAAAAGGTTGCTTGGGGAAACATGGCTGTCCGCAGCCACTGAGCACAGATTTTCTTTGGACCCATGCCAAAAATTAAGGCATCCAGGCTCATCCATACCAAATACAGTTTTCCACTCTGTCATATTAAGCAAGTCTTAAGTGATAAGTGGGCTTGCCAACTGGCCTGCAGAAAAATGTCCTGTCCCTTTAGTAGAGGATCGATAGCATTTTGCTTCCAAGCCACAAAAAACCTTGACAGTCCATTTCCACACATTAAGCCTCTATTAAAGAGAGAGGACGTCTTACACCACAGCAGTTGGCAACCCTAATTGAGCAGGTCCAGCCGTACTCTGAAGAGGTAAGAATATCAGTTAGTTGTAAAGAGCAGGGCCTTTACAGCAGTAGGCCCAAGGCTCTGGAATGCCTTCCTGAATAAGGTGCAGAGCTGCTTCATCTTTTTTTCAGATGGGATGCACAAGGTTTTGTGCGTGTGAGGATGATCACTGCAGAGGCACAGTCCAGGAAAAACTTGAAAACTTTTTGCACAGCCCCTTAGTTCCCTTCCCCTACAGGAACTAAGCCCATGTACATGTCACTGAAATGGAACACCCATGCTTCCCCAGTTTTTCCCCATCTCCATGTGCTCTCCCCCGTGTCATCTTCCTTGTCTCAAATTTTAGATTGTAAGCTCCTTGGGGCAGGTACTTTTCTTTTGCTCTGTAAGGTATCATGCATGTGGACTGTTCTGTGTAATAAAAAACCCTCAACATTTGATTTAGCTGAATGTAAATAACCTGGCCCTAAACTACGGGGTTCCAGTGGGACAGCCATGTTAAGTGTGTGTCAACAACAAGAACCCTACAGCACTTCAAAGACACATATAACAGCATAAACTTTTGCGTACTCAAGAATTTTTTGTTTAAACTAATACTGGATGTTGTCACACATACTAAATAATCCACTTTCAGTGCACTTTCCAAATGGATTTTTACTGTGTGAACTGGCAAGATCCAGTTGGAAAGTGGATTATTTAGTGTGTGTGACCGCAGCCGTTGTAAACTGATGCCACTAAACTCCTATGTTACAACAGAAGTAAAGGAATAACAATACCCAAGAATTATTTTCTTTTCAACTCAAGCATGGAGTCCTGGGGTGTGTGTGTGTGTGTGTGTGTGTGTGAATAGATTTTGAACAAGAGCCCCCACTTAAGTAAATCTGGATCATAATCCTGACTTCTTGTTTCCTCTCCAAGTCACATTTCTCTGACTCCCCCCTCCACCCTTGGGGAAAGCTTCTTACCCTTTGCCCACCCCACCAAACACAACCACCTGCCTGCTTTCAACGTTCCCAGGCTTTGGCAAGAAAGAACAGAAGTTCAAAGCAAAGGACAGCCAGCGGCCACTCACTTCTGTTTGTAGCAGAGCTCATACTCTAACAACAAATTAGCTCTGTGCCACAAGCCTTACAGGGCATTCCTTTTAAGGGCTGACTCCCCCTTTCAAACTCAAGTTCACAAGCTAAGGGCCACTAGAGTTTTAGACATCAGGAACGAAGGCTTTAAGTTGCCATGGCAACCTGGAACTGATGAGGCCTGAACCCTTCAGTGATTTTCCCCATCACTCCCCAAATGACTGAGCAGAAAGGACTGATGACAATCACAATAAAAGAATGTTTCTGGCATCCCTGTGTAAATTTTGGCCCAAATAAGCCTCCAGCTCCATACTAAAAAAAAGGATGAGAAATTTTCGGTCATGTCATGCCATAAATCCACTTCTTTCACAGCTGTCCCATGTAAAATTGTTGACTTTATTTTACACTTCTTTTTAAAATGTCATTTGATACTGTTAGTACAGTATAGTTTACTTTCTGCAATTGTCTTACACCCAGACAAATGCTTTTTGGAGATATGATGGACAGCTGCCATATCTGTTCTACACAGGCACAGTAATGAATATTACGAATGTTTCTTCCTCACAGTTGCCTCTAGTCTTTGGTATTTTGCAGGCATAGAGACTTCACTGTGCATATGCAGCTTGCCTATATTCCATGGCCTCATTTGTATTCATGGAGGAAACATGTTCAATTATTGTTGTAGCAAACACATGGATATGCATTATAACCATTCAAAAGCTGACAGCCACTCGAATCAATTATAGCGTATACCCACCAATAACGTACAGGGTGGTTAACTCTTAGAAAATGGCTTCCTTATTTTATAGACGAAAGAGGAAAC
This sequence comes from Gekko gecko, assembly GCA_029375565.1. NCBI lineage: Eukaryota > Metazoa > Chordata > Lepidosauria > Squamata > Gekkonidae > Gekko > Gekko gecko. The sequence continues at coordinate 92,442,756 of JAPDNY010000010.1, read as the reverse complement.
CTGTTGCTGTTAAAGACGTATTTTAAGTAACAACCACTTTAGGGCACTATAAGTAGAAAACTGCAATTTACCTTCTGCTACAGAGTAACACATGAGGAAGTCAGCCCCAGCAGGTAAGGTATAAACTGCAGCAGCATCCACTTCAGTTTCATTGACGTCTGATTTATTTGTTATGCTGTCTACCGTATCAGCAGCAATGACAGGGTCATCATGTTTATCTCCTCGACATGCCTAGCAATAAGGGGAGGAAAAAGCTAAACACTGTTCTAAAGCAGAAGTCTTCCTAACTGTCATCCCTGCTCCTTGACAAGCACTAATAACACGGGTTATTGCTGAGTTTTTTTAGTTGCAGATATAAGCTTAGTAATAAGTTGGATACAAATCTAAAGTACTAAATAAATAAAAAAAATAAGCACCAAGAGCTTATTTATTTTGAAGTTATTTTTAGAGAATTAGTGCATGCACTATATTAAGAAAATACTTTGAATAGTGCCATAAGAAATGAGTGAACCAAAAGAAAAATGACTGTCCATGAATCTGACAAATATGAACACAGTTTCTCACCTGGCTGAGAGTACATATTGTACAAAAAAAAGGTAATTTGTCCATTGCAATCTCTATTTTACTCCAGAGTTCTTGTTGGATTTCTTTAAAAATGTATTTTCACACCCTGATGTACTGCTAATAATTTGTTCATTTGACTATTTCTTACGTTTCAGTAAAATTCACTTAGTACTTCCAAAATAATTCAGGATTCCATGATCTCACCTGAATTATAAATATTTTTGGCTTCCCTACTAGACTTGGGCATTTGTCTCCTCTGAACATGCTGGTCAATGTCTGTATTTTTATTTTAGCATCATAGGCATAAACATGGTTATCTTCACCATGGCTCAGGAAAATGCACATGAAACAGTCCGCATCTTCGTGCTTGCCTATGGATACTGCAAGGAAATGAGGTTGAAATTAACTACAAGAGTAAGTTGCTTTCTCTTGACAAGACATTCCATTAATTACTTATATTGAACTCACTGTCTCATTTTCACAATCTCACTCAAATTCCAGGTAGCTAAACTATACCATACAATATTCCTGGAGTCAATTTTACTATTCTAGAACTAAAGTGCAGAATAAATTTTGATCCAGATATTTTCACTTGGAATTTTGTTGCAACTATGCAAAATACTTTGTCATCAACAGCAGAGTTTGCAATTCATAAAAGATGCTCAATCAGACATCTACTTATTAATCATTGGTACATGCAGTGGTTCTTTTTGTATCAAGAATGCAAGCAAGTGCCCTGCTTGCAGTACATGGATTTCTTCTACTTCTAGAACCATACTTTTATTAAATTCTATAAGACATACTAACTCTAAACACATTTACTTTAGCAAAGCTGAACCCTAATTTATAACTGAATTTACTCAGGCAATTCCAATAGAACAGAATATAGTAACTCACCATTATAAATGTTTTGAACCACATCTTCTGCTTTAAGATCATCAAAACACTTCACTTCAAATCCCAGCTCAGTCAAGCTATTGTAAAAACAAAAATATATTTCACTTTAGTGTCCTGTTCAGATCACCTAATGTGGTAATGTAACCACTTGTGTTGAAATGGATGCCAACTTTACTGAGCTTACACTGTTAGAAATGTGTAGGAACCTAACAGCTACCTTATTTCTCATGGCATAGATTTTCAAAAACATCAGCAAAAAGCAAGGCAAAGAAAAGTTGGGAGATGGAGGGAAGTGATCACTAAGTGACTGTTGAACAATAAGCAAGCTACCTGTTAAATGAAACTGTTATTAAATAGATGCAGCTTATAGCACAGAAACAGATGGCACCCTTGCTGAAAATTCTAATAAAAATAAGGATATTATGATAGTACTTTGCATGAGTCATAGCTGTTCAGCTGTGTGCTTTAAACTATGAATCGGGATCTTGGTGTTTCTCAGAAGCTCACTGTGGTTCCTCAATGCAAGGATCAGCAACAGTGAATTTTCCTTGAAGACTGTTCTACCTCTCATGGACCTACATTTCTCTGCAATTTTCAGCCACAGAGGGGGTGCTGGGTTATTCCAGGGCACACTTTCAAGATCATACAGGGTGGGAGGCCCAAAGGCCTGACTAGCTTCTATCTGAACTAAGCACATCCTCTGAACTAACCCAAGTGGTTTGTGGGAAAGAGTCTTTGAAGTCCTCAGTTCAAAATGTGAAAGCCAGTCTTGATTTCAGAGTGCTTCTTATACATTGTCTTGGTAGGACAGTGATGATTCCCCTATATTACAGATAAGAGAGCTGAGAAAGAAATGCTTTCCTAACACTATAGAGTTGAGTTCATGGCTGAGGCAAGATTTGAACTGGAGGAATTTCACAGCTCCCAATTTTTGTCCGACATAGGGCTAGCAGGCTCTTTTTTGTTACAATTCCCATTGTACAAATATTTTGTGTCCTTTTTCTTAAGTGCCATCCAGATGAGTTAGGTTTATTTAATCATAACTTTACAGAGCAGATATCTCTTCCCCTCTCACCTGCGTTTCAGGTTCTCTCTGTCAGCAACAGTGCCACGTCTTTCCGGTAGTGTTAAATGCCAGAAAAATCGTTCGTGATTGAAGATCAAAGCAAGTCCTCTCCTCTTGTGGTTCATTTTGTACTCTGCAGTTGGATCAAAGAGGTGGGTGCTTCCCCCCACAAAAAAGTTTTCAATTAACAAAAACAGTCACATACACACACACCAAATTCATCAGAACAAATCAAACACCAACCTTCTGATAAATGTACGACTAGTTCAATATGCTCATGGGGACTCTGGACTTTTGAAAAAGAGAGGAATTTCAAAAACTCCAGACAGGGAAAATTAATTTCACTGGCTCCTGAAATACCCTTCTGAAGGCTGACTGCCATATCAAACTTACTACTGGAAAAGAAACTAGGGCATTTGAACAGCTCCTTTTTTGTTCAGAACATGGTTTCATGTGCCACCTAGTGGTGTTAGTATGAAAATCCTGATACCAGGACTTCTGATGCACTGTTTGAGAGAGCCAGCTCAGCCAATGGCATCAAAACAGTCTTTAAAAGAAGAGGAGATTGGACTTATACACTACCCTTCACTACCTGAAGGAGTCTCCCAGCAGCTTACAATCTCCTTTCCCTTCCCATCCTCACAACAGACACCCTTGTGAGGTAGGTGGGGCTGAGAGAGCTCTCTCAAGAACTGACCTCAAGAGAACAGCTCTGAAAGAATTTTGACTGACCCAAGAATCACATCAGCAGCTACATATGGAGGAGTGGGGAATCAAACCCGGTTCTCCCAGATAAGTCTATGCTCCTAACCACTACACCAAACTGCCTCTTTACCATTGCTTCAGTGCATTCTGCTAGAAGACTGCAGGAGTAAAGGAACAAAACATTAAAGTGAAATCTAGGTAAAGCTTCTAGTCTATTATAGCTGTCCAAATAGAATTCTGAGGGATTTTTATCATAGACTACCCCTGTGCCATAAAAGGCAGGTAACTCTGTATAAAAAAGGTAAATGATTTACTACTGTTCCTTCAGGTAATACAACTGTATTCATTTTGAAAAACAGAAATGAATAATAGAATAATAGAGTTGGATGGTACCTCCAGGGTCATCTAGTCCAACCCCCTGCACAATGCAGGAAATTCACAAATACCTCCCCTCCACACCCCCAGCAACTACTGTTCCATGCCCAGAAGATGACAAAAAAAACCCCATTATTGGAAAAAAGATTAAAATCTTAGCCACCCCACATCAAGCATGTACTTTACCCTGAGCCATGAACCCACCCTAATTTTGACTATGAATTCCTGACAGGTAGCTGGCATTCCCCTTCATTCTTGTTTCTTTAAAAAGCATCTCCTTTCATTCTTGTGCATAGGCAGAGCATTTGCACAATGCCTGCTAAAAAGAAGAATGCTGCTCCTCCCATACCTTTAAGAATGATTGCTTTAATTCATGTACCAATATTCATTTTAATCAGCCAATTAATAAAAGGGGACTACAGTACATTCCTATAGTTATACCTTTCTAAGGCCACTGACTTCAATGGATATAATAGGGTACAACTTTTCCTAGGATTGCACTGTTAATTACTAAGGATAGCCTCAGAGCAGGTGTTCCAACAGTTTGACTTCAGGATTGGACCTGAAGACGAAATGCATACCTAGAAGCTGGGAGAAAAAAATGTAAGCTACAGAGTCTGTCCAACTAGTTGCCACCCAGAGACATTATTGCCAGTACTAGGAACACTCACTAAGTGTGAAATACCAGTTCCAGATGAATTTGGGGAAGTTGAATTAGATTTGTACGAAGACACTACAACTTGCCCTGACTTTCTGTGTTCATATACAATGAACTGCATCTAACATGCAAATAGAAGGAATGTTTGCTGCTTTCTCCACCTGTCTCCCTTCATCTCATCAACCCATCTTTAAGGATGTCTGGGAACAGCATGGAATGCACACCCAAAGGACTGCAGCAAGAAGGAGAAATTGAGGTCACAGAACGGTTGGGATGTGGCAAAACTACAAGAAGAAAGGGGAACTGGCAGAGATTTCCTTTCCTGTCTTATGTTGTACCCAAGGTTCCTGTGCCCTCTTCTAGAGGGGCTTTTCAGATGGGCTTTGGGGGCTATGGGAGAAAGCACCAAACATCTCTTCCATGAGCTCACACTATTTACAAAAGATAGGGTTGGCTTCAATATCTGTATAAAACTAATTTGGCCCAATATAAATATGGTGAATAAATATACTGTCCATGCACAGGGCTATAATTGTATAGTAAATTCAATTCTAATAGTTAGCAACTCTGAAAGTATTCCACAGAAAAGCTGCAACAAGCCAGGATCAATTTTGGTTTCTTTTGAGGGCTCCAACAGGATTGTTGCACCAACATGCATGAGCAAGGACAAGGATCCAGGTCTTGTTCCACTCTCCCATCATTACCCACTCTGATAACAATGTTCTCTTACCTTATATCAAGGGCATCTGTTTCTATGACGTTTTCTTGTCCATCTATAATTTTAACAGAATACAAAACATGTTTGAACTACTACTAAAGGTGTATTCAAATGTAGATAATAACCAGTTTCTCAAGCTTTCAAAGAATATGCAGTACAAAAATGTCATCCAAAGTCAAGTCACTTAAGACAAGACAGTATGAAATTTGGAAGCTTTCCTGAAACTTTCCTTTAAATCTAAGATAATGACAGTCTACATAGCAATGTGCCAACTTTGAATATACACAAGAGAAAAGAATGTGCTAAGTTCAAGTGGCAGTGTTTTCCCCACAGTATCCTATTAACAATAAAGAGTATTGCAACTAATAAAAGCAAACATTTTTATTAATGCTGCTTATGGTCAAAATTTCCAACGTGTGCCTGGAAAGTTGGGGGTATGGGGGTGATTTTTAAATCTCTGGTCTCACTTTTACATTCTTCAGCTAACACCAATCAACTCTCTGTCTGATGGGTTACTAAGCAAGGATCTTTCTACATGGTGCCATTTATGAGGATCAGTGCATAGTGGTAATAATTTAACTCTGGCATTAGAAACATCACAAGTCATCTTCAGATCTTCCCTAAAGGCTTGCACAGGGAAACACCATTGGAACTAAACAACTGTCATACACACACACACACAAAGACAATGTATTTGTAGAAGGAGGGATGCTGAGTCAGCTTAAGGATACAATCATATTGTTTCTGCCCAAGTATTCCAGATTCCATGTAGAGAGAGGTCTTATTTTGAGATCTATGGCTCTAGCATATATCTTAAAATGTTAGGTATATATATATAAGTAGAAGAGCCCAGATACCATAAAGTCTCAAAGTGGCTTTATTTTAAAATCTTAATTTGGGAAAGGCTCTTTTTGTAGTAGGAACTCCTTTGCATATTAGGTGACACACCCCTAATGTAGCCAATCCTCCAAGAGCTTACAGAGCTCTTCTTACAGGGGCTACTATAAGCTCTTGGAAGATTAGCTACATTAGGGGTGTGTTGCCTAATATGCAAAGGAGTTCCTGCTACAAAAATGATGTTGTTATGATTTATTCAGTCTATATTAAGTACATCTTGACTTGGATGGCCCAGGCTAGCTCAGTCTCATCAGCTAAGCAGGGTTGGCCCTAATTAGTAGTTGGATGGGAACCCACCAAGGAATACCAGGGTCATGACAAGAAGGCAGACAATGGCAAGCCACCTCTAAACGTCTCTTGCCTTGAAAATCCTATGGGGTTGCCATAAGTCAGCTGTGACTTGAAAGCATTTTCTTCCACCATATTAAATACGCATCTTCTTTTGCCTGAATATGCTGCTTGTTTTCTTGTTCTGCTTCTGCTTAGAAAAAGTTAGCCCTTAAGTATATTTTGAAAACAAGTACCCTACCTTTGAACTGTAAAGCAGGTTTGCTATCCACATCTATTTGCTCTGTAATAAAACACAGCAAGTTCACTGTTACAATACACATTACTTCTGTGATGAAAACTATGCAGTCTCTACAGTAAATTCAGTCCCCTTCTGTATTTCTATATACAGCAGTAGGTTGTGAAACCCTGCAGATTCTGTGTTGTCACTGCTCAATAATGAATAAGACTTTTTTTTAAAGTAACTCTTCCACAGACTTTTTGAAGTAACTCTTCCTCTAAGTATTTTGGTACAGGAGACAGGTTTTCTGAGTTGTCTCCTCTCCTGTTCCATTACAGGTATGGATTTGCTAAGCCTGGTCTTCACAAGTAAAATGTTTCCTTGTAAGTTTTTAAAAGGTCACTTTTCCTCTCCTCTCTCATTGACATTAGTAATACCTCAAATGATTCCTGTCCCCAAATAAAAGGTCGGATTGGTACTAAGTGAACACTGCTGCTGCTTTGTGCCTATGTGGGTATCTGTGCTTTGTGAATTTAGAATAGAGGCTGCGGGCATGCATCCTCAGCAAGTGCCTCCCCTATGTGAATGTTTATGGGATCTACATCACTGTGTTTGAAATCTGGGTGCTTATCCCCAGTGACAGCAAGCCAGCCTGGAGACAGTACTGGACACACAATGGTCTGATGATTTTTTTCTGGCTAGGTGGAAAATAACTGTAAATGTAGTCTGTACATGTTTCAGTAAGGGAACTGGAAGCACTCCATAAGAGAGTACACCTTGTCCAGGGCTAGCCCATAATTTGCCCAGATGTGAGTTTAATCCCCCAAATGACAGATTTAATAACCCCAATGCACAGTACAGACTGTATTAAACTCATGTAGAATTACCAATTTATGGTTTTCCCCTGACTTTTAGAAAGATCTGTTCATCCCTCATATAAACCTACACATAAGGGCAAAGGTGCATATTTTGCCATGTGCATCTGCTTCCAGTCTATGTGCCTACAGCAAACTATACCAGCTGCTTTTATCACAGGAACAACTGCGGTTGCAATGTGCATGCTGCAGTAACTGGCTTTATCGCCCTGTCGATTCCTTAAAGTTGTGACAGAGAGGTGTTTCCGCTACCTGCGGGTTTCGTTACAAGCTTTCTTACTTGAGAGTGACTAGCTGCAGCGCCTTTAAGCCACACGAGCCCGGATCAGAGAGCCAGCGCCCTCCTCGCCCTGCATGCGAGCGCCAATCCGCAAACCCCGCGGCTACGAACGAAGCAGTGACGCGCCTAGCGAGCAGGCGAGTGCAGCAGAGGCATACAGGAAGATAACAAAGGGAGGACTCAGCCCAAGCGGCGTTCGCACTTAGAAACGACTCCGCTTTTGCTTTCCCTTTTTGACGCACAGGCTCAAAGGTGGAGGCCCTCGGCGACCTTTTGTCCCCCAAGCGCTTCCCGGTGACGAGAGGAGCTGCAAAGGTCCTGCGAGCTCGAGCCACTCCCTCACTCCGAAGTGGTTGGAGGCTCGTGAAGCGCAGCGGCTCTGGACGTGCTCAAGGGAACGCTTGCCCAAGGGCCGAGCCTCCCTCTCTCCCTCGGCCGCCTCCTCCTCCTGATCGCGCGTCAAGATTCCTTTCTTCCTTACCCGCCCCGATCATTTGGAAGGGAGTCCGCAAGTCCCTGGCTAGGGGACAGGGTTCCCCCACCCCACCCCACCCCACCCTGCGGCAGCCAAACCCGCCGGAACCTTCCCGCTTCCTTTTCAGGGGCTCTCGCTGTTTTCACACGTGGTTACCTGAGGCGCTCTTGGTGGCTTTCTGCCGCTTGGGGCTCTCCATGATGGCAGGCTTTGTAGTAGCTCCGCGACTTCTTGGCGAAAACAGCAGTCGGACTGCTGCTCCTGCAGTCAGTCGGTGCTCCTCCTCCGGCGGACGGAGGGACGCGAGCAGCTTTGCCCCCCCCCCTTACCTTCCCCGCCTCCTCCAGCTCCCACCCACCTCCTGTAGGGTTTTGCCTTATCACTAGCATAGCAACGTCTGCTGAGTGGCTGGTTGCCGAGACGTTAGGCAGGGCTTGCAGTACTTTCCCCGGCTTGCGCAAGGACCAAGAAGTGTAGTTGGGGGGTGATATATATGCCTATGTAAAGTGTCAGTCCCACACACACACACACACAAGCAAACTTTTTTGTACATCTGAAATAACAGCCTTTGTTAAAGAGAGAGACGCATTACAATCCTGCAAACGAGAACTAAAGGAACAGCTAGCCACACCCTGCTTCCCTTTGTGTGAGCGCTCTGGATACAGAAGCTTCAAAAGCCCCAGAGCCACAGGACCGCAGCTCCAGGGCTTTTTTTTCTTGCTTGTTTCCAGACTGTGAGCGATGATGTCATCGATCGGCGATCCTGGAGGAGAGACGTTATTATCGCTTAAACAGAAAACTGCTCTTCAGCCTCCGGAGTCTTGGAGATTGTAATAGCTGTGTTTTTAAGACTGGTTCTGGCTGCACTGTTAAAAAAAATGTCACACCTGAACTCCACTGAGGTCTCTGTCCTCCTCAGGCTCTATCCCCAATCTCCAGGAGTTTCCCAACCTGGAGGTGGTAACCCTATGCCCCTCCCCATCCTCCGCCAGTGGATCAGCCTCAAGATGTTGTCCTGAAACGATTCACTTTTTCTGTCTCCTGCTTTTGTCTGTGAGCCTTGATTCTTCTTCCCCCACCCCATCCCACAAGTGGACTCAGGGTGGCTTACCGCATGCAGTTCATAAAAAAATAAAACAGTAAAAGCAATAAAACAGTTGATGGCATAATAGACATATTAAACCCCATGCCTCATATCAGGTGAATATAGGTGCTCCAGTGCCCAGTAATATTATCTGACAGCAGGCACTGGGAAAGGGGCCATAAATGGGGGGCCAGAAGGGTTGAACCACTGCCTCAATCAAAAGCCTGGCAGAACAGCTCCATTTTACAGGCCCTGAGGAACTTCTGTTGCATGTGTCACATTTTTTTAAAAAATGTGTTTTCATCTTTTTTCATATTTACAGTTGATTATCTTTATTCGTAATAATGTATGGCATTCCATACACTTATGACAGGGTGGGTTTACCCTATCTCCTTCCCAGCCAACCATCAACATATTGTTATCTACCCCTCTTGACTTCAGCTTTTCATCTCCCCCCCACATCTGGAGCCTCTACCTAGGAAAAGTACAGTCTTTCTCTGCAGTGGGGACTCAAGCAGGAGGGAAGCAACCTCAGCAGGGTGTAATGACTCAGAGTCCATCCTGCAAAGCAGCCATTTTCTCTAGGGAAACTGATCTCTGCCATCTGAAGAGCAGTTTTCATTCTGAGTTAACTCAAGCCCTCCCTTGGAGATTGGCAACAATGGTTTCCCAGGAGGAAATGGCTGGTTTGGAGGGTGGAGTCTAGGGCATTGTACCTGTCTGAAGTTTCACCACTCCACAAACCCCACCCTCTCCAGGCTCCATCCCTCAAATCTCCAGGAATTTCCCAACCTGGAGTTGCAACCCTATTTCCTTCCCAGCCAACCATCAACCTATCATTATCTGCCCCTGATCTTTACCATCTGGAGAGCAGTTTTAATTCTGAGTGATCGCCAGCCCTCACCTGGAGAATATCCAGGAATTTCCCAGCCTGGAGCCGGTAACCCTAGTCAGGACTGGCCCCAATGCATTCCCCACAAAGGCCTGGAAAGGGCTTCCTTCTTTTGCCTTTCTACTGACAGAGTCAAGATGGTTGCCCAGCAACAGCCACTGAAGAAAAAGTTAGGAGCCAAGAAGGAGAAGTGCCAAGAAGGAGAGACAGCCATTTTGAAAGTTAATTCTGTGAGGGAAGAGTGTCCAGGCTGGCAGTGGGCAGGGGAGAGGAGCCATGGGCATGCAAGTACTCTTGAGTGGCAGTTGATGGGCCAATGGCTGATGGAGCGTACTGCACAGCCAACAGGAGAGCTGGAAATGGCCAATACGTAAGGGAATTATATATATATAGGATAGGATTAGAAAATGTATGTGCCCTCTATTTAGAGACCAGCTTGACGTAAGGGAAAAACAACAAGGGGAAAACTGCAGCAAACATAAAAACAATAAAAAATACAAGCCATAACACTCTCAGGCTAGAGGAAGAGCATCAAAGCAGCTTTAAAATGAGAAACCATTCAGTTAAAAGCCTGGAGAAGAAGAAATGTTCCAGCCTGACATCTAAACAACAATAAAGCAGGAACCAGATAAGTCTCCAGCATGAGGATATTTCATAGGAAAGGTACCACCACTGAAAAAGCCCTGTCTCTGTTTGCCACCCAACTCACCTAACAAAGAGGGAGCTGCACAAAGAACAAGACTTCAGAAGAGGATCTTACCTTGTGGGCAGCAGAGGAGGAAACTGTCCTTTAAGTAGCCTGGCCCCAAGCCATTTAGGATGTCAAAAGTAAGAACTTTGAATTGCGTTTGGAAACAAATGTAGTCAGTGAAGATCTTTCTGCACAGGGGTGATACGGTCCCTGTATCCAACCCCCCGTTAATGCTTTCAGAAGCCACCCCATATCAAGTGTATTACAGTTATCTAACTTGGATAACATATTCAGAGCATGGATCACCATCATGGCCAGGTTATGCTTTCGAAGGAATAGCCAGTGTATCAGCCAATGCTGATAAAAAGCACTGTCTGCAACAATGGAGATCTGAGTCTCCAGCCAAAGCTCAGGATCCAGCAGCACACACACACAGTTACAAAGATGTTCCTTCAGGGGAGTGCAACTCCCTTCCTGGACTCTTTCATCATTGAGCAGCTTTGCCATTTATTGCAAAGGGGTAGCCAAGTTACTCTGTCATAGCAAAATAAAACAAAAATCTAGTGGCATCTTAGTCAGATATGTAATTCAGTTTATTGACCCATCCCAAGACCTTCTCTGGACATCTGTTCAGGACTTCCACAGACCTACCTGACTCATCTTTTATGGAGAAAAAGAGCTCTGTGTCATCTGTGTATTGGTGACACTTCATTCCAAATCCCCAGATGATCTCTCTCTGTGATTTTCATGTTGATGTGAAACAGCATGGATGCCATGAGGCCCAACAGCAGTCCCCTAGCACCACCTTCTCCCTCATGGATCACTGCCTTGTCGTGGCGAGGGGGCTTGCGTGGTTCGATGAGGCTGTGGGCTATGCCGTGGAGGGCCACCCAGGACGGACAGGCCACAGCAGAGAACTCAGACCAAGCGTGATCCCCCTGGAGAAGGAAATGGCAACCCACTCCAGTATCTTTGCCAAGAAAACCCCATGGACAGTTACAAAAGGCTAAAAGATATGACGCCGGAAGATGAGCCCCTCAGGTCGGAAGGTGTCCAATATGCTACTGAGGAAGAGCAGAGGGCAAGTACGAGTAACCCCAGAAAGAGTGAAGCGGCTGGGCCAAAGCCGAAAGGACGCTCAGTTGTGGATGTGTCTGACGGTGAAAGGAAAGTTCGATGCTGCAAAGAACAATACTGCATAGGAACCTGGAATGTAAGGTCTATGAATCAAGGTAAGCTTGACGTGGTCAAAAATGAGATGGCAAGAATGAACATCGACATCTTGGGAATCAGTGAACTAAAGTGGACAGGAATGGGCGAATTTAACTCAGAAGACCATTATATCTACTACTGTGGCCAGGAATCCCGTAGAAAAAATGGTGTGGCCTTTATAGTCAACAAGAGAGTGAGAAAGGCAGTACTGGGATACAATCTCAAAAATGACAGAATGATCTCAGTCCGAATCCAAGGCAAACCATTCAATATCACAGTAATCCAAGTCTATGCCCCAACCACTGCTGCAGAAGAGGCTGAAATGGACCAGTTCTATGAAGACCTACAACAGTTCATAGAACTAATACCAAAAAATGATGTCCTCATCATCATAGGGGACTGGAATGCTAAAGTAGGAAATCAAAAGATAACCGGAATAACAGACAAGTTTGGCCTTGGAGAACAAAATGAAGCAGGGCAAAGGCTAACAGAGTTTTGTCAAGAGAACACGCTGGTCATAGCGAACACCCTTTTCCAACAACCTAAGAGGCGTCTCTACACATGGACATCACCAGATGGGCAACACCGAAATCAAATTGACTATATAATTTGCAGTCAAAGATGGAGAAGCTCTATCCAGTCAGTAAAAACAAGACCTGGAGCTGACTGTGGCTCAGATCATGAGCTACTCATTGCAAAATTCAGACTTAAATTGAAGAAAGTTGGGAAAACCACAAGGCCATTCAGATTTGACCTAGATCGCATCCCCGATGAATATACAGTAGAGGTGAAGAATAGGTTTAAGGGACTAGATTTGATAGACAGAGTGCCTGAAGAACTATGGACAGAGGTCCGTGACATTGTAAAGGAGGCAGCAATCACCGCCATCCCAAAGAAAAAGAAATGCAAGAAAGCAAAGTGGCTGTCTGATGAGGCTTTACACATAGCAGAGGAAAGAAGGAAAGCTAAAGGCAAGGGTGAAAAGGAAAGATTTGCCCAACTGAATGCAGATTTCCAGAGAACAGCAAGGAGAGATAAGGAGGCTTTCCTGAATGAACAATGCAAAGTAATCGAGGAAAACAATAGATTGGGAAGGACTAGAGATCTGTTCAAGAAAATTGGAGAAATCAAGGGAACGTTCCATGCAAAGCTGGCCATGATAAAGGACAAAAACGGTAGGGACCTAACAGAAGCAGAAGAGATTAGGAAAAGATGGCAAGAATACACAGAAGAACTATACAAGAAGGACCTCGATGTCCTTGACAACCACGATGGTATAATCACTGACCTCGAGCCAGACATCCTGGAAAGCGAAGTTAAATGGGCCTTAGAAAGCATTACTAACAACAAAGCTAGTGGAGGTGATGGTATCCCAGCTGAGTTATTCAAAGTCTTAAAAGAAGATGCTGTTAAAGTGCTGCACTCAATTTGCCAACAAATTTGGAAAACACTACAGTGGCCAGAGGATTGGAAAAGGTCAGTTTACATTCCAATCCCAAAGAAGGGCAATGTCAAGGAATGTTCAAACTATCGCACAATTGCACTCATTTCACACGCTAGCAAGGTCATGCTCAAAATCCTACAAGCTAGGCTCCAACAGTACGTGGATAGAGAACTGCCAGAAGTACAAGCTGGGTTTCGAAGAGGTAGAGGAACTAGAGATCAAATTGCCAACATTCGCTGGATTATGGAGAAAGCAAGAGAGTACCAGAAAAACATCTACTTCTGCTTCATTGACTATGCTAAAGCCTTTGATTGTGTGGATCACAATAAATTATGGCAGGTTCTTAAAGAGATGGGAGTACCGGACCACCTCACATGTCTCCTGAGAAACCTGTATAAGGGTCAAGAAGCAACAGTTAGAACCGGATATGGAACAACTGATTGGTTTAGCATAGGAAAAGGAGTGCGACAAGGATGTATATTGTCACCTTGCTTATTTAATTTATATGCAGAGTACATCATGCGAAATGCTGGCCTGGATGAATCACAAGCTGGAGTTAAGATTGCTGGGGAAAAGATCAATAACCTCAGATATGCAGACGATACCACTCTGATGGCAGAAAGTGAAGAGGACCTAAAGAGCCTCTTGCTCAGGGTGAAAGAGGAGAGCGCAAAAGTGGGCTTGAAGCTCAACATCAAAAAAACTAAGATCATGGCATCTGGCCCCATCACTCCTTGGCAAATAGAAGGGGAAGTCGTAGAAGTAGTGACAGACTTCACGTTCCTAGGATCCCAGATCACTGCAGATGGTGACTGCAGCCATGAAATTAAAAGACGCCTGCTCCTTGGGAGGAAAGCGATGGCAAACCTAAACAGTATGATAAAAAGCAGAGACATCACCTTGCCAACAAAAGTCCGCATGGTCAAAGCAATGGTATTCCCCGTAGTAATGTATGGCTGCGAGAGTTGGACTATAAGGAAGGCCGAGCGCCGAAGAATAGATTCTTTTGAACTATGGTGCTGGAGAAGACTCTTGAGAGTCCCTTGGACTGCCAGGAGATCAAATCAGTCAATCCTAAAAGAAATCAACCCTGATTGTTCCTTGGAAGGCCAGATCCTGAAGCTGAAGCTCAAATACTTTGGCCACCAAATGAGAAGGGAGCATTCACTGGAGAAGACCCTGATGCTGGGAAAGATTGAAGGTCAAAGAAGAAGGGGACGGCAAAGGATGAGATGGTTAGACAGTGTCATCGATGCAACGAACATGAAATTGAGCAAACTTCAGCGGACAGCGGAAAACAGGAGGGCCTGGCGTAATCTGGTCCATGGGGTCGCGAAGAGTCGGAATCGACTGTGCGACTGAACAACAACAAAGCACCACCTTCTGGAACTGGCCAGCCTAGTGAGGGCAAAACCTCCAAACCACAGCCTGCCTCTGCAAATGATATCAAAAACCACTGCAATGTAGGTCTCAGAATTTAGTTTACTTTTGCCCTGTAGTAGTAGTCTCCCCCGCCACCAATACAGAGTTAATGTAGCTGTGTTCCAGAGACAAAAGAATCCAGATGGCATGGTATTTGCACTATTACAATCAAACTCTTAAATCTGTGCTAGAAATTGTAGTGTGGCTGTGAAAGTGAGGAAGGGATTGTATATATTGTGATATATCACAGACTGTATTTTTCAAGTGGAAGAATCAGTATATACCCTTATATGTCAACAATTTTATTCCTAGGCAATTTCATTTGCTGTCAATAAAATGGTGAAAGTTCTTTCCTTTCTGATACATTACCACTTTGCACACAGAAGGTCCCAGAATCTCCAGTTAAAAGGATTAGATAGCAGGTGATTTGAAAGACCTCAGCCTGAGACCCTGGAGAACGGATGTCCGTCTGAGTAGGCAATAATAACTGTGATCAACCAATAGTCTGATTCAGTATAGGGCATCTTCGTATGTTCACAAACTTAGTCAAAAAGCAAGCATAAAGGCCCTGACCTGGGTAGTCCAGGCAAGCCCGATCTTGTCAGATCTCGGAAGCTAAGCAGGGCCGACCCTGGCAAGTACTTGGAAGGGTGACCTCCAAGGAATACCAGGGCCAGGACACAAAGGCAGGTAATATCAAAGCCACCTCTGAAACTTCCTAGCCCCACTAGGGGTCGCCAGAAGTCACCATGACTTCCAGGCTTGCAAGCGTGCTTGCATGCGTACACACACACACACACACACACACACAATACACAAAAAAATGTGAAAAAGCAAGCATAAAAATATCAGTACACCCAAAGCAGAAAAATGGATACTTATTCTGCAAAATGGCATGTTTTGATGGATTCTGTTCTAAGTTGTGCAATCATAAAATGACTCTGTGATGTACAATGCTAACAAATTGCAATAATCTTATCATAACTACCTTGCCATGCAGTAAAATCTCAGCTATGGGTGCCACAAACTTTGCGACAAACATGCCAGATAGGCAAACAAACAATATTCAACAGACATGATCGCCATGAGCAGAATCACTGAACTGTTTGTCTTGAATGGTTGTAGAACACCTTTGCAACTAGCTGTGGTGGTGGAGTTTCATTTACTTGCATTGCGGAGAGCTTGGGAGCAGGAAGAGGGTTAAGAAAGCAGTAGCAGGTGGTGTTTGGAATTTTCAGTCTCTGATTAAAAGCCACACTCCCTCTAACTTATCTAAATTAAAGGTCCTCTCGTGAAATGTTTAGAGAAAGTGCAGTTTACTCTTTCTTCCTGTTGCCTTTGGTTTCCATCTCTGCAATTGCTCTTGCTGAACTTTGGACCCAGAGCAGGCGCAATGCATGTAAACTGCTAGCTTTGAGTCACATTGCCTGGGATTTTGGGTGGCAGGTCAAAGCATGATTCAGATTTGCTACTTACAGTGTTTCAGCCTTCACTGTGGTGGTATGTCTGAACTGCTGGATTCTTTAGCAATTCACTGCTGAAATCATCATTAAGGCCTTATTTACAAAATGCCTCTGTAAGTAGATGCTGTCTTTCAGAGATCTGTAATACCCACAAAAGTCTGGTTTCCCCAGTTCATCTGCCTGAGCAGCTGAGCCAGCAGGGAAAAACTTTGCACTGCTTTGACTAAAATGCCCACTAGTGGTAGGCTGATAACAGTCTTTGGAAATCATTACAGCAACCATGGATTTCCCACAAACTCAGGGCAAGGGGACTCTCAAGGGTAGGTTGAAAAAAAACCACCCTTAAAATACAGAATACTAAAGCATAGTTTAGAATATAAGGCCCTCAGAGGCAGTTTATAAGAGATTCATGGTATGAGGAATCTCAGAGTAATGGTGTTTATTTAAAGCAATACTTTTCAAACTGCATTCTGCTGAAACTTGGGGACCCTATTGTTTCCTTCTTTATTACTGGCCTATCTGGCTGTTTCCTTGAGTTGGGACAGTTTTCCTTATATTAAATTGAATGCTATATGGAAACCTCATATTCAATATGAACACATTATGAAGCATCTTTGCTAGAATCCTACTACCTGCACATGTGTACACAGCTGGAAAAGGCTATGAATTTTCTATTGCAGCTGATTTATTTAGTTAGATCCAAAGTAACTTACAGCATCGTTACCCCTCCTTTTCCATTTTATCCTCACAAAAATCCTGTGAGGTAAGTTAGGTCCAAGGTCACCCAGTGAGCTTCCTTGGCAAAGTGGGGATTCGAACCTACGTCTCCCAGATCCTACTCTTAACAACTAGACTGTGCTGACTTCTCAGCTATTCTCTCTTGAACAGGCAAGCCATATTTTAAACTGAGCAAAGCATACACTATAGTTCTGCAAGTACCCACACTAGAAACTTCAACAACTAGTGTTGTAAGACTTCACACAATTTGTCTTGCAGCAACAACTCCTATTCCTTAGCTTATAAAGCGTAGTAGTTTTTTTTTTGTTTTTCTGTCTTCTTTTAGTACATGCCCCTCCTCACAGCTGCTGGAAATATTATAATCCTTCTGATATGGCTATTCAGAAACAGGCATGCCAGTTCAAGATGAGGAAATTCCCTTCATTTTACATGCCCGGTCAAGTATTTTAACTCGACATCGGCTGCCAGAGCACCCACATTTACTACAGCTTATTTTTAAGAAGCTCAGCAAGTACATCCTTCGGCTGTTCCCCTAGCAGTAATTACTTCATACAAGCAATTCATGCTCAGAAACCCATCTAAGCAGTGATCTGCTGGTGCTATGAGTGGCACAACTGAACCAATAAAGCAAATGGAAGAAACTGGTGCTATTGCTTCTCCACTGGCCATCTTCTTACGTCTGGTCCAAATTACATAGCTTGCCACAGGGAGTTCGGTTTTCACATGACATTTCTGTTACACAATTTATTGTTAAGTGAGACTGGGTCCTCTTCTCTCTTAGCCATTTTTGAATCAGCTCTAGCTCTGGCCTCTAGTCTATTGGTTCTTTGGCTTAGCATCCCATAAGGCTTTGCAGTCTGGCTAAGTACTGTATTTTTCCAAGCAAGAGTGGATTTATTGATGCACCGTCCTAGGAAACAGTTTATATTTTTCCAAGTCCATGGTATATGGTGCTCTAAGCCTAAACATAGATTACCCGGCCCCTGAGGTATCCTTGAAGTAGTACAGGTCTAGAGCCTCACTGACCCACTAACAATATACAAATTAGCACTTGAAGAGTGTCAGAAAAATGCATTTGATGTTTCTCACTGAATCCATTGTTGTATGTTTTCCTACCCCGCTATGCGCTTGCGTAGGTATGCAGGCAGAAACGTGGGAGCTTCTTCCCTGCCGCTTTTCCTTATCACGGTGGCCTTGAATGTAGGCTTTGGACTATTCTTGTTTCGCTGAGAATTTTCCAGTCCTGGGAAGGCAAGGGGAGGGGGGAGTAGTCTCCCGCTCATTAAGTATTTCTCCCGCCGGGAGTTCCCGCGCGAGTGCTCAAGTTTTATTTGCTAGGCGCTTCATTGCATCACACTATAAGTTAGCTTGCTTTGCTTTGCCCCCTATTCCTGACAATGACTTCCTACTGTGGGTTTATAGCAAGATAATCCAATAAACCTTTCTTTGTGCAAGAATGACTGGACCTACTTGATTTTAACCTGACAGAAATTGTCAGGAATCCATCATTCCCACTACCGTCAGTTTCCGCCGTCTACCAAGATGAGCGGAGCGGGTACGGGAGCTACGGGCGCAGCCCCAGCAACTACTCTTTCGGGCGCAGCTGCGGCGGCTACTACTCCAGGAGCCACGGGCGCAGCGGCAGCGGCAACTGCTCCAGGGGCCACGGGTGCAGCAGCGGCGACGGCCACTCCAGGAGCCACGAGTGCAGCGGCGGCGGCAGCTACTTCAGGAGCCACGGTGCCTGTTACTACTGTGGCGGCTGCAGTGGTCACCCTCCCGACCACCACCGTTGTTCCAGTAACTACTACTACGGTTTTGGTCGCACCAGCATCACAATCGGGAACCGGATTAGTGACCCCGCCATTAATCAGCACATTGGGGGTTCAGTACGCTCTCCCAGTCTATAGCCCGGCTGGGCAACTACCGAGTCAGGGAGGAGCGATTCCCCGAACCTATGTGCCAGGAGTCCCAACGCCATGGGATAAAGGGGTGACCTATCGTAGGTCACGCGATTGGACTAAGAACCTGTTGGATACTACCCAGTCAACTTGGACCATGCCGGGAAGCCAAAGCCGAGACAGTTTGTTGGATCCTAGAGGTAGTTTTGGACTTCCCCAAGGGAGGGTACCTCGAGGATCTCCTAGAACTGGGTCTGGGCCAGACACCGATGCTCGCATGGACTCTATCCAAGAGGATACTCGACGGCTGGTAAGGGACATGAGCAAGCTAATGCAATCCCTACCACAGATGATGGACCAAGCTATTCGGGCTCATCCGCTGACACAGCCTAGACCGGCACCAGCCCCGGCACCACCACTGCTACCGGGACGACCACCTCCTGCTCCTCCGGGCCCGAGGCCGGGCCAACCAGCACCTCCGGGTCCAGGGCCGGGCCGGCCGGCACCAGCCCCACCTCCACTGGTCGTTCCAGCACCAGGACCAGGGCCAGGCCAACCAGGGCCACTCCAGCCGCCCGCTGTGCCTCCGCCTCAACTCCCTGCCCCAGCACCTCTCATGCAGCCGATCCCGGTCATGGCGCCGGCCCCCCAGTAATCCGTCCTAAGGACATGCTTGAGATCACATTTGATGGAGATCCAGAGACTGTGTCCTTTTTCATATTGCAAGTCGGGAAATTTGTGCAAAGATGGGGCTATGTTTTCCCAGATGAAGAACAACAGGTGGAGTTTATCGCATCCAGATTTCGAGGGAGTGCTACCAGCTGGTATGTAGCCCTTCATGATCTGGAGGCTGCGGAGTTGGGGAATGTAGATGACTTCATGTGGGCTCTGAGAAACCGTTTCGAGGACCCGGGGGCGGCCGAAAAAGCAGAAGCCTTCCTTCGTACCTTCAGACAAGGCAAACTCTCAGTGCGAGAGTACTCAAGGGAGTTTCAAAGGCATGCTGTGAAAATTCGGGACTGGACCGATGCGGTCTTGGCCCAACAATATCGAATGGGTCTAGCTGTGGACATTCGCAATAACATCCTCAGCTCTCAGCAACCCCGCACCCTCCAAGGTTGGATGGAGGAAGCCGAGAAAGCCGAGAGCCGCCTACGCATGATGAAACTGGATTTATCGTTCGGTAACAACCGTCCAAGTTCGGCGGCGGGCCAAGCCAGACCCAAACCAGTATCTACCCCAAGTGGAATGAGAGATCAACGTATGCGACAGGGTTTCTGCCTGCGGTGTGGGGAGAAAGGGCACTTCGCCGCCGCCTGCCCGAAAGGAGACCCCAACCGGGCTCTACCACAAGAAGAGCCCAGAAGGTGGATAACCCCTACCCCAAAGAAAGGCACTGCAAAACCACGCAATACACGGGCTCTTTTCGCGGGTCCTGACCAAGTGGATACTTTGTTGCTGGAGGAAGAGAATGAGATGCAGGGAAATGAAATGGTCCTGTTTGTGAATGGCGCTACACATCAGGACCCAACACCTGAGGCGCCTAAATTGGTGAGCAATTACCCCTCTCTCTTCTTTGTGACTGTCCTAGTAATGAACCCAGCAATGATGACACACATTCGGGTTCGAGCCCTCATTGACTCAGGGTGTGGGAGGGACCTCATCAACCCGTCTATGGTTGTAGGGTTGGAGGCAGCCGTGGTCCACCTGAAAGACCCAATAACTTTCACACAAATGGATGGGTCTCCAATGAAAGAGCCATGCCGATTTGAGACTGTTCCTTTAAGAATAGGCATTGGTAACCACTGGGAGCTACGTTCGTTTGTGATAGCTCCTCAAGCCCAATTTCCCTTAGTGTTGGGTAGCCCTTGGTTACATGGACATAACCCTTACATTCTATGGGAGGAAGGGAATGTTCAATTTATCTCACCGAAATGTACAGAACACAAATGGGACCCAGGGTGGGGAAATCCTCCCTGCAATGAACCTCCACGCGCTTGTTTAGCAACGGAGGACCTTAACCGCATCCCTAAGGATTACCAGTATTTGAGTAGGGTTTTTGAGGAGGAGGAGGCTGATGAACTACCTCCCCACCGTAACTCTGACTGCGCTATTGAGATTCTTCCGGGACAGAAATTGCCAAAAGGGAAAATTTATGCCATGAGTCCCAGTGAGAAGGAAGAACTGCGCCGCTTTATTGATAAAAACCTGGCTCGTGGATTTATTAGGCCAGCATCGTCCCCTTTCGCAGCACCTGTATTGTTTTGTAAAAAGAAGGATGGTGGGCTCAGACTATGCACGGATTACCGGGGACTTAACGCAGTGTCTGCAACCAATGCCTACCCGATGCCTCTTATCAAAGACTTATTGGCAGAGGTGGCAAAAGGGAAAGTGTTTTCTAAACTGGATTTGAGAGATGCCTATTTTCGGGTTCGCATCAGAGAGGGGGATGAATACAAAACTGCATTTAATACCCCGCTGGGGCAATTTGAATATCGGGTTATGCCATTCGGTTTGCAGGGGGCACCAGGGGTATTCATGAACTTAATCAATGAGGTCCTACACCCCTACTTGTTCAAGGGGGTGGTCGTTTACTTGGATGATATCTTGGTCTATACCCCGGACCTAAAATCCCACACCATTCTCATGCGAAAAGTATTGGAAAGGCTATTAGATCACAAACTGTTTGTTAAATTGTCGAAATGTGAATTTCACCAGGAGTGTATTGACTTTCTGGGGTACCGCATATCCTCTGAGGGTTTGGAAATGGACCCAAAAAAGGTCCAGGATGTTGTAATGTGGGAGCCCCCAAAACCAGACGACAGCTCCAAAGTTTTCTCGGTTTCGCCAACTTTTACCGTCAATTCCTGCCACACTTTGCCCAAGTAGCCCTTCCCCTCACTGAACTGCTAAAGACTAAGGGGAAGGGATCCAAGGCTTCAGTGCCAGGGGCCCCTTTGAACTGGACCCCGCAGTGTCAGGACGCGTTTGAACAATTAAAACGGCTGTTCACGTCGGAGCCGATACTAGCACACCCCGATGAGACAAAAAAATTCGTGGTCCAAGTAGACGCATCGGATACTGCTATGGGTGGGGTGATTTTGCAAGAGAACGCTCAGGGACAACTACAACCCCTAGCTTATGTATCAAGAAAATTCAATGATACCGAGAGATTCTGGCCCATTTGGGACAAAGAAGCTGCGTCTATACGTTTAGCATTGATCACTTGGAGACACTGGTTAGAGGGGTCCCAAGTACCTTTTGAAATATGGACTGATCATAAAAACCTTGAGGTACTGCGAAAACCCCGAAATCTAAATGCTAAACAATTCAGGTGGGCTGAGTTTTTCTCCAAATTCCAATTCACTCTCCACCATTTCCCAGGGAAGGCTAATCATTTGGCGGATGCTCTTTCCCGCCTTCCCCAACATTTCTCTAAGAGAGTGGAGGTACAAGAGTCTATGTTCACCCCAGAACAACTGGTTGGTGCAGTTGTAACCCGTAAAGCCAAGCAAACATCAAAGAACCCTATCCAGACATTCCCCTGGGAAAAACAATTTCTCACTGACATCACCTCACAAGAAACAAGTGAGTTACAAGTCAGGGACGATGTGAGATGTGGTCCAAACGGCTGCTGGTTTAAGGGAAATAAAATGTTTGTTCCTGAAGCTACCCGGTCCCAAATGTTGCAGACAGTTCATGACTCTAAATCTGCGGGGCATTTTGGATTTGTGAAATCCTTAAGACTTCTGCAACGTGGGTTTTGGTGGCCCCGAATGAAACAGGATTTATCGCTCTATATACAATCATGCCCAACATGCAACCGTTGTAAAGCCAGGCCGGGGAAACCTCCAGGTCTCTTACAGCCTCTACCCACCCCGAGCCGACCCTGGGAAGTAATTTCAATGGACTTTATCACTGATCTTCCCCCTCTAAACATATGACGGTCATTTGGGTGGTAGTGGACTTGTTCTCAAAACAAGCCCACTTTATACCGTTCCCCGGGTTGCCAACCGCCAAGGCTTTAGCCAAAGCATTCCTTCAACACATTGCCAGACTACATACATTGCCGCTCAAAATAATATCCGATAGGGGAAGTCAATTTGTTTCTAAGTTGTGGTCGGAGCTAATGACCCTAATGGGTATTGAACGTGCTCTTAGTACTGCCTATCACCCTGAAACCGATGGGCAAACAGAGAGAGTAAACCAGACATTAGAGCAATATCTGAGATGTTTTTCTAATTATCAACAAGACAATTGGGTTGATTTACTGCCATTAGCGGAGTTTGCATACAACAATTCTTGGCACGCTTCAACAAAGATGTCACCATTCAAAGCTGCCATGGGTTATGACAGCCCCCCTCTCCCCTTCTTGAAGCCTGGAGAAAATGTGGGGAAAGCTTCAGCATGGTGTAAGACTTTCCGCGATTCTTGGCCCCTAATTATTGAGACTTTGAATGAAGCCAAGTTACAGTACAAAAAACAAGCAGATAAAAAAAGGGCAGGGGCTGGAATCTGAAACCAGGGGACTCTGTCTATCTGTCAACAAAGAATCTGAAGCTGACGCAGCAGTCCAAAAAACTTGCTTGGAAATATATTGGTCCTTTCAAGGTGCTAAGATGTATAAATCCAGTGACTGTACAGCTAGATCTGCCTAAATCTCTTAAAGCAATACATCCAATTTTCCATTACAGCCTCCTCAAACCAGCGTTACCCCCGACTAAATGGCAACCTGCGATGCCGGAACCTCCCCCCTCTGATGGTTGACGATGAGGAGCACTATGAAATTGCGGATATTCTAGACTCTAAGATTCTACGTGGACAACTCCTGTACCTGGTCCAATGGGTACACTTCGGGCCCCAACATAGGGAATGGGTGAAAGTTTCAGATATCAATGCGCCTGATCACCTAAAAAGCTTTCACACTCGATACCCTAACAAGCCTGGGGGCCCACATTCTCTCCTTCCTGAGTGGTGGGTGGGTGGTATTTTGGGAAGGGCAGAATGTCAGAAAAATGCATTTGATGTTTCTCACTGAATCCATTGTTGTATGTTTTCCTACCCCGCTATGCGCTTGCGTAGGTATGCAGGCAGAAACGTGGGAGCTTCTTCCCTGCCGCTTTTCCTTATCACGGTGGCCTTGAATGTAGGCTTTGGACTATTCTTGTTTCGCTGAGAATTTTCCAGTCCTGGGAAGGCAAGGGGAGGGGGAGTAGTCTCCCGCTCATTAAGTATTTCTCCCGCCGGGAGTTCCCGCGCGAGTGCTCAAGTTTTATTTGCTAGGCGCTTCATTGCATCACACTATAAGTTAGCTTGCTTTGCTTTGCCCCCTATTCCTGACAATGACTTCCTACTGTGGGTTTATAGCAAGATAATCCAATAAACCTTTCTTTGTGCAAGAATGACTGGACCTACTTGATTTTAACCTGACAAAGAGGTGCTATAATAGTCTGGGGCTTCTTGACCTCCTAGATACTACATTAACAACAGGCAAAATCCATGCTTGATGTATATGAGGGGCTGGATTTTGCCAACCATGTCAGTTCAACACAAGCCTAAATTGACAGCTAGACGGCAAAAGGTATTTAATGTCTGGGGTTTTTTTGTTCAAGTTGTTGTTTCCAAGTTGTTGTTTCCAAGTTCCAAACCACCCTCTTTGTTCAGGTTGTTGTGTGCCAACCACCAGGATATATCCTATAAAACTACAGTGCATTCTATTTCAGGTTTTTTATTTATTCTGTTTGCTGCATACTAGAATGCTATAAATTTGGAACTTCCTGCATTATGGTTTTGAAGTTAAATGAATAAGAGATTCTTTGGAACAACTGTCTCTCTCTTGGATGTAACTGAGATCCCTGCCAGTTTCTGTCACTTCCCATTGAACCTGGTGGGAATGGGAGTTGCAGGAAAGGCTCCTACACTCCTAATTCCCTCTAACAGTTTCTAAAGATGACAGCATACATTTTCCTGTTGTTAGCGTACTACTTCAGAAATGCACTTCCAGAATTCTGTGACATAATGTTTTTGGCCTAGGGCACTGTATTTTGCTCACAGGGAGGAAGGCTTTTAAAACTTGCTGGCCACTGAGTTCTGATTCCAAACAGGACACTGTTTAGCTTTCTGTATATGTCTATGGTTCTCCTTCAAAGTACTGTCTTCCGCAACTTCTTTTGGTAAGGTCCCAATGACTCATAGCACATGAAAACCCTAGAGGTCCAACAGAAGGGAACAGAGGAAGCACAGTGTAGTAGAAACTTTTTGTAATCCTTTACACTACATTGCAACTATCAATGTATTGGACAAATACTCACACTATACATCACCTCATTTGGCTGGAGATCCTGGAGGTTTTTTGTCATTTTCTGGGCGTGGAACAGCAGTCACTGGGGTGTGGGGAGAGGTATTTGTGAATTTGCTGCATTGTGCAGGGGGTTGGACTAGATGATCCCTTCCAGCTCTATGATTCTATGATTCTAACCAGGAACATGGTAAGTGCATCAAGACTAGGACTGAGAGAGACAACAACAGTTAGCCAGGCCTCTGTAGCATTTGAGCACAAGCAATAAAAGATGTACAGTTACCCGTCCTGAAGGCTTGTTGGGTATCCCAAAGAAGTTGGAAGGTATGGGTATAATCTCTGATAGAAAAGAACATTCATTTCCTGTGCAGTGCACACCAGTTGGACCTCAGGGTTATTAGGTACCTAAAATATATCTGAAATAGTGTGTTGGTATCCAAGTCTGATTTGAAAGCAAATCATGCTTGCCTGGTTTAGATGCAAGGGAACCAAGGGGGCCAAGCTGACTAATATAATATAAATATAGAAATTTATTAAGGTGTACACTTGTTAAAATACTTTCTGATTAAAAATTTTCAGTTTCAGACATATAAAAACATACAAATACTCATACAAAGGATGGGTCAACACTATACAACTGAAGACCAAACGCGTTTCGGCCCCAAAGGGCCTTCCTCAGTGGTCACTACTACATATATACTTGAGAACAAATTTATTCTCCAACCTTGTAGTCCTTACAGCAAACAGATAATCTTTTACAAAAGTTTTCTGGACGATATCTTCCTGATTTGGAAAGGGACAACAAGATCTTTGATTGAATTTGGCCAGTATATAAATCAAATACACAACACAATCAAATTTGAATTAGTCTATGATGAATATAAGGTACATTTCCTGGATGTTGAAATTAGGAGGTCAGGTAATCAATTAGAAACTGAAGTTTACAGGAAACCCACAGATGCAAATTCCTATTTAGCCATGGACAGCTTCCATCCAGCCTACATCAAAAAGAACTTACCCTATTCACAGTTGCTAAGACTGAGAAGAAATTGCAGTGAGGATAAGGACTTCAAGAGACAGGCTAGCATTCTTATGAATCAACTTTCCCACAGGGGATACACAGATAGGAACCTGAGAAGGGCATACTACAGAGCCTGCAATACATCCAGAACATCCTTACTCACACCCAAGCCCCACAAAGAAAAAACAGTTAGAATCATTATACCTCTTACCTATAATAGTGCATTCAAACCAGTAAAAACCATTGTCAACAAACATTGGCACCTTCTATCTAATATACCCAGATGCCAGAATCCTCCCTTGTTTACAGCTAGGAGAGCTAGGAACTTTAGAGATATACTGGTTAGAAGCAGTTTGCTGAAAGAGAAGGACACCAGGTGTTTGAGTGGGAGGAACATTCCAAGGGGTTTTTTCGTTTGTGGTAACTGTGCCCAGTGTTTTTGTGCGGACAGCAAGAAGTCTTTTCAGAATACTGCGAAAACAAAAACTTTCTCGATTAGTACATTTGGTAACTGTCAGAGCGAGGGGGTGGTCTATGCTATCCAGTGCCATGTGGTCTTCTGTATTTGGGGCAAACATCTAGACCTGTAAAAATCAGAATAGGTGAACACCGGAGTTGTATTAGATTGCAAAAGCGTTCTGCTCCATTAGTGAATCATTATCTTGATAAGGGACACACGGATAGACAATTAAAATTCTGGATTGTAGAGAGTGTGCAGAAGACTACTCTGAACATGTGCAAAGTACTCCTGAGAAGAGAGTTGTTCTGGATTCATCAACTACAGACTTGGGCTCCAGTTGGATTAAATGAAGAGGTGGACTGGACTTGCTGTTTGTGAGAACTCTTATCTGTTTTTGTAAAAAAAGATAAACATATATTCTGTTCTCCCACCCTTTTTTCATTCCCCCCCTTCCCTCCATCACAACCAGGTGTTCTGTAATTCCCTTGACTTCATGTTCCCTCCCATCCTGTATGTCTATTCATGGGCAGTGTGCAATGTCAGTTGGTGATTGCATCACCCCTAGGGTTATATATATGATGGCCATTGTAGCAGCGTGTAATAGTATCTTTACTTGGATGGAGTGGCACACATTCATAACTACGAAATTCTGATTACCAGGTTTGTTGACCAATTTATTTTGTATTTAAATTTTACTAAATTCAAGACACTAATGGATGTAAGTATAGCAAATTCATAACTTTATTACTTTTCCTTTAGTGTAGAAGTACTGGTGAGACTGCAACAGATATATCTATGGCCCAGTACTAATCTCTGTAATAGCTGTACAACCATATAAGGTAAAACTACTTTTGTAAGAAGCAAATTTTATTTTATAATTGGGCATATAATTCAAGAATATAGAATAATTTGTTTTTTTCCACTCCCTTATGATTTCAGGCTACAACACCTGGGTTGATATATGTATATATGTTTATGAATGTGTGTCTATGATATATATGTAGTAGTGACCACTGAGGAAGGCCCTTTGGGGCCAAAACGCGTTTGGTCTTCAGTTGTATAGTGTTGACCCATCCTTTGTATGAGTATTTGTATGTTTTTATATGTCTGAAACTGAAAAATTTTAATCAGAAAGTATTTTAACAAGTGTACACCTTAATAAATTTCTATATTTATATTATATTAGTCAGCTTGGCCCCCTTGGTTCGCAGTGTGATTTTGGGTTGAGTTTCCCCTTCCCCCCCCCTTTTTCAGCTTTTGTTAGATGCAAGGGAAAACTGTGATTCCTTGAGAAATGAACCGATTTTTGGGACATGGAAACTGTTCTTGTGCAACAGGAAATTATGCATAATGTAAGTAAAATGTGTGAGGATGGACCATGATTTTGTGTTATGTGAACAAATTTTGCTTTTGCATGTTTGTCCCTCCCCCTCTGCATACTCTGTTGGGTATGCTGGTCTTGCTGCATTTCTGGTTCTCAATGTTGTTCCCCTCCACACACCGCAATCTGCAGAGTTCAAGGCAGGGGTCATTTTGAGGGGGAATGAGGGGGAACACCATTCTGGCAGTAGCAACATTTCCCCTCCTCCCTTGCAAGCAAACACATGCTCTCCCTTCCCTTTGTTCCTCCCCCTGGGCAACCACTGCCAGCCAAAACTTTTCTTAAATCCTCCAAGGGCAGCTTGCTCTGTATTTCTCCTTGCGTCTGGCATAGCAGCTTCTTCTTTCCAGCATCTCCTATTTCCTGCTTGGGACAGTAGAGAAAGCAAGCCTTCCTTTGATTGGCTGAGGGCTCCTCCCCTCTTCCTCTGGGGAGGGAGGGGGAGGGAAACAGCCAGAGAGAGGGGGGAAATGGAGCCAGTAGCTCTTTAGGAAGACTCCAGGTAAGGTTTTGTTTGCTTGCAGACTTCTTTGGGGGTGGGGGAGCTAAAGAGAGTATGCTAGAGAGAGGGGGTGAGAGTCAGTGCCAGCAATGTTTTCTTCCCAGCTGTTTTTGCCTACAAACTTCTTCTGGGGGGGATGGTAGAGAGAGCATGCCAGAGAGAGAGAGATGGATTCCATTTTGCATTTCTAACAGATGGGGGAGCCTAGCAGTACAGCTTGCATTCCTTGTTAGTGAAAGGGAGCAAGAGTCCAGCAGAACCTTAAAGACTAACAAAATTTGTGGCAGGGCATGAGCTTTCATGAATCACTGCTCACTTCTTCATATCCAGCTAGAATGTGACTCCATCTGTCCTTCTATCTTGGAGAATGAAGTGATTTCAGATGCCAAATGACAATAGCAGGCATTGTTAATGAAACAACCTAGGTCTTGGTTCATTCCAGGAGTATGCATTGTCATGAGCTTCATTATCAGTTGCAATTCAGCAGTCTCTCTTTGTAATCTCCCTTTGAAATTGCTTTGTTAGTGAACTGCTACTCTTAGGTCAGCAACTGAATGTCCTGGAAGGTTAAAATGTCCCCCACTGGTTTTCGAATGTTGTGGTTTATAAGTGCAGTAGAAAAAGTAAGAGTCCAGTAGCAGAGACTCTTTAAAATTTCCTTTTCCCCTGTGTGTAGCCCAGAAAGAACATTGGCAAGAAACTGGGATGTATAGAAGGAATGACAGGATTGCCCATTGGAAACAATGGGAGAGGCCTGGAGGCCCATTGGAGATAATGGGAGCCAGGAATGCCAATTGACTTGCATGACCTCCACTGAAATACATTGCAGAACAAAAAAAGTTGCAAAGAAAATGTGGAATGGTTTTTCCATTAAGGTCTTTGGGCCCAGATAGGCTACTCTGGAATGACAGTCCCTAGGAATGGAATCTGTGCTCTGATACTGGAATGACAGTCCCCAGAGTGGAATGATGATCCCTAGCAATAGAATCGGTGCTGTGGGACTAGAATGACAGGTCACAAAGTGACCTAGGAATAGGCTCAGTGCTCTGGAATTTGTATTCACTTGTAGGATATGAGTTTGAAGTGAGAAGAAGATTGTTGCTACTCCTGTCTTGTCATTAATTGTAGAGTTGTTGATTTTATAATAAACTAAGAATAAGGCCCGTTGTAGAAAGAAATACGAGTTCTAGAAAGAGGCTCTGGGAGAGTGCCAAGGCCTTGGACAGTCAGCGTCAATGTGCTGTGGTGACCTCAGCAGGGTATAATGACATAGAGTCCACCATTTTCTCCAAAGGAACTGATCTCTGCTACCTGAAGTGCAGTTGTAATTTTGTGTGATCTCCTGGAGATTGGGAACAATTATTACCCAGGAGGAAATGGCTGGTTTGGGGGGGTGGAGTCTATGGCATTGTATCCGTCTGAGGTCCAACCCCTCCTCAAACCTCACCCTCTCCGGGATCCACTCCTCAAATCCCCAGGAATGTCCCAATCTGGAGTTGGCAACCCCACCTCTTTCCCAGCTAACCATCAACCTACCATTATCTGGCCCTCTGACTGCAGCTGACTTTGACCGCCCCCCCTGGAGATCAGTTGTGATTCTGAGTGATCTCCACCCCTCACCTGGAACTTGGCAGCAATGGCTTCCTGGGAGAAAATGGGTGGTTGGGAGGATGGGGTCAATGGCACTGTACCTGCCTGAGGTCCCATCCCTCATCAAACCTCACTCTCTCCAGGTTGAAGGATCACTGACCCCAGAAAACTGGCACATACATTCTAGAAAGTGGAATGACCTGTCATTTCGGTCCCACGACACATCCCCTACCCCCCTGGGCTGTCATCCTATTCTGGAGCCTGTAATTACAGTCCCAGAACACTACTGCCACCCCTAGGGGCTCTCATTCCACTGTGGGAACTCTCATTTCACTCCCAGAACACTTGTGCTACTCCCAGGGGCTGTCATTCCAGCCTCAGAACACATCTGCTACCCTCAGGGACTGTCATTCCAGTGTGGGCCCTGTCATGCCACCCTCAGAACACATCTGCTACCCCCAGGGGCTGTCATTCCACTCTTGGGCTGGTCATTCCAGTTCCAGAACAGTGTATTTGGGACCAGAGGCCTTAATGGAAGATCCATTCCGCATTTTCTGTGCAACTCTTCTTGAGCTGTAATGTATTTCAATGGAGCCAATGCAAGTCAATTGCCATTCCTGGCTCCCGTGATTTCCAATGGATCTTCAAATCTCTCCCATTGTTTCCAATGGGCAATCCTGTCCTTCCTTTTAGTACATCCCCTTCAAGGCAATGACTGGCAGTGGTGGTGGTTGGAGATGCTATTTCAATCACATAAAAAATTAGAAGACACTCAGCTTTGGCTCTTTATTTTTTTTTCTAAAACCAAACTGATACAGTTATATTTTACACATTTTCACTTATAAAATTCCCTTATCCTTCATCAACATATCACAGACCTCTTTTCAAGTAATTTCATTTCAAAAGCTTGTAGTGTTTGTGTGTTCAGATTCCTGAGAGACAGTAATGGTCACTGTTAAAAATTTATCGTCTTTCATAAAAGGAAGAACCTGAAGCTCAAAGGCAATCAATGAAAGTCTCTTGGTCAAAATCCAGCTGAAGTTTGGCCATGACCAGGTCCCACTGAAATCAATTTTAAAAGGCTAAGTTGCAACTATAAGTCCTATTGCTTTCAGTGGGATGTGAAACCTGATTTTTTTGCATATTACTCAGAAGTATTCTGCATGCAGTTACAAGGCTTAAGCCTGCATGCCACTGCACACTTGGAGCTGGATTGTGACCATTGTTCCTGAGGACCAACTTAATTTTTAAAAAATATATAGAAGAACATGAAATGTATAGAATAGTTTTCTATTTAAAGCTCAGTAGGAAAGTGTAGTTCAAAATTATTTAAATATCAAGTGGACATAAGATCTTGTACAACTCTTAAAAAGTATTCCCACTCCCCTAAGAAACAGCAACTATGACAAATATATTCATTATTTTTGTATTTCGTCTTGAAACTTGCATAGGATAAAAGGACTGGTATGTTTTATCCTTGAAAAAAATAAATCTATTTTGTTTGCTCTGGCCACTAAGATTCTATGTTTATAATAATCTTAAGAGGCCTGTATTGCACAGAATATATTTATCTCAAAAACATTTGACCAATTGTCTCATTTTTTAAAAAACTCTGTTTTGTTGTCTTGAGAAATTGCACATACATTCTAGAAAGCCAACATATAACCTACTGAACATTTCAAAAATATTTCACATTTTTGGTTTTAAATTGTACAGGCACTTCAGAAGATAGTCCGCTTCATAAATGGATACGTATACCCTCAATTGCATTGGGGTAATACATAAAACATACTACAAATATTAGCAAACTAAAGAGAATCTATTGAAAGTAATGGTCCACCATCACACTAATGTAGGACACAAGACTGCAAGCAGAACCCACAAACTTTTGAGATTTCCCTGCTTGCCAATAAAATCAAGACACTAAAGAGACACTGAGTGCTGGTGAAACCAAAGTTTGACCTACTATTTTGTTCCCCCAATGCAATTTTATGGGTCTTCATCTCCTTCACCACTACTAAGATCTTTTAAGTAGTTTAGAGCAGCACTTATCCATAATCATACCATCACTCCAAGACCAAGTGACAGAATCTTAGTGTCAGCTTAAAAAATGCATGCAAACGATCCTTAAAAATTAAGGATCTATCCAAAAGTGATGATGGAAGTAAGAAGTGCTATATAAAAACAAAAAAACCTCTTCTGTGGAAGACAATCATTTCACATGTTTCCAACGGCTTTGTAACATATCAGAAACAAAACAAATAACTAAAAAGGGCACTAGCAACAAAGGCTGATCTTGAACCAGTTTGCAAGCATCTTTAAAGATCCCTCTTGTCTTCATACCGACACATACAGGCTGCTCTTTGGCTATCAAGGTACGGCTTGCATCCTAAATGTATGACTGCATCGAACAACAGCTGAACTGTTGATTCACACGCTGCAAAGAGGAGCAGGGAAGGGGAGAAGGAAAAAGAGTGAATCAGTTCATAGGTTAATAATACAATGAGGTACAGATGTCACTATTGGGGGGGACAAAAAAAACCCTTTACCTAAGCTTCTCTCTTGACTTGTGACTAAGTGTACAAGTTTTAATATCAATTTCCTCTGGCTTGTGTAGCCTATACCTGATAGATAAGCAGCTTAGCAAGCAGTATTTGCAATGCTCATAGTGGTAAATTTATGAATGTATTTGCAATATGAAATCTCAGATTCATCTGCAGTTTGCTGTTAATGTATCTGTCATTACAGCTCCAGATTAATCACATTGCGCTGTCAGTATTTAACAGATGTCAAAAATCAATGCAGTTTTAGAAAACAGGACTGAAGCCTTTCTTCCCTCTCCTTATAATGCACAACTTTAAGGGGAAATACATCTTCATGTAATTCCATAGTTTAGTCAGAGTTGGAAAATATGTGCTCAAGGACAGACAATAATAAGTGTAGTTAATTGTGGTTAAAGACTCAATCTTGAGAATTCATTGTTTACACAAATAAGTTTAAAATGAGATTTAGATTATGATCCATTATTAGATGGAACAAGTTGTTCTTTATTAGCTACGCATATCAATATATGAGGAAGACAGGCAAGACCTTAATTTGTGCCTTACAATTAGTTTTTTTCAGCAAAAACCAGTACACACATCAAGAGTTATTCATGTTTGGCAAATATTTAGCTTACCTTGTACACTCTCAGGTATTCCTAATGTCTTTTGTACATCTCGGCAAATCTTAGAGAGGCAATACTGAAATTGCTCATCACAATCATTTTTCTGGTTACCACAAGTGTCATAGCATCTGTCATGTTGATTGCAGCATTTTGTCATTGAAGGAATGCCAATGTCAAACTAACAAGCAAAGGCAAGGAAGTTAGCAGTCCCTGGGAGTGCTGACCAGTTCTAAAAATCAACTGGCCACCAGCACACAGGGGAAGGAAGGCCCTGAAGTGTTTCTTGAAGAGAAGCCAAAAAGGAGTGGCCTTGTGCTCTGCAAAGACATCTCAGAACTATTAACCAGGAGTTAAGCAAGAACTTGGCTATGGAACCAAACAGTTAAAAGATGTCATCTGAAAGGGGTCTTCTTTCCAACCATCAGTGGAACCCAGATTTACAGTAGCCTTCCCAAAGCTATCATGAAATCAAAGAAGGTCCATTCACTCCAGTGTAGCTGGGCAAGTTTGCCATGGTATCATGCAGCAGGTTTTTGTTATAGGAGCTAGGAAAGAATCACCCTTACTCACAGGTTGAGGAAGGGGTGGGAAGAATTAATCTCGCTTGAAGGTGTCAGAGATCAACACAAATAAGGACAGGCTACTCGGCTAATAAGGCTATTAAGGGAGGGTGCTATGGCTCAGTGGCACAGCATCCACTTGGCATGCAGAAGGTTCTAGGTTCAATCCCCAGCATCTCCAGCTAAAAGGATCTCTGTCTGATACCCTGGAAAACTGCTGCCAGTCTAGGTAGGCAATACTGACCTAGGTGGACCAAGGATCTGGCTCAATATAAGGCAGCTTCAGGTGTTTGTATGCACTGGACATTGTATATGTCTAATGGTATCAAGAAGTACTCAGTATCAAGAGAAAAAGTAATTTCTTTTTGAAAAGAGGAAGGCTAGAATTACACATTCAGAGGCCAGCTGAAAGGGTGTGGGGAAAAACTGCCTTTAGTTTAGAATAGTGGTTAAGAGACCAAAAGGTTCCTGGCTGAAATCTCATCTCAGCTGCCAACTCTCTAGGTGGCCTCAGACAAGCCAGTTGTCTCATGAACTGAAGAGCTGCCACAAACTTCTATGAATTTTTAAGGCAGTTTGTGAGCGGGGGTTTAAATGGCTTGGAGCCGTGGAAACCTCTACTTTCTATTCTTCAAGAAAAACAGCTGAGCAGTGGGAAGCAGAAAGCAGGGTCACAAACTGATACAGACCAACCTCCTGGTTTGTGGTCTGGCAACGAACCACAAACCATACCACAAAAACACGGTTCGTGCCCATCCCTACTTACATCCACAACATGAGGATAATAGTCCCACCTTACAGAGTTGTTATAGGTATTATTGTTATAATGTATGTGAGGTTCATTTATCAGGCTCTTTGGGTCACCAGCACAGATTATACCATTCCTGCCACACTATACAACAAATTATTGTTCTTCAGGGTTAGAAGAAATACCCTTTTGAGGGCAAAGTAGCCTGCCAATCTCTCCCTTTTCAATCCAGTTAACAAGAAATATGACAAAATGCAGACCATTTTGCAATCTGCAGCCAAGGATGGAATGTGTGGAAGAGTGCTTAGGGTGGCAGAAATGGGGGGGATAGCAAACACAGATTATGCGGATTTTCAAGATGGGAGGTATATTCACATGCCTAGGCACAGCTTTAAGAAGCAAGCCAAGGAGGCTATTCTCATCTCCCCCAGAAAATCTGGTGAGTATGAAAAAATGATAGACTTCTGCTAGGTAGGGAATTCGGCTCTTCAGCCCATTTTATAGGACTGATCTGGGAGGTTCTCACTAACTGACTTCTTTCTTTACAGGTTCCTCCATATCTTTTTTTCCTCACTGCCAAAACTTTGTGATTAGTTAGATGATTACTGGCCATATTTCTCTAATTGTATGGCTTTGATGAATATAACTTTCAGGTATACAATTTTGAGGATGTGAAGATGGCTATCAGGAACCCAAGAGTTCTAACTTCAATTACTGGGAAGCTAATAAATAGAAAATTATTCTTCTAAGCCATATCATGAGTGTTTTTCATCATATTCAGAGTACTTATGCCAAAAGGATAATATTTAAATAAATAGGAATAGGAATGCCCCCCCTTTCCCCTAAAAAAATGAGCTTGCTGTCTGGACATGCAGTGACTTTCTTCCAGGTGATGTAAAACATTCCCTGGTGCAAATATGAATATTTACCAAGTCAGTTTATTGAGTTAACCCAAATACATTTAAAATTTAGCACCCTTCAACACATACATTAATTTTATACGAATATCAGTCTACATATAAAGAAGGGGATACTTACATGAACACCAAAGAGGGGAGAACCACATCCATTGGGTGGTGAAGGTTTATAGCCATAGCGGGGGAAAGGCTTATATCCTGTAAAATATGAAGCACTTTAGTTTCTAAGCTTTCCCCTTATTAGATATCTTTTTAAAAAATTCACAATGAAATGTGGTGCAGTTGTACATAAACCTGTATGCAGTACCAGTGAGACATCATTCAGAATTAAGTCTCTCTGTGTTAAATGGGTAACTATAGACATGACTAGATCCAGTGACTTCACTAGAATAATTATTCAGTAGAATAATGCAGCAGAAACACAGGTGTACAAAGTTTGTACATGCTTAGGGATGGCACCTTAAGAAATAGTCCCACCAACATGATCAAGAGGAGGGATGGCTACAACCAGAAAAATGTGAATTGGTTCATGGTCTTGCAAACCCTGTTGAAAGGGACTGCAAAAAGGGTTTGCAGAAAGCCCGAAAAACAGCTGAGCGGTGGGCTTTCTTGCATAACCACTTGGAGTCCCTTTAAACCCGTTTTCTGCTCTATCCATGAACTGCCATGAACTGCTTTAAAAGTTCATGGAAGTTCATGATGGTAGACCCATCATGAACTTCAGTTCGCGAACCATGAACAGGCCAAAATTCATGATGAATTTTGCTTTGTGGTTCAGTTTGTGCCCATCCCTAATCAGGAGTTCTTTGGCTCTATCCAGTGTAAATATGCATTTGTTTGAATTCTCAGTCCTTAATAATGTTAACTGAGATGTATGGGCTTACTAGAATGGTTGGAAGGACAGCCAAGGCCACCAGTTTTTGAATTTAAATGCTTAGCTTATGCTAGAATTATGTTAAATTATAATGGTGCCACAAAAGTCCCATTCTATATTCTAAAACAGAAAGCTTATATAAAAAACAACCAAGGGGCTTTCATATTAAAAGGTAAAGGTTTCCCTTGCTCGAAAGCTAGTTGAATCCGACTTGAGGGGGTGGTGCTCATCTCCATTTCCAAGCCAAAGAGCCAGCGCTATCTGAAGACGTTTCTGTGGTCATGTGGCCAGCATGACTAAACAGCAAGGTGCACAGAATGCTGTTACCTTCCCATTGAAGCTGTAGCTATTTATCTACTTGCAATTTCTTGCTTTCAAACTGCTAGGTTGGCAGGAGCTGGGGTCAGAGACGGGAGCTCACTCTGTCATGTGGCACTAGGGTCTCGAACTGCTAAACTACAGACCTTCCGGCCTGCAGCTCAGTGTCTTAACCTCTAAGC
The DNA here is from genome assembly GCA_029375565.1 of Gekko gecko. Lineage (NCBI taxonomy): Eukaryota > Metazoa > Chordata > Lepidosauria > Squamata > Gekkonidae > Gekko > Gekko gecko. The sequence continues at coordinate 92,405,874 of JAPDNY010000010.1, read as the reverse complement.
CACCGCAGCCCTTAGTAATCTACTAAAAAAGCAGCTACTTGAAAATGCTTCACCAGCCACAGTCTGATGCCACCTTGCCACCCAAAAGTTGATCAGCAGTTGTATCCCTCATCCCAGGGAAGCTGTCAAAACAACAGGGCAGACTGAAGTGAGCACCTACTTCTGTATTCCTGGATATAAACTGGGTAAACTATCTGTAAAAGGCAGATATTGTCAAGTACAATACAAGAGCTTAGGGGATCATCATTATCACTGTTTTCTTCTCAGCAAAGAGAAGCAACAGAAGCTTAATCCTGACTTGAACTAGCCAGTCAATCAGTACTGAAATGAATTATTTTACTGTGGATTCCAACATAGAACTGGATCACTGCTGTTTTAGCTTTCTCACAGGGCTGTTAAAAAAAGGACAAACTATAGAATGGCTCTAGTGGATAAAGTCAAAGTCAGTGAAGTCCAGACTTTTCAAAATTATTGATGAATTAGCTACACAGAGAGGATAAAAAAGAAAACCACACAGAACGGTCTTTGTCTTAATATAATTGCCATTCCTTTCTCCAGATTAAATATTTTCATACAATTGGAAAAAACTACACACACTTTCTTTATACATAATTCTCTCAATTGTTTCACTAAGTCAAAAACCCAGTTCTCAAAAGGCAGACCCCACCTGTTGCAAGCTCGGGAATATTGGGTAGTTTATTTCCTAACCTTCCACATGATGTAAAAAAGTCTTGTTTTCTAAATTAGTGTGGCTAAGAGTATGAATTACAAGCCAGAAAGTCCTTGAATCTCAACTTAGTTATGAGTTCAGAAGACGGTCTTGCAGCTTGATCATATGCTTGCTCATTCAGAAACTGGTTGTGGTGGAAAGTACCATCAAGCCACAACCCACTTATGGTGACCCCACAGTGTTTTCAAGGCAAGGGATGTCCAGAGGTGTTTTGTTATTGTCTGCCTCTGGCAGGGAACCTGGTGTTCCTTGGGGGTCTCCCATCCAAATACTAACCAGGACTGACCCTGCTTAGTTTCTGAGATCTGATGAGATCTCACTAGCTTGGGCCACCCAGGTCAGGGCATTTAGAAATTGGTACCACTTATTCCAAAGTGTGCACAGGATCCCATTCTTAGGTAGACATATCCTTTCTGGCCTGGAAATGGGTGGAGCTGACAATATGGGTGATATTACTGAACTACATTTTAGGGTTATCGCAAATTTTACTGAAATAATGAATATAAACATGCTTACTATTTAGAAGTTATAAATTCCTTTGTGGCCTTAACAGGATTGATACATCCTTTCACACCCTTCTGGAATGCAGATTTTTGAGATTATGACAGATTACTATAAACTCAGTACATTACACCTTTATTCAACCAATTGTTCTCCTATACTCCAGAAACCCTGGCTCTTTTGCTCAGTAATAAGGATCCCAAGATCACTCTAGCAATTGCAAAATTTGTCTCAGTCCTTTTAGCCCTTGCATCTAAAAAATAAGTGGCTTCTGCTGCTCAAGATTTGTGAATCAATTGAGCCTCTAAGGGTACAATGAGCCTCTATGGTGCTGGAGAAGACTCTTGAGAGTCCCTTGGACTGCCAGGAGATCAAATCAGTCAATCCTAAAAGAAATCAACCCTGACTCTTCCCTGGAAGGCCAGATCCTGAAGCTGAAGCTTTGGCCACCAAATGAGAAGGGAGCATTCACTGGAGAAGACCCTGATACTGGAAAAGATTGAAGGTCAAAGAAGAAGGGGACAGCAAAGGATGAGATGGTTAGACAGCGTCATTGATGCAACGAACATGAAATTGAGCAAACTTCAGCGGACAGTGGAAGACAGGAGGGCCTGGCGTAATTTGGTCCATGGGGTCGCGAAGAGTCGGACTCGACTGTGCGACTGAACAACAACAACAAGGGTACAAAAGGGGAAAAAAGGAAATAGGAAAGTTATAAGTATAACATAACTTTTATAAAAGATGCACCCTCTGCAACAGCTCTTTGAGCAGAAAAAGATTTTGAACCCCAGTGAAATTTAGAGAACTAAACTTAGTGCAAAGTGTTAAGAGTTGAGCTCCAATGGCCTTTGATGCCTGATGAAGGAAGAATAGATCATCTTTCACACAGATTTCCAAATATTGTAATCTACATCTCAACAAAACCGGTTCCTAGTCACACAGTGTGTTCGTAATCGCTCTTGTCTTTCCGTAACAAAATCCTTGGTGCGATTACGGACTACCTTGCATCTGATAACACTTACTACAGTATCAGAACAAGAAGAACTTTTGTGTTATGATCAAACAGGTAACAGCTAAAACAATAGCTATGCAGGTGAATCACGCAATAAGAAACCAAAGATCCACAACGCAAATCATAAATCAACTTTCTGAAGAAAACCCTATTGTTTCTTGGCATCACAAACTGAAGGCCATAGAAAATGTTCAAGAGCATACATTTTTTAAGGTCCAGCAGAACCTAATTTAGCAAAGACCTGCGTTACCTAACCTGATGCTCAGTGAGCCATTCTGAAGCCACATTAATGTACATCTCCACCGACAACCATTTTTTTTTTAAAGCTGAGACTGTCTGAAGAAGTCCAACTTTCCAGGGAATCACGGCATGGACACACCTCCCCGTTCAGCCCCGTTTATTATAACACATCCGTATTACCATCGCTGCATTTATACTGACAGAGCCCATCCTCTCCTCCGAGCAGATCCAGCGCCGCGTTGAGGTAAGTGTCTATCTTGTGGACGCCGTTCCGGATGGTCTTCAGCGTCATTCTCCAGTCCGGGGTCTGGGGCTCCTGGCAACGGCTAGGCTGCGGCTGCATCCCTAGTAGCAAGCCACAGGTCATGAGAAACGGCAGCAGCGCCCGGCTCATCGTCATCGCAGAACACCCCCGCATGGAGGCTCCAGCCGCGCTGGGATCTAGAGCGCCGGGACGGCAGGCGCCCCCAGCCCCTTGCAGCAGGTGAGATCGAGTCAGTCTCCAGCAAGCCGCTCCATGTCGCGCACGCCTGGCCCGGGGAGCGGAGAAGACGCTAGCAGTCGCCGTTCAGTTTCTCTGCTCGCTCAGGCCGGGGAACTCCTACAGTCCAGCAAACCGTCTCCGCACCGTCAGTCCACACCAGCCCCGCCTCAAGGCTGCCTGTCCGGGCCCTTTGGACGCAAGGAGGGAAAGGGGTGGTGCCAGTCCCTCGGAGGTGGGGACGCTGCCGAAGGTAGAAAAGAAAGGCGCACGCCAAGAGAGGAAGTGCCAGGCCAATGCCTCTCCGGAAGTGCATCAAAATCTACTAGGAGGGTCTTCAGGGCGCAAGAGACGCTCAACGCTTCCCATTGGTCTCAGCCGGAAAGTGGAAAATATCCCGGAGGCTAGCCCTGAATCTCCCTGTATGGGTGACAGGTGGTTCTGTGCAAGCGGGCTAGCTTTCACCCGTTGTTTGGTTGGAGCTGCCTTCCGATGTATCTGAAGAAGTGTGCCTGCACACGAAAGAAACTAGAATGAAACTTTGTTGCTCTTAAAGGTGCCACTCACTGGATTAAAACTTTGTTCTGGTTTCTAACGGGTACGCTCAGCAAGAGGTAGGAAACAGTCTCTCTGTCCCTCTTGCATGAAAAAGTGGTGAATGAAAAAGCATTTAGAGGCACAGTGCTCTTGAAGCACATGCCAAGAGCCTTTTCGCGGAGAGGGGCACAAAGTTGATTTTAAAAAAATATATAAATATTTTAATGTGCAGTGCAGATTGCTAAAGTCCGAATAGAAGCTGGGGGGCGGGGGCGGGGAGGTCTGTGCCATGTTGCAGGTAAAGTTCTAGACTAGAACCAGGGAGAAATCTGAGTTTCAGTCTGGCCTCACATCATCATATGGTTGTTATGATGATGACAAAAAGCAGGGGGAGTACAGGACCCTGAGCTCCTTGGAGAATGAAAGAAATGACATCCGAATCAATATGACCACTCTGTTTTCATTATTACATTTTTAATCATATCCAATTCATCCTCCAAAGAGCTCAGTACACAATCCTTCCTCCCACCCCCAATTTTATATTCACAATGACCTTATAAAAGAGATTATGCCAAAAAGTAGCTGTGCAAAATTTAAATGTAGGTGGAGGGGGGGACCCATTGTATTCTGAGAGCTAGCCCTATTTAAACTTGTCTTGCCCCTAGAGTAGTATAGAATTCCCTGTTGTCAATGCAGAGTTATGTGTTACTCTATTCCCCCCACCCCCTTACCAGGTCCAATGTGGTTGGGTTTGGAAAAAAGTAAAAGGCAGATTTGCGTAGATCCTCATGGATCTTCTAGGTTTTTTAAAAAAACAGAGCTCCTCCAAATCCAGTATCAAATCACATGACAAAGCCTATGGACTGGACCATAAAGAAAATGGATCCAGTACTTTGTGGCACAGCAGTGGTGCAAAAACATGGATCCAAGGCATGGATCCTCATGACTTCATATGAAGGTCCACAAGGATCTGTGTTTTGGAAGTGTGTTTTTGTGCCATTGTGGCAGCACAAAGCAGTCGATGTGTGATTTTTGTGTGCGGTCTGTGGCTACTATGGACATGAGTTAATGGTGAGTTTGAGGTGACCTAGTGTAAAAATCATGTGGATCCATAAGGATCTGTGCTTTGGAACTGTGTTTTTGTGCCATTGAGGTGCCACAAAGCAGTGGATGCATGATTTTTTGTGGTGCTGCCTGTAGACTAAGACAGAATCTATAATTTGATGGTGGTTTTATTTTGTTTCAGTGTAAAAATCATATGGATTTATAAGGATCCATTTAAAATCATCTGGATCTGACTTTACCCAGTCCCATTGGGTTTCTGTTGAAACTATCAGGCAGACTAGACTATGTGCCCTGAAGGCCTCCTAGTAGAAGATCCTCAATTCTGATGCTCTAGAAGTGGTCTTGTGTAGGGGCTTGATTGGGGAAAGAGGGTATGGCACAGGGAGTTAGGTGGAAGGCCGAGGGCTGTGGAATAGGTGTTAATTTCCCATACAGCTCTGTAGTCCAATGATGAGTGTTAAGGTAGATCTTGACGAGGCAAGAAATATTGCCTAGAGACAGGGCTCATTTCCTGCAGGAGCACAAAGGAGCAAAGCTCCGGCAGTAAGGAGCCCAGGGGGCGAGGACATGCAGTAAGCCCCACCCCCTGCTCTCAGCAGCCCCCCTCACCTTTCCCGGCTCACTGGCTGACCCAGCAGAGCTGTCATGATCTGTGCAGGACTGATACAGGGCCTAAACTATAGGAGGGGCCTGTCTGGCAGTAGAAAGCAGACAGCCTACAATCCCCACAATGCTTGGGGACGGTTTTAGCCAATGGGAGTGCAGGGATTCTGGGAGGAGACTGTTGCATTCTTGTGGAGGTGTGTCTTAAGCTGTAGGCTGTGGAAAATGGGGTCTTTCTTCACACAGGAGTGAATTGAAGGGGACTGTGATAAACTCTGTGTGTTGTGAGGAAATGGATCTTGCTATCTGTGTTTTCTCGGCTGTACAAGGGGCATTTTTGGATGGGCTTGAGAGGGTACCCTGGGCCTTCTCAAGGAACCATAAGCCCAGGGTGGTGGCAGCGGAAGGTGACAACCCCCTGGGGTCATGACAGGAGCACTGCTGCGAGCTGGCCCTCAAGCTCCTCCACCACTGCCTGGGCTGTGGCACCCAGCCTGCCCAGGCTCTGCCCATCCTCATGCCAGCCCTGGTGTGGCACCTCTGCAAGGCAGGCCCTGGCAACTCCGCTCCGGCCTCCTGCACCTCTGCCCCTCCACGCACTTTCCTGCACTTGCCGGCCATCCAAAAGAGTCCAGTGGCACCTTTAAGACCAAGGTTTATTCAGGTACAAGCTCTCCCTCCTTTGTGAGGGTAGATCTGCGCATCCCGCTCCCCCATAGCTAGCAATCCAAAACGGTCAAGTGGCACCTTTAAGACCAAGGTTTATTCAGGTACAAGCTCTCCCTCATCTGCGTGTGCCCCCCCCCCATAGCTAGCAATCCAAAACAGTCCAGTAGAGCCTTCTGACACACTTTCGGTGATGTCAGGGGGTGTGATATATGCAAATAAGTTATGCTAATGAGCTCCTGCACCTCTTTTTCTATGAAATGACCCCTGCCTAGAGATTCACATTTTCTATGCTTCCATACGTGTGTGTGTAGTAGAAGCAAGAACCTTGCAAAGTGGAAAGCTTGACACTGTGAAGGTATAAAATTTATGAGTACTAACTTATTCTGTCAGTGGAAAGTTTTTTCTGGAAAAATGTTATTGACCTTTAGAGTGTCACTGGACCACTGTTCCAATTTTGCTGTTATCAACTGACATGGCTACCCCTTTAGAATGGTTGTGAGGAGTTGTCTAGGTGACCAACAATGGCACAAGGTGTTCTTGGTCTTCCAGAAATTGCTTTCCTTCCCTGGCTTAGATTTTTTTAAAATCACACACACGGGGGAGGGAGGGTTGGGAGGGTGGATTTATATGCAAACCTCAGTTTCCTCAGGTTTGTAGAAATATCCCCCTTTAGCCTATGTGGAGCCAAGTTGAGAAACAGATATATGAACAGTAGGGAAATCCTAAAGACCCACAGGTGATCATATGGAGCAAATAGCAGTTTCCCAAAGATTCTTTCTTGAGGAAAATGGAATACACAGGGTGAAAGGCTTAAATCCTGCCTTTTCACTGTGGTTTTGATTCAAACAGGACTCCTGCACTCTGTTTGAAAATTGTTGTGAGTTCCAGTCATGTCTGATTTTGAGAAGCAAAGCCTTTTCTGCAACAGTTCTGGAACTCTGAATATACATTTTTTCTCTTCCCTAGAATTATTTTAGAGACAGGTGAAGACACTTATTTTATACTTAGTGTTTGAAAATTATAGCATCCTAAGTGATGTGGAGTTTTCTTGCCTCTGTTGTGATAGACATATGATTAAAAATCCTTTTAGTTGGCTTTGATGATCTTGTTATTTGAGATTATACTTTGTAAAACACCATCTTGAAAACACTTCTTTGAAAGTCAGTTTGTGAATGTTAGGAGGAGGAGGAGATTGGATTTATACTCCAACCTTCACTTGGAGTCTCAGAGTGGCTTACAATCTCCTTTTCTTTCCTCTCCCCACAACAGACACCCTGTGAGATAGGTGGGGCTGAGAGAGCTCTGAGATAACAGCTCTGGAGAAAACAGCTCTGAGAGAACTGTGACTGCCCCAAGGTCACCCAGCTGGCTGCATGTGGAGGAGTGGGGAATCAAATCCGGTTCTCCAGATTACAGTCCACCACTCTTAACCACTAATAAGTGGGAAATCTTGGGTGTTAATACACTGAATTATTTTAAAAGCCATATAAGGTAACTGCCATCACCATATCTAACACAAGTAAATTAAGTCTTGTGTGAACTTTCCATCCTGAACTTACTGGCACTCAGTTTCCCAATCCAACATTAACAGTACAATCCTAAACAAAGTTATATTCTTCCAAGTCCACTGAAATCAGTGGACTCTAACCCTTTTTAGGATTGTACTAGAAGTTATTTCCAGAAGATAATTACTGCATTTACATGCCTATTAATAAAAGTGTGATGGACTGCTGAATACCGTAACACAAAGAAGATTAGCAGCTACGCTGGATTGGTTTATTAAGTGAAAAGGATTAAGGCAAAGGAGTAGGCTGTCAAGTGCTATTAAACTACTTAATATAATATAAATCCATGAAACATCATCAAATTGGACACTGATCCATTTGTTATAATTTGAAACTTGGAACAGATGTGCAACAATCTTGAACCTGGTACATTACCATGATGTAGTGTATAAGCGACAAAGGACATGATCCAGAGAAGTATGCAGGCAACAACAGGCCTTTCTATGCATTGCTGTAAATCTATAGGTGCTTTTTTGACCTAGAGCTGGCTGATTCTGATATTTGAACAGCAGCAATCAGCTGTTTCAGGGAGTGTCCTTCTTCCTTCCTTCACCACCACAGCACTGGTAAGAAGGGAAAGAACCTGGACACAGCTTCCCACCTAAACAACTGGTGCTTTATATGCAGCCCCAAGTTCAGCAGTCCAGCTACCTGCAGTTCTTAAATGTGGACAGCCGGTCAGTGGAAGCACATGTGTAGCATCCTTTAACTTTCAAAGCAAGAGTATTCTCCTTCAAGCTTTATGCATTAAACAGCACTGGATTTATTATTGATATTGGAAGAGTGACAAAAGTCCTGTCACATAACACGTCAAAGGGGAAACAGGAAAATATCGAGATTCAATCAGTCTTCTGCTCATATCAAGTAATCTTTTGCTTTAGAGAGTTTGTGGAGTCTTCTGTGGACTCATTTTCCTTTGACTCATCATCAGGGATATGGATGCTCATACTAGCAGTATTTACTAGCATTTTGCAGCCTTCTGCTTATTTGGCTTCTCCAACAGGAGAGTATGATTTGTGCCACTTCCTATGGCTTCATCTCAGAGGTGGGTGATTTTGCAAACTCTTGCTGAGTTTAAATCATTTGGCACCTTAATATTCTCTTTACACTGTCCTTTTATGATCTATTCATTGCATGCCATCTTGTCAACGATGTAGTATTACTTGGCAATCTAAACACAATGCCCACTTTTAATTTTTTTTATTGGTACATGCATCACTTTATTGTAACATGCAAAATGAATGAAAAAGCAATGATTGTTTTTAGAAGGCCAACAGACTTTCCAAAGAATAATGCAAATTTTGGAGAGTCATTGTTACTAAACTGCCAGGGCATGACCCAATCAGGGGTAACAACTTTTGTGTCCATTGATTTCAGTGGAAGAAGCTGAAACACGCTTAACCTGAGCTGGAATTATGCCCCCAGTTTTCTGCAGCCGACCTTTCATTATTGCAGCAGAGAATGAGAAAATACTTGAATTCCAAATGTCACACATTAAATCGAGAAACCACAGGCTTTCCAGTATAATGGCTAATCCATTCAAAATAATCAGCCACCTTTGTGTAAACACCAGGGTGTCCTTCTTCACCACAGTTTTCACCCCAGCTCACGATACCCCAAACATAAGCTACATTATTAGAGTCAAAACAAACCAAAGGTCCTCCTGAGTCACCTTTACAGGAATCTACAGAACCATCATATGTACCTGAGGGAGGAAAAAAACCCCTCAGTGTTAGATGCATCATTTTGTGGAACTGAAACAGTAGCATTTTTTCATAAGTGCACAGACTGCTGTAAAGCTTGATATTGGGTGCTTGAGTTATGAAACTAAACTGAGATTTGTCCGTGAGAGGCTATAAACAAGGTTAAGAATTCCATCTTATGCAGAGCAATCCTACTTCCATTGGCCAGGATGCCTGAATTTGGATATCATAGCAAACTGGAGTTTGGTTGAGGAAGTTTTGATTTAAGCTTCATGTGCAAAGGAAGAGAGAGGAGAGTGCACAAGCATGTGTTTGTGCCCATCGTGGACAAATTTCAGTGAAATCACAGTTTGACATTTGAATGCAGCAATTGATGACAGACAACACAATCCAGAATATCCAGAAAGGCCCATACAGGTTGTTCATACAGGTTGTTACTTAGTGATAACGGATGTTACTGAAAAGCACTGAGGCCGGAGACGCAGCATAGTGAATCAGCTCTTGTTTATTAGGTTACATCCGGAACGAAAGATAAACTGGCAGGGCAGTGACCGGCTTATATGTGTGCCCCACACCACACCCACACACACCCATCACCCGTGATTGGCCTTATTTACAAGTCAATACTACAATAGGTCTACTTTCAGATCTGGGCGAGCCCACAGGTGCGCCTTTGGATCCGAAGTGTCTATTGTCTTAGGAACAAAGGTCTGAGGTTTGTCGGACTGCATGGTCAGGCCACCTCCATGGTGGCCATCTTGTTACAGCTAATACATAACAGTTACTTCCAACTAATATTTCACACAATGTCTTATAGGAGATTATACAGCTATTGTAAAAGTTTTGTATTTTTTAAAAATCAAGAAAAAATCAAGAGACTGAATTCTTGTTAACTCAGAAAATTGCCTGCGGGAATACCTACTTCCTAAGGCTGTTCATTATTTGCTTTTCTAGCCAATAACTGCCCAGAGCTTTGTGACTACAAAGGAGTTTATGCAGTTCTCAGCAAACGGAGAGGTATTTGAACATTTTGCTAAATCAGTGGCCACTCTAGATTGCATCATCACAGGGGGTGCAATTTGGACTTACTGGGTTGGATCCAGAACAAAATTTCCATTTATGCTGGAGCTCCTGAATAAGCAGAAATGCAAGAAAAAGACCATGGTACATGCTTGTGCTGCCAAATTTCTTGTATCTCCACTAAAACCACAGTAGTTCCACTGTTTGTATTTCTGCTTGTGCAAAGCTGGATGTAAGCTACCAAAACAAATCTGTTGAAACCATCCTGGCTCATGCATATGTGTCATGGTAGGTACCAAAGTTATATGAATCACACTCACCTGCACATTCCATGCCTTTAAAGTAACGTTCCTTGTAGATCTCAGAACAGTTTGACATTAAATTAACATAGCCCCATTTAAGTGTAAATTGCTTTTCATAACCTAAAGGAGAAATGGAACAGCAAAAAAAAATAAAATCAGCAGTTTAGAAATTGTTCACAATTCAGTAAAAACAAGCTGGGGACCCATGAGCATTCACAATTGGGGTGCTAGCCCAGAACAAGAGCAGACTCCCAGATGTAGATGTAGGGAGACACTGCATAAAGTGGCAAGAAAAAATACCAAGTACGGCGAGAGAGAGAGAGAAAATGAGGTATGAAGTACAGTTAATCAATCACAGGAAATACTTTATTTGTTCAAAATACTTATATCTTGCCTCTCAGGTCTTGGCTAGCGACATATAAAATAACTGCAGTCAACTGCTTGGGAGTTACCCTGCAGCTACTCATTATCAGCAAGCAGCTGGAGTCAGGCCAGAAGACATACACGTTGTCTTCTCCCCTGGAGCTCCATTCTAAGTCTTCGTCTCCAGTGCTCAAAGGGTGTGGGTGAAACTGGAGGGCTGGTCATGACCACCTGAGCTGGAAGGTGCTGGTGGCTCTGCATCAGCTGTCAGGTGCAGTTCATCTTCCTGCTTGCTGTCTTCTCCTGCTTCAGACCTAGCTGCACAGGACTCCTCTTCTCCTGAGGAGTCCTCTCCTCCTGACTGACCCACGACAGTACCAGAGCATTGCATGGATGTTGCTGGTGTATAGATGCCACTTCCTGTGCGATGCTGTTGATGAGGCCTGGGCCTTCCTCTTTCTCCTGGTAAGTACCCTGCTGGCCAGGTGATAGGCAACTGGGGGCAGGGCCTAGTGGAGAAGGACCCCCGCCTCCACTGGGGGTCTGGCAACCATACTGCTGGAGGGGATGCAATGGGAAAAATGGAGAAAATGCTTGTGTGGCAGTTCTACTGGTTCTGTGAATGCCTCTGAATGAGAAATCATCCCTTTGTGGGAGCAGCCTCTTTCTGTTGACCAAGCCACAGACATCAATCAGCATGGAGTAGCAGCTGAGATCAGTATGGAATGCAGGGTAAATACAAACCTACTTGACTTTCACAGTCAGTGACAGTTAGAGCAGTTACTCAGTGGAAAAGGCTTCCTGGGGAGTTGGTGGGCTTTCCTTCTTTGGAGGTTTTCAAACAGAGGCCATCAGACAGCAATGGGGATTCTGTGAAGTTAGGCAAATCATGAGAGGAAAGGCAGGAAGAGTTACCTCAGTGCTTAGTTCTTATGACCCTTTCTTACACACCCAGGGGAATGCTGATTGACATGTTGGGGTCAGAAAGCAATTCTTCTCCAGGCCAGTTTAGCCTGGAGGCTTTTTGTCATCTCCTGGGTGTGGAACAGTGGTCACTGAGGGTGTGGAGGGGGAGGTATTTGTGAATTTCCTGCATTGTGTAGGGGGTTGGACTAGATGACCCCAGAGGTCCCTTCCAACTCTATGATTCTATGATTCTAATTTCAACTTGTACTGCATCTTTAAACTGATCGGCTAGCCTTGGCATCAAGTGGGAGGCTACCTCCCTTTTTCCCCCTGAGCAGAGGATTCTACACCTGTGATTGGCCAGTCAAGGTGTTTCAGTCACAAAGCCACTCTTGCTCTCTCCAAACATATGTTAAAGAGTTTAAAAACAGTTGTTAAAAAGGCTTAAAAATTTTAAAGTGTCAAACAATAATTTGATCAGCTAGAGATTCTGGGCATTTCAAGGTCGGGAAAAAGGGATACTCCATATGGAGCATGGGAGGCAGGGAAAAAAGTAAGAGACCATCAGTATTTGATCCACAGCTCTTCATGTGTCTTTATAGGAATAAGAGAACATAAGAACATAAGAGAAGCCAATGTTGAATCAGGCCAATGGGCCATCTAGTCCAACCCTCTGTCACACAGCGGCCAAAAATACCACATGCCATCAGGAGGTCCAGCAGTGGGGCCAGGACACTAGAAGCCCTCCCACTGCTGCCCCTTCCAGCACCAAGAATAGAGTGCATCACCTGCCCCAGACTGAGAATTCCCATCTATACCCTGTGGCTAATAGCCACTGATGGACTTCTGCTCCATATGTTTATCTAATTCCCTCTTGAAACTATCCATGCTCGTATAGCTGCCACCACCTCCTGTGGCAGTGGATTCCATATGTTAATCATTCTTTGGGTGAAGAAGTATTTCCTTTTATCTGTTTTAACCCAACTGCTCAGCAATTTCATGGAGTGCCCACGAGTTCTTGTATTGTGAGAAAGGGAGAAAAGTACTTCTTTCTCAACCTGCTCAATCCCATTCATAATCTTATAAACCTCGATCGTGTCACCCCTCAGCCGTCGTTTTTCCAAGCTAAAGAGCCCCAAGCGTTTTAACCTTTCTTCATAGGGAAGGTGTTCCAACCCTTTTATCATTCTAGTTGCCCTTGAATGAAGTTGGCGGGGAAAGAAGCAATGATGACCTTGCAGCTGAAACCCCTGCACTTATCCCTGTTCACGGCTATGCCTGTCTTCACGCAGCAGTGATTCAGTATGAGTGCAAGTGGGCATGGCCGTGGTAATGAAGGAGGCCTCAACTGCGAGTTGAGAAATTCCTGGAGCTCAGGGGGCAGAGCCTGGAGCGGGCAGAGTTTGGGGAAGGGAAAGAGCACATCCAAGATGTGATGCCATGGAGTCCACCCTCCAGAGCTGCTGTTTTCTCCTGGGGGAACTGATCTCTGCAGCCTGGAGATCAGCTGTATTTCAGGGAGAACCTTGGCCTGTTATAGCTTGGCAAGCTTATGGGCCAGCTGCAATGAAAGAAGTCATAATTCTGTAATTCAGTCACAAAATTCTAATTACCTTCTGCCCGTCCCCAGCCAGACACTTTGCACTGGTGGCCTGCTCTGAACATATAAGGTGACCAAGGGATGCATGCTGCCACCGTGTTGGGTGGGAAACACGTCTGCCCTGGACTCCTGCTGTTCATTTCCAGCAAAGCGATATCATTTTCATATGTTTTGGAATTATAGTCCTCATGGATTATCACTCTTTTCAAAGTAAAGGTTTCTATCCTGGAATCCCAAAGTATTGTATTTAACATTCCAGTCCATATCAAATAGGTATGAACATAGCTTTGTCTGAAAAAGAAAACAAGCAAACAAATACAAATGTAAACCTTGGCTTGAAGTAGATTTCCAATTAATGAATTAGTCAAAGGGATTATACAAATAATTATTCACTTTTCAAAGTACTGCCCTTTGCGGTTTTCTGAAATGACTGGAAGACCTTATTTCAAAATGCGGTTGAGACACAATGAGGATATTTGAAGCCAGACTAGCTTTGATCAGAAGGAAGCTAACAAAGGATCATGCACGTCCAACTGATGTCTTAATTCAGTGTACACAAAGTGACAGATTTTAAAGTGGGGATGCTTTCACACCAGGGCTGGCATCAGTTTATGTCAAAATGAGGCACCTGCCAAGGCCCAGACTTTCCAGCAGGGCCCACTACCACTACCTCCCTTGCCTACACGGCTAACCTGCCACCTGGCTGCACCTGCCATCCAGCACTAATGGGGAAAGAGCATGCAGGTGATGCATGTGGCCGGACGCACAGGTGGCAGGAGTGCTCACAGGGAAGGATACATAGCTGGACAGTGGTAGCCACACAGGTGGGTCAGCAGGTGTATAGGAAGGGGTGCAATCGGGGGGGTGGCCTTAGGGAGGGGACCTATTTCTGTTGTTGCCATGAAGCCATAATTCCCCAAGCTTAATAATTAAATAAGGCAATTTGGCTAACACTGCCCAGGGCACCCCAAAACCTGGAACCAGCCATGTTTCAAGCAAATGATTCCTCACATGCATACCAGAGTTTTTTATTTTTTTGACAAAACAAACATAGATTGAGGCACTTTCATATGGTATAGCACAGCCACATTATACGTACATCATAGTCGCTGACAGTGTTACGGTAATTCCCTCTTGCCAGGGAGCCTTGGAAATTGTAGTTCTGCATTGGTGAAGCATTTCTGAATCTCAGTTAGCTCACCATGCTACAGCTCCAAGCATTCTTTTGCTACAAGGCAAATCTGTCCTGTAATCTAGCTAGAATGAATTTGATACCCCAAAACCCCCAAAGTCAAAGTCACTTACCTAACACAGTGTGCGGCAGTGAGAATCCAACAGCCTCCAATATAAATCCCACCACAGTTCACTTGAGAGGTAGTACTTCTAATTGCCACCTGCCAAGGAAATTCACCCTGCACAAAAGAGGGTCAGGTCAAGTTGTATCTCTTGTTATGTACAGATTATACTTTTTTTAGCACTTCCCTGCAGTTTTGCTGTGGCTCAGTGGTAGAGCATCTGCTTGACATGGAGAAGGTCCTAGGTTCAATCCCCAACATCTCCAGTTAAAAGAATTTGGCAGGAGATGATATGAAAGACCCCCCTACCTGAGACCTCGGGGAACCACATCCAATCTAAGTAGATAATAGTGATTTCAAGCAATTCAGTGTAAGGCAGTTTCATGTGTCTGTGTATAACTAGAACCCTTCAGGTATTGCCCAGAATTCAGCACTGTTAAATTTTTCCTTCATTTTAGGTGCAAAGTTCTGCACTCTGAGGGTGTTTGCACACACAACATATAAAACTGCCCTTTACTCTTACAGTGTCTGATCACTGTTAACACAGAACAGAAAGCAGAAGGAAGAAATTTGTAATAGGAATAGCATGCTAGCCAATAGCTTTTTCACATTCTTATTGCAAACTCTTTGGAGCCATTTGAAGACTGTTGTGTATCACCGTGGTAAACGTAGATTACCAAACCCAAGTCTGCCAAGGTAGCTTGAATACGGGCCAAGGTACAAGATCATTGGGTGAGAGCTTTTGGAGAAAGCAATGTCTGGTGTACAAAAGAAAAGAAGAACCCTGCAGGGGGCAGTAGAGAAAAGACTAATCAGACAGGATCGTGGATCATCACTTCCTTTCCTGATAAGTGTCATTCCTTCTCTGTCTCCAAATTGCTCCTCTTAGGGTGATATCCTTTTTCTCCTCAGACGTTCTACAGAACAGAACTCTCAGCCAGCAATGTAGCTAGGAACCTATCTCTACTCTTTTAGTATCAAGTACATTAGTTCCTGAATAAAGCTTTCTCTAAGTTATCTCCAGACACCCGTGTTATTTGCAATGGAAGCTAAGGTTATACAGTGGTTAAAATACTGGACTAGGCTCTGGGAGACTCAGGTTCAAATCTTCACTCTGTCATGGAAGCTTTCTGGGTGACCTTCGGCCTGTCACACCCTCTCAGCCTAACCTACTTCACAGGGTTGTTTTGAGGATAAAATGAAGGAGAGGAGAATGATGTAAGCTGCTTTGGTTCCCCCTTGGGGATAAAGGTGGGGAGTAAAGTAAATAAATAAATACATTTTAACTTCTGTTCCTCATTTGTTACCACTGAGGCAGATTAACATTTATTATCACGCAAGTTAAGGGTGGGGGGGGAGCCTCATTTTACTACTTTAATAGACTATGGGGAAATATTAACTCCCCCCTTCTGTCCATAACATTAACAGAGGTTTGCTCGTATACTACTATTAAATGCATTCTAGGTTTCCAACCAGGATGGGTGAGGAGGCATTGAGACTGAAAAGTAAGGGGTGGGGAAAGAAAAATTAGAAGTGGGGGTAGATGAATGGCAGATGATTAAAGGAAGAGAGCAAAATGAAGGAGATGTGGGAAAATGTTAGGGAAATGTAGGAAAAGACAACAAAAGCTTTTTTTAAAAAAAATGCTACCACACACTAACAAGGCTGCCCCTTGACAAGATCTGGCTGTGCAGAAGCTGGGTGAAACTGAAGGAAAAAGGAAACCATAGACCTTTTTAGGAGGTTACCTCTTGTCCTAACTGGGCTTCCCTTGCTTCAGTACAGGCTTGGCTGATGGGTTTAGCAAAATTTGATGAGCAGATTCCCTTAGCCTCAGGGTAAACTTTGCAGAAAGGCTGATCTCTTTGCTGTGCTCTGCCTTCCTTGCGCCCCTAGTGGCTATAGTCAGAACTGCATCAGAATGTTTGTTAAATGCATTCGTGAATACTGCTTGAGGCCGGCTTCAGGGGCCCTCCAGCTGACTTGGGCCCCTCGAATTCTGTCCCTTCAGTCCCCCCCGGTTGGCAGCCCTGCTTATGACGATCCCAGCAAGAGGCTTTCATGGGAAGTGAGAAGCCATTACCTTCCTCTGAAGAGTCTTCCTTGGTGGCCTCCCTTCCTAGTACTGACTCTGCTTCGCTTCTGAGATCTGACAAGATTGGGCTATACCATGCTGCCTTCCTCCCCTATAGCTGCTTTTTGTAGAAAATTTTAAAAGATGAGAAAACTGATCATAGTAGGGATGCCAGGTCCAGGTTGGGAAACTACTGGATATTTGAGGTTGGAACCTAGGGAGAACAGGGACCTCAGTAGGGTACAATGCATGTCTACCCTTCAAAGCATCCATTTTCTCCAGAGGAGCTGATCTTTGTAGTCTGGAGATGAGCTGAGGTCCCACCCAGAAGCTGACACCCCTAGAGCACAGATGTCCAACATCTTGCCTAATTGTAGAATTTACAGCCAACAGATTGTGGAGTGGGCAAAAGAAACTGCATTCCTTTCACTCCCCCCCTTTCCAAGAATAGAAAAATAAAGATTTCACTCAATCACCTGCTCCCTGAATAACAAAGGCCTTTTAAAACCAAGTTTCATTCTGTGCAATAACTCTGGTCTCTGTCTGCACTGGCTTCTTCCCTTTGGGGGGAGGAGGGAAGGAAGAGCAATACAGGAACATTGAAAGCTGTGGGTTAATAATTAACTCCTACTTTCCTAATGTTTGTTGTATTCAAAGTTTTGTCCTGGATCATTATCACCACAGAGGCAGCTCCTAACATTACTACAGAATTTATTTAAAGGCATTATTGAAATGAATCTTGCATCATTATATAAGTTAGTTACTGGTAACTTTACCTCTCCCGCAGTATGCCCACCAATGATTCGCTTCCGACGAGTAATGGTGCGATTTTGAATACCACAATGTATTTGGGGTAAAAATGTTTTGATCTTTCTTCTTTCTTTAATAAAAACAGATAAGTAGTATAAATTGTATTTATAAAAGTCATAGCATTGTGATTTGATTTCTGTTACTTCCTAATCTCAATTGATATCAGCTAGAAGCATTACTAAGTTTAGTTTTTTGTGAATGAGAAACACCACTGAAGAAATATTGTATCTTTGTCATCAGAGCCATCAAGAACATTCAGAACTTTCTTTTTTGGGGGGTGAGTATTTGTTTGTGTGTATATTCCTGGAAATCATAGCTGACTTTTGACAACCCCTAGTGGGGCCTGAATGTTTCAGAGAAGCGGCTAACTATTGCCTGCCTCTTTGTCCCAGTCTGGTATTCCTTGGAGGTCTCCCTTCCGAGTACTTGCCAGGGTCGGCCCTGCTTAGCTTCCGAGATCTGATGAGATTGGGCTTGCCTGGGCTATCCAGGTCAGGGCAAGAACATTCA
Source organism: Gekko gecko (assembly GCA_029375565.1). Taxonomy (NCBI): domain Eukaryota; kingdom Metazoa; phylum Chordata; class Lepidosauria; order Squamata; family Gekkonidae; genus Gekko; species Gekko gecko. Next base: position 92,387,888 of record JAPDNY010000010.1, on the reverse strand, counting down.
GAACTTTCATCGTCCTCAATCATATCACATGTTTGACAGTCAAAACCACTGCAACAGACTATTCATTCAGTGTCATCCTAAACACAGTTACACCCTTCTAAGCTCATTAGATCACTGGATGTAGAAAGCTTTAGCTCTGCTCAGGGTGGCAGTATAAAAGAGTCAAGCTTATCATAACACCATGAAAGGGGTTCTTGAGGTGGGTTAGGAGGGATTTTAGAGATTTTATGGTGTGCCACATTTAGACCACATTGCACCATACACAAGATTATATTTCAAGTATCAAACTCTATGATTCCATTTAGCACATGCACATAACTTTCTTTGGCCAGCAAACAGGTTGTCACAGCATCATCATATTTTTGTGTATCTCCTGGGTATTTTCTGTCTTTCCAGCAATCTTTCCCAAACATGCTTTGCTGCAATTTGTGAAAAATCACAGCAAAGCTGGAATGGCTGCTGGAGGGGAGTCCAAATTTGCCCATTGCTGCCTACATCGATGTCATTTTTCCTACCCCAGTCCCCACAGTGGCCATTCCCCCTCCTATGGCACTGGGGGGGACATGAGGGTTTTTTGAATTTTTAAAAAACCAATAATCAATATAAGGTATGTTGTCGAAGGCTTTCACAGCCAGAATTCATTAGCTGCTGTAGATTTTCCGGGTTGTATGGCCGTGGCCTTGGCACTGTAGGACCTGACGTTTTGCCAGTAGCTGTGATTGGCATCCTCAGAGAGTACTCCATCTTTCTGTGTTATACCTCTGAGGATGCCAGCCACAGCTACTAGCGAAACATCAGGTCCTACAATGCCAAGACCACGGCCATGCAACCCAAAAAATCTGCAGCAGCTAATATAAGGTATGTCAATATGTCAATTATCAATTAAAATACCCTTTGGAAACAGCTACATGGTGACTAAATGAGGAGGAAATGACAGGGGTCATCACTGCAGAAACTGCGGCAGGAAGAATGTGGAGAAACCTGCCGTGTAGAAGCCACATTGCCACTGCACTGCGTTGGCAGCTGCAACAACAACAGGGAAACCACAGGAATGTGTTGCTGTATGAAACAGACCACTGTAGCGCTTTGTTGCTTTTAGCATTTTTCTTCCAGGGCCTTTGCCCATGTGTTACCTTTTTTAAAAAGCAGACTCCCCCCACATTTTAGATGCAAACAAGTGGACAAATGGATAAATATTTGGGTATCTCCCAATTTGGCCCATAGAAATTAGTCCCATTGAGCAAAGCAGGATTTACTTTTGACTCAAAATGCACAGAACTAGTCTTTCTGAAAGCTGCTGGGACAAATTGTAGGACCCTGTAACATGACTCTTATGATAAAGCACTTTCTGGTTACCTGCATCCATGGATTTCTCCTCAGTTTCTTTTGCTCTTCCTGTAGTTAAAGATAAATTAGTGTATACAGCTAATTTAAATTCTTATCAGGAGAAGAAGAAGAAGAAGAAGAGAAGAGATTGGATTTATACCCCCGCCCTTCACTACCCAAAGGAGTCTCAGAGCAGCTTACAAACTCCTTTCCTTTCCCCTCCCCACAACAGACATGGAGGGGCTGAGGGAGCTCTGACAGAAACTGCTCTTTTTCAAGAACAGCTCTGCCAGAACTATGGCTTGCCCAAGGTCACCCTGCAGGTATAAGCGGAGGAGTGGGGAATCAAGCCCAGTTCTCTCAGATTAGAGTCCACACACTTAACTACTACACCAAACTGGCTCTCCTACACCAAATTGGCTCTTTTATAAAGGGATCCATTTTGTAGCCTATTCTGTTTATTGTATATATTATCTCACAGCATTGTTTTCTACTTTTGTAATTCCATTTTGTTTTGCACTGTTATGATGCATCATATCTGATAACTTGAGAGGGGCATTGTTTCTAATTTTTGTGATCCTAGTTTGTTAGATGCCATCATGCTATTTGATTGCCTTGTTTAATATTGTGCAATCTGCCTGAGTCTCATGAGAAAGGTGGGCTATAAAGTAAATTAAAAAAAAAAGATTGATACTCACACACATTCCTACCAGGACAGCCAGGCAAACAGATAAGAGAAGTTGCCTAGGACCTGGGAGACCCAGAGTTCAAATTCCCATTCAAACATAAAGCTCAGAGTGACACTGGGTGACTAACCTATATGAGGATGAAGTGGTAGGGAATTTGTAAGCCACCTTCTTGGTGGAAAAATGGGATGAAAGTGTGATGGCAAGAGAAGATAAGAGTGGGATATGTATAACACCTAGTGCCTTGGACCAAGTCTAGTCTTGTATACTGATATCCTTGGAAGAAGATATCACTTTTGAAAAGACAGTAAACAGTGTGATATAATATCAAAATGAAAAATTACCTCTTTCATTTTCATCAGCTGTTTCATCATCCATTTTAAAAAACGTACATACAAATTTATATAAAAATACATAAAATAGCTATAGTTTACACTCTATGTTATGAACTAGTCTACATCCTATTTATGTTATTTCTCTTTATGCAGTTTCTCTTTAGCTGCAATAGGGATCACTTCCATAACAAAATTCAAAAACACTTCTATAGTAGTTTTAACCTTTTTCAACTGCTTGGAGGACTACCAGTTACTTAATCTTCTGTCCGGAAATGAAAATCACATCTCTCTGGCATTTGCCAAATGGATCTTGGCTGCACTAAAAATTTGAGCTACCGCTATTAATTCACCACTTAGTTAAATACACAACAACTCTGTTACTATTTTAATTTTAACCCAATATTTTAAATTATGTATTTAATAATGACCTCTTCCTGAAGTGTTGAATGTTTTTCTTTCTCATGTATTTCAATCATGGTTATATTGTGTAAAAGTTTATGTGCTATATAAGAAGAATTCAAAAACATAAGTTATATAATACCTTTTATTAGATCAGTCCAAACAATGCAGCTTTCAAAGTCTCCAGAACTGTTTATCAGGCTTGATTTTACTATGGACTAATGCAACTATCTACAACTACATTGTCTACATGGGGAGAACTGGCATTTACCCAACAAAGAAAGAAATATTTCAGTGGGAGCAAAAAGACACTAATGAAGTTTTACTAGGTAATACCACTACCGTTTTAGCTTACATTGATTTTTTGCTTAGTGCATCAATTTAATTTCTTTTATTTAGAAAAATTTCCATGCCACCTGTTTGGAGAACTGCCCAAGGCGGCTTACAGAATAAGATATCATAAAAATATAGAAAATCATAAAAGGTATTATTTTTTTAAAAAGCATGAATAACATAGCCAGAGCATAGGTAAAGGTAAAGGTTCCCTTGCTTGAAAGCCAGTCGAATCCGACTCTAGGGTTGCGGTGCTCATCTCCGTTTCAAAGCCGAAGAGCCAGCACTGTCCGAAGACGTTTCCGTGGTCATGTGGCTGGCATGACTAAACACCAAGGTGCACAGAACACTGTACCTTCCCACCAAAGTGGTACCTATTTATCTACTTGCAATTTCTTGCTTTTGAACTGCTAGGTTGGCAGGAGCTGGAACTAGAGACAGGAGCTCACCCCGTCATGCGGCACTCTCGGGTCTTGAACTGCTGAACTACTGACTTTCCATAGCCTGCAGTTCAGTGTCTTAACCACTTGAGCCACCTCAGCCAGAGCATACAACTACATAAAACATGGAACCACTTAAAGAGAAGTTTTAAAATTAAATTAATCTTCAGGCTTGTTAATATAAGGACAACTGCATTTCGCCTTTGCCTCTTCTCCTTTTAAAGGATCTATGTGTTCCATTTTGTGTTAGAGAGACATTTGACCCATATTACTTGTAATGCTTTCAGTTGGATAGCTTCCATTTTTTGCTACTTGCTTGTAGGATGCTGCTGCAACCTGATAACAGGTAGGTCCATGTACACCCCTTTTTAAAATATCCATCATGGTAAAGAGTTCTGGGGAACTTAAAAGCTTGCACATGTGTTATTTTAGTTGGTCTTAATATAATATTTACATGGCTGTTGTTTTTGAATTATGTGATGAAATCACTTGTCATTACATTTAGGTATCTGAAGAAGTGTGCATGCATACAAGACCTTATACCCAGAATAAAACTTTTTTGGTCTTAACAGTGCCACTGGACTCAAACTTTGTTCTGTTCCTTCAGACCAACATGGCTACCCATCTATTGTCATTATAACGTTAGCTTAGGCAGCATCCTGAATATGTTGAGTAAAGGGTGGAGGGGATGAAGAAATAACCGTGTCAATCAACCTATAGATAACAAAGAAGCCTACCTCTACACAACTGGTGAGTTTCGTCTTCTCCTGTTAAGCAGTCCATTTCTTTGTTACAGCGATACTCCTCTGGAATACACACGTCTGAGTTACAGTGGAAGCTTCCACCTTTGCATGCTGTTGGAAATAGACTATTCAGCATACAAGGGATGTGATTCAAGGGATCATCATCAACACAGTTATAGAAGGCTACGGGTACATCATATAGTCAGATTTAAGTATACCGACTATGCAATGGAACCAGCAGTTTTGAACATTTACACATTATCAAAGGAATGGCAACTCTTCTACTTGTGTGTATGTGCACAATTAATTTTGTGGAACGATGGAAGCAACTTCCTCTTGTGACTCTGGTGTTAACCATAGTTCAGGATTGGTTGCTTGATATAATGAAAGAGCCTCAGGTAGAAAGTTTTGTTCACTCAACATTTTTAATTGCAAGAGAATGATGAAATTGACAAGAAAAGGTTGAAGTTTTGGTCTGGTCAATTTTACTCTGAGAGAGGTGAGCCTTAACCTTCTCACAACTCATGGTGAGATTCTTATGCATGAGTAAATACCATATGGCTACAGACTGTGTCCAAAATCATGTTGGGTGGGGACAGAACGAAGAGCCTGTGAGGAGAAGGATATGAGAAACTCTTAACTCAGGGTAAGCCCACAGCTTGCCTCTTCTTCTCACACTCCTTTAACTCAACAAGTCAATTAATATGGCTTCCGGTCGGAGTAAAATGGCGAATTGACACACTTTGCGAGTTGTGCAGAGTGTACTGCGGCATCTGATGACAGTCTGGGCTTTATCTGGCCCAGCGCAGCACTCTCCAGGCGGGGGAGTGGCAAGCAAGCAGCGAAGCCTGAGGGGGAGTTGAGATCGGTGTGGATAAGCTTCGGAGGAAGCTTGTTTACACTTTGATCTCCTTCCGTGAAGAGGGCAGTTGCAAATCAACTCTACAGATGCCAGCCGGGCTGAGAATTCAGCATAAATTCGCCATCTACCGATCTCTTTATCATCAAGATTAACATCGTTTACAGAAGAAGCACCGCGAAACCCCGAGATTACAAGCAAGGTAACAAATGAATAAGAGCTTACCGGTTTAAAGAAGATTGTGAAATTGAAACGTATGGATAAGCGTTGAAACCTTTAAGGAACTATTCCGCTTGAATTAAAAGTAAAACGAAAGCTTTCCTTTAGAGAAAAAGGCTGAAAAGTGACTTTGTTTTGCATTCCTGTGGTCAGTCAAGTCTAAACTTTACGTAGCAGAAACGAAACTAACTGTGACTCTATGATACAGGAAGTGGGCTAGAGTGGAGGTTTTAGAGGCTGTTGTGCTCGAAACGGATGGACATTTTATTGTGTGACACCACCCTTACCGGAAGTTGGATTACAGAGACGGACAGATCAACAGGAAGTTTGGAAGGAGCCTACTCTAGCCAGAAAATCATAGAGAAATTGCGCCCGACATTTTGGGGAGGACTAAATTTTAAAAAGTTATTTTCAAGCCGAAAAAGCATTTAAACAAGTTTTAAAGGTGGCGATTTGGCTTGAAGACTGCTAATACAAAGACTGACTAGCATTGAAGTTGTCTCCAAGACGGATTTGAGGTCAAGACCCAGAGCTGCTTCATCACCTAGCCCAAGAATGACTGCAAAGGAAAAAAAGAGTGGCAAGCAGCTATGGAAGCGATGGAAAAACGGATGACCGAAGTGGTGCAGAATCTTGGAAAACAAATAGAATCACAGCTGCAACAGCAACTACAACAACAGCTGCAAATTCAATTGGAGCAAATAGAACAAGTGCAAGTCCAAGTACAGAAAAAAATATGGAAGAACTGAAAGAACTGGTACTTACAGAAGTGTCAGGGATAAAAAAAGATACAGAAGAACTCAAAAAGGAAGTCAAAAGTCTGGTGACAAAATCTGAAGATATGGAACAAAAGGTTAAAAAACCCTGTTAGAAAATACAAGACTGGAGACCATGATGGAATATAGGGCTACTCAGAATCATTTGAGATTGAGAGGGATAGAAGAGGAGGAAGATCAGGATCTACGGGCTCTAGTAATTAAGACATTGACAACTTATGTAGGGGAAGATGAGGAGATTTGGATGCAGACTTTGACTTGATTTATAGAGTAAATTCAGCTTATGCCAAAAGAAAGCAATTACCAAGAGATGTGATTGTTCAATTTGTGACAACAAAGATGAAGGAAGACGTTTTCAAGAAACAATTTACACAACCGTTGGAAATTAATGGAAAGAAAATAATAATTTTGAGAGAAATTCCGAGACCGATTCTACAAGATAGAAAGAAATTCAAGAAATTGACAGACAGACTAAAAGAAATGAACATTAGGTTCAGATGGGAGATTCCATATGGACTTACATTTATGTACAACTCGGTGAGATCTACTCTTAAATCTGAAGGAGATTTATACAGATTTAAAGAGAGTAATCTGGATGATTTTAAAGATATTTAACTCAACACCACTATGGATTACAAATTTTTATCTTGGAACGTAAATGGACTAAATTCACCAAGCAAAAGAAGATTAGTGAATCATTGGCTGGAGAAACAAAAATGTAATATAATTTGCTTACAAGAAACACATATTAGAAAACAAGACAACAAATATTTGACTAATAAAAAATTGGGAGAAGAATTTCATTCCTCAGCAACTAATAAGAAAAAAGGAACAGTGATTTATATCTCAAAAGAATTGGATCCTAAACAAATTTTCTCGGATAAAGAAGGAAGGTATGTTGGCGTGGAAATACTGATGAACAGAAAAAAGACATTGCTTATAAATATATATGCACCCAATGGTGCAAAAGAGACTTTCTTTAATGACTTGACTAAAGAGTTGGATTGTTTAAATTATGACCAAATTGTTCTTGCTGGAGACTTTAATGGTACAGTGAATAACACATTGGATAGAAAGTCCAAAGCAAGTGGAGAGACAGTTGGAAAGTTACCAAAAAATTTCTTTCAATTGATGAAGCAAGAGAAATTGGAAGATGTTTGGAGGAAGTGGAACCCTAAGACTAAGGACTATACGTTTTATTCGAATAGACATAATTCCTTTTCTCGAATTGACATGATTTGGATGTCAGAGGAGATGGCGCAAAAAACCTATAAAATACAAATTTTACCGAAAACTAACTCTGATCATAATCCCCTACTTTGGATATCTAAAGCAAAACCTAAACAGTTATATTGGAGAATTAATGAAGATTTATTGGATCAAAAACAAATTAATGAGATCTTAAAAAAGGAAACGAAAAGTTTTTTTGAACTGAATTTGAATAAAGGTACGGATATACAAGTTGTATGGGATGCTTACAAAGCAGTAATGAGAGGTATGCTTATCTCTCTGAACTCCAAGGACAAAAAGCAAAAGATCCAACAACAGAAAGACCTTCATGAAAAAATTCGACAAAAAGAAAAGGAATTAAAGAAAAGACCAGGGAAGAAGAAGATTATTAAAGAGATCCACTTTCTGCAAGATCAGCTGAACGTTCTACTAAACAGAGAATTATATTGGAATTTGAAGAAATTACAGCAAAAAGCATTTGAGGGTGCAAACAAACCAGGAAAGTTTTTAGCATGGCAATTGAAAAATAGAAAAGAAAGGAATTTTATATTTAAGATTACTGAAGATGGAAAGGATGTTATGAGCTTGAATGGTATAAAAAGGGCTTTTTTTAAATATTACGCCAAATTATTCAAAAAGAAAGGAATTGACCAACAGAGAATCAAGAAATATTTGGAGACGATTGAAGTTCCAGAGCTGGGAAAACAAATTAAGGAATTATTAAATGGTTTAGTAACGAAAGAAGAAGTGACAATGGCGATAGAAGATGCAAAGTTGGGCAAAGCTCCAGGACCAGATGGCTTTACAGCAAAGTTTTATAAGAAATTTAAAGAGGAGCTAACCCCTATTTTAGTACTTCTGTCGAATGAGATACGAAAGACCAAACGGATCCCAGATTCATGGAAAGAAGCAAACATTTCATTGATACCTAAAGAAGGTTTGGATTTGACTCAAGTAAAGAATTATAGGCCAATATCGCTATTAAATAATGATTACAAATTATTTGCAAAAATAATTTCAGAGAGACTGAAAAAATATCTGAAAGATACAATAGCGGAAGAACAAGCTGGATTTTTACCAAACAGACAAATCAGAGACAATTTAAGAGTGGTGATAGATGCAATTGAATATTATGACAAGCATCCTGAAAAAGAAGTTGGATTCCTCTTCCTAGATGCGGAAAAAGCTTTTGACAATTTAAATTGGGAGTTCATGCTGCAAGTTATTGAAAAAATGGACATTGGACAGTCTTTTTTAAACATGATTGTGGCAATATATTCAGAACAAAAAGCGGCTTTGAATATAAATAAAGAAAAGACGGACTTCTTCCAAGTCCAAAAGGGAACACGTCAAGGCTGCCCGTTATCCCCGCTGTTGTTTATTTGGATATTGGAAATATTATTGACAGCGATAAGGAAAGATAACAGTATTGAAGGACTTACAGTGAAAGGTTTTGTCTATAAATACAGGGCATTTGCAGATGATGTAATGTTTATGATCCAAGACCCAATTGAGAAAATACCACAATTGATGGAAAAAATTGAAGAATTTGGTTCAGTTGCGGGATTTTATGTTAATAAAAGTAAAACCAAAGTGATGTGCAAAAATATGACGAAACAAAGACAAACAGAACTTCAAGAGAAAATTCAATGTGAAGTAGTTACAAAGACTAAATATCTTGGAATTGAATTAACTATGAAAAATATTGATTTGTTTAAAAACAATTATGAAAAGGTGTGGCACAAGATTCAGCAAGATATGAAGAAATGGGACACTTTGAATTTATCATTGATGGGAAGAATCGCGACTGTAAAAATGAATATCTTGCCGCGTTTGATGTTTCTATTTCAGACTATTCCAATACTAAAACAAAGGAAAGTACTGGATTCGTGGCAGAAAGAATTATCCAAATTCGTATGGGCAGGAAGAAAGCCAAGGATTAAAATGAAAATTTTATGTGACGCAAGAGAGAGAGGAGGCCTACAACTACCAAATCTAAGACTGTACTACGATGCCGTCTGTTTAACATGGTTGGAACAGTGGATTAATCTGGAGAATAAGAAGTTATTGGCCCTGGAAGGGCATGATAACAAATTTGGATGGCATGCATATTTATGGTATGGAAAAGTAAAAATGGATAAATTTTTTAAACACCACTTTGTAAGACAATCACTGTTCGAGACATGGATGAGATATAGAAAATTCTTCTCAGAAGAAAGACCACTTTGGATTGTACCAGCTGAAGTGATTAATCCATATTCAAGAAATCAAGGGCTAGATTGGCTATCTTATAAAAATCTTTTAAAATCTGAAGGGAAAAATTTTGTGTTAAAAGACAGATTTGATGTTGAATTTGAATATGATTGGTTGAAGTATAGACAGATTTATGATTTATTTAAGACCGATAAAAAAGAACATGGTTTTAGAGAAAAGAATATTGAAATTGAAACTGTATGGCTTGAGAAAGGAAAAAAAATGATTTCTAAACTGTACAAGGTTTTATTGAAATGGTATACTGAGGACGAAACTGTAAAAGAGCAAATGATAAAATGGGCTGTAAATGTTAATAATGAGATATTAATGACATCTTGGGAATACTTGTGGAAAAAGTCAATGAAAATTTCAACTTGTGTAAATGTTAAAGAGAATTGTTATAAAATGATGTACAGATGGTATATGACGCCTAAAAAAATTGCTATTATAAATGAAAGTATGTCTAATAAATGTTGGAAATGTAAGAAACATGAAGGGTCTTTTTACCATATGTGGTGGACATGTGATAAAGCAGTAAAGTATTGGACAGAGATCCACAATGAGATACAAAAAATTTTGAATTATACTTTTAAGAAAGACCCACAGATGTTATTGTTAGGTCTTAAAATGGAAGAAATAAATGTAGCCAAGAGAACACTACTATGGTACTTGACTACAGCAGCAAGACTGACTTTTGCTCAATGTTGGAAACAAGATAGAGTACCTGAAACATGGGAATGGATTAAAAAGACGTTGTTTTTGGCAGAAATGGACAAATTAACAAGAAAGTTAAACAACGAAGAAGATGAAACTTTCTTTGAAGACTGGAAAGACTTTCAAAAATACTTGTTGAAAAATTGGGACATTAAACGTGGTTTGATCTGCTTTGATAGTTATTAAGAGGAAAATGAAATAGAATTAGACTTTTGAATTGTTACCGTTTGTAAGAGAAAATAAGTTTAGAAGTAATTGTACTAGAACAAGAGAGATATTAATGGGGTTGGAGCAGTGCGGGAAGCCTTGTTTGGGGGGGAGAAGGGAAATTAGAAAAATGGATATGTAGGTTGGTTGAAAATGTATGAACATGTGATATATCCAATAATAAACTGTATTTACCAAAAACAAGTCAATTAATATCTGGCTTGTCTGAATGCACCATCCAAGAGAAATTCCTAAGATATATTTAAATTGGCTATGCTTGACATTTGTTTGCCAACCATACAGGATGTTTCATGGACATGTGCTTCTATATACCAATAAAATGTGAAAAAGGTGGTCCATCAGCAGGCACATACCTCTGCAACACAATTCATCACTTAGGTCTCCACAGTCATTTATTCCATCACATGTTTTATCTAAAGAAATGCATTTTCTGTTGACACAGCGAAATTCGCTGGAGGAACATTCTGTCAAATGAGAAGAGGAACAATTATTTTTGAAGAAAAATTGCTGAAGAAGGGGAAACTTCTTAAGAGGACTAGTTTTTAGAATGAATGGACAGTAGCAACAATCGAAGAAGAAGAAGAAGAGGAGGAGGAGGAGCAGGAGGAGGAGGAGCAGGAGATTGGATTTATACCCCACGCTTCACTCGGAGTCTCAGAGCGGCTTAAAAACCCCTTTCCCTTCCCCTCCCCACAATGGACACCCTGTGACATAGGTAGGGCTGAGAGAGCTCTTACGAGAACTGCCCTTTCAAGGACAGCTCTTGTCAGAACTGTGGCTTGCCCAAGGATATCCAGCAGCTGCAAGTGGAGGAATGGGGAATCAAACCTGGTTTTCACAGATTAGAGTCCGCACACTTAACCACATCACTTCATTTTGTCAACCTGATATATATGGCTGGTGTTGTTACCAGGGTGGCTGGAGGATTGTTAATGTCCTATGCTTGGTGTTTTCTTGTCTGTCTAGTTGGTTGTTTCTTTGGGGGGGGGGTCTAGTCTCCCTTCTGTTTTACAGCTGCTTAGGCCATTGCTGGCCAAAAGGCGTGCTTAGCCTTTTTGGCCAACAGCCTTCACAATGGGATCAGAACCCATGCCTTTGATGAACACAGGAGTGCCTTTCCACAGTCAACTATTGGGGAGTTGACAGTAATGCCTTGTGAATGTGGGGATGAGAAATGTGTGTTCCTTTTTGTTCCCACAGTGTCTAGATTCCCCTGGCCTGGTATTCCTGACTAGGGATGGGCATGAACCAGGAAAATGGAGGGTCGTGAAGCTTTGTAGTTCATGGGGTCACACAAACCATGAACCTTTCTGTCTAATGAACCAGTTCACGGTTTATGAGGTTTGTGGTGTGGTAGAATGACCCCCCGTGGGCTGGAGATACCAAACTTACAGAGAGTCTCCAGCTGACTGTCCTCTACCTACCCTCCAAGTTTGGTGAGGGTTGAATTTAGGGGGGCCAAGTCACAGCCCCCCAAAGCAGGTGCTCCAAGAGAGTGCTCTCTGGGGAAATCACAGCCATAGGTTCAGGAGCGTGTTGAATGGCTCGCCTGCAAACCAGAGGCATAAGACTCACAATGGACCTCCCTGGGATGCCCCTCTACCTGCCCTCCAAGTTGTGTGCAGATTGGCTTTGGAGGGGGATATCCTGGGATCCAATGTGCAAAAGGGGGGAGTGTGTTGAATGACCTCCCTGTAAGCTAGAGGCATCAAACTCACAGTGGACCTCTCTGGGATGCCCCTCTACCTGCCCTCCAAGTTGTGCTCAGATTGTTGTTTTTTTTTCGGGGGGGGGGAGATCCTATGGTCCAATGTGCATAAGTGGGCAGTGTGCTAAACGGCCCCCCTGAAAGCTAGAGGCATCAGACTTGCAGTAGACCTCCTCAGGATGCCCCTCTGCCTGCTCTCTAAGTTGTGTGCAGACTGGCTCTGGATTACAACTCATCTCCATACTGCTGCCAAGTAAACACAGCTGTGCGCGAGCTGGGGGTATCTATCCTGCTCCCATAGAGCAGAATGGGAGCTTTTTGGTTGCCAGCCAGAGCTGCCTGTTAAGCTTTGGAAAACCACTATTAGCATTGCCAGGGCTTCAGAAGTCCATTCCCCCCATTGATCAGTGTCAGCACGTCTGGCCCATGAACCACTTTCATGAACCTCATGAACCTCCGCAAAAACATGGAGGTTTGTCAGAGATTCGTTGCAGACACAATCCCACAAACCTTGGTTTATGAACCACGAGCCTAGCATGTTTTGCTCAATCTTAGGTTCGTGATGAGGTTTGTGCCCATACATATCTCTGATCCTGCTCAGCCCCAAACCAAAACCCTCTGCTGAATGAATCATAGAAGCATGTGAGTGCTGTGGCTGAAGCAGCCATGTGCCCTTCCCCTTGTGTGTACAAGGCAAAAGGGAACCTGGATGCAAGAAGAAGACTCTCTCCAGTGCTCCTCCTAATCACACCACAGTTCACCTTCCAATGGATGTTGCTTTCCCCCCTCCCTTATTGTGTTCTCTGTCTCCCTTCTGTGGTGGACACAGATGTGTGACTGCATCACTGCATTAAATGTCTGCAGTGGTTGGCTGTTTTCACCTCCCTGGCAGTGGAGGTAGCAGCACATTGATTGGTGACTTGCAACGGGGTTGCTATGGTCTCTGATGTCATTACTATGATCTCCGCACCCTGAAGTGGGGTCTTTTTTGCACATTTCCTCATTGCTGAGTGAGTGTAGGAACCTGACAACTGATGCTGTGCTGCTGTAGGGATTTCAGTGTTGCGCTGCCCAGGACTTTGCTGTCTTTAATGATGGTGGTTTGATCACTGGTCACTGAACAAAACCAGGATATTGTACTGTATTATAAATTACATTCCAATTCACAACAAGTCAGTTTCTGCAATGAGATCAGTTTCACTGACCCCAACCAAGGTAATCAACTCTTAAGCATGTTAATGAAAAAGTGCCCCATGACTTTGGATCGTATCTGATTTTTAATGGCAAACAGTACAATAATTTTCAGGCAAGAAGGACTAGTAAGTAAAGGTGCCATCAAGTTGCAACTGGCTCATGGTGACTCATGGTTTTCAAGGCAAGAGATGAACAGATATGGTTTGCCATTGCCTTCCTCTGCCCTAGTCTTCCTTGGTGGTCTCCCATCCAAGTATAGACCCTGCTTAACTCCCAAGCTCCAATCAGATCAGGCTAGTTGGGGCTATTAGGGCTGCGACCAATGTTTGCTCTAATTTTCTCCCCCTACTGAGCAGAGTAGTACACATTCTGAGCAGAATATAACTGCTGTAATCTTGAAATGGGCAATGGGCAGTGCAAGACCCTGTGCAGCTCCAGACTGCTGCTGTGTTAATGAGTGGCCGCTCACTTGCACAACTTAGAGGGAACACTGGCTCCAACAAGAAGGACTACGCTGTAACAAAACCTAATGTTATAAGCAATGAATCTTTGTAACACGAGCCCATTGGCTTCAAATTTTATAGCATCATTGTAAAGTACTGGGTTCTTAGACGCGTTGTAGTGAATCAGCTCACAGTTTATTCAAGAACACGAAACTAAGATAAGCAGGACCGGAGCCCTGCTTAAATCCCCCAAACAAAACACACCTCCAACACACACCACACCCCGTGTCTCATATCTTATAGGACTCTTCTTGGATCTGGGCAGCCCTATCGGTCCATTTCAGGATCCTAGGGCCTATTGTTCCTAAAGGTCAAAGCTCCATGTGTCCACATGACCACATGCGAGCCCAACTGTGTGTGCAGTCTTGGTTGATACACAACAATCATTAAAATGAAGCACACAGTATAAAATGACTAACCAAGCACACAGCTTCCCCACCACCACCTTGGTAAACGTGTTTTACCTACCTCTAGGTGTTGTGTGGCACGCCACCTTAGCAAGCCTCCTGTTTCCCCGACTCATTATATCTAAAGAGCATTCTGCTAGGCTGGTCTCTATGCCTCTGCAAGTCACTTTAAGGCATTCTGATGAATTCCAGGCATCATCTGGGCGTTCAAATTCTATGCGGTCAGCCCCTCTGCAACATGCAAACGAAAATGTGTTGAGAACCATGTGTGTTATTTAGACTTTAATGTCCACTGTGGACAAAGAGAGAAGGTTTAAAAAAAAAATTGGCAATTTTACCCCATCTTGTAAAGCCACCAGGCACAGATAAAGCAAAATCAAAGGATTGGTTATCTCTAGTAGAATTCAGGTTCTGATTCCATGATGTTGATAAAACTATATAGATATGACTGTGGAAGTTTGACAAACACCTGTGGGAGGGGATGCAAGGAGGAGTCAAGAGCTAGAAAGAGCTCAGCGCTTCTGGAACATGCCTCCAATTGAGCCTTTAAGCTATACTCTCTGTCCTCTCCTTCCAAGTGGATCTGACAGCCCTATGTTTTAAGATGTGGATGAGCTGCTATCATGTAGCATTTGGGACTGAGTTAAGTATAGCAGCATCCTGTATAAGGCACCATGTGGTAACTCTATCCCACTATTCCTACTGTCCACTTGTAAACCCATTCTAACAGGACACTACGTAATCTCGGGATACAGGTGGAAGGCAGAAGGTACATCTAGCCAGGGCTGGCCCCAGCTTATTTTGCACGCTAGGCAAGGATCCCTTCTGGTGCCTCCCCGTATGCTGCCCCCCCCCCCATGCACCACCCCCCGTGGGCTGCCCCCCTCCCCCCAATGCCAGTAGTTCAGAAAGTAGTATTTTTGCTCACAGGGCTCCACAGCTTAGAGGGAACATTTCACAGGAGGGTAACCATTTATCCAGGCAAGTTTGTTAAAAGCATTTTGTGCAGCGCAGGCAAGACCAGCTGTTCCCCGATACACACTCTCTAGCAAGACGACTCCCGGCCTGCGCACACGCTTTCACGCACACACCCCAAATCCCTCCCTCCCCTGCCAAGTGTCATTCCTTTGGATGGATGCTTTGGTGCCCCCCCCTGAGCCCGGCATTGCAAGGGGAGATTTTGCAGCAGGAGGAGGCCGAAGGAGGAACATTCTCTGAAGCATCACCACCCACCTGCACCGGGCGGAGATGGGCCTCTCCGGCTTCCTGGGACCTGGAAGCCCCAGACGGTCCAGCCAGGCCAGACCAACAGGAAACACCGGGCCCGTTTCTTCCCAGCCCCACAGCTGGCTCTGTCTAGGTGGGGAGTGTAAAGTACTGGGTTTCGTGCCTCATGACTCGTATGACGACATAAGAGAAGACGCGTTTATTCGTACTTCACACAAGACAAAGACAAACAGTAACGGCCGGAGGTCAACTATATACAGTAAGGAGGGGGACGCCCCCCACACCTATTGGCGGGTTTGAATCGCCCGCCAATGCTGCCATTGGTTCTTTACTGGCGAGCTCAGGAGCCTAGTTCCTATTGTTCTCAGAGAGCAGAGCTCGGCTGCATTTCGCCAGCTCAGACTCCTGATCTTAGGACATAACAGGGAGTGCTTCCCAAGAGGGACATCTTGGCGGGGCGCCGAACTTCCCTGGAGATGGCCAGCAGGTGTCTCAGCCAGGTGCTTTTGTGGAAGGGGGAAACCCGTGCTGGAAGGCGAAAGCCTCAAATTGCAAACAGCTTGTTCGGCCAGGGTTTTATTCGCCACTCCCTCCCTCAGGCCTCTTTCATGTCCACGGGCCTGCTCCCCTGCCCCTCCCATTCAAGGAGGCCCTTCTTGTGGGGGCGCCATTCTAGATCTCAGGGAGAGGAGAAATGGGGATGTTGGCGCAGAGGACGCTGTGCTCGCAGTCAGCGCTTCTGGGCACACTTGCTGGACTCGGGGAGAAAGAGGCGGCAGTGGCAGCCACTTGGTCAGCACTTTTGGCGGGGATGGGGGGGCGGGTGCAGTTTGATGCCCTAAGGGCCAGCCTGCCTTAGGCAAATGCCTAGTTCGCCTAGTGAGTAAGCTGGCCCTGCATCTAGCATTGCAAACTCCAAGATGTGAAATTTCAGGAGATTTGGAAGTGGAGCCTGGGGAGGGCAGGGTATAATGCCATAGAGTCCATTCTCAAAGCTGCCATTTCTTCCAGGGGAACTGATCTCTTTAGTCTGGGGATCAGCAGTAATTCCAGATCTTCAGGCCCCACCTGGAGGTTGGCAATCCCAGGTACATCAACCTTGCCAGGCTTAGCAGTTCCTGGTTATATGGGACATCTCCTGGAAACCCTATATATGCTGCTTTGGGTTTCAAGGTGGAGGAAAGGAAAAAATATACATTGTAATGTATTTATTTGTCATAGAGAGTACTGACACAGTGTTTTCACAAATACAAAAATATATTTAGAATAGTAGGCAGGCAAATAACTATTACAGTGCCATCTTAAGCAGAGTTACACCCTTGAGGTCCATTGAGTTCAGTGGGCAGAGAAAGGTGTACTTCTCCTTGGGATGGCAGTGTAAGGGCCAAACTACACAAGAAAATTTTTAACAAGTCAGCTCCAGGTTCCCTGATATAGTTTGGCCCTTAATTCCTCTTCTTCATCATTTTCTGTATAGTGGATGGATTTTGAGACATCATTTTATGCTGATGTCACTAAAAACCCACTGAAAAGTACAGCTCTGGATTTCGTGACCACTATGATAGTATTCTCAGTGTGTATGGGGGGAGTGATTTACCCTATGGAATTTACCATTTGGGGTTCCACAAACACACATCTTGTCCTCCTGCTCCTCATCACCTCCATGAACCATGATTTGTTCTCAATAAGCTAACCATTTTGAGCTAAATCGGAAATTCTAATGATAGCTTTTTTAGAACAGTGAATGATATTATAATTTAAAAGCCAGATAATATTTTAAAAAATCAAGTTGTACTGTGCCGAATACTACCAAAAATTACATAAGAACAGCCCTGTTGGTCCAAACCAGTGGTCCAGCATCCTGCCTCACACAGTAGCCAACCAGTTACTCTGGAGGCCAACAACAAATTTACAGGACGATTTCAGTACACGAACACAAGAAACTGCCTTATATTGAATCACACACTATTAGTCCATCAGTGCCAGTACCTTTTATTTTGACTTTCAGTAGCTTTCCAGGTTTCTAGGGGAAGTTCATTCCCTCCAATATGCAACTTGAAATACTTTAATTGGAGGTTCTGGGGACTGAACCTGAGAACTGCACACCTGCAGAGACTGCACACGGACCAACCAGCTTCCCTCCTGGTTGAACCAAAAAGTTATTCTGGGGATCATCTGACCTGCATGGACAAAAGCAATTTGGAATGGGAGCTGAGATGAGGAAAGAACTTGCCACGATTGAGTTTGAAAGCTGGCTGTATCCAACCCCTGTATTCACTACCGAACTATGGCCTAGCCCTTGTAATTTGGCATAATTCTGCTACAGAGTCTTTACAAATGCTGGCTCTTTGCTAAACAGTGGCACCTTCTTTAAATGTCATATTTATGAGCATAAAATGTTTTTCCCCATCACATAATCTTACTCTGGGAAATGAAGATGCCTGCAGACCACATTTGCTTCATTCATGCCCCATCCCTGCCGGCAAATAAACTTCTTCTGGGAATTTACTTCGACTTCAACGAATCTCTCGGATGCATTTTCTGGCTTCAAGAAGACTTCAAAGTTGTCTAGAAGGCAAAATGAAACTTGCTAACCCATCTGTTCAGCTACAAAGCTTACCCACATGTGACAGTCTCATTGTGGCAATTTTTTAAAATGAAAAATGCCCTTGAAGCATGAGCCATTTTAATTCAATTTTAATTTCACTATAATCTTCAGCCAAAAAGTCATAGCTTTTTTTTTAAACATAAATGCAAACAAAATGTGGCAATGCAGATTTTGGCCATAGTTCTAGAAACTTATTGAACCAATGTAATCTAAACAGTCATGATAACAACATACTGCATTTGATTAAACTAAGTTACGTTTAGTTTGCCACTGCAAAGTGAACACAAAAACCCAGCAAATTTGCATTTCTCATTTAAAGAGAAATTCAGTTTTCGATTAATCAACGCTTTTAGATTCTTGTCTTAAAAAGAAACTACCAGATGTCCTTTACTATGTTCTAGGATTTTAAAACCTAGGGTTGCCGGCCTCCAGGTGGGGCCTGGAGACCTCCTGCTTTTACAACTGATCCCCAGCTGACAGAGATCAGCTCCCCTGGAGAAAATGGCTGCTTTGAAGGGTGGACTCTGCAGCATTGTCCCATGCTGAGGCCCCTCCCCTCTCCCAGGTCCACTCCCAAAGTCTCCAGGTATTTCCCAACCCAGATTTGGCAACCCTATTAAGACCATATCCTGCAGACATTACAGAATAACTGGGAGACCAGTTAATGCCAGTATGCTTGAGCTTCCCATCCCTGTCATTATGAATGACAAAGAGAGATACAACATTCATACCTTGAAGTTTACAGCTTCCTATGTTCCTAAATTTGCTCTTGGAACGCTGACATTCATAGCTCTTTAGTTGACAGTAAGTTCGAAAAGTCCTTCCCTCAGTAGAGCAAACTGAGGTGCCATTCCTTGGGCACTGATAGGGTAGCTTACAGGAACAGGTACCATCCATACACCTTTGCCAGGGCTGGCAAAAAACTTTGCTGCAAGAATTAACTGTATAGCTCTTATTTAGACATTCTTCTATCAAATAATTTTCTTGCTGATGGGGTTGTTGGGTTGCCGTCTTATGGCTTGTAGGTTTACCCTGTAAGAAAAAAGAAATGCTTCTAACAGTAATCCAAGCAGAGGATTTGCCTATGCCCAAATCCATAGAAATCAATGGTGTCAGAAGGCTGTAACTATATTTAGGATTGCACTGGAAATAGCACATAACTTGAACCAGCTAGGTTTTCTTACTGTTCCTAACAATTAATAAATAAAACATATACAGATAAAATGTGTCTCTGTTATAAATGATTTTATCTAAAATAAGATTCTTACCTTTACTGCATAAGTGCAAAGAAATAAGGATAAAATGAACACAAGGACTCTTAATAGTCTCATGATGAAGGGTATCTTGCTGTCTATTTAGATCTTCTTTCCTTGCAGTTTTTCCCAGCCTCTGACTTCTCGATGTGTTTAATTTTTAACCACTAGTAAAATATTTAAAAATTGTTTTGAAAGGTACCTCCTTGTGGACTGATGGTTCTGGACTCTGAGAGGACTGTGTCTCAATTTAGCCTAGTTGACTGTAACTGCGGAAAAGGTAAGAGAAGATCCCAGTAAGAATGTACCAGTCTCTCTGCCCAACTCTCATACCTTTCCCACCCTTTAAGAATTTCACACTGTAGCAACTGTACATAGAAACGAGCTGCTGTGCACAAATGAAAATATCCCCTGTTCTGCCCATTTCTTGTCCAGGAGGCTCATATTTCAAGGTTCTTTTGGTCAGTTGCTCAATTTCCCGGCACACGGATTAAAAAAAGCATTGTATGCTTAGTTCTGGGACTGCCCATTTCTGGGAAGAGTATTAACTAAACCAACAAAAGAAAATCTAGTATATCTTATTCATAACAGTGAAAAATCAACAAATAATAGTCTCTCATACACACATTCTTAAAACTTTGCTATTCTGACTTACTGAGACTTCAGGCTGGATTCCTAAAAACCTTTTCCTGGGAGTAAGCCCCACTGAATACAGTAAGTCTTAACTACAAGTAGACCTGCTTAGGATTGCCAGCCTCCAGGTGGGACCTGGAGTTCTCCTGAGATTGTAACTGATCTCCAGACTACAGGGATCAGTTCCTCTTGGTAGCTTTGGAGGGTAGACACTGTACCATTACATCTCTGCTTTGCTCCCTCACCTGGCATTACCCCCAAATCTCCAGGAATTTCCCAAGCTGCAGTTGGCAACCCTAGGTTGCTTCTATAATTTCCTAGGGAGGTGATGTCGGCCATTAAGGCAGCCCCACACCACCCTATCAAACAGTGGCAGGGGACAAAGATGTCCACCAAAGCATGTATTGGAAACTGCACATTAAACGGGCATTCTGGACACCCTATTGATAGGGCTGGAGTGAAATGTAGGGGATATAAGTTCTTTGTAATGTCTAGCCAGGACATGAGTCTGCACATTCAATAACATTCATATTGTACATTAACTGCCTGATATTTCTCAGAATTAACCTGAAATCTGTGTGGGACATCTTATTTACATAGATGCAAGGTTGTTTGTTTTAAAACTCCAGATCCCTAGCATACTGTTGCGTACTAAGGATGAGTCAGCCTCAACTAGCCCTGGGGTTGGGTTGAGCTTGCATCCACAAACAATAGCTGGCTAGGATCCTATAATGGACCAATAGAGAAACAAGGATCCTAGAATGGACCAATAGAGAGACAATGTAATGTAAATAGCCTCTCCGTGGGAGTGGAATGCGTTTGGGGTGTGGTGCCTTGCATGCTTAAAAACAGGCTTCTGCCAGGAATTTTCAGTCCTTCTTCTCCTTGCTGAAACCACTAATAAAGAGAGCTGATCACTATATTTGGGGTCTGTTCATCCATGGAACCCACTATTTAACACATACCCTCCAACATTTCACAGGTAAAAATAACAACATGCTTCTAACATCCCTCTTACCATAGCCCATATCAATATGCTACACTCGTTTCACTCTGCACTTTGTCACCAACATAAATGGTTTTAAACTGTATTTATATGAATTGTATTTATGTATTTTATTGTATTTTATGTGAATTTTATGGTTTTATGTAAGCCGCTCTGAGCTGTCTCGGCGGGAGGGCGGGGTAGAAGTCAAATAAATAAATAAATACAATAGTTTCAACTTTATTGATTTTACATCCAAGAAGACATTAGGTATTGTTTTAATTTGCCACAAACTGCAACAAGTGAAACATCAGACTGTGTATTGCAAAAAGGACTTCAGCATTCATGCACAATAATGTGCATGTGTGGCCCAGACAAGATGTATCCCTTCCATATTGGCAGATTTAACTTCTGGAGTTTCTAGAGCTCAGAGCTCCTAGAGACAAAACCTGAAGCATGACCACCCTAGCAAGTCACACTAATAACAATTTAGCCAAGTACCCCCAAAAGACAAAAATAAGTACATAACTGAGGCATATAAGGTACCAAGTAGAGGTTCAAGAAAACCAGGACTGTCCTTGCTAAATAGGGAAAATTGGAATATATGCTCCAGTTCTTAATATGCTGGCTTGGAAGCAAGATTCACTGCAATTCTGGATGCCGAGTTCAGGTTTAAACAAAGGAAATTCTTTTCCCAAACTGCATAAAGCTACATATCAGAAAGGAAACCCTCCGCATTCTTCCAGTGTTTCCTGGTAGGATCATGCAATAAATTGCAATGCAATAAATTATTTTAATAATAGTAAAAAGAGTAAACAGTAAATTCGCATTCCTTGTTCTGCCAATACACATACACACTCCTGTGATTTATTTTGAATGATATATTTGTAGTTGTTTACAGAAAGACTTGGGGTTGGGCTGAAATCATTTATTTATTTATTTATTTATTTATATTCTAATTTATATCCCTCCCTATCATCAAGATAGTGCCCAAATTCCTGCTGACTTTTGGCTTTAGTTCTTGGGATTTTATCAGCAGGCTTTTATCAGTCCCATACATCATTAGCTTGGCAAGCCCTAAGTTGTAATAAAAAGGAAAGATGCATAGAACTCTACAGTGCCAATGTAACAGTTCACTTCCTTATTTCCCAGTCTTCAGTGATAAGGCAAATTACTGAGAAATCAGCTGATTTGTTCTAAAGAAAGCACAACCACACTGTTTTGTGTAGTGCTCTTTTAATTCTTCTTCAGAACATGCTTTCATGTAGAAATTTTGTAATCACTGAAATCAACTATGAAAAGATCCACAATCCAAATTAGGGCCGAGAATTTTTTATACCCTAGGCGAATTACTTCACTTCTTCCCTGCTATAGGGAAGATGGCAGCCCCACTCATACACACCCCTGGGGAAGTCACCCCCATTCATGCTGCTGTCACTGGGGCTGGGGCTTAACTGTCACTTTATGGTTTTAGTTCCAGATGGGTAGCCATTCGTAAATAACTTCAAAATAAAATAAATACAACACAAAATAAAACACTTTACAGACTAACAACATATATTCCAGCATGAACTCACTGATTCGTGAATATTTATGCTGGATTTTTTTCTTTAGTTTCTAAAGTGCCAATGGACCTCTGTTCTCATTTTTAAATATCTTTTTAGTTATTTCTTTTTAATCCTGTTGGTAATTTTAATAAATACATAACAGGATATGGCAATATTCCTAACAAACTTTCAGACACTCTTGGAGAAAGCAGTTCAACAGTGCAGAGTTACAGCAACCTGAATCTAGCCTCCTAAATCTACTGAAGTTAACAGGCTTAGAAAGATTTAGGATTACATGTTAAATTACCAAATCATAATCATGTCACACGGAAACATCCCAGGCTAGCCCAGTCTCGTCAGATCTCGGAAGCTAAGCAGGGTCATCTAGTATTTGGATAGAAGACCTCCAAGGAATACCAGGGTCATGATGCAGAGGCAAGCAATGGCAAACCACCTCTGACCGTCTCTTACCTTGACAATCATATGGGGTCACCATAAGTCAGCTGTGACTTGATGGTACTTTCCACCACCATACTGAAAACAAGCAACACACACACACACCAGCTTGCAGCAAAAGTAATTCTCATTACATTAGACTGATACCTGATAACTTCATCTTTCCCCCCTCCCCAAAGATAGGACTAGCTAAAGCTGTTTTCAGTCCTTTCTCCGTTAAACAGAAATGCAGATTTCCATGAGTAAAAAACAGGAAATTTCCTATGCAGGTTTACAAAGCTTCTGAATTAATAGAACTTAACCATTTCTGAATCAGAATTATTTATTTACTGCATTTATAGTCTACCTTCGTCACTGAGACTCAAAGCAGATTACCCACTGTGAACTGGTAAATCCATTCAAAGAGACATCCAGCAATCACAGTTGTAGACTGATGTAATCAGTATGAAGAGACATCAAAGGAGCAACGTACTAGCACTAGGATTGCTGAAATCTGAGTGAACACAGCAGGTTTTGTGCTTTAACTCCCAAATTAAAGAGATTTGCTTAGGGAAAAAAATCTCCACGATTTCTGATTAGTCAGTCATCTACACACACACAAGCTTGGTAAGACTAAAGTTCTACAGATGATTTTTTTAAATGCATGAAATCAAACATCTATTTTTTTATGCTAGGAGTCCAGAGCAGTGTACATGAAGGCTCTGACAACTCTGAGAAGGTGGTTGAAAGAAAAGCACCTGCCGGCCCACTGAGGTATTTGAACTTGAGCCGTCCTGGCTCGGCATTCTAACCACTAAGCCACACGGATATGTGGGTGTAAGTCCATATTACACTGGAGTTGTCACCATAACACGCAATGCGAGCCACAGAAATGCACGGCTAGAGCGGCATGAGTCATGACCCCGTCCGCCTGTAAATCCGAGGCCAATCATAGCTTCCAGTATAATACCAGAAGTTCAGTTTGCGTGTCCTCATAGAAACAGAGCAAACAATAAATCTGGACTTGCGGCAATAATTTAAAACCACTATTGGAATCTCTGTTGCTTTACATTGGACGTAAGAGCCGAAAACCAATTCAGTGCGACTCCTTTCTTTAATAACGTTGATTGAGCTCTATGACCCGCCAGCAACTGTCGTGAAACGTGAGCTGCGCACTTTACGACACGCTTCTGTCGGCTGAGTTTGGAGTTGAGGGAAGTGTTCTGCGTTGCGCGTGCGCCAGGGAGAGAGCGAGCGGCGCCGTTTGTAGAGGTCATCAGAAGTGGCCGAGGCGGGTCTCTTTGGAAGTCCACGTGGGGAGGAGGAGAGGAGTGTTGTTTTCGGTAAGTGTAGTTATAGTATTTTGGGGGTTTTGTGGTTGGGGTGCTGCGGATGCGGTGCGCTTCTTTGGCGTGAGGCCGGCGGCTTTCTTTTGCCGAGCCTCCTTATGAATGGCGTGAGCAGGAGAATGTTTAGTGCCTGGTGGTCGCTCAGAAGGAACACCCAGTCGGGTTTATGGGACTTTCGCCAAGATACCTGGGCGTAGTAGGATTGCAGTCGTAGGATATTTCCTTTGGAGTTGAGTGGGATTTATCTCTTTGTTAAAAATACATCACAATTCCGTGTGTTCTTACTTCGAAGTAAGTAAGGCTGCGTGGGTCTTACGCTCAACTTAGTGTGCGCACGATCGCTGCCTTTTCTATTTGCAGCGCTCGGGTGAAGATACTTCTCTCTAGGAAAAACATCGTCTGATCAAATGTTAGAGACACAAGGTTTGGGTCGTGGTTGAATCTGACAGGGTCATTTTGAGAAGTGAGTTGAGACAAAATACTGGGACTTCCTAATAATAACCTGCTCACGTGTTTAGGACTCTTTTCATACTAGGGTTGCCAGGTCTGGGTTGGAAAATACCTGGAGACTTTGGGGGTAGATCAGCAAGTACAATGCCATAGAGTTCACCCTTCAAAGCAGCCAATTTTCCCAGGGGAGTTGATTTCTGTCAGCTGGGGATCAGTTTTAAAAGTGGAAGATCTCCAGGCCCCACCTGGAGACTGGCAACCCTATTTCACACATGACCTCTAAAAGCACTTTCTGTGCACAGTTGAAGCTTGTTTGTGATCTGTGTGCAAACTCCATGCCAGATGAAGATAGATTCAGGTGGGCAGCCATGTTGGTCTAAAACAACAGAACAAAGTTTGAGTCCACTGGCACTTTTAAAATGAACAAAGTTTAATTCTAGGTATTAGCTTTTTGTGTGCATGCACATGAAAGCTTATACCCAGAATTGAACTTTGTTAGTCTTCAAAGTCCCACTGGACTCAAACTTTGTTCTACTTGCCAGGGTTAGAGTAATACCCTAAGTTTAAGAAGCGCTGTGAATGAGGTAGTGGGCAGGAGGAAGAGGTGTTCATTCTCATCCTTTTAAAAAATTTGTCGGGTGTGTGCTTCTATTCAAGCCTCTTGTA
Organism: Gekko gecko; assembly: GCA_029375565.1. Lineage (NCBI taxonomy): Eukaryota > Metazoa > Chordata > Lepidosauria > Squamata > Gekkonidae > Gekko > Gekko gecko. The sequence continues at coordinate 92,362,382 of JAPDNY010000010.1, read as the reverse complement.
ACATTTATTTAATGCCTGATGTCATTGCACAGGGCACATCGCTGGGGTGAAACTCTAGCATTCAGCCTGAAAACTCGATGATATCCCTTTTAGATGTTACCATTTCAACTCATCAGGTGCAATTTTTTCAGTGCTGTCTAGAACTTCTCAATTTTTCCATTAAAAAAAAGGGTTATCACCAGGCTTTCACATCTCTACTCTATTTAATAGCAGTTTCAGTCTTTGGTGTATTGACTGTCAGTAGTATATGGTGTGATGCAAGTTCCAGACAGTTGTTGAGAAGGCCAGAAGGCCTGTTAATTCCAATTAACACTTTCTGTATTGAACAGAAGAGAAGCGATGTCATTTAGAGGAAGAGGCGGTGGTAATCGGGGTGGAGGCTTCAATCGAGGTGGTGGCGGTGGTGGCTTCAACAGAGGGGGACGTGGTGGTGGAAGAGGTGGATTTGGCCGAGGAGGAGGTGGCCGAGGAGGCTTCAACAGATATGATCAAGGACCCCCAGAAAGCGTTGTCAGTAAGTTATATTAATTCTGGATGGATTTTTTTTTAAAAAAACTTAAATTTGACTGAATGCATGATATCAATAAATTTCTCTGCTTATTTACAGTTCTGGGAGAGTTTATGCACCCATGTGAAGATGACATTGTTTGTAAATGTACAACCCAGGAAAACAAAGTACCTTATTTCAATGCACCAGTCTACTTAGAAAATAAAGAGCAGATTGGGAAGGTGGATGAAATATTTGGGCAGCTCAGAGACTTTGTATCCTTTAATAGCGTACTTTTGAATGTTTACAGAAGAACTTACTTTACAGTGTTCATATCTATGTTTTGCATTTATTTTTCAAAAAGGAAAACCCAGAGTGCTTTTCACTACAGTAACATCTAAAAGGGAGCTGAGCTCTGTAGACGTTTAAGGGGCCTTGCAGTTTCTTTCTCTCTTTTTATAAGCTACAGGATAAGCTGGCTGGCGGTTGGTGTTTCATCCTAACAAGCTGATGGATTGGACCAGTTCAGGCCCTGGGAGGATGCTATGGTAGTTCAGTTACCCTTTGCTTTATGCAGTTGTACCTGATTTTAAAGCTAGGCATTGATTTTTTTAATGTATTGAATTTCTGAGCTTTATTTTTTTCTGTCTTCTTACTTGTTGTGAAAGAACTGCATTGATTGTCCTTACTTGGACAATGAGAACACTCTTGATGGGTTGGAGGGTATCTTGAGCCCATCCTAATGTTATTTATGAGATTAATTTGATTGAATTCTGGCTCTTGTCCATGGGAATCCATATTCAGGGTCCAATATCCAATGCTTGTCCTTTGGGAGCTGAGCTGGTACCTGGGCAGTTGATGAATAGGAAAGATGATTGTAGATTCCAAAGGCCATCCTCTGGTGGCACAGTGTTCAGGAAAAGAAAAGGTTAAATGGGTAAGTAGAGGTTCAGGCAACAGCATTTAATTCTGATGATCATATTTGTTTGTAAATTCAATACTCCGTGGTACTATTCTAAACCATTTCTAAGCTAATTTGGTCAAGTACAAGGGTGTGGCTGTTACTATTATCAATAGCAGATAGAGCTACTTATCAGCAGAGATGTGAGGTTGGATCCTCCTGGTTCTTGTACTGGGCCACGAGGGAGAACAAAGAATCTTTTCTGATCCCTTGCTCACTGCAGCCGCATGCTGTGTGGCTTTTGACCACATCTCCCAGCATAGCTAGCCCTTTCAGAAGTCTAAAGGGACCCCTTCTCTCTCTCACATCAGCAGAAAAGACTGTAGAAGCCAGCCCTGGATCAGGTATGGAAGACAGTTTCTATGTAGCTTATCCTCAGTGCAGCCAAAGTCACAGTTAATGAGGAGCAAATAAACAGACTTCTAATGACAGCATCTTTCATAAAGTGGCTTCTTTTGCAAACTTGTTTTGTATGTTCAAGTGTTCAAGTGATGTCCTGCTTGATTAGCTAAAGCTCAGTTTTCTGATAGAACTTCCAGGCCATTTTGTGGAAGAACTCCTTAATCTTATTGTCACTGGGGATTTTGGCTTAAAACCTTTGTACACTTTCTGGGGACCTTTATGGTCAGCTTGAAAGGACAGCTTATCATGGTCACTTTACTGTCATCTAGCTCTTCCTCTCTGAGCTGAGGGGGATTTGGTTTGAATGACTTTGCAGAGAAAATCGATTGGCTCCAGTTGGATTTGGAAAGTCTCTTAAGGATTAGGCGAGAAGTATTTCCAACCTAGTGGAATATAATTACCAAATAAAAAATTGAGTTTAAGTGGGTTCTGCAGCTTAGTGTTTTCTCAGATAGGGTTTCTCAAGTGCAACTATGTTTTGTTACACTAAATGCTTCTAAAGGGCAGCTGTTCCCATGGTGGCTATTGTTGCCATTATGTTTTATGATACGACTACACCTTTTCTGTATTAATCTTTAAGAACTGGGACTACTGGCTGAGGATACTAATCCTGCCTGAAATGTAAACTGAAAAAATATTATGGAATAAACATTCCTCTACAGAAACTCTGGGATTTTCTTATATAAATATTAAAAACAGTCGCATGACTTACACATTACATAAACGAAGCTACTCTTATTCTATTTATCAAGGGAGTTATAAATCCTTGTGATATAATCCTTAAATTTGTAACAGTATTTTTCAGTCAAGTTGTCAGAAAATATGAAGGCGTCTTCCTTCAGAAAACTACAAAAGGTGAGTTCATCTCTTCCTATGAGACGTTTAGCAAGCAAACTAATATGTAAGCATGCATATGGCATTAAATACAGTGCACTGTAGCACAGTACAGTTGAAATCCGGCTCAGACTATATGTTACAAGAATTTGTGACTGAATCTTCCAGTGTGCCATTTGCTATAGGGTTGGTTTGGATCATGGCTGTAAGGCAGGGGTGTTAGGTTTTCCCCCAACACACAGTTTCCTTAATAGCAATATTTGTCATTCCCCTAGCTGGTATTAGTATGGTAGAGGGAAAAGACAGGTATGGTGTGGATTCTGGTTGTTTTTGTTTTGTTTTTTAATTTCCCCATCCAGGGTAAATAGTAACTGGAAAGGGAAGTATGGGGATGACTTCTCCTGAGGAAACAGCATGGGGGGGAATGGTTAACTTTTTCTCTTGGCTCCTCTCTCTCACACACATATACACACACTATCCGTGTTGTGTGTTCAAAGTCACACGTTGGCCAACCCTGTGAAGGATCACCAACATAAATCGAGTTAGTCACCTTAGTTTGTTCCACTGGACCTTAGTTATGACTGTCTTTTTAGCTGGATCAAGGCAACTGTCACATTGTGAAGGGCACATTCATTCCAGACATAGATATGAAATATGGAATATACTAGTTTAAGTTGTTTTATGTATGGCAATGTAAGAAGGGGGGAGAGTTAACAAAAGCTTGACATGGCTCTTTTGCTTGCAGTTCTTTATCGATCCAGCAAAATTGCTCCCACTGCAAAGGTTTTTGCCAAGGCCTCCTGGTGAGAAAGGACCTCCAAGAGGAAGAGGAAGAGGAGGGCGAGGAGGAGGGAGAGGTGGCGGCAGAGGTGGAGGTGGCAGAGGTGGAGGTAGGATGCATTCTGATGCTGTTCAGAGGCATATTGTGAATTAAGGGAGATTGTTTTTGGGAAGATGGAATGGCCAGTTCTGAAAGCAAGATGATTTCGGAGACTGCAAGTATTTCTCTCTATAGTTCCCTATAGTTTTTTACCTGTTTGCTGCCCATAAAATCTAAACTGTCTACCTACTTACGTGTCTGCAGGTGGTTTCCGGGGCGGCAGAGGTGGCGGTGGTGGGTTCAGAGGCGGACGAGGCGGAGGTGGTGGCCGTGGATTTAGAGGTAAGGGTATTTTTATAGTGATGCCAATTCCAATATTCAAGTTAGTGATGCCAGTTCCAAGATGAAATTGACTAACGTCACCCTTTTTAATTTGGGGGGCAGTGTCACCTCCACAGCAGGCATTCTAAGCAGTGTTCTGGCTTTTGATGCTGTAGAAAATGGTTTTTAGACTGTGTCAAAAGGAGGCTTATCAGAGTTCTTCAGAGGGAGCATCAGTAACTGAAGATAGTCTTCTTTAAAACACTACTTGTCAGCTAGCTCTGATCTCCTGCAGTTTGCAGCCACAGGCAAGTGTTGTGTACTCTCGCATGTGCTGTGTTCCTGGCAAGCAGCAGTGAGCTTCAGAGCCTGGTTGGTGACCTGGGCATGAGTGTATATCGGAGAACATTCTCCAAAGTGCTCAGGGCTTTATTTGGCAGATACATCCGTACTCCTCAGCAGTCAAGTCTGTGGAAAAGGTTCCTTGATAGTAGATGATTTGAAAAGTAGTATAGTAGAGTACCCAGCTCAATTATTTTACTGTTTCAACCGCTCTAGTGGAAATAGTATAGAGACTGAAGGTAGTGCTGCTGCGGATGTCTTTTTATCATAAAAGCTACTGCATTCTTTCCAAGAAGCGGTAGTAAAGGATGTAATTTGTTCATTTGTCTTTCAAATTAGGTAGAGGGCGTTAAATGACAATCTGGAAAACTCTGCACATCTGGCCTCATCTACAGGATGCCTTGAGATGATTTCTTGTAAATTTGAATGCTGTAAGACACGGGTTTTGCAGCACGTCAATTGACTAAAGGAATAAAGTGCTGTCTTACCTCTGGCTCATGGATGACTACAAAGAGAGGACAGTTTTTGAAGAACTGTAAAGATCTTACAATTCTGACGTTGAAATATATTTGGACTTCTCGTTTTTATCAGATATGAAATGGAGTGTTATTTTTTTAAAATGAAAAATAATGTTTTTTAGTGAAAACTTCAGAAGAGGGAAACTGCATGAAATAGCTTGGACGTTTGAAATACCATGCACCAATGCTTTGTACTTCTCTCCCCCTTTCCCCAAAAGTCAGTGTCTCTTTTTTTGTCAATCTTAAAAGAGTGTTTGTCAAGACAATTTGAATGCTATTTCACAATTATATTTATAACATTCCTAAATGTCATTTTTGAAGTTCCTTTTATACTAGTGTTGAACTCATTTCTTGGGATGTTATGTATGTTTCTCTCATGTCTAATTTTCTAGGCTCATATGGTGATGACTCATATACCGTCAATGTGCAGTTAAGTGGTGTTTTAATCCTGCAGCAATGCTGTAAGAGAGTGTGGGCTTAGAAATTATGCTGTGCTTATGGGTTCCCAGTCAATATTGCAGGCAGTGCAAAATTTTCACTTGTGCTCGAGCTCTTGTATAAGTGGAAACACAAGAAAAAGAACAACATATTTGTATTTCCACTTGTGCAAGACTGTGCAAAGTTTCTGGGCACTGTAATATATAGGAAGGGAAGCACTAGAATCTAGTGCAAGTGGAACTGTACTAAGTTTGTGTTTCTGCTTATGAATCGCTGGATCCAAGTCTGCATTTGGTAGGGTGTTGACCTTGAGTTGATCTCGTCTCTGCAGTATATTTGCTGGTTCACAATACAAGTTGCAGATAGTATATGCTATTGGCGAGTTCACAGATGCAAGCCAGACACGTGTATGCAATAGATATACTTTTTCACATGGCAATCTTGAGACAGCCCACAGTGTTTCTCTTGATTATGGCTGTTTAAAACAGGTCATCTGTGATCACAGAAATTGCTGTGACCTGCCTCGGGCTTCAGTCCCAGGCACACTCCTTGGAAGTAAGAGTGACTGAACTTTGTGGGACTCACTTTTGAGTACTCAAGTGGAGGTGGCTGGTGTGCTCTGCATGGTCATTCCTCTTCACTACCTGGCTGTAGAATATAAGAGGGTTGCATAAGTGAAGCATCCCAAAAGCTAACGAAAATAATATGCCATGCTTTTGTGTATTTGGTTGTGTCTGTGCAAACTCTGGTGGGCTGAGAATTGCCTAAGAATGGAGGAGGGGGAATTGGGCTTGTGCAGAACTTTCTGCGGACCCTGTTATATTTTTGGCACTGTGCACTACTCCAATGCAAATGTATGATGCCAATCTTAAGAGGTTTCTAATTATCCTAAAGGTTGCTCAGTACTTCTTTTGCTCAGTACTTCTCCTTAAACAGGCACTTTAAAGATATTTCTAGTTGGGATTTCAGATTATGATGTGGATTTGCAGAGCTTTCTGTGTGAATAACATTGGCAGGATGACATTTGAAATGAAGCTGCATGTAAAACTGAAGGTCTGTGATCAGCACTGGGGCCACCCTGTTGATGGCTTAATTTCCCCCCCACATACCTGATTTATAGTGCAAATCCCCCTACCCAGGGGGGCGGGTGGGTGAGATGGATAAGGAGTGTATAGAGTATACGTGTTTGTTGTTCCCCTACAGGAGAAATAGTGTCTGTAGCATTAAGGGAGTGTGGGGGGAAAGGGGTTGTTTTTGCCCTTTATTCTTAGATTTTGACCTGTGTCTTATTTTAAAAGGGGGAGGGGATTGACTCTCTATTGTGAGCATCTTGGGCCATTTTTACAATTCTGAACAAAGCCCAAATCCAATCCTTGCCCATTTTTGGCAACATTTTTTTGGGGGGGGGGAAATTGGTTACAATACAAACTGGGGACTCTGCAACTGCTAATCTCTTTAGTAATAATGCCATAGCGCATAAGCATCTTGTCAAAAAAACAACACAGTTCTGTGCTGGTCTCTGTTGAGCTAATGAGCCTTTGCCTTTCATAGGCTGGGAATGTAAACCCCTTTGCTCTTTAGCCTAAATCCTGTTGGGGGCCTTTCAGTGTGGAAGAACTGCTCCAGTTTTGCAAGGGGAAGGAATTTGTCTGAAAAGCCTTGCTGTGTTCTTTGAATGGCCTCTTGCAAGCTCGATCTGGAGGGGAAGTCCCAACTTTCTTTTCCCTGCAATGTTTCTGAACGATTCCGCTAACTCTTCAGAAAGTGAACATGAACCTCCTTCAGCTTTTACTCAGACTGAGCACAACATAGTTGCGGCTTATTTGATAACAGCAGGTATGAACCTTTTAATGGGATTTAGGACTTGGATTGAAGCTTCTGTGTTAACGTCAGTGCAGTCCTCCCCATGAAAAAAACTGTCACAATTAGTTTTCCTCTGTTTTTATAAGATTTAAGGAATATGTACGAAGTTGCAAAATATAAAGCTGTAAACTTTGATGCTGAATTTGTTAACTGCAAAAAGAAATGTTGCCGGATATTCAGAAAAACCAAAGAGATTTTTTAGGGATATTGACACCATATGAATGGTTGAAACTAGCTTAGGCCCACCTTCTGAAGTTGGGCTGCCCAAAGAAGCAGTTTGTTGGATGAACAAAGTTCTCAGCCATACTCATACTGATCTAGGTGATCCTAAAAGTACCCGGGTCCCAGACCATTTAGGAATTTAAATACAATAATCAGAATTTTAAATTTTCCAGAAGTGAATAGGTAACCAGTGTTGCTCTTTTAATACCAGAGCTAGGCTCCTGATAGTTCATACCTCTTGGCAGTCTAGTTACAATGTGCTGAAGTTTCTGAACAGTCTTCAAATGAGCCCCCCGTAGAGCACATTGCAGTAGTCCAGTCTAGATCTGACCAGAGCCTAGGAGAATGGGTAAAATTCTGTCCATCAAGTTTCAGCTGCAGATGCGCACACAAACATACCTCAAGCTGGCCAAAGGTGTTATGTATCACAGAATATGTGGAATTCCATCTATTGGTGCGCCTAGGTTATGGACCTGCTCCTTCCAGGGGACTATTAACCCTTCCCAGAACAGGCTGTCCTCTTTGGTATAGTATAGGACCCTCTGTTGGATACATGCTTATAATCTGAACTATTTGTAAGAAAAATGAGATGCAACTGTGTGAGAAATACAGCTTCCTGCTAAATTTGCTTCAGACTTTATTGTGCTAGGTGTGAAAGCTTCAAAGAAAGTAATGTTTTCTCATGGAACAGTAGGGCAGTGTCTCCTTGTTGATGTTAACATACACTAATGATATATTTGAATTCTAATTGCCCATCTGTTAACACAGGCTATGATACCATTTTTTTCCAATATTGTTAACTTACATGGTAAAAGAATGGTCTTTGATAGCCAGCATATGGGACTAGGCTTGGAAAGACCAAGGTTCAAGTTTACATGTACCATGAAATTTAAAGGATGGCCTTAGGCCGCCATTCTTTTTTATCCTAACCTACCTCACAAGGTTGTTGTGAAATGAAATGAAGGGACAACTGAGCAACTTAGAAGGCTGGTGGAATACTAATGCACTAAATTTGTACATAGATTATTGGTCAGTGAATTTGATCTGTACGAAAGAAATCTTCATAAATGATGTTAGACTTCAGACTGATACACAGTGATATTTTCTAAATAAAAGCATTCAGTATTAAATGCTCCCCTGCCCTTTGCTTTCTCTTGACAGGAGTCATAAGCCTTCTCAGCAATATTATCGTATTGGGCATCTTTGTTAAATACAGGGAACTTCGGACAGCAACCAATGCCATTATTATCAACCTGGCTTTTACTGACATTGGAGTGAGTGGGATTGGTTATCCCATGTCAGCAGCTTCAGATCTGCATGGTAGTTGGAAATTTGGCTATGCAGGCTGCCAGGTACTGATGCATTAGAAACCATGAGTTACAGCATGTTCCTGTTAAGCTGTGAAACTTATGGGGAGACTTTAGGCCAGTTGGTCACTTTCAGCCTGGGCTTCCTCACAGGGATGTAGTGAGAATCAAATATAGTAAGGAATAACCATATATACCACCCTGAGCTCCTTAGAGGAGTGGTGAAAGAAAAATATGAATGATGCTAGGAGGTGCACATCAAAGTCTTTGAATGGCTAGAACACTGTAAAGGTACAATTAATAATGTATGGGTCAACATTCTTCCAGATCATAAGGATAACACACATGGGATTTCTGTCTGCATTTAGGTATATTGATTTCAGCACACTTGCTTGCTGCAAGGTGCACCATGGGCCACGTGACTCCGTATAGTTTTGGGGGCATCTCCACTTTTGTGCTATGGAGCTCCGTGAACCAGCAATAAGGAAGCATGTGCCTAAATGGAATAATTGCCTCTCAGTAAATTAATGCTGAGAACTAGTCTTACCACTAGATGGCTACCTAGGGTAGCATTCTTACTGCAGGAAAAAGCAGAAAGGATTTTCGCTTCCCGCACTGCCTTGTACATCCAGCTGTGAAGGTTATTAGGGGTGAAATATGGCCAAAGGCCCAAGGCTGCCAGAAAAGGGGTTAGACTGGAGCTTATGGCTAACAGTGTTAGGGGGAGAGGTGAATCAAGGACTTAGGGTTTGATGAGAAGTATAGAGTAGGAGGTCATCCAGAAGGCAACTGGATACAGCTACGGGCTACAGGGGAAGGGAGAGAGTGATGGCGAAGATGGGCCTGGGACATGGGTGAGGAAGGAGACAGTGAAGACAAAGAAGGTCCAGGCAAGAAAACTGCTTGGCTCCTGAACTCTTGGATCTGACTGAGGTGGGGGAACATTTTGCGTAGGGTGGCAAAAGAAGTACCCTGATCAGGAATATAAATGGAATCTTTGCAACTATGTTCTTGATGAAATTTACCTCATAAGCTCAGTGATGGTAAAGGCTTATAGACTAGTTGGAAATATACATCTGAGGATAGCAGTGTTTCTTTTGTGACAGAAAAGGTAGGAGGATTCCAAATCTTCAGAAATAATAATACCACTGATGGCTTAAAATCATATTACTTTCTTCTCAAATTTCAGATCTATGCTGCATTAAATATCTTTTTCGGAATGGCAAGTATTGGTTTGCTTACTGTGGTAGCAATTGATCGCTACCTGACAATCTGCAAGCCCCATATAGGTACTGTATTCCTTTTTCTTGCACAGAAATGTTTCATCTACCAAACCTAACAGAAGTTTAGATGATTTCTTCTCATTACTGGCTTTTGCATATCCTCTGACTTGACGTCTTGCTTGTTTATAGTGACATTAGTCACACAAGAATTCGTCTTTCACGATGTCTTTTTAAAGGGGTCATTGTTTGGTCTTTGTAGTCTGGGATAAAGTATACAGTCAAATTCACTGCTATTAGTAGTTGTCACCAAACTGAATGAACAGCAACATTGTTAGTGGGGTGGCAAGGGATAGGTAAGCAGTCAGAGGTGTGCAAGATCAGATCTGAGATATGAATACGATACCAGCAATAGCCTCCTAGACTTCATTGGGGAAGAAAGAGTGCAGGCTAGGGATCTCAGTGGTTTATCTCCTCAGACATGGTGGCTAACAACAAAATAATAAATAGTGCACAATCAAAAACACAGTTACAATGCAGCTAAATCTGCCAGCACAGTTTACCCTCTACCAAATGCTCCCTGGAACAAAACTGTGTGGAGCAATGGACCTGCCACAGGAAAATAATATGTCACTTGGGGAGATGGGAAGACCTAATGTCAGAACTGTTCACCAAACTGTAGGACCGGGGTCTTCACCTTTTCCAGACCCAGGGCCCAGCAGGCAGCCGCATGGGACCCACTGTCCTTGTGAGCACATAAAAGTCATGTAACATAGTCATGTGATGTCACATGATGAGAAGAGGAGAAGCCAGAGGTATGGCCTCAAGGTCAGAACTGTGGAAAGCAGACCAAGTGAACCTGGGACAAGAAATGTAAGTTGAGGACCGAACAGGAGGTGTTACTATAATGAAGAAGAAGCCAGTAAGATTCACAGAAACCCTCTCCAATTCAGAAGCTTTCATTTCCCTCCTCTCTCTCTCCCCCAACTTGGATTAACCCCTATGCTGTTACCAGACCAGTATTGTTCACCTGTGCTTGTAGTGCAGAACCCCGTCCCACCTGTGAAAGATCATCTGTCTTGAGCGGGTGGGGCTCTGTTGAAAGCATGTCTGTGGAGCATTGGAGGCCTGATGGGCACTCTCTCAGGTGGGGGGAGAGAGTGAAGAAAAGTGAGAGCTTCTGTCATTAATAACTTCAGGCTGGATCTGGACTAAATTTTCCACTAATGAAAGGGGAGGCCTGATTTCTGCCCTTTCCTGCTGCAGACGTCCTTTTTGTCCATCATGTGATTCGTCAGGATCTTCTGGCCACCAGGAGCAGCGTTGTGGTTATATCAATGGGCTGTGGTGGGGTGGGGGGGAGGCAGGAGTGTTCTGTTCCACTGAAGGTGTGATCCCTTCTGCTAACAGGAAATGTAGTCTGGATCCAGCCGTTTGCCTTTCTGCCCTACTGTTCCTGTCAGTGTACATCAAAAGAGGGAAGTGGGTGGATCCTGAGTTCTCAACATGTGCTCTAGCTTGGGTGGCAAGGCTCCGGTTCTGGAGTCTGGGTGCCTACTGCTGCTCAGGCTTGGAGATCTCCCAGAATTGTAACTGATCTGTAGGCTATAGAGATCAGTTCACCTGGAGAAAATGACATCTTTGAAAGGTGGGGTCTATGGCATTATATGGCTGAGGTCCTACCCCTTCCCATCCTAGGCTCCTCCAGGAATTGCCCAACCCATATTTGGCAACTGTAGGTGGGGGGAATGTTGGGAATAGGTATTGCAGTGATGCCACGATGTCACTTCTGGAATAAACCCAGAAATTACATCATAGAGGGTTTTTTGGTGGAATCCTAGAATGTCACACCTGTGCAATGATGGCGCTTCTGAGTTTGCACTGGAAATGATGTTGAACCATAGCCACAATTCCTATTTTGCATTTGCCCACCTCCTACAGCTCCCTCCAGTTACTAGTGTTCAGCTGGCCAACCTAACTCTAGCAAAAAGCAGCCACCCCAAAAGGCAGCTCTGTTAAGGATTCACAACGAACTAGAGGGTTCACATTCTCAAGCTGAAGAACACAGGTGTTATGTCCTCAGAGACATAATGGTAAGCATAGTGAGCAGGTGCTCATTATGCGGATCGTAAAGCTGCACAAGTATTGCCCAATCAGAGGGCTTATAGGGGAACAACTGTGATTGGTCATAAGGTACAAAGATGATTGGTCCTTATACCTGAACTGTGATTGGTTATGATATTCAAATGTTGTTGACGTCTAACAGTGTCCTCACGCACTTTGACGAGACAAAAATGTTGGTTCTGGCGGCTGACGCGTTGTCGTTTGGTATTGGGGCAGTTCTAAGCCATGTCATGCCTAACGGGACTGAAGCGCCAATTGCCTATTATTCTAGGTCGCTGAGTGGGGCTGAAAAGAACTATGCCCAAATTGATAAAGAGGGGCTGGCTCTTGTAAGTGCAGTTAAAAAGTTCCACGACTTTTTGTATGGAAGACATTTCCTTTTGGTCACTGACCACAAGCCGCTACTGGGGATTTTCGCCCCTGACCGCCCCACGCCTAACATCCTATCGCCCAGGATGTTACGATGGACACTTTTCCTCGCGGCATACGAGTACGACCTGGAGCACAGACCGGGCAAGTGCATTGCTCATGCGGATGCCCTGAGCCGATGCCCCCTGCCAGAGACTGGTCCGGATCTGGCTCCAACAGCAGACGTCTTCGCACTCGATGAACTATCAGAGACTCCATTGCGATCCAAGGACATTGCCACATACACCCAAAAGGACTTAATTTTGTCCCGCGTTTTAAACTGGGTGTGGAGGGGGTGGCCGAGTGTGTGTAACGAGCCTGAGTTTAAGGTTTATTGGGAGAAACGAACTGAACTCTCTATTTCTAAGGGATGCATTCTGTGGGGAAGCAGTGTAGTAATTCTCCCCAAACTTAGAGAAAGCGTACTGAAATCCCTGCATGCCGGGCATCCAGGAATTGTTCGGATGAAGGCCTGGCTAGGGGGTACGTATGGTGGCCCGGGCTCGATGCTAACATCGAGGAGCGAGTTAGAGGCTGTGTTCGCTGCCAACAGTCCCGGCCAGATCCGCCACGCTCCCCTCCGGCTGAACTAAACAGAGCTGAAAAGCCTTGGTCAAGGCTACACTTCGACTTCGCTGGCCCTATCAACGGTCAGATGCTTCTGGTGGTCGTAGATGCCTTCTCGAAGTGGCTGGAGGTAGTCCCCATGCGGTCAACAACAGCGGCAAACTTAATAAAGGCTTTGCGCCAACTTTTTGCCACCCATGGGCTACCTGACGTACTTGTCAGTGACAACGGGCCACAGCTTACCTCTAGAGAGTTCGCCGGCTTCCTAGAGGGCTACGGCATACGGCATATCACCACAGCACCATTCCACCCCGCCTCCAATGGCCAGGCGGAAAGAATGGTGCGGACGGCGAAAGAGACCCTCGCCCGGCTGCAAGGCGAGGACTGGGACCATCGAGTGGCCGATTTCCTCCTGTGGCAGCATGTCACTCCGAGCTGTTCTACTGGGAAAAGTCCAGCCGAGCTTCTGATGGGGAGAAGGCTGACAACTTTCCTCGACCGCCTGCACCCAGACCTGGATGGCGGCAGAACCGTGCAGCCTGAACAAGTCACTCCATCCAGGGAGTTCCAGCCCAGAGACTGGGTATTCGCCCGGAACTACGCTGAGGGGCACCGGTGGCTTACTGGCGAAGTCACCAACAAATTGGGGTCGCGAATGTATGTGGTGAGGCTATCTGACGGCTGAAAGATACGCTGCCACATAGACCAACTCTGGCAGCGATGGTCTCCTGCGGACCAGGAGATTGAGGCAGGAGATTGCTACAGGCCCAGGGAGCAATCCCACTTGCCTCCGGACGAGGTGAGTGCTGCTGGTTCTCGTCCAGAACCTGAGGCAGGGCAGACCCCTGCACTCTCGGACCCTGTGGACCCTGACAGCCCAGCAATGCCTGGCGCTGAGTCCAACACTGACCCCACGGCAACAGAAGCCCCTGAGTTAAGGCGATCCGGGTGAAGTAGAAGGGCCCCTCCCCATTTAGCAGACTATGAGTGTGTTCCATCTAAGGGGGGAGGAGTTGTTATGTCCTCAGATACATAATGTTAAGCATAGTGAGCAGGTGCTCATTATGCGGATCGTAAAGCTGCACAAGTATTGCCCAATCAGAGGGCTTATAGGGGAACAACTGTGATTGGTCATAAGGTACAAAGATGATTGGTCCTTATACCTGAACTGTGATTGGTTATGATATTCAAATGTTATTGGCGCGTTTTGCTTCTGTGGGCGTGGCTACCTCAGCCAGGATTGTATATAAACTGCTGTTTTGGGACTGTATATTGTCTAGCTGGTCTAGTCCTTAGCTGGTCTAACTTGGAGCTGAATTAAAGCTGAAATCACTTTTGAACTTACCTCCTGTGTCAAGTCTCGTACTTATCAACAGGCTTAGGGTAAGGTTTATGTTTACCATGTTCCCACACGCCCTCTTTTTAGTCAAGTATTAAAACTTTAAATGCTGATTATACTTTTTTTAAAAATTCAGAACAAAGTTGTATGTGAATAAGTGGAGGTAACTCTGTGTATTTGACAATAGGTAGAAGCCTCTCTGCTCGCAACTACACAGTCCTGATTCTTGCTGCCTGGATTAATGCAGTCTTTTGGGCCTCAATGCCTGTGGTGGGCTGGGCAAGCTATGCCCCTGATCCAACTGGAGCCACCTGTACTGTAAACTGGAGAAAAAATGACACGTATGTTTCAAAGCGTAGGATATTGTTTTTTGTGTGTATCACTTTATAGTTCTTGTAATGTGCATTATCTTGAGGAATACCGCATTTGTAAGGGAGGGAAAGGAAGAAAAAGATGGGGAAGCAAAGAAACCTCTGTCCCATGTTTTCCCCTCCAAAATGTATGGGCCAGTTTCTCATGCAGTAGGGTTGCCAAGTCTTGCCTTAATTTTAGCGGGGGAGTCCCGGGCCCCGTCCTGGAGATCTTTGGTGCATGCGCCGCAATGACATCACCCAGAAGTGGTATCATCACGTCAGGCATGTTGAGGGCAGGACCTCTATCATTCGAGGAGAAACCAAAGAGTTTTCCCTCGAATGATAGAGCGTCCCCCCCGTAATGTGCCTGGCATGGTGATGTCATCACGCTAGGCATGTTTCCGCAATCCCACCATTTTGGGGGTGGGGTTCCCCCAGTGGCTGTATCTGGGCCAGCAGGTAATGGACCCATTGAGTGGGGGTTTCCCTGCCCCCCCAGGGGATCTGGCAACAATATCATGCAGAGACTCATGTGATTTCTGCTTTGGGGGGCAAGGAGTCAGAAAAGAGCATGGGTCACCCCACTGACTTTATCTGTTTGGGGAAGAAGAAGCTTACCAATAAGACAATGGGAAGGATACTACGAATCTGTCTTATGTTGCTTCTCCCAAGGTCAAGCTGAAAACACGCTCAAAGGCCTGCATAGGTTGTTCCTATTGCCTGTGTTCCAAAAGGATAGATAATGGTAATTAGAAAGAAAATAGAAATAGGGTTTCCAGCTTTTGGTTGGGAAATATCTGGAGATAAGGTGGGTAAAGCCTGGGGAGGACAGAATTTAGAAAGGGGAGGGACCTCATCAGGGTATAATGTCGTAGAGTCCACCCTCTAAAGCAGCTACTTTCTCCAGGGGAACTGATCTTGGTCATCTGGAGTTCAGTTGTAATAGTGGGAGATCTCCACGTGTCACCTGGAGGTTGGCAACCTTAGAGGGGAAAAGAATGCAAGCCTTTAAAAGATGGAGGGCAATATTACCTATTAGCTGTAGTCCTCATTTCTTGCTGAGGCTCAAGGTTGATTCCATAATTAGAAAATAATGCAGTAAAATCAGGGTAACATAAACAGGTACAATAAACAACACCCCCATACCTTTTATAAAAAGGCCCTCCTGAATAATTGTCTTACACATTCTATGAAACAACAGTAGCATTGGAGCTTTCTTGACCTCCTCAAGTAGGCCATTCTGCCAGATGGGATCCTCAACAGAAAATGCTCAGCTTAAGAGCAGCTGTCAATCTTGCAAAAAAGAGGCACCTTTAAAAGGAGATGAGAGAGACACAGAGAGAGAAAGAGAGAAAGAAAGATGGGTAGTCATGAGTAGTGAGATTGATTGAAGTGAGCAGTGACTCATGAAAGCTCATACCCTACCACAAATTTTGTTAGTTATTTAGAAGAAGAAGAGGAGATGAAGAGATTGGATTTATACCCCGCCCTTCACTACCCAAAGGTGTCTCAGAGCAGCTTACAAACTCCTTTCCCTTCCCCTCCGCACAACAGACATCCTGTGAGGTAGGTGGGGCTGAGAGAGCTCTTGACAGAAACTGCTCTTTTTTCAAGAACAGCTCTTATCAGAACTACGGCTTGCCCAAGGTCATCCAGCCAGGTGCAAGTAGAGGAGTGGGAAATCAAACCCGATTCTCCCTGATTAGAGTCTGTGCACTTAACCACTACACCAAACTGGTGCTACTGGACTCTTATTTAAGGTGCTACTAGACTCTTATTTTTTTTACCTTTAAGAGGCTTTACTCAGGTGGTTGCAACAGTCACAGTGTAGCTGTGTGGTGCCACTGGGTACACAATTCAGACATCCATCAGACAAATGTGTTAGAGGTCCCCTAAACAGAGCTACTAGGTCACACAGATGGGCTGCATAACTTCTGGTAGCCAAATGGAGCTGATTGAGGCCTTTTAAAAATGTTGGTGCTGTTGTGGGCTGTGGTATCAAATGATCAAAATTCTGCCAGAACATCATATGCATTAGTTCTAACTCACCCTAAAGCCAGATTGGACAGCATTTTCCATTTATTTTCATTCTGTTTGTATTTTTAAACCTTCAGATCCTTTGTTTCCTTCACCATGTCTGTAATTGCTGTAAATTTTGTCGTCCCCTTATCGGTCATGTTTTACTGCTACTACAATGTTTCACAAACTATGAAGCAGTATGCCAGAAGCAATTGTCTAGAAAGCATCGACACAGACTGGTCTGATCAAGCTGATGTAACCAAGGTATGGTCATATTTTTGATAGTTGCTTTTCAGAGACGTGGCCTGATTATGGTGTTCTGTATGGATGTATAGACTTCACATGTGGTCACCTGACTCACCTCAGTCTTCCACAGAATCTCTTACCTCTTTCCTCTCTCTCATATTTTTGAAGAGGTTTATAAGCTCTGTGGTCTAGGAGTGTGATGTTTCTGTGATATGTACCATTCCCAGCTGACTGAATAGGAACATTACGGTGAGGAACCGGCTTGTTCTGTTATGAGGCCCTGAAGTTGCCACTGACCCCAAAGCACCTGAGGAAAGGTCCTAAATAAATCTTTAATAGATTTTTCCCCCTCATCCAAAATATATTTTATATCAAATATATGAGAGCTGTTTCTTGTTTAATATATCAATGACTCCAATGCAACCAGCAAATTTTGTGTGTGCATGTGTGTTTGATTTTGTCAGCATTCTAGTCATTTATAAAAATTCTGAAAAGCTGTTGAAGAGAAAAGATATTAAATGTAATATGGCCTGTTTGAGCACAGATGGTGATAAGTACCTGGAACTGCTGGGCCACTTAAATGCATGGTAGAACTTAATAGTGTGAATAATTCCATTATCTTTTTCAAGTTCTATGCATAGGCTCAAACACTTAAGTACTTCTATATCCCCAGTTCCTCAAAATACTCCATTTCTAAATAAGTTCCATTGATATTTACTAATTTAATAGCAAAAAAGAGGGATTAGATATAAGAGGGATGAGGAACTGATTTAATAAATATATATTTAAACAGAAATACTGGGATCTGACATGATAACAAGCTCATTTTCTCTTCTACAGATGTCGGTTGTCATGATTTTAATGTTTCTGCTGGCTTGGTCTCCATATTCTATCGTGTGTTTATGGGCATCTTTTGGAGACCCAAAGAAAATCCCCCCGGCCATGGCAATCATGGCACCACTCTTTGCCAAGTCGTCCACATTCTATAATCCCTGTATTTATGTCATTGCAAACAAAAAGTAAGTGGTTCCTTTGGCCTGGTGGGAGTATGTGACAGGTGGTGGAAATCCTTCCCCACATCCAAAATTTATGTGCTTGTCTATTCTTGGTAGGGTTTGGCTTGGGATATTCCTGGAGATTTGGGGCAAAGCCTGAAATAGTTAGAATCTGGGGAAGGGAGGGAGCTCAGCAGGGGTATGATGCCGCAGACTCCATTTTCTCCAGGGAAACTGATATCTAAAGTCTGGAGATCAGTTGCAATTCTGGGAGATCTACAGGCCCCACTTGGAGGTTGGCAACCTTAATTCTTGGTGGAATGATCTGGAATTAGGAGTAAGCAGTGTAGTGGCCCTGTTTGCAGATGACACAAAATTATTCAGTATGGTGAAAGAGCTCCAGGAAGACCTCCACAAAGCGTGTGAGTACTTTTGGTACATGCTAATGGAATCTGAACTTGCTGAGACCTTGGGTCATAATGGATAGCTCAATGAAAATTTCAACCCAGTGTGCTGCAGCAGTGAAAACAGAACAGCCAGTGCCCCTGTATAGATCTATGGTGCAGGCTCGTTTGGTGTGCAGTTCTGGTCACCGTATCTCTAAAAGGACATTTCAGAGCTGGGAAAAATACAGAAGAGGTCAACCAACGCGATTAAAGGGGATGAAGTACCTTTCCTATGAGGAAAGGCTGAAGAGTCTGGGACTTTTCATTTTAGAAAAGAGGCAACTAAGGGAGATGTGATAGAGGTCTGGGGTAGACAGAGTGGACAGAGAAATTTTTTTTCTCCCTCTTCCAAAATACTAGAACTTACTCAGGGACATTCAGTGAAGTTTTTCTGTTTTTTCTGCCCTGGTCCCTACCTGATGGAACATGCTCCCACTTGAGATCAGGGCCTTGCGGGACCTACTGCAGTTCCACAGGGCCTGTAAAATGGGTCTGTTCTGCTAGGCTTTCAGCTGAGGTGGTGGACGCCCAATTAGTTGCCCTCCCTGCATAGAAGCTGCCCTGACTATCCACCCTAGGTGGAGTCCTTCTATTATATGAGCTTGATGTGACTCCAGTTACCATCAGTCCTGCTTATAAGGGGTCTGAACTGTTATATTTGGTTTGCCATCTTTTAATAGTTTAATGGGTTTAGCTGTTTTAAGAATTAATTATATTATCTGGTTTTAATTGTTCATGCGCTTTGCTGTTACCCACCCTGAGCCTGTTTTGGGAAGGACAGGATATAAATTTAAGCAATTAATTAATTGATGGGCAGTAGATTCAGGCTATGCAAAAAGAAAATACTTCTTTGCTCAATGAGTGATTAAAATATAGAATTCACTGCAAGAGAATATAGCGATGGCCATAGGGACAGATAGCTTTAAAAGGGGATTAGACAAATTCATGAAGACTAGGTGTCTCAGTAGGTACTAGTTATGGTGGCTAAAGGAAATTATAGCCAATACACTTCTGAATCCCAGTGCCAGGAAGCAACATCAGGGAAGGCCATGGCCTCTGTGCCTTGTTGTGGACCCTCCATGGCAGTTGGTTGGTCACTGTATGAAACAGAATGCTGGACTAGATGGACCACTGGTCTGCTCCAGCAGGACTCTTTTTATGTTCTTATGAATGTTTTTTAAATATAGTCTGAAAAATGCAGTGGTTTCAAAGACTATCAGCACAGCAGTCTACCTTGGTAGTCATTTAGAGTAATGGCAGAAATATCTATACAAGCAACAACAAAGATCACACAGTAAATGGGTTATATAGTAGAAAGGTGTTGAAGAACACTAAACTATGAATATATAATACAAAAATATATAATGAATTATTAAAAATTCTTTTGTGTTGAGCATTCATTGTACAGAAAAGTATACATGCTAATATTAATCCAATATATAATCAATGAAGGTTCTGGATTACGTCTTCATTTCAGTAATCTTCTTCAAGAATGTAATTCTGTTAAGCATATTTCATAGGAGAAATTGCACCTAAGGTTTCTTCAAACAATATTATGCAGAACTCAATTCAGACCTCGAGTTACCAGCTTAATTCTTTTTTTAAGAGAGTAGCAAGTATCCAGGGGTCTTTTGGGGGAGGAGCTCACCTGAGCGCAGCTCCGGGAGCTCAGGAGCCAAGCCCCGCCCCCAGCCGGCGTCCGGGGAGTCTTTCAGGCAGCCGAATGTCAATTTCAGCTCCATTATATCCTATGGGCCATTGAAGCCAATGGTGAAAACATAGGTTATATTCTGGGGGCTGGAGGGGAGGGTTTGATGGAGAGGCTCCAAACTCACAGGGTAGCTGATGGAGCCTCTCCCAAGATACCCACCAAGTTTCAAGAACATAGGATCAGGGGTCCAATTCTATGGGCCTCTAAACAGGTTGCCCCTATTCCCTCCATTGTTCTCTATGGTGGGAAAAAATTAACTTTTTTTCCCACCATAGAGAACAATGGAAGGAATAGGGGCAACCTGTTTGGGGGCCCATAGAATTGGACTCCCTGGTTCACTGTTCTTGAAACTTGGTGGGTATCTTGGGGAGAGGCTCCATCAGCTACCCTGTGAGTTTGGAGCCTCTCCCTCAAACCGCCTCCCCTCCAGCCCCCAGAATATACCCTATGTTTTCACCATTGACTTCAATGGCCCATAGGATATAATGGGGCTGAATTGCCGCTGAATTTCTTTCATTCCCTCCTTTCCTTCTCTCTTTTTCCTCTTTCCCTCCTTCTTCTCTTCTCTCTTTCTTTCTTCCCCACCTTCTTCTCTTCTCTTTTTTCCTCCTTTTCCTGTTTCCCTCCTTCTTCCCTTTCTTTCTTTCCCTCCCCTTTCCTTCTCTTTCTTTCCATCTTTCCTTCCTTCTTTCCTTCTCTCTACTCTCTCTCTTTCCTTCCCTCTTTCCTCCTTCTGTGGCCCAACTCTCATGAGAAGGAGTTTAAACTTTAAACCCCTTCTCTCTTAGCTCCCCCACCCAGACCAGCTGGGGAAGGGAAGGGGAGGCTTTTGAAGATGCCTCCCCCCTTTTGCTTCCCTTCTGACATCACTTCCGGTGATGTCAGGGGGTGTGGCATATGCTAATAGCTTAATAGCTCATTAGCATACCATATGCTAATGAGCTCCTGCAGCTGTTTTTCTACGAAAAGACCCCTGCAAGTATCAATTGATGAAACAGGACAAAGGAAGGGGCCTTGGCATCTACCTTACTGGTCTCTCTGGTATAGCTGGAGAGGGAAGGTTGGCCAGGCAGGTTGAGGGGAATTACCCTTGTTCTTTCTCTAAACATACTTCTGAAGACACTTGTGAAATGCTTTTGCAAAGGCTGTTGCAGCTGGATTTGAGAGCCTCGTCACACTTTCTGGGCTGGAGCAAGTAGCAACCAGTCATTCAAAGAATCTAGAGGGAGGAATCTTTCCTATGTTGCCCCTGTGGAAAGAACAGTGCTGTTATGGACTTCTTACTCAGTGGTGTAGGACTTTTGCAAGAGTAGTTGCTACCTCTTTTCACAGGATCTTCAAATTGTTTTAATGGTTGCCTGTTCTACTCCATGTTCCTTCCAGGGATGTGCATTTGGCATAAACGAACACCCCCTCTCCTCAAAAATACCCTACCTCTCTCTAAAAGTACTTTGGGTATTGCTTAAGCCAAATATAGATGAGATACCTGTACTTGGCTACCAGTATAGCTGAGCCCGAAAAAAGCCATTTTTTTTTTTTATTTGGAAGTGTTCAGCTATACCAAGAGCCAGCCCCAGCTGATCTGCGGCATGGCTTGCGTTCCTTTTAAATGCCTTTTGCAAGCTGCGCAGTGTGAGTGAACTCCGCTTGGCGCTCCATTCATGTGGCACTGCTTGCAAAAGGCATTCAAACTCAAAATTCTAAAGGCATTTGCACGGCACTGGAATGCAAAAGGCATTTGCATGGTGCCACTTGCAAACTTGTAGCTCGGGACTCCATTTAAATGCCTTTTGTAAGCAGCGCTGCATGAATGAGTCTCAAGCAGTAAGAAGGTGTTTAAACACCTTCTCCAAGTGGTAAGTTCCTGAAAATTTTGGGGAACCCTGAATATTTCCCGAACCCCAATACCAAACCAGTACTGGAATTCAGGAATATCAGAAAATACCGATATTTTTTGGGGTTTAATATGCTGAGACCCGAAAAATACTGGTGGGTTTGTGTGTTTTTTAGCACACCCGTAGTTTCTTCTCCACTATTGCCACATTCTGGTCTTAGCAATTTCACAGTTTTCCTGCCCCTTCTTTTCTCCCTGACTCTTCCATTTACCATTATAATCTGAGGATCTTTAAATACATCAGTGTTTGTAGCACAGCAAGAAATACTGTCTCTTCGGAGTGCCCCACTGATGACTTAGTTAGTTCCTTTTCCCTCCTCTTTCTTTCTAAGTTGAAGGACCCCCCCCCCTTATTATTCTGAGGAAATATGTAGGATGTATAGTTGTAGAAACAGGAAGTGGCCATTTCTGTGGGACAGTTTAACTGAAAAATCATACACACTTTTTTTTTAAAAAAATGACAAATTCTGAGGGATTGTTTGGAAATGGTAACAATGTACCTTAAATTCTTCTGAACACGTGAAGTGGCTTTATACAGAATTTGAGCATTGTCTACTGTGATCATCAGTAGCTCTGGAAGTCTTTCACATCACCTACTCTTAAAGATGTGTAACTGGCAATGCAGGTGATTGAGCCTAGTATCATCAGCCTGTCAAACAGATGTTCTACCACTAACACATGGCCTTCCCTTAAACCTCTGAATGGATTTCCATTGTCCAACACCAAAAACATTTCTCCTTGCTGTAGGTTTCGAAGGGCCATCCTTGCTATGGTTCGATGTCAGTCTCAACCAGAGATGACCACTGTCAATGCCTTGCCAATGAGCGTTTCTCAAAGCACAACTGCATAAAGAAACTGCTGGAAAACACTTCCATGACGTTTCCTTGCTCGTACCTTTTGCATGTAGACTCCCTGGAAAGAAAAGTGGAACCTGTTTCACAGATAGCTTTGCCTCCCATCAAATGAATGGACTTCTCAACCTGATCAGATTAATGTATGAAGCTGTCTTATATGGAGTCAGACCATTGGTCCATCTTGCTTAGTGTTTTCACCACAGCTGACTCTCTGGCATTTGTGGTGATACAAGCATTCCTATCCCTTGCCATGTGAGAAACAAGTCTTGTTGGCATTGTGCCAGCTGCTACCAGCAATAGCATAACACAACAAAGGGCCCTTTTTGCTTGACCCTTTGTGCAACTGCTTAGAATTAAGCCATTAGGAGACATTTCTACTACTAGGATCAATGTATTGGAACACCATTTCTAATTTTTAAATGGTTTAAAAAAGTGATTAGACAAATCTATAGAGGATAGGTTCATTGATGGCTGTTGGCGTACGGCTAATTGGAACCTCCATGTTTGAATATCAGTTGTTGTGGGGCAATGACTAGGGAAGCTTTGGCCTCCATGTCCTGCTTGTAAGCCACCATTTTGGCTACTGTAGGAAACAGGATACTGAACTAGGTGGACACTTGGTCTGATTCAGCCTGGCTGCTGTAATATTTTTAGCATCTGTAAAAAAGCATAATCTACATTGGTAAGTACTATTGTTTTACTTTTGTCCTTCCCATAGTTGTTAATATATAATAGATATAGTACCTGTCAGGTGAAAGGAATCATGATCAAGGTATGGAAGAAAGAAATAATGAAGCAAGCATGTAAGCTGTACTACAGTAACGTAAATATTTTTTTTATTTATTGCTTATAACTCTGAATGTTCATGTCTCCTTTCTCCAAAGGCAACCAAGTAGTGGCATTGATTATGCTGTCAGTTACTAGGTCTTGTTGGTTTCATTGTTACTGAACACATTGGTCTTCATTGAAAACAATACTCAGCAATTATGTAATTATAGCTGATAGGTAATCTGTGCAGAAAAGCAAATGTCTGATTGTTTTGAAAGAAGAGCCAAGGATAGACTGTTTAAGATTTCCAACCAATCAGAGGCATTTTTTCAAGATTATTGTGCTTAGTTGCTTAATGGTGCCATCTGTTGCTAATTTTTGGTATACTTCATTAAATGCTTATCTCTGCCTTTTCTATTTCATGGGCTAGCATCTGTATATTTATAATGCTAGTTTTATTCAGCCATTATTTTGAAATAAATAAGGTTTTTAAAAATAATACATGTGCAAGTATTTCTGTATCTGGGCTGCTGATCTTGAGTTTGTGCAGCTAAATATATATGCTTTTGCATTATATAGTTATTCAACCTATAGAAGAGATTTTCAAAGATAAAAGAGCTCGGCTTTCACCATCTTATGTGTTGCACACCAGACTTGTAAAGTACTTTTTCTTTCAGTATTTAATTTGCTGTTAAAGGAATCCTGCTTCAAAAATTTAAAGGTAATATATTTCACCTTGGACACAGTATAGAAGAAGCTATGTCAACTGATCCAATGCGTTATACATTTGAAGGTTAAGTAATTGCAGGTCTCGGCTAATCCGGTGTAATCTTCTCTTACTGAATGGCTGTCTGCATTCACCATCATAACGCACAGTGAGAGTGTTTAGGAACAAAAGATTTTAGAATTTTGGAAATCTCCATTGTGCTGGAAGGAAGTCATGTATCTGATTGCTGCTGTCTGCATCATGATGAGTTTTTGGGAAGAAGTGGATAGTTTCTGTCCTTCTCAATGCACTTGCATTTATCACGGCAGAAGTGACGGCACTGGAACAAGGTAGGTTGTTTTTCATGGGAAATGTTAGGTCATTATCTAGCTGATGAGATTTGAATAGCAAACTCTGCAGAGCAAATGGTGGCACTTCATTTGAATAGCAGATTGTTACTAAACTGCATTGATATATCAGGGGAGGTGTTTGTATTTTTACCGCAGCCTTCTTGTGAACAACATATGTGGACCAGGGTAAGTCGCCATGAAATCTTAATATATAGTATACAGCAGTTAGATGTCTGAATTGGCAGGGGAAAGAAATGTGCCCTGAAACACATACCTTTGAACAATGCCAGTACTTTGGAGCCTAGCATCCATAGGCAGATGATAGAGAATATTTTTCATTGCATATTTTAGTTGTACAATTAAACTGTCTAGCCAAGGGCAGCATTCTGCTGAACCCTAGCTGCTGTATGGCATGGGGGGACTTTGGTGGCCCTTAGCACCTCTTGGCACAATTCTGGGCAGAAAATTAAAAAATGGTGCCAAAAGAGTCCCTCTATCGAGCCAATTTTTGACATTTTTTCTGGCTTAGTCATTCAGTAGTGAAGCCTCATTTGACAATGGAAAAAATGATTACATTCCGAACCCTGTGAAAGCAGTTATGTGCACTAACTTTGCTGTTTTTCCCTTGGAAACACATAACTGGCAGGAGAGAGAGTGATGTAATACTGAGTTCCCTGCTGTCAACAAATGAATGGGCAGGTTATTCTTCAGTTTCTGGGTCAGGGCCAATTGGTGCCAGGCAAATTTGGGAGGGGGGTGTTGGTGGGTTTTGTGTCCCCACAACAGCTAGCTGCAGTTGCAATATGGACAATTTGCAGAAGCCTATTTCAATTTGTGGGTTTTCCCTCACTGGAGTCAGGCCAAGGACTTATTGTACATTTTATGTTCAGTTAATTGTACCCAGTTTGTGATGGAAAGCATGGATGGGTACAGTTGAGGTAACCCCCCCCCCATAAAACAGATTTTCCCATTGTCAAAAATAATGCTTTTAAATTGACAATTCTACACTCAAAGTACAACTTCCCAGCTTCAGGGAAAATAATATGAACACTGACATTTCTAGAGCATGTGAAAATCGTTGCTCTAGGACTTTGTTACATTCCCTACCCCCACCCCCAGCCAGCTCTAAAGAATTATGAAGATTTTGGCTTCATTTTTGTGCACTGTGTCTCATCTTTCTAAATGCACCAGCTGGGAAGAATAAAATGTGAATTCAAGTCAAAACAGAAGTTTGGAAATCTTGCCTTCAGAAAATGCTTGTAAAGTCATATGCTGTTGTTCCGCAGGTACATACAGCCATAGGTTTTATAGTGGCTCTTGTGTTTGCACAGAACTACTGTTAAGGTTTTGTTTTCACCATTTCTTGAAATAATCCTATGGTGACCTCTTTAGGATTTCTCTGGAGCAAGTGGGTTGAGACTCGTGGAATTAGTCTTTGTACACGGAACCTGCCATGTGTGCAGCTTCCATGGGAAGCCACTGTAGCCTCCTAACCTTAGAGACCTATGTGGAGGCGGACAGCATAATCCTCACCAATATGTTGAGAAGATAAAATTTAATGCCTAGCTGTTGCTTAAAAGTGTGTTTTATTGCACTAACAATAACAGATGTCTGGAGGATGTGGAACGCCCAGAGAAACATTTGTATGAAAATTGGATTTAACTGAGCTGCCTGCTGCCTGTGCTATTGAATTCCATGCTGGAACAGCAATCTCAGAACAGAGCGATAAAGGAAAGTAACAAGCAGATACGTAGGCTGTAAGTCATATAGAATGACTTGCTCAATTATATGTTTTTTTTAATTCTGCCATTCCTCCAAGGAATTTAGGATGGCACATAAGGTTCCTCTGTTTTGTCCTCACAGTTCCTAGTCTGGCTCTATCCACTATACCACACTGTCTCTCTAGGTGCTTTTTCATATATCTATAGTCTCTGTTTTCACAGGATAGCCATGCTATTCTTTTGCTGGAAAACAAAAAAGGAATCTCATTAGCATGATAAAGGTGAACTCTGCTTGTGGCATTTGGTAGGTTGAGTCCACACAAACATTTATGTTACTTATAGCCCGACTTTCTCACTTGGACTCAAGGCGGATTACACAGAATGAATGATACGATCAGCAAGATGGGACATTCAATAAATAATGAATTAGAATTTGTGTTGTAGAACCAACCAGAAGTCTAAAAAATAGAACTGCAGCAAAGCATAGGTGTTAACATGACACAAATGTTGCAAAGTTTCATAATAGATCAAGCTTACAGCAAACAGCACATGGTAGTATAGACCAGTCTCTAATAATTTATCCAAGTAACTCTGTGAAGCATTTTGTACAGTGCTACCATATTCCCTGTGTAGAAAAGCCCTCTTGAATAATTCAGTTCTGCATAACAAAGTTAGAGTCCAGGGGCACCTTTAAGACCAACAAAGTTTTATTCGAGGTATAAACTTCTGTGTGCACACACACTTCTTCAGATATAACAAAATGGAAATTACCAGTCCATACATATAGGTAGAGAGTGAGCAGTAAATTAGCATATAGCATAGTGAAAATGTTTAACAGATTCAAGGAACAAACAGGAATAACAAGCATAGTTTATATGGTTACCATTCCTTTGGGTTTAATTCGGGGGGAAACATAGTGAAGGCAATAAATATGTCAGAACTGGACACTGATGGGAAGAAGTATCCTAAATTGTGGAATGCTGAGAGTAATTAACTGAGACCCTGCCATTATGCTCCATCAGTCTTCTCTCAAGCATGGAGGTGACCTTACAGCATCTTCTTTGAAGTGGGGCAACTGGCTGTGTGGCGTTATCTCCCTGTCCCCAGACCAGAGAAATATATTCCAATCCATCATTCCAAATTACATTACATTCTACTGGTCATTACATTACATTACAATAGTTCTGCATTGTTCATGGAAAGCCAGGAGAGTGGGAGCCTTCCTAACTTCCTCAGGCAGGCTATTCTACAAGGTAGGGGCCACAACGGAGAAGGCATGTTTATGGCAGTAGTCGATTTTGCCCATTTGTAGGTTGGAGCTGCGGTGGCTCAAGTGGTTAAGACGCTGAACTGCAGGCTGTGGAAGGTCAGTAGTTCAGCAGTTCAAGACCCAGGTGCCGCAAGACGGAGTGAGCTCCCGTCTCTAGTTCCAGCTCCTGCCAACCTAGCAGTTCGAAAGCAAGAAATTGCAAGTAGATAAATAGGTACCACTTCGGTGGGAAGGTAACAGCGTTCCGTGCACCTTGGTGTTTAGTCATGCCGGCCACATGACCACGGAATCGTCTTTGGACAGTGCTGGCTCTTCGGCTTTGAAACGGAGATGAGCACCGCAACCCTAGAGTCGGATTCGACTGGCTTTCGAGCAAGGGAACCTTTACCTTTACTTACCTGCAGCATGCAATAGCCAACCAATTACTTCCTATTAATGTTGCCTTCTAGTGCTGGTATTCAGAGGTTTACTACATATGTAAGTGCCATTAAGTCACAACCAATTTATGGGGACCCCGGCAAGGGGCATTCAAAGCAAGGGAGAAACACAAGGGGTATGCCATTGCCTTCCTCTTCAGAGCCTTCCTTGATGGTCTTCTATCCAAGTTCGAGCTCTGCTTAGCTTCTGAGATCTGTTGAGATCTGCCTATACCACACTGCCTTCCCTACCATTCAGAGGTTTCCTACCTCTGAATGTAGAGGTTCCCTTTACTCACCATGGCTAGTAGCCACTGATAGACCTGTTCTCCATGAATCTGTCTAATCCCCTCTTAAAGCCATCTGTGCTTGTAGCTATCATTATATCCTTTGGCAATGAGTTCCACATTTTAATCACTTATTGAGTAAAGAAGTATTTCTTTTTTGCTCAACCTGAATCTATTGCCCATCGACTTTGTTGGTTGCTCCCAAATTCTAGTATTTTGGGAGAGGGAGAAAAGCTCCCTCTAGCAACTTTCTCTACCCCATGTATAATTTTATAAACTTATGCCATGTCTCCTCTCATCTGTCTTTTTTCTAAACTAAAAACTCCCAGGCTCTTCAGCCTTTCCTCATAGGAAAGGTGTTTCATCCACTAATCTTCTGGTGATCCTCCTCTGCACATATTTCCAGCAGATGATTAAGGTTTACTTTAATGGTAATAAGCAACATTCTTTAAAATCAAGCAGATTCTTGAGAGGGAGCATATTTTTTTCAGAATAAATGAACGGATGGCCTGTGGCCACCCGTCTATAATGAATAAAAACAGGCTCTGTCACACTTAGGGTTGCCAGCTCCAGGTTGGGAAATATCTGGAGATTTGGGAGGCATAGCCTGAGGAGGGTGGGGTTTGGGGAGGGGAGGGACTTCAGTGGGGTATAATGCCATGGAGTCCACCTTCCAAAGCAGCCATTTTCTCCAGATGAACCAGAGACCAGATTTAATCCCAGATGTCCAGCCACCACCTGGAGGTTGGCAACCGTAAACTAATTCTATGTGCCTGAATGTGTTTATAAGGAGAAACAGACAGAGAAGCAGTAACTTCTAAGAATGCTGAGCTGTATTTTGTTCCTTATATTCATACAGAACGGAGCTTATGTTTGTTATTTCTTGTAATAAACTGGGCCTTGGTTATACAGGAGCTACTAGCAAGGCTCTCATGCCACAGATATTAGTGCACTGGCCACCAAATCATATTCTTGACCATGAAGGTTCCCCTATAAGTGCTGGGAGATAGGTGGGGAGGAATTTGGGATTCCCAGCTCTCTGGTTCTATGGCCATGAAAACTGATTCCATATTCACTATATTACAATGAAGAATGAATCTACCTTCTAGTTCTAAAACAAGTATATACTCACTTTGTATTTCGCATTCTACTTATTAAGAAAAGAGTTTATTTTTCTCATGTGCATCTCTTCAAAATATCAACTTTCTTATTTGGGCGGTAGACCTAGTGAGGCAAGTCATTCTTCTAATATGCCTGGCCAATGATATCCCTATGCCTACTTCATTTTTGGAGTTTCAGCTTTTGAAGATATCTTTTCCTAATTCAGTGTCTTTAATCCTGAGGCAATGCTAGCACTGTTCCTTAAGTAAGCAAAGTCACTGAGTGGCCGAAGAACCACATCAATCAACCAAGGCCACATTTCAAAGTCAATATGTAGGGGACATATATGCTGTAACCTGTTTACAATTTGTGACACAGGACCTTCTTGAGACAAAGACTTTTAAATTGGTTTCTCTCTTTAGGTGTGACAACTGTTAAGAATGGCAAACTATGTTGTGCGGCAAAGTGTGGTTCCCTTGCACCAAGTCTTTACTGCTAGGTTGCTCAACAGATTCAACATCATTACAGTCCCAGCCTTCTAGTTTTTAAAGGGTTTGGTTAAGACAGAGTGCAATATAAAGGGCCAAATGTTGCTTACCAGCCTTTATTAGTGGAGACTGACACAATGGGCAAAATCAGCAGAGTAACAGTTCTGTCTTTGTTTGTTATTAGGTCTGTGCTGTGTAATGATCCTGATATGTTTGAGATCCCTGTAAATGTTCCTGTGGACACCATAAAACTACGCATAGAAAAGACAGTGATACGAAAGATTCCAACAGAAGCCTTTTACTACTTGGTGGATCTGAAATACTTGTGGCTCACCTACAACAGTGTGGCTAGCATTGACTCCAGCAGCTTTTATAATTTAAAGCAGTTGCACGAGTTGCGTCTTGATGGGAATTTGCTGTCAAGTTTCCCTTGGGAATCTTTGGCCGAAATGCCCAATTTACGAACTCTTGATTTGCACAACAATAAAGTGACTAGCATTCCGGCTGAGGCCGGAAAGTATCTGAGAAACCTTACTTACCTAGATGTATCCAGCAACAAATTAACCACCTTGCCATCAGATCTCATGGATATTTGGCCGCCTTTTTCTGAAGCAGCATCAGCCAGATACATCGATTCAACAACCCAGAGGGTCATATTAGGTAAGCCTATGAAAACTTTGGATTTCTTCCTTTGAATTTTGCCAGCTAATGAGTCCCTAGGGAAATCTCTGGCCTATGGGATGACTGCCCACTTTCTTCCTCTGTTGAAAAAGAGTGCTGGCCATACTGTTGTTACATTTGCTTAGTTGGGTTGGATCCTACTGTTCTCCCACACTCTACTGAACCTTCCACCAGCCTGAGTTTGGAGGCTTCCTCTAGTCTAAGGAGGCTTCCTCCATCTTAAGTGGTTCTTCGGTTGGAGAAAGTACTACACAAGTTGGACAAAGGGTCCTTGGAGGATGGATGGATCCACCCCTGTTGTTATTCTAGTTGTTGTTGTTGATGATGATGATGCATTAATAATAATAACTTATTTAGTACATCTTTATTGTGTTCTTGCTCTAAGGATGGCACTTATCTCAGAATAACATATATTATTCTCCCTTCATTTTCTTATTCTCCCTTCACTTTCTTATCCTTGCAACAGTTGAATGTGGTAGGCTAGGCTGAGTTCCTGACCAAAGGTCACCCAGTGAACTTCATGGTAGAATGGGGATTTGAACTTGGAGTCCTATAGAGCCTGGCCTGAACCTCTAACCACACTGGCTCTCAGTCTTCTTCTCATGCAAACTGGGTATCTTAACATTAGACTGTAAGCATCAACCATGTAGCTAAGGAGGGTTTGTACATCATTGTTCTATAACGGTCTGTGGTGGACCCCAGGATTTCTACAGTTCATTTTAATTATTTCATTAATACCCTGCCGTCCCCAAGAGGAACCCAAAGAGACTTTCATCCTTCTCCTCTTCTCCATTTTATCCTCACAACAAGCCTCTGAGGTAGGTTAAGTGGAGAGTGTGTGACTGGCCCAAGGTCAGCCATCAGGCTTCCACTGCAGAATGGGGATTTGAACCTGGGTCTCCCAGATCTTGGTCTCTAATCACTCTAAGCATTACGCCACAAAAATAAAAATTCAATAGAGGGCACTGTTCTTTTAGAATCTGAACTGAACAACAATTTTGACTACATCCAATGTTTAGAAGACTTTAAATGTTTTCTGTTCAGTGACAGCGTGATTATTCTCTCCAATCGCCTTCTCATAATTCACTTAGTTTGCTTATTTGGACCCTTTCAACTGAACCCAACAAATAATGATTTCCCTATCACTGCTGCTAATAAGGAATCAATATTAAGTGCAATCCTTGCAAATTTATGTGCCTTTGCATACACTTTTAGAAATGTTCTTTCCTAGAAAGTTCATCCATTTCTACTTCTCCAATAAAGATCAACAGCGGAAGTTTGGGAAGTAGCCAATTTCCCATGCAGTATTTCAGACCCAGAAGGTATTGTGGCACACATTCCCCTATTAAGACCCCAATTATTCACTTAATTGGAATGGCAGGAATTCATGACTAGAATATCCTTTCTTCCTCTCCTATTTCCCCTATTGTTTCTGAATTTTTCTGCCTTGCCCTTTAGCAATATCCTGCCCTGCAAAGATTAAAACCATTACATGAATGCATTGACTGAGGCCAGTTTCTCACCTTAGTTTCCTTACCAAAACCATTTCCTGCAGTGTCTTCCTGGCACGCACCCCTGGACATCTCCAGCAGAGAGGGGAGGAAAGATAATATGAGGATGGAGCTATGCAACAACCCCGTTGTGCTCTTCTACTGCTGGTGGGCTTTTCAGAAAGGGTGGAAGAATCTGTAGATTTATTAATAGGTGAAAACTTCTCATGTCATTCTCCATCCTTCTGTCTGAGACCCTCTTGAAAGTGTCCCCTGGTAAGACTGGTCACTGAGTAGGGGACATAGAATCTGGCTCCATTGCTCTATATCATGCCATACCCTGACCATGAAATATATACAAGGCTTCATATAAAGTCCTGAGGAGGAATCTTATTTACTTTCCAAACAACTGGAGACATTTTATTTATTTACTTACTATATTTATAGATTGTCTTTCTCACTGAGACTCAAGGCAGGTTACAGAATAAAAGCAGTGTACTTATATAGCATAAGATGTCCAATGAACAATGCTATAGTACAAAATTTATAAAACAACATGAACAAGAAACTGCCTAAGGCCAGGTATACAATAAACAGCATGGTAAGTGAGATTACAAAGATAGAGAACAATGCAGAACAATATCTAGAATAACAATTGCAATATATGTAGTCCTATTCCATTATAATGGCAGCCCCCTGAACTGTTCCATTCTGCTACAATTCTAATCTGTTCTTTAAAATGCCCTCCTGAACATTACTGTTTTGAACATGCTGTGGGTGACAGAGGTGTGGGAGCCTTCCTGACCTTGTTCTGTATGGTGGGAGCCACCACAGAGAATGTGTGAGCATGGGCAGTTGCCAATAATGCCCACTGGTAGGATGGCAGCTCCAGGTGGCAATGCTCAAATGAGTAAAGACATTATAGGTGTGTTTTGTCTTTATCTTCTTCTGTTGTAATTGCTGCATGTGTCAAGTGGACAGTGGCATATGCTAAAAATGGAAACATGTTGGAAGAAAAGTTATTTTTAGACTCTTCAGCCCAAGCTCCTCAGAATGTTACTAGGTCAGAAAATAGAGCACGAGGATGATTAGTAGCAAATGTCAGCACAGCATACTTCTCCTTGGTAATAAACACAGATTCTGATAGGATACCAATTACTGGGCAAATGTTTGCATCCTATCCCAATCGAGTTGTTTCTGACAAGTTGGATCCTAAAAGATGAAAATATTCTGCTGCTGTACTCTTAAGTGCACAGTGGAAGTGCTGGCAAGATTACAAGTGTACTATTTTTCTATTCAAGGTTTGCAGGACAACCCATGGTACTGTGACTGCCGGATTTCAAAGCTCATTGAATTTTCCAAAATTGTGGATACCACAGTCGTGCTTTTGGATCCTCTTGTGGCTTGCAGTGGACCTGAGAGCCTGGCTGGAATCTTGTTTCAAAGGGCAGAGCTGGAACAGTGTTTAAAACCATCAGTAATGACTTCAGCCACAAAGATTACCTCACCTCTGGGAAGCAATGTTCTGCTACGCTGTGATGCAACAGGATATCCCACTCCTCAACTTACCTGGGTTAGATCCGACAACATACCAGTAAACTATACAGGTATTTAACCATTCTTAAGGGGGAAAAATGGGGGTGGACAGAAGTGGCTCTACTTCATGTTTAGAGACAAACTGTTGAATAATCCAACCAGCAATGGAAAACCCTTAATGCCATGCATTCTTGCTAGAGACGTTCTAGGTTTAGTCCAAATTTTATGAAAATAGATTTATCTATCTATTGTATTTTCATCCACCACACAAAGTAGTTTTGAAATGGAGGGAACTTTCAGAAGATATTTGGGATAGGGTCTGGGTGGGTGGGTGGCTCTATTGTCCAAAGGAAACTATTCAAAAATCCCATATAGTGTACTGTGGCAAGCTTTAGAATAGTTAACTGAATCCTGGTGTTTGAATATCAGTAACTGCCATGGTTCACAGATATTTCTAAGCTTTCTTTAATGTTTTAAAAACATATTCAGTAAAGTTTCTAAGCTTATCACTACTGCAGCCACCCCATTAAAGATATATTATTTAATTAATATGAATTACAAATTATCACTGTAAATAGCATCCTAGAAGAAATACTCCATTTGGGGAGTAAGAGATCAGCCAATATCTCTTCTAGGATGGCATGTTCCACAGGCTTCTTTTGTAAATGGACTTGTATTTAAAATGTAACTTAAAAATATTATCCCTAATTAATTGAATATCCTTCCCTTTTAAATCAAGTTAACCAATTAATTGACTAAATGTTACAGTTCTATTTATTCTAAAGACTATCATAACAATAAAAAATAGTCCAAGCATGTATACCTCCATACAGTGCTTTCCTTTGGGATTTGTCACATAAAAGTAACATGGAAAGATCTCTGGAACAGTGTGATCATTACCTTTCCATGTTTAAAGTAGGCCAAACTAGCTTGTGTTGAGTAAGAATTACATCTAGGTGACAAGTAGGCTTACCATTCCCCAGGTGGGGTGGCGAATCCTCTGCTTTTGCAGTCTCTTGCCTGCTGATGTCCAGCTGGTCGGAGGGAGGAAATTCCCCCGCCCCCCCCAAACATGACATCATGTGTGATGTGCTGATACCGCACAGAAGTGACATAGGCACATCGGTGACATTGGGGGGGGGTGACACTGATTTTGGGCCAAAACTATGGTTTGAGGGTGATTTTACTATAGAGTTTTGCTAAAAAAAACAGAGTCTGGTAGCTGTTTCAGGGAGCCTTGTTGAATTTCTGGCTGGTTGTGAGCTTTGCCCTGTATAATTCTGCTCCATTTTTGTAACTTTTCTCCTATTTACTTACTTGCTATAACATTTGCTTACTAAATCAGTTCTTGTTCACTTTGCTTGGTTTCTTTATGCCTCAAATTTGGCCATGCATCAGGACAAGCCCTGACTAAAGAGGGGGTTGCTCTGGGCCCTCACCAATAAAGCCCTAGAACCAGAGTGGTGGCAGATAGAAAAGGCCCTTAGCCTGCTGCAGGCCTGAAGGGAGCAGAGGGCAAAGAGGATGTGTATGGGGAGGGATAGTTGTGTGGAAGGGATGTCCTGCCTGCTGCAACCCACATGGCCCTACATCATCCTGTGCCAGCTTATAAATTAGAGTTGATTCTAAACATCTCACTTTCTCTCTACTGAGAGGGGGGTGCCAAAGCCATAGTTTGCCTAGGGTGCCCAGAACCCTTGGGTCAGCCCAGCCTAAGAAAGAGATACTTCCCGTTTGATATTTTTATTCAGAGTGCAAGATATATGGTTGCTTCTTTGTGTTCAGTTCATCATTCCGCCATGCATTTCTTTCTTTTCCAGTTATTCAAGAAAGTCCAGGAGAGGGTGTTCGGTGGTCCATTATTAGTCTGACAGGCATTTCCTACAGGGACGCTGGTGACTACAGGTGTAAGGCCAAAAATTTGGCTGGACAGTCGGAAGCTTCTGTTACAGTCACCGTTGTTGGTGTTGTCACTACAACACTGTCTCCACAAAAGTATGGGAAGAAGACTGAGTCAGAGCCTCAAAACACAACACAAGAAGATATCAAACTAGAATCCTTAACAACAACCACTTTTTCTCCTACAACATCAACTCTTCCCGCAACGACAACAGCAATGACTACAACTGAAAGCCTTACCACAGAAAGTGCCGCTATAAAAAAACAGGCCAAGTCTATCCCTGATGGAAGAAAGAATTCCAAGGCAACTGGAATCAGTGGAAACAACAAGCAGGCGGATGGTGTTGATAAGAAAGGCGATGGTGTAGGAACAGCCACTGAGCAAACGGTTGCAGTAAAAAACCTAAGAGTGATCCCCGAAACTGATGAAAGAGTAACCTTAATGTGGAAAACTGTCAATGCCACGAGCAGCTCTGCTCTGACTGTACTATATTCCAAGTATGGGGAGAAAGACATGCTGCCACTGAGCATAGATTCCAGCAAAAACAAAATCACAATAGATGGCTTGGAGCCCAGTATACAATATATGGCCTGTGTCTGCCCCAAAGGGATTCCACCCACAAAAGACCAATGCATCGTTTTCTCCACTAATGGAACTGGTCTTGAAGATGAGTCTCAGATTTCCATTTTGCTAGTGGCTGGTGGTGTGGCCTGTGTGATTATTTTACCATTGATATTTTTCTTACTATATAAAGTCTTAAAGCTTCACAGGAAGCCAAAATCCACCAGGGAAGCTGACCTTGCTAAAGAGACCTATGTCAAATTTGAAACCCTTTCCCTTAAACCACGGTCTGTGGGGGCAGGTGGAGAGCTCTGGGCTCGCAGGAATACTGGGGAGTCAGAAAGGCTCCTTCTTTGCTCTCGGTCAAGTATGGACTCTCAGATGACCTTCAAAAGTGAAGGTTCAAGGTCAGAGTACTTCTGCTGACTCTGGATATTCAGTGAACATTCTGAAGGTTCCTGTGGGGAGGAAATGTAACTTCAGTTGTGTGTGACGCTGGACCAGTGCCAGTCATAGAAAAAAATAAACAATGAATACAACATGGAGTAGAAATCAAAGACTCTTTTGTTGGGATGTGGCAAAAGACAGGGAATAGATGCCTCTTTCCAAAATGAACATTTTGTGACACTGTGATTTTGAAGCAACTCTGCCTGATTTATATTCTAATATCTTTTTATTCATTTGCTATTTTTTAAATATTTTGTGAACAAAATGTACCTTGTACCTATATATTGCTTTGGTTTTTTTACACATTATCTTTAGGTAGAATAGATCTTGACATCCAGTTTTTGCTCAGATCAATTGCTGGACTGTTGTGCTTGAATATATTAAATCACAAATACAGCAATGCTTCATAGTATATTAAAGTCCATTGAAACTGATGGGCTCTCATTTATTCATTTTGTTCTGGACTTTGACTAAGATGTTGTTGATGACCACATAATAAGAATGTGGTCCAAATGGTGGCAAACACTTTATGACCCCCAACTGTGATATGTAGTTAACCAAGGCTCGACTTACTTACCTAAAATTCTTGGATTTTTCAGTTGCTTGTGGGAAATGATACATAAGCAGTTTACAATAGATATATTTGGAAGAGGCTTTATCTGCAACACGACTTTAAGGTAAGATTTTGTGCATAATTTTTAAGGGTCTTTTTACAAACAAATGTGTTACTGTGTAGAAGTATGAGGCAGCCACGGCAGGTTTTACCATCAACACAGTGTCTAGAAATCCAGGTTAGAAAAAAGAATATAAGAAGAAGCCATGCTTGATCTGACCCAAGAGCCAATATATAACTTTGGAGTCATCTTAGATAATATTTACACAGATTAAATTTTCACAGATTAAATTTTCATGTGGGATGCAATCTTCCTGCCTGCTCTTTTGTATAGTGCTGTTGAAGGTTTATGTGGTTGAACTTATAACTTTACAGTTCAAAATGGTGTAACATTGTAATTGCTCTGCTAAACCATTCTCGAATAAGTCACAGTCCTGGGGCTCTAAAAATCCAGTCATAAATTGATGTTTGGTACTGAATAAATTTCAGCTTTCATAGCTTGCATTGGAACCTCTTGTACAAAAAAGCAATACATTCAGTGAACAAGTGTTAGGGAATGTGAACCTCACATAGATAAGATAACTGACTTGTCTAGAGAACAAGAACAAGCAAGAACCAGTGCAATATCTATGCTGTTGCTTTGCTGGCTTCATAAGACTGGTCAGAGGCTAGCATCCTTAATGGTGCCTTCCAGTGCCCATTATTCCCAACTTTATCCTTACCGTTATTTATTCCTTATATCAGCTTATAACACTTCATCTGATTTTATTTTTCTAATATAACTAGGTAGGATCCAGCACTTCTGTAAATGAAGCAAGTTCACAGAAATTATTTTTACTGTCTTCCCCAACCTCCAGCACACCATCCCTTGAAAAGGCACAGTTGAAGGTCACAGGATTCTGCTAAACAATATTAGGCAATGAAACCTAAAGGCAATAATATTAGGCAAGAAGAACGACTTAGTATAAATTTTCACCCCTTCATTCTTATGTGAGTGAAGCTTACGAGCTTGACTCTGCTTGCGCAAGAGTGAAATCCCATGATTTTGGCTGATTTTTCTCATGATGCAGCCCTCAGTTTTACATGGCTTACCATTCTGTAGAGTCCTTTTACTCCCCCAGCTTTCCAGAGGGCTCCTGTTGGAAGAAAAAGCCAATAAATATATTGAAATCAGTTTGTAGAAGCATCAGATCCAACTCACTGTCTAGGACATGATTATATGTGTCTTTATGAGTAATGCATTCTGCATGTTATGTGTTTAAACCATAGGAGCAGCATAAGATGTCTGAAGAAAGAAGCATGGACTTGAATGTTACTAACACAGGGGACTTCACTGGATGTGGTACTTGGCTGGCTGAAGTCTTGTAAAGGAACGCTGGCCCAAGAACCTCCGAATATTTTCTTGGGTTGAAACAGTAGAAATGAATATGGTACTTTGGCTGGGTTAAATAATGTTGTAGTCAAGACATTACTAAACCTTTCCTTTTGTAAACAATACGAATGCAGAATTACACATGTGAGGAAGTGGGTGGCTTGTGGTTAGAATGAGAGGAAGTGGGTGGCTTGTGGATAACACTTGAAGACATCTTGTTTGTTGGCCAGGCTACTAGCTTATGGCAAAACTGCCCAGCCAATGATGGTCAAAGAAAGCTTAACCACATGTAGTAGTAAAGGTGCTTTTGAAGAATGAAGTGGCTGCTATGAAATGTATGTATAAAGTGGAGGAGCTGGGCACTGATGGAGACAGTGGGAACCAAGCTACAGAAGCTGTGGAGTGTTCCTGTTCTGGAGTCTCTATTGTTTTTGTTTTGGGAACCTCTCTTCCCTCTAGTACTTCCCATTCATCATTTCCCCCGCTTGTAAACATGTACAAAATGGATTTCTACAACTTGCCTGAAACTTTCAGTACTTTCTTGTAGGACAACCAATAAAAGAAATGAATGGTCAGTAGAGATAGGTTTATGTCTTTAGCAAAGGCAGCTACAGTCATAAAGGGTAATTAATAGTTCTAAGCAATGGGATAGATTCTCTTGTCCCATGGGGAAGGCTCTTGTGCTGAGAGATGGTGATTTTGTGAGTGCCTAGGGTAATCTGGGGTAATCTGGGGATCAACCTACTACTTCTTCATATGTTAAATACTTGCAGGAACACAGTGGTTCTTTCTCTGGAGAGAAGAGCAAAGCTAGGGCAAATTTTTGCAAAATTTGGATTGTGTTGATATTTTGACATTTATATTTTGAAATCAGACATGTATCCTGTCACTTCTCCAGGGAACCTGCTTGTAGTTTGCAAAATAAAATATGACAAACAAAAAACATTATAAAAGCTACTAAAACCCAGCAGAGAATAAAACAACAGAAAACATGGAACAGCTTAAAATGGGTTTTAAATAGGCTCAAAACCAGTTATAAAATGATTTTTCAAAGAAAAATCCCTCTTATTTGAAAGCCTGGGTAAGCAGAAACTTTTTGGCGTGGCACCTACAAGAAAGTACTGTAGGTGCCAAGTGAGTGTCAAAGGGAAGGGTATTCCTTAGGTGAGGTGCAACCACTGAAAAAGTTCTGTCTCTGGTCACCACCTGCCTCACCTCTGAAGGCAGGGACACTGGGAGCAGGCCTTATGCGAAAGATCTTAGCTGATGGGTCAGACAATAATAGAGGAGGCAGACATTCGAGTACTTTGGTCTCAAGCCATTATTAGGGCTTTAAAGCTAAGAACCAGCACTTTGAATTGTGCTCAGAAACAGATGGGCAGTCAGTGTCGAACTTTTAGCGCAGGAGTGATAACGATCCCATATCCCCTCCCTGACAATACTGGTTGCTGCATTTTGGACCGATTAAAGTTTTTGGACCGTTTTCAAAAACAGCCCCACTCAGACCACATTGTAGTAATCTAACTTGGATATAGTCAGAGCATGGATCACGTTACTGCATGTTAGTCAATATATTACCAGAAAGGGATTGTAGCATGTAAGATACCACCAAATGTTTGCTGCTCCCGCACCCTGGGTTTTGAGATTCCTTCCTAAATGAGATTCCCATTGCAGTTAGGTTCCCAAGCTCCAGGTAGGCCCTGAAGATCTCCTGGAATTACAACTCATCTCTAGACTACAAAGATCAGTTCCCTTGGATAAAATAGTTGCTTTGGAGGGTGGACTATATGAAAGTATACCCTGCTGGAGTATGCCTCTCCTCCCCAACCCCCATCCTTCCCTCTGCCCCCAAATTTCCAGGAATTTTCCAACCTGGAGTTGGCAACCCAACACCACATCATTCTTGATGGAATTCTGTGGCTTGCTAAAGTCAGTCCTTTTACAAGGGCCTTTGTTGGCTATGCTGCTGTTTAATGGATGGGTTGTCTTATGTTTTGAATGATGCTGATTTTAAAAGATGTTGATAAAAAAGGAGAAACTCTTCGACCATCTTGTTGGCTGATATTCTTGTTTTTTACTCTAACGTTGTGATTTATGTCTAAGCTTGTAACCTACTCTTAAGGTTTATTTTTTTTTGGATGGAAGAGATGGGATATTAAAGAGTAAATCTTGTAAAATACCTATCAACTGTATCAAATAATTCTATTTTATTAGATTTGTCAGCAGTTTTTAATACTCGTGTAGTGGAAGCTGAGCCCCTAGAATTGGAGGATCACCCAGATAGCCCCTTTTCGGGATGGCTGATTGTTCTGCCCTAGGGTTGCCAGGTGTCTTCCTCCTGCCAGCGGGGGCGGGGGGCTTGGGGGGCTTGGGGGGCATTCTGGGGGTGAGCAGGGATGTCAGCAACACACTGATGCCACTTACAGAAGTGATGTCATTGCATTGATGACGTCAAGGTGATGCTCTACTTTGGGGCCAAAACTCTATGGTAAAAAATGCTGGGGTTGCCAGGCCAGAGCCCACAATAGCAGGGGATCCCCCACCATCACCTGGGGACTGGCAAGCCTATTCTGCCCCCCTTTCTGTTTTCTTTTCACCTACCTCACTTAACCACTGGGCAGGTTGGGGTTTGTAAACCAGTACCACCAACCTGACTTTTGAGGCTTTGCCTTTACTTAACAGTCGCCCAGGTAGGGTGCCATTTGCCCATATTTGGTGGACAAACCCGTAATAAAGCACCCCCATCTCCTGCCAGCACTCAGTGGACCGATGGGAGAAAATTGAGGGGAGATGTTTATGGCGAAGCCATGATGTCATTTCCAGCTGCACAACTAGAAACGATGTTACTACATTGCTAGATGTTCTAGCATTTCCCCAAATTCTATGGTTTTACCTTAGAGTTTAGGAAAATGCTAGAGTGTCCCAGGACTAGATTTGATAGACAGAGTGCCTGAAGAACTATGGACAGAGGTCTGTGATATTGTAAAGGAGGCAGCAATCACCGCCATCCTAAAGAAAAAGAAATGCAAAAAAGCAAAGTGGCTGTCTGATGAGGCTTTACACATAGCAGAGGAAAGAAGGAAAGCTAAAGGCAACGATGAAAAGGAAAGATTTCCCCAACTGAATGCAGATTTCCAGAGGAGAGATAAGGAAGCTTTCCTGAATGAATAATGCAAAGTAATAGAGGAAAACAATAGATTGGGAAGGACTAGAGATCTCTTCAAGAAAATTGGAGAAATCAAGGGAATGTTCCATGCAAAGCTGGTCATGATAAAGGACAAAAACGGTAGGGACCTAACAGAAGCAGAAGAGATTAGGAAAAGATGGCAAGAGTACACAGAAGAACTATACAAGAAGGACCTCAATGTCCTTGACAACCACGATGGTATAATCACTGACCTCGAGCCAGACATCCTGGAATGCGAAGTTAAATGGGCCTTAGAAAGCATTACTAACAACAAAGCTAGTGGAGGTGATCATATCCCAGCTGAGCTATTCAAAGTCTTAAAAGATGATGCTGTTAAAGTGCTGCACACAATTTGCCAGCAAATTTGGAAAATGCAACAGTGGCCACAGGATTGGAAAAGGTCAGTATACATTCCAATCCCAAAGAATGGCAATGCCAAGGAATGCTCAAACTATCGCACAATTGCACTCGTTTCACATGCTAGCAAGGTCATGCTCAAGATCTTACAAGCTAGGCTTCAACAGTACATGGATAGAGAACTGCCAGAAGTACAAGCTGGGTTTCGAAGAGGTAGGGGAACTAGAGATCAAATTGCCAACATTCGCTGGATTATGGAAAAAGCAAGAGAGTACCAGAAAAACATCTACTTCTGCTTCATTGACTATGCTAAAGCCTTTGATTGTGTGGATCACAACAAACTATGGCAGGTCCTTAAAGAGATGGGAGTACCAGACCACCTCACATGTCTCTTGAGAAACCTGTATAAGGGTCAAGAAGCGACAGTTAGAACCGGATATGGAACAACTGATTGGTTTAGCATAGGAAAAGGAGTATGACAAGGATGTATATTGTCACCTTGCTTATTGAATTTATATGCAGGATGCATCATGTGAAATGCTGGCCTGGATGAATCACAAGCTGAAATTAAGATTGCTGGGGAAAAGATCAACAACCTCAGATATGCAGATGATAGCACTCTAATGGCAGAAAATGAACAGGATCTAAAGAGCCTTATGCTCAGGGTGAGAGAGGAGCAGGGCCGGCTCGCCTAGAGCACGCCGACACTCAGGGGCGCCAAATGGCACCCCACCCCCTTGAAACCCCCTCTCTGCTGCCCCCTGAAACCCCCCTTGCCGCCCTAACTGGGTGCCCGCCATCGCCACTCCCCACCGCCGCTGCCAAGAGCGCCTG
Source organism: Gekko gecko (assembly GCA_029375565.1). NCBI lineage: Eukaryota > Metazoa > Chordata > Lepidosauria > Squamata > Gekkonidae > Gekko > Gekko gecko. Next base: position 92,319,606 of record JAPDNY010000010.1, on the reverse strand, counting down.
GCCAGGGTGCAGGAGGCAGCGGCGCAGCTCGCACGCCTGTCCTGGGGGCACCCGGGAGGGGGAAGAGGTGGGAGTGACATGGCAGCGGCCAGTGGGGACTCTCCCCGCCGCCGCCAGTCCTGAGCTGCTCTGACCCTCTCCTTACGTCCTCTCTGTGTTGGAAGCCGGCAGCAGCTGGAGGCAGGAGGAGGAGGAGAGAGATCCCCACCCCTCCACGACCCCCTCTACCCCCCACCTGTATTGACCAACGACTCCACTTCCCGGCAGGCAGCCTTCCCCCGCGCTCAATCTTGAGTGGAGATTGGGCTCGCGGGGAAATGCCAGCTTCCTGCACTGTCACTTTAAGAGCAGGAAGGAAGCTGGCGTTTCCAGGCACGCCCAATCTCCACTTGAGATCGAGCACACGGGGAAGGCTCCCTGCCGGGAAGTGGAGTCATTGGTCAGTATAGGTAGGGGGGTAGAGGGGTCGTGGGGGGTGGGGATCTCTCTCTCCTCCTCCTCCTCCTCTTTCTGCCTCCAGCTGCTGCCAGCTTCCAACACAGAGAGGACGTAAGGAGAGGGTCAAAGCAGCTCAGGACTGGTCGCGGCGGGGAGAGTCCCCGCTGGCTGCTGCCATGCCACCCCCACCTCTTCCCCCCCGGGGGTGGGGATCTCTCTCTACTCCTCCTCTTCCTGCCAGCTTCCAACACAGAGAGGCGGCGGGGAGGGGAGAAGGGGTGAGGGAGGGCCACCTGCAATCCCCAAGCAGGGAGAGATGGCGGCCGAGGGACTGGAGCCGGCCAGGTGGTGGCATGGTGGCATCTCCAGGCCCCACCGGGAGGTTGGCATCTGCACCCACGTAGGGTGCAGAACCACCTCGAGCTGGCCCTGGAGAGGAGAGCGCAAAAGTTGGCTTGAAACTCAACATAAAAAAAACTAAGATCCTGGCATCCGGTCCCATCACTCCTTGGCAAACAGAAGGAGAAGTCATGGAAGCAGTGACAGACTTCATGTTCCTGGAATCCAAGATCACTGCAGATAGTGACTGCAGCCATGAAATTAATAGACGCCTGTTCCTGGAGAGGAAAGCGGTGGCAAACCTAAACAGCATGATAAAAAGTAGAGACATCACCATGCCAACAAAAGTCTGCATGGTCAAAGCAATGGTATTCCCAGTAGTACTGTATGGCTGCAAGAGTTGGACTATAAGGAAGGCTGAGCGCCAAAGAATAGATTCTTTTGAATTGTGGTGCTGGAGAAGACTCTTGAGAGTCCCTTGGACTGCAAGGAGATCAAATCAGTCAACCCCCTTTTTTTTTTAATAATCTTTTTATTTTTATACTCTACATCCTAAAACCAAAAAGGTAAGGGTACAGGGGGAACAATACCACTGACTTAAGACAAGAGCTTTGTGTTGGGTTACAGATAAATAAATCACTCCTGCAATGATAATGATATACTGTCAAGTAGAATTTAATTATGTGAAAGTCAAATATTTTGTAATCCAGAATAAATTGTTTATTTCTTGCGCGTCTTCTTCACTTTTGGTGTTTTGGGTGCTGCTGCTCCTTTCTCAGACTCTGAAGTGGAACTGCTGGAAACACTTGAAGTATTATCCAACTCTTCCTCAGTGGGTTCCTCTCCTTCCTCCAAATTTGTATTGTCATCTTTATCTGTGCCCAATTGTTGCTTCACGAAGTTTTTGGCCTTTTGGCCAAAATTTTAATTTTCTTGTCATTATATTTGAACACAAGTCCTTCTGGAAAGCTCCATCTGTAGGTTATTTGTCTTTGTATTGTAGTCTTTGTATTGACGTCTTTGTTTCTGGATCTTGAATGGAATGTATTTTAAAATTTAATTTCTTCCTCATTAACTTTTAATGTTTTTCCTGTTGTAGTTTTTAAAATGTTGCCCCTCATTGTTCTCTTAGAGAATTTGACATAAATTTTGCCAGGTAATTTGTTTTTTCTTATAAAATCAGGATATGTAAGGTATGCCAAGTTTATGGCACTCTGGAAATCCTCTTGTTTTAGGTCTGAGATTGAGGCTATCACTCCACTTCACACTGTTTTTAAACCTTCTCCCTTCTTTTCAGGAACTCCTTGGAAGCATAGAACATGCATAGATTTTTTCAGTGAAGTTGTAATAGTTGGTTTTTATCTGCATTTCTTTTTTAACTTCTTCCAGTTTTTGCTTAATATCTATAGTCCTTGTTTCAACTTTCTCAATCCTTTTGTCTTTGTTGGCTCTTTTTTCCATGTGGGCAAGTTGTTTTTGCATGGAATCCAGCTATGTGTTGATAGTTGACATCTGCTCCAGCAGAGGGCGCAATGCTGCAGCAAACATATTGGGAAAGTCTGCAGCAGCTGCCTGTGTCTGGGTGGGAGTCATTGGTACAGTACTACCGAAGGGAAGCTTCTTTTCCGTCGCCCTTCTCTTCCCTCTCCCAGCCATTTGTTTACAAAGAAGAAAAGTTTTATTTTTAAAGTAAAGTTTATCTGAATTCAACGCTTCTTGGCTTGAAATGTAGCTTTCAAGCTCAGAGTGAGTCTTGTACGGTTAGTTCCGTTCTTTCTCTCTTTTCTATAACACTTAGGAACCGCTCCGTTTCAGGGGTGGTGGATCTCCAGCCCTTCCCCGCCTGCCATTCCTTCTCAGATCAATCTGGCAGACTGAGACTTCTTCGCTTATACAGAGGTTTGATTAACTCACTGTTTAGATGAGTTCAATTATTGCTGGGGTTACTTTTGCTTATTTTCTTATCCGCTCATCTGGTGGTCGGCTCTGATCACCATACTGGCTCCAGGGCATCAGGACCTCTCAGCGACAGGCAAGCCTCGATCCCTCAGCTGTTGCCTTGGGAGAAGCTTCTCCTGACTCTCCAGGCTGGGAGTCTCATACAGAGACTCCAGGGGGGGTCTGGAACCAGCCACAACCCCTCCTGATCACCTCAGCTTGGCACATCTCCATTGGAGGATCGATGAGACACGTCCAAGAGCAAGCCACCAAAAACTGGAAGAAATCAGTCAATCCTAAAAGAAATCAACCCTGACTGTTCCCTGGAAGGCTAGATACTGAAGCTGAAGCTCAAATACTTTGGACACCAGATGAAAAGGGAGCACTCACTGGAGAAGACTCTGATGCTGGGAAAGATGGAAGGTCAAAGTAGAAGGGGACGGCAAAGGATGAGATGGTTAGACAGTGTCACCAATGCAACGAACATGAAATTGAGCAAACTTCAGAGGATGGTGGAAGACAGGAGGGCCTGGCGTGATCTGGTCTGTGGGGTTGCGAAGAGTCGGACTCGACTGTGCGAATGAACAATAACAACAGAAGGCCGTAACTCTGTCTAGGGTTGTACTGTTTATCTTAAAACAAGAAACTAATTATGTATAACAGCCACCACAATTTAGAGCCAAATTAGATGAGATGGGAGTCCCTAAGTTTGACCCAGGACATACCTCCCTCCACCCTTTTACAGAATGAGTTATCACCTGGGAATTCATTTAAACTGCACTCTGGGGCCCCAATTCTGGTCAGGACCACTGTGCTGCAAAGGGAGGACCTGTGTTTCCGCATGTGCCAGTTTTCCAATCCAAAATGGCGGTGGGGGGCGGTATGGGCAACTAACACCTCCCCGTGCCATTTGGGGTTAGAAAGAAAGCATGGGGGAGATGCAGGACCAGAGCTAGGTCCATGCAGCACAGTTGAAAGGAATTCTCAACTAGGAATGGATGCTTTCAAACGGCAGTGAGTTCCCTGGGACCTTAATTTACAGTGCAAGTTTACCCAGAGTCCTGTTCAAGTCATCTCAATGGAACCAGAAACTTTTGTGGGAAAGTTTTTAGGATTACACTGAAAATCACAGAACCAGAAATAAGAAATCATATTGCAAAATGTGGTAAAATTAGTGCAGTAGTGGATGCCACTAAGCTCAGTGGAGTTGTGTAAATTATGAGGGCAGGAAGTTGCCACTGGCCTGGCCCCAACATGCTCTCCTCCATTAGGTGGCCTAACAGTTAGGATTGCCAATTCCAGGTTGGGAAATTCCTGGGGATTTGGGGGTTGAGCCTGGACGTTGCAGAGGGGGCCCGCACTAGCAGCCATTTCCATCAGCGGAACTGATCTCTGTAGTCTGGGGATCAGTTGTAATTCTGGGAGATCTCCAGGCCTCACCTGGTGGTTGGCAACCTTGATGACAGTCGAGGGACATTTTTCTAGGGCCATTTTGGCCTCCCAGTCCACCCCTGCTTCCTTCCACATGGCTCGGGGTGTGCAGACACAAGTGGGAATCACATTGCGATGTCACCACAGAGATTTTTATTTTTTTGCCATAGACATCAGGAGGATTCCTGGATCATTGTACAATGTGGTAACATCACTTCTATTTTCTCATCCAGAAATGATGTTGCTGCATTCCATGATCCACTCTGCCCATCCTTTTTGCTCCTGCTGCTCAACAGAACAGCAGCGCGGCCAGGGAAGGAAGGGCAGGAGGTTGTCTTGCATCCCTACCCATGGTTTTGTTTTACAGATACTAAGGCTTGACCATTTTGTTATAGTTGTCTAGCAACTCCCAAAATGTCTCAGTGGACATTCTTTCTACAGGATGTTGTTTCCACAGCTCCAGGTGTTGTTTCTATTGTTATTTGATTGATTGATTTGATTTATATCCCACCCTCCCCTGTGAATGGGCTCATTATTATATGGGTGAGTTCCCCATTGTACTTTTTTCAATTTCAGATTTTTCTACAAACCTGGGACTTCCTCCAGGTTGTTAGAGGAATCCCACTTGTTTGTCCTTAATTCAGTTTAGCAGATTTTTTTTTGTCAACACATTATAGCCTGGTTCAGATTTAGATGTATGATGTGAAATCATCATTGAGTGGCCTTAGAAAGGCAACAGGATCTAGTTGATAGAATCTGGGGAGAGCTGTGCCCGAAGCCATGAATTCACAGGTTCTCATCATGTGTGTAATAAGAAAACTGTCTTGCCAGAGGTTATACAATTAATTTCTCTTACTGCTTTTACAGTAATGGAGCAATTAGATAAAACAAATAGAAGGGTACTATGCACAAATGTAAACACCAAGCAAACAGTTTCATGCAGTTGCTTTTCCAGGCTAGGGTAGAGAGTGATGCACCTAATCAGTATTTCATGCTGCTTGTTTTTAAAATGTCGAGTCCACTTGCTTTTGTCAGTTTAAGTGAACAGAGCCAGCATTCCCAGGGATGGCTTCACGTACAGCTGTGGCATCTTGCGGGTGCTGCCAGGGCCACCAGCTGCTGTATGATTCCAATCTAATTCTCTTAATGTTAATAGCAAACAACATTTATGGGAAGAATCCTAACTAACAAATTCATTTAAACACCTATTTAGAGATAAATAGTTCAAGTCAGCAGAGACCTTCAAGTGCTATTCAGGTTTCTCATGTAAATCTGTCATGTTTATACATGAAAGGTGGAAAGTTTTTATGGATTCTTTTCATGGTCTCTTTTTAATAGCTTATATTTATTGCTGCTGTGTTATGGTTTTACTGTGCTGTTTTCTTTGTGAGCCACCTCAAGTGAGTCTCTGGAGAGGTAGTGTATACATTTTCTAAAGAAATACAGGAAGAAGCAGGTGTCAATCAGGATAAATTGATTTTAGGAGGCTCAGGTGTGTTAGTAAAGGGGCATTGACTGGAAATCCATGTTCCAGAACTTCTGAAACCCCTTGTATGTTCTTCTCTCTTGGCTGCAGTATTATCTGTCTATAACACTTTGGGCTACACTCTGCTCCCACCATTTTTAATGTGATGTATGGTCTCAATACACATTATATGACTATGAGTAAATGGACCACAGCAAAGCTGCAAATGCAAGCGGGAGGGATCAGACACATGATTTAGCATCTATGGACAACAATTTTCTTGCATTGCCCCCCTCAACCCAGAACTACTGCTTGCTTTAATGGGGAACTATACATATTTTCCCCATCATTTCCAATGGGTACTTGAGGTCAGGAAAATGGTATGGAGGAGAAAAGTTACCTTGCACAGTAAACCTCATCCAGACTGATGGTCCGTCAGCTGATATTTACAAATAAAATAAGCTTTGGAGCACATAGCCATAGATCTTCCAGTGCTTCACCTTATTTAACCTTATACATGTGTAAATATGGCTGGAATAGAAGAAGAAGAGAAGAGATTGGATTTATACCTCGCCCTTCACTTGGAGTCTCAGAGTGGCTTACAAACTCCTTTCCCTTCCCTTCCCCACAACAGATCCCCTGTGAAGTAGGTAGGGCTGAGAGAGCTCTTTCCAGAGCTGTTCTTAAGAGAACAGCTCTGACAGAACTATGGCTTGCCCAAAGTCATCCAGCAGATGCAAGTGGAGGAGTGGGTAATCAAACCTGGTTCTCCCAGGTTAGAGTCCACACACTTAACCACCGCACCAAACTGGGCCCCCCTCCATTTTAAAAATAAAGTCCACATTTTCAGAATGCTTAGTTCTGCATCTGTCATCAAATTCTTTTTCTTGCACCTTGCATTTGGGTATTCAGGTAATGCAGAGTTCACAGGTTCCAATCCCGATTCCCAACTCATCCAGAGAACTCACTGGGCAGCCTTGGGCCTATCAATTATCTTACCATCTAGCCTACCGCACAGGATTGATAGGAGCTAAAAGGCTACTCTGCATTACTATGTGGTGTTACTCCAGTCTTACACTGCAAACACTGCCTAGGATTGCACCGTAAAGCAGCCTGGAGAAAAACAGCATACATACAAAACAAATAATAAATTACACTGCAGAACACACAAATAAACGTTGCTTCAGGTGCTCAAAGGTGTCAGAACACCCAAAGCATTGCGCAGATACTTACAGACATCAGAATTACTGGGAAAAAAGAGCAGGTTATTAACTAGGGGTGATGGAAGAGCTGCACTCTGGCTGGCTTCCCTGGGAGCTGACAACATTTCTGTTTGCAAACACAAGCTCTGCTGAAGCGGCACTAAAGAGGGACTGAAGAGGTGGGGCAAGGCAAGCTGGGGAAATGGAAAGGAACCCTCCTAATATGTGCATAAGGACTCTGTGTTTGGGGGCGAGGAAAGTCCCCACTACAGAATGCCAAGTATTATTTTCAAACGCTTCCTGAAGGATTATTATTATTTTATTTAAAATGGCACTCTTTTGTTTTAAGCATTTAATCTACCACTTTGTTTACTGCACAGGAATTTTGCAGTCAGGCATATGAACTTTGATTTTAAGCCATGTTGAAATTGTAACAAGAGGATCAGGCATTTCATACTTGGCTTCAAAAAAAAAAACCCCCACTTAAAAAGAGGTGTGTAAATGAGCACAGAGGAGATCACCCTGGAATTTCTTCAGAGGTCAGAGATGGGGCCAGTGAGCACCTTGACGCTTTAGTGGGAAGCAAGCCGGGAAGAGATGTCTCTCATTTGGCTGCTACAGACACACATTGGGGATTATGCACACTGGTTTGGTTCTGACACTGAAGTCAAGAAAGCCACTCTCTTAGTGACATTGAAAATAACCTTCAAGACAATGTTTTGCTTACTCACAGCTCTTGTGCTTTTCAAAACCACTTTTGTCAATGTCTCAGCTCAGCAGCACTGGAATTGTCCCAGGGGGTCTCAAATGCAGCATGAAAATTCCACTTGTACAGGTAAGTGAATTGGTTTTTCAACATCAGATCAAATGTTTCAGTAGTCAGAACTTCTTAATCTGTATTTCTCTGAACTGTGCCTTTGTTAGATGGATAATATATTTGTCACTATACAAATTGGTATTCATGTTTTCAGAAGTTAAAAATGTATATTTAGCTATGAACCATTCTTGGTAAGCTTCCAGTGGAATAAAAACAGGCGTTTCAAGCCTTCACCGAAGAGTCTTCAACTGGTAAATGGAAAACAACTGCATATATGATAAATATCTGGGTAGTACTTTTGATAAAAACATTCTCATGCTTACTGCAAAAAAGGAATTTGAGAGAATGTTCATGCCTACCCATTACATTTAATAACTATTATTACTTGAGGAATTGCTCAAACTTCTGAGGCTATAGCTATGCTACAAATTTATATGGGTTATGTATCACTTTAATAGCGATACCCCCCCCCCGCCTGAATTCTGGGAACTGTAATGGAGAACTCTAATCCAGACTCACAGAATACAATTCCTAGGGACTGTTGTGGAGAAGAAATGACTGTTAAACTCATTTAAGTCTTTAGTGCGAATATAGCAGGTGCCTGAACTCTCCCTAGAAGCTAAAATGACCAAACTGAAGCTATCACATTTTTGTTGTACTGTGAGAAGACAAGAGTCACTGGAAAAGACAATAATGCTGTTGAAGGCAACAGGAAAAGAGGAAGACCCAACATGAGACAGATTCACTTCATCAAGGAAGCCACAGGCCTCAGTTTGCAAGACCTGGGCAAGGCGGTCAATGACAGGATGTCTTGGAGATCAATTCATAGGGTTGCTATAAGTGGACTTGATGACACTTTAGACACACACTGCCAACCAAGAGCAAGTACACTGATATAATAACATAGTAGTAAATAATTTTGGGGTAGATTGTTCATCCTTCCTTGACATGATTAAGGATGGCAGTTGGTTATGATAGAGCTTCAGACAGCAGCCTCCCTTTGTAGCTGAACAGGAAATGATCCCTCAGCTCCAACTCCACAGTGAATGGGGCATAAATGCATGGTCCAGAGCCCTTTATCCATCATAGATGTAACACAGTAAATGATGGCTGGGATGTTTTTATGTACTTGGCTGAGCACAACATTAAAAAACTGGATGGTCCTCTGATTCTGATGTGGCCAATGGAGTCTAATATAAGAGCAAGAAGCTGCTTTGTTTCATGGGTTAGTGACACAATTTCCTGCTTCCACCTACAGACAAGATCCTAGCATCATTTCAACCTGTCTTCCACTTTTCCTATCTCCATGGTGCTATTTTTGCTGATCATTTCAGTCAACTAATGGCCACTAGGTATCTCTTAGTGGGGAATACCCTGTTTCCCTTAGGCATTTCTTTTTTGGGTCAATGTGACAGAATTAACAAATAGATATAACAACAAGAAATAACATTAGATCACAAGTAAGGTAGTTTCATTTAACTACCTTACTTGTGATCTAATGTTATTTCTTGTTGTGACTCATATTTGCTTGTACATGCCTGTTGTTGTTTTTGAGGTCTCTGTTACCAGAAGGCCCTTAGGACTGTTAATTGAAAGAATTTCAATATCTGCTTTCTCTGCTGCAATGTTGGCAGCCCAACTTCATGCAAACACCAGTCTTGGGAGCAACACATTTAATCTGATCCCAGGCCTCTCCTCCAAGTCCTTCCTTTCTACATTTTAGGAATATGATCGTTAAAGAGACAACAAATTGTCATTGGTTTCTTTTAACTCAGATTTGTTTTATGATACTGCCCAATAATGGCATTGTTTCATCCCCATCGTAACCCAAATAATTCCAAGGAACTTCAGTGAAGTTGGAAATATATGAAGGCAGACTCTGACTCCAGAATACAGTGGTTTGGTCTCTGCTTGGCTGCCGTGCATGCTAATGCTTTGCTTTCTTTAATCAGGACATTTTTTCGGACTCTCAGTGAAGGAGTCTACTTGTGTACAATGGCACTAAGAACTCACTGCCAGCATAGCAATGACATGATTCATCGTTTTTACTCATTCTCAAGACAGTCTCTGCTGAGAGGGCATAAAGACGTCTTTGAGCCTTCAGCAAGACTTCATTCTTCCATTCAGTGCTGCCTGTCGGGGCATTGTACACAGTCTTTGTGTTCCTTAAGAAGATTTATTTAACACATGGAAAGTTCTTTCTCATTACAGGGAAATAGTTGCCAGGGTGTGCAGAACAGCTGCAGCAAGATGGCAGCTACCCTTTACTTTGGGTTTAAAGACCGATGATGATGACTAAGACTTGGTTGCACTTGATGGACAAACTACTTATTTTCTTTAATTGTCTTAGGTATTAAGAGCATGGCTTTTCTTTTTGCAAAGAAATTAAAGGAGCAGACCTAAGCAGGTCTACTCAGAAATAAATCTCATGGGGATAACTCCCAGGAAAGTGTCTTTAGGATTCAGATCAAAAAGGTTTATTATGAGCATTGTTGTGCTGTCTTCTTTGGTAGTTTTAAATTTGTTCCTCTAGGGTTGCCTGATCAAATTTTCAAATAATTCTGTATGTGCTTATAGCCTGCAGAATTACCTGGAGTACTCTAGCCTGTTCTCACAGCTGGATCTATCATATTCTGCATGGGAAAATTATAAAGGGATCCACATGTTAGATGTTTGAGTTTTCCCTAACTGTTGGGTTGGGAGAGGAAGGAGAGTCATGTGGCAATAAGGAGGGGTTCTTCCCATATTCCAGATGAAGATAACAGACAAACCCTCCAGTGGGGAGGGTTATGTCTGACCCCCATTCGATTGGGCAAGGCTGTCTGCTGGCGGTGGCTGCGGTGGGAGGAGGGGGCATACTACTGGAGCTACAAGGAACCAACTGGGTACAAGGGGGGCAGGGCTGTCCTTTGGGTGCCTTAAAGATGGTGATGAAACACACATGGAGGGTTGTTGGTGGAGAAGAGCTGGGTGGACATTTTGTAATGGGGTATTGGGTGAAGCTAACTACAATGTACTCCAACAGTGTTGCAGTAAAGGAAGTTGAGTGCCACAGCTGCAAATCTAAGTTGCTTTGAAACTCCTTACGGCAGAGAAAAGTGGGGTATAAAACCAACTCTTTTTCACTATGTAAAAGCAGATGCTGGACTAAATGGACCACTGGTCTGATCCAGCAAAGTCTTTTCTTATGTATGTAAGTCATTTTTTATTGTAAACCATCTGAATACTTATTAAAGTAAAAGTCAGAATATTAATGAATTAAACAAATATTCTATCAACTACCAGGAGACCACAATGAAAACTGACTAAAAGTGTTCCAAAGTCATTAAAATGGTGGTTTAACCCTGAACTATTCTGACTTTGTGATAGAAGTGCAAAGACAGTGATCCAGATCTCAGTTAGTTTTAAGGCATTTCTTGCACTGAAGACTCAAGATATCCTCAGAAAAAAGCCCCATGGTCCATATTCATCCTTAGCTAATACATCTTTCACTCTTCTAGACTGTTGGCAAAAAGCTGCTTTAAACATAAGAGCTGCATCTATCCAGATTTATTATTATGTCTTATTGCCATAGCAAAGGAATGTATGTTCATTACTGTTAAAGATATTCATGCCATGACAGGCATAATAGGCATTATAATTAGTTTCCTAAATCAATGCACAGCTACAGTGAAATATTCATCCAAGACAAGGAAATACTGTAACCCCAAGAATGGATGGTATTGATAAAGTGTTATCAACCTCCAGGTGATGCCTGGAGATCTTCTGGAATTATAACTGATCTCCAGATGGCAGAGATCAGTTCCCCTGGGGAAATGGCTGCTTTGAAGGGTAGACTCAGGTATCACATCCCAACTGTGCTCCCTCCCATCCTTAAACCCCACCTTCCCCAAGCTTCAACCCCAAAATCTCCAGGAATTTCCCAACCCAGAGTTGGCAACCCTACATTCATAAGATTCTAGCATCTGGAAAGAAACGCACATCGCTTTGTATGTGTAAAATGGCAGGTTCAATTCCTAGGGTCTCCAACTAAAAAGATCTTGAGCAGCAGGTGTTGGGAAAGGCCATTTTGTTTTGAAGATTATGGAGAGCTGTTGCGAGCAGACTAAGCAATAATAAGCTAGGTGGACCAAAGGTATGAAATTATATAAAACTAGGAATAAGGCCCGTTGTAGAAATAAATACAATGGGCTCTAGAAAGAGGCTCTGGGAGAGTGCCCCGGCTTTGGGCACTCAGTGACAATTTGCTGTGGCAATCTCAGCAGGGTATAATGACAGAGTCCACCATTTTCTCCAGAGGGACTGATCTTTGCTACCTGAAGAGCAGTAGTAATTTTGAGTGATCTCCAGCCCACCCCCAAGATTGGTAACAGTGGTTCCCCAGGAGGGAGTGGCTGGTTTGGAGGGTGGAGTCTATGGCATTGTACCTGTCTGAGGTCCCACCCCTCCTCAACACTCACCTTCTCCAGGTTCGACCCCTCAGATCTCCAGGAATTTCCCAACCTGGAGTTGACAACCCTATCTCCCTCCCAGCCAACCATCAACCTACCTTTAGTTTTCCATCTCCTCCCCCATCCCTCCTACAGAGCAGTTGTAATTTTGAGTGATCTCCAGCCACCACCTGGAGATTGGCAGCAATGGTTCCCCATCAGGGAATGGCTGGATTGGAGGGTGGAGTCTATGGCATCGTACCTGTCTGAGGTGCCACCACTCCTCAAACCACACCCTCTCCAGGCTCCATCCCTCAGATCTCCAGGAATTGCCCACCTGGAGTTGGCAACCTGATCAGGACTGGGCCCAATGAGTTTTCTCCCGAAGGAGGAGGAGTAGGAGTTTGGATTTATACCCCGCCCTTCGCTGCCCAAAGGCGTCTCAGAATGGCTTACAAACTCCTTTCCCTTCCCCTCCCCACAACAGACACCCTGTGAGGTAGGTGGGGCTGAGAGAACTCTAACACAAACTGTCCTTGAGAGAACAGCTGTGCCAGAGCTTGTGACTGACCCAAGGTCACATCAGCAGGTGCAAGTGGAGGAGTGGGGAATCAAACCCGGTTCTCCCAGATAAGAGTCCGCGTACTTAACCACTACACCAAACTGGCTCTCCACTACACCAAAGGCCAACATAGGTGTGGAAAGGGCCTTTTACTGACAGAGGAGAAAGTACAGGTGCCAACTCTGATTAGGAAAATACCTGGAGATTTTGGGGGGGTGGATCCTGTGGAGGGCAGCATTTGGGATGTGTGTGGAAGGACTCAGCAGGGTATAATGCCATAGAGTCTACCCTCCAAAGCAACCATTTTCTCCCGGGGAACTGATCTCTGACATCTGGAGGTCAATTGTAACAGTGGGAGATCTCCAGGTCCCAGCTGGAGATTGGCAGCCCTAGAGGAAAGTCAGCTGCACAGCGGGGAGTTGAAGAAAATGGTTTGATGGTTGCTGGCCCACCTCGTTAGCCAGCCAGCCATGCTGAAGCTAAGCAGGAGAAAGAGCCTTTTTCCATTTATTCTGGCAGGAAAGTGGCCATTGGGGAGGGGGTTATGCTGAAAGTCCTTTGTTTTTTTACTCACAGAACCAAGCTTGGCTGCCTACCAACAGCCACTGAGGGGACAGTCCCTCGCAGGAGTCAAGAGAACTGTCTTCCTCAGGAGACAGAGCTGTCTGCCAGGGGGAGTGGGTGAGGAAGAGGAGCAGACCCAGCACCCGGCCAATGGCACGCGAGTACTCTTGAGTGGCGGCTGATGGGCCAATGGCTGAGGGACGGCATTTTACAGCCAATGGGAGCGCATGGAATCTTACGAAACCAAAAGATAAATATTTATAAGGAGAGATAGCCTCACTTGCTTCAGCTTTATCTATACAGAGACAGGTCTAGAATTTGACTTACTATTGGATAATTTGCTATAAGTAATTGCTTTGCTGATATTGATGAATGTCTGAAAGGGAGACTTAGCAACTGTGATCAAAATTGTGTCAATATTCCCGAATTCTATCTCTGCTCCAGTATGCCAGCCTGTAAGTTGGGTAATAGCACGAGGTCATCTTGTCATGTAAATGATAAGGTTTTTCTGTTCTCTTTACAATCTAACTCATCAGTAATGAGAGAGATTTCCATTGAATGATTATACAATAATGTTGAATCATGCAAAATTCAAATGTAAAGTCAGTGCCTGGTAGTAAGTTTCTCAACTAAAGATTGTGGTGGTTTTTAGTGTCCTGCTGAAATAAGCTTGGTGGTTTTATGGCTGAGAGAGTAAGCAGGAATTCATAAAAAGGGAGTCCTTTCTTACTTAACACAGTTCTTCACACTTGGTAGCTGCATTTGCCTTTCCATGGGTTTTCTTTCAGTCTTGGGAGCCAGAAGTCTTGGTCTAAATAAGGCTCAGGAGGTACAGAGTCAGGGCCAGTGAGTCTCTCTCAGCCTAAATGAACTGACAGGTCTGTCCTTCAGAGAAGGAGAGAGCCCTGCCTCCCAGCTCCTCGGAGGAAGCAGTAGGATAACAATGAAATAGATGAGACAACTAGCACAATTTTTAAAAATACATAATATCCTGCTTGTCAAAAAAGTCTTCCAAGTGCCTTAACAATCACACATTAAAACACACACACACCACACGAGAGAAAAGCAGCACAGCAAATAAATTAAAAAAATAATAATACACCAACTCCCTTCTCCCCCAACAGCCAACCAGGTTTGATTGACCTTGGATCAGTCACACACACTCAGCCTAATCTACCTCACAGGGCTGTTATAAGAATGAAATGGAGGAAAGGAGAAAAATATAAGCCATTTTTGCTCCTCATGGTGGAGGAAGGCAGGGCATACCCTGTTTTCCTACTTGCTATACTAAGGAGGATCCTACCCTCACTCTGGAGCAGGTGGGAGAACTTGACAAAAGACCAGCACATCTTGTCCAGGCCTTGTCTGGACTGTAGTAGAAAAATGTATGTAAGTGGTTGAAGAAACTGGGGGGAAAAACAGCAATCTGTCAGATTCCTGGGACAAATCAACTTTGTTGTAGTTCTTCTTTAATTTTGCAGCAGAATCCCATATATTTTAAATATTTTCACATGCAAACAGTGGGAAACAGCTTCTTTATGAATGCAGAAGTTGCTCTTATAAACTGAATTTCCCAAATATTTTGCAATGTAAATCAAAGTAATCATCCTCTCTCTTATGTTGTAGTGAATCAAGTATTACTCACAATTGACCAAATAAATTAAAACATAAATTAGTCAAGGTTAGTGAGTTGAGGACAGAAACAAATATGTCCAGGCACATCACAAGAATTACATGTTTTGAGCTCACTTACCTATAGAAAATGGGTCAATACCAATCTGAATTTTGAGACCAAGTTTATCTCTATATCAGTTAATATTTCATTGTGTGCCACTAAAAACATCAAGGGTTAGATCCAAATCATAGAGTTTTATTGGTAGCCAATCTCATTATATATCTTGTGAATCTGACAAAGTGGATTCTGGCTTATCTGTGAACTTAGTCATCTGTCTGTCTGTCTATATTTTAGATCCTACACCATTCCTAGTTTTCAGCCAAGGAAATGCAGTCCTTAGAGTAGATACAGAGGGAACCAATCACAAGAGAGTGGTGACCCACACTGGCTTATCAGCACTGATAGATTTCCATTATGAAGATGGACAAGTTTATTGGATAGACACTCAAGTTGGTCTTCTCCAACGAGTACACCTGAACGGCTCAAATCAGGAGGTAATGGAATTCTCAAATTCTCTGTGGCAAATGACATTCACAATGTTGTATAAAGATCCCCTCTCTCCCTATTGTTCAAAGGAGAGAGAGGTTTATTTTCATCTGTATTCTGTGTATCCTTGAGAATGATGTTGAAAGAAGTTTTGTGTTATAAGTATAGCTCACTCTGAAAACACAGGCAAGCAGGGTTATCAGGACATGGCAAAGGGCCCAAATTAGTGTTCAAAAGGTATAATTAGCTATTAACATATGGCAGAAAATGTTGCTGAAGTTCAGCTCAGTAAACCCTGATGCCACATGCATAACCATAACTAGGAAGCTCTAATAAGATGGGTTTACTTATAAGAAAACATTTATGTTTTATAGTATGCATGTTTTATAGTGCCTGTCAAAGATGGGCTTCTAACCCACCACATCTTTGCAAAGATGATTTGATTCCCCTTTCCCCAGACTTGAGACCCTGGAAGATATCCCTTTCTGATAGTCTGACGGAGACTGTGTTTGGACTCTCATACATGTAGTAAATCTTTATTGAAAAGATTTTGAAAATAGTTCAGGCTTAGGCATAAGGCAAGAATAAGCAGGTGCAATAAAACAACAAAATCTGTTTTCCTGCATACACATACGTACATGAAGGCAGGCAGGTTACAACATCTTCATATGAGGATAAGTAACAAAGCTGCAGGTTGGAGATGTAGTGAGATGGTCCCTGACCATGATGGTATTAGTGAGCCATGTTTGAAAAAAACTTGTGACTGATGGTTATAAGCTAACTTTATAGGAAACTGGACCACTGACCTCCCAACCAGTATAAGCCAATCAAGAACATTATCCAAAAGATGATTCTCAAAGAAAAGCAAGACTCCTGCCCATCTGAGAGTAGTTAAGTCAGATTGCATTGATATTCAAAGGAGCAGTCTCAAGCTTTTCATCTTGGCTTGGGAACACTGGAAGCGCGGTAAGCATTTGATATGGAACTCTCCCCATGTTATTCTTTAACGCACATCAGAAAACTGGCTGTTGCTTTAAATTTATGATATAACCAAATGCCAATGTCTGAACTGTCAGGTTGATTGATACAGAGGTGACCATCTCTCTTGACAATGCCATCCTAAGCATTGTTACATGCTTCAAAGCTCATTGCCTTTAGTGTTTTCCACACAGTTTCCCCACTGCTGGCTGCCAGTACAGCACATTGGCAACAGGACTTCCACATGGCAGGTATAAATTACATGAGTTTCAATGCCTTACAACACCCAAAAGAGTGATGCAACCTGCAATACAATATTTTTTGTTGTAGAAAATTTGCTATACAGGAAAAGATATCTCTGGATTTGCTGTAGATTGGATAAATCGAGGCATTTATTTGGCTCACTACCAGAAGACCACCATTGAGGCAATTAGCTTGAATGGAAACCATTCCCGAATCCTTTTCAAAGATGAACATCATCCCACAAGCATTGCAGTTGATCCAGGCAAAAGGTAACGGGATGGCTCTCAGAGAGATTGCTGCTTAGTAAATGAAACATTCCAAGGTAATATCGGAATGGTTGTGAGGCAGGGTGTTCATAGCATGCTTCTTTAAGTAAAGCAGAATTATTATTGCCAGTTTACAATTTTAGAAGGTTCACATTTTTGCATCAAAGTATGGAACTTAAATGTGCGGGCTGTTTAGAAAGCATCCAGTGAACTGAGAAAAACTTTTAAAGGACTATAAGAAATAAAGCTCTTTGACTTTAATGGACTTAAAAAATGTGTCTCTGATTAGGGCCATATTGTAAATAGCCTTTAAAAGGTATGCATCATCCAAGTGACAGACACCAATTTTTTGGTGGCAGGGGGGGAACCAGTAATTTTTAAAAAGGGGACTCAACAGAAAAATGTTCAGTCGGTCTTTCAGGAAATTATCTTCCAGAACAAAATAGTGACTAATCAATTATAAATACTTTTTTATTTTAAGTTATTTATTAAATTATGTTATGTATAGCCTGCTTTGTCATTGTGATTCAAGGCAGATTACTCAATGTAAATCAGTGCAACCAACAGAAAAAGACATCTGATAAGTGAAATAATAGGACTAGGTACCGGGATTTAACCTGAGTACTGAAAAGAGGTTTTCATATACTTTATAGAAGGCTTATGTGACCTGCTGGATTGCCATTGAAAAATTTAATAACAAAAATTGATTTTTCCCCCCTCCTACAGTTTTTTATTTTGGTCTTCCATTGGTGATGTTGGGTATATCTACAGAGCAGTCTTGAATGGAAAGGAGGTATGGAATGTTTTGAGAAGCGTTGGAAAAATCAAAGCTATTGCACTGGATTTTATTGATGAGAGGATCTTCTGGATTCAGTATGCTGATGATGGCACTTCCCACATTGGAACCTGTGACTATGATGGTGGTTCTGTTCATTTACTCAAACAGGCTGTGAGGTATGTTTTAGAAAGCAAGTGTCAAACCTGAAAATTCATAGTCCAACTCAGGGTGGTATATGCTTGGATGTAGATTTCTGCACATGTATCCCTAAACTGGATGAACGACTGTGTGTATAAACATGTCACATTTGTGTTATAACTTCTGATCCTACTGCCAGAGCTGCTCAGATAGCCAATGTGGAGTAGTGCTTAGAAGGAATTGGGAGGAACTTGCTGGAGCAGTCATTTGATTCCACCAGCATTTGATTTCTCCCCCCCCCGCCCCAAAGAAGAGGTCTTCTCTCAGGGGGTTTTCAGATTGCAGCCACTTCTTGTGTTTTCGAATGTGTTGTGCCGCTTCTGTTGATCATGCCATCAGTGTGATTCCTTCAGACTTCCCTTCAGGAGCTCCATCTGTTTGGGGGGGGGGGTTGTTAGACCAGACCAGAGAGAGAGAGAGAGAGAGAGAGAGAGAGAGAGAGAGAGAGAGAGAGAGAGAGAGAGAGAGAGAGAGAGAGGGAGCACTTGCAAGGCAGAGCAACACAGCCACCCCAATGCAAATTTAAAAAGAAAACCACAGCCACACCAATCTGCCCTTTCTGGGCGGGTTTTGGCAGGCTGGTGGGTTTGCCAGAAGTCACCAATATGAAAAACTTAGCTCAGATTACTGAGCAGAGGCATTGTTGTGAATACATTTCACTTTCTGCCCCCCATAAAGTGCGAGAGAAACCAGTTTCATTAGGAAAGAGAGAAAAACGGGAAAGATATGAGAGTGTGCTAGGATGTTTACAAAGCTGCGTGGACATGAGAAAAAAACCCACACACATTTACATTGGGTGATGCAAGTGGATTTTTAAGGTAATGTGAAAGACCCCTCAGTCTCTCTCTCTTGCTCTCTGTGTCCCATCCCCACCCACTCTCTTACTCTCTATCTCATTCTCTTTCTCTGTTATGTCCGCTGACTGCCACTACGCGCCAGCGACTTACAGCAGAGCTTGGCTCTCAGTAAACAATAAGGACTAGGATCCTGAAACCTCAAGCGGGCACCAATAGGAACTTTGGCGGGAAGTTTAAACCCTCCAATGGGACCTGTGGGTGGTCCATGGGGATTGTATATAGTTGGCTGCCTGGCCAGAATTCTTTGTTCTGTTGTGTGTGCTAGTAAACTGTGAGTTGACAATCATGCTGCATCCTGGTTCTTCAAGCGTTGAACTCACTACACAACAATGGCAACAAGGATGGGATCCCACTGAGCTGGCTGGGCCGTGGAGGCATCAGAGGAAGACCGGTACCTGAGGACGATTGCGGCTCCGGCCGATGAATCCAGAATACCAAGCGACCTCCGCACCTTCTTCACCTCCTGCTTTACCTCCTCTTCCACCTCCACGTAGCACGATGGCAGTCGCTCTGGGAGCTGGACTTATCTCTCTGTTTGACCCTACCTGCCCGCATCATTGGGAAACCTGGGTTGAGGGACTCGAGTCCATGCTGATATTTTACAAGGTCACCACAGACAAAAGGAAGAAGGGCCCCTCATTGGCTCCGCTACGGTGGAGTTGGCTCACAACCTGATTTCCCCAACAAAGCTGGATGATGCCTCATTTGAGGACATAATCTTTTGTCTCCCCTGCCCCCTCATCACTTACTTGGATCCCCCTACTGGCACCACTGCTGCTCCCCCCCCCAATCATGCACCGCTGTTGGCTTCTCTTCCCACAGTGCCACTGCATTATCTTCTCACAGGCTGGTGAGGAGAGACAGAGATTGTGGGGCTCGCAGCAGCAGTGGTTCTGCACAAACATCAAGGTTTGTCTGGGGATTAAACCCCCACATCCAATTCCAGTAAATTTTCGATTTTTCTGAAAACCTGCGGGAATCCTCCACATTTGGAGAAGAATGTTTCTTCTGTCAATGTAGTTCCAGTCCAAGGATTTCAGTATCTGCAGATGGAGCCACAGTTGACTATTAGAATATACAAATGGGTCCCCACAAGAAACTTGCTGGAGTGGCCATCTCATTCCCCCTCCTTTTGTTTTTTTCTCGCTCCCCCCACTTCTGTTAGTATTTCTCTATTTTTCTCCCTTCCTGACCTCTTTTCTCTCTCTCTCTCTCTCTCTCTCTTTCTGTGTCTCTCACCCAATCACACTCTCTTTTGGCTTCAACAACAGTGGCAGCATCTTCCCTGCCCATATGGCCTCCCACCAGGCCGCTTTGCTGCCTCAACGGTGGTGGTGACTCCTCCACCTGGCTGCTTTGGCAATTCAATAGCAGCAGCAGCAACTCCCCTGCCAGCTTGGCCCCTTTGCTGCCTGCCTGATGTATTGGAGCTTCCTCTGCACTTGTACAGACTATAGTGTTGTTTTGGGGAAGATTTAACCCCCACCTTCCATTTTGTAAAATTTTAAGATTTGTTGCAAACCTGGCGGGTTCCCCCAAATTTGCAGGAAAATCTGTTTACTGTCTCTGTGCCCCTGATCCTCAGATTATAAGTATCCTCACATGGGGCCATAGTTGCCTATAAGAATATGTGATGGTGATGATGATGATGATGACATAACAGCATAGGTTGGTAATAATCAATGGATTAATTATAAATGGTTTGTTTAAGGGTACTGATTCCAGGCTACTTGCCCCTGTTCATTCTCATTCTCTCTCTCTCTGCTTCAAATGTAAAATATAGAGGCTATTAGAGGGGTTCGGACTACAAAATTTTTCAGGCTCTGTCTACCACAGTTAGACTTTCAGAAACTGAGCTGCTGTTCCAAAGAAAATGATTATTTGTTAGTTCTTGCTGCAACAGTAAGAATTTCAATCAGAACTTTAAAAAACTTTACAAGCCAGGCAGTACAAATTAAAAGGTCATAACAACATAAAATGATCTACACCTTTATTTATATATTTATTATAAGATACATTTATGAAACACTGTAGAGAGCAAGTCATGAACCAAATACTTGCTTTTGTGCAGGTAAGACAGCATGATTTTGTATATACATTGAATGTCAAACCATTTTCAGTGTACACCTCTGAATGAAATGCCTCTGTTGAAGAGAGCTCTGATTCACAAAAATATATGCCAGAATAAATTTTGTTAGTCTCTAAAGTTACACTGCTGTTTATTCTAATGGATTTAAATGTGAACTGGATTGTGAGATATATGGCTAATATAAATAAAAGTAAATAAGTTGTGTGCTTTCATGAGCTTAAGTAAATAATGGACTTATCTATTTGATTTATGTCTCTCTAGAAAGCAACTCTATGACATATATATCTTTGTGGACGATATGTACTATTCAGAATCAAATGGTACTATTTGGAGAGCCAATAAATACACAGGAAAAAATATAGTTGCAATTAGCCTGCAACCATCATTCCCCTCACCTACTGAGATACTGGTAGTGCATCCATTAAAA
This sequence comes from Gekko gecko, assembly GCA_029375565.1. Classification (NCBI taxonomy): domain Eukaryota; kingdom Metazoa; phylum Chordata; class Lepidosauria; order Squamata; family Gekkonidae; genus Gekko; species Gekko gecko. The sequence continues at coordinate 92,298,423 of JAPDNY010000010.1, read as the reverse complement.
CAGTCCAACTTTAGAACAGACCTTAAAGCATTTGGTAAGTTTGCTGGTAATGGCATTGTTAAATGTGTCAAACTAATGTGAGAAACTCTGTTGATATGCATTTATTAATGTAGCCATCCCCATCATATTGCAATTTCTCTGGAACCTGTTATTCATTCAAGCCATATTCTTTTTTATTTATATGCTAGTGCTATTTGCACAGTACATAGATACTTGAGATTAATTCTTGATTACAGGTCCAAAATAAATCTTTCAAATGCCTTCATAATGTTCCAAATAGATTTTCTGGCTTACCATATTAATATCCTTTTTATTCCTGCAGTAACAAAATCTCTTAGCTGTATATAGTATGTATGAAATCTGTTTTATTAATCTCACATTTCTAATATCTACTTTCCTAATTTGTAGAGATTTTTATCTGTCGTTAAATATCATTCATAGCTGTAACAGGCCTTTTCTACCAACTGAGGGGACCAATGCAGCCTCATGTGATTTTGGGGAACCAGGTTTGTTTTAAAGTGTAAACCATCCCTTTAGTTGCTAGATGTTCTTAAGTTAGCAAGTGTAAGGCTTTGGGTTCACTGCTGTGAGATAAGTTTTGTGGTGAACAAGTAAAACAAGGAGATCACGAGAGGGGGCGGGAGTTATATATAAACAACAAGGAGGATTTAATTTATTTATAGGTGTGGTTCCCACCCCCACCCCCCAAAAAACAGATCAGCAGCACAGGTCTCCTGGTAGGCCAAGGAGAAACCTGGCTGAGACACATAAATGTAAGCTAGTGATGGCTTCCGAGTGTAGTCTGAATTCTCTTTAATGCTTTCAGGTACAAACAGCCACCAGATTGGATCTTTAAACACACAGTATTCCAGCCACACCAACCTGCCCTTTCCCAAGAATCAGACTAAATGGTACAAGGTCTGCTCATTAACAGAGACAAGCCTAACAATAGGGTATTCTGTTCTCTCGCAGGGTACAGCTAAATCTGTCCGCCACTATGCCAAGCAGAACTACCCTTCCCTCTGTCTGCTCTTTTGCTGAATAGAACAATTACCGTGTCAGAATCAGCAATGAATCTAATTATACATTTACCAAATGCTATATGTATGTATATTTAATGAATAAAGTGCTGAAACATCTTAGTTTTTAAATCACAGTAATAACAAAATAAGTGTCTATGTATCATCCCAATAATAATCAATCATAGAAGTAAGTCCATCTTGAAAAAATACAAACATAAAGACCCCTATTTAATCATATTAGTATCCAGAGGGGAACATGAAACAATGTTAAATAGTCGATAGTATTCCAAACTTGTTCAAAGAGTCCTCCTTAAATTATTCGAGTCACTGCGGGGGGACGTCTGTTGATCTTCAAACTTTCAAAGCATCAGCAAAACCAAATGACAAATCTTTACAAACATTTGATAACATCCATTTTGAGTCACCTCTTTTTCAAGAGCTGATAATTTTTTCCTTCGAGTGGTCAGTCATAACGGAACATATTTACCTCCTAATTCACAATGTCTTATTAGAGTGTTTCAAGCTGGGTATGATGTTCAACTGACTGGTGGCAGATTAGAGCCCCCAAAATTGGGAGAACCCCTGCCCCAACCAGGGGTCTGGCAACCCTATTTACAACTTACAGGATCCTTTTGAGAAGGGGGAGTTGGGCTGGGAGCATATAAATTGCTTATTCCCCCCCCTTAGGCCTTAGGCTGAAGAAAGCAAGAGATAAATCACTAGCTTCCTCTCAGCCTGACTCCCAGTTCTGGTAGAAGGTTACAATTGTGCTCTTCTCCCTGTTGCCAGTGTTTTCTGGTTGTTTGAGGGTACCAGATACGCACAGCCTCCAGTTCCTACCAGAATTTATTGGGGGGGGGATGACGGAACACAGAGCTTTTCTCTATTAAAGTAGGATTGAACTAGACTTATCTCAGCAAGGGTGTAGACTTTCCAATTTCACGGGGCGGGGCCCGGGCCAGGGGCATTGCTATGCTAGATCCTTAAAAGAACTGAGGCGCAGTGACTTCATAGGGAGGAGCCAGTGACATCACAGGACATTGTCACTATCTATGGAGGTGGAACCATGTGGGATTTAGGAAGGGGCTCCCCAGAAATTTTGGGGGGGCTGTGGACCCTTGAGAGCCCCCCTAGCCATACCCCTGGGCTGAGCTAAACCCAGGAAAAGGTGGGAGTTGGCCAGTGGTTATAGTGGTATCTCAGTAGTCTCCTGCTGTGTCCTTTATTTAAATTCACTTTTAGAATAGTCACTTTAAGAGCTGCAGATATATGTACCATGTGCATAAGACAAACAAATGGTCATAAATTTGAAAGTAAGGAGGGCAACACAGAAAAGCCTGTAGGGGGTACATTTTAAAAGTTTTCCTGGACATTCATTTACAGGAGTCTTGTTTCTGCCTTATTCATAAGAGTGACTTCGTACTGAAATTTACTAAATTATGGCATCACAGATGCCTTCGTTTGGTAAATGGAGGGCTGAAGTCTCTGAGAAGGTGTGCCAAGGCCTTATTTTCTTCTTTTTCTCACCTTGACACAAAGAGTACTCCATTTTTCTGTGCTATACCTCTGAGGATGCCAGTCACAGCTGCTGGTGAAACATCAGGTCCTACAGTGCCAAGGCCATGGCCATGCAGCCATATGGCCATATAGCCTGGAAAATCCACAACAACTAATATAGCACAGATTCTATTGCTAGGGATCATCATTCCACTCTGGGGACTGTCATTCCGGTACCAGAGCACAGATACTCTTCCTAGGGATTGTCTTTCTACTCTGGGAGCTGTCAGTCTAGTCTCAGAGCACAGATTCTATTCCTAGGGTCTGTCTTTCCACTCTGGGGGCTGTCATTCCAGCCCCAGAGTAGCCTATCTGGGCCCAAAGACCTTAATAGAAAAACCATTCCACATTTTCTTTGCAACTTTTTTTGTGCTGCAATGTATTCAGTGGAGCCCATGCAAGTCAATTGGTATTCCTGGCTCCCATTATCTCCAATGGGCCTTCAGGCCTCTCCCATTGTTTCCAATGGGCAATCCTGTCATTCCTTTTATACATCCCATTTAGTTGTCCCTTTGAAACTCTACCACACCATTTTAAGTAACAACAAAATGAAGAGCATGAACATGTACAGAGTGCACATTTCTTGCCAATGTTCAATCTTGTTCATGCAGATGGGCTTACCATTTAAAAATGAAATGGAAATTGAAAGAAGAGCTTAGGACTGGTTGAAGCAGCCCTCCCCCACCATGGGGAAAAACCCACTGTTCTCAGTCAAGGGTATATAGACCTAAGCAGGGGTCTTTTTTTTGGGGGGGGGAGCGCACCAGAGCGCAGCTCAGGAGCTCAGGAGCCAAGCCCCGCTCCCAGCTGGCGTCCCGGAGAGTCTTTCAGGCAGCCGAATGTCAATTTCAGCTCCATTATATCCTATGGGCCATTGAAGTCAATGGTGAAAATATAGGGTATATTTTGGGGTCTGGAGGGGAGGGGGTTTGAGGGAGAGGCTCCAAACTCACAGGATAGCTGACGGAGCCTCTCCCCAAGATACCCACCAAGTTTCAAGAACATTGGATCAGGGGGTTCAATTCTATGGGCCCCTAAACAGGTTGCCCCTATTCCCTCCATTGTTCTCTATGGTGGGAAAAAAATAACTTTTTCCCCACCATAGAGAACAATGGAGGGAATTGGGGCAACCTGTTTGGGGGCCCACAGAATTGGACCCCCTGGTCCAATGTTCTTGAAACTTGGTGGGTATCTTGGGAAGAGGCTCCGAAAGCTATCCTGTGAGTTTGGAGCCTCTTCCTCAAACCCCTTCCCCTCCAGCCCCCAGAATATACCCTATGTTTTCACCATTGACTTCAATGGCCCATAGGATATAATGGGGCTGAATTGCGCCAAATTTCTTTCATTCCCTCCTTTCCTTCTTTCTTTTTCCTCTTTCCCTCATTCTTCTCTTCTCTCTTTCTTTCTTTCCCACCTTCTTTTCTTCTCTTTTTTCCTCCTTTCCCTGTTTCCCTCCTTCTTCCCTCTCTTTCTTTCCCCTCCCCTTTTCTTCTCTTTCTTTCCCTCTTTCCTTCTCTCTACTCTCTCTCTTTCCTCCTTCTGTGGCCCAACTCTCATGAGAAGTTTAAACTTTAAACCCCTTCTCTCTTAGCTCCCCCACCCAGGCCAGCTGGGGAAGGGGAGGGGAGGCTTTTGAAGATGCCTCCCCCCCCTTTTGCTTCCCCTTCTTACATCAATTCCGGTGATGTCAGGGGGCGTGGCATATGCTAATAGCCTAATAGCTTATTAGCATACCATATGCTAATGAGCTCCTGCAGCTGTTCTTCTACGAAAAGACCCCTGGACCTAAGTAAAATAAAATAGAGACACACTTTCCCCAAAAAATGTAAATTGGAGCTCAACAGAGCCTTTGCAGTCTGACAGTTGCTACATTGAAAATGGGTGGAGACAGCCAGGGTTAAGGAATATACTTTCTTTTCCAACAGACAGCTCTGGTTCATAGTTGGATGGGAGACCATAAAGGAAGTCCAGAGTTGGTATGCAGAGGCAGGCAATGGCAAACCACCTTTGAATGTCTCCTAAAGAGTTACCATGTGTTGGCTATGGAGCTAGTTTTAAAATTGTGAGTAGACCAACTTTTTAAAAAATATATAGAAACTATTCAAATATAATCTCACTTCCCGTAGATAGATAGATAGATAGATAGATAGATAGATAGATAGATAGATAGATAGATAGATAGATAGATAGATAGGACAAGGTTAAAGAGGAAAAATATGTAGTTTAGTCTTAAGTGGTAATGGTCAATTTCAGCAGAAAATGGGGATTAGGCAGTTGTTCCAAACAATTCATAGAAAAATATGTTGTCCAAGGCTTTCACAGCTGGAGTTCTTTAGTTGCTGTAGATTTTCTGGGTTGTGTGGCCATGGTCTTGGCATTGTAGGACCTCAGAGGTATAACACAGAAAGATATAGTACTCTCTGTGTCAATTCATAGAAAATATGGACTTCAAGGAATCACCTGGAAGAGGTGACAGAAGTGGCATTGTATGTATGAGCTGAAGGCATTATGAACCAAAAGGGGGGGGAAAGGACTGAGAAAGACAGAGAGACAGAGAGAAAGGTAGAAAGAGAGAGAGAGAGAGAAAGAGAGAGAGAAGCACAAAGAGAGAAAGGAAGGAAGAGAGAGGTAGAAAAAATATGGGGATAGAGGAGTGAAAGAGAGAAAGAAAAACGAAAGGAAGGAAAGAAGACAAAGGCAGAAAAACAAAAGGAAGGAAAAAAGACAAAGGCAGAAAAACGATAGGAAGGAAGCTTCCAGTTGACTCACAACATCCCTGCCAGGCTTCCCGGCGTTGAAATGTTCCCGCTTCTGCCTGGGCAGGCCAGCCCTCTCTCCCCTACTCCTCTCCTTTGTAAACACTCTTCAGTGTCTCTCATCCACCCTCCCCCCCCAACATTCCTGGAACCCAGGCGGAATAGATGTAAAGATTGGAGCAACTCCTTTTTTATTTGCATGGCTGGCTCCCATTGAGGCAGAGCGTGGTCCTTCCACCTGCATCCTCTCCCCTGCATAGAGATGGGAGAAGGCGCCTTCTTCGTCCCTGGAGATGCGTGGAGGGAGCCACTTCCCTGCTTGCCTCTCTGCCATGGCAGGGTGCAGGGCATGTGTGTGATACAGGGAAAAGGATCGACGCCTTCCCCCGTTCATAGGTGTGGGGGAGAGCAAAAGGGCGCCTTGAACTGGCTGCTTGTGCTTTAAAGCAAGCAGCTGGCAGGCAGAACTGCTGGGCTGCTCCTTTTAAAGGGTGGACAGCCATTGCAAGCCTCCCCTTTGCTCCCTCCCCTTCTAAGGCTTCCCGTGCTTTAAAGACTACCTGCACTGGTTGCCTGGCCCCTGGAAGAGGCGCAGTCCTTCCCAGAAAATTTTGGCAGAGGCTCAAGCCCTCCAGCACCCCAGTAGATGACACCTATGTATCTCAGGACTCCCTCCTTCTTTTTACTCTGACTTTCTCTCCATGTCTGTTATGGTCCCTCACATCTGCATGCATGAGTAACATTTAAAAAACAGATTCAAGTGGGGTAGCCATGTTGGTCTGAAGCAGGAGAACAAAGTCTGAGTCCACCTTTAAGACCAACAAAGTTTCTTCATTCATGGTGTAAGTTTTCAAGTGCAAGCACACTTCGTCAGAAGTATGCTTGCACATGAAAGCTTATCCCGTAAATAAAGAAACTTAGTTAGTCTTAAAGGTGTCATTTAAAAACAGGAGGAGTGATAATGGGACACACAGATGGATGTGAAGCACTTATCAGGGAAATTATCAGTCATGTCTGTAGCCATTGCTTTGTGCACCTTGCCAGAGATAACAGCTGAGGACAGTATTTTTAACCATTGTGCCTTGCAGATTTGAATCCTGCTAGTCAAATCACGTGCACACAGATGTATAAAGTCAAATGTAGGCTGACATGAAGGGTATCAACCCACTTGGCTGATTTCATCAGTTGACTTACACTTTAAAGTCACTGCATAATTTCACCTTTGCTGGCACTGACAGAACACATCCAGTGTGGGTGTGCATCTACCAGGGGATAAGAACCCACATGCTAAATACTGGGGCACTGCTGACAATAGAATGCCTGGACAGTGGTCCGTCCAAGTGCAAGTACATATAAAGCATCCTGTTGCTAAATGACTGTCTTCCCTCCCCATTTCTCTCCCCCTCCCCACATTGTTTAGTTTAGCTTTCCTTTTTCTGGTTATCTTTTTATGGCTGCTGCCTTTGAACTCTAGAAACTTCTGTTTTGAAGTAGGAGAGTCTGAAGCACAGAAACCCAGAATGCTTCTAATACACATTTGTTTTTGTTTTTATGTTTTCCTAACATGGCTTCTTATTAAACATTGAGGGGGCGGAAAGAAGCTTTAACTGCCCAGTCCAGATGAAGCCTTTGGACTTTGCATGTGTATTGCTTAGCTTATCCAGCCCAAGAATCTGGATTGAGGAAAGGCTAATTAGCCTTAGGTGCAAATGAGATTTATAAAAGGATCGTGCAACAAGGGAGACCTGGAAATGAAACCATGCAAGCGCTAATAATGCCCTGCAGAAGGAAGCTAAAAGTCCACAGTGGCCAAGATGGCAAAGAAAGTGCTTTTTATGTAAACTACGGAACCTATTTAATTGTTAAATGTTTGCAAAGGTCAGGTTTGGGATATGAATTGCAAGCTCTGTTCTGCCATTAAATTAGTGCTCAGACTGCAAGCGTGACAGATCAGGTCAGGATGCCTCCCACTGCATTACCTGCCCTACCCTCTGCACATGGTCTTATGTTTGCTAAGGCTGCTTAATGGTCTCCAGAACATTAAAGTGGTCTCAGAGCCCTTACAGTGTATTCCTGCAACATACAACAGCCCAGCTTTGTAAACTAACAATAGTATCTGATGGGTATTCTCTAAAAGTGGCTTTCAACCATTTAGTGTACAACCTTGATATCTAACCAGTTCCCACCTTCTGTTGCCACAGATAGCAGTCCTCACTGCACATAAGGATGGCAAATAACCTTGATCTAGCCCTAGCAGTCTGTTCTCTTGGTACTGCCCTTGGCTACAGTTAAAGCCATAGGAAACAGCACAATTCATAGGGATTTGATAAAGGAGAGATGCAAGTTTTGATGAAGGATTTTTATAAGTGAGAAGTGTTGTGTATTGAAAAGTGAATCAAGGCTATACATTGCCATGTAAAGCTTGAGTCTGAATGTGGTTCTTCAGATGTCGCATTACCATTGGTCGGTTTCTGCGAAACCATTTGTAAATACCCAATCACTGAGTGATATTGTTGCAAAGAGGGAACGGTCCTGATTGGCCTTTATCCCTGCAATGTTATTGGTCGTTAGCATGTTGTGGGTGTGGCTTTGACAGCCCAGGAGAGTTTAAAAGAAGGAGCTGTGCTCCCCTTGTTTGTGGTGTGTTCCTGACTTAAAGTTGCCATTTAATAAAGCTGAAATCACTTTGAAGCTGAATCCTGTTGTTGAGTCTCATAGTTAATAAGAAGGACACCAGCTGTTGCTGCAACCCAGCCGTGGAGCATGCTGGCTGTGAGGCCCACTGTGGCCAGGCTAGAGCACCTGCCAGCATGCTCCTCTGCTGCTTCCAGGCCTGGAGCATTACCTGGCATCCTCCAGAGAGAATTGGCACGGGGTGGGGGGAGGGATTCCCCCTCATGAGTATCACGGGTTTCCACATGTGCTGATATAATCTTCTTTTCCAGAAGTAAGACCTTGTAGTGCAAACAGAAGAAGCTGCAAACACAGCTCCCGGAACAGTTGGTGCAAATGTAGCAGAGGATTTACCTTAAGTAAAAACAGGCAACATTGTGAAGGTAATGGGGAACTGATTGGAAGCAGAAGTGAAATAACGGGAGCCAACACCACTGGTTGGGATAATAAAAGAGTGCCGGTATTAATCTTACATCAGGTCAATATCTGTAATGGCCAAGGGCAGAGAACACATGCCGTACCTGTTTTGCGGTGTGAACATTCCAAAGGATGCAGAAGAGTAAAGCCTTCTCCGCCTGCATAGCCCTGATTTCAGAGTGAGGCCACCCTGAATCCAAGTCCTAGACTGTGCAGCCCTGGCTCCTTCTTGCCGAGCATTGGTAGTACTTAAGGGAGGCGTGCTGTATACTTTCCTCCTGACTGCAAGATCTTTGGGTGGAGGGAAAATGGAACCTCTCAAGGACTTCCTGTCCCACTCCCATGAAGGCTTTATAGTTCCAGGTTTCTGGTCTGAGATTTTCTACTTCACCCCATCAGCTGATGCAACAGGGTGCTCTCCTAAACTATACATACCGATCAACCAGCCTTATCTGCACTGCTCTTGTCATAGGGGTGGACCAGTTCACTGCTTGGTCAATGTGGCAGCTGGATAACAAAAAGGGGGTGCTTCTGTATACTGCTATCAGAACAGGCACATGCCTCTCCATCTGTGGGGCCTCCTGCTCCCAGGGGTGGTTGAGACAAGACAAATTTAAGTACTTTTAAGCCTCATTGCTTTCAACAGTGGGCAAAAGTGAAAATCCCAAAACGATTTCTTTAAGCATTTGAGGAAGGATACTCTAGTCCAGGGGTCCCCAAACTTTCTGAGTCTGCAGACACCTCTGGAATTCTGACACAGGGTGGTGAGTGCAGCAACAAACAGGCTGCTGCAGGGAGGTGAAGTCAACCATAAAAGGTCAGGGAGTTACCTTGAATAAACCTTTGTTGGTCTTAAAGGTGCCACTGAACTCTAAATTTGTTCTACTGCTTCAGACCAACACAGCTGACTACCTGGAGTTACTAACAGTAACACCTCGATATTTCCAGCAGAAGCTCTGTTTAACAGAGCCTTTTAATTTCCACAGCCAATCAAATCTCCAGTGGCCAATCAGGAGCCCTGCTGGGCAAAATTCTTACCTAGCACTTTCTAAAAACACTTGGTGAGTGCCAGGAAGGGACCACATTTGGGACCCCTGCTTTTGTTTACGAAAGCTTATGCTAGAATGAAAATCACCTAGTCTTTAAAGTGCTACACAACTCCTGGCTGCTTGCAATGATAAGAAACATGTGTTTAATTTTCTCTCTCACTAGGTTATTACATTGCATAAAGTATCTTCAATAGCCATTATTAGAGATATCACCTTACTCAAGACATCCAAACATAATATAATTAAATGATTGCTGTTCCTAATAAATTTAGCATGCATGCCATAATTGTTTCTTTCATCAGATGTCAACGAATGTGCATTGTGGAACCATGGATGTACTTTGGGCTGTGTCAACACCCCAGGCTCTTATTATTGTACATGTCCAAGAAATTTTGTTCTACTGCCTGACAAGAAAACTTGCCATGGTAGGTAGTGGGCAAAAACACTTGAATGCTTGTTCCTGCTGTTCAATTTCCCATACACGTTTGAGTGAGATTTCCTGCAATATCTCACTTTTCCAACTCCCTTGTTAAGTATGTAAGCTCAATGACTGATGTTATCTACGTTTTGCACTATTAGTTACATCATTAGCACTTGACATAGTTGATTTCTGCTTTACCTGGGAAGAACTGGTTTCTTGTCAACTTGGTTCAGTTTGGAAGCTTGTACATCTTGGTTATGTATGTTTTTATTTATTTGGGCAGATTTTTGATCCACAAGAGGCTCATTCCCCCCCCAATGTAAATAAATAACCAGGAAAAATACAATCAGCATATCGAAGACTGTTAATATTCCTTCCTCCTATCTTTACCCTGATTTTTGACTCTTCCAGCTCTAACTTCCTCATGATTGTTTTGGTATACATGTTGAATAGGAAAGGTGAAAGAATGCAATCTTGTCGTACTCCTTTCTCTATCTTGAACCAATCAGTATCTCCATATAGTGTTCGCACAGTGGCTTCCTGGCTTGTGTACAATGATTGCATCAACTTGACCAGATGTGCTGGCACCCCAGGTATTGCAGGGCTCTCCACAGTCCGTCATGATCGACACAGTCAAAGACTTTCTTGTAATCAATGAAGCATACGTTGATAATCTTTTGATACTCATGAGATTTCTCCATGATCCAACACAGATTTGCTATATGGTCATGAATGCCACGTCCACTTCGGAAACTAGCTTGGACATATGGTAATTCCATTTCAATGGTTGATGCCAGGTGTTGTTGTATAATTTTAAGCAGAATTTTGCTAATGTGAGGGATGAGAGCGATTGTGCAATAATTGGAGCAGTATTTGGAGTCTCCCTTTTTTGGTAGTGGAATGAACATCGAGCATTTCCAGTCCCTTGGCCATGTGTTGGTTTACCAAATTTTCTGACACAAGGATCTGATGATTGCAGGTGGTACAGGCCTCAGCAATTCTGTGGAGTTGATGTGAACACTTGGATCCTTGTTGTTTGGTAGTTGGCTCATTGCCCACATGATCTCTTCCTCAAGGATGGCTGGTTCTTTCTCAACTTCCCTTTCCATGGTATCCTGAGGTTGGGCTTCTTTGCTACTAGCGTACAGCTCTTCTGTGTCTTCTTGCCATCTGTTTTTGACATCTTGTTGTTTGGACAGTTCTTTACATTTGTCCAAAAAAGAGTGATAATAGATCCACTGTGAGCTCAGTACTCAAGTTATGTACAGCTGTCTCCCCGCCACACACAAAATTTAGTTGTCCATTTTGAGAGTTTAATAATCCTGTAATTAAGATGCAAATCTCTGTCACCACAAGTCATAAGGATATCAGCATGAGCTGATTTTAGACATTTTTATAGGACCCTGAAGTGATTTGACCTGTTGCCTTGGATTAGCAATATTTACCGATTTTGTTATGCATTGAGGAAGACAATACCATCCATGGATTCCAGGAAGCATCTGTAGTCAATTCTAATTAGTTCTACACTTATTCCATCACAGCAGATGTTTCCGTATGGTGCTTTGTGTATGGTAGAAAACAGGTGGCAGCACAGAATACAAAGTAGAAGGAGGCTGTCTAAAGCTGACCTTCTTCTTGACTTCTGAAAAGGAATACAAATAGACAGTTATTGTAATATTGAACAAAGAGATAAGAAATGCAAAACAGGTACAGTGAAATCCATTAACAGAGAACTTCTGCCAATATAGCACCATGAAAATGTCTAAAAGCTATAGAGTATTACTGCAGGCATCATGGCCTGACAAAGAATTCTATGCCCCCTAAAAGCGGTGTTTAATAGGGGCGATTTCACTCATTAGGTGCTATAGTCCCCTTTCAGCATCATTCTTAATAAGTACCTGAGCCATGAACCTTGTCTATGTGGGACATAAGAAACTAAAACATGATATGCTAATATACTCATCCCAGTAATCTGTTGCTGTCATAGTAACCAATCGATGCACCCACTATTCATGTTCATATATGTACACAATTCCCAGTCTTTTATATTTCAATTTTATTCTGATCAGGGGGCATGGATGTGTATTTAGAAAACTTGTGGACTTAAACATGTTAATTCAAGTCTTCCTTAACCTTTTGCACCTTCAGTCCTTGCCTCACAGATTCAAAGACAGACATGAATCTGGGGCCTATAAAGTATTGTGAGAACCTGGTGTGATTTGCTTGATTTCATAGATGGCCTGTATGGCCCCTTCCAACTCTGGATGAATACTTGTCAGGCGTGCCTTAGGATGATCCTGCACTGAGCATGGGGTTGGACTAGATGGCCTGTACAGACCCTTCCAACTCTATGATTCTATAATAATGATAGAAATTGCACACAGATGATGGTTCATTTTTTAAATCAGAAATTATGGATATTAGAAGAAGAAGGGATTGGATTTATACCCTGCCCTTCACTCGGAAGAGAAAGGAATGGCTTACAAACTCCTTCCCCTTCCCCTCCTCACAACAGATGCTCTGTGAAATAGGTGGGGCTGAGAGAGCTCTGAGAGAACTGCTCTTTCAAGGACAGCTCTGACAGAACTATGGCTTACCCAAGATCATTCAGCAGCTGCAAGTGGAGGAGTGGGGAATCAAATCTGGTTTTCCCAGATTAGAGTGCGCACACTTAACCACTACACCAAACTGGCATTATGATCTGGGAACACGATTGCTTATTAATGGGTGAGATGGTGAAGAAAGTTATTCCATATATGCTAGGAAGGACGCTCATAATATATGAAGGGGCTGTTTGGAATTCATGAGTAGTGGCTCAGATTGTACTTTGTCTTTGAGCTCCTGCAAGCCATTATTTCTGTTTTTTTTAAAAAATCTTAATCTCTTTTCTACTCATTTTAAATTCGAATTTAGAACTAATTTCCTGTTCAAGCAATTACCTTCACTGCAGTCATGGGTGTGCTGAGACACCTGATGGACCTGTTTGCACTTGTCCAGAAGGATCACTTCTCCAACAAAATGGAAAAATATGCACAGGTAAGCAAATAAATATTTTTAAATATTTTAACTCCTGGGAAAATATTGCAAATTGTGTTAATGTTAATAGTTTAAGGAGGAAAGGCATGATACATAATATTAGTATTTACGTAATATTTTAGAATCTTCAAATTACTTCACAAACATTACATCAGCAGTCTTTACAGCAACCTTGGGAAGTAGTTTAGAAGAATTATTCCCTGAGGAGAGTAACTTGTTCAGTGCCACCTAGTGTCTTTTTTTCTTTTAGGCAAGATTTGATACTGATATTTATTTATTTCATTTATACCTCACTTGTCTCCCTAACTGGAACTCAAAATGGCTTAGATAGTTCTTCTCTCCTCCATTTTAGCCTCACAACAACTTTGTGGCCAATTTAGCACAAGGAGCTGTGCCGCCGTCACGCCTCCCTTTGACCTGTTTCCATTAGTCAATTTCCCACTCGAAGCCACGTGGCTGCATTTTGACCCGTGGCTTTGCTTGATTTTCCCCGCAGTTTCATGATCCTCAAAAAACAGGATCATGAAACTGCGGGGAAAATTGAGCAAAGCTGCAGGTCAAAATGCAGCCGTGCAGCTTCGAGTGGGAAGTTGACCAATGGAAATGGAGCAAAGGGAGGCATGACAGCGGTGCAGCTCCTTGTGCTAAATTGGCCTGTGAGATAGCTTAGGTTGAGAGTAGCTGACTGAATTTAGGAAGCAGGGTTCAACTCTTTACAATGGGTATTTTCGTTACATAATCGGTATGTGCTGACTGAAAAACACTTTTTAGATTTCTGAATGCCATGAGAGAATGGCCAATTTTTAATTAATTTTAATGACCTCAAACAGATAGAAATAAAAAAATATAACAATGGTGGAAAGTCTACAGATAAACATCTATACTGATAAGGTACTTTTTGGATGTTTTTCTGCTCAGATTTAGCTGAATGCATGGCCCTTGTTGGGAGCAATCCTAAATGGGTCTCCTTAGAAGTAAGTCTCATTTTATTCATGGGGTTTACTGCCAGAAAAGTGTTGTTAGGATAGCAGCTTGAGTGAAGATAGTTGCAGAGGGTAGCTGTGTGGGTCTGTAGTAGAATAGTTAGATTCAAATCCAGTAGCACTGTAGAAACGAGCAAGATTTCCAGGATATAAGATTTTGAAGAGTCAAAGATCCCTTTCTCAGATGCACTACCTTGAATGAACTATAATTGTAAATTAAAACAAGGACTGGCTACTTGCTGTTGTTCAACAGCAGCCAACCCATGAAAGCCATTGTGGGATAGTGGCTAGAATTTCAGGCTAGGATCTTGGAGGCCCAGATTCAAAGCTCCACTCTGCCATGATGCTCACTGGGTGACCTTGGGCCAGGTGCGCATTCTCAGCCTAACCTACCTCACAGGGTTGTTGTCAGGATAAAATGGAGGAGAGGAGACTGATACTATCTGCTTAGGTCCCCATTGTGGAAAAAGGCAGGCATAAATGAAGGAAGTAAACAAATAATAAATACTACTGAATATGGGGAACAGATAAAAAGTTGATTTTTGATGGCTGGGAAAGGAAGCATGGAAAGATGAGGATATGGGGGTTGCCAGGAGGAAGGAAAGATGAAATAGTGTGGGAAGGGGATACACAGGAAGGTGAGGTACCCACATGTTATGTATTGAGCCTAAGCCTTTCCTCTAGCTGTACCTAGAATGGGCTGAGCTTGCTTCTCTAGAACAATAGCTTGCCTGGATCCAGGAACTAACCAATAGATAAGCAGTGTAATGTAAATAGCCTAGTGGGGAGGGGATGGCCCACCAGCCGGGTGGGCCCAGAATTTGCAGCATTCTTCTCCTGCCAGGATGAGTTATCAGCCCACAAGGGTTGCCTGCTGTGGAGGAACCAGGTGGTGGTGGCCACTCCTTTGCGCCAACAAGTGCTATCAGATCTGCATGAGACGCATCCTGGAATCATGTGGATGAAAGCACTGGCCCGCAGGTACATGTGGTGGCCAGGCATGGACAGTGAAATAGAGGCCCGTGTCAAGCATTGCCAGGCCTGTCAAGAAACCTGACTGGAGCCTCCCAGGGCACCAGTGCAGCAGTGGGAATCCACCCAGAAACCATGGTCCTGGCGACACCTGGACTTTCCTGCCCCCTTCCAAAGGCAAATCTTCTTCATTTTGGTGGACTCGTTGTGATGGACAACGGAACAAACTTCACATTGGGGGCGTTCCAAGAATTTGTGGGCCACTGCCTCATCTGGCACATCTGCTCCGATCCCTTTCATCCAGCCACCAATGGGCAAGCAGAGAGGATGGTGCGAATCATGAAGGAGTTCCTCCGGCGGATCGTCCACAGAGACTGGGACCATAGGCTCGTGGCTTCCCTTTTGGGCCATCGGGTGACACCAAGCACCTCCACCGGCTGCAGCTCCGTGGAACTCCTCGTAGGCAGGTGCCCAACTACCCAACTGGACAGGCTGCACCCAGACCGAGCCCCAGAGCACCACCCAGAGCACCACCTATCACCAGAGAGCCAAGAGGCCCCCTGAGGATTCTTTCCTGACGACCCTGTCTATGCGCGGAACTTCTCCAGCAGTTCTGCCTGGATTTCCACCAAGGTTATCCAAGTTACAGGGCCCCTTTCCTACAAGGTGTCTACCAACAATGGCCAGGTCCTTCGGAGGCACATAGACCAGCTCTGCCGCCATCTCCTCCCAGGCGAGCCAGGGTTGCCATCAGTGGCCTTGGAAGATTGTGATGTGGAGTTGCCACGGCCACAAGAACCAGAGCCCGTGAGGGAACTCCCAGCGGGCAGCAAACAGCCAGACAAGTTGGCGAAGCACCGAAGCAAGCGGCCACGGACTGCCCCGGTGGCATGTCAGTGCCACTACCATCTGCCAGCACCACACCCACAACATCGGACCTGAGTCCTGAGACCTTGGCCCCTCTGCTAGAACCGCGACGTTCAACCTGGGAACGACGCAGACCAGCTTATTTAAGAGACTTTGTTAAGAAGCTTTTGAACATAGGGGGAGGGGTGTTATGTATTGAACCTAAGCCTTTCCTCTAGCTGTACCTAGAATGGGCTAAGTTTGCTTCTCTAGAACAATAGCTTGCCTGGATTCAGGAACTAACCAATAGATAAGCAGTGTAATGTAAATAGCCTGTCACTGGGTGTGGGTGTGGTGTTTTGCATGCTTATAAGCAGGGCTCCAGCCCTGCTAGCTTGTCTTGCAGTTTGCTGAAATCACTTAATAAACCAGAGCTGATCACTGCAATGCATCTAGAAGCCAGTATTTAACACCGCCCCAGTCCTTTCAGGTTCCTGGCCCAAACTGCACTGTGAAACTTGACCAGAGTTTTCCTGGGGAGGGTCTGCTCAGGGTAAAGAACAAGTGAGCTGAAGACAAGGGGGCAGGTAAAGGCAAATTGGCTGGTGGGTGTGAAGGAGAGAAAGAGGCAAGACAAGAGGAAAGGCTATGGGGATTTGGGGGGAAAGAAAGAGGAAAAAGAGGAAGAAAGGAAAATGAGATGCCCCTGTTAAGTCCTTGCAGTTTTCCATTTGTGCTACTGGGCCCAGTCAGGCAGACAGCATTGTGCAGCTGGTCCATACAGTTTCTAGGTAGAAGCTGCCAGGGAATTGAAGGAGGGAAAGCCAAAGATGGGAGCAGATCAAGGTAGATTAGCTGGTAGGTGGTGGGAAGAAGAGCAGTAAGCAGGGAAAAGTGAGGATATGTGGGTTGCCAGGAGGAGAGAAACAGTGTGGAGAGGGGGATATTGAGAAAAGTGAGATTCCCTCCTCAAGTCCTTGTGGGTCCCTGCTTGTTCCAGTCATTTTTTTTTTCTATTTATTTCGATTAACCATGATGCTTAAATGAAACTTCTATAGTCAGATGCTTGAAAGCACAGATTGCTGGGGTGCAGCAGTCTGTGTCCTGAACCTCCTAGAGAAACCTTGTTGAGAAACAGAATTTTGGAATAAATTGAGCAGCACTGTTCTTAGGTTCTTTGGCAACTGCCCTGAACATCAGGCTTTCTTTTGTACCATTAGTGAGGTACCCTATGGCAGATATAATCCTTGGCTGCCTTGCAAATAGCCACAACATTATTAGCAATTCCTTGTTTTAGGTATGGCTTGGCATAATGCTTAGGGCAGGCTGTGTCCCTGGCCTGAGAGAAGTCTGGCTGTCCTCGACCAGGGCCAGGGCCTTCTCGGCCTTGGCCCCCGCCTGGTGGAACGCTCAGCCGGAAGATATCCATGTCCTGCAGGAGCTGTTACCTTTCTCCAGGGCATGCAAGGCAGAGATGTTCTGCTGGGCCTTCAGTTGAGGACAGTGACGGAGCTTCCTTGGCACCTTCATATAATTCCCCATCCCTCATACCCCCCGCCCCCCCCGGAGGTTGGGGAGTTGGGATTCCTTTGCCATCTCATATATTGTACATATACTGCTTTTATTTACTGGTATTTTTTGGACTGAGTTTTATACTGAGATTGTTGTGTTGTAAGCTACCCTGAGCCCTACTTGTAGGGAAGGATGGCCTAGCACATCTAATTTAATAAATAAATAAATAAATAAATATGCATCCATTGAAATCAATGGGTTTAGGAATTGCTACTCTGCTTAGGCTTGCATGTTTATTGTATTTTGCCTTTCATTTCCATTTATTTTTACATTGATTTGTGCAAGGCTGTACATCTCCAGATAATGGTGGTTGTAGCCAGATATGTACCTCTCTGAGTCCATCGTCTTGGGAGTGCGGTTGCTTTCCTGGCTATGTTCTCCAAGAGGACAAAAAGCATTGTACTGTGACAGGTCAGTTTTCAAATTTTGACTGCGTGCAAATTTATTTTGTTTGAGTGGCAGAACTCCTCTGATTACAGTCTTATCAAACCACATGTGATGTAGGGGTCTGTAATTGGGTCCCCTGATATGTAACTGCAGAGTTACTCCAGTCTAAACCAGCTGGGATGACTCTGCATAGGATTATGCTACTAATCTCCAAAAACATCTGTGGGGGAGGGAGAGTGATCACATTGGTGAAAGGGGGGTAGCTATTTACCCTGGAACCATTTCCTCAATTGAAATTGCTTATGCTGGTTTGCTTTTAGCTGCAGTGGGGAAAAATGACTATAAAATGTCAGGGGATCTGACTGTGGATTCCGAATGTCACATGACTCTTATTCCACTTGAAGCCAGCTGGGTGACCTTGGGCCAGTCACAGTTCTTTCAGAGCTCTCTCAGCCCCTAAAAACAAGTCTAGCTTGCCACTACACAATGCTAAGAGCTAGAACTTGTGGCTGCCAGACAATCTCAGGATCTCCTGGCTATTTGACACACACTGCCGTATGATGACGATGATGATGGTGATATTCTACAGGGGAATAGCTCAGATACAAGGACTTCATCCAGTTTTTATCAGTCTGGAACACTGCATATTGGTTGGCAGCTGTGATGTCAAAAACCTTTTCCCTGATTCTCTATACATGGCTGTCATCTTCTCATTTACCGTCACAAAATTCTGTGAGTGAGGTTGAGAGAGAGAGAGAGAGTGACTGGCCAAGGTCATCCTCTGAGCTTTATGGCTGAGTGAGGAACTGAACCTGAATCTTCCAGGTCCTAATGCGACACTTCCAAGTCCTAATCTGATGCTGTTTACTGGTTCTCACCACTCCTGTTCCATTATTATCTACAAGACTTTCTTCCATTATTTCTATAGGAGGTGGATTGCATTCTTAAATATTGCTGGGATTAAATACACAAGCAAAGTTCATGAGGAAGAATATGCACAAAAACTTTTGACAGGCAATTAGTGGCAGCACCATCCAAACAGTTGCCTTCTATTAGTCACAGAGCTTTAAGTAGAATTATGACTGAATAGATCAGAAAGTGTTTTTATATTGGCACCTTCATTATGTAGTAAATGTATGTCTGTTACCAGATGAAAGGTAAATTGTATGTATTTGCAGCCAGTGTTCATATTGGGACTGCACCAGCGTGGGAGAAGAGATTTAAACGTACATAATTTTTAAGGATAAAAGGTGGCTTTAAAGGCCTTTTACCTATAAATGTTAATAACAGCACTAAAAACCAGGTTTTGATTAGCAAAACCAAGGAGGATTGAAGAAATAACTCCCAGCTCACCACTCCATGCAAACCTGATCTAATTAAAGATTGATAGAGATCTGCAATATGTTTTTCAAGCCCTGCTCTCTGTCCTGCACCTTCAGAGGTGAGGCAGGTGGTTACCAGAGGCATGACTCTTTTAGTGGTGGAACCTCACCTGTGGACTGGCCTTCCCCTTGAGGCTTGCTTGGCCTCTGCCCTAATCTTTTTTAGGTGCCAGGCCAAAATGTTTCATTTTACTGATGCTTTTAATTTAGGAGGGAGTTATGACATGTTTAGTCTGAGTACTGTTTTATGAGACTCATTTGAAGCTGGCCAATATTTTGTGCTGTTTTTATGCTCTGGCTGGTTTTTTTTTTTTGTACTGGGTTTTTAATTGTTAACAACTCTTATTTTGTGTGTTTTTTATTATGCTTTATTTTGTAAGTTGTCTCCGGCAGGCTCCCTGGCAAAGGGGCATAGACATTTTTTATATAAACAAACGAATTCCATTTCCCATAGGTGAGAGATCCAGAGGCTTAACTATATGTTACACACACACACACCCGGTACTCCCAGGGCCAGCATGATGTGCTTGCAAGTTCACCAAAGAGAACTCTATTCCCAATTTAGATCAGGGTGGTGGAGAGTTGCCACTTGCCATTTGCCTGCTATAAGTGGGCACTCCTGTCCTGGTGCTCCCATCAGCACTCAACAGAGTGGCAGGGGTGGGGGTGGGGTGGCATTGCTCAACACAGTGACATCTCTATCAGCTGAAGACCTGGAAGTGATGCCACCACGTCAAGCACCTATCTAGGAATCCTCCCAATCTATAGTCTCTATGGCTCTTCAACAGGGAACTCACAAACATATGTCTGACTAATGATTATTGTAGTGGACCTGGACCCAGTCTGAAGATTGTGTATTATGTAGTTTGGCCATAAGTGATACTTTTAAGGAAGTATTACAGAGAAAAGGGCTGGATTCAAATGCAGTATAAAAGCACCTGAATAAATATTACTTTGTGTCAGACTAGGATCTGGGAGATGTGTGTGTAAATCCTCACACTGCCTTGGAAGTTCACTGGGTTACTTTGGACCAGTCACTCTCTCTAAGCCTCACAGGGTGGAAGTTGTAAAGATAAAATAGAGACTATTGTGATTGTTTTTGGTCTCTGTTGGGGAAAAAGCAATATATAAATACATAAATAAATAAATCTATATATCTCAGCTATCTCAGCTATTTTTAATGGATACCAGTTTTACTTGTAACATATCATTAACTGTCTCCTTTATCTTAAGTGATTAGAATTTTTTGTAATTAATTTAGTTATTCTGATGAATGGAAATTAAAGAGCTGAAGAGTCCAGAAAAGGGAAGTGCCACAGACTGAAAACGGCCTTTTCCCATGCATAACTTCTAAACTATAGATCATTATGGGGAAAGGAACTATTAACATTATATGTCTTGCAAACAGGGCCCAAGCCATTTCTGTTGTTTGCAAACAGCCGAGACATTCGGCGCATTGATTTTGATGGAACCAATTACTCAAGTTTACTTGGCTGGCAGATGGGAGCAGTCTTAGCTCTGGACTATGACCCTGTTGAAAATAAGGTAAGGCATTAAAGGAGAGGATTTTAAAGCATTGCAAGGACACACAGCTTTTGCTTCTTTTCATTTTGTGGTTCTCCATAATATGAATCAGATTCTGTCTTTTGCCAAATGTCCTCAGTATAAGTTGTTTGTTCTTTGTAGAATGGTAAGGATTCCACAATCTACAGCTCTCTCTTTTTTTTGCTGTAACTATTAACATGGAATATATGTCAGCCTCAGCTCATACCAAATTTGTTTTGAAGGTGTCAGAAATCCTTATTAAACCTATCCAATTTCAGGGGGGAAAATCTGGATTGCAAATTTTTATAAGTTTTTGGAATGAAGATTTAGACCTACCAGAAACAGGGGATGTTACAACTTAGTCAAGCATTTGTTCTTCATTGACCATGACCAAATCCTGGTCAGACCATATAATGACAATCATTTGTAATTTATAGGGGAAAGTTGAGAATCATAACATTTGGGAGATAGTGAATGATGACTTTCAGAAAATTATATATGGCAAGTCCTAGTACATTCAGGAATCAGCAAAATTCTCTCCCTCTCTCAGGTTTTTTGAGTGTACTGCCAAAATATGCAACACAGAGAAATGATATGTTTTACTTTTTACTTGAGTTAGAGAGAGAAGGTTGCAACTAGCAGAAGAAATTCCTTGAAAACTGCACATTGTTGTGAAACAAGAAATTATCATGACAAAATGCTCCCCATCTGCATTCCTCATCCATGCAGTACTCATTGCTGTCCGTGCCCCTCTGTTGCACTGATGTGCCATGGAAGAAAGGCAGAATTGGTCCACATTCTATCACCCATTTAAAGTACTATACACACATCTGGAACACAAATTTTAGTTCATGAAGCATTCTGAATGATTTTTGTGTAATTATATAATAATAAAAGAAGCAATTCTGCTTGGATTGGTTAGTGGCAAAAGGAAACTGGGCCACCAAAGAACATGGTGGCTAGACACCATAAAAGTTGACACCAGCCTGAGCATGGAATGACTCAAATAAACAGTACAGGATCGGAAAACACTTAGAGAGCTGTCCCATAGAATTGCCAAGAGTCGGACACGAAAGGCTACCAGCAACAACAACAAAAGAAAAAGTGTTTTGTTTCTTCCTCACAGAATAAATGAAACAGGGCTGCAATGCCCCAGAGCTCAAGGTGGGCCTTACATTCTAAATCTGAGGTGCCAAAAGGCTTTCTGTAGCCATTAATCTATGGGTATTTCTGTAAGGGATATTTTAACTGACTCTTGAATTTCTTGCATTTGTGCAACAATATCCTTTAGATGTCAGTGCATTTTATACTCATTGAAACAGAATATCTCTGAATTTGCTTGTGTGAAACAT
Source organism: Gekko gecko (assembly GCA_029375565.1). Taxonomy (NCBI): domain Eukaryota; kingdom Metazoa; phylum Chordata; class Lepidosauria; order Squamata; family Gekkonidae; genus Gekko; species Gekko gecko. The sequence continues at coordinate 92,276,453 of JAPDNY010000010.1, read as the reverse complement.
GCCACAGAACCAGGAGGAAAGCCCCAGTCTTCTCCCCCCCCAATGGCTGATGTTTCATGATGATACATTCTGTTGTTAAGAACATAAAAATGCCATCACATTTGAACAATATTAGTCCCGCCCTGACCTGGATAGCCCAGTCTAGCCTGATCTTGATCTTGGAAGCTAAGGAGGGTCAGCTATGGTCTGTATTTGGATGGGAAACCACCAAGGAATACCATGGTCGTGATGTACAGCCAGGCAATGGCAAACCATTTCTGAATGTCTCCTGCCTTGAAAACCTGACAGGACCACCATAAGTCAGCTGTGGCTTGAGGGCAGAGAGAGAGAGAGAGAGAGAGAGAGAGAGAGAGAGAGAGAGAGAGCCCTGCTTATCGGTTATTTCATCCCCATTCCCATATTTCTCATTGATTGCATCCAAAGGTAAAACCAAGATCCAGAGCCAAAATATGTGAACATGCCCCACCTCATCCTCCTCTTCTTACTTCACAAACCGGTTGAAGGGGGAAGGCAAGATACTGGGGAGACGGTATATAGGGCAGCTGGGATTTACTTGCTAAGATTTACTTGCTTGAAGAAATCAGTCTCCTTGAAGGATAAGTGCCTGCTTATTTGGTCTATAATCAGAGACTGCAATTTTTTTAAATAACTCCATTATGTTTCTCTGAAAGAAATTTCATTGCTAGAGGTAAAGCTGACTAGATAAGGAAATCCTACCCCCCAAATAAGAGGTGCAGTAATCACCTACAAACCTTCTGTTTCCTCACCACAGATTTATTTTGCCCACACAACACTGAAGCGGATAGAAAGAACTAATCTCGATGGCTCAGACTGTGAAAAAGTTATCCATGATGCAATGGAGAGACCCGAGGGGCTTGCTGTGGACTGGATTAACCGTAAATTGTATTGGACTGACAAGGGGTATGCTTCTCCCGCAGATATTACAGGATGCCTAATGCTAGCATAAGACATTTTGAGGCATAAACAACCTGCAAGAAAGAAGCAATTGAAAAGTTGTTCTTTGATACCAGTGTGTTTTGTATGCTTATGGCAAGTCATCATTGAAATTCAGCAGCAGGAAAGCCAGTTGCCAAATGTCAAAGAGTCAGAGAGAGATCTTTCACTTAATAATATATTGGATGGGTCACAGAAAGCTAGGCTGAATTGTGAACCCGCTTCTTTTGGGGAAAATAAGAATGGAAATGGGGTTAGAAAAATTATAATGCAACTGTTGCTATCTTTTGTCTTTGTGTTATTCCTGTTCTCCTCAGTCTTTCTAGGTTTCCATTAAAATAGAAAGAATAAATTTAGCATTAAACAGGAAAAATAGAAGTAAGGAAGTTTGGTCTTCTTGAGCAAGAAGCAGGCTGGTACAACACGTTACTGGCAGATAATAATTATGAGAGGAGAAATATGGACAGCTCACAGGAATTATCTCAGAAACCACCCACACAGAACTTAAGGTCCTGCTGAGCTCACAGCCTCATCTGGGGCCACCCTCCATGAAATATTTCACATAAGTCTGCCTTAATGACCTTTCCGATAATTAATGTAAATCAGTAATATTTCCATTTTAGCGAAGGAAGGTAAAATGAGCTATTAGCTCTTTTCAGAAAACAGCTTTTGACTACTGAATGCACATGGGAGCCTGGAAAGTGGCAGTGGCAAGCTCTGATTACAACTTACATTTATTATACGCCGACAGCCAGTATGATTTAGTTTTTAGACTAGGATCAGGGAGATCCAGGTTCAAATCTCCACTCTGCCATTTTGGGTGACTTTGAACCAGTCGTGCTCGCTTGCTCTTGGACTCACCTGCCTACCCAGGTTATTGTGAAGATTAAACACAGAAGTGGAGAACAAAGCCTGCTTTCCTGAGCTCTTTGAATGAACAGCAGAATAAAGTAAAAGTAAAGGTTTCCCTTGCTCAAAAACCAGTCGAATCTGACTCTAGAGGGTGGTGCTCATCTTTGTTTCCAAGTCGAAGAGCCAGCGCTGTCCGAAGACATTTCCAAGGTCATGTGGCCGGCATGACTAAAAGTCAAGGTGCACGGAATGCTGTTACCTTCCCACTGAAGTGGTACCTATTTATCTACTTGTAATGTCTTGCTTTCAAAATGCTAGGTTGGCAGGAGCTGGGGCCAGAGACGGGAGCTCACTCCGTCACGTGGCACTAGGGTCTCAAACTGCTGAACCACAGACCTTCCGGTCTGCAGCTCAGCGACTTAACCTCTGAGCCACCATGGCTCCTGAACAGCAGAATAAACTTCTATAAAAGAATATTATTGTAGTCTTATTAAATTATTATTAAAGAAATAAATATTTATGCATGCTTATGGGCTTTATACATGTGGATGGGAACTCTACAAAAGCAAAGTTTTGATCCTGCTTTTCTGCACTTTGTACATATATATTTTCATAGTGCACTGTGTGTATGCAGATAAGACTAGTTGCTAGCCCTGTGAGCCTGCTCCTAGTCCCCGATACTTGGTAAACCTAGGTTTGCTTTCTGAAATGGGCACAGTGGCTGACAACAACAACTTGCGCATCTGTAGCTGATACAACAATTGAATCTATATTACCTGTGTGCTTAATTGCTGTGCTAAATCAGCATCCGACCTCTATAGAATAAAAATCTGTTCCAATGATTGCTAATATTTATCATTCCATAATACAAAATGGCAAAGTCTTACCCAAACATCTTTAAAATGTTAGAGCAGGGTTCCCCAACGTGGTGCTCGCCAGTACATCACTTAGTGGTTGCTGAGATTTCCAGAAAGTAGGTGGGGCCATTGTAAGGCAGGGCTTATTATTGGCTGCCCTCAGGGCTTTTCTTTCTTTTCTTTTTTTAAAAAGAGGTGCCGTAACTCTCAAGAGGGAAATGAAGCTTTCAATCAGTATACTGAAAACTCATGAACTTTTAAACATTTTTAAAAATAATTTTGTTGAAAACATTCTAGAATGCTGTTCTGGCACGTTCCCCCAGGAAAAATGCCCTAGCTGCCCCCATTCAAATGAAATGGATTTCCATGGGAGGGTGAGGAGGACTGGGAGCAGCTGCGTTTTCCTTAGTCAGTGTGTGGTTCCAGTTCCCCTTCAAGCTTTCCTCCTTCCCAGGAGGTATAAGGAGGGAGGTATGCCATTCAGCTCCATCTCCTGTGGCAGCTACTTTGGCTTTGGCTGCACCTCCTGCGGCAGTCATATTACCCCGTCTCAGAATTCCAAAGGTGCCCAACAGACTCAAAAAGGTTGGGGACCCCGGTGTTAGAGGGCTAGGAATAAAATGTCAAGAAGGAGCTGGTTGCGGGGACAGAGTGAGGCAGAAACTAGCAGCAGGGGAGTAGTTAAAATGGACCTAGTTGCAGTCACTGCCTAGAAGAGTAGCCATGCATTTTGACTAAAATAAATGATCGTGCGCTAACAGATCCATCTGTATTGCAGGATGTCCCACATTGAAATGAGTGATCTAAATGGAACGCAGAGGAAAATAATCATCCAAGAGGGTGTGTCTCAGCCTCAAGGGATTGCTGTTCATCCATTTGCTGAGTAGGTTGCCCAGCATACTTTGAAAACAACGCTAGGTGGTATACATTTTCCAAAGTTGTTCATTTTCCAAAGAGTAACACTTAAATAAAAAAAAAATTAGGAGAAAGCTAGTGTTCAGAGGGTTTATTCATTTATTTCCAGTATTTTTATGCTGCCTTTCCAGGGAACCTGACCTAGGAGGCTTACAAAATAAAACATAATGAAAACAAAAAATATTAAATTTTATTAATAGAAATCCAGAATTAAAAAACCCAGCCGGAGCAGAAAACAGATAGCACAGGTCCTTAAAATAACAGTTTTCAGCCAGAGTATAGAAATAGATGACTGAGTAGCTCAAAAACAGGTTTCACCCCTTTATTTAAAAGATGAGCAGAAATGTTTTGGCCTGGTGACTAAAAGACAGTAACATAAGCGCCAGGCAAGCCTCTAGAGGAAAAGCATTCCATTAATGAGGTGCCATTACCGAAAAAGCCCTTGTCTCTGGTTGCCAACTGCCTTATCTCTAAAGCTGCAGGGATGGATAGCAGAGCTTGGGAGGCAGATCTTAACTAGCAGGCTGGAGAATATGGGAGGAGGCAGTCTTTCAAGTACCCTGGCTCCAAGACAATTAGGGTGAGAACCAGCGTTTTGAATTATGCCCAGAAAAAAAATTGGCAGCCAGTGCAGATATTTCAGCACTAGGGTGATATAGTCCCTGTATCCCATCCTCAACAGTAGCCTGACTTTTGGACCAGCTCAATTTCCCAGAACATTTCTAAAGGCAGCCTCATGTAGAATGACTTACGTTGAGCTCATTGCCATGCTTTTACTGAGTCTGCCCACCTCATCATTTTATGTTTTTGGCCTTTGTATACCTAACAATTCTGACTTGGTCCAGAAAGATAGGAGTTTTGCTGAAACCTGAGGTACATTGGCACACACTGCAGAAGGCTACAGCTTGCAGGACAATGGTCATCATTGCATGGATTTGGGGAACTTGTAGTGATCTCTTGTGCCTCTCACTGGATTGGATCTACATCTGGAGAACAAGGAATTAATGGGCCTTCCTCACATGTCAGCTGTAGCATGCGGCAGCTGCAAGAAATGCCTGTGCTGAATTCAATCAGTGCCAGTGTATGTTAAGTGCTATCAAATCACAACCAATTTACCACAACCCCAAGAGAGAGGCAGAGGTAGTTTGACATTGTCTTCCTCTGCAGAGCCTTCTTTGGTGGTCTTCCATCCAAATACTGACCTTGCTTAGCTTCTGAGATCTGAGGAGATCGGGCTGTACCATGCCACCTCCCCTCATATTACAGTGTAAAGAATTATGCGTATTTACCACCATATGCTGAATGTAACTTTTGGCACGAAACCTCCAACATTCACTGAGAATACTTTGCAGGATGCAGTGGCAAGCCATAGTTGCATTGGCCATGGAGCAGTGGATTCATAGCAAAGGCTAGACCTTACTCACAACTTCCATGGGTTCAGTTTTCCATGAGTTAAAAGCATGTAGACTAGCATTATTCTTTTGTTTTGGGAAGACAGAGCCTAGCTTTGAAGGACTGGTGAAAGAAGAATCTGAAGAGAATAGTTTGATTAGCTTTTTAAATTTTCATTGTAGAGATATCATCACTTGAAAATAGCAGTGTCTGATAAAGGGATTTGCTAACACTATTAGGAACTGCTTCCTACCACTATGGGATGACAACAGGAATTCTCATCCTTGTCTGCAACCAGTAGGAGATGTCACTAGAGGCAGGCTATGCCTCACTTGGGCCCCTGAAAGCATGAAGTTGCTGACTGTGTCTGGGCTGGGCTACTGGTCTTACCAAAGTCAACTACTGGACAGTCAGTAGCACTATGTGTGCAGCATGGTTACTGAAACACTCTTTGCCCCCAACCACTGCCACAGGTTTGGTTCCAAATTCAATTTCTCCGATCAATTAGCTGGCACTTCCTACTTGTTCCTGCTAATGAACTAGTGAAAGCCAGCATGGTGTAAGTGAACTTGGTCCAAATCCCCACTTCGCTATGGATCTCACTGAGTGAGATTGGCAAAGCCAGTTGCTTCTCTTTCAGCTTGACTTGCTTCACAAAATTATTTGGAAAAAAATTGGAGGAGGGGAACACCATGTGCATTTCCTTGAGCTCTTTGGAGGAAGGTGGGATTAAAAAAATACAACAATGTGTGTTTCACTGGTTATCATTGCTTGTGGAAGATGACCTTGTCCACTGATGATGCCCTGCTCGGTAGGGCTTTATCTAGATAGCCTGGTGATACTGTAAAGATCCTGAATCAGTGCTGTTGTTAAATGGCTAAGGGGAACAAGCTGAAACTGAATCCTGCCAAGACAGAAGTAATGTTGGCTAGAAAAGCTGGAGGCTGAGGTCTGGAAGGACTTAGTAGTTCCCACTTTTGAGGGGGTTCAGCTGATACTTGTTGACTGAATGATGAGCTTTGGGGTTATACTGGACCCAGAATTATGGCTGGGGAGGAAGGTTAACACAGCAGCAAAAAAGGGCATTCTTCCACTGTCATTTAACCTGGAAGATGGTCCCTTACCTTGACGCAGCTGATCTGGCCACCTGAATCCATGCAGTTATTACCTTGAGGCTAGGTTGTTGCAGTGCACTCTAAATAGATTGACTCTCAAAGAAAGCTTGGAAACTCCAGCTGATACAGAATTCCACAGCTGTTGGGTGGTGGGCAGAACATGCATGACACACTCATTCTGCAGACACTTCATTGGTTACTAATCAGTGCAGCATAGGGTTGCCTTGCACAGTTGCTTTTTTTGTTTGTTTGTTTGTTTGCTCTGTTGTCCCGTTCTGTAATTTTAGTCCTAATTCACTTGGAATTCTCTCCTGTCTGGTTGTTTTATATTCTGCAGTCCACCTTGAGTCTCAGCAAGAGCTATAAATGAAGTAAATAATCTAGACCTATATTTATTTAAAATAATTGTCCTGTGATTAGGGATAGATTTTATCAGTTGTAAAATAGCGATCTGCCTATATTATGTATGTCCCACTCTCCCAACTAAGTCCTGCTGTCTTTTGTGTATTCTGCTTTGTATTCCAAGGGTACAAAAACCTTATGCAATTATTACATCTGTTTTTCTTTACCACCAGGAGACTCTTTTGGACAGAAACAGGGATCCATTCTCAGATTGAAAGTTCTTCCTTGCATGGCACCAGTCGCCTCATTATAGCCGATTCAGGCTTAGTTTGGCCCAGTGGAATAACAATTGACTACCTAGCTGACAAGTTGTATTGGTGTGATGCAAAACAGTCTGTTATTGAAACAGCAAACCTGGATGGATCGAACCGCCGAATACTCGCACGGAAAGATGTAGGTGAGGCGTTGGGGTTGATCGCTTTATGACTGTAGATAAAAGAGTTTATGTCCTATGTATGTATGTGTGGAAAGGCGAGCTTTTGTATTAATCTCTGCATTGTGAACTCTACAAAGAGACCAACTAAATTAAAATGAAGTAACAAGGTGAGCAAAAAGAATCTTACTGTATATGTGCTTAGGTAAAGATTAAACCTCCCTCATGGATCACTCCCTCATGTCGTGGCGAGGGGGCTTGCGTAGTTTGATGAGGCTGTGGGCTATGCCGTGGAGGGCCACCCAAGACGGACAGGCCACAGCAGAGAACTCAGACCAAGCGTGATCCCCTGGAGAAGGAAATGGCAACCCACTCCAGTATCTTTGCCAAGAAAACCCCATGGACAGTAACAAAAGGCTAAAAGATATGACGCCGGAAGATGAGCCCCTCAGGTCGGAAGGTGTCCAATATGCTATTGGGGAAGAGCAGAGGGCAAGTACGAGTAACCCCAGAAAGAGTGAAGCGGCTGGGCCAAAGCCGACAGGATGCTCAGTTGTGGATGTGTCTGACGGTGAAAGGAAACTCGGATGCTGCAAAGAACAATACGGCATAGGAACCTGGAATGTAAGATCTATGAATCAAGGTAAGCTTGACGTGGTCAAAAATGAGATGGCAAGAATGAACATCGACATCTTGGGAATCAGTGAACTAAAGTGGACAGGAATGGGCGAATTTAACTCAGAAGATCATTATATCTACTACTGTGGCCAGGAATCCCATAGAAAAAATGGTGTGGCCTTTATAGTCAACAAGAGAGTGAGAAAGGCAGTATTGGGATACAATCTCAAAAATGACAGAATGATCTCGGTCCAAATCCAAGGCAAACCATTCAATATCACAGTAATCCAAGTCTATGCCCCAACCACTGCTGCAGAGGAGGCTGAAGTGGACCAGTTCTATGAAGACCTACAACAGCTCATAGAACTAACACCAAAAAATGATGTCCTCCTCATCATAGGGGACTGGAATGCTAAAGTAGGAAATCAAAAGGTAACCGGAATAACAGACAAGTTTGGCCTTGGAGAACAAAATGAAGCAGGGCAAAGGCTAACAGAGTTTTGTCAAGACAACACGCTGGTCATAGCGAACACCCTTTTCCAACAACCTAAGAGGCGTCTCTACATGTGGACATCACCAGATGGGCAACACCGAAATCAGATTGACTATATAATTTGCAGTCAAAAATGGAGAAGCTCTATCCAGTCAGTAAAAACAAGACCTGGAGCTGACTGTGGCTCAGATCATGAGCTACTCATTGCAAAATTCAGACTTAAATTGAAGAAAGTTGGGAAAACCACAAGGCCATTCAGATTTGACCTAGATCGCATCCCCGATAAATATACAGTAGAGGTGAAGAATAGGTTTAAGGGACTAGATTTGATAGACAGAGTGCCTGAAGAACTATGGACAGAGGTCCGTGATATTGTAAAGGAGGCAGCAATCGCCGCCATCCCAAAGAAAAAGAAATGCAAAAAGGCCAAGTGGCTGTCTGATGAGGCTTTACACATAGCAGAGGAAAGAAGGAAAGCTAAAGGAAACGGTGAAAAGGAAAAATTTGCCCAACTGAATGCAGATTTCCAGAGAACAGCAAGGAGAGATAAGGAGGCTTTCCTGAATGAACAATGCAAAGTAATAGAGGAAAACAATAGATTGGGAAGGACTAGAGATCTCTTCAAGAAAATTGGAGAAATCAAGGGAACATTCCATGCAAAGCTGGCCATGATAAAGGACAAAAACGGTAGGGACCTAACAGAAGCAGAAGAGATTAGGAAAAGATGGCAAGAATACAAAGAAGAACTATACAAGAAGGACCTCAATGTCCTTGACAACCACGATGGTATAATCACTGACCTCGAGCCAGACATCCTGGAAAGCGAAGTTAAATGGGCCTTAGAAAGCATTACTAACAACAAAGCTAGTGGAGGTGATGGTATCCCAACTGAGTTATTCAAAGTCTTAAAAGAAGATGCTGTTAAAGTGCTGCACTCAATTTGCCAACAAATTTGGAAAACACAACAGTGGCCACAGGATTGGAAAAGGTCAGTGTACATTCCAATCCCAAAGAAGGGCAATGTCAAGGAATGTTCAAACTCTCGCACAATTGCACTCATTTCACATGCTAGCAAGGTCATGCTCAAAATCCTACAAGCTAGGCTCCAACAGTACGTGGATAGAGAACTGCCAGAAGTACAAGCTGGGTTTCGAAGAGGTAGAGGAACTATAGATCAAATTGCCAACATTTGCTGGATTATGGAGAAAGCAAGAGGGTATCAGAAAAACATCTACTTCTGCTTCATTGACTATGCTAAAGCTTTTGATTGTGTGGATCACAATAAATTATGGCAGGTTCTTAAAGAGATGGGAGTACCGGACCACCTCATATGTCTCCTGAGAAACCTGTATAAGGGTCAAGAAGCAACAGTTAGAACCGGATATGGAACAACTGATTGGTTTAGCATAGGAAAAGGAGTACGACAAGGATGTATATTGTCACCTTGCTTATTTAATTTATATGCAGAGTACATCATGCGAAATGCTGGCCTGGATGAATCACAAGCTGGAGTTAAGATTGCTGGGGAAAAGATCAATAACCTCAGATATGCAGACGATACCACTCTGATGGCAGAAAGTGAAGAGGACCTAAAGAGCCTCTTGCTCAGGGTCAAAGAGGAGAGCGCAAAAGTGGACTTGAAGCTCAACATCTGGCCCCATCACTCCTTGGCAAATAGAAGGGGAAGTCGTAGAAGTAGTGACAGACTTCACGTTCCTCGGATCCTAGATCACTGCAGATGGTGACTGCAGTCATGAAATTAAAAGACGCCTGCTCCTTGGGAGGAAAGCGATGGCAAACCTAAACAGCATGATAAAAAGCAGAGACATCACCTTGCCAACAAAAGTCCGCATAGTCAAAGTAATGGTATTCCCCGTAGTAATGTACGGCTGCGAGAGTTGGACTATAAGGAAGGCCGAGCGCCGAAGAATAGATTCTTTTGAACTATGGTGCTGGAGAAGACTCTTGAGAGTCCCTTGGACTGCAAGGAGATCAAATCATTCCATCCTAAAAGAAATCAACCCTGATTGTTCCCTGGAAGGCCAGATCCTGAAGCTGAAGCTCAAATACTTTGGACACCAAATGAGAAGGGAGCATTCAGTGGAGAAGACCCTGATGCTGGGAAAGATTGAAAGTCAAAGAAGAAGGGGACGGCAAAGGATGAGATGGTTAGACAGTGTCACCGATGCAACGAACATGAAATTGAGCAAACTTCAGCGGACAGCGAAAGACAGGAGGGCCTGGCGTAATCTGGTCCATGGGGTTGCGAAGAGTCGGACTCGACTGTGCGACTGAACAACAACAAAAGATAAAATGTTGCTGGTATTTTTGTTCGCTGAGAATTGTGAAATTTTTGTTGATTTTTAAATTGGGATTTTGAACCACCTTGGGAAAACTGGGATAAGACATAACTTTATGAACAGATATAAAAGTAAGCTGAAGTTTAACAAAGAAACTTGAAGTAAAATGGAATGGAAGCTATACCCTTCCAAGACCATTGACTTTAGTGGATTTAGAAAGATGTCACACTGCTTAGGACAGCTCTATATTTCCTTTTTTTCCTCAACCTGATACTACTTTTATGCTTTTTTTGAAACCTGAAAAGACTTTTTTCATTGTTTGAGCACAGCCATTATGAAATGAACGTAATGTTGTGGTGTCAAATAGCAAAGTGGTTCTGTGTTGATGTCACAAAGACTTCTTCTTGCGTTGACTTGGAAGAGTGGGACAGAGATGATGGAATGCATCCCCAATGGCCAGGCCACCGGACTGATGCTCTCTGTTTTGCAATGTTGTGCTGGTAGACTCAATGCCTGTCAATATTGTTCAAAAGAGATTTTATCCTAATATAGATTTAATTGAGGATTGGTACGATTAAATGAGGTAGCATGTGGATTCCAGTTTATAGAGTGTTGTGTGAACAAGATCTACTTTTAGGTGCATAATTATACATGGATGTGGCTTGTACTGCATTGCTTACAATAGAATACACATTTAGATGCATATCCAAATGCACTTCCCTATCCGCTGTCTGCCCCAGTTAGTTAAATAACATGCATGGAACACTGTGAAACAATGCTGATACATTCCCTCTTCCCCCAGGTGCTCCACTTTTGTGCCCAGTTTTGTACCCTTTTTGAAATGGATGGAATATCACTTTAAAGAGGAGATTGTAAATTCAGCAATAGGACTATGGATGTGAGCAAACTTCCTTATTGCACTACTGCTGCCCCCTAGTGTTATTCTTGCTGTAACTAAAATGATACTGCAGCATCAGTTATAAGAAGTAGAACTAGAATATTGCATAACATAAGAATGCCAGGCTCAGATGAAGAAATTTTCAATATTAGTTTGGAATTTGTGCACATAACAAGAGCGCTAATACTAGTGCTGATAATTATAGTGGGATAGCCTTGTTAGTCTGTTATAGGAAAATTAAAAACAAGACCAGTAACTCCTTAATGACTGACAAACTTTAATCCAGCATAAGTTTTCATGAGCCAGAGCTCATGTATCTGAAAAAGTGTGCTGTGACTCACAAAAGGTTATGCTGGAAAATATTTTGCTAGTCTTTATGGTGCTGTTAGACTACTGTTTAATTTTAGGACAAGTGAATAAGTTTCTGAAGAATGCCAAAGATCATAGATGTCATCTGGCCCAAACAATTATCCCCAAAGTTCAATTCTGTGCTTATCACATCTCTCCTTATAATAATTATCTTTTGGTTTCGCAAGATTCCATGCGCTCCCATTGGATGTAAAATGCCCTCCCTCAGTCACTGGCCCATCAGCCACCACTCAAGAGTACTCGTGTGCCATTAGCCGGATGCTGGGTCTGTTCCTCTTCCCCACCCACTCCCTCTTCAGACAGATTTTGCATGTCAGATTTACTGGCAGACAACTCTCTCTCCTGAGGAAGACAGTTCTTTTGACTCCTGTGAGGGACTGTCTCCTCAATGGCTGTCGGTAGGCAACCAAGCTTGGTTCTGTGAGTAAAAAAATAAAGGACTTTCAGCATAACCCCCTCCCCCGCCCATAACCCCCTCCCCAATGGCAACTTTCCTGTCAGAATAAAGGGCCTAGCTTCAGCATGGCTGGCTGGCTAACAAGGTGGGCCAGCAACCATCAGACCATTTTCTTCAACTCCCCGCTGTGCGTCTGACTTTCCCCTAGGGTTGCCAATCTCCAGGTGGGACCTGGAGATCTCCCACTGTTACAGTTGACCTCCAGATGACAGAGATCAGTTCCCCGGGAGAAAATGGTTGCTTTGGAGGGTAGACTCTATGGCATTATACCCTGCTGAGTCCTTCCACACACACCCTAAATGCTGCCCTCCACAGGATCCACCCCCCAAATCTCCAGGTATTTCCCTAATCAGAGTTGGCACCTGTACTTTCTCCTCTGTCAGTAAAAGGCCCTTTCCACACCTATGTTGGCCTTTGGGAGAAAACTCATTGGGCCCAGTCCTGATCAGGTTGCCAACTCCAGTAGGCAATTCCTGGAGATTTGAGGGATGGAGTCTGGAGAGGATGAGGTTTGAGGAGGGGTGGCACCTCAGACAGGTACGATGCCATAGACTCCACCCTCCAATCCAGCCATTCCCTGATGGGGAACCATTGTTGCCAATCTCCAGGTGGGGGCTGGAGATCACTCAAAATTACAACTGCTCTCTAGGAGGGAGGGGGAGGAGATGGGAGGGAGGGGGAGGAGATGGAAAACTAAAGGTAGGTTGATGGTTGGCTGGGAGGGAGATAGGGTTGTCAACTCCAGGTTGGGAAATTCCTGGAGATTTGAGGGGTTGAACTTGGAGAGGGTGAGTGTTGAGGAGAGGTGGGACCTCAGACAGGTACAATGCCATAGACTCCACCCTCCAAACCAGCCACTCCCTCCTAGGGAACCACTGTTACCAATCTTGGGGGTGGGCTGGAGATCACTCAAAATTACTACTGCTCTTCAGGTAGCAAAGATCAGTTCCTCTGGAGAAAATGGTGGACTCTGTCATTATACCCTGCTGAGATTGCCACAGCAAATTGTCACTGAGTGCCCAAAGCCGGGGCACTCTCCCAGAGCCTCTTTCTAGAGCTCATTGTATTTATTTCCACAATGGGCCTTATTCCTAGTATTCTTATAAAACAGACAAATCCCAGGTAACCTTCATGTTAAAAAACAGAAGCAAACTGGGAATAGCACACCAAAATGTTGCAGAACTTGTAGTTCATATTGACTCAGATAAGAGAGCTACATAAACTACAAAAAAAGGCACCAGACCACATCTGGAGTAATGGGATCATTTCTGGGATGACAGATCAAATGTACAGGAGACAAATCCAATGACATTAGGGCAGATCATCAGAAACATTTGGCTGTCTAAAGAGCAGGTCCTAGGAAGCTGGTATTGAAGGTTGATAAAAGAATGTCCGTGGCCCATGTACAGATAGTGTATTCAAATATTTAAAAGTTTTTTCAGAAAGAAGATTGAGGTGAGCTGTCTTCCTATATGTTGTGGGTAGTACAAGAAGTAACAGTTTGGAACTGTGGAGAATCCAATTTCAGCTGAACATTAACTAGAACTTGTAAAAGTCATTTTCAAATGGAAGAAGTTGTGCAGGAAATTTGTGGCACCTCATTCTTTGGAGACATTTAAACAGTTTGGTGTACTGGTTAAGTGCGTGGACTCTAAACTGGAAGAACTGGGTTTGATTCCCCACTTCTCCACTTGCAGCTGCTGGATGACTTTGGGCAAGCCATAGTTCTGTCAGAGCTGTTCTCTCAAGGACAGTTCTGGAAAGAGCTCTCTCAGCCCCACCTACCTCACAGGGTGTCTGTTGTGGGGAGGGGAAGGGAAAGGAATTTGTAAGCCGCTCTGAGATGCCAAGTAAAGGGCAGGATATAAATCCAATCTCCGCCTCCTCCTCCTCTGGAAGAACTGAGGGCTAAGTGACCTCTCTCAGGACTGGGTAAACAACAGGTTTCTTCCAACCCTGCGACAATGGTTTGGATTCAGTTAGCCATTTCATTCAATCGCTTCCAATTCTACTTCTTCTTACATGCTCCCATCCTACCTGGCATGTGGCTATGAAGGTCTCATAACCCCCAGCATAGCCTTTTCACCCTTCCTCCCCTTTTCATAGGAAAGCTGATTGGATCCGACCCATGGTGTTGTACTTGTATTTGACATGTTAAGAATAGGTGCTTATGTGCATAAACTTATTTACTTAATGTGGTCTGAAATATATTTGTGTCAATATATGTATATGAGAATATATTTATATTTTTAGGACATCCATTTGATATAACAGTATTTGAGGGTGACATTTGGTTCTCTGACTGGGCTAAGAATTCATTAATAAGAGTGGACAAGAAGACTGGACGAAATATGGTACGTCTTGGAGGCAGCATACTGAGGCCATCCTCACTGGTAGTCATCCATCCCTTAGCAAAGCCAGGTATGCTTCAAAAATCATGCAATTGCTTTCTTATTAGATCAAGGTTTCTTATTTGACCAGGTATGTTTCACAAGTCATGCAGCTGCTTTCTTATTAGACCTCTTTTTTCATTGCTAATCTGTTAGGTAATTTTATTTGAATATCTCAGAACCAGAATTACTGGCCAAGCAGTACGTGGTGGAAATAAAGGAAAACCTGGTGGCATCAAATTTGATGAGACAGGAACCTGATTGTTGCACTTTCATTCACTGAACTAAACACTACAAATGTTTTGAATGTACAGAGATTTCACTTGAGGTAGTTTTGAGATATGCAAGTCTCTACGGCTTTCGGACTTTGCTTTTATTTTTAACTGTGCTTCTCTTCTGGTTGACTTCTACGACTAAATTTTGATTACAGTTTTGAAGCCCCACTCATTCATTCCTTATTGTTTCAGGCCGTATGTTCATCCCTCAGGAGAGACTGTCAGCTAACAAGACATCAGCACTGGAAGTTACATACCAGCATCGTTTAAGGAGCAATGCGTATGGAGACAGCAGTGGAAAAGATCTACAGATGTTGACTGCAGAAATTGTGGAGTCTGGTAAAGACTGCAAGCTCCTATTTCCAGTGGCGGGGTAGCCGAGAGAGGGCCAATCTGCATTTAGCATTTTTACCAAACCCACACTGGAACAGAAAAAGATGCAGTTCAAAACCACATTCAACTATCCCAAGCCAATAACATACTGACTGCAGAGTCACCCCCGAATGGCCATAAAACAGCCATAAATCTATGCAGACAGCCACCATTAAAACAGAGATCAAATGAAGTGAAAGCAGCATGTAGTCTGGACACTGCCATAAAATGCGACACTCAATCAAAGTGAAAGTGGCATGCAATATAGATGGGGATTTCTGTTCCAGTGTGGGTTTGGTAAGACAGCGGAACAAATGCTAGATGCAGATCAGGCCATAGTCTAAAACAAACAGAGGGTGCCACTGGTGGAAGTGATGCTGTGTCTGGTGGTACTATTTCTCTAAGAAGATAACTCTGTTGCAGGGGTAGACTCCCTAGTGCTCTTTCCCAGATCACAGAGATGGAGGACAGAGTACATTTTCAAATCCTCTAGTACTTCTCTATCACTAGAGTTTTGCCTTTGTTTGAGACCCACATATTAATTCCAAACCCTGATTTTCAAATTGAATATTGTTGGGCCTTATACTTCATTCACCACAACTGCCAAAGCCAGTTTGGTTACTTGCCCATAACATCGATATGGCCTGCTTAGACAGCCCAGCCCATCATTTTGGAAGCCTGATCATGGCCATTTTCATATGGGTTCAATGCTGACGGAAATCCCCCCCCCAAGCACTGTGGTACATTTATATGCCTTCTGGGGTGTCCCTGGCTTTTCTCCAAACTTTCTCAAACCTACTTCATTGCACAGTTTTGGGAAAGATCACAGTAAAGCCCGGAAGGCTGCTATGGTGGTGGGTAATTCAGATTTCCCCACCCACATAGCAGCCATTTCCCCTGATGTTCCTCATGGCAGCCGTTTCTTCCTTCCACCATTAATTATAAAAGAATATAATGATGTTCTAGTTCTGATTTTTTTGAAAAATTCAAAGGCCCCAGTTGTGGCCACTGCTGGTGGACTCGGCTACGGAAACTGTGGGGAAGCCTTGTTGTCACTGCTATATCTGCAGCCACTCCAGCAGCAGGGAAACCATCCAAGCCTGTCCCTGTGTGGAAACCACCCTTACCTGAACTTTTAAATCGGGACAGCAAAGAGTGATATATATTGTGCCAGAGGAGCTTACAGAACAATGATTATTTTTAGCAAAATGAACCCAAATAGTTCAGAAACTGTCAAATTATGGCATTAGCTCCTAGAAAAGAGCAAGAGTCCAGTAGCACCTTAAAGATTAACACAATATGTGGCAGGGCAGGAGCTTTCGTGAGTCACTGCCAGGGCCGGCCCCAGGTGTCTGGGCGCCCCTAGGCCTGGGGCGCCCACCCCACTGGGGCTGCCAACCTCCCGGTGGGGCCTAGAAATGGCCCAGTGCCGTTTTTCTGGGCGCCTCACAGCTGCGAGGCGCCCAGGAAAGCCGGGGAAGGGGCGGGGTTAGAACACCCGCCCCTTCCCTCCCAGCGGCGGCGCTGGCTTTTCTGGACCCCTCACAGCCCTGAGGCGCCCAGGAAAGCCGTGGCTGCCGGTGCTGGGCGGGAAGGAGGGCTTTACATGGGGGTGATGTCAAAAGGGGAAGCAAAAGGGGGGGAGGCATCTTCAAAAGCCTCCCCTTCCCTTCCCCAGCTGGCCTGGGTGGGAGAGCTAAGAGAGAAGGAGTTTAAACTTTAAACTAGAGTTGGGCCACAGAATGAGGAAAGAGGGAAGGAAAGAGAGAGAGTAGAGAGAAGGAAAGAGGGAAAGAAAGAGAAGGAAAGGAGAAGGGAAAGAAAGAGAGGGAAGAAGGAGGGAAACAGGGAAAGGAGGAAAAAAGAGAAGAGAAGAAGGTGGGAAAGAAAGAGAGAAGAGAAGGAGGAAAAGAGGAAAAGGGGAGAAGGAAAGGAGGGAATGAAAGAAATTTGGCTGCAATTTGGCCTCATTATATCCTATGGGCCATTGTAGTCAATGGTAAAAACATAGGGTATATTCTGGGGGCTGGAGGGGAAGGGGTTTGAGGGAGAGGCTCCAAACTCACAGGGTAGCTTTTGGAGCCTCTCCCCAAGATATCCATCAAGTTTCAAGAACATTGGATTAGGGGGTCCAATTCTATGGGCCCCCAAACAGGTTGCCCCCATTCCCTCCATTGTTCTCTCATTGTTTTTTTTGCCTGTATGTTGAGTTGTTCCCACCACAGATAGGATACAACAATCCTCTGTTACTGTGCATTATTTGTTTCTCCCCACCTTTTTTCATCGGTTGTCAAATTTCTGACTCTTACCCCTAAGAAAGTGGCAATCTCAATTGCCCTTTTCTTTTCTCTCCCCTAAATATGACATCAAGGATTTTCTGAGCGATGATGCAGTCCCTGAGAATTTAGTTCTATTGGGGAAGAAAACAGGTGGATTGCAGACAGAAGCATGTTCTATCAATGGAAACAAATGAAAGAAGAAACCAAACATTTCTAACAACTGAAATTAAAAAGAAGCAAATATTTTAGATTTTTGTGTACATTCCTAATTGCTGCATTTTATTTTATTTATACTCTGCCCTTCTCCCTCTGTGGGGACCCAGAGGGGCTTACATCATTCTCCTTTCACCCATCTTATCCTTTCAACACCCTGGTGGGCAAAATAGGATGAGGGTGTGTGACTGCCCGGGGTCACCCAGCAAGCTTGCCTGGCAGAGTGGGGATTCAAGCCTGCTTCTTCCGGATCCTAGCTCTAGCACTGCACAATCCACTGCCCAAATGCTAAAGCACCTTTCATTTGTTATAGTTTTTTCCCCATTCAAGCACAGGTAAGGGGTACCTGGCTGCCAGACCAGCAATCCTGATATATGTGGTTACCTATTGCGTGAATAGGACGACATGCTTATTTTAAGCCTCCTTGAGCTCTGTAGCAAGAAAGGCAGCTAATAAATATAAAATAAATAGATATTTTCTGGTTCAGGTATTTATGATCAGAAGCTAGGGTTGCAAGCCCTAGGCTGCCAACTGGTGGAAGACTCACTGTCGGGGGTGTGTGTGCCCATGATGTGACATCTTTGGCAATGTGCTGACATGATTTCTGGTGCATCCAGGAAGTAATGTCATTGTATCACTACTGACACTAACATTTGGCCAAAGCTCTGTGGTTTAACAGGAGCTGCGGTGGCTCAAGTGGTTAAGATGCTGAATTGCAGGCTGTGGAAGGTCAGTAGTGCAGCAGTTCGAGACTCGAGAGTGCCGCATGATGGAGTGAACTTCCGTCTCTAGTTCCAGCTCCTGCCAACCTAGCAGTTCGAAAGCAAGAAATTGCAAGTAGATAAATAGGTACCACTTCGGTGGGAAGGTAACAGCGTTCTGTGCGCCTTGGTGTTTAGTCATGCCGGCCACATGACCACAGAAACGTCTTCGGACAGCACTGCCTCTTCGGCTTTGAAACGGAGATGAGCACCGCAACCCTAGAGTCAGATTCGACTGGCTTTCGAGCAAGGGAACCTTTACCTTTACCTGTGGTTTAACAATAGAGTTTTAGGTGAATGCTATAGCATTGCCCAGTGCTATAATGTCACTTCTGGGTTGCACCAGAAATGATGTAATGCCATCAGGATGACACTGATTGACCCTATTCCCCTCCACCACCCAGCTGAGTGGTGGCAGGAAAGGTGCTTTAGTTGAGTTACTTTGGATGACTGATTTGAATTATTCCTGCATACATGAAAACGTTCAAAATGAATATCAATGGCGAGTATCAGTGGGAGCCACTTATTTCTGTAAAGGCAAATTGGAACCAGGGTCATTGTGCACATTTTGTTTTATAGGCTAGGCCTTGATTAAACACACACACAAAAGAAGAATTGGTGCGCTAGTAAAGGTATGAAAGGAACAGTAAATTATACAGTACAGTTTTTTTTTAATTGAAACAGATGTAGAGAATATTTTTCAGAAATACCAAAGGCATACATCTGAGGACATGTTTATCTGTTGCTAGAAAGTGAGTGGGTGAACACTGTATGCTAGTTGACACCATGTCGAGCAGAATTATCCTTTGAAAAGTTGATTCTAGTTAATTTGTCTAAAACTATTATCCTGAATGCATGTATTATGACCTTAATTGGAACAATATTTCCTTATTTTGTGCCACAGGCCAGGATGATTGTACAGAGCTGCACTGTGATGTCAATGCTGAGTGCATTTTAAATGAAGATGGCGCCTCTTGTCTGTGTCGGACGGGCTTCGCCAAGGAAGACAAATTGTGCTATGGTAAATGCCACCTGCCAGCTATCAGAAATGCCATGTTCAGAGCTCCCAGTGATATTTTAAACTTAATTTTTCAGCTGCTCCTCAGTCACAGGCAAAGTGTCGACCTAAGTGTATGGTGCACATGGTTTTCTCCCTCCCATTTTATCCTCACAATGACCTGTGAGGTAGGTTAGGCTAAGAGAGAATAATAGAAGGAGGAGGAGGAGGAGGGGATTGGATTTATACCCTGCCCTTCACTTGGAGTCTCAGAGCGGCTTGCAAACTCCTTTCCCTCCCCCTCCCCCTCCTGTGAGATAGGTGGGGCTGAGAGAACTCTTTCAAGAACTGCTCAGACAGAACTATGGCTTGCCCAAGGTCATCCAGCAGTTCTCCCAGATTAGAGTCTGCACACTTAACCACTACACCAAATGGGCTCTCTCTGTTCCTCTCTTTTCTCTGTTCCTAGGCCAACAGGATTCCCCTAATCTTTCCTCTAAGCTCCACAGTGTTGTGAGCAAAAATTCTCATGAGCAAAAAAGTGAGTAGCATTAAAGTTATGAGCGAGTCTACATTTGACTATTGCATAAATTAGCTTTTTAGATTATTTCCATAACCTTGTAAAAATCTCAGAATGAATTATTTTAAACTATGTTTAAACTATATTTTAAGAATAATTTAAACATTATAAGAGAAAACAGAATCAAGTCAAATTTCATTAAAGAAAATGTCCTCTATAGGGGTAGACTAGGCCTCTAAAGAACAGGTCTACCCACCTCCTTCTTGTATATTGGTAGAAGTGGCCTTCGGAGAACAGGTCTACCCACCTCTTTCCACTGTATTGGTAGACTTGGCCTCCAGAGAACAGGTCTACCCACCTCTTTCCCCTATATTGGTAGGCCTGGCCTCCAGAGAACAAGTCTACCTACCTCTTTCCACTATATTGATGGACCTGGCCTCGGACTGTCGCTGTGTGCTGTCTTAGAAAACATACCAGCACTTGATGGGGGGGAAGGACTCTTGCAGTCTACTTTGGGGTTTTTTTTAGTGAAATATGACAAATTACAGGTCAGGTATAACAGGTAGAGCAATCACTGTCAGAACCCTGCCTAACCTAACAAACAGGAAGTTCATAAATGTTATCAACCTGCCCAACTATTTATTGAAATGTTTATATCCCACTTTTCTTATGACTCAAGGCAGCTTACAAATCATACTGAAAAACATAACAGGTCTGCAAAAAAATCTATTTTTTCTGGCTCCATTATAGCGTGTTGAGACCATTATAGTAAGTGGGCCACATCTTTCCTTATATATAATTGAGTAGTGGGGTGGCACTTTCTGAACAGTCCACATGCCCCTAAATCAGTTGGCTCCATGATGTGTCACTCAGAAGCTGTCCCTCTCCACTGGCTGTGTTGCCTGAGTCCCACCCACAGAAGTGGTGCCCACCAAAAGTTTCCTCAGAAGATGGTTGCTTTGCTCCGGTGAACATGGCGACTGTCTTTGGTCTCCTTGCCAGACAACGATTGATTCCCTCAGGGGACAAAACCAATCATTTTTAGCCTCCAAGCCAAGTTTGCTGAGGCAACACTTTCCAGAATAGAAAAAAAATCTGCCAAGTAAACAGCTGTTAGCATAGCAGAGGTGGGGGGGACACACACACCAGCCCAAGTTATCACAAAAAAGCCAGTGGATACATACACAAGCAGAGATAGAGGATGGGACCAGGCACACAGAAAACAGGAAGCCAAAAACCTGAGGCATGCTGCAAAGCACAAATACAGACACAGTCACAGATTGTGTGACCTTGGACACCAGTTATTGTGTAACATAAGGTATGTGAGACTTTACTTCCACATATCTGACCCATATCTTTTTCCAGTTTTCAACACTATTTCTTTTGCAGATGTTGATGAGTGTGCTTTTTACCTGGACCACTGTGATCGAAGTTTGTCAAGATGTGTCAATACTGAAGGCAGCTACATTTGCCAGTGCCTCATGGGGTATGCTGAAGATGGGCTTCATTGTTCTGGTGAGCCAGTGAGTTGGAGGCTGCTGCTGTTTATTGCTTGAAATCTTACATTTGGAATGATTTCACCTTACAACATAGAGGGATTTTTAAAAAATGTCCAGTATTTGCATTATAGGCATACTATTAAGAGGTACTTTTTTACTGGTTTTACTCTATTTTTCTAGTTGGCCTCCTAGTTACGTCTGTTGTTAAAGAATCTTTGAGAGCACTATAGGAAAAGAAACTAATTTTGTATATGCAGGAGCAATAATCAGTTCTGGGCATAACTACACAGCCTAGAGTTATAGTGGTAGTGTATAATAGTTCTTTTACATTTGTTTTATGTCTTTAGACCCTGAAATGCTCCCAGCACCATCATCTGACTCTTTGTGTGGCAGGCAATAATTAGAAAATAAATTACATTTGGAGACCAGCCCTGTTAAAAATGATGATGCAATTGATTTGCATTAGTTCATAATAACTGGGATGTAAACTGGCCTGGAGGGCCTTGCCTGTTCGTGCTAAATTCACAAGCTCCGAAAGGCAGTTCCTTTCTGGCACTTCTGCGTCTGTACGATGTACACCACTGGCATCTCATCAATATGCAGAGCCTCCAGTTGCCAGTGGATGTACTTACTTCCTTTTTACTTCACAGCCTAATGGGGGCAGGGAGGGATAGATGACCTAATAAAGATGTCTTGGAAGTCATTACCATGCATATAAACGAAAGTAAGGATTGAGTCAGTCATTACTCACCAGATCATTTCCTTTTAATAGTCATGAGTTAGTTTAATAGTCATGAGATTCAGAGATTAGTTTAATAGTCATGAGATTCAGAGTGCTGACATTTACAATTCAAGTACATTTCAAAGCCATGTTCATAATCAGATTCTCCAGTTCTCATAGACAGGACTTGAGTGCTGACGTCAAATTATCAGTATACTGTTTCCCCCGTCAAGTACTGTCATAGACATGAAGACCAGCATTTTTAGCAGCTTCCTATTTTTAAGCACCTGTGCCAGGTGCAGAAGTAATGTTTTGAAAAGTGGGAGTTGGTCTTGAGGATGCTTGCACCTTATCTCTGTCCTGGCCTGTAGCTAACATGGGGCCCACGGGGCCTGTCCCCCTAGTGTTTCTTTTGGGCCCCCTCTCCTGGGGGCCCCCCAAAGTGCTCTAACTTACCACCTGCACTGTACTTTCATTTAATTAGCTGGCAGGCCCCCCGAGGTCCCCTCCCCCCAAATTCCCTAGCAGTGGTTAAGAGCGTGGACTCTGATCTGAGAGAACTGGGTTTGATTCCCCACTCCTCCACATGCAGCTGCTGGTGTGACCTTGGGTCAGTCATAAGTTCTTTCAGAGCTATTCCCTCAAGGGCAGTTCTCGAGAGAGCTCTCTCAGTCCCACCTACCTCACAGGGTGTATTCTTCCTCTTCTTCCTCCTCCTCCTCCTTCTTCCAGGTGGCAGAGAATAAAGCTTATGGATGGGATTTCTTCAGAAACAACTAGATTTGAGTCCACCAGCACTTGATATCTGACAAAGGGAGCTTTGACACTCAAAAGCTCATACCCTGAAAATCTCATTGGTCTCAAAGGTGCTACTGGACTTGAATCTAGTTGTTCTACTGCAGACCAACATGGCTACCCTCAGAAATGATCTTTTTTACAAATGAATGATTTAAGTCTCAGAATCTCTATATTACCAACTTTAGGTGAGCTTACCAGCTGCAGTCCATTCTTTGGAAGGACTGACTAAGCCATATATAGCTTGGGCACATTGGATTACCATCCTGCGCTCTGCATGGGACTGCTGTCGAAGAACAGCAGGATGCTTCATGTTAGGGTTGCCAACTCTAATGTGAGAAATTCCTGGAGATTTGTGGCACTGAGCCTGGGAAGGGAGGGAGCTCAACAGGGATGTAATGCAACAGAGTTCACCCTCCAAAGCTCCCATTTCTCCCAGGGGAACTTGTTGGATTCTTTTAGCACAGTGATGTTGAGCAGTGGAAAATAAAGCAGACACAGACGTGTGTGTGTTTAGCTTATAGGGAAAAGAAAGTTTACTAGAAAAAATTAGGGAAAGGTTACATGGAAGAAAATAACAACATCCTAACTAGTCTACTTCTTGCTTGTTTGTTTGCTTAGCATGCATAAGAGTTCTAAGTGTTCTGAGGCAAAGGAAAGGAAGGTTAGAATGTTTCATTACTGTTAGCTGCTGCTTTTGTCTGCTGCTATAGGCTGTTTTAGGATTGTTATATGGCTGTTTTGCTTAATTTCACATGTGTTGCAATTTTTAAGCAATTGTTCGCTTGATTTGGTAAGCCACCTTGAGCATTATTTTTATTAGAAAAGTAGGATGTAAAAGTTTTACATAAATATTTTAACTCTTCAGTGCTGCATTCTTGGCCCTTATACTGTTTCCTGGAGTAATGGCTATCAACGTATGTGTGAATCACAGCAATCCTATATATATAAAACCCTAGTGTATTGGCACTTTCTGGCCCCCCATTGGCTGTGCTATGCACTCCATAAGCCGTTAGCCTGTCAACTGCCACTCAACAGTACTCGTGTGCCATCGGCTGGGTGCTTGGTCCGCTCCTCTTCCCCACCCACTGATGGCTTGGCCATTCCCTGCCTGAATAAACTGCCAAAACTAATGTGGAGCTGACTTATCCCTCAGTGGCTGTTGCTAGGCAACCAAGCTTGGTTCTGTCAGTAAAAAGGCAGGGGCAGGAGGCCTTTCCAGGCCTACTTCGGCCTTTGTGGGGAACTCATTGGAGCCAGTCCTGAATAGGGTTGCGAGCTCCAGGTTGGGAAATTCCTGGAGACTTTGTGATGGAGTCAACTGAAGTCAGAGTTTGGGGAGGGGAAAGGCCTCAGCTGAACAGAATGCCATAGAGTCCATCCTCCAAAGCAGTTATTTTCTCCAGGGGGAGAGAGGTTTGTTGTCTGAAGTTCAGTTGTGATACCAGGCAATCTTCAAGCTCCACCTGGAGGTTGGCTACCCTAGACCTGGCAGCACCCTCTGGGTGACTTGATGACACCTGAGTGGCATGTCTTAACTAGGCCTGGCTGCTTGCTTCTGTTCACCAGCAGCAGCCTCCCTAGGACAGTCAGAGTGGTGTAGCAGTTAGCGCTTCAGAGCAGGGTCTGCCAGACCCAGGTTCCTCCTGTGGAAGCTGATTGGGTGATTTTGGACCAGTTGCAGACTTCCAGCCTATCCTACCTCACAGGGTTGTTGTGCAGATCAAAAGGGGGAGAGGAGAATGATGGGAGCTGCTTTGGTCCCCACTGGGGAAAAAGACTGTACATTTCCTAGGTAGAAGCTGCAGGGAGGGGGGAGGAGGTGGAAAGCTGAAGTCAAGGAGGCAGATAACAGTGGGTTTATGGCTGGCTAGGAAGGAGATAGGGTTGCCAATTCCAGGTTGGGAAATTCCTGGAGATTTGAGGGGTGGAGCCTGGAGAGAGTGGGGTTTGAGGAAGGGTGCATCTTCAGACAGGTACAATGCCATAGACTCCACCCTCCAAACCAGGGGAACCATTGTTGCCAATGTCCAGGTGAGGACTGGAGATCACGCAGAATTACAACTGCTCTTCAGATGGTAGAGGTCAGTTCCCCTGGAGAAAACAGCGGACTCTGTGTCATTATACCCTGCTAAGATCACCACAGCAAATTGATGCTGAGTGCCCAAGGCCGGGGCACCTGCCCAGAGCCTCTTTCTAGAGCTTGTTGTATTTATTTCCACAGTGGGCCTTATTCCTAGTATATCAATAAATCTGTCTGCATGTAGAATGACACTAAACAGCACAGGCTTGGATTCTAGTCCATTCCCCCTAGATGCCTCTGCTTACAGAAATGATGGAGAGCGGTTTCGGTTTCCGGCGTCGCGAATGGCGGCCGCTTCTCGGGACGCTCCCGGAGGCGGTTAGCCCACGCGCAGTTAGGGGGGGTCTTCGCATATGCGAAAGACCCTAGTGAGCCTTAGGTAAAGGCTCCGAACCGGGGGCGCTTGGGGAGTAGCCTCTTTGCCGGCAGACAGCCGGGAAATTGAGGCTTTCTCCCCGCCCCAATCGGCCCCGCTGCGGTGTGCCCGTAATGGGACTTAGCGGCGCCACCGA
This sequence comes from Gekko gecko, assembly GCA_029375565.1. Classification (NCBI taxonomy): domain Eukaryota; kingdom Metazoa; phylum Chordata; class Lepidosauria; order Squamata; family Gekkonidae; genus Gekko; species Gekko gecko. The sequence goes on along the minus strand of JAPDNY010000010.1, from coordinate 92,251,041 downwards.
ATTCCAGGAGTGAAAACAGCGCTATGGTTCAACATAAAAAGAAGTAGTGGCATCGAATCGTGAGTTGAAGATCTATTTTGAAGCGTAAATCGGAGCCCCCTGCATGCGTATAAGCGTTGGGAGGAGGGAGGAGTCCCCACCCCCCTCGAGAAGCAAGCTATTCAAAGGGAGCGCGAAGGGGGGCAGAAAGAAAACAAAGTGTTGGTGAAAGTACCGTTGGGGCTGCATGGAAGAATGTGTTCATCTTAGCTTCCTGGGGGATGCGGCACGAACTTTTTAAAAGTAAACAAAAAAACAAAATGTCGATAATGGAAAAAGCCCTGCAGACACCGGAAGAGAAGAGAGGAGGGACTTCCGGTCCAGATAGCCCCCCCAAGAGCTTGCTGTCAATCAACAGAAAAAGGAGATGCTGTGCCCCCTGCTGGAACAATTGCAGAAGATCAACCAAACTTTGTTTAAAATGGAAAGTGTTCTCATCAGTCGACAGAAACAGATATTGGAAACAACTAGAAAGATGAAGGAGATTGAACAGAAATCGAATTTGATTCCAGGTTTCCAGGGCGCTAAAGAAGAGGAGAAAGAAGATCTCGGATTTACCTTGACAAATGTCTTGGCACCCCTAACTGGCAGTGAAGCGATAAAGTTAAAAGAAGAGGTGGATAAGGCTCCCAAAGCCTATTCCGCCTTTATAAAAAGAAATACTCTGCCAGTAGAAGGGGATGTCGAGCATAGCAGGCGACAAACGGGAGATCTAATTTCATCTGCTGAGTTTGTGGAGCCCTGGAAGCTTGAAGGCCAGAAGTTTAAGAAAAAAAAGAAAAGAAAGAAGAAGGATTTCATCTTCAAAACACAGAAACTCCTGAAGAGACACGCCAGCAGGAAGAAGGATGCAGCATTCAAAATTGGGATAAGTGCAGAAGACAGCAGCCCAGGGGAAGGTGATGGAACGGAAGACTTCAAAGTTAAAATGGACTTAATCCATAACTGGAAGAAAATTAAGAAGAAGATACTTTGAGGACTGTTCGTGTTACATCTGGAAGGAGCTGTTTAATTACTAACCCCAATGGACTTTACTAACTGCATTAAAAGAGTGATTTTGGACTTTGCTTTAGTTAAAAAGAAGATCTTCTAACCATGATGGATGCCAAATCTTGGTATTGGTTATTAACCTAAACTAACTCTCACTAACAGAAAAAAATTTCACTCCACCTTTTTCTTTCTCCATCTGTCTACCCTTCCCTTTTCTTATAAAAAGAATAAAATTCTCTCTTTTTTAAGAGAGTTTTACAAAAAAAAAAAAAAAGAAAGAAATGATGGAGAGCAATTTTTCCCAATTCCCCTCTCTCGCTGTGGTCCCCCATTTTACTTCCCATTGTCTTCCTGGGAGGCAACACGGGGGGGGGGGGGTCATAGAAGACTACAGCAGGAGGGGAGAGGCAGGGAAGTTGCTGTTTACGCAGTACAGCTCCACTTATGCTGCATAGGATCTAAACCATGGCTTAGAATTAATATAGTTAGTAGCAATGCCCTAGGTACCAGTGTTCAGAGGTGGGCTTGTGTGGTTTCCCCATGGCTGCTGGGTTTGCAGATACAGCACAGTAGCAATGGGGCTTCCACAGAGCAGGTTTCTCCACATTTTCCCTGCCTGTTCCCTGGCAGCTGCCATTTTTAAATGTTATTTTATTTATAGTCCACCTTTCACACTGAGACTCAAGATGGATTACACTGTGTAAATCACTGCAATCAACGAGGTAGGACATGTAATAAGCAATGTAATAGGACTAGTGGTGGAAAGTGCCGTCAAGTCACAGCTGACTTATGGTGACCCTGTAGGCTTTTCAAGGCAAGGGATATTCAGAGGTGGTTTGCCGTTGCCTGCCTCCACACCACAACCCTGGTATTCCTTGGAGGTCTCCCATCCAAATACCAGCCAGAGCCAACCCTGTTTAGTTTCCAAGATCTGACAAGATCGGGCTAGCCTGGACTATCCAGGCCAGCACATAATAGGATTATGATTGTGGAAAGCTGAAACACAGCTAAAACAATGCACAGAGTATTGCACATGATACAATTCAGAAATGTCATCCCTTCCCCAAGCTACTGCTACCCATGGAAAGCAAGCTGAGGCAAACAACCCGTGTGCTAGGGACCTAAGTCAGCCAAGAATCACAAACACAAACTTTATGATCATGGCCTGAGAGGTCCCCCTCCCAATCCAACCCAACAAAGAGTTCTGGAGAACTTGAAAGTTTGTACTGTGTTGTGTTACACTGATTAGTTCCTGTGTATTGTATTGCTTTTGTCTGAGGCTCATTGCCTAGTTATTTGGCCATTTTTCCTCAGGGCTTTGCCATTCTTGTAGTATACACACAGTTCTTCTTGCCTCCAGGTTTTAGTCCCTGCCAGGCTACCACTTCCTCTTTGCTCCTAGAAACTGGATTACAAGCATTCTGGGACTGACAGCTGGCGAACACTCTGTGATGTTACCACTTCTCAGTCAACCAGTGCCTGTGGCTTTACCACCAAAATCCCACCTTCGGTTGTAGTATAAATTCCATGTTTGCCCAAGCTGGTTTATATCTTGTTCAATACTGTGTTTCAGAACCCGTCACTCAACCAACTGTAGCAACCAGTGAGGAGTCCACTTTGTCTGCACAAGATGGTACTGTTGGCTGCCCATCATCATACTGTCTTCATGAGGGAATCTGTGTTTATTTTTCCAGTCTGCAAGTTCATGCATGCAAGTAAGTGCTGAACTCACTGAACAGGGAGAAGGCGGCTTAATGATAATTTTTAACTCAACCTAATCACATATGCATAGCCTTCCATTTCCTAAAACTAGTATAGTGTAGTAGTTTAAAGTGTCAGGCTAGGATCTGGGTAATCCAGGTTTGAATTCCCACTCTGCCATGGAACTTTGTAGGGTGATCTTGGGCCAGTCCTTCACTCTTAGACTGACCTACCTCACAGGGCTGTTGTGAGGATAAAATGGAGGTGAGGGGAACAGTGTAAGATACCTTGGGGCCCCACTGGGGGTAAAGGCAGTGTACACACGAATGAAATAAATAAACGTATAGTATCTTAAAGTCAGGCAGCCACGGTGGCTCAGAGGTTAAGACACTGAGCTTCAGACTGGAAGGTCTGTAGCTCAGCAGTTTGAGACCCGAGTGCTGCATGATGGAGTGAGCTCCCGTCTCTGGCCCCAGCTCCTGCCAACCTAGCAGATCGAAAGCAAGAAATTGCAAGTAGATGAATAGGTACCGCTTCAGTGGGAAGGTAACAGCGTTCCGTGAGCCTTGGTGTTTAGTCATGCTGGCCACATGACCACAGAGAAGTCTTCAGACAATGTTGGATCTTCAGCTTGGAAATGGAGATGAGCACCGCTTCCAAAGTTGGATTCGCCTGGCTTTTGAGCAAGGGAAACCTTATCTTAAAGCCATGCCAGCAGGCTGGTAGAGAGGGTAAAAGTGACCGGGTGCACTTATCCCATCTAATGCACTGATTTGCCCCATCTAGGATTTTTAAAAATGTGGCTTTTAAATTTATTTATTTATTTTTAAATTATACCTGCCTTATCAAGCCAGGTATCAGATCTTCTAGATGCTAGCCCTACACAAACCACTAACCTGGTTGGCTCTGTGTAATGTAGGTCTGAGTATTTCCCCTTTGTTATGAAACACTTTTATAGGTATGTCTTTGTATCCTTTTTGCTGCATGCTGTAGGTATAAGCCATTCCATATGTTGACCCAGATACGCGTATGTTTAAAATGTGTGGCTTTTCCCTTATTGTTATTGTTTTTACAATTGTACACTAGGTGGCAGTGTTTCATCATCCACCAGCAAAACATATTCTATTCTGGGTTCAAGATACAAAGTGGTTACTATGCCTTATGCAGGATCTCCATTGTATGTCAAAATATATAACCTGCATTTAGTTGTCACCATGTAGGTTTATTAAATGATGATACAAACTGTACCAGGAGATTAAAATATATATGTAGTTGTATTTCTGAATACAATGTGTGGTAGTTCCGCAGTTTGCTGAAACTTACCCTTGCCTGTTGTCCAGAAAAGTAAATTTAAAATGCTTCTAGCTTCATTTTTATTCACAGTTTGCAGTTGACTGTAGCCTTTTCTATGTAGCAAGGTGAAAACTGGTCACACAAAGGTCATACCCTGTGCTTACTAACCCTGATCAAAAGAACCACATAAGCACAGCAAAAGAATGCTGAACTGAATACTTAAATTCACTTAATACTTTTGGTTATTTCATTCTATTCCATATGAGCTGGAATGGCATTTTTAATAATTTTAATAAGTATAGAAATAGGTTAGAAATTTTTGATGAAACAAATCTTCATCAAATAAATTTGCAAATAAAATTTACAAATAAATAAAATATGTTTTCATTTAGAGAACTGAATAAATGCTCTATATTAAATAAACTTGCAAATAATTTTTTTAAAAGTGTAAATGAAATATATTTTCCTACAGAGAGTTAAAAATGATTTGTTTATTATTAAATGCCAAGTCTAATACAACGCTGAATTGAGAATCTCTACCAATTGTGGGCAAGTTGTGCACAACACGCTGGGAAAGTTTCTGTAGGTTTTTTTTTTATCCACCCTAAGATAAGAATTTCAGCCCAATCAAAAGCGATCTTTTAAAAATCCAAATTATTGTAAACTCCCAAATAACTTGCACAGCTTTTGTCCAGTAAGTTTTCACTTCCTATTGAAGCAAGTGTTCTTCATGGTTCTGGATGATCCCAAATATGACAGTTTCCTAAGGATTACAGTGGATGAAGTCATGCCAACACGGTGACATTTGTTCTCTCCATTATTGGCTACACTTGCTTCACTTGTTTTTTGACAGCTGTGCAAAAGGCTACTTGGGAGAGCGCTGTCAGTTCAGCGACTTGGAGTGGTGGGAACAGCAACATGTGAAGCAAACCAAGAAGCGGAATCTCACGACTGCTGTTGGCTTGGCTCTGTTGCTCCTGGTCCTTCTCTTTGGAGCTGGAGCTGTCTACTGCTACAGGTAGAACTGCCTGAAAAGCATATCTGAGTTTCTGTGTTTGAGATTTTTCTTATTCCTACGGCTGCTTTTAAAAATGTATTTTTCTTGTCATTTACTATAATCGGGCTGGGAGGGTGTGTGGGTGGGGTGACTGTTTCCCTGATTGCCTTCCTAGTTTGCTACAGATGATCTGCCAGATAATACCTTGGAGTGGTGAATTCCAGCATGTTCTCCAGAGTTCCCTCCCCCGTGAACTCTCATGATAGATTTAACATGAACACATGAAACTGCCTTGTGCCATCAAAGTCAGTACTGTCTCCACAAACTGGCAGCGGCTCTCTGGGGTCTTCCACATCACCTACTGCCAGATCTTTTAACTGGACATGCTGGGGATTGAACTTGGGACCTTCTGCACCTCAAGCACCTCTACCACTCAGCTATGGTCCTTCCCTTTTGATTGTAAATAACTGTGCCCTCCCCAGCATGTTATTGATAATATAAAAAGCACCCATATGAATGATGGCAGAGCTTTTCAGATGCAGCATTTCAGATGCACCCTCAGGTCATTGGATCAGTGTATACTTTTCTAGTACACGTGGCACAAAATGTACACAAGAGCATGTGTCCCTTGGAATACAAAGGCACCAGTCTGTGTTTCTAAATTATAATTCAAAGCAACGTATACCCCTTGATGTACGAAGGTCAGAGCTGCAGTACTCAGTTTCAGCTGCAAGTTTTTGTACTGGGCTCAACCCCAGGCCAACCAGAATCTGCTGGGCTTGGAGCCCAAATTTGCCAGAAAAACCACTGGGCTCAGTTCCTTGATCCTCCATCTGCCTGGCTTCACCAGTCTGGAATGTCAGCTTCAGGCTTTGCCCAGGTACCAAATGCTTTTTTATTTCCTTTTTTAAAAAATAAATAAATTCCAAGTTGGCAAAACCTACTTTGGCAGATCTCTTTCCTTAAAAAGCATGTCAGCTTCTTATTCCAAGTTTCTAACTGGCAAAGAGCACTTCAAAATTGGCTGATGGGTGTGGGGGGAGGTCCTTGGAATAAAGGGCTATGCCAGGGGGCAGATGGAAAGCATCTTGAGGACAGATTGGGCTTCCAGTTGTTCCTTCCCAATTTATGGCATGTGCAGTATTTAGACTGCATGTTGGTAAATATTCAGAAATCAACAATAGGGTGCTGCTGTTAATCCAAAAGAGGGCGGTGGTGTAGAAAATGATGTTGCTAGGCATGATGGGAAAATCCAGACAATTGTAGATTTCAGTGGCCCTCAGAAGAAACATTGGATTATGCAGATTTAATTTTAAATTTTATCACTTGCAAAAAACCCAAAACCCAACAACAACCCACAACTCAGTTGTATCAAACTTCAAAGGAACAGCAGCTGTCCTTTAGAAAACATAAAACTATCAGTAATTGGGCCTTTCTTGTGTGTTAACCAGAACACACCAATCTTTTGTAAGGCTGATGGCAGATGTAGTAGTATTTCTGTTCACAAAACTGGAGATGGATTTTGCTAGACTCAACAGAAGCCAAACTGAATAGTGTTATCTAGTGGGGTGTGGACTCTCCATGAGAAAAGTCCTGTTATTAGGTAGAAGCAGTTTTTTCCACTTGTACAACCCATCCGTACAGTTAGATTTCTCAGAAGTGGCAAAAATTGTAGGGACCTCTGTTCATCTGTTAAAATTTAACAAACTCTACTATAACAGTTTTTATTAGGATCAGCTAAAATGTCACAAATTAACAAGTATTCCCCCCCCCAGTGGCTGTTTGTTTTGCTTAACAAGCCACCTTTTGAAGAACCCAGGGGATATCAAAAGCTTTGGTGACATTTAATTGGTTACGTCACTGTTCTGCATTTTGGTAACAGATCGTCGTGGTTACTTACAGATTTGATATCTGAAAATGCTGAAGCTGGAGTTCACAGATTCTGTCATATGGTTTGGAACTCCACATTTAAAGTCAATTGCAGATGATTGTTCTTCTCCCACTTCCCAAGTGAATTTACAGGGAAAATACATGGGACAGAGCTTTCAAATCTTGCATTAAAGTGAACATGTTAGCAACACTGGAACTATTAGTGGCTTCTATAATTAGGGCTCCTTGATTCACGGACTCTTCTTGGTTTTTTTTTTTGTGATGACCTATTCCCATTTAAAAGCCAAACTTTTAAAAAAGTGTCATAGTTTTGCCCTGATTTACTTTCCTCCTTTTCCAAATGGTTTTGATCAATAGAGCTGTTTATTCTGAAAGCAAGTTTTCAATTACATGCTTGGCTAGGTTTGTACTACAGCTATTAGTAGCCCCACACCATCAAGATGAAACCACTGATCTAAATCCCCCTTTAACAGCAGCCCAGAAACCAATATTTGGATTAGAGTTGCTATTTCATTTTTACTCCTACTTGGCTATATTTTAAGACATATTGATTAAGTTCCATGAGCAGGTCAGTAAAAGACCTTCTCTTCATCCATAAAACATAAACTCATATTGCCCTTTAATGTGAGGCTTGCAGGAATTAAAGGGGGAAAAAACTAACAAGCCGCTGCCATGAGGCTTTTTATAAGACCTCCTTCAATCTCTCCTTCCTCCCCTTAACCATATTTACTTGCTCAGAACATTTCTCATGTAGAGTGTGGAAGGGTAAACCTCTGTGTCACTGAAGTTAATAAATATGTTTATAAAGTAATAATAATTATATAATGTTTTCTGCTTGTCCACAGTAATTCACACACATCATCTTGATCATCCTTACAAGCAACACTATAAAATAAATCAGTTCTACTTTAATTCAGATGGAGCACATTTGTGTATCTAGGCCGAGGGACAGGAGCAACGGAAGTAAACCAAATGGTGCTAATCCAGAGAGAGCAAATCACACTTAATTCTACACACAATGATTTGAGGGTGTGCCTCACTGAAACCAGCAGTGTGGCCTTCTGTAAACATTTATGGGATTAGGCTTCACATTACTTTGAATTTACCAGGTCACCCTTCTGGAGTCATGACTTAAGAATGACCAGTCTTCCTTTGACTGGGGCCCAGATGAAGGAAGGACATGCCATATTTCACAAGTCAATGCCATGGCTAGTTATTAGAGAGATCTCTGGTTTTGAACTTTTATACTGGCATAGTATAGTGGTGCCCTGGCATGGATGGCCCAGGCTAGTCTGATCTTGTCAGATTTCAGAAGCTAAGCAGGGTCAGCCCTGGTTAGTATTTGGAGAGTAGACCACCAAGGAATACCAGGGTCGTGATGCAGAGGCAGGCAGTGGCAAACCACCTCTGAACATCTCTTGCCTTGAAAACCCTATGGGGTTGCCATAAGTTGCAGCAACTTGACGGCACTTTCCACCACCAGAATAGCGGTATAATGGATGAGCTAAAGTTTGTGGTGTCTTAGGCAATCTGCATTCTCTCAGCTTCCGTCCCCCATCTGCAATTTTTTATAACAGCCACCTAACTTTCAGGGCTGTCCTATATAAGGTCCCACTGAAGGTTCTATATAAATGCAAAGTATATTTATTCTAAAGCACCTGTAGCCCACCTGTCTTAAGAAGATGAATTATTAATTAATTAAACATGAGAACAACAGCGTCATCTTCATTCCTTGTACCTCCAGACAGACACGCTGTGACTTCTGTAACTGGGCATAGATGCGCAAGAGGTATGACTAACATGTAACTGTCAGTCTGAGCGTGGTACATTTGAAAAATATGTACTTTCCTAACTGTGCAGTCCTGACCCAAGTTATCCCCTTCTAAGCCCGTTGACTTAAATGGACTTCAAAGGGCACAGTTCTGCTCATGATTGTACTGTAAGCTGTTCAGCTAGTAGTGTCTTTCATTGTGACGTGGCATAGTGTTCACCGCTGCATGACCCCATGAGGATCCTTGCTACTCCTTCATGTATGGCTCAGCACAGCTTTACCATACTGCTTGGGCGCTGCTGCCTGGAACAGGATGGGGCCTCCTCTGAGATTTCAGTTTTGTAACAGTGAAGCCGAGTTCAGCTGTCAAAACAAATAAGGCCTTTGAACCGAATTGCCTGGGCAGTGTCCCTTCCTCCTGAGGGCATTTTACCTCTGTAAACTTTTTCTTTCACTGTAGACAGCAGAGGTTTTGCAAGAAGGATCCCTGTGCAGAAGTAATGAAAGATGCCAGAGGCGGCAGCGGCACTCACAGGGAGAACATGAAGCCCACAAGCAACGATCTATTGGTAATTCCATAGAAATGTGGAGTGGTGAGAGAAGTGGGAAGGATCAAAGGACATTAAGGATCCACTTGAGATTATCAGGCACATAATTCACATCTTTAGTATATTAAATAACCGCGGGGGTCATCAAGCACTTTGCTACGAAGCCCAGTTCCTCTTACCTCACTGCTATGCTATCCTTCCGAGTTCACAGCTGCCCGAATATGTTGCAAGCAGGAGACGGTGTTATTGTTAGCTCCGAACACAACAGTTGGAGGGATGTGTTCTAAATTAGGGAATACCAACGTAATGACATGGGATATCAGTGACTGATTCTCCCAGCAGAGATGGAAATGGGGCTCTGTTTCCTAGAGACCCAGGCTACAGTCCTGCAACCAGTTATGCCTGCTTGCTCCCATCCTGGTCAGGAGGCTTTTGCATGCATGACAAGGTGCAGAATTGCAGTCCAAGTGTTCTGCATGCTACCCAGGGATCTTTGGATCTGAGGAGGTGGAAATGCCTTTGTATCAGGGATAGCTTTGTTTATTTGGGCAGCTAAGGAATGAGAAATGACCCGACTGAGATCTCCTTATGTTACTCATTATGTTTCACAAGAGACCTGACTGTGTACCTCTCCCTGTCAGGGTAAAGCTGCCTTTGCATTGTTTGCAGTTTGCTGGGCAATAGGTGGAATGCATCATTTGTAAATGCCTATAGAACTTCTCAAAGGAGAATTGTGTGTTAGAACTGCAGTCACCTTGTGCATTCACACCCATGTGGAACTGATGAGGCTGCATCAGTTGTTGCTACAGTTAATCCCAGCTGCTAACATAATTTTCATTGAGTACAGAGGTTAATTAAATATCTAAATAGTGGACTGAGAAAATAAATCAAATTTAGCTTAATCTATTGTGGTATGCATGTTCATTGTTGGCTCTGTCACGGGCATTTGCTTTGCCTGATGTTGTGAAGCGACTGGTTGCAGCTGATAGAATCCAAAACTATGAAACTCTAAGCTGAAAGAACGGAGGATATATTAATGTATTTAGAAAATGTATGTACCACCTCTTCAGAGACTTGTTTAAGGTAGCTCACAGCTAAAACAATATAATCAAATCAAACAAGCCATTATTTTAGTCTAGAAAGTCAATATTGCACATTAGCTTTTAGGACAAAAATAAAAAGTTAATATACAAAGGAACAAAATATTATTCCTGAATTTAAAAGAAGGGAAATGCTCAAATTTTAAAACAGGCTAAATTAAAGTTCATTGAAAAGTCAATAGACTTGCTTCTTGATTATCCTGACACTGAATTAATGGTGATTGTTTGAATTTTAAGAATAGCTGAAATATATTTGGCAACAGCCAAAATGGTGCAAATTTCATTCACAGACAGGAGAGACAGTATGTGATAATCATCTGAATAGTTGGAGACTGTTACAAGAAACGGGGTTATTAGGAGAGCTCTTGAACTACTATAGGAATGGCATGATAAGAAAAAGTGTGTTATGGTTTCAGGGACCTGAAGCCCACATCGACAGATCCTTTGGCCATGTGGGGTGTTGGAAAACCTAAAACTGAAAAGGCCTAAAGGTTAGAAAGGTCTAAAATTGGTAGTGTATTGAAATAGGCCAAGGAGAAAAAATAGTGGTATGAAGGAACACTAAAAAAGCAAAGATACTTATTTTTGGCAAAGATGTTGAGGCCATAAAGCCCAAATACAATAGAGAGCAAATTTGTTTGGCATTTATTATAACATTTGAGTAATTCAAGATTTTTTTTAAAAAAAATCAAAATACAAGCTTTAATAAGCCCTAACTCATTCAAGCTTGGAATAGAAAAATCTAGTTATGCAATTTTGGAGTCCAACAGCTGGCTCCAAGAATCAGAGCACAACCAGAGCAAATGTGGCAGAAGAGGTTCTGAGGGTGTGTTCAGACGGATCTTTTGATCTGCCATAGGAACGACTCCCTTGCGGATCAAAAATGTACGACCAGACAGAAACATCTGGGAAATATTCCGGTCCCATAGGCATCCCGTTCTGCTGCGCCTCCAATCCTGATTTTAAAAGTAGCAGTTTCAATGTAGGGTTTTCGCTTACCCGCGCAACAACTGCAGACTTTCTTCCGTCTGGTCACTCCATTAGCGCGCGATGCTCCCGTCGGCTCGGTCTGACGTCAGACCGAGCCGACGGGGGCGTGATTTTTAAAAATTGAAACCCCATGTGCGCTTTAACGAGGAAACGCATTCAGCGATAAGCGCTACGAGGAATGTCATATTCATGCTTATTTCTTTTAGGGACAAGATGTTACCGCGATGGGAGATGGAGGGGGGAAGGACTGTTCTAACTTGCAAAATAGTCCCTCCATTGATCATGATGGCAATGGCAAGGGGAGGACCGGGACTTTGCTGAAAACCCTCCGCGATCGCCTCAGTTCTCCAAGGAGGCGCAGCCTTGCCTATGCGAATGTACAAAACTTTTTTTAAAAAAATCCTCGGTGGATGCCGTGTAGACAAATCACGGTGGGAACAACGCGCGGTGAGGCTATTTCATGGGGGGGCGTCTGGTCGTGCTAGGCTGGATTAAAAAAATCGGGATAAAATTTTAGGAGGGCTCATGGCGCGATTGACTGGCCGTCTGAACGCAGCCTGAGGGTGTGTTCAGACGGATCTTTTGATCTGCCATAGGAACGACTCCCTTGCGGATCAAAAATGTACGACCAGACAGAAACATCTGGGAAATATTCCGGTCCCATAGGCATCCCGTTCTGCTGCGCCTCCAATCCTGATTTTAAAAGTAGCAGTTTCAATGTAGGGTTTTCGCTTACCCGCGCAACAACTGCAGACTTTCTTCCGTCTGGTCACTCCATTAGCGCGCGGATGCTCGCCGTCGGCTCGGTCTGACGTCAGACCGAGCCGACGGGGGCGTGATTTTTAAAAATTGAAACCCCATGTGCGCTTTAACGAGGAAACGCATTCAGCGATAAGCGCTACGAGGAATGTCATATTCATGCTTATTTCTTTTAGGGACAAGATGTTACCGCGATGGGAGATGGAGGGGGGAAGGACTGTTCTAACTTGCAAAATAGTCCCTCCATTGATCATGATGGCAATGGCAAGGGGAGGACCGGGACTTTGCTGAAAACCCTCCGCGATCGCCTCAGTTCTCCAAGGAGGCGCAGCCTTGCCTATGCGAATGTACAAAACTTTTTTTAAAAAAAATCCTCGGTGGATGCCGTGTAGACAAATCACGGTGGGAACAACGCGCGGTGAGGCTATTTCATGGGGGGCGTCTGGTCGTGCTAGGCTGGATTAAAAAAATCGGGATAAAATTTTAGGAGGGCTCATGGCGCGATTGACTGGCCGTCTGAACGCAGCCTGAGAGATGTAAAACTAATCTGAATTTTCTGGCAGCAAACCAAGCAGAAGTGGTGAGCTGTTTCATACCAGCTTCTAATCAAGGAACTGTTGATGACATAGATCTGGGAGTACCAAACAGTGCTTGAAGAAAAGATGGTTGGATATCTTCCATATTGGAGCCCAAAGCTTAGATCCAGATTGGGACTCCCATGAGAGTTAGGCTGTAATTTTTGCCTGAAACACCTGTAAAGTTGATGGAAGGTGTTGTCTACCAAGAAAGAAGACAAATCTTTTGGACAGTTGCCATGTTGGACTTAGTCCTTGCTAAGATATGGGAGATGAGGAATCCATTAGAGATAGGCATGGAATAGTAAATGTAGATCATTAAATGAGTAGTTCTGCTTAAGCTAATGATTATCAAGAGGTCAGGACAATGGATGGCGCTGTTTAGATTTAGAAAAAAAAATCATTACTTTGGATTTATGAGAATTTATTGAAGAAATTTGGCAGCACAGTAGAATGAAAAGGTTATTAAGACCTGTCACATACCCACTGCTGAGGGAGAAAGTGGAACAGCATTGTCAGTAAAAAGGAGAATTGGAACTGGATGACCTACCAGTTCAGGGGTATGCAAGTCCTCCAGGGATTTTTTGTGGTGGTACTCACTGGCAATGAGTACTGGCACCTGTTTGAGGGGGCTTTCCCAAGTCTTGAGGGAGAAATTGGTGGAAATTGGTATAACCAATATACCAACACCTTAAAAAAGGGTAGCAAAAAGCACTGAAACCATCCAAGAAGCCATTGAAAAGAATGAAAGGAATAAAAATTATATGAAGCAAACACTGAGCAGCCTACAATGATAGTCATAAAACAGTCCTCAGGATAGAGGTGTAAAGTACTGGGTTTCGTGCCTCATGACTCGGTTGACGACATACGAGAAGACGCGTTTATTCGTACTTCACACAAGACAAAGACAAACATAAACGGCCGGAGGCCAACTATATACAATAAGGGGGGGGGACGCCCCACAATCCTATTGGTGGTTTTGAATCACCCATCAATGCTGCCATTGGCTCTTTATTGGCAAGCTCAGGAGCCTAGTCCCTATTGTTCTCAGAGAGCGGAGCTCGGCTGCCTTTTGCCAGCTCAGGCTCCTGATCCTAGGACATAACAAGAGGCACAGCTGAGAATGATGGAAAGAGGGCTGGGTAACATGAAATGTTTTGGCCTGATGTCTAAAGGAAAAGTGGTGCCAGGTGAGCCTCAGTGGGGAGGTCATTCCAAAGGCAAGGTGCTGCCACTGAAAAAGTCCTGTCTTTGGTCACCAGCCACCAACCACCTCCCCTCTGCAGGTTGAGGCATAAAAACCAGGGCTTGAGAAGATCTTTGAATGTACAAGAAACTCAGTAGGAAAGAGGGAAATATTTGTACAGCACTGTTCATATTAGTTTTATGGATAAAACTGAAACAAACAAACAATCAAACAAATTTTATGGACCTTCTGCAACTGGAGGTGTTTGAGGGCATGCTATAAACTCAGTATAGCTTGAAGTTAGAGTTCTGTTGTGCAAGCCTCATTGGAATGGTTGCTAGTAGGATTCCAAGGTGATCTAAGCCCATTAACTTCAATGGATGTAGAAGAGAAAAACTCTGTCCAGGATTAGTCTGTTAGTTATGCAACTTCCATAAATTTCAGTAAATCCTGCACACATAGCCTTTAAGTAGCTATGACTCTGGCTCTCAGTAGGCCTTTGTACCTTGTCTCTTTTGCAGTTAGTTGTTGTAGTGGAATGTGATGACCACATCAAAGAGAGATCTGTTGAACTGAAAGACCATGAGACAGAAGACCTTGGCTATTTCTGCCTCTCAGAACCATGTAAGTGTTATCTGTAGTGGAATTCCTTCCCTGGTAAGTTCAGCAGCAAGAAGAACAGGGCGACCCTTCCTCATCTCAGCAATAAAGTGTTGTGAGGTAACTGACTTGTAGAGCCACAAGAACCCAATCTGTATGGAGCATAAACGACATGTGAAGCAGTTTGTCTACAGTGGCTCCTATCTAGATTTGGATGTTTTTGACTACTGCTGGTTAATGCCACCTTAAAATGAGGTCAGCTGAACCACTTCACACAAACTATTTTCTATGTAATTTGGCTTCCGCACAGTTTAGTTTCTCTCACTGATGGTCATTTCAAAAATTACATAGCAGTTTATAAGGTTTGCAAAAGTGAATACCCTGGAGAGCTACGTCTTCTATGTATTCTCCCCCACGAAGCACTGATTGGCCCTACCTAGGTCCAGGAGAATAACAACTGCATTTTGATCCCACCTTTCATACCAGGAGCTCAGGTCATCATTCATGGTTCTCCCCTTCCCCACTTTATGATCACAACATAAGAGAGAATGACTGGCCCAAGTGAGCTTCATGACTGAATGATTTCCTCCAACACCAGCAGCTACACTACAGTGGCTATTGTGAGATCCCTTCTTGTCTGCCTTTGCAGGCTTATTGATCCCATTTACTCCATGTACCTTTTTTTCTTTTTTGTCCAGCTTGAGCTACAGAAACCTGGACTCACCACTGCCTGAAAAAGAAACAATCGGACAGGCCTCTCTCAGTGTCAGGCTCAGATAGCCAGAAGATCCAGTCTTGTAAATCAGAGGGTGACTTTCAGCGACTTCAATGGCATGCCTGCCCTAAGCCCCTTTTGGAAAGCAGCTTTCTCCGTCTCCAATCTCATGCAGTCAGCAAACGCAGGCAGTTTAAACAGCCTTTCTGCTAAACTGGACACTGGGAGGGCTCATTAGGTAGGGGAAATGCGTAATCTCTGGAAACGGCATTTAAAAGAACATGGAGGAAGCACACAGACAAATGCTATGCTGCCCACTCGCACTGTACATGCCGGAAGCACTGGAAATATTCTTGATATGATCTCTCTGTGTTAATACATTCTTGATACTACTTCAAAGGCTAGCTGCACTAACTTCAGCCTATCACCTTCCCAGCCAGTCATCAACCTACCTTTATTTCCCTCTCACTCTTCAGCTTTCCATCTCTCCCCCCCTCACCTGCAGCCTCTGCCACGCTCTGAAGCCCTGACTGCTACATCACATTGGCTGTCATAGGCAGGCCATCTCAGCAGGGCATAAGGACAAAGAGTCCACCATTTTCTCCAGGGGGACTGATCTCTGCCATCTGGAGAGCAGTCATAATTCTGTCATCTCCAGCCCTCACCTGGAGATTAGCAACAATGGTTCCCCAGAAGGAAAAGTTGCAATGGGGACCAAAGCAGCTTACATCATTCTCCTCTCCCCCTTTTGACTTGCACAACAACCCTGTGAGGTAGGTTAGGCTGAAAGTCTGTGACTGGCCCAAAATCACTCACTCAGCAAGAACCTGGGTCTAGCAGACCCTGCTCTGAAGCACTGACTGCTACACTTGGGGTAGCCAGCCTCCAGGTGATCTGAAGATCTCCAGGTATCACAACTGAACTCCAGATAACAGATCTTTCCCCCGTGGAGAAAATAAGTTCTTTGGAGGGTGGCCTCTGTGGCATTCTGTTCAGCTGAGGCCTCTCCCCTAGTCTGGACTGACCCTAATGAGTTTTCTCCTAAAGGCCAAAATAGGTGTAGAAAGGCCTTTTACTGACAGAACCAAGCTTGGTTGCCTAGCAACAGGCACTGAGGGGAAAGTTGGGTTGCCAGTTCTGAGTAGGGAAATACCTGGAGATTTGGGGGGCAGATCCTGTGAAGGGCAGTGTTGGGGGGACAGGGACAGAAGGAATCAGCAGGGTATAATGCTATAGGGTCTACCCTCCAAAGCAGCCATTTTCTCTGGGGAACTGATCTCTGTCATCTGGTATCACCTGGTATCATAACTGAACTGCAGACAACAGATGTCTCTCCCCCCCCCCCTGAAGATAATAACTGCTTTAGAGGGTGGCCTCTATGAAATTCTATTCAGCTGAGGCCAGGACTGGCTCCAAAGGCTGGAAGGGGTTTCCTTCCTTTGCCTTTTTACTGACAGAACAAAGCTTGGTTGCCTTCCAACAGCCACTGAGGAAAAACTTAGTCCCAGAGAGGAGCCAAGCAGGAGAAGTGTCTTTGTCGGGAGACAGCCATTTGCCAGTGTTTCTGAGAGGGAACAGTAGCTGAAGGGGGACTGGGTGGGGAAAAGGAGCAGACCCAGCCCCCAGCCAATGGCACGCAAGTACACTTGAGTGATGGTTGACGAGCCAGTGGCTGATGGAGCACATTGCACAGCCAATGAGAGAGCTGGAAACAGCCAACATGGGCGGGACTCAGGCAGCGCAGTCAGTGGACAGGGACAGCTTCTTAGTGACACATCATGGAGCCAACTGATTTAGGGGAGTGTGGAATGTTCAGAAAGTGCCACCCCACTACTCAATTATATATAAGGAAAGATAACAAACATCTGCATATATAGCACAGGAAAAACTATGGCAGGGGGAAAATACTGTAATTAAGGGCTCTCCAACTTCTAGTCTGAAATAATCCAAATAAAACAGCATACTATTCCAGAATCTGATGGGATAAGAGAAATCAATCTGGACCCATCAAGAAATGAACACTAGAGCTTCTTCAGTGGCAGTTCAATGTGTATTCCTGCAGTCCCTTTTTTATTGTTGCAAGGGTGGGTTCTGAAATAAGTTCTTACCATTGGCCACCATCAGGTACAACTTCAGTGACAAAATTTCCTACATCAGTGATTGCTGGGAACAGGAGTTCTTGTCTCAGTCTTCATTAAACAAACCAGGAAGCTCTGAGTGAAGCATTCATCTCGTAATGAAAAAAGACAGTTGTTTAAAAAACAAAAACTATAGACCATTTGGCTGGCATTGCCTGTTCTCCTTCTGAACCAGGCAGAAGGACAGTTCTTATTATTTAAAAAAACGAAATAGTATGTTAATCAAAGTCCATAAATTGAAAGCACATACCCTGAAATCAGTATGTTTCTACATATTTATACTACCATCTATCAACATGGTACAGGGCTTCAACATGTTATTAGGCTGTAGTGATAAAGCCATCTTAAGGTGGTATCCCATCTCCTGCACTTATCAGGGCATAGCCATATGTCTCGTAGCAACTGCTTGAACTGCTCCACTTGAGGCCAGCTTAGAGAACTTTGGTTATATGTGTTTACAGTGCATAGAAACAAAAGAAAACATGATCCTTTATGGCCTCCTGAATGAGAGAAGACTTTCCCAATCTTTAATGAGAGCTTATTAAGGGGGAAAAAAACCCAATCCTAGATGAAAATCAGTTTTGGAATTGGTTATTATCCCAACTTGTTTGTCTATATTGCCTCCATAAAATCTGTAAACTTGTTTGTATTAAAAAATGAGACTTTTTTGTATAATTATCAGATAAGGATTTCCAGATTACATTTTAACACAGAAATTAAAACTAACAGACTTCAGAAACTTAGTATTCTATATAGAGGTGCTTTTTAGTCTTGGGATGGGTCGCCTTTGTGGATCTGAAGGCGGCCTTTGATTCTGTCTCTCGGGGAAGACTTTGGGCAAAGCTGAATTCCTCAACTATAGATA
The DNA here is from genome assembly GCA_029375565.1 of Gekko gecko. Taxonomy (NCBI): domain Eukaryota; kingdom Metazoa; phylum Chordata; class Lepidosauria; order Squamata; family Gekkonidae; genus Gekko; species Gekko gecko. Next base: position 92,232,884 of record JAPDNY010000010.1, on the reverse strand, counting down.
AAAGACTTTTACATCTGATGATTAAAGTGCATGAGAACACGCAACTACAAATCAGATGTAACAGTGAAGGAATGTTATCTAAATTCATCCCCTCCCAGAAGGGAGTAAGACAGGGTTGTTTACTCGCCCCCTCCTTGTTTAATATTTATGTTAACTCCCTTATTCAGTCTCTTCATGGAGTAGATGTGCATGCCCCTAACTTCTCAGGAGGAGAGGGGGTTCCAATTCTGATGTACGCAGATGATGCTATCCTACTGTCCCAAACTAGAGTTGGTCTTAACCGGGCCTTAAGAATCTTTAGCAAGAAATGTAACGAGGAACTATTAACGATTAATTATTCTAAAACCAAGATTATTCGTTTTAATAGGGCTTATAAGAAAGATACTTGGAGAATAAACGGACACCCTATAGAGCAAGTTAAAACATACAAGTATCTGGGGGTAACCTTCAGTTATAATGGCAGCTCCTCAGCGCATATAAGTTCTACAGTCTGCTCAGCTGAGAGAAATGCTAATGCTATTATTAGATTCTTCAGGATGGAAGGCCAAGGTGTAATTCAAGCGGCCTTAAAATTGTTTGATGCAAAGATTTTAACCCAACTCACATATGGTATGCAAGTAATTACTTTAAGTGATAATAATTTTAAGGACCTGGAAAAAGTTCAATCTAAATTTATTAGAGCACTATTTAATGCGCCTAAATGTACAGCAAATGTAGTTCTTAGGCAGGAGATTGGGGTGCCAAGAGTGAAAACGAAAATTTGGATTGCTTCGATTTATTACTGGTTAAGAACGCATTTGAAACCTACAGGCCTAATTCCATCCTTTTTAGCTGCCACCCCATATCCCGAATGGTCCTCCAAAATATTGGTCAAACTTGGTTCAATTGGGCTTCATCCTGTAAGTCTTTTCGATCTAGGATTGACCAAAGCTAAATCTATAGTATCCCAACGTCTAATGGATATAGAGGCGCAGACAGAAGAAGCGCTTCTACCCTCGAGATATGGAGTTTTAAAATCTTGGGCAGGTTTTGCACCTGCTCCTTATCTTTCTAACATTATATATGATGGCTATAGATGGGCTTTTTCTAGAGCTCGTTTTGATGCCTTACCCTCTAATTTATTACAAGGAAGGTTCTTGCGTTGGCCTATCTCCCAAAGATGTTGTCCCTGTACAGGTCTTGAGATAGAGTCGGTCCCACATATTCTTTTACATTGTAACTTTTACGCTACGGAGAGGCAGCTGTTAATTTTCCCATTGTTGTCTACATTTAAACCTCTGGATGTCCACTTGAAATTTGCAGAACCAAGGATTCTAACCTTTTTGTTGGAAGATCGGAAAGAGAGGATATCTTTAGCTGTGGCAAAATTTTGCTTCCTCGCACTTAAAAAGAGGAAGCTTGTACCTCAGACAGCAAGTCAATGATAAAGTAGTATTGCTCCTGTTTCCACCTTAATGATACACTGTGTTGCTCCCGCTTTTGCTCTTAATGCTGTTTTATATATTCATTTAATTTTATGTATCTACCATGTATTTTACCTCAATCCTTTTTTTTTGGAAATATTTTATATTGGCTGGTCGCTTGACCATACTAATAAACTTGACTTGACTTGACTTGTCTTGGGATGGGATTATTTTGCAGTGGTATATTTTTTAAAAATACTTTTTATTAGGATCTTAATGTTTAGTCAACTAATTTTTTATCAACGAAAGCAGAGTGCAGTTAATTTTTTTAAAAAATTATGCTTAGCACAATATAGTGGGTGGCTGGCACCATCTTAGATGACATTACAAAAGGTACAATGCCATTTGTATTGATAACAACAAAAAGACAAGGACAGTCCTTTTGTAAATACAAGATAACTACTATGAAAACTCCCAGAAAAGAAAACATTGCAGTCTAAAACAGTCAATGCGTGCATTTTACTCTGTTGTTGACCCACTTCTAATTGATCCAGAGTATTTTGGAACAGAGAATACTGATCAGTTTCACCCTTTTAAGCACTCTTCAAAGCGCTTTTATCCCGTTCTTGTGCGATCAGATGCATATCAGACCCAGCAACCAAGGAGTGTTGCCACTGGTCATTTTTTAAAATAGTTTCTCCCTTGAGCATGCACTGCTATGCCTCCTGGGATATGTAGTTCATGGGGCCATCAGCCATTTTTTTAAAAAAATTGTCTTCTGGGCATGCGCACAAGTGCTGATCAACTTGCTGGGACATGTAGTCTCCCTCTCTAAACTTTTCAATTTACTCCTTCCCCAAAGCACAGGAAAAAGCTGAAGTAAAGGGGAGTTTTTATTTGAAAGTTTTTATGAAGAAAACAAAGTTTAGAGCAGTCCCTGTGGGAGAGGGAGAGAGAGAGAGGGAGAAGTGTGAACATGCAGTTGAACACACTTCTCTAACTAGTACAAAAAATGGCAGCTGAAAAACAAGAGACCAGTCAGACCTGCCAGACAGCTTGGGTGTGCAATAGAGTGATCAGACAACAGGAAATCTGGTTTGAAACTAGCTCAGCCCAAAAGGGCCAGACTTTCACAGGTATCAAATAAACATGCAGTAAGGGGAGAGAACAGCACACAGACAACTGGGGCACAACAGACAGATGTTGCTGTCTGATTGTGCATTTTAAATCCGTAATGGAACAGCAACGGCAATGGATTGAACTGCACGTCTGATCACAGCCAATGTGTCAATAGTATAAGCATAGTATAAACTGATGGTTCACAGACTTATTGTTCCATTTTGATATCGTCTTCAAAACTACTTTGCCATAATAAACATTCAGTCTTGTTAATCTGTAAGAAACAGAAATTCAGCAACTACAACCAAAGTACTACATACGTTTCCACATTCCACCAAAAGAAATATAAAATTTACTGTTTCTATCAGCCATAATAGGAGATAAGATACATAAACATAAATCTTTAATAACAAAAGTAAAATACAAACCAGTCAGTAGGATTACATGTACACAAAGTGAAAAAATATATTTTAAAAATGTATTTCTGGTTGTCAGAGGTGTCTCCCTTTTCCTTTTTACCATCTTAGAAGAGCCATTCCCTCTTATTTTTTAATTGTGTCTTTCCTCCACAGAGCTCAAGATGACATACATGGTCTCTCCAGTTCCTCATAACAAATCCTCTGAGTAGATTAGGCTGCAAGATGTTATCATTATTCAACAGAAGTCCAATGGCATCTTAAAGACAAACAATATTTTCCCAGCATGAGATTTTGAGTTCCAGCTCATTACCTCAGATACAAAAGAAAAGAAGAAAATAATTTCCCTCAGACAATTATAGAAGAGGGAGGGGAGATGAAACTCCTTCCATTTCTGAATAAAAATTAGGAAACTGATTTTCTTTCTTTCCATTGCATCTGAGGAAGTGAGCTCTGACTCATGAAGGCTGTTGCTGGAATAAATAGTGATAATCTTTAAGACCCCAATAGACTTCTGTTTCGTTTTGCTACAGTACTGCTACCCCTCTGAAATAGCCAAGATTATCAAATCAGTTTCATGGCAGAGTGGGGATTTCAGCCAAGGGCTCTCTGGTCATTGTTCAACACTGCACTCTCGGTTTTAATCCTCATGCTGTGTGGCACATGCATGCATCATCTAAAAAGAAAGTATACCTTCTGGTATATTTTATTTATATGCAGATGTATATAGATATTATCCATGGATTTCTTTAAATGCGTGACAACTCCACTTTTTATAATATGAAATTGGGCTTAAGGAGTTCTACTGAAATAATCTGGATCACATAACAAATAATAGTATGACTGCATACTTAGAAATTAGTTTCATTGATTTTAGTGTAGCTTATTCCCCAGTAAGTGTCTACCATAGGACTGAAGCCTGATTTATATTCTAGTTTCCTATCTCACCAGGCATGTCTTCACTCCTTTCAGATCAGCACCTGATGAGTATCTGAGATGCTCCTAACCATCTCCCCAGTGGTGGGAGAGTCTCATCCATCACTAGTGAGGGACTCATTCAGTTCTAGTCAGTGTCTTGTTTGTCACCAAGATACATTATGACTTCAGAACTGAAGCTGAAGACATTCACATTGATATTCAAATGTATATACTGTTTATCTTCTTTAATTTTTTTTAAAAAAAATGGTATTGCTGCTCATTTACTAATTTGGGGGGTCGGAAGTTTCTGGAATAAATGCTATGGAATCTAATCTGATATCTCGTCTCATTTTACAAACTTTTTACATAGAGAAAGTACTATTTATTTATTTGGCTTCTAGCCCTCCCACCCTCGCAAACAGGCTCAGGGCATGTCACAGCAACAGTAAATACATAACAACATTTAAAATGTAACAATCATTAAAAACCCTATCACTTTAAGAACAATTAATATCAACAATTTCAGCAATAATACCAGATGGCACCGTTCAACCAATCTACCTCCGTCTCCATCTGCTACCGCGAAGGCTTCTCACATGCTTGCAGGAGGATGGCAACTGATACTGGCAGGAAGAGGCGGACAAAAAAAGCAAGTGACAACAATGCAATGCAGGTGAGGCCACTATAAGAAGGTCTCCACAGCCTCAGCCATAGGCCTGGTGGAACATCTCCATTTTGCAGGCCCTATGGAACTGCTTTAAGTCCCACAGGATCCAGATCTCAGTAGGAAGAGTGTTCCACATCAAGAAATGGCCAGAGTTTTTTTTTCTTTGTAGACCAATTGGTCACCAACAAACAAACCATTGTCATTTTGGCCTTCAGATATGCTTCCACACATGCTGGGCCCCAGCTTCTTCTAGAGTTATGACTCAAGTACTGATTTCCAACAAGCCTCACTATAGTTATAATTGAGGCATCCACAAGACTCCAGGTACCAATAATTTAATACACCACTTGAAAACCACTCATTTGGGCATCAGCGTCAGAGCATGACTGTTATATCCAAGACAGACTGAGGACTTCTTTATGCTGAGCACATGAAATACATTTTTGGATCTGAAACTTTTCTGAAGGAAAGGGAAGTTATTCCAAACAATACTGTTTGGCGAGGGCACATGTCTCAACAGGACAGCACATTCTTTCCAGGTTCTTTTTCTGGCATCTCCAGTTAAAAGGATCTCAGGTAGTAGGTGCTGGAATGGAAAATATCTTCTGCTGGTGAACAGCTGCTGAGAGTCAGACTGGGTACCACTGAATTAGATGGACCAGTGGTCTAACAGTGGGAGCATCAGCTTCATGTAAGTTCACTGCTGCAGAAAATTCCAACCCCTCTTGCTCTTCTCATTAAATGTGTTTCTAATGTGGTAGGTTTCACTGGAGCAATCTGTTTTTGCATGTAGTATTTTTAGTGTTTTAGACAGTAGGTCCCCTTGCCCAAGGCTGGAACCTTGATATAAGGGCTTCATGGCTTGTACTTTGTATAAAACCTGTCTTTTCATATGCACATGCTGTTAAGTCACAGTTGACTTATGGTGACCCCAGCAAGGAGCTTTCAAGGCAAATGAGAAACAGAGGTGGTTCGCCATTGCCTCCTTCTGCAGAGTCTTCCTTGGTCATCCCTTCTTTACTCCAAAAAGAAGCCTAAGGTATCTCATAAGGTAACTTTATTATATGAAGCAGAATAAATTCAGTATCTGATAATCATGATGACAACAACACAAGACAGTCATTTTTAGCTAATCCTGGTCAAACAGAAAGCCTGTGCCCCTTTGCCTGTGTGCACTGATGAGCTTAATATGGGAGGCAGTGTTCCTTGAGATACCTTAGGCCAGCCTGTATGGGGCTTTTACTGTATCACCAGCATTTTGTGCTTTTTGTTGTTCTACCTATAACAAGAGCAGTTTGTTTCAGTAGAATTGTTCTGTATGCCAACTCACTGGCAGGCCATTGTAATCATACAGCCATGGATGATGGCTGCCAAAAATTGGTTGTGCAACTAAAATCTGTAACAGTGCTTTTATGGTGACTTGTAAAAAGTATGTTCGTCCTCACTACACTGTGTTATATTGAAAGAGTTGCATGCAGAGCCATGCTTATGGAATGGATCTTTTCCTTTTCGTGTTTTTGCAGCCCTTTGTGCTATCTCAGTAATGCCATGGATGCTGCATAGGGAGCCGCAAGCATTGTGGGGAATCCATGGAGATCACGGAATTGCTGGGACTACCTTCTACAAGCAGCATATGAAGCTGTCTTATCAGAAATCAACCCATTGGTCTAGCGAGGTCAGTAACATCTATTCAGATTGGCAGCAGCTCTCCAGGGTACTCCAAAAGATAGAAAGTCTTTTGTATAACTTATTGTCATAGCCTTTTAACTGGAGATACAAGGGATTGAACTTGGGACCTTCTGCATGCCAAACAATGAAACAAATGCTTTATCATTGAGCCACAGCTTCATCCCAGCAGTGTCTTCCACTCATACAAGGGGACCTTTGGATCCAGCCCCTGAAGATTCTGGTGAGTCAGCAAGGAGGAGGAGGAGAATGAGGAGATCAGGAACATTGTTCTAAGTCAACAGCACTAAGGTTTCTGATCGAACCTAATATAAGCATTTTTTTAAGGTCAAAAATACCCTCAGGAGCTAGAGAACTGCAAACTTCACCTCCCATGCTTCCTGATGGGTGACATCAGAATTGGAACTGCAGCTGTGACCACCCTGTAACAACGACATGCCAACCAGGGTGGTAAAAGTACCGAAAGAAAGGAACTGATTGTGGACCAGTTCTTTAAATAGTTGCTTCTAGTGAATAATTCATTTCAAAAGATGTATATAACAATACAGTAACAAAGGAAAGTGAAAAGATTGTAGTGAAGGGTTGACAGATCTGTCCTTGGAATATAAAGCAACAAGACACAGAGATTTAGAATTTGTAGGAAATGGGTAAGTGGCAAGTTCCGGACATTTCCATTGGGAACTCTCTTTTCCCTCCTCCTTACTGCATGTTCTAATATCACTACTTCAAAAGGCCATTCAAACCTGGAGGAAGCAAAACCATTTGCTATACTTCTAAAAGCACCATTTGAAAATATGGCATCGGTAGGCTTGGTTCAGTTAGAAACTGTGCACTTATTGCCATTGCAAATGCAGAAGCAGCGTGGAGGGTCTGCACAGGAGTATTCTCCACGGGACCCCCTTCTCCCGTGCTCACCATTTCCTATCACCAATGGCTTAAGACAAAATCAATAGTAGGTATATTGCTATAGTAATTTAATGCTATCTAATTATGCACTCTACCCATTTTTTAAAAGCCTGTAAAACCCCTGCTGCTAGTGATATGTAGGATGGGGTCAAAGGAAATATGCAATGTTCTCATCACACCCAAATATTGTGTGTGTTTCTTAACCGCTGTCCAGATCCCCCACTCTGTTTTCAGGAACTTTGCATTTTCATCTGGAACAGGAAAACAGTCCCTATTTCCTGGTTTGTGCCTGTCTAAAGTCCATCTTATAGAACAGAGTATGAACTCTTTGCACATGAGGGGGCTGTACCTAGAGCTAACCAGTCACAGCCATGGTATTTGTACATGTGGGCTGGTTTCTGAAGGTACTAGGAAAAACAAGCAACCTGATCCCACCACCAAGTAGGGCAGAATACAAGGATTTCAGGTGGTTTTATTCAAGTTTAGCTAATGCTAACTAAACAAAAGCAGCTTATTTCCACCCGCCCTGGTTTAGCTGATCTTTGAAATGGGTTTCTGCCCGATAGGCCATGTGCCATAAAAGGCTTAGGGGCCCACTGTCTCAGCTGGCAAAAGGGAACTGGTCATAACTCCAGAAGAATCACATATCACATTCCCATTTTTTTAAAGATGACTAAATACATATGACTGTCATATTTTTCTAGTGAGGTGTTAGGGTTGTAAACACATTTCCCCATCTTTTCTTCTGCTGAATGGGAACAGTGCTGGGTTATGATGGGAATAGGAAAGAACAGAATTTTTCACAGTGCCTCACTGAAAACAGATGCCCAGTACTGTTAGAAGACATGGGATTTTACTGGCAACTGGATCGATATTTTATGTCCTAGATGTGTTCTTTAAACTGGTGGGAGCAGTGAAAGAACACCTTGCAAAACAGATATTTTACTACCCAGGTTCTGTACATTTCAATACCAGGAGCACTTTGGCCTGCAAGAGTAAGCTACAGTGTGAATCCTTGTCCTCCGGCAGTCTGCAAATATGAAACAGATGTGATGGAAAGAACACGGGCCACACTCTCTGGATGCCATTCAGGACCCAGATGCAGCTTCCAGTGGGACTGCTTTACAGATCAGTTTCTCAAGACCATAAAAATTAATGTAAACATTCCTGCTTTAATCTGCTAGCACACACACTGCTGCATTATGCGTAACAGTTATTCTCTCAGGGCCTGGATACAGTTTGCTATATTCCATTAGACTTTTCCACTCTATTTATGAGCTACCCTCAGAACTGAGTAACGTGGTGATCCAGATGCACTGCAAGGACAGTGTAACCTGTATTTGGGACTTGTCACTAAGTACCTGGTATGGAGCAGTAGAAGTTGGCAGAAGGGGATGGGGATAGAGTTTTACTGTTCTAATTTACAAAATGCCTCTATGGAAGGGGGAAAGTGCTCCATGGTGGATTCTCTGTTCCGTCATTTAGTGCATAATGAGAAGTTTACAAAGCTGTAAACTGTGCAGGGAATTTATACACATTATCCTCCATGTGTGCCGCATCACCTGCATACAATGTATAATTGTGCCCCCCCATCCGTGTTGAAGAAATGCAACTTGCAAGGATCGGGTGTACTAAGTGACCTCCTGAGACTTAAATTTTTCCCCACAGTATATAATACTGAAGCTACACAGACAAATGTGAGAATATTTTATTGGGAATATTTATTTATGCTTCAGAAGATCAGAAAAATTTAGAACTGTTTTCTTGAGCAGTCTGTGCACAAGCAAAGGGGAGGCGGCCTTAGCATTAAGTCCTCATGGGGCCTGTTGCTTTTAAAAAAGGAAAAGATACTATTTTGTTTTAAACAAATCTGTGCTGTGGTAGGAAAGGTGAGACAGGCATTCTAACTAGCTGTCTAACTAGGAGAGGTAGAGAGAACAGATGTTTCCCTCTTGGAAGTGGGGAGGGGAGAAGCAGCTGGCAGGAAGGCAGCCCCTAAGATTAGCAAGGCAGGTAATTTAGGAATAGCAGCAGAACAGACAAGAGGAAAGCAAACAGAAGGAACTGACCTGTCCACCTTGCTAGTTCTCCTTCTCCCCTTTCAGTCCTGGTGTGCTTGCTGCAAAGAGAGGCTGCATTGTCCTTCACCTCCAACAAGGATTACTTTAAGTTGCACATAATCACAGTTGGTATTGAACAAAGATATCACAACCTGATTAGCCTAGACTAGCCCAACGTTGTCAGATCTTGGAAGCTAAACAGGATTAAAAGGTAAAGGTAAAGCTTTCCCTTGCTCTAAAGCCAGTCAAATCCAGCTCTAGGGGGTGGTGCTCATCTCTGTTTCCAGGCTGAAGAGCCAGCGCTGTCCAAAGATGTTTCTGTGGTCATGTGGCTGGCATGACTAAATGTCAAGGTGCACGGAATGAAAGTGGTACAGAAGTGACTATTTATCTACTTGCAGTTTCTTGCTTTCGAATGGCTAGGTTGGCAGGAGCTGGGGCCAGAGACAGGAGCTCACTCTGCCATGTGGCACTTGGGTCTCAAACTGCTGAACTACAGACCTTCCAATCTGCAGCTCAGCATCTTAACCTCTGAGTCACCATGGATTAACCCTGATTAATACTTGGATGGGAGACCACCAAGGAAGACCAGGGTTGCTACGCAGAGGAAGGGCATGGGGAGCCACCTCTGCTTTTCTCTTGCCTTCAAGACTCCGTGAGGGGTCACCATAAGTTGGTTGTGAATTGATGGCATGGATGCTCATCTCCAGGTGGGACCTGAGGATCCCTTGGAATTACAGCACATCTCCAGCGGGGATCCCCATTCCCCTGGAGAATATAGATGTTTTGGTTGGGGGATTCAGACTCTATGGCACTGTCCTCCCCAGGCTTCATCCCCAAATCTCCAGGAGTTTCTCAACCTGGACCTGGCTGAAACATACTGAGGCCGGAGACTCAGTATAGTGAATCAGCTCTTGTTTATTAGATCACATCAGGAGCAAAGAACAAACTGGCTGGTCAGTAACCGGCTTATATGTGTGCACCACACCACACCCAAACACACCCATCACTCGTGACTGGCCTTATTTACAAGTCAAATGATTCTGCAGCTTAATCCAACTGAGCCCCCTTGTGGGAATGTCTTCCTTCAGGCTACCCAGACAAGAGAGACTACAACCCACAGCCTGGGGTTTCATGAGCTCCATCTTAAGAGGGTCCAAAGGTCTGCTCGAAGATATAGCGAAGATGAAACTTAATTATTGAAACTCAGATATATGGAAGATATTGAAGGCATGTTGAAGATGTAACTGTGTCAGGTATTGCCTGCCATAAGGGATGGAGAAGGGAGGGAGGATGGGACTGTATAGAGAAAAGGGAGGGCGGATGGGAATGTCGGGTGTTGATTGATGCTTTGAGACTGGTGGGATGGAATGTGGGGAGCTGCCGATGCTGCCCGGGCAACCGGGTCGTATCTTAAGATCCCAGGCCAAGAGTGGCCTTGAATGCCAGGCTGACTGTCTCCTATCGCTTTCTAAAGACAACAGCTAGGCTGGGAAAGGTGGGATGGAGGGTGAACTATTATTTACAGCTTCTGGGATTCCCGCCCGCACGCGAGGTTCCTCCATTGGTAGAAGGGTGGGCCCCCCCCCGTAGGGTATATCTCTGTGCTTCATGTAACCAAAGTATTCTTAACAATGCTTCTGTTCTAGTGACCTAGTCTTGCAGCTTAAATAAATACTATTCTTGTTTCAATGAACAAGGCCTGGTGTTTGGCTGACTAACTAAGGACTCTGACAAACTGCTTAGCTGGAAAGCTTTGTGATTTTATAGTGTAGATGTGTATTTTAAAAAAAAACAAAACAGTGTTGTTTGGCCTATGGTCATAATTGTAAAATGCCTTGAGCTAAACAGGAAATGTAGAATATAAATATTTTAAATAATTAAATGAAAAGTGCAGTTTTAGGAGTATTTTGTGGTATTTTTTAAAAAACTGGGAAATATTTAGGGGAAAAATTTCCTGAAGAAGAATCACAGTCTGAAAACTCCACAATGTGGATCTGGTCTATCTGCAAGTTCTAAATAAATGCTCTTGATAGCCCCCTAACTGGGAACAGAAGTAGACAGTATGATTCCCAAATACAAAATACAGAGGAACTATGCATTTCACAGGCTGGTAAGTGTGATTATACCTATTTGATGCAGCAAGTAGGGTATTGTGCAGACAGCTGTGTATTTGTGAAATCAGTAACAAAAACTTTGTGTGCAGTAACCATTGGAATATGCAGGGCCCAATGCACATGCTGGATCTAGGGTGATTAACCATTCTTATGGCACCTAGCAGGAGGTTATGTGAATGAACAGTTTACAGGGCTTTGCATCCTGATGGTTTTGACCCACCTACTCCACTCGCAGAATTTTATTTTATTTTTTTAAAAACCCTGTAATTAAACTATTGCCCACCTTTCCCCAAGGAGATGCTTTTCCAACTTTGCCTTTTATTACTTGAAATACCTTCAGCCTACCTTTCCATAGTGTTTTCTTGTTGCACTTTGCACACCCAGTCTAGCTTACTGTCTCCCTCCAATGTATTTTAACTCCCTCTAAAAATATTGTAAACAGCGTTATTTAACTACAGCAGCACACATCTGGCTGTGCACAGGTTTGGACTCTTTATTTCAAAAAAAGTTCCCTTCCACAGTCATGACCAGCCCAATATGCAGAACGCAAAGGAGAACCCTATAAGGGGGAAAGTGGCTTATGTACGTAATATAACACATGTAAATGAAATAAGACTATTAAGAATGTTATATGTAGACAAAAAATAAAAGTGCATTGCAATGGAGGTTTTTCCAGCACAGTTCTTTTATTGCTGAGGGAAAGAGAGAACTTGTTATGCTGCCTTTTTTCCACCAGAGGGAGAACACTTTTTACAAAGCACACTGCCTCTGAAGTGAGCCTTTCTTTTTATTTCTCACAAAATCTTATGCTGGAATAAATGTTTTTAGGTTTAAACGTGCCACTGGAGTTCTGTTTAATTTTGCTACCATAGACTCATACAGTCCCTCTGCAATATTCTCCATAGTTACCATGGCTAGTAACCATGAATCCATCTAATCTATGTTTAAAACGATCTATGCCCATGGCCATCACGGTGTCCACTGGTAGTGAATTCCAGTATTTGATCACTGAGTAAAGAAGTGTTTTCTTGTCTGTCCTGTACCTACTGCCCATCAGCATCATTGTGTGCCCCTGCGTTCTAGTGTTATGGGACAGAGAGAAAACTTTCTATCTGCTTTCTCAACTTCAAGTATAATTTTCCAGAGTCTTCAGTCTTTCCTCATAAGGTATTAAAGGATCAGGTAGAGGGACCAGTTTAAAAGCTGGCCACTGGTGTGTTGGGGAGAGGATTAAATCAAGAATAGGAACAGATATCTCTTCTATCCTTATCTTTGTCTTCTGCTTTCCTATTGCTTTCTTATTGAACAGAACAGAGATAGCAAGTGACAAAGCCCTGAAAAGTCTAGAAAAACAGATGAGAATGAATTACTATGCAGACTTAATGAGTTCAGGTGATCATATATTCATCCTTCTACAGATGACATTGTGCATACTGAAATCAACATGCAGAAAGGAAGAGAGGGCATGCATGTTCTGGTCTCATCCCTGCCTATGTGTATTGATTTCAGTGTAGAAGAAGAGTAGGGGGTGAAATCTACCTTGTATTGGTAACGCTTGGATCTAACCCCACACAGGCTGTTCTGCGTGGGCGGGGTGTGTGTGTGTGCTTTTGCAGATGTTACAATGATGGAGCAGAAGCTCAGCTACAATGTAGTGGCAATAGACAGTTAGTTGGTCTTTTGCATGGCTGCCTACAGGACAGAGGTAAGGGCCAGCTTTTAAAGTGGAGGCTGGAGAATTGAGTGTGGACTGGCAATACATTCAGAGGAGACCCTGCAATCCGTCCAGGATAATATGAGAATTCCCCAGAGCCTGAAACAAAGAACATTTTCAACTCCCTGTTCCCCTTCTGGGCATACTTCTCTGGTGGTGTGATGGCTGCTTAATTATTTACACCTGCAACACCTTGGGGGATTCCTTTGAAGCAGGAGCTAGCCCTCCAAATGTTAGTAGTAGCTCAGGTGAGCTCTCAATTAGCCAAAGTGGTTCTTGGTTACCAGAAACCAATCCCTCCCAATATATTTTCACCAGAGGGACTGTAGAAAGATGGGGGAGGGGAGGCATTTCTTGGTTCCCAATGTATTGAAGAATTGTGGTAGGAAAAATGATAACTGTAGAAGTTAGATGAAGGGTAGTTTGAGAGATGCGGTGAACTCTGTTTTCCTGCCTTTAGATGCAGCCCTAGAGAGGATGGCTAACAAGGACCCAGTCCAGGGGGGTTTCTAGCTATTGACATACTACTTTTGGAAATGGGCGGCACCTTCCACGTTGAGTTTGCAAAAGAAAATGACACCTTTGGTTTTTCCTGCATGGGTCATTTCGTCACATCACGTTTTTTATTTTATTCTGGAGGTGTTTTGCTCCCTCTTGTGGTCACTTCAATCTTTCACAGCTGTTCTTGGGGGGGGGGGTTATGAGCACTTTGAACTTAAGAGGATAGTAATGCAATCCAAGCAATCGAATGAGCAACGAAAGGTGCATTTGCCTCAAAATTTAGATCACTTTGAATAGGCATCCTCAGTGGTAGAGCATCTACTTTGGGCCCAGGTTCCACGGTGCCTCCAGCCAAAAGGAGCAGGTAGCTGGGGATGTGAAAGATCTCTGGTCTGAGACCCTGGAGAGCAGCTACCAGTCAGAGGACATGATATTGACCATGACAGACCGACTAGTGGTCTGGCTCAATAGAAGGAAGCTACGTACATGTTGATCCACGGAGTGAAGATGGTCAGTATGCTAAAGCACGTTTATATCAGATTAACTAGTCTGTTTATATAAGAGTAGCTGTTCATCAGTGTCTTCTGCAGCTCTGCCTCTTGTGCTTCTGTTAAGTTCCACAGTGTTGGAAAATATGGCCAAATGGCCACCTAAAGGAAAAGGTGCATCCAATATCATATTAGAGCACTGAATATATACCACACGGGATAAAGCCCTACATGGATTGGGACCAGGGTGTCTGAAGCATCATCTTTTCCCATATGTCCCAGCCTGGGAACTTAGTTCAGAGGGAGAGGCCTTCCTGATTGTCCCATCAACCAAAGAAGTTTGTTTGAAGGGCCTTTCCAGTGGCAGCCCCACAGTTATGGAACAATCTCACCAGGGAGGCGCACCTGGCCTCCTGGCTCTTGATCTTTGGGAAGCAGTTGAACGCAGTTTTACGTAGGACTGCATCTGATAAGTTACTAGCAGCCCTAAACTGTGATGTTAAATTGTGGTTTTCATGTATTCAATATATTCTTTTATGTATTTTATCTATAATGTAAGCTGCCTTGAGCTCTGTAAGGAAGAAAGGTGGCTAATAAATGTTTAAGATAAATAAATGGCACAAATAAATGCTGCACTGCCAAGGCTGAGATCCTAAGCACACCTATTGAACTCAAAGGGACTTATTCCTGAGTATATATGATTATAGTTGAACTGTATGTCCCTCACCATTGGCTGGTGGAAAAGCAAAAGCAGGGAGGCTGTGCTGGAGAATCCATGTCTGTTGTTAGCACAGCAACAGGTCACCAAACCACAAGCCCTCCACAGAGAGGAGTGAAGGAAACTGCCAAGCTTTCCCATGAACTCTTTTCTCACAAAACCAAGAAATCAACTTCCCACTGCCCATTTCCGGGCACAGAGGTAAACTCAACCAAACACATCTTTCTAAGCTTCCTGCCTCTACCCCATGCCAAAGAAGACTCTTGCCACAGCAGGTAAGGTATGCCTGAACCCTCTCTCCAGTGCCACACTCATGTCTCCATAAAAATACACTGGGTTGGTGTCAGGCTCAATAGCAAGTAAGTCCAGGCATTCTTCAGATAAAGATATGCTTTTCTGGAATACAAGGATGTTGCCCACAGCAATACTTCTATTGTCAGGAATGCCCACTTAGGAGCAGTAGGCACTATTATAGTATGATGCAAAGCCAAACTAGCAAATGAATTTATAGTGCGTGCACGGGAAAACTCCCGGCGGGAGTGTTACTTGATGACTGGGAGAACTACCCTCCCCCACCGTCTAGTCACGTAGAACTGGAAAATTCCCCAGACAGAGGAACGCTCCGAAGCCTTATTGCCAAGGCCAAGATCCATTCATTCCCCCTCCAGGCAATCTCTCCCAGTTCCCCTCCTCACTGTAGTTCCTGTCTCACATGGATTTTGAGCATTCAGGTCCCATGATCTCCAGCACAGTCTTTTTGGGTGGTCACCTGCAGAAAAACTGGTTGGGTCTACACGGTACTTGTGGATACCATTTTCTAGCTTGAGCATAGACTATTAAGAAAACCAGAGCTTTGCTCCCCTCCCCCCCATTATGCATGGAAGGATAGTGCCATATTGTTGGGCCTTTAAGAGGGCAAAGATGGGGAAGGAAAGATCAGTCTGTTGCCAGGCAGTTTAAGAGCAGAGGACAGGAAGGGCCAGCTTCTTAAATCTGGCTATACGTCAAAAGTGATTTCAATTTTGAGCCATTCTTGGCAGGGATCTCTCTACCCAAAGTGGGTATGAAACCTCAGCAGGAAAAAAAAAAACATGACTAAGCCAGGGCACTGGATTTGCACATAATGCAAAACCCACAGGTACAACTGGCTGTGTTTAATAAACCAGCTTCACATCCTGGGTTTACATCCTGGTTTTGCTGACCTTAACTATCAATAGCTGGGGTCAAACTGCATGATACCTTTGGCCATGAGTTCTCCTGACCCAGCTCGCTTTCCCTGCAGCCACACAGAAACTTTGAGGAACTTACCCAGCTGCTGCAGGGCTTCATTTGGATAGGTACCACAGTGTTGGGAGTAGGGGCTTCCAGCCCATGTTGCTTTCCTGAGCTGAAATGCCCTGGGGGTGCTTGTTGCCCCATTCTGCGTGTGTAGCCCTGCAATGGGGCAAATACCGCCCCCCTGGACAAGCAAACTCCCCACAGCTGCCATGGGGCTGACACATGGCCAAACATACGGTGCTTAGAGCTGTGGCCCACATTTGGACAAACAGACCCCACATGGTTCCATTTGTCCATTTTCTCTGGAGCTTTGCTACCTTTTTGCAAAGCTCAGCTGAAGGTTCAAGGCTTGAACACCAGCCCAAGCCCTTTCCTCAGCTGTCTCCAACTATCTCACGACACATGTAAGCAAAAAATGCCTTTGAAACATCAGCAGCCTCATAATTTCTTGGTATTTAGAATAATATTTATAAATTATTTATAAACCAATATTTAATGCTTGGAGCTATTAATGAATAAAACAGGAGTTTTCTGTAGAAGTATTCAACCTGCCCCCCCAACCCAATGAGAGAATTAGACTAATCATATTTATTTAGTTTCAGAGGGTAGCCGTGTTGATCTTCAGCTAGATTGAAGTCCAGTAGTACCTTGGAGACCAACATGAATTTTGGGGTGTACACTTTTGAGACTCAAAGCTTCCTTCTTCAGATATCTGGCAAAGGGAGCTTCAATTCTTGAAAGATCCTACTCCAAAATTCATGTTGGTCTCTCAGGTGCTACTGGGCTGAAATCTAGCATATTTATTTATGCACTTAATTATTAAACAAACAATGTCCCATCAATAGCTCCAAAGGTAATTCATAGATCTCCATTAATACAATTCTGTTTTTTTTAAAAAAACAAGGACTACAAAAATAGGAATCACAGTGCACAGAGTTACACTCTTCTGAATTAATTGAAATTAATGGGCTTAGAAGGATGTAATTCTGTCTAGGATAGCAGTGAAAATTTTAAAAGTGCAAGCAACTGGTAATAGCAACAGGGTGCAGAAACAAATGATCAATAACCATCACCACTGGCAATAAAAGTAGTTCAAGATGCTATGGTAAATAGGGTTGCCAGCCTCCAGGTGGAGCCAGGAGATCTCCCAGTATTACAACTGCTCTCCAGACAATAGAGATCAATTCCTCTGGAGAAAATAACTGCTCTGGAGGGTGGACTCTCATGCTATTATACCCACTGAGGCCCCTCCCATGCCCAAACCCCACCATCCCAAGTCTCCAACCCCAAATCTCCAAGAACATTCCTGCCCAGAGTTGGCAACCCTAAAAAATTAAGTAATTTAAAAACATTTAAATATTTAAAATATAATTTTTCTTTATTTAGAAAACATCTATGCAGTCTGTTAGGGAACCTTCCTGAGGCTGCTTACAAGATAAAATATAATGAAAATGCAAACCATTAAGAGTTGCTTGAAATTAAGTCAAAGGGCTGGATCCAACCAGCTTGGGGGGAGGAAATTGGGTTCCCCTTGTACCTCCAACAGGCCTACACGGGGGATCATGGGACCTTCATGTACAAAAGCCACATTGGTAGTAAGGTGGGGGGATTAGGTGAGACTGTGACAAAGCTGGCAGAATCCAAAAGAATGTAAAATATAAAAGATGTTAAATATTAGAGTGGTAAAATGGTCACGTACCAAAGGCAGACAAACAAAACACCTCACTAAAAAAATGTTTTCACTTGGCACCAAATAACAGGTGTGGGGAAGGAATTCCAGAACTGTGGTACTATGACAGAAAGGGCCACCTTTCCTCAAAGGAAGGTGCATACCAATGTAGATCCATGAAAAATGGCAAGCTTCACTGTTTTCAAAGCTTCAGTCTCCAGTTGGGGCCTTACAGCTCCAAAAATTCAACACAGATGGAGAAATCCTAAAAGAGAGAGAGTCTTTTTCTTCAGCATCCTATAACCTGCAACTAGAATGTTCTACACTGTTGATTCTTTATATTTATGCTCCATATACCCCAAGAAGAAAGCCATCATCCAACAACCCTTACAGTAATGGGAACAAAAGTGTGAGGGCCTTTTCAGTTGCTGAAGTGAAGGGTAATCTATGTTTTATACTTAGTACAATACTAACAGTAGCTGGGAGCTAACAAATGTCTTTGGCAACATCTCCCATTTCCATGTAATGCACTAGATGTTCTGTGAGGTGCTTTAAAAACAATTAGAGGAGATGTGTTGCTGGAGAAGATGAGCGCATTGATTGCAAATACACACACACACACACATATCCACAAGAAAGTTGATTTGTATGTTGAACCACCAAGACTTTTGTAGGGGAAACTAGTGGCCCTGGCTGAAATACATCATTTTTTGCATGTTTTCAGGAAGTGGATGAATGTTTCGTTCTTGGGTGGTATAACATGGGGTGCTCAGCCTCTGTAGAATTTTAAAACTCACAAAGTGGATCTTTTGTCAAAGGCAGAGTTGTGTAGTATTTCATAGTGATCTCAGTGGCACTATTCAGTATGGGTCCATGTCGTTTGCACAACTTCCTTCCACAAAGTGTTAATAATGCCAATAATTTTTTAATTAGGAGACAGGGCATCACACATGGAAGAAAACATTGTGGTTTCAGTCTTGGGAGAATATGATTTGCTGTGATTGCTTAGCGCAACCTAGCCACTAGATCCACATCTGGTTCCCATCAACAAGCTGACAAACCTTGTAGATGCTTTTCTGGCAAAACAAACAAACAAATAAGCCTGTGTTGGGGGATAGACCAAGAAGATGTTTGAAAATGTTCTCAAAGGAGGTTGCCAGTTCAAGATCCACTTAAAGATTGACAATAAAAGCCATGGTAGAAAATACTCCCATCACACTATTAAGTATTCCGTTCAACATCCATATTTAGGTTTAGCTTGGCTGTTTCCCAGTTTGTACCCACCACTGCCTGCCATCTACATCCCATTTGTAAAGCATGATAGGGTTTTTTTTTTTTTCCAATCTGGCTTTCATGAAGGACAGATCTACCTGGCTATTAGTCAGGGTTGTTAAATGGAACCTTTATATGCAGAAGAAATATGATCTGAATGCCAGTTGCCACAGGAAGGGCAAACAGTGGGGGATAGCTGCAGCCTTCGTGACCTACCTGTGGTCTTCCTGGAAGATTCTGGCTGGACTCTGCTGGCAAACAGGATGCTGGACTCCGTGGGCTCTTGGTCTGCTCCAGCAGGTCTGCTCTTATTTCCCTCTCATTGGAACCTCTTCAATCATTCATAGACGCAGTGTACTTATTTTCTAACTGCATATATGGATTGATTATGTATAGCAAAACAGTACGTGACATAAAATACATGTGTAGTAAGCAACTGATTGCAAAAAAATGTCACACAGGTGCGTGGTACTCAGAAATTTGGCATCCAGGAGTTGCTCAGTTCAGTACATAAAATATCGTACAAGAGCTCACGGGATGTCAATGGGGACCCTGATCAAAGATAGGGAGCATAAAATGTTTAAAATTAATTAATAAATAATGTCCAGGAAAGTGTGATCCGTTTTGACAATCACCTCCTCCAAGAACACAGTCTGCTGAACGTGCAATAGTATGGTACAATGTACCATATATCTGTAGGGGAAGACAGATCCACTCCGCAATCTTCCTTGTTTGTCAGCATTGTCATCAATGATATTCCTTTATACTACTCACACATACAAGTATTTGTACCTGCAGAATTTAATTCAGCAATTATAAACACTTATCTCTTCTAAGAAGATACTATTGAGGATACAGGAGTTAATTTGTCAGCTCCTCTGAACAGAGTCATGGAGTGCTGGACATGGAGGGAAAATGGGAATCACCTCGTCCCACTCCACTGCTCAGTCCGTGAATACACATCCCATGCCCATCCAATCTTGGCTTAATGACCTCTAGTGAAGGAAAGTCGAACACAACCCGAGACTGTCCGTTCTACTTTGGAACAGCTCTGACCAATGTTCCCCCTAAGCTGTGGAGTCTTGTGAGCAAAAATTCTATTTTGTGAGCTGCTAGCATTAAAGTTGTGAGCGAGCGATTTGGCTGCTGCATAAGCTAATTTGCTCTGGAGCCCTCCTTCCTGAGCTGAGACAAAAATGTGTGAGCCGGAGGTTTAAAAACTGTGAGCTAAGCTCACACTAACTCAGCTTAGAGGGAACACTGGCTCTGACCATTAAGAAATTTCATTTACCATTTAGCTCAAAGCTTCTTCCTCGTCACATCTGCCTTTAGTTCTAGACCTGCCATCTTCCATCACCCCAGTTTAACATTTCAAATGAAACACGCAATGCCTGTTAGGCACTTTTGAGACTTGGTGGTGGGAAGTGCTGTCAAGTCACAGCTGACTCACGGCAAGCCCACAGGGTTTTCAGCACGAGAGAGGAACAGAGGTGGTTTACCATGGCCTGCCTCGGTGCAGCAACCCTGGAGGTTTTGGGTGGGCTCCCATCCAAGCACTAATCAGGGCTGATCCTGCTTTGATTCTGAGATCCAAAGAGACTGGGCTAGCCTGAGTCATTCAGGTTAGTCCTAGAAAATCTGATGTGTTGCTGTTTTTTTGTTCAGCACATTAACACTTATCTTTTTTGGGTTTTCTGTTGGGAATCAGTTGCCAATGGGCAATGTAGACCATGGTCTGCTGCTTTTGTTCTTTAACAGGATCAATGGACTTTTTACATTCTTGAGCATTACAGTAGACAAGAGATGGGCATCTTTTTACAATAGCAATATACCAAAATATGGCACCTAAGTGTGAAAAATGTGTATTCCAGGTTGTAGGGAAGTACACATTTAGAAGATAATATTTCAAACATTCTTTGGCAGGGCATGGTCTCAGACCATATGGAAATGGCTCAGTCATTTAACTTGCTTGCTATCAGTCTATAAATTCCTTGTTCACTTAATGTAAAACGTACAGGGTGTATCTGTTTCCCTCTCAGAAATGTTGGAGGTTATGCACTTGATATTTTAGCCAAACCAAGATCTTTTCAACATGGTTTTCATTTGGTCTTAATGAATAATATTTAGAAGTATCACATCAATCTTCAGTGCTGTCACACAGCAGGAAATAATGAAGGTCTATTCATGCTCTTAAGGTTCAGTCATAATCCGTTTCATCTGGATTTCAATAAAAGTTGTAATAGGCTCTGATTCAGGCTGTGCGGTCCACAGGTCTATTTTGGACTTGCATGGTTCAGTCTACCTTGACAATGGCCATATTCATCCCTGGTGTGGTACAGTGGTCAAAATGTCAGACATGATTTTAGGAGACCCAGGTTCGAATTCCTACTCTGCTATGGAAACTAGTTGGGAGATCTTGGCCCAGTCACGCAATTTCAGCAGGGTTACACAGGATTATTGGGAGGATAAAATGGAGGAGAGAACAACATTATCTGCTTTGGGTTCACCATGGGGAAAAGGCAAGTTAATAATTAGTAAATTAGTAAATATTCAGTTACATTCAGAGGGAGAAAATCCTTTAATCCCTATGATAAATTTGTTCAAAGATTAAAGCCCCTATTTTTACAACATACAGAATCATAAAGGAAGAAATTGAGATGCCCCTCTAAGAAATTGTTTGGTGAGGACTTCTATAAGAAGATCTACTCAGAGCTGACCCAGCTGAGCTCTGAGAAGGAGCAAGGTGTTTGAGCTGCCAGAGGGGTGAGTGGTATTTTTATTTATTTACTTTCAGCTGAGGTGCTTTAGCTGAAAAGGTACTGTGTCAGGGACTGTATTTGGGAGTGTGTGGGTGAGTTGTAACAGACTCCTGACTGCTGGAGTTAGGGTGTGAAAGGGTCATTGTTTGCCTGTAATTAAGTGCTTGGGTGAGATTGAATAGCAGACTCCTGGCTGCTGGAGTTGGAGTGTGAAAGGGGCTTTGTTTGACCGTCATTAAGTGCCTTGGGTGATTTTGAGTAGCTGCTGGCCACACCCTCTCCTGGGAGACAATTCCATTTAAGGCAGGAAGTTTGTGAGAGCAAAAGGGCGAGGCTCTTTGCCTGTGGCTCTTGGCCTAGGGGCTCTGTAAGAAGCCCAGGAAGAGCCAGGAAGCCAGGACCTTGGCTCCTTGGTAAGGTAAGGTAAGTAGACTCCTACAACAGGAGCCATATAAATACAAAGGGTTTTAAAAGGGGGTTATAGAAAAGTATTTGTTTAAAAACAATTATGAAGCCAGAATGCCAGCAGGGGGTTGGGGGCTATCCAGTGTTTTGCATGGAGTGTCACATGTATGACTATCTGCCCACTGGTCAGAAGTCTTGGGTGTGTGCTCGGTGCAAGGAGCTCCTGGTTCTCAGGGAGCGAGTTTGCTCCCTTGAGGCCAAGGTGGCTGACCTGGAGAAGCAGGGACAGTCAGTTAGGTGCACGGGGAAGACTCTCGGGGACTTGTTAGATATGTCCCACTCTGGATCTGGCAGCCCGGCTGCTGCCAGGGAGCATGAGGGTCAAGGGGAAAAGGGGCACCATGCTGAGGATAAGGGGAATGTGCCCTCAGAAGGGACCTCTTCTTCAGCTGGTGAACGGGTATCCTTTCGTACCAAGGAACCGTCCCTGGGAAGGGTGGGAGGGGGCTCTTGGTAGTTGGTGATTCGATCCTTAGGCAGGTAGACAGCTGGGTGGCGAACCCGCGTACTGACCGTATGGTGACGTGCCTGCCTGGTGCGAAGGTAGCGGACATTACGCGTGTTTTAGATAGGCTGGTAGATAGTGCTGGGGAGGAGCCAGTGGTCGTGGTGCACGTCGGCACCAACGATGTGGGGAAATGCAGTCGTGAGGTCCTGGAGGAGAAATTTAGGCTGCTGGGCAGGAAACTCAAGGCCAGGACCTCCAAGGTAGCCTTCTCGGAAGTGCTACCTGTTCCACGCGCAGGGCCGGAGAGACAGGCACAGATCAGGAGTCTCAATGCGTGGATGAGATGGTGGTGTAGGGGGAAGGGTTCAAGTTTGTTAGGCACTGGGATGCTTTTTGGGACAAGAGGGAGCTGTACAAAAGGGACGGTCTCCACTTGTCCCGAGAAGGAACCAGGCTGCTGGCGCTCAAAATCAAAAAGGTGGCAGAGCAGTTTTTAAACTGAATAATGGGGGAAAGCCGACAGGAGATTAAAAGTCTCTGGTTCGGGATGGCTCATCTCAAAGAGATGAAGGGGTAGCTATTACTTTTGTACAAGGAAATGGATTACAATTGTCCACTGAGACTGTGGCTAATGATAGGAACTGCCTGGCAAGGTCTCGAGGCAGCAAGAGGAAGGCTGTGGGCTTAACAAACGTGGGAAACTATAAGTGTTTATACACAAATGCTAGAAGTCTCCGAGGTAAAATCGGGGAGTTGGAATGCTTGGTGTTGGGGGGAAATAGACATTGTGGGTATTTCAGAAACTTGGTGGGATGAGGAAAATCAGTGGGATACGGTGATTCCTGGTTATAAATTATATCGGAAGGATAGGGGGAAAGGGTTGGAGGTGGGGTGGCTCTGTATGTCAGAGAGGGTATACCGTCCAGTAAGATTGAGAGGGTAAGAGAATTGGATTCCCTTCTGGAAATGCTATGGGTTGAAATAGTGGGTCCAAAAGGAGGCTTAACAGTGGGAGTTTGTTATCGCCCACCAGATCAAAAGAGGAGGATTATAAAATGATGAATGAATTAAAGATAGCGGCTAGACGAAATAACTGTGTTGTAATAGGCGACTTTAACTACCCACACATTGATTGGGTCAATATGAGTTCTAGTCGGGAAAAAGAGATTGCGTTCTTAGACACTCTCAATGACTGTGCTGTGGAACAGATGGTCACAGATCCTACCAGGGGAGAGGCGATCCTGGATTTGGTCCTAAGTAACACCCAAGACCTGGTGAGAGATGTAAAAGTGATTGCACCACTTGGAAACAGTGACCATAATGTCATTGAGTTTAACATTTGTACAGATAGGGAGTTGCCCAAAAAGACTGACGCAACCACTTTTAACTTTAAAAGGGGTAACTTCTCTGGTATGAGGGGACATGTGAGGAAGAAATTGAAAGGAAGAGTGGAGAAGGTCAAAACCATTGGGGAAGCTTGGAGACTATTTAAAAAGACAATCCTAGAAGCTCAGAAAAAATATATACCGCAGGTTAGGAAAGGTACAAATAGGTATAGAAAAAAGCCTGCATGGTTAACAAATAAAGTAATGGAAGCTGTAAAAGGTAAGAAGGATTCCTTTAAGCGGTGGAAAGCTAGTCTTAGTGAGGTTGATAAAAGGGAACACAGACTATGGCAAATAAAATGCAAGTCTGTGATCAGGCAAGCAAAAAGGGAATATGAGGAGCATATCGCAAAAAACATAAAGACCAACAATAAAACTTTCTTCAAATACATTAGAAGTAGGAAGCCAGCCAGGGAGGCAGTGGGGCCCTTGGATGACCAAGGGGTAAAAGGAGTAGTGAAGGATGATAGGGAAATGGCTGAGAAGCTGAATGCATTTTTGCCTCTGTCTTCACTGTGGAAGAGGAGAAGTGTTTGCCCACTCCAGAAGCACTGATTTCGGGAGGGGGTTTGAAAGACCTGAATCAGATTGCGGTGACAAGAGAGGAAGTCCTCCGACTGATGGACAATTTAAAAACTAATAAATCACCAGGCCCGGATGGCATTCATCCGAGAGTTCTGAAAGAACTCAAATGTGAACTTGTGGATCTCCTGACAAAAATATGTAATCTTTCTTTAAAATCTGCCTCCATTCCTGATGACTGGAAGGTAGCTAATGTCACTCCCATCTTTAAAAAGGGCTCCAGGGGAGATCCAGGAAATTACAGGCCAGTCAGTCTGACATCGATACCGGGTAAGTTGGTGGAAACTGTTATTAAGGAAAGAATTAGTAGGCACATTGATGAACAAAAACTATTGAGGCAGACTCAGCATGGGTTCTGTAAGGGAAGATCTTGTCTCACTAACCTGTTAGTGTTTTTTGAGGAGTGAACAAACATGTGGACAAGGGGGACCCAATAGATATTATTTACCTTGACTTCTGGAAAGCTTTTGATACAGTTCCTCATCAAAGGCTCCTAAGTAAGCTCAATAGTCATGGGATAAAAGGACAAGTCCTCTTGTGGATCAAAAACTGGCTTATAAATAGGAAACAGAGAGTGAGTATAAATGGGAAACTTTCTCAGTGGAGGGTGGTAAGCAGTGGGGTACCACAGGGATCAGTACTTGGTCCCATGCTTTTTAACTTGTTTATTAACGATTTGGAATTGGGAGTAAGCAGTGATGTGGCTAAATTTGCAGATGACACGAAGTTGTTCAGGGTGGTGAAAACCAGGGAGGATTGTGAGGCACTCCAAAGGGATCTGTTGAGGATGGGTGAGTGGGCGTCAACGTGGCAAATGGGGTTCAATGTGGCCAAGTGCAAAGTGATGCACATTGGAGCCAAAAATCCTAAATATAAATACACGTTGATGGGGTCTGATCTGGCAGAGACTGACCAAGAGAGAGATCTTGGAGTCGTAGTGGATAACTCGCTGAAAATGTCTACACAATGTGTAGCTGCAATAAAGAAGGCCAACGCTATGCTGGGGATTATTAGGAAGGGAATTGATAACAAATCAGCCAGTATCATCATGCCCCTGTATAAATCATTGGTGCGACCTCATTTGGAATACTGTGTACAGTTCTGGTCACCACATCTCAAAAAGGATATTATAGCATTGGAAAAAGTGCAGAGAAGGGCAACTAGAATGATAAAAGGGTTGGAACACCTTCCCTATGAAGAAAGGTTAAAATGCTTGGGGCTCTTTAGCTTGGAGAAACGACGGCTGAGGGGTGACATGATCGAGGTTTATAAGATTATGAATGGGATTGAGCAGGTTGAGAAAGAAGTACTTTTCTCCCTTTCTCACAATACAAGAACTCGTGGGCACTCTATGAAATTGCTGAGCAGTCGGGTTAGAACAGATAAAAGGAAATACTTCTTCACCCAAAGAGTGATTAACATATGGAATTCACTGCCACAGGAGGTCGTGGCAGCTGCAAGCATGAACAGTTTCAAGAGGAAATTAGATAAACATATGGAGCAGAAGTCCACCAGTGGCTATTAGCCACGGGGTATAGAATGAGAACTCTCAGTCTGGGGCAGGTGATGCACTCTATTCTTGGTGCTGGAGGGGGCAGCAGTGGGAGGGCTTCTGGTGCCCTGGCCCCACTGCTGGACCTCCTGATGGCACCTGGTATATTTTGGCCGCTGTGTGACAGAGTGTTGGACTAGATGGGCCATTGGCCTGATTCAACATTGGCTTCTCTTATGTTCTTATGTTCTTATGACTGTCAAGAGCCTGCATTTCTGCTTTCTATGCCTATAAAACTGCATCAGATAGTCCAGCCCTCTATCATTCCTATTTGACCTTAAAGAAACCTTACAAATCAATAGTGGCTAGAAAGATAAAAGCAGACAAAATGGTAACATGGGGTAATTTAGTTAAGGCAGCAAAAGACAAAAATTCCAAATTATTTTGGAAATTGATTTCTTAGTACCCTCTTAAGGACTCTTCTCCTTTAGACTCATTAATTACGGCAGATGCTTGGGAATCATATTTTTAGAAGATCTACTCAGAGAGCCCTCAAGATTTCCATTTGCAAAGAATATCTGATTTACTAGACTGGCCACCAGTCACAGTAAAAGAAGTTATGGCTGTTATAAATCAATTGAAGAAAGGAAAAGCCCCTTGTATTGATAATATCTCATCTGAGTTCCTAATTAATAACATTGAGTGGTGGGCACCACCCCTAGCCACGCCCTTTTCATATATTGATTCTACAGGATTTATTCCAGAGGACTGGAGACAGGCAATCATTATACCATTCTATAAGAAAGGGAGGAGGAATGATCCAGCTGATTATAGACATATTAGTGTCCTCAGCATTATAGGCAAACTATATGCTAGCCATTTGTTAGATAGACTTAAATGCTGGATTGAACAAGAAAATATCCTTGTTACAGAACAAGTGGGCTTTAGGGAGGGCAGATCTACTTTGGGCCATTGTCTAATTTTGCAACACCTAATTGAGATATTTGTGACTAGAAGATCAGTATCGTTGTATGCTGCCTGTTTTGACCTGAGATCTGCCTTCGACTCTATATCTAGGGGATTGCTATTGGAGAACTTAAAAACCTATGATTATAGATCATAGACTCTTACATCTAATACAAGCCCTACATTCAATGGCTGACCTAAAAGTAGCTGTTTTATTGCAAAGGAACTTCAGGAACAGAATGGAAAGGGAAATTGCTGAATTACAAATTATTACAACACTCGGAATGAACACCCCCCCCCCAGGACATAACAGGGTCAGTGTTCCCTCTAAGCTGAGTTGGTGTGAGCTAGCTCACAGTTTTTTAGCCTCCAGCTCACAGATTTCTGCCATAGCTCAGGAAGGAGAGCTCCAGAGCAAACTAGTTTATGTAGTAGCTAAACCACTCACTCACAACTTTAATGCCAGTAGCTCACAAAGTAGAATATTTGCTCACAAGACTCCACAGCTTAGAGGGAACATTGACAGGGATATTAGTTTCTTATCCCATTACGTATGCCAGCTCATTCAATCCTCACATATTCTCACCAAGAAGGGCTATATATCCCCTATATTTTAATGTGTTTTTTTAAAAAACAGTATATTGTGATGCAGTGCAATGTTTTGTTGATCTCTGACATAACACTGCACCCCAAGAAAAGGATTCCATCAGTTCACTCCGTGTTTTAGTGGTGTAAAATGTTATTTAAAAAAATCTCCACTTAGTACTCTTAACAACTAAGAATATAATTGAATAGGTAATGTAATTTGGAATGGTAGATTTAAATATAATTCTCTGTTCTGGGGACAAGAAAAATACTCTACACAGCCAAGATGCTATTAAATTTGCCTTCATGCAAGAAAGGAGATGAATTTGACCTAAAGACTGGGTTCTCACAATTTAGGGAATATCAGTCTCCAATTCTAACATATTTATTACCTATGTTGTCCCCCCCCAGTTGAACCGAAACAGATGTTAACCAGAAATCAAGCTTGTTGTTCTTTTTATCTGTTAAAAAACAGCTCCACTATTTTGTTTGCTAATTTAACAAGACACTCTCTCTATACATACAACTATGTTGTGTAATTCCATTTCATTGTTTGATGAAGTGTGTTTTGCACATGAAAGTTCACACCTTGAATAAAGCGTTGTTGGTCTTAAAGGTGTCACTGGACTCTAACTTTGTTTTACACCCCTCAAAGTTAGACGCAACATCTTTCTAATCCAGTAACAACAGCAAAAGACCTTTATACATATCATTCAGCAACAATGCTATCAAACCTAGTTAGACAATATCACAACGTGGGCAACTTAGACTGGGCTATATTGAAGAAAGAGAAACCCAAATCCAATCCCAATCTTTCAAGGAATTGATGTGGTTAGATTCAATGCCCAGGATCTGCATGCTTTCCAACCCCCCCCTTTTCAAAACTACAATATCGATGTGGCGTATTTACCGTGATAAACTTATTAACAAATGGTCAATGCTGCACACATTTACGGGTCAAAACTGGTTCCTGCCAGCAAAAGAAAGCAACTCCTTCACCACCTGGAAAGCAGTAGACCTTACGAGGCTCATTGATGTCCTTCGCAATGGAAGAATTCTATCAAAAATTGAACTGGAAAAGAAGGGCGAGGTTAATCTACCATGGTTTGAATATCTCCAACTACAACATTTGATTGGATCTCCTAACAACAATAGTACCATTAAAAAGCCACTCACAACATTCGGAAGACTCTTAGCCACAAATAGCAAAATTAAGGGCCTTATAGCCGCCATCTACAAGATTTTAACAGAACTTGCCACGGACAACCCACACAGCTATCAACAAGCATGGCACAAAGACTTGAAATGAACCCTCACTCAAGAACAATGGGAAAGAATATGGACATCTCACTCCAAACTTTCAAAATCCCTAAGCATAAACTCTGCAGCGCAGAAAGTTTTAATGAGGTGGTACTTAACCCCAACCAAGCTGTCTCATATCTATCCGCAAATCTCTTCACTATGCTGGAAAAACTGTGGGCACAGAGCTACTTACTTTCATAACTGGTGGCAATGCTTGTACATACAGCATTTCTGGTCTACAATCCTAAAACACATCAAAGAAATAACAGATTTCAACTTACCACTGGATCCAATGACACTTCTGCTAGGCCATTGGCTGGAAGACAAACCACCTGCAATGGAAAGAGAACTAATTAGTATACTATTGACAGCAGCCAGAGCCACAATTGCTTGTTCCTGGAAAGAAACCAAACCACCCACAACTGCCTCTTGGTATGCCAGAGTCTGGGATTACTTTTTACTAGAGAAATGTAAGGTCTTCTTCGACGAGAGCCGTAATGAGAGGGAACTGTACAATCCATTGGAAAAATGGTCAGTTTTTTTAGAGAGAAAAGACCTCTTGATATAAAGTTAAAAAGCAGTTAACATTCCTTTCATAGTCAAAGATTGGTACTTAGTCAGCTCAGTCCTTTTCTTTAAATTGCCTCCCGAAACAAAATATCTATGTAACTAACACTACTCAACTAAATAGTATAAAGGCACATTAAAATGTATTATTAAACTGTTTTTTTTAGAATGCTTTTCATAATATAGCTCACCAATTTGACAATGTTTGTATTGCTCTGCTAAACATTTGAAAATAATAATAATAATAATAATAATAATAATAATAATAATAATAATAATGATGATGATGATGATGATGATGATGATGATGATGATGATGAGGTGTAAAACAAGACTGCATCCTGGCACCAGTGTTGTTCAACCTATGTACTAATAATTTTGTTTGTAGCACAGGTAACATTGATACCCACCCCTGTTTTAGTAAACAGGAAAATCCCAGCCTTGCTATTTGCTGATGATATGGTACTACTCTCTAGAACCCCAGTGGGTTTGAAAAGAGCGCTTAAGGCGTTTAGTTGTTATTGCAAAGCAAGCCAACTGGAGATTAATTATCAAAAAACTAAAATCATATTCTTCGGCAAAAGTCAGAAAAGAAGGTCTTGGGACATCAATGGTCATAAGTTGGAACAAGTATTGTATTTTCAGTATTTAGGGGTGACGATTCATTCATCTGGGACCCGGGCTGTTCATCATGAGTATGTTGCAGCAATCAGCCAAAAATCTGCTCAGGGTATTTTAAAATTTGCATGCACCAAAGGAGGCCTCTATTTACCAGCAGTCCTCCAGTTATTCCAAGCAAAAACATTGCCCCAACTAATGTATGGAACAATATTTGGACTTCCCTCCTCTTGTTTTGCCCCTTTAGAGCAAGTTCAATCAAGATTCCTGAGAACATTATTTCAAATACCCTGCTGTGTTTCCATTGCTAGCTTACATCTTGATTCTGGTTTGGTTAAGGTGGAGGGTAGGGTAAGACTTGCCTCTATCAATTTTTGACTAAAGCTAACATATAACCCACAGGATCTGACACCCTTAGTTCTCTAAGATAATTACCAGTCTTCCTGGGTGAAGGCCATCCATTGCAAATTGCAGAATCTGGAGTTTTCTTTAGAAAATATTCTGAAAGTGGGTAATGACTGAGTAAAATCTATGGTCAAACAAAGGTTGTTTGATGTAGAGCAACAAAGAGACAATAACAACATCCCAAATTTTATGATTTCAGAGAATCTTAGGTACATTATTGCTCTGGAACCTTATCTCTCTTTTTTGGAGGTACCCAGCCAATGAAGAGCTTTTATGTTGGCAAGATAAAGAAGAGAATCTGTCCCTGTGAAAGAGGTGGAATCAGTTGAGCATATTTTGTTTTATTGCCATTTTTAGGAATTTTGCTCAAATATATTGAAAAATATTGAGGAAATTTGCTCAAATATAATCGCTCCATTGCTTAAAAGACTGAGGAAATTTGCTCAAATATAATCTCTCCATTGCTTAAAAGATTTTCAGGCTGTTCTGATATTTTAAAGAAGCTTTTATTGGGTGTTAATCAACAGACCACTATTAGTTGTGCAAAATTTTTTTCATTGGCTTGTAAAATCCATAGGAAAATTCTATGTATGGATTTTAAAATTTAGTAAATTCCAGCTGTTGTGTTAGCAGGATGACCTTTTGTATTCTTCTGTTTACTTTATTGTAAATCTTTTGATTTGTACTGGTCATTGACCGAATAAATCCGAATCTGAATTTATTATCTGTTGAATTCATTTGAAAATCTTAGAAGGTAGATTCTTGAGTTTGAAATGAAGACAGACGAATAGATCCACCACTGCAAAACCACCTAGTACGTCTGTCTAGAGAAGTTAGCATTTAAAAAGTCAAGAAAGATTTACTCCTTTGGTTAAAGCAGAAATCCCCATCATAGTGTCCAAGGGTGGCATGTTGCCTGCCAATGTGTTTTCTGGAATCCATTTTCTTCTTCTCCAATGTAATTCTTCTCCAAAGCAAAAAGCCAGTCCAAGCTTCTCTCTGCTTCATTTGAACAGCAGGTAATTAAGAAGAGTATATGATACTCTTTGTGTCTCAGCCAGCACCCATTCAGCCATGTTGTAATTGGTCCCATCCCCTAAGAAAGATGTTTTGTGGTGGTGCTCGATACTTGTTCTCAAATTTCCCAATGTGCCCACACAAGATTGGGACCCCTGGGTGAAAGCCAGGCATAATTATCTTACACTGAGGTGTCAATGTTTCAAAATATGCATGCCCCAGCCACTACAACATGTGGTATGGCTGCCTTTGCATTACCTAAAGCCAAAGCATTCGCATGCATCTTTTCATGCATAAGCGCTACAGACAAAATGCACCCACCCACCTGCTCAGATATTTAATTTCTTAAACAATAAATCGAGCTGATAAAATGTTAATGAGGCAAAAATAAAAACTACATTGAAACATTCAGGTTGCCAACCACCAGGTGGGTTCCTGGTATCACAACTGATCTCCAGAGGTCAGTGATCAGTTTCCCTGGAGAAAATGGCAGCTTTGGAGATTGGACTTTATGGCATTATACTCTGCTGAGCTCCCTGACTTCCTCACACTCCACCCTCCCCAGGCACAACCACCAAATCTCCAGGAATTTCCTAATCTGGAGTTGGCGACACTACTGATTTACTGGGAACAAGGATGGAAAACTGGAATTGTTTCTGCAAAATAAGAACAGTTGGAATATATGTATAACTAGCAGGAAACAGCCCAGTGTGCACACGTACAGTATGTTGCAGAATATTTCCCTGTCCTATGAATGATTCTATTAAACTGAGCCAGTATAGTTCAGTACTGTTCTTGCTGGTATATACCACCAATGTAGTCACTTAAAGCAGCTATGAATCGTCAAACAGTATAGAGCTCCCTGCCTCACACCCTGTGCTTTTGAAATGCATGCTACGGAATGGAAGGACTTGACGGCTGGAAAGGAAATTGAGATAAATAACACACACTCCGTTCTCTTCTAATGTGTACAAAGAAAATCTTTCAGCAGAGGGCAATATTGGTATTAGTCTTTGTTTATTTACCAAATAAGCTGTTCCACTCTAGCAATTAGTCTAATTTCCTCAGTAATAGGGTAAATATCCTAGGCTGGTGATTTCAGTTTATCAAAAAGCTTGATGAGAGGGAATAGCAGCCAGGGCACTGAGAAATGAAGGTGTTCCCTCATGTTTAGTCATTTAAATATATAACCAGCTCTTTATCTAATGTTTGGAGCTGGCAACCTCATTAATAAACATTTCATAAAATGCATTTTTTTTCTAAAATATGGGTTGGATCCCACCAGCTTTTTCGCTGGTGAAAATGGAAGGAGGTATCCCCTTTGACTACCAAATGTGGCTATGCTGGGGACTGTGGGACCTGCATGGAGAAAAGCCATGTGAGATAAGAAGGCAAATTGGCCAATATAGAGTGGGAAAAGCTGGTGGGATCTAACCCCACATATGTATAAAATTCAGTTTACATCTATGTACCAACAGTTGCTGAATATTCAATTAAATCAGCTGAATATAGGACATAGAACAGATCCCAAAGTGGGATACAGGATAGACATATTTCAAGTTCTTGGCCTATCTGAGAATTTAAAAATAGCAGTGACCAATCCTGTGAGCAGCAAGTAAACTCAGGAGTACTTATATGGATTAGATACAAAGGTCCACACATGCATGTTATTCACACGATAACTGCAGGAGAATTCTTAGAAAGATACTGGGTGGATGCTTAGACCCTCATGCCCAAATCTTCATCTTCCTCTTTACATGCTTCATAATGCTTGCTAATATATTTCAGTCTTGTCTGGCTCCAGAAATCAGAGCCTAGTGATGTGACCCTTTGAGCCTACAACACTCATCTTTTTCAGTCATTTCAGGCATACCCACAGCTGCCACAAAGAAAATTCAGGCATGTGTGTGTGTGTGTTTGTATGTGTGTGTGGCTACTAATGCACTGCAGATGGGGAAATGGGATCTTGGTACAATTATACTTTTTTGCCATCAAGTTGCAGGTTTCCAAGGCAAGGGATGTTCAGAAGTGTTTTGTCATTGCCTGCTTCTGCATAGCAGCTCTGGAATCCCTTGATGGTCTCCCATCCAAATACTAACTAGGGCTGACCCTGTTGAGCAGCCAAGATCTGATGAGATCAGGCTAGCCTGGGCTATCCATATCAGGACAAATATATAAGAACATAAGAGAAGCCATGTTGGATCAGGCCAATGTTCCATGCAGTCCAACACGCTGCATCACACAGTTAACCAAACCTAGGTGCCATCAGGAGGTCCACTAGCAGGGCTCTTTTACCTCACAGGATTGTTGTGAGGATAAAATTGCCACAGGGGTGGTGGTGGTGGTGGAAACCATGTTCACTGACCTGAGTTCCTTGGCAAAGGAGTTCATTGCCATCAAGCCGACATTTTGTTGTCCTATCTTGTTCCCCCTGTCCTCTTCTCTGCCGGTCACATGAAGCCCAGAAAAACAACTGGGGACCAGCTATATGAGCCAGCAGAGAAGGATAGTATCAGGATGTAATTCTGCATTCCCTCATTGTGCTCAGCAAGAACAAAGGCAGCCTCAGAAGAACTGGAGGTTCTCCTCTTGCCTCACCCCAGGCTATTAATCTGGTTTTCCCATGGTACAAAGAAATGATCATGTTATATTAATATTTCTGTCAACAAAAGCCCTGGACTTAGCATCTTTGACTGAAAGGTTTTCTAGTCACACTATTTGACTGGAGTCCTTTCCAAAACCCCAAGCTAGGTGAAGTAACTAACATTCAATCTTAAGCAGCTATGGACTTTCTAAGTCCTTTGGCTGTACCTAAGATACTTTTTCCCTGCCCTGAGACTTCCTCTATTTGCCTTCTTCAGAAATGTTTCTTGAGCAGTCCTCCTTTCTGCTTTCCATCAGTCAGGGAGCATATCAGTCAGCACATCTGCATTCTCTAAGCCCAGGAAAACAGCAATCTTCAGGAATGTTTCTCTAAATCAAACGTTTTGTGCATTACTTTTGGTATCTCTTCTCTTGACATCCTTCCCTATTATATAAAAGTGTAGTGGTCGGCTGCAATACCCAAATAAGGCATGCCCAAATAAGGTAAAAATGCGTGGCAAAATAGATTGGCTGCGGGGGCTGCCGTTCACAATTGGGCCCTGGCCATTGGCTGGCGTGCCTAGCTGCGTGGGCTTTGTCCCGCCCACACAGCCAGCTCACAGCCTCTTCGCCCCAGTCTGCCTCCAGCCGCCGGGCCGGGCAGATGCTCCAGCGGCTGCCCGCTGATGGACCAGGCTCGACGACGGCCTCCCTCACTGCAGTGTCACCCCACCCCTGGTAAGCAACTGGGGCCGCTGACGCCTTGCGCGGCAGGGACGAGGCGGCACAGCTGGCCTCACCGTGCAGGCGCACCCAGGGAATGGGGCCACAAGCACCTGGCTGGCCCGAAGAAGGAGATGCCCTCCCTTGCTTGCTGCTGCCGCCATTGCGGGGCCGTGCGGGGAGGGGGAGACAGACCTGGCCTTGCCCTGCGGGCACCGCTGCCACAGAGGGGAACGGGCCCTACACAGGGAATCCGGCTAGTGCCTGTTGCATTGGGCCACGCAACGGGCCTTGCCGCTAGTGTGTTATATGCCTCCTTACTTCTCTTATGTATGTAAGTGCTGTTGAGTCACAACCAACTTATGGTTACCACAGCAAGGGGCTTTCGTGGCAAGTGAGAAGCAGAGGTGCTTTGCCATTGCCTTCCTCCAAAGAGTCTTCCCTCATGGTCTCCCATCCTGCTTAGTTTCCAAGATCCCACCCCCTTACTTCTTTTACCCTCTACATATATGCTTGAATTGTCCCTCAGAACTTGGCAGAGTGCACTTCTGATCTGCACCAAACCACCTGTGTTTGTATGGCAGCTTAAGTCCCCCATCTTCCATAACATTACATGAATTCTGCCACTCTGCTTTTTGTATTATTGGCTTGCCTAAGGATATAGATCTTTGCCTGGAACTTAGAGAAGTAATCAGAAGCCCTTGCTCCAGTTGTTGGCCATCTCGAGTCATACACCTTGTACAGCACATGTAGACATTCAGAGTATTTGCATCATCATTCCTTATTGTGACTGCTTATGTGCACTAATTATTCTACTCATTAAAGTTACCCATGATTTCATCATATTCAAAGTCTTAGTACTTTTAAGCCTGCACTAGCATCTTCATTGCATTGTCAAAATGTCCCTTCATTGCTGTGTGTGTGTGTGTCATTGCCTAGATTGAGTGCATCCTCTTAAATTAGTTGTTAAATCTTAGCCAGCAGCACCTAGGAGAGAGGGATGGTGGAAGAAGGGGTTTCTTCCTTATGCTCAGGGTGCCCTAGTGTGAAGCTGAGACCAACTTTTTCAGCCCTTGTTTAGTTAGACTGGGTTACAACTATGGCTGTCAAAAATCCAATTTTTCCACATCCCCCTGCTTTCAATGCCATTCCCTATTGAGGAATTCTTTTGACTTCAGGTGATGCGAGAGATTGATACAGATTTCAATCACAATAAATTCATGGATTATGTTGTGCAAAGGTTACTTTCCATTTGTCTTCCACAGCACTTAGAAATAAGAGATACTAATTACGTTTTTATCCCACCCTTCCCCCAAAGAACTCAAGATGGTATACATAGTTTTCCATTCCTCCATTTTACCCTCCTGACAACCCTTTGAGACAGGTTTTGCTAAAATGATTGCCTAAAGGCACTTAGTCATTCTTGAACCTGAGTCTCCCATCATAGTCCAACACTCTATCCACTATATTGTATTGGCTCCCAATGTTAGTAAATAGGCTAGGAATACAGTGTTAGGGAGACTCCAGCTTATGGTAATTAATTGCCCACATTACTACCATCTGATGGGCCCAAAGAGATAAATGATCATGCTGGCAGGTTTCCATGCATTTAGAAATGGGACCTGAAAATGCCCATGAATTAAATACAGGGGAGGGAGATTAGATGTAGTTCGATCACTCCATGGATCCTAAAGGCAGTCCTTCCAGACATTAGCCATATGCATATACACAACTACTTCGTCCCATGGAAGGAAGAAAAACAACAACAACAACTCCCCAAGTGTAAGTTAAGAAGACACAGGCTTATCTATCATTTTAAACCAAAAATTATTTTATTTTGAATATTCATATACCAAAAATAAAATGAAATCAAAATTCCTTTTGTGTAGTGAAATATCCATTTGGAATGGGAAAATAAAGCTATCCCTAGTCATTATCTCATAGACATCATACAGAACTACTTGGATCTGAACATACACCTAGCTCAAGCTTTAAGACACAGAAGAGCCTAAAGCACCCAAACGGCTTCAGACAACACAGACAAGGTTTAGTGAGCTGCATGTTTTGGCGAGAAGGCTTGTGTGTTGCTACCCAGCACTGGGGAACATGTAGGGCATTGCCAGAAGGATACGAGTCCAAGATAGAAATTCTAGAAGAAGCAAGCCACTTTGAACATCAGGGAAATCTATTGCTGATAAGAAGCAACTTATCTCTATATGCTGAGGCACTCTGACCCCACCCTAGCAGAAGGGCCAGTGCCACCATCTGTGGATATTTGCTAGTACTCTAATATAGCAAAAAAAGACTCCACAATCTGAGCAACAATCTTTTTTGGAGGCACCAAAGGTCCACATAGCAATGGGAATGAACAACAAGCAGGACAGATCATGCCTTCTCCACACTATTGGCTACGACTTCAGCAGCGCTGGGTGTAAAACAGCATTTGTCTCACTAGAGCCAAAGCTGATCCACAGGACCACTGAGCAAGAGGTTTATTCCTCAGCAAAGCTGCTTAGAGTAAACTGACATAGTGGCGGAACTTACTAGGTTTGTTAGCTGCTGTAGAAACGTAGCATAGCACTGTTTGGACACTACAACAAATGTATATTATTTCTGTATATACACACACATACATGGACCTATGCAACATTGACTTATCTGTCAAAACATGGCTCCTTACTAAGAAGAGGGAAGCTATTGGATCCAACATATTGACTATTGAACCCTTCTGTAACTAGTTGCGTAGGGCTCCAGCCATCTTGACTTGTGATATGTCTCTTGTAACACAGATGAGGATGTGCATCTCTCTGTCTGCAGCAACCACATCCATCAAATACAACAGAGGCTCATGAGTATTGGGAGGCACATCTACACTGCCCCCCAACTATCAATGAGAAATAAGACTGAGTTGTTATGACACACTGTGCAATCCTAGACAGAGCCTCAGCTCTCAAGCAGGTCTCTGGAGAGGGAGGGTCTAAAATTTTTTCTAAATAAATAAATTCAGAAGACATGTTCACTAAGTGAAAATAATGGGGTAAACTCACATTGTCTGAGTTTGCTACATCAGTGCTGTTGAGAGATATGAACCACAGTAGTTTGGCCTTGTTTACCGAAAAGCCAACTTATGGACCCAAATTCAGGATACAGTAGAGAATTCTAAAGCCTAAACTAGAGACCACAGCAGCAGCTCCATGTGTTTCAATATCAAATTGCCCAAGCCCTTAAAACAGTACACCTGGAGTTAAAAAATTTAACAGCAACATCAGTGGGCATTTGAGAGGTGATGCTCTTCTTGCCTCCACTATTTCCTCCAAGAATCTGTCTCCTGGATCTGATTTAAGTGAGATCCTGAGAGAACGTGCAGGCATCCATGCAACCTGGCATCATGATTAAAAGATGCTGACCCCATGTGCTTACTGCTACATACGTACCATTTACCCACCAGAGAGGCACTGATGTGCAGGCCCACAATGTGTAGAAGATGGTGCACTGGTGAACAACTCTATAAAATGCAGGGCCAAGCTGTATGGAATCCTGCACAGCTAAACAGTCAGTGGGTGACCACAGTCTCATTTAAATTAGTTGCCAGAGACAGAAAAGCACACAGATTTGGAATCACTAGACTTGGCTTCAAGTCACGTATCACTTTATAGGATTTGGCTTGAGCCAAGTCTTTTCACTGATTTCAGTAGGTTTTGTTGGGGCATCTACTCATTTAGATGTCCCAACAAAGCCATTTTTACTTTATACAGAAACAGATTACTCTGACCTGGATGGCCCAGGCTAGCCTGATCTCATCAGATCTCAGAAGCTAAGCAAGGTCTGCTCTGGCTAATATTTGGATGGGAGACCTCCAAGAATTATCAAGGTCATGATACGGAAAGCAGGTAATGGCAAGCCACCTCTGTACATCTCTTGCCTTGAAAACCCTATGGGGTTGCCATAAGTCAGCTGTGACTTGAGGGCAGTTTCCACGATCACAGAAACAGAGTGAAGCAAGTATTTCCTTATGGTGCTGCCACCCAACTAAAAATACATGCCTCAGACATAGCGTGGACTGTATTTATATATATGAGAAGGCTGTTCTCTTGATTTTAACTACCTAACTTTTCACTTTATAATAGCTGCAAAGACTTAAGCTAAGCCTCCATATTCAACAGCAATGCAATGATTTTCAAATCATTCTGAACTGGAAAAGGACTCAGCAGCAAAGCCAATTTCCACTATAGATGAATAACTACCATGGAATGCTGACTTGATCAGCAAATTATCCACACCACCTGACAGAAAAATGTGCTCCCATAATGCATTGTTCTAATACCCACATCACCACTTCTGCAAAATACATACCAGCCACTGTGGAATGATTTTTTTTTAAAGATTGATTTTTTAAAAATGCACAATCCCACATTTTTCAGCCAATTCAGATGTTAATGTGTGCTGTTTTTACATTTGGAAGTCAATTCACTGCCACAGGAGGTGACGGTGGCTACAAGCATGGACGGCTTCAAGAGGGAATTAGAAGAAGAAGAAGAGGAAGAGTTTGGATTTATACCCCGCCCTTCACTGCCCAAAGGCGTCTCAGAGTGGCTTACAAACTCCTTTCCCTTCCCCTCCCCACAACAGACACCCTGTGAGGTAGGTGGGGCTGAGAGAACTCTAACACAAACTGTCCTTGAGAGAACAGCTGCGCCAGAGCTTGTGACTGACCCAAGGTCACATCAGCAGGTGCAAGTGGAGGAGTGGGGAATCAAACCCAGTTCTCCCAGATAAGAGTCTGCACACTTAACCACTACACCAAACTGGCTCTCTGTTAGATAAACATATGGAGCAGAGGTCCATCAATGGCTATTAGCCACAAAGTATAGATAGGGACTCTGGGGCAAGTGAGGCTCTGTATTCTTGGTGCTCGGGGGGACAACAGTAGGAGGGCTTCTAGTGTCTTGGCCCCACTGGTGGACCTCCTGATGGCACCTGTTATTTTTGGTCACTGTGTGACAGAGTGTTGGATTGGATGGGCCATTGGCCTGATCCAACATTGGCTTCTCTTATGTTCTTATGTTAATGATTTTCAAGTGCAACGTCTTGGATACTGCTGCTTGGTTTGAGATTTGTGAACATGTTTGTACAAAAATGAAAAAAAGCAAATCAGCCCAGGTGGGACACAATAATGAATAAAAGCAGACACACACAAACCATCTTTAAAACTGTTGGGATGAGTAGGATGCAACCGGCTTTTTGTTCTGGGATTGGACCACCAACAAAGGCTAGGCTGGGGAATGATGGCAGCTGTATGCTGGAAAGCCATGGGAACCAACGGCTGCAAGAAGAAGCGGAATTGGAAAAGGGGGCTAGATCCAACCTGATGTATTATTCCAGATGTGGTGGTGGCACAGTCTTTGTGTTTTCAACTCATTTTTGTAATGCAAACATCTTTTTTTTGTTAAGCTCTGGCAACAGAGTCTATTTGTTCATGCAGTAAGCATCTCTGAGTCGAGAGACCAACATATACAGAATTCAGTTGCAAAGTCTTGCTGCCATAGAACAGCTAAGCAACATGTACCACACCTGGTTAGAACAGCTAAGAAGCCTATATAAATCTTTAACAGCCAAATCCCTTAGGGCACTCACCCTCAGAGTCCCACTGGTTGCTGGAAGACTCTTCAGTATGAACAGAATATGTGGAATGTCACAAAATTTGTGGGATCAGAATTTGAAATCACTTACTAAACAAGTAATCCCATTTGGTATGATATTTGATAGACAAGTGGGTACAGGAGCTTGCTGTTAAGCCTTACGTAGTTTGGGAAGCAAAGGGTATTTTATAAAAAGCTGCCTGTTGAACACACAGACAAATGAAACAGACAGAATCCAAGCCAAACACCTAAACCCCCCATTGGATTAGATCCATGGGGTTGGAAGAGCATAGCTGAATTCAACCCCATAGGGTGACCCCAACCCATTGATTTCTGTGGGACAGTTGTGCTTAAATCCTATTATTTAAACCAGTGGGATTGAAAATTTGGGGATATTGTGCCTTTTTTTTTTAAAGAAAAAAAGATTCACTTGCTAATATTTTCCTGTAATGTTAATTTTGGAATCTTGTATAAATTGCTGGTTTCAAACTTGGAAAATATAATTCAGCGTTCAACAATAATATTAAACTATCTGAATAATGAATTTTTTTTAAAAATGCATGCTACTCAAGGATAAGAATTAAACATTTTCTTCACAGGGGATACTAAGAACACCTTTTATTTATGTCTCCAGAGTAGTATCACTGCTACTAATGCAAGTCTCAAAGTGGGAGAACATTTTTTACAAACTAAATGTATGTTCTAAACAATGTAGTTTCTTTCTTTTGCTTACAGAAGCAAGCAATTATAAAACAGTTCTTAGAGTCCTTTGTGAAACTTCCCCCCCACTTATGTTAAGGTAGACTTGGTGGAGAGAAACCTCTTTCAGCCTACACAGAAAGTTTAATGAAAAGTGAGAGATACAGGAATGAATGACACAACTGGAGAAAGAAGGTGCTTGCAGTCGCTTCCCAGTTGCATTGCCCTTCTATACAACTTGATCCTGGTTTATTTCAAATATGACAGACTAGAAAACACTTAAGCATGAGATTGTTTAAAAAAGGCTTATTGTGAAATATAATCTACTCCCAAAGCTGCAAAATAACATTGTTAACATTTTAATTGATATTTCCACTGATACAGGAATCCTATAGCTTAAGATCCTATAGCTTAAGATCATGTTATATTTTCTACGGAATATAACAATTCTGCCATTCTTTTAAAAAAATGAATAACAATGTCAGAACATCAATAACTTAAATGACACAGATATATATTTTTTCATTTTTTTCACAGTTATGACAGCTCTGGAGAGCCTCTGGATTTCTTGTTCTTTAAAAGACGATCCACATAATACAGGATGTAACAGTTTTTTTCTGCACATACTGAAACACTGAAAGCCCTTGTTATGTCTAACAAATATCACATCAGCTCTGTGTCATGAATGATGGACAGCACAGTTGAAGCAAAAAATATTCTGTATTGTACAGTCTCAGATTCAAGGAAGAAAGTTAATGG
The DNA here is from genome assembly GCA_029375565.1 of Gekko gecko. Classification (NCBI taxonomy): domain Eukaryota; kingdom Metazoa; phylum Chordata; class Lepidosauria; order Squamata; family Gekkonidae; genus Gekko; species Gekko gecko. Next base: position 92,190,958 of record JAPDNY010000010.1, on the reverse strand, counting down.
AAATGCTTTGCATTAGCTAGGGGGGGAAAAGCTGATTCTTTCCCTCCCCTGCCAACTTCTCTGTGTTTTGACAGCTCACATAATGGGTGTTACAAGTATAGTTATAGGTGTGTATGCATTTTCTACATAGAACAGCAGTTCCTAATCTGTCCCTCTAAGTTCTTCTAATTGTTAAGTTCAACTACTAAACTGATACAACTGAGAATACTTATGTTAACACACAGTTATAACATTAAGTTTACATACTTGTTTCTTTGAAGTACTAGGAATGCGCAACACATTTTATTTGGCTTTGTAAGGACTGAAATCTTACAGATAACGCAATCTACTTTTTTCTTGTAGAAAATATGGCTCTTTTCAGCTAATTCTCTGAGTTTCAGAGTGGAATAGTTTGTCATATCTGCAGCTGACCAAAGAACCAGATGTCTTTTTAAGTGATCAAGAATGCTACAGTATATTTTTCTACAGATTCTTTAAAAAAAAGTAAAGATAGTTCTCTCTAGACCACACAGTTAATGTGTTGCAGCACAATCATCCCACTGGGGTCTTCCCCACCCCATATAATAAAGCTTCTGATATGACAATTCCAATACTTCCAGTTGTAGTATCTCCACGTGACCAGAGGAGGGCACTTTAAATATCCTTGCACTGCAAATGCAGAAGCACAGTGTTCCCTAAAGTCACAATATAGTACTGTAGAATGCTATTAAGGTTGCAGATATCTATTCTTTGAAGTTCATAAAAATATAAAATATGTACCATACCACAGGTTTCTTTGTTCCTGAAGTTCCTATCTATCCCTAACCACCACCTTCTAAAAGGCTGTCTAAATTTTCTTTTGTTTTCGCACCTTTCACTCAAATTGCACTTAAATGCTGTACTTTCAGGGCTATGCTGTGCTTGTAGGAGCTGTTGGCTTCTTCTTCTACCTGTGATGGCTCCTCGTTCTTAGTTAATTGATTCTCTGATGCATGTCCTACATATTGAGCCTGCACATGTTGCATGCCAAAACAAACCTCATCAAGTTTGGGTTGTAGGACAGGATGCAAAAAATGCAGATTCTTCTTTGTGTGTGTGTGAAAATGGCTATGAACTTGGAAACACAGGTGGAAGAAGAAAAAGTACAGCCACTACAACAAGGGCACACTTGTGCACTGGCTCCTGTTTCAAAGACCACACCCACCCTCATATTTTGCATTTACAAAATGGCTTTTGGGATTATTCCCATGGCCGCATGCACAGGAATACATTGTTCAGCAGAAGAGGTTATCCACTCAGCTTCCCAAAGATATTGTATGAACCAGTCTGACTTAGCTGAGGGAACTGACTTTGGACAAGAGACATGGGCAATCTGTTTTCCAGCTAAACTCACCCAGTGCCACTCGTGATGAAAGACATCCAGTGCATCTAAAACAGAATGTTAGAACTGGCCCGGGGGAAGACGGCGATCCTCAAACTCTTGTTGAGAGCACAAGACAAGGATCTGCAGAACACTTTGAGAAATGGCCAGCTCTGATGCATGGCTTCTTCCTCTTCCCTCATATTCCTTTCCCCTGCTCTACTCTTAGACCCAGGTAATTCAGCTAAGACTAATCAGCCACATATTAGCCTGTTCTCCTGCATGCCTTACTTCTGACCAGGAAATGCACCTGAAGAAATTTTGCTGACACATGCATCTCCACAGGATTTGTCAGTGGTTGCATCAATATCTCAAGGAACAGCCAGGTCTTTGGCTGACCTATAGGAACTGTTCACAGCATCATGACACAGTATGAAAACCAACCAATTCTTCCCCATTTATTATTTTAATGGCATTTAAATAACTTTTCAGCAGCAGTCAGCCTTTTGTTTCTTCATCTGGGCTTTGAGGGGTCAACCTTTCAAGAAAAAAAAAAGCTATTAAATTTTGCAAGGACACTGGCATCATTTGGGGAGAGGCCATAGCTTAGTGGCAGAGCAGATGCTTTGCATGCAGAAAGTCCCAGTTCTGAAAGGATCTCAGGTTGCAGCACATCTGCTTGACACCTTGGCAAGTAACTGCAAAATCAAATGAGACTATATCAGGCTGGGTGGACCAATGCTCTGACAGTACAAGGCAGCTTCATATGTTCACCTGACACAAACTACGTCTTCCCTCGGCTTAACTGTTGTTCAAGCGTTGCATTTTTTTTAAAATAAAAAAGTTTAAAAAGGATATAGAAATAATTAGGGTTTTTTTTAATAAAAGTCATCTATTATCAGGGAAACAATTTATTTTCACATTTTTATTTTGCAAAATCATCATCTTCTTTTGCTTTTCTTTCCTTTTTTAAAAATTTGCATTTTAAGAGCGGACAGATGCAAGAAGGAAGATGTCTTATCATCAGCAGTCTTTTTTTGCGATGCAAGATAATTCAGTGAGTCCTCACCCAGACAGGATCATAAACTTACTGGTTTCAACAAGCCTAGCTGCCCCCCTTAGCTGCTGAGTTTTAGCTGCACCATATACAAATATTTCCTTGTGCCATTTTTGTTTTTTCTCAAAAATTCTCTGTGTTGTTGTTTTTTGGGTGACCTGAGCTGCAGCTTCCATCTTGCTTTCCTAGGTTCTACTCAGCCTTCCTTGCTTTTCTGGTTTTGCCGATGTACGCCTCAAAGAAGAAATGGCAAAAGAGCACGAAATAGCTGAGGTACATGAGAGAACACCACATGATGTTGGAGACGTGCGAAGGGCATTGGCCCTGTTGCATCCAAGCAAAGACCAGGTAGTTGATGATGCAGCCCATGAACATCTGGGTGATCTGTGACAAAGTGATAAACATGGCAAACTTGCGGGATACTCTGAAGCCAGCAGCCCGCAAGGCGTAGTAAGTGTACATGACGGCATGTACTCCATAGTTCATGGTCATAAACCAGCCGCCACCAGCCACCATGTCCTTGTAAGAGTACCAAGAATATAGTAGTACTGTAATGTGGTGGTACCAATGGAGGAAAATGAGCTTCTGTTTCCTAAGAATAATAAATATTGTATCACCTGTTAAAATGAAAAAAAGAAATAAATTAGAATTTAAGCTTGAAGACAACAAGTACTGTACATTTTTAAGATTAGGGTACAAGGTTATAGAGAATTAATGTGGTGGTACATTATCCTATTGTCAAAACTCATGAAAATATTAGGGTGCTTGGGAACTCTTATGTTCAGTTTGTGGTTGGGAATGATTTGTGAAGCTATTGGAAAGAGACTTAGAATCCAGAGTCAACCTGTTTTGGGGTCTTTGTGAAATAAAGATATGGAAAAAATCAGATTGTGCTTCAAACTTCCATGGTTTCCACCTTTTAAGAAAAGACTTAGACTCAAGTCATTTTTATGATGGTATATGATAGATGACCTAAACATGGCTAATGGCTATGTGTCTAACATCGAGCCAGTGTGGTGTGGAGCTTAGAGTAGCAGACTAGGATCTTGGAGACCCATTTTCGTATCTCTACTCTGCCATGGAAGCTTGCTGGGTGACCTTAGGCCAGCCACCCTCTCACCCTAGCCTATCTCACAGAGTTGTTAGGATAAAAAAGGAGGAGAGGAAAGTCCTCACTGGAGAAAAAGGCAGGGTATAAACAAAGTAAATGATAACAAGAACACTAGCAACAATTGCTCACAGAAGGAGTTATCATGAGTACTCCCCTTCTGTGTCACTTATTCCAGTGCTTATAATGTCATCGGCAGAGGGCAACTGAGACAGACCACTGGGCTACATCAAGGTCAGTACTGTCTGCTTGGATAGATTACTGGACCAAGCTGACTGACCAGTATCCATGACAATATCTTCCCAGTGCCTCTTTAAACTTAATTATAGCAATGCAAGGCCCTGATTAAAAATGGACTTGAATGGGGAGGGTTTTAACGTCTTCACCCCGTCAGTTCAACAAACTTAAACTCCCCACTGCTTTAAAGGGAGAAAAAAACTATAAATTGGTACCTGTTCCTTTCAGTTTAAAAGCTAATGGGGAGATTCTTTTGATTAGTGAAACCAGGTGGGGATAGAAGGGTTAAATTCCCTATTCCCCCCTTACCTGATCCCAATTCTAACCCAAATCTGAGCCTTGTAATTTGTTTTAAGAAACTGACACAGTTTCAGGATCTCCATGGCACCTGTTTTTGACTTTCTGACCTATTAAAATAACATTCACTGGCCCAAGATGAAACTGCCCTCACACAGGACTGTACCATTTAAGGGAGGTGCTGGTATGAAATTCCCCCAATATGAATATCACACCCACGTCTATGCTTACCACCAGCATTCTGCTCACAGCAGTATGTAGCATGAACAAGAAGTTTCAAACAAGGACTCTTTGTTATGACCCATGCCCTACTGATGTGAATACTGAGGAGGTACAGTCCGGTGACAGGACTGCAATGCCTCAGGCTGTGACCACTTGAATCAGCCCTTCCTCCCCCAAAACAGTTGTGATACAAAGATCCAGGTGTTTTATTTATATTTTTGCTCCAGCAGTTCCCTGTCAAAACCACAGAACACCTTTTAAATAAAGCAGAATTTCACACATGATGTATCTGTTTTTTGGGCCACTAAAAGTAAACAGAAGTCTCTGGCTCTGCATGTGCTACTTCTGGCAAAGACAACAAGACTTGCTGAATCAGTGCCAATGGACTAAAAGGCTGCTTAAGGTCTCGGAAAAAGCTTGTGCTGGCATGACAGAATCTTTAGCTTATTTTTCTTTGAACAACCCCCCTCCCAGAAATGTCATATCATAAAGTGCTTTTCAAACACCCCTTTGCTATGTGGAATGGATGCTGCTGGGCAGGAAAAACACAAGCCTATAGCTTGGGATCACACAACTAGTTCCATGGTTTTCTGAACCAGGTCAATGTGTTTAAGATGGAAATGTTAAGATTTTATTCCATCCTGCAAACCCTCCTTTTCCAGTTGCAGAAATGTGCCTTTTATTCTGTTAACATCTCTCGCTGTTTCTCCATGTTCAAACCAGTCCCCGTTTTTACTACATCTCTTAATACTTGCCTACTACATATCAATCAATGTAAAGCCACAGAGGTTTGGAAGAAAAAAGAGCCTGGGGCAAATTCCAAGACACAAAATATATTTCTCTGCATGTGCATTCTTTGAAACTCAAATAAAGAATATTAATAAGGGGTGGAATGAAAACTGTGCCTCAGTTACTAATATTTCAATCCTAAACACACTGTATTGCAAAAACGTCTGTTGAGGGTAACCCCAACAGTATAAGCGTGCTCAGGAGAACAACCTAAATCAGCAATAAAGCCCCCCCCACTTCCTGACTGCTTCATTAGCTGCAGAAATGCTGCCGCATCTCCATAAGCTATCACAGGGCTAATTTAGTCAAATCTCAGTAGGTTTTCATATATATCAAACAGTAGGGATTCAAAGACTCTTGACACATAAAAGCCGTAGATTTTTCCCTTCCCTTGCTCTGTGATGAAAAAAAAATCAACAAAGCAACATAATCTTAACATTCATCATTATGCAGGGAAGTCTGCATCTCTGTGAGGTTTCCTCAGAAACAAGCCCTGTACAGTTTGCTGAATCATTGTTTCCTGTTTCTAATTAGAACCACATGGAAACCTCAGGATAAGCAAACATGGATGTGCATATTACGGCAAACCTGACGGGTTTGTCGCTTAAAAGCTTTCTGAAAGGGCTGCTGGAGAAACCTCACAAAATAGGAACCATTTAAGTATGGCCCACAGTTACGGTTGCCAATGTCAGGTTGGAAAATTCCTGGAGATTAGGGAGATGAGGGGCAGGAGGTGGGGCTTGGGCTGATCAGGGACCTCAGCAGGGCATAAGCCCTGGAGTCCATCCCCCAAAGCAGCTCTTTTCTTCAGGGAAACTGATCGCTGAAGTCTGGAGATCAGAATCAATTTCCAGTTATCGTCAGTCTTCATCTGAAGATTCGGAATCCTACCCACAGTGTCTCTGGTATTTCTGAGGAAGAAGAGATTTTTCTCTTTTACAGCCTGATGTTATGCATGTGTGCTCAAACTAGTTCCCAATGCTTTCAATGGGACTTTATTGCAATGTACATACATATGATTCCAGCAATAGATGCTTCATGGGTCCAATTTTTTTTTTTTTTTAAAAGCAATGAAAATAAATCTTTGGAAGAATCAAGTGCCCCCATATTTGTTTTCATTTTTGAGGAGATGGAGAAAGAAATACAATGGAGAGTTCTCTTCTGTTTGGTTAGAAAGACACATTAGCCAGGCGTATTCTGCATTTAGCCACTTGCCTGCTGCAGGAAACCTTTATTTCTAGAAAAGCAGCTTGTTAGGCCTGTTTCTCAGACTATATGGTGACTTGGGGGGGGGGTCTAACAGAAAAGATCATTTTATTTATTTACAGAATTTTTATGCCACCTCTCCGAGGAACCTGCCCGATCATTACCTGTATGGACAGCTACTCTTTTTTGTTTGTTTGTATGACTCTATAGTACTGAGGCGCTCTCTTTCTTCTGCAGTTAACATTTACATGACATTTCATGGAAAAGGTGAGTACTAAAGATGCCACAAAACTTCTTTAAAATCCATTCAAATGGCCCTCCTTAAAGTTTTCAACTTCAGCTTGTCTCAGCAAGGTTCAAACCTAACTTGGCAATATGAGGGAAGCTTTTAGGATGCAAGCCAACAATACATAGTTACTTGGGACTAAGCCCAATTGGAGATGGGCACTTAGAGAATAAACATGTATATAGGATGGGATTGCTTGGCTCTTTTCTCTCCTAAACCAAAATGTCTTTGGTCTCTGTGAGCAGTGGTTCAGTTGTTTAATTTTAGACTCTGGACTCAATGGTCTTATGCCATCTTTTGACTGCTTTCATTCAGGCCATGTTCTCAAAATATATTTTTAGAAGTGGAGACATTTAGAGCTTTCTCACATGCCAAAACCCCCAAATCCAACCTGCAGTTACCTGGACTACACAAACCTCCTTACTCCCATACCATGGAAGCTGAATACTTGCTTGTATATTCTTCTATTCTGTCAGATGTTATATAACTTGCAGCTGACAACAGAAGGTGGTTTGTATTACTCATCTATGTGACTCTGATGGGACTAGTCCAAAATAAATAATTGCAGAATGCAGAAGGCTACGGGAGACACAGAAGTACCCCTGCAGCAGTGAAAGCTTAAACTTGTGGCTGGATTGACTATTTGCTATCTCGCCCTGCCCTAGCTATGGTAATCCATGCAATGGTTATCTCCAAGTTGGACTACTGTAATTCACTCTATGTGGACCTGCCCTTGCGCCTGATCTGGAAGCTCCAACTGGTCCAAAATGCAGCCACACAGGTCCTTACTGGGACCCTTCAGATAGCACACATTCAACCAGGGCTGCTTGAGCTGCATTGGCTTCCAGTGGAGCATCAGATCAGGTTCAAGGTTCTGGTTTTGACCTTTAAAGCCTTAAGCAGTCAGGGACCTGCATATCTTCAGGACTGCCCCTCCCAGTATACCCCAGAAGAGCGTTACACTCAGGTAATAAGAACTTCCTGGTGGTCCCCAGCCTGAGAGAAGCTGTCCTTTTTCAGCCCTGGCCCCCGCCTGGTGGAATGCTCTGCAGGAAGACATCTGTGACCTGCAGGAGTTGTTACCGTTCTGCAAGGCATGCATGGCAGAGATGTTCTGCTGGGCCTTTGGCTGAGGACAGCGATGGGGCATCCTTGGCACTCTTACATGATTCCCCATCTCTCATAACCCCTCCCCCAGGGAGGCTGGGGAGCTGGAATCTTTCCCGCCATCTTATATACTGTATGTATGCTGTTTTACTTATAGGTAATTACTGGGTTTTTAACTTAGTTTTAACTTGAGATTTGTATATCATTTTGTTGTAAGCCACCCTGAGCCCTGTTTCTAGGGAAGGGAGGCCTAGTAAATCTAAATAAATAAGCAAACTAAATAAATAAATGGCCTTCATGTTGCTGCTGGAATGCCACTTTCCAGCTCAAGGGCAAGACTAAAACACAGTGAAGCAACAGTACTGCTAAAAGAATCCACGAGTCCTACTAATCCAAATCAAAATGGCAAGGGCTAAGGATATGGGTATATGGACATCCCCCTTTTCATTTCTTTTTGCTGCTGTATGCTCTAACACATGAACACACATGAAGCTGCCTTATACTGAATCAGACGGTTGGTCCATCAAGGTCAGTATCATCCACTCAGACTGGCAGCGGCTGTCCAGGGTCTCAGGCAGAGGTCGTTCGCATCATCCACAACTTAGAGGAAGCATTGCCTATAACCTGGTCCTTTTAACTGGAGATACCAGGGACTGAACCTGGAACCTTATGAATGACAAGCAGATGCTCTACCACTGAGCCATGGCCCCTCCCCAATTGCAAGTCTTTTTGTTCTGCTCATTTTTGTTGCAGATTCCCTTGTTCATTTATGGCCATTTGCATGCCATTGATACATGAATAACACTAAAATGTGTGTACATATTATGGGGGAAATTAAGTGCAGGGAAACAGAAAATCATTCCAGAATAATTCAAATGGTTTTCAGTTGCACAAGAGGTCAGCTAAAACAAAAATACATCCCCAAGAAGAAGTCAGGAGAAGAGGCACTCACCTAGTTCTGGTGCTTTGCTTAGAACAAATGCATATGCCCAGAATTTGCTGACAGGTCCATTGTAAAAACTCTGGTCACAAACTGACGTTTTTAGCCCTTTGGTCATCAAAATGTATAGCATATAAGCACCCGTTCGAAGAGCACCGAATATACTTCACGACCATAAAGAGAACACAAAGAACAGGCAGTGATTAGCATGCCAAAAAGCTAGACAGGTTCACAGAGACCAGGGAAGAGGTTCTAAGCAAAAAGGTGGCTAGAGGTTTCACACACACACAAAGACAGAGTCTTTTTTATAAGGCTAAATCATGCTTGAAGATATTTATGGAAACTTATTTCCCTGCATCTATGACGTCCCTATACGGAGCACAGGTCTTGCGAGATTTACTGGAGCTGATAACCCCAGGCAGATAATCCAACCATATGTTGACTTGCCACACAGGGAAGGAAAGAAAGCACAGGTGGACTGGCCTTGCCTCCTTCCCCTGTGCAATTGCCAAGCTGTCAGAATGTGGGAAGAAAGTGTCCACATGTAGTCTCCCTACCCACGATCAGCAGCATTTGGAAACCAGTGTTGCTGATCACAGGGAGGAGGCATCCACACAGGTACTCTCTCTGTGAGTTCACTGTGCAGCCAACTCAGCAATCCGTGCTGTTTCCCTCCCCACATGGCGAGTCCCACACCAACAGGCCTGCACAAGGCTAATGAGAAGCAGTGTTAGAGCAGGACAGGGTGTACGGAGAGAACTCAAGAACACAGAATATTGCCGCTGCCATTCCCCACATTCCAAACAAAGACGTTAAAGACAGTACAGGCAGATACAATTGTACTACAATTATGATTGCATTACACTTTTATTATATTAATCATGAGAACGACTATAAATAACATCAAGGCACATTTCATTATTTTTTCCTTAATGAAGAGTTTCACAAGCCAGACTTGCTTAAGTCCCCTTCAAGCAATCCCTAAAAGAGAGTTACAAATATCTCTCTTTTTGCAACTGCTATGTGTTTTGGATAACTTTATCCCATCTTTTAATTTTATATAATTGGATAATTTTATCCCACCTGGCACAGACTGATCATCAGCAGGGAACAGTGTTGTTATTATCATTATCATTGTCATTATCATTATCATTATTATTATTTTGATGGACAAATATCTTTCAATCCGATTGGGACATGTCTTTATGTATCTATATCTCTGTTTGTGTACACACTAATAGAGGGAGAAAGACTACATTTAATATAAAATCTTCTCACACAAGACAACAAGTGGTTAATGAGAAATACAGTCCCTGATTATTTTCCCCTCTCTTTGCACCTTAACTTTTCATTCATAGAGGAGTGATCCCAGAGTGAAGCTCAATAGCATTCCACAGAACAATCACTTCACATTAGTTTTCCCTCCTTTGTTAGGAACAATAGATGTGTGGAAGACTGAACACTTTAAAAGGAATAGAACAATTAAACAGAGTCGGCAATATGACATGGTACGCGGGATAGCACATTTTGTATTACTGAGCAGCAGTAACGGAAATATCCTATTGCACTTTTCCTTTCTTATTTAAAACAGATGCATTTTAAATAAATCACTTCAATTTCCCTATCTTTCCCCCTTCTTATTGAAGTTTTTATTTAAGCAGAGCTGCTAAGTCCCTTTTAAGCAATCTTTTACAGAGAGTGTGCATGTATGTTTGTGTAACCAGGGACGGAAGGGAGGACAGATTACAGTGACAGGACCCAGTTCAATTTATGTACCTTCACTAGACTGTTAGGAAAGAATTCCCATACCATTCGAGTGCCATTCAGGGGGGAGGGACCGGGATATAAATTTGATAAAATCTATCTGTCTGTCTATCTATCACATTTATACCCTGCCTTTCCTCATGGCTCAAGGTGGCTTACAGCAATGGTTAAAAAACAATTTCAGTTAAAACCAAAATAAAATAACAAGCCCCATACCTCTCCCTCCCCTTCTCCTAATCACAAGAGAAGAGCTCTGTGCATGCAACCTAGTAATTCAGGGCAGATGCAATATTTAAACCAGATATTTAATTGTCTTACTATATAAAAGAAAGAGTATGCTTGCCTTGCATCATTGATAGCTGCTATATTTGCTCATCCACTCTGTTATATCATGGTGGAATAAATGAAACATTTCTAAATCAATACGTCAAAGCCAAGTGTACTTTATACCCAGTGTTGTGTTGTGGTCAGAATGTCAGAAAAGGACCTGAGAGACACAGGTTTGAATCCCCATTCTGTCATGGAAGCCTGTTGGGTGACCTTGGGCCAGTCACTCTTTCCCAGCCTAATCTACCTCTCAGTGTTGTTGTGTGGGAGGGAGAGAGGTATAATGTTGTAAGCTGCTTCAGGTCCCCTTTGGGGAGAAAGCAGGGTATAAATAGATAAAATAAATAAATACATCTTTAAAGCCAGGGGTCCCCAATCTCACTGAACCTGTGGGCACTTTAGTAATGCTGAGGAAGGGTAGTGGGCACTCCCATAAAATGGCTGTTGGGGGAGGTCACAAAATTGCTGTTGTGAGAGGTGCAGCCAGTAACAAAATGTCTAAAATGGGGGAAGGGTAAAGATCAGCTCTTTGCTTTGGGAAGAGATGCTGTTCAGTTTCAGGTTTTGAAGAAAGGGAAAGGTTTGTTCCCTACATAGCCAAGGGGAGAGGTTGCCAGGTCCAGAGGCAATAAATTTGTGTCCACAGCCAAGCTGAGAGTGAACAACTGATGCATAGGGTTGCCATGCTTTAGATGGGGCTTGGAGATCTCTCAGAATTACAAACAAACTCCAGATGACAGAGATCAGTTCCCCTGGAGAAAATGGCAACTTGAGAAGGCAAACTCTATTGCACACTATACCAATGAGGTCCCTCCCCAAACCCCGCCCTCCTCAGGCTCTACCTCCTAAAAACCAGGCATTTCCCTACCTAGAGTTGGGAACCCTACTGGTGTATCTGCCTAGGATAAATTTAGTGATTTGCTAGTCAGAACTACATGATTTTTCTTTTCTGTCCCATTTAAGACTATTTCGATGATGTCCTCGGGACTCAAGAATTTATATTCAGGAGGGCAATTTTATAGAAAAAATAATAACGTGGAAAACATAATCCTGCATAATCTAGACAGGTAACAGGTTCTAATTTTCAATGCCTGTACAAATATTAGGCAGTTTTCTCTTCCTATCCTGTTGTATTCCATTGTTTGTTGGATATGTTACACTGTCTTTATTACAATGCCGTCTAATGTGAAATCCAGTTTATTGCATCAATGTTCTTGAACTCCAATTTATGGGATATTATATTTTTCCCATTATTCTTTAATTATGTAATCCAGTTTTATTCCATTGTTCATTGTGTATATTATAATGGCCTTTACTGCCTTGTTTTTATAACTCTGTAATCTGCCTTGAAGCTTAGTTTGGAAGGTGGATGATGAATGAATCAAATAAATAATCAGGCGACAAGAAACACACTGGTGAGTGAAAAAACCTTCACTCCTAACAGTATCTCTTTGGAATAATGGCAGTAATCTGGAGATTTAAAGCATAATCCCCCTAACCGCCGGCAGCAGAATACCTGTTCTTAAGAGGAAACTTAAGGTTCTTACAAGATCAAAGTTGTTATGGCAACTGTAATACTTGCTGCTTCAATATATTTTCAAGCTGAAAATTATCTTAGGCAAATAATGTGAAAAGTAAGAAAGTAAGAAAACAAGTCAGCCTACCCAACAAGACTAAAACTATAAAATGGAAAATAAATGGAACAGAAATTACTGAGAAGGTACTTGACAGGGGTGCAAGCAATTACAATGAATTGACCAGGGCCATAAAACAACTGGCAATTACAGAGCCTTAAGCTAATAGACTTCCTCAGGTCTTGCTTGTCCTTGAGTCTGGCGAAATGGCCCTTGGTAATTAGCAGTTCAGCATGAATGAAAATCTGAAAAACTGGCCTTACAGCGGATCAGTAAGGAGAATTCCAATATAACTAAGTGTTCCAGAATGTTTAAAAAGTACGAAATGGAATTTTGGAAGTACAAATATTCATTTACTTCAATATACATTATTTAACCATACAGCCATAAAGCTCACTGCGTAACCTTTGGGAGGTCACACTGTCACCCTAAACTACCTCATGGAGTTATTGTGAGGATAAAATGGAGGGAAGGGGAGAAGCATGTATGCTGTCTTTTGCTCTTTGGAGGGAGGACTTGATAGCTATGTGAAATAGAAGCCTGTGTCTGTAAGGACTGGTGGTTTGGAGAGCATCTTTGCTCAATGAGATGGAGTTATACAATAGCCAGATTTAAACATCTATAGTCTTACCACATGGTGGTGCTTTCACCACATGAGAAATATGCTTGCTCAAGACCCATTTGTTTTGCTAGAGCTCTCGTCAGATTTGTCCCCAGTGGAGTGTGGTCAGTATAGGTGCACCTTTGATGCTAAAGTCTGCAATGTGTCTGATTTTTTTAAAAAAACAAATCTTAGGTGGGGGGAATTAGTGCCCCAAATAATTCACCCAATGGGCTATCCCTAGCCATAGCCTTGGACTGTGCAATCATCAGATTTTTTTTAAAAAATTCCAACACAACCTTGATAAATTCAGCAAAGCTGAGTTCTTACTTTTACTTAAAAAAGTGCACTTTCCAGAAAAATGTATAAGTTTGTGTGAAAAGTTTACAATGTGAAGGACATTCGGTAGCTCAACAGAATTTTTTCATTCATATATGACTTGGCTTTGGGGAGCATTCTTTGCTTTCCTATTGTGATATGCTGGAAGAAAGCAACAGGCATATTGAAAACCTAGTACTATAGAGTTACCTTAATGTTCTTATTCATAAATCCATAAATGCATGCAAAGAATTCCTTTAAGACAGGGCTTACCTGAAGAGTGCAAGACTCAGAGACCAGAGCACTAGTGGTTTTCTCAGTTCAAATTTTGCTCTCTTATTCATTACATGCCGACCACCAAATATAAAGGCAGCATACAGAGCAGAAAATAGGAAAGATTTCTTCCTGTAAAAAGAAAACCAAAACTATAAGCACTCCATGATATTCAGTCAGGGTTTCAGCTGCATGCAGCAAAAGCAGACATCCACAGAGATAGCTGTCTGTTCTGCACCACTAATCTGCTAAAAAGAGGTAATTTTGCATCTTTGAATTGGGTATGATTAATCCAGACATCACAGAATGATCTGTCCTCATGAGCAGGCTGGTGAGTATCTGTGTGAGTTACTGATGCTCAGAAGGAGTAATTCAAGTGGAGTATCCGAATGTGGATTATTCTTACACAGCATTATGGGTCAGTGGACTAGCACACATTTCACATGCAGAAGCTCTAAGGTTCAATTGCTGGCAATAGCAATTTAGGTAACAGTTGTTTGGAAAGACCTTTGTTTGCCTGAGGCCCTGGAGAGCCACTAATGGGCAGTGAAGATAATACCACTTCAGATGGACCAATGGCGTGACTTGGTACAAGGCAGCTCTGTATGTTCATATATTACTCCTTCATGTTCTAGACTAAACTTTTGAGCACATGAGCAAGTGGAAGAATTCTGCCATGTCAGATTGGATGGTACTCTGAAACATATCACTTCTCTGTGTAGTATTGGTGTGACCACTTTCATGAGCTATCTTGGTTTCATTATTATATTTATTCAAGCCAAACAGACTTCTGTCACAGCATGCAATTTATTTGCTTCTCGTTTCTTCTAGTAGCATGCTATTAATATGGAAGATCACAAGGAGAAGTCTTCTGTTTTACAGAACCATCTGTTATGAATGCTGGGTGTCACAGAGGCAGGGGTGGCCCCCGGAGTAAGATTATGACACTTCCCCCTGACCCATATTGTCTGTAATTTAATTGCAATTGAAAAGAGAATATGCTAACCAAGATACAATGTTTTTTGTATTCATATTGATAAGGAGAGAGCCAGTGTCATGTAATGATCAGTGCCCAGCAATAATGACCTCACTTAAATCCCTACTCAGCAATGAAGTTCACTGAGTAGTCTTGGACCAGGCACTCTTGCTCCATCTAACCAGTTTTTAAAGTTTCTTGCAATGAGAACATGGAGCCAAACTAAGTCCCTTGGAGGAAGGCTGGGAGCAAATGTGAGAGACAGACAGATGCAATTAAGATTTTTGGCTAGGAATCGAGCCCTGAGCATTCTAATTCCTTCCAGATACTCCTGAAATACTGGCAGGCTTCCTATGTTAGCCTATAGCAGCAAAACTAACATGAACTCACTGACACCTTAATGATCAATAAAATTTTATTCCTTGCACACTATAGATGCTAATCAAAAAATGCTTCTAATGAAGCAAGTTGACTCAGGGAAGCTTATGAAGGAGTAAACTTTGTTTTTCTGCAAGGTGTCACTTGATTCCCGTTTTATTTCCTGAAATAGTGTAATTTGCAGTAATAGCGCTCACACAATAGTCCTTCATAGGTACAGTACAGAACAGTAAAAATAAACAAAATCCCAAATCACTATTTACAAAGATTTGGAGTAGCCTAAACAGAAAGTATTTGTGATTAAATAATTTTTTAAAAAGTATTTCTAGTTCACCCATCTCAACTAAGACCATGCTTATGAAGTTCCAGGTCTAACATTCCAGCAACATATTTTTAAAAACTTTATTTTTAATACAGACTCAGGACAAAAAAACAGCAATAGGCTTGAAGCTGCCCATTCTAGTCCCTCAGAATGGATCCATTGGGTTTTATAGTGGGTGGTGCGTCACATTTTAACCCTGCCCCCTTAGGGGTGCCAGATCTGGGTTAGAAAATACGTGGAGACTTTGGGAGTGGATCCAGGAAAGGGTGGGGTCTGGGAAGGGGAGAGGCCTCAGCATGGTACAATGCCATGGAATCCACCCTTCAAAGCAGCCATTTTCTCCAGGGGAGCTGATCTCTGTCAGCAGATCATTTGTAAAAGCGGGAGATCTCCAGGCCCCACCTGGAGGTTGGCAGCCCTACCACCTCTTATCCACACCAGGACTTCTGCATTACTTTTAGAAGTTTTTTCCATGATTGGTCCAATGAAATACACCAGTTTTTCTACATTCACCAACTGAGGAATGGCTTTGATCTGGAATAGCATCAGTATGATGGGGTCTGAACTGGCAGAGACTGACCAAGAGAGAGATCTTGGAGTCGTAGTAGATAACTCAATGAAAATGTCTAGACAGTGTACAACTGCAATAAAGAAGGCCAACGCTATGCTGGGGATTATTAGGAAGGGAACTGAAAACAAATCAGCCAGTATCATAATGCCCCTGTATGAATCATTGGTGCAACCTCATTTGGAATACTGTGTACAGTTCTGGTCACCACATCTCAAAAAGGATATTATAGCATTGGAAAAAGTGCAGAGAAGGGCAACTAGAATGATAAAAGGGTTGGAACACCTTCCCTATCAAGAAAGGTTAAAACGCTTGGGGCTCTTTAGCTTGGAGAAACGACGGCTGAGGGGTGACATGATCGAGGTATATAAGATTATGAATGGGACTGAGCAGGTTGAGAAAGAAGTGCTTTTCTCCCTTTCTCACAATACAAGAACTCGTGGGCACTCCATGAAATTGCTGAGCAGTCGGGTTAGAACAGATAAAAGGAAATATTTCTTCACCCAAAGAGTGATTAACATATGGAATTCACAGCCACAGGAGGTGGTGACAGCTACAATCATGGACAGTTTCAAGAGGGAATTAGATAAACATATGGAGCAGAAATCCATCAGTGGCTATTAGCCACAGGGTATAGATAGGAACTCTTAGTCTGGGGCAGGTGATGCACTCTATTCTTGGTGCTGGAGGGGCAGCAGTGGGAGGGCTTCTACTGTCCTGGCCCCACTGCTGGACCTCCTGATGTCACCTAGTATTTTTGGCCGCTGTGTGACAGAGTGTTGGACTAGATGGGCCATTGGCCTGATTCAACATTGGCTTCTCTTATGTTCTTATCTCCAAAATAAACCATTTCATTTTTATTTATTTATTATTTGATTTATATCCCACCCTCCCCAACGGGCTCAGGACAGCTAACAAATAGGGCTTGAAGCCATGATTAAAACAACTAAAAACAATATAAAACCATACAATATACAATCAGGTGCTGGTGCACCAAATGTCCACAGTTCCAAGATGGATTCTGGCAGATAGACTCAGAACAATGATGTAAGTTCCGGAGCAACATTGCCATCCAGTCTTTGTCCCAGGGCCGTCTTGCACCCTGATGATATGCACACCTTTGTAGTGGCAGTGCGATAGTGGTATAGTAGTGGCGGCGGCTCCTACTTAAAAGCCTGGCAGAAGAGTTCCCTCTTGCGCAAGGTCCTGCAGGGCCCTGATCTCCTCCGGGAGATCAGTCCACCAGGTAGGAGGCGTCACCGAAAAGGCCCTGGCTCAGGTCGCCGTGAATTTGACGTCCCTGGGGCCCAGGGTAACCAAAAGATGTCATAGTGCCCTTGGGGGAACATATGGGGAAAGGCATCCCTTAGATATGCCAGACCTTGGTCATATAGGGCTTTAAAGGTAAGAACCAGCACTTTGAAGTGAATCCGGTATGCTATTGGCAGCCAGTGCAGCGCCTTCAGCACAGGCCAGATATGGTCCTGCCTAGACAGGCCCATCAACAGCCTGGCTGCCATATTCTGCACTAGCTGTAACTTCCGGATTTGCGACAAAGGCAGCCCCATGTAGAGAGCATTACAGTAGTCCAACCTTGAGGTGACCATCGCATGGATCAATGTGGCCAGGTCATCACGGTCAAGGTAGGGAACCAACTGCCGAGCCAGCCAGAGATGGTAAAAGGCTCAATTTCATGCCTTAGGGGAACAGCAAACAAATGAACAAACCAATCAAAACTTTTAAAATGACAGAGGACACAGACTTCCAATGGCATACATTATTTTTTCCTCAAAACAAACAAATGAACAAACCAATCAAAACTTTTAAAATGACAGAGGACACGGACTTCCAATAGCATACATTATTTTTTCCTCAAAACAAAAAATCCAATTCAGTCTCTCTGAAACTGTA
Organism: Gekko gecko; assembly: GCA_029375565.1. Taxonomy (NCBI): domain Eukaryota; kingdom Metazoa; phylum Chordata; class Lepidosauria; order Squamata; family Gekkonidae; genus Gekko; species Gekko gecko. The sequence continues at coordinate 92,173,298 of JAPDNY010000010.1, read as the reverse complement.
CCCACTCTTTCCATCTCCTCGTTTTGATCAATTCTCTGTACATTTTCTTCAGTTCCATCAGCTCTCGAAGGGCTGATATTGTACAGTTACTTTTGAACTTGCAAGGTTTCTGTTGAATCCGCCTTTTCATTCTTTTACAGTCGCTATTAAACCGACTACACTATTCCTCTTAACTTTAAAGGGTGTCCTATCAATGTTCTTGTTCACATAAAGGGGTCCAAACAATTTTAATACCCCATCCAAATTATGCAAATGGTTGAGCACTGAATCAGACTGCAAGACATGTTATCAAGAATATTACAAGGGATGGAACCCATTATGGTTCAAGCCTTGTCATTAGAGCTGGAGCTCCAGCATAATCTACAAACTTTATTTTCATTTTGAGATAGAGGAAAGCTGTGTGCTGAAATAGTGTAATGTTCTAAAGACCATTTAATGGAATAAAGGTCCTCTGAATCACAAATTTAGCCAGTACCAAACCACCTCTATTATATCACTAGGAATAAGGCCCGTTGTGGAAATAAATACAAGCAGCTCAAGAAGAGGCTCTGGGAGAGTGCCCTGGCCTTGGGCACTCAGAGTAAATTTGCTGTGGTGACCTCAGCAGGGTATAATGACATAGAGCCCACCATGTTCTCCAGGGGAACTGATCTCTGCCATCTGAAGAGCAGTTGTAATTCTGCGTGATCTCCATCTCTCCCCTGGAGGCTGGCGACAATAGTTCCCCATGAGTGAATGGCTGGTTTGGAGGGTGGAGTCTATGGCATTGTACCTGAGGTCCCACCCCTCCTCAAACCTCACCCTCTCTGGGCCCCACGCCTCAAATCTCCAGGAATTTCCCAACCTGGAGTGGGCAACCCGATCTCCCTCCCAGCCAACTGTCAACCTACCATTATCTGCCCCCTGGCTTCAGCTTTCCAGCTCCTCCCCCTCCCTCCTAGAGAGCAGTTGTAATTCTGAAAGATCTCCAGCCCCCACCTGGAGATTGGCAACAATGGTTCCCCATGAGGGAATGGCTGGCTTGGAGAGTAGAGTTTATGACACCGTACCTGTCTGAGGTCCCACCCCTCCTCAAACCTCACTCTCTCCAGGCCCCATCCCTCAAATCTCCAGGAATTTCCCACCTGGAGTTGGCAACAATATCAGGAGTGGCCCCAATGAGTTTTCTCCCAAAGGCCAAAACAGGTGTGGAAAGGGCCTTTTACTGACAGAACCTGGTTACCTAGCTACAGGCATTGAGGAAAAAGTACAGTTGCCAGCTCTGATTAGGGAAATACCTGGAGATTTGGGTGGTGGATCCTGTGGAGGGCAGCATTGGGAGGGGGGATGGAAGGAAAGCTGGAGATAATGCCATAGGGTCTACCCTCCAAAGCAGCCATTTTTTCCAGGCTGGTGGAGGGCAGCATTGGGAACGGGGGATGGAAGGAAAGCTGGAGATAATGCCATAGGGTCTACCCTCCAAAGCAGCCATTTTTCCAGGGGAACTGGTCTCTGTCATCTGGAGATCTATTGTAACAGCGGGAGATCTCCAGGTCCCACCTGGAGATTGGAAACCATAGAGAAAAGTCAGCCGCACAGTAGGGGGTTGAAGAGAATGGTTCAATGGTCGCTGGCCCAGCTCATTAGCCAGCCAGCTATGATGGAGCCAAAAAGAAAAGAGCCGTTTTCAGTTTATTCTGAGAGGAAAGTGGCCAAGTTGGCAGTGGGCGGGGGAGGGTGTTATGCTGAAAGTCCTTTGTTTTTTTACTGACAGAAAACAGGCACTGAGGAGACAGTTAGTCACAGTTAGTTCCACACAGGAGCCAAAGAAGTGTCTTCCTCAGGAGAGAGTCCAGCATTCCAGGAGCCGCAGGTTGTTTCCTCTAGGCTAGACCCTCCCTGGTGCTGCCGCTGCTGCAGAAGGAAGGTGGGGAAGCCTTTGAAAGCCACTGGGCAGCCTTCTCTGCGGTGCAGCCTGCTGAGCTATCACCCTGACAAAGCACTGGCCTTGCGGCTGAGGGAGAGGGGCCACAAGGGGCAGCGAAGGTGAGTGCTTCCCCTGCTTGCCTGCACTCGCTAGGTCTGCCTCCTTCTCCCCCATGGAGGAGTTGCAGCTCCCTTGGCGGAGTGTCCATCCCCTTCGCTGACTCCCTCCAGACTGAGGGTGAAGTGCTGTGCTGCTTGTGTGGGCAGGACTCAGCCCACGCAGCCAATGGATAGTGTAAGTTGGGTAAGCTTCTGAACAACCGGCCAGAGAGTGAATTGATTTTGGAGCACGTGGAATGTTCTGGAGTGTGCCACCACCAACAGAGAATTATAATATAGAGAGATCCTTAGATTTCCTATTATGCCAAGCAGGCCTGAGAAATTCATCATTAACAGGGCCTAATAGTTTAAAGAAAAGTGTATAATCATCACTGTTGATCTTTGCATTAAAGTACCCACTCTTTCTGGAAAACCAAAATAACTAAAGACCAAGCTGGATTGGATACTTAAAGACATGTGATCACTTTCTGACTCTTAAAAAGTAAAACATGGTCATAAAATGGGAAAGGGGGAATGAGCTACTTTTCTGATTCAAGAACTGTGAAAGGCTGCTAAACTCTTTCCCTTTGGGTCATTTGCTCCCCCATGAATAGTGATAAAGACATGGGGGTGCTGTATCTTTCCCTCCTTTTTCCCTGTGCTGTTTTCAGTGGCTGAAACAGACCAAGGACTGGGGGGGGCAGTGATTTTGTCCATTAGGAGTCAGTACATGTACAGAATGCTGGCATGTGCTGGATCCCCACAGAGAAAATAATGCCCCCTCACAGCCCCTGGCTATTTCAGTTGTTGAAAAGGGGACAGAGGAGAAGGCAGAAATTCCTCCTTCTGTGCAACAGTCTCAATCCAAATTGAGCTCTGCTGCACATTTAATCACAAGTTGCCACTGGGAACTAGCAGCTACAGCAGGAGTGGCCGGACTTGCTCAATATAAGAACCACATAGAATAAACTTCAGATGTTTGAGAGCCGCAAGACATGAACAAATATTACATATGTTTTTATTTTTTAAATACACGTACTTGCTTTTTATTAACATTAAATGAGACTGCCAAAAATAAAAATAAAAGGGGTAAATACAGATATTGATGATATCTAATTGTCCAATGATATTTGCCTACTAATGATATTTATTTGTCTAAGAGAGAGAAAAAAAGAGACAGGTGGAAAGGAAAAGAGAGAGGAAGGAAAGGAGGGAGGGAGAAAGAGAGAAAAAGTATGCCTCCCCTTCACTTCCCCAGCTGCCCTGCCGGGAGCCACACAATATGTGTGAAAAAGCTGGATGTGGCTACCGAGCCACAGTTTGGCCATCCCTGAGCTACAGTTTAGCCACAAGTCCCCATGAAGAATTTGTGCACTTTGTAGCATCTAGTTAGGCTCTGAGAAACAGCTCAGGCTTGTCTGTGATGGAGGTGGGAGCATGTTGTTCCACTCCATAGCTCATACTCAGAATCTTAAGACAGATAGCTAAATGTGAAGGGGAAGGGCGATCAGGTTAAGATAAACCACATGAAACAAGGACACAGATTCAGGTAGGCTGCTTAAGACATATAAGGTGATGACAGTCTACTTCTTCCATCTTTGGACAGAAACCAGGTCCAAGTCCTCTTCCTCCCCATTAGCTCTAGTGGCACACCCTCGCCAAGGTAACTATCATATTTGCTTTTATCACACAGTAGCTTTCAAGCTAATACCTCATTTCTCCACAGGCACATCTTTGTCGATATAGTCAGTCATCTTCTAGGACCAATGCATTCAATTATATTACCCACAGTTTCAAATATTTAAATTCCTTGTGGGCGTCTCCAAGCTTCTGAGCGCATCTTTGGATCCCAGGCTGTGTTGTGAATGTATATAGAATACCACAGAATTACAACCCCTTTTCTCCTGTAACAGTTGGATACAACAGGAGTTCAAGTATTACTGTATAAATTGAAGCTCCCATCGAAGTCTGAGTTTTTTTATGAGCAGACTGTACATTCTTAACAAAAATGGAACCAAAGCAATTCCCAAATTTATTCTGCGTTTGAACAGATTTAAATAGGTCAGCAACTATATTTAATCTAATTAGTTTATGAGGTCACTTAACAAGTTTTTAATTAGCTATTTCTCTCTGACTTTTAAAGGTCATAAATACAACATTATCTATGCTGGCCTGCTCTTGAGACTGATGTGGAGGCTCCAAATGGTCCAGAATGTGGTGGCGCGAGTTCTGCGGGGAATGCCATGGACAACACATATACAACCTGTGGTGCACGAGCTACACTGGTTACCAGTGGAGTACCGAGTCATGTTTAAGGTATTAGTGTTCACTTTTAAGGCCTTGAGCGATTAGGGACCCTAGAATACCACCACTGTATTGCCATCTTGGATCAGTTTAATTTACTGTTTCTATTGGTGCTTTTAACTATGCATTAATTGTATTTTTAAATGTTTTACAAGGTTGTAAATCACCCAGAGCCTGCTTGCAGGGTGGGCGATTCATAAGGCCAATAAAAGAATAAAATACATAATAATAATCTTTATAAGACTTTATTGTGAGAGGCCTTATGGACCATATAGATAGCAAGCACAATGGCAGATCTGTATAACATTTATGTGCATTCTGGTATCAATTTATGACAGCACTCAAAGAGCAAAGAGGAAAAAAATATAGAGTTATGGGGAATACTGGTAACCAGGTACTAACTGCAGTGTGTATATAACTAGTGAGTACTTATCTACATTACCATGAAAAGCATGGAGAAGAACAGGGCAAAACAAAACGGCAGACTGTGGAAGGGGGTGTGGACTTTGAGAGAAACAAAGGAAGATGGAGAAAATCTGTTTGCTCAGAAACGTGTGCTTCTTGTTAGTCATAGAGAGGAAATGATGCCTCCAAGAAAGCCAGTTCAGGCATCAGGCAAATAAAAAGTGCAAATGAAGGGGGGGGGAATTATAAAGATAAAAGGATGGTCTAATTGTGCTTCAGCTCTACATTCATGCTCTCCCTGCCGCCCCCCCGCCCCCGGTCTCTATGGCTTGAGGATATTATTGGCGGGGCCAAAATACAGCAACCTTATTGCATCTGTGCATGTAGAGGTCTGGTTAGTGCCTCAATGGGTCACCTTCTCTGAACCCTGCATAATAAAAGGATATTAAAGAAATAAACAAACATGAATCCTTGGTAAAATACTGAGGAAATCTGTGGAATTAAACTTTATATCAATTGCCATAAAACATAATGTCAAACACACACCATAATTTCTTTTAAAGGAGTCATATTTACAGACATGAAAGGATGACTGTCCTTGGTATTCCTGGGATGTATTTGCAATATCTTTCATGGAGTACTGACACTTTAAAGCTTTAAGAACAATATAAAACCCTAGATAAATGTAGTAAGTTCGGGTACCTGGTTGTTGATCTTCCGCTTTACAATTGCTTTGAATTTCTTGGGACCAATGACAGGCAACAAATTAATTTAATTAATTATCATATGGCAGTGGGCGTAGTATAGCCGGGAGATCCAAAGATTGTCTGGCAGCCTTAAATTCTAGCTCTTTTTGTGGCAAGTTAGGTTTATTGGGGGGGGGGCCCTGAAAGAATTGTGAATGACCCAAGGTCACCCAGCTGGCTTCAAGTGGGGGAGTGGGAAATCAAACCTGGTTCTCCAGATTAGAGTCCACCGCTCTTAACCACTACACCAAACTGACAGAGGTACACGAAAAGGGCTTGAAAATCATTATAAATGTCTGCCAAAATGTACCCTGGCCCCAATATTCTTTTCTGAATTAAGACCTCTGTTGTTATAGCAAACATTTAGCACCAATTTTTAATAGAAAGCACACTGAGTTAATTTGCTATTTAAAACATATTTTCCTTATGTAAACAGATGGCCCCAGCAATGTGAGATACACACAAACATTAGCAACATGATGCACTGCTTTACATGTAAACATCCATACCATACTGCATACAAATGTTCATTGAGAGTGAGAGATCAGATTCCAGACAGTCTGAGTCGCATGTAAGAACAACACAACAATGACTATGGTGGCTTCCCTTTGAAATTCCATCTGAGCTCTTCTCCACAACAAGCCAACATTACAGAAACTGATTGGGATAAATGTTAGCTTTGGCAGAAGCTTTGTAGTTCTTTTAACTGCTTGATGAAGAATTATAAAATTGTAACAGCTAGATTCGAATCCAGCAGCACCTTCGAGACCAATAAGATTTTTGAGACGTAAGTCTTTGAGAGTCAAAGCTCACTTTGATTCTAGCTATTCTTACAATTTTATAATTCTTCATCAAGCAGCTGAAAGAATTACAAAGCTCCTGCCAAAGCCAACTAACTTTTATCTACTGCTGGTCAGCATGGCTACCCTCTGAAAAAATTGTAAGAAAAGCAAATGTACAAGTTGTTGTTGTTGTTGTTCAGTCATGCAGTCGAGAGTGACTCTTCACGATCCCATGGACCACTTCGCAGCAGGCCCTCCTGTCTTCCGTCGTGCTCCGGAGTTTGCTTAACTTCATGTCTGTTGCATCGATAGCACTGTCCAACCATCTCATCCTTTGCCGTCCCCTTCTTCTTTGACCTTCAGTCTTTCCCAGCATCAGGGTCCTCTCCAGTGAGTGCTCCCTTCTCATTTGGTGGCCAAAGTATTTGAGCTTCAGCTTCAGTATCTGGCCTTCCAGGGAAGAGTCAGGGTTGATTTCTTTTAGGATTGACAGATTTGATCTCCTTGCAGTCCAGGGGACTCTTAAGAGTGTTCTCCAGCACCATAATTCAAAAGAATCTATTCTTTGGCACTCGGCCTTCCTTATAGTTCAACTCTCGCAGCCATACAGTACTACTGGGAATACCATTGCTTTGACCATATGGACTTTTGTTGGCAGGGTGATGTCTCTTTATTATGCTGTCTAGGTTTGTCGCTTTCCTCCCCAGGAGCCGGCATCTTTTAATTTCATGGCTGCCGTTACTGTCTACATTGATCTTGGATCTCAGGAACGTGAAGTCTGCTTCTTCTTCTATTTGCCAAGGAGTGATGGGGCTGGATGCCATGATCTTAGTTTTGTTGATGTTGAGTTTCAAGCCAACTTTTGTGCTCTCCTCTTTCACTCTGAGCAAGAGGCTCCTTAGGTCTTTTTCACTTTCTCCTATTAGAGTGGTATTGTCTGCTTATCTGAGGTTATTGATGTTTTCCCCAGCAATCTTAATTCTGGTTTGTGATTCATCCAGGCCAGCATTTCGCATTATGTACTCTGCATATAAATTAAATAAGCAGGGTGATTATATACATCCTTGTTGTACTCCTTTTCCTATGCTAAACCAATCAGTTGTTCCATATCCGGTTCTGTTACTTCTTACCCCTTATACAGGTTTCTCAGGAGACATATGAGGTGGTCTGGTAACTGCCATCTCTTTAAGGACTTGCCATAGTTTGTTGTGATCCACACAATCGTAGTAATGAAGCAGAAGTAAATCTTTTTCTGGTACTCCCTTGCTTTCTCCATACTCCAGTGAATGTTAGCAATTCGATCTCTAGTTCCTCTACCTCTTCAAATCCCAGCTTGTACTTCTGGCAGTTCTCTATCCATGTACTGCTGAAACCTAGTTTGTAGGATCTTGAGCATGACCTTGCTAGCATGTTCAAATAAGTGCAATTGTGCAATAGTTTGAACATTCCTTGGATTGCCCTTCTTTGGGATTGGAATTTAAACTGACCTTTTCCAACCCTGTGGCCACTGTTGCATTTTCCAAATTTGCTGGCATATTGAGTGAAGCACTTTAACAGCACCGTTTTTTAAGACTTTGAGTAGCTCAGCTGGGATATCATCACTTCCACTAGCTTGGTTCTTAGTAATGCGTTCCAAGGCCCATTTGACTTCGCACTCCAGGATGTCTGGCTCAAGGTCAGTGATCACACCATCGTGGTTGTCAAGGACACTGAAGTCCTTCTTGTATAGTTCTTCTGTGTATTCTTGCCATCTCTTCCTAATCTCTTCTGCTTCTGTTAGGTCCCTACCATTTTTGTCTTTTACCATGGCCAGCTTTGCATGGAATTTCTTGATTTTTCCAATTTTCTTGAAGAGATCTCTAGTCCTTCCCATTCTATTGTTTTCCTCTATTACTTTGCATTGTTCATTCAGGAAAGCCTCCTTATCTCTCCTTGCTGTTCTCTGGAAATTTGCATTCAGTTGGGTAAATCTTTCCTTTTCACCTTTGCCTTTCACTTTCCTTCTTTCCTCTGCTATTTGTAAAGCCTCGTCAGACAGCCACTTTGCTTTCTTGCATTTCTTTTTCTTTGGGATGGTGTTGATTGCTGCCTCCCGTACAATGTCACGAATCTCCATCCATAGTTCTTCAGGCACTCTGTCTATCAAATCTAGTTCCTTAAACCTATTCTTCACCTCCACTGTATATTCATAAGGGATGTGATCTAGGTCAAACCTAAGTGGCCTAGTGGTTTTCCCAACTTTCTTCAGTTTAAACCTGAATTTTGCAATGATCTGAGCCACAGTCAGCTCCAGAACTTGTTTTTACTGACTGTATAGAGCTTCTCCATCTTTGACTGCAAATGATATAATCAGTCTGATTTCAGTGTTGCCCATTTGGTGATGTCTGTGTGTAGAGTCGCCTCTTAGGTTGCTGGAAGAGGGTGTTCGCTATGACCAGTGTTGTTCTCTTGACAAAACTCTGTTAACCTTTGCCCAGCTTCATTTTGTTCTCCAAGGCCAAATTTGTCCATTATTCCGGTTACCTTTTGAGTTCCTACTTCAGCATTCCAGTCCCCTATGATGATAAGGACATCTTTTTTTGGTGTTAGTTCTAGGAGGTATTATAGGTCTTCACAGAACCAGTCTACTTCAGCCTCTTCTAAGTCAGTGGTTGGGGCATAGACTTAGATTACTATGTTGTTGAATGGTTTTGCCTTAGATTTGGACCGAGATCATTCTGTCGTTTTTGAGATTGTATCCCCTTACTGCCTTTCTCACTCTCTTATTGACTATAAAGGCCACACCATTATTTCTATGGGATTCTTGGCCACAATAGTAGATATAATGGTCTTCGGAGTTAAATTTGCCCATTCCCATCCACTTTAGTTCACTGATTCATTTTTGACCACATCAAGCTTACCTTGATTCATAAATCTTACATTCCAGGTTCCTATGCACTATTGTTCTTTGCAGCATTGGACTTTCCTTTCACCGTCAGACACATCCACAGCTGAGCATCCTTTTGGCTTTGTCCCAGCTGCTTAATTCTTTCTGGGGTTACATGTAGTTGCCCTCTGCTCTTTCCCAATAGCATATTGGACACCTTCCAACCTGAGGGGCTCGTCTTCCGGCATCATATCTTGTAGCCTTTTGTTACTGTTCATGGGGTTTTCTTGGCACAGATACTGGACTGGATTGCCATTTCCTTCTCCAGTGAATCATGTTTTGTACAAGGGGGACCTTAATTACATGTACTAATTAGGTTGGAATAATCTGGTTTATTTTTTATGGAAAAGGTCGCTCGGTATTTATACTTTGAATGGGGCAACATATAACTCTAGTTTACCTGGATTTCAGTAAAGCTTTTGACAGAGTTCCTCATGATGTTCTGATGGGTAAACTAGAAGACTGTGGACTGGACTCTAGGATAGTTAGTGGATAGGGAACTAGTTGGACAGCTGCACTCAAAGAGTAGTTGTCAATGATATTTCATCTGAATGGATGGAGGTGTCCAGTGGGGAGCCACAGGGCTCGGTTCTGGGCCCAGTACTTTCCAATATTTTTATAAATGATCTGGATGAGGGTGTGGAGGGACTACTTATTAAATTTGCAGATGACACCAAATTGGGAGCAGCAGCAAATACACCATTAGATAGAGACAGAATTCAATTAGACCAGAACACACTGGAGAAGTGGATGGATATGAACAAGATGCAATTTAACAAGGATAAGTGCCAAGTGCTAAATCTATTAACAAAAATGAGAAACACGCATACTGGATGGGGGGGGGTATGCTTCTGGGTAACAGTGTGTGTGAATAAGATCTTGGGGTAAAGGTGGACCATACGTTAAATATGAGCAGCCAGTAGTATGATGCGGTAACAAAAAAGGCTAATGCGATCTTGCGGTGTATCAGCAGAGGCATAACATCCAAATCACAACGCAGCTGTACATTGCATTGGTCAGGCCACACCTGGGCTGCGGTCACACACACTAACACTTTCAATGCACTTTCCAACTGGATTTTACTAGTTCACACAGTAAAAATCCAGTTGGAATGTGCACTGAAAGTGGACTGAAAGTGGATTATTTAGCATGTGTGACTGCAGCCCTGGAGTAATTTGTGCAGTTCTGGAGTCCTCACTGCAAAAAGAATGTGGATGGAACAGAGCAGGTACAGAGAAGAGCGATGAGGATGATATGGGGCCTGGAGACCAAGCCCTATTAGGAAAGGTTGAGGGACTTGAGAATGTTTAGTCTGGAGAAGATAAGGTTGAGGGGGGACATGACTGCTCTCTTTAAGTATCTGAAGGGCTGTCACTTAGAGGAGGGCAGGGAGCTGTTCCTGTAGGGAACAGAGGATAGAGGTCGCAATACTGGGTTTAAATAAAGGGTGGGAAGGTACTGGCTGGATATTAGGAAAAACTCTTTTACAGTTGTGCAACAGTGGTATCAGCTGCCTACAGAGGTGGTGAGCTCTACCTCACTAGCAATCTTTAAGCAGCAGCTGGACTAACACTTGTCAGGGATGCTCTATGATAATCCTGCACTGAGCATGTGGTTGGACTAGATGGCCTGTATGGCCCCTTCCAACTCTGTGATTCTATGATTCTAACTCACATGAATAAGTGTTCTCTCATTAATGAATTTCTTAACATGTGGAAGCCCTCTTCCACCTTAGAGAAGTAACTTTTATCACAATGAGACATTGTAAAAAGACAGATTTTTTTTTGTTCTTCAAATTTTAGTCATTAGAAGATTACCAGCATTCCTTCACCCTATCTCAACAGGTGTTTTTAGTACCACAATCTGTAATGAAAGGTCAATTGAATTCTAGCATTGAAGGATATTTTCAAAAGTGTACATAGGACCTGGAAACTTAGGACTACTTTTTTAAAAAAGTTGTTTAAGATGTAAAAAATAAATAAATATCTACAGGCATGAACAGGAGCACAGTCAGTTTTCTTCAGCAGGTGTAGCAGCCATATTTACAGCGAGGGTTCAAAGAAATTATAGTATATAACTAATTTCTTCATAGCTAACAAAAAATTCTGTAGCTCTCTCACCAAGCTCAAGTGCATCTGGGATTTTATTTTTATGAATTGTTAGTCTAAATGAGCCTATTTTGCCTTTTTGATTCTTCATCCTTTCATTTAAGGGGGTGTCAGGAGACGTCTCCTCCTTTTCCTCCTGCTCCATTTTTCAACCCCCACCCCATATTTTCAAGTCTTGCTCTCAACTCTTGTTCATCCTGCCTGGCAACTTGGAATGTACTTAATAGTAGTATAGTGGCAAATCTTTGTAAATATTATGAAGGTGGAGGGAGTAAATATTTCCCTATGTTCTAACAATATACTATCTAACAACATAGTAAAAGGATGCCTCCCCCCTTTACATGCATGAAAAAGGATATTAAACTTCAGGCACTGGTTTTTTATCATTATTGTTGTGTTGGTGGGAGATCTAATAGCCTATAGCAAAGGCAATTTGCTATATGACAAAACGATAATATTTTTAATGTCAGAAAAATCAATCCCAGTGGTCCTAGTACTTCTTGTCCAGCACCACTATACAACCCAGTTTGCCCCTGCTTTTGTACTTGGTAAAGTTACAAGGGTAAACTGAAACAGATTTCTTACTGATTTACTTACTAAAGCATTATTGTGATGTGACATTTTTGTGAACAAGAAGCTACTTCATCAGATGTAAAAGTGTATTCTATATTGGTAGACATATAAATTAGACATATGGCTACAGTGCATAATACTGAGAGGCACAAATTGTGCAAATGGAGTAGATGAGGAGGGCATTTTTGGCAGGCACAGCTTCTCTGGAAAGAGGGAGGAAAACTGCTCCTGCTCCTATTACACAATTATGATGGCTTGTATGGATATTAGGATACTATGCCTGATTGCTATACTCACAATATTTAACAGTACTTTGAATAGATGATCTGTTCTTCCACATGCCAAAAGGGTTGTAGCAATACTTGATGAAGCAATAGCAACAGCTATCATCTGTTGTTGTTGTTGTTGTTGTTGAGGCGAACTGTAGGCAAAATTGTAGGGAAGGCCTCTCCTCTCCCCAAACTCTGGCTTCTGTAGACTCCACCATAAAATATCCAGGAATTTCCCAACCTGGAGCTGGCAGCTCTAGTCAGGACTGGCCCCAATGAGTTCCACACAAAGGCCAAAGTAGACCTGGAAAGGGCCTCCTGCCTTTGTCTCTTTACTGACAGACCCAAGCTTGGTTGCCTAGCAACAGCCACTGAGGGAAAAGTTAGCCCCACAGCAGGAGGAGAAGAGAATGATTTGACAGCTGGTGGCCCACCTCATTGGCCAGCCAACTGCAAAGAGGAGCCAAGCAGGAGAAGCATCTTTGTCAGGAGAGACAATTGTTTTGGCAGTTTATTCTGTCAGGGAAGAGTGGCCAGGCTGGCAGTGGGCAGGGGAGAGGAGCAGACCCAGCACTCAGTCAATGGCATGTGAGTACTCGAGTGGCAGTTGATGGGCTAATGGCTGATGGAGTGCACAGTAAAGCCAATGGGAGAGCCAGAAAGTGCAAGTACACTGGGCTTTTATATATATATAAAGGATGTCATACCCAGCCTTTCTCCCCAGTCGGGACCCAAAACTGCATTGTTCTCCTGTCCTCCATTTTATCCTCACTACAGCCCTGTGTGATAGGTATGGCTGAGAGTGTGTCAGCCAGCAACACTTCCATGGACGACTAGAGATCTATTAGAGACACCCAACAGGTTGCTTAAAAGCTCTGTTGCCTATTGTGACGATAACCCAGTCCATGGCATTCTGGTTCCCTTCATTTTTGGCACTACAACTTCCACCATCATTCTGGGGTTGGATACCTGTTTTCAAACATGTAGCATTATTTTCTGATGAGTTACGCCTGCCACACACACAGATGCTCAGCTTCCATTGCAAATAACACAGAGTGTGTGTGTCTCAAGATAACCTGGGACAGGATATTCCCATGCCTTTCAGTTTTGGCCCTGGAACACCCACAATCATCCTGAAGCTGGTGGCCAATTTTGAGTCTCTTAGCTTTATTCTTTGATGAGATATGCCTGCCACAAATGGACAGATGACAGACAGAGTGATTCTTTTATTGCTGTAGATGAATAAGCCAAGTGATGATATTTGGTTTGGAACAGGGTCATATGAGGGGGCAGGTGGAATCTTTGTCCAGGGGGCCATGGGGGTTCTCACAGTCCTGGCCAGCCCAGGCACGGTGGGCCACCAGTGTGGTACAGTGGTTAAACTATGCCATGGGAAATCAGGATCAAATCCCCACTCTATTTTTATTTTATTTTTTATTATTTTTATTACATTTCTATTCCACCCTTTCCCAGAGGCTCAGGGCAAATTATAACAATATCTTATCATAGAAACTTACGGGGTGACCTTGGATCACTCACATACTCCCAACCTGACCTACCTCACAGGGTCACTGTGAGGATAAAATGTAGGAAAGAAGAACAATTCAAGCCACTTTGAAGTTGCCATTAGGGAGAAAGGGGGGTATCAATGAAGTAAATAAATAAATAGTTAAGGGATCTGTGTTTTATCAGAAGATAACGATAGGATGTAGTTAATCAGTGTAAAAATAATGATGCAATGAAATCTTCAGATCAAACTGTGAAGGACAGGAAGATAAGGGATGCTTTTGGACCATGCAACCAGACAATTTGCTAAACTGTTGTCAAAGGATATAAAAGATTTCCCACTGAATGACATATGGAACCATTATAATTTAGATGACAAGGATTACATTTTTACTTGATGTCTCACAATTCTTATGGCAACAAATATTGCAAATTGACTGCAGCACTTTTTATATGCAGCTCATGATCCTCTGATGTTGCAATGCTCCCTAATACGGCAGTTGAGTAACCTGTTGTTTTTCCAGGAGATTATAATCGTGGATAGTAGACAAGCCATTCAGAATGTGTAAATAATGAGGCTGTTATAAAGCAATAAACAAGAATATTCTATTGTTCTGAAAAGGGAAAGTACTTGAAAAATTGAGTAACTGATGAAGGAAGCTGGGGTAATACAGGCCCCGAGCATCCGTTGCAGGGAGGGCAGGGTATAAATGTGATTAATTAATAAATACATACATAAATAAAATGACAGGTTCTGCAAGAAGTATATAGGAAGGAAGCAGTTACATTTGAAGAACAGCAGAAGAGAAGGGGGAGCCTTAAGAGACGTTTTAAGCAAAAGTATTCAAGAACAGACAATGGCAGATCAACTTGTAATCCAGCTTTAGCCAGTCTGTTATTTATTTATTTACTTCATTTACACTTCACCTTACTCCTCAGTAGGGACCCCAAGAGACTTACATTGTTCTCATCTCCATTTTATCCTCCCAATAATCCTGAGAGGTAAATGAAAAAAGATCCACTACAGTAAGCACTTTCTACTCATAGTCTGCAGGATCTAGCCCAATATAAAAATAATAAGTAAAAACTAGCAGACTAAAGCCACAGCACGAACATTAGCAATCAACTGTATTCTAAACAATACTAGCAGTAAAATAAAAAAGAACAATAAATAGTAAAACAGGAAGCAGTTGCAGAACAAGGAATACAAAATAACATGCAGTTTATGACTTGGCAGTTATTGTGAACTCCGTGTCATACAAATATCTTGCAAAATAACTGGGATTATTTGAGGCCAGAAAACCCCATAATCCTCTACAGCAGGGGTGGCCAAACTGCGGCCCAAGAGCCGCATGCGGCTCTTTCACTCATATTGTGTGGCTCCTGGAAGGGTGGCTGGAGAAGTGAAGAGGAAGCATACCTCCCTGATTGGTCTTTCCTTCCCCAGCCAGTGTTCCTCTTCCTGGGTAGGCTTGAGGTGGGAGGGAGCAGAGACAGAAAGCAACTTTAAATGCATTCTCAAAGCATTCATCCCTTTAAATCCCTTCTTCAAGCCAAGCCAGCCAGCGCAGGGGGGGGCTTGGAGGATTCATTTAAAGGTTGTTTTCTTTCCACCTCTCCCTCCCTCTTCCCCATCTATTTGCTTTCTTTCCGCTTTCTTTCCACCTTTCTTTTTTTTCTCACTCTCTTTTTCCCCTGCCTTCCCATCTAAAGTTAAATGTGTTCTCCAAGCCCCGCCCCAATGCCACACTGTCCGACTGGCTTGGCTTGGAGAAGGCATTTATCTCCAGCATGGCAGTGGGGGCGGGGGGCTTGGAGAAGGCATTTGTCTCCAGCATGGCAGTGGGGGCAGGGGGCTTGGAGAACACCTTTAAAGTTAAAGGTGTTCTCCAAGTCTCCATCTGCCGGCTTAGAATCCCTTCTCCAAGCCAAGCCAGCAGGTTTGGGGGGTGGAGTGGAGAACACATTTAAAATTAAAGTTGCTTTCCTTTCACTTCTCCCTCCTGCCCCCCCCCCATTTATTTGCTTTCATTCCACATATCTCTCTCTTTCCCCCTTCCTCCTTCCCTCCCCCATCTATTTGCTTTCTTTCCACCTTTCTCTCTCTCTCCTTCCTTTTTCTCTCTCTCTCTCTCTCTCCCTTTCCTCCTCCCCTCTCAACTATTTGCTTTATTTCCCCTATCTTCCCTCCTTCCTCCCCCTCCCTCCCTTCCCCCAGCTATTCGCTTTCTTCGCTTCTGTTTCTCTCTCTCATTCTTTCTTTTCACCTTTCTCTTTCTCTCCTTTCCTTCCTTTTGTCCTTCCTCCCCATCTATTTCTTTTCTTTCTCTCTCTGTTCCCCCCTCCCTTCCCTTCCCCTCCCTCCCCATCTGTCTGCTTTCTTTGTTTCTCTCTCTCTTTCTGTCCTCCCATCTATTTCCTTTCTTTCCACCTTTTTTTCTCTCTCTCCTCCTGTCCTTCCTTCCTATGCCAGTTTGGTGTAGTGGTTAAGTGCGTGGACTCTTATCTGGGAGAACCAGGTTTGATTCCCCACTCCTCCACTTGCACCTGCTGATGTGACCTTGGGTCAGTCACAAGCTCTGGCACAGCTGTTCTCTCAAGGACAGTTTCTGTCAGAAGTTCTCTCAGCCCCACCTACCTCACAGGGTGTCTGTTGTGGGGAGGGGAGGGGAAGGGAAAGGAGTTTGTAAGCTGCTCTGAGATGCCTTTGGGCAGTGAAGGGTGGGTTATAAATCCAAACTCTTCTTCTTCCTCTCTCTTCCTTTGTTCCTGCTTCCCCCCATCTATTGGCTTTTTTTGTTTCTCTCTCCCTCTTTTTCTCCACCTCTTTCGTTTTTTCTTTTCACCTCTCTCTCTTAGACAAATAAATATCATTAGCAAACAAATAAATATTACTGGGCAAATAAATACCATTATCAATATGTGTTTTTACCCCTTTTCTTTTTATTTCTGGCAGTCTAATTTAATGTTAATAAAAAGCAAATCTGCATATTTTTCAATAAAGTTGCAGATATAATATTTGTTCATGTCTTGCAGCTCTCAAACATCTGACATTTATTCTATGTGACTCTTACATTAAGCAAGTTTGGCCACCCCTACTCTAAAATGACTATTCAGTGGAAATGTAGGGATGCATTTATTTCTTTATTACAATGTACATCATTTATGACAATTAGTTTTCAAACTTGTGTTATTTCTACATACACACAGATCTTCAACTCAGACCTTCCTTCTCCGTTTGCATTGCAGAAGTGCTTATTTGGCATGTATGTTCACCTAATAACACTGACATGATAGAAATTAATGAATCAATCATTAGAGAAAAATGAATAGTTCATTAACAGTTATTATATCTGAACTAAACAGCAAAATTAATCACAAGGGAAGATCATTAACATCCTGTATATTTTCTTGTACATTGTGTTCAACTTCTGTTCCTGAAGACATGAAGCGCAGGAAAGAGGGGAGGGAAAGAATGGGGACACTGATTCAGAAGCTAGGTTCTTGACTGGACATCATCCAACCAAAAGAGTTTACCAATAGGGCCATCCTGGTCAGCACATTTCCACTTTCTATCCAACACTACACTTTCTAAATGGCATGGGGAAACTTTCTGATTTGATAAATGTTGATCCAATTTGTTTGAGCAATTTTATTATTTGGTGCTTGGCGCTAGGTGAGCTGTTAGGGATGGGCTTGGAGATTTTCTTGAACCCGCAGGCAGGCACAGTCTGGGCTGCAGAGGCTTGGAGGCAGAGGCAGAGCTAAGGTTCTGCACCCCCTCCCCCAGTGTCAGACAGCTCACATTCTTTGTGGAGTGGGAAGGGGGGGAGAGGTTAAGGTTTTCCCCCAATTGTAAACTCTCCCTCTGTCACTCACTCACTCACTCTCTCTCACACACACACGCAATAGACAGGGCACAGATCAATTATGAGGAAGGATCAGATCATCTCTTTATGTGTGAGAGAACCGGTGATTCAGGGTGTTTGTATAAACATATTCATACGTACTTAGCTCTCTTTACTTGCATTAACCCGATTGTCAGAATTAGACCCGTCCATTTCTCCTTAAACATGACTACAGCAGACAAATGAAAAACACATGCCTGCTGCTGTCATGCCTTGACCCTAAGATACTGTCTCTCTCCTCCCACCCAGACCAGGCCCTTTACATTTTCACATTATACCTATTTTGGTTCCCCAGCACAGGAGTTTCACTTCCAGAACTGTGTGTATACTTTATTTCTTCAGTCACATACAAGTGTGTCGCTCTCAGCACTAACTGTTCTATCCTATTCTTTGGCACACACTATAACCCCTCAGAGTGCCAATACTTTTTTTTAAAAAAATGTTCCTAATAATGGCCGGTTTTATGGACCTAAGTGGCTGCATTTCGTGAACACCTGCCAAAAGCAGTTGTCCTTTTAAAAGCTGGTGCCAACTGCAGAGATGTTGAACTGCTCCTAACTTCACCCACCCCTTTGGCAGACAGAGGCTGGGCTTTAAAGTCTGACCTCCTTCCCCTCTGCCTGTCCACTGGGCAGCATGACTGATCTTGATAGCTGCAACAGTGGCAGTAATGCTAGTTCTCCCCCACCCCCCAAATCCAGAACTGGAATCCTCTGTGGCCTCATGCTCTGGGACTGGCTGCCCTCTTTTAGCTAGTGTTGCTGCTAAGGGCACTGGAAGCCTATGGCCAAAGGAATTGTCTTCCAATGTGACATTCACTATTTTGCAGACCATCTTTTCTGTTGGCTAATGGATGTTTAAAATTGTTGCTTCAGGTATGGAGCATCAATTATATTTTACTGGGAGAAGTGAAGCTGTTTCTCTAAGATATGTACTTATCAAGGGCTGGGCAGATTTGGGAAATACAGTGGTGGTGGTGGTATTCTAGGTGAAAGATAACAAAGATTACCTGATGCTTGTTAACACCTGATGCTCATTGTTTTGAAGTGGAGGCTTCAGCTGCCTGCTGTGACATATTTGGCAGATTCTTTGAAGATAAAAGCCTCATCTGTTCCAAGCAGGACATCAGATTGAGAGCTGGTCTGTTGGATGTACCTCCTTGTCGACTTCCGGTTTTTGGCTCAGTGATGGTGGTCACTCTCCCCTTTGCTTGGGGGAGTGACACGCACACCAGCGGTATGGAGGGAGGCTGCCAACGCAGTTTCCCCATGGAGCCCTAGGGCAGGGCTCCTAGCCATAGGGCTTTTGAGGGGTAGCTTCTTCGATGGCATAATACCAGAGAATTGAGGCATCCCTCCGCCCTGACGGTCCTGCCACTGTGTGGCCTTCGGGCACTAGCTGGGCTAGCCGGAACAAGCGCTGGAGATCGAGCGGAATTGCGATAACAAAACCGAGGTCGAATGGGACCAACAATGAACGTGAGTTAGACTTAAACAGACTATAAATCAAATGGAAATCCTTATACCCCCCTATCTTAAGGACGGGAGAGAGGAGGGACGCCTCCTGCTTACATAAACTGATAAGCGAAAAAGAAGGGGGGGGGGTGGAAACAGGGATTACAAGCGACTGACTTGTTTTGAGAGGCTTACCAGAGCGGATTCGTTCCAAAAGTGATTTTCAGAGGTGGTGAGACAGCGATTGGCTTTTGTAAACAATTAGCCATAATGGTGGGTGTGGGGAAGAAAAGAGAGAAACTGAAACCAGCAGACGGCCAAAGTCCAAGGCCGGAAGAGGGGGTCGACATCATAAAGCTCCTAGTGGATACTCTCAAGCCTGTGATGGAACAACTTGCTGGTATTAACCAGCAGTTGGCCACACTTAACCAAAACTTTGCATCACAGTAACTCCAGCTGGCGGAGACAGTTAAAAAGATGGAGAAAACAGAGGAAATAGTTAAAGAAATGTACTCCGTAAACAAGAACATGAAGAAAAAGATGGGAAAATTAGTGAATAAACAGAACTACCAGGAAAACCGTTTACTGCAACTACAAATGGAAAAGGCAAATATGGTTCTCAGATTTCAAGGGGTTCCTGAAGCACCGAATGAGGACCTGAAAAAAGTGCTCAGTGAAATTATCACACCAGTAATAGGCTTGAAAGCAGAAGAAATCATCCATGAAATGGAAGCAGCGTATAGGGTGTACTCTAACTATACCCCCCCCAAAAAAAATAGCCTGCCTGGGGAAATAATAGTCAGGTTCTCAAGAAGACAGACCAGAGATGTAATTTTGAAAGCAACGTCAGCAACTCCACTGAAACTGGGAAGCACAATCATTAAAACTCTAAAGGACATTCCATTTGAAATTTGTCAAAAAAGAAAGAACTACAAGGACTTGATTCTTTTTCTTCAAACTAATCAAATCTCATACAAATGGGTGGTGCCAGAAGGGGTCATTTTTAAATTTAACGATAAAAGAGAGAAGATTGACTCCATCTTTAAAGCTAAAGACTTTCGAAAATGCCACCTGGGAACAAAAGAAGAAGGAGAAACCGGGTCGAGTGGCTCTACTCCCTCAGAGACGGATGAAGTCCTGGCCGAGGAAGAGGGCACTGCAGCCATTAAAGCATCTTATGATTTAATAGATAGAAAGCCTAGATAAAGGCAGAAGGACTCTGATAATTGCCTTTATGAAGCGAACTGACGGGGATGCTCTGGAATTCCCTCATAACAAGTAACAAATTAATACAGTAGCTGAGCTAGATAGGAACTTACAGTTTGCATTGTTTACTAACACTAGAGTACTAACATTTAGATGAACAAGGATAAGATCTCCTTCTCTTGGGTTTTTAGTTTAATGTGGGTTTCTTTTCTTTATCCTTAGTTGTAGTCCCCCCCCCCCGCTATTTTTCTTTTGTAGTTAGTAGTGTATAAGCAAAAAATCAATAAAAAATCCCCTTCGGAGGACCAAAAAAAAAGGATGTACCTCCTTGTCCAGGTTGCTTGTCTGGCATGCTCCACTCCTCATCTGATGTTGATAGTATTCTTGACTACCACATGTAATTTACATCCATCTCCCTCCTAGCTAACTGTTTGTTCATGTGTCTTAGACCATTTTCCTAAGACGAGCTCAATACTCTTTTGAACAGGACGTTTAGGGGAGTTTCTGAAAAGGTCTGAAACAGGCTGTGGTAAGACTTTTATTTAAATAAGCTCTATTTAGATAAACAAATCCTAGTTAATTACAGACCAGTGTTGAATTTCACTTTCCAGATAAAGAGAATTGGAAGTGTGGCAGAAGAACAACTTCTGGCATGCTTCTCCCTTGACCTTTTCCAGTCAGGATTCTGGCCTGGCTATGGGATAGTATCTCTGGTGAATGATCCAATTCTTCAGAAAGACAAGGGTGATGTTCCTCTGCTGATTCTGTTAATCAGCAACTGTTGATACAGTCAATCACACCATCTTATTAAATATAATGGAGAGGGAATTCAGGATTCCTGGTCCAGATCATCAGTAGTTTTATTCCCCCCTCCAATACATATGACCCCTCTAATCAAGAAACTGAACTGAAGTATACATGAGGGCCCTCAATAGTTTTGGGGTTGGGTACCATCAATCAGCTGAGGAAACCCAGCTCCACATCTCTTTTACATGATCTCCAGTCTCTGTTCTAGGCTAATGTCTGGATATTCTGGTCAAGTTGATGAGGGCAAAACATGCTAACATTTAATCCAGACAAGACAGAACAGATGATGATTGGAATGATGAAAAGAAACAATAGAAGGTTTATAAATATCCTTTTGGGTTAGGAGCTTAGTGGTGCTTTTTGACTCAGCTGTGTTGTTGGAGAAAAAGGTCAGGGTGGCTGAAAGACATGCATTTTACCATTTTCATATGGTGTATAAGTAGATTGTATAGATCTTGCCATGCTGATTAAGACATCTAGAATTTGCCATTTGGGTTATGGCAATGCATGGTTTGTACAGCTGCCCTTGAACATACTGTATAAAACATCCACTGGTGCACAATATGGCAGTTCTCCTTCTAAAAAGGTTATTGTAGAAATTCTTGTGTGCCTCCTTCTGTTTATCATTTTGATAAACCTGTAAAACTGTGCTTGTTTGAAAGGCTTTTGGTGCCATGTATGATGGTAGTTTCTACAAACTGTTTATTCTGATTTTTGATGTATTGTTTACCTGCCAGTTTTTTTGTACGTATATTGTTATACATTTTAAGTAGATTAAATACAATAAAGTTTGCCTAACAGTCATTTTTGAGCACCAGAGTATATTACTCCTGGGAGTGTACCTGAAATAGCAGAGGAGGATTATTATTTGGTCTCAGACAATGAGTATGAGAACAGTTCCTACGAGTAGGTAGAAGATGAAGGAGAAGCTGAGCAAAATTACAAGTGGTTGGCCTCTGCATAGCTTTTTGCTCCTGTCCAAGTCTGAGAAACATAATTTAAGCTTTTGGAAATATTCAGATCATATAATGCCAACTGTATACCTATGAAGCTCTCATATACGCTTGTTGCTTCCCCCTGGCCACTGGTGGGGGATGGGGCGGGATACAGTTGCCGGATCTGGGTTGGGAAACTCCTGGAGATTTGGGGGTGGATTCTGGGGAGGACAGCAACCTCAGTAGGGCACAATGCCACAGAGTCTACCCTCCAAAACATCCATTTTCTCCAGGGGAACTGATCTCTGTGGTCTGGAGATTTGGTTTAATTCTGGGGGATCCCAAATTTGCACCTGGAGGGTGGCATTCCTAGGTGGCAAACTCTGACTTGGGCAATTCATGGAGATTTGGGGGGGCACTGCTCGGGGAGTGCAGAGTTTGAGGAGGGAGCTGTAAAGCCTTTACTTCAGGGGAACTGATCTCTGTAGTCTAGAGGTCAGTTGTAATTCTGGGAAAACTCCAGGCCTCAGCTGGAGGTTGGTAACTCTAGGCTCACAAGTGGATCTCTGAAGTGTCCACAGAACAACATTAAGACTTGCTGAATATTTACTTCTGTCAGGATTTATTCTGAACCACTATGAACAACCTTCCAGCACTCCCTCTTTTCATTCAAAGACTTGCAATGGTGTACTTGTAGTTTTCACAAGATAATTTGTAGGTAAATTTGTAAAGCTGGTAATTTCCTCCCCCCGGTTCATCCTGTACTTTTTCTGCAGGTAAAACAGAGTTATATCTTTCCTCTTTATTTTAGGCCTTCTCTGCTGGGAAAAAAGTCAACTTCCCAAGCATATTAGGATATGCCAAGAAAATAAAAACCATAAACACATTCACCTGAATATTCATATATTTATGGCCAGCTCTTACTTTATAGGTTACTTAACCTAAGCTTTTAAAAAGGAGAACTTTACAGTAAGTTTTTCATATGACCAAATGCAGAATTGGATTTGCGCATTCAATTTTTATAAACAACTGCACTTCTAGGCAACTCAAGTAAAATATGTGACAAATAAAGTAATTTTGTAGTGCAGGCAAATATTTTTAATGCCTGTTTCAAAAGAGATTTTTTTGTGACTTTGATTGGTATTACTAAGTTCTTTACCTTACGCAGGAAGAATGTAACCAAAGGCATCTTACAAGTGTTCCTTCAGTAGAGTTTATCAACCCCTTTCAATTATTCAGGTGGAAGAAGAATGGCCAGAACTGAATAACTAGCCAGAAATTCCACTTTTGTAAAGCTCTTGCCAAACTTCCAGGAGTGGCTCGTTCTTCAGGTTGAGGTATTGCCTCCGCCCAGACTCTAAACTCTGTGCTTGGGAAGGAAGAGATACAATTCCTGTTCTCACAGCTAAGAAGACTTAATATGTGCCCCTGGCTATCTAATTGAAAAAACAGTGAAGCCCAAGGCACATGGCTCCTATGAGATGTTGAAACGCTAGTAAATGTAGCTGTTCAGCCTCATGTTTGGACATGCCCTGTTTGTGTTAAGCTGCTAGGTTTGTAGCTATGATCCCAGATATTGCAGCACAGGCACAATTAGGGTACAAGACAGGACAGGATTGCAGCCAATAAGAAGCTTATCTCACCAGTTTTATAGTCCCTGCCCTCCATGTGTAGGAGAAGGATGTGCAGGAAACCTGGGGCTTCAGAGCCAAAAATTGGAATCTCTGCACAGGAACTTCATCTCTGGAAGAACATACTAATTGAGCAGCCACCCATTCTTTGTTTCAGAACAGGATGCGATGGTAATGATAACTAGATAGGGTTGTGGCACCAGCAAGGGAAGCAGGCAAAGAAGCGCTTCAAAGCTTCCAGTAATAATGTCAAACTGAAGTTGCTGATAGACCAGATTGGAGGTCAGTGTTTGAACTGGATTCAAACAGCATTTTGACATGTGCTATACAGATGTCTTGTTTCATGGCTCTAGATGTGTTCTGTAATCACTGGCTCCTAAGTTTTATGGAGAAAACATCCCACTATTGAATAAAATTCATCCTTACATAAAATTGGCATATTGATATAGGTCTCACAACTTCTAATTTTTCCATTGTGAAAAATGGGGGAAAGTCCTTGGGGGAAAAAATGGGCAACCCCCCCCCATTTCTGCCCCCCCTCATATTTCTAGATCAGCTGCCTGCGTTTTGCTTGCCTGACCTTCTAAGCCAAGCATGCTGGAGCATTCTAAACCACAACAATGTCATGTGTTCTGTCACTGACACCTGGGAACTGCAACTAGAACCTGTAAATCCTGATTTTGTATCAAAATGGAGAATGTCAGCTATGCATGCACACTATGCACACAAAATGTAACAGACTTTAAATGATTCACAATCTGCCCATGCTCACCTGGGGGCATATGTAAATCCAGCAATCCGGTAAATTGTGAATAAGTGGCAACAGCAGTTATTCAGTTCACTCCCATGCTAAACACCACCAACTGCACAGATGCAAACCTGCTCTAAATACTGTACATTCTGAATTAGAAACAGATACTCAGTGTGATCATACGGAATACTCATCTCAAAGACAAACTACAGTGTGAGACGGGTATGCTTGATTTTTGAATGTGGGTTGGTTTTTTGCAAAAACAGAATAAATACTACCTTGTTTTCTAAGCCACTGGAGGCTACTATCTCCATCCTGAGTCAGTGCCTGAAGCTGAACAAGCTGAATCTGAATCTAAACATAAGGTGAGGCTGAATATTTAGCTCCCTTCCTTTCATGGGGTATGTTTCTGGATGAGGACTCTGAAAGCTAATGTAGCCCCAAGAAGTGCCCTTTCCCCTCTTCATCTGCTTCATGAACTGGCCCCTTCTTGAACTCATCCCATATGGCCACACTGATCCATGCCACAATAATCTTGGGGCTGGGCTACTGCAAAGAGATCTACTTTGGGTTGCCCTTGAAGATAAATTGAAACCTTCAGCTGGTGTAACACAACAGCTCACTTGTCAGCAGGAGCAAGCCACCATGTGCACATGCTTAGATCTTTATACTAGAAACTCATTTGACTGAGTTCTTTATACTAGCTTCTTTTACTGGTGATTTGTTGGATTAGGTCCTCGTTGTCACCTTTAAAGCCATTAATGGCCAAGGTTGTATTGGACTTGCTCTTCTGACATGTTCCTTGGTGGTGGCAGCACTTAGAACAGGGCCTGTTAGCCGTGCCATCTTGAATTACTTATTTATCGTATGGCAGGCAGGTGAAGACAGTTACTTCCCCTCCATTTCTGTAGCAGACCACACATTTTTGTGGAGTGGTGTTCCAGAAAGCCCTGCCTTTGTTAAGGTTTTTCACAGACTCTGTAAAAGCCAAATTGTTTAGATGAGGTTTTAAATGAATACATAGGAACTTCAAGGGAATGATTTATGGGTTCGGGTTCTTCTTCTTATTTTTTGCTGACTGTTGTATTGTAAGCTTATTGTGCACGATCTTACTGTTTTAATTTAATACTGTAACCTACTATAAATTTCTGGAATTTAAACTGCCATAAATAAACAAATACATGTTCTTTTAGCTGTGTGGGAATTACTTATTAGTAAGCAGCTCCCATGCATCTGGGAGAGCATCTAATTGGCACTTAGACATGCATCTCTAGGGTGGAAATTCCCCAGTTACAGTGGTACTGTCTAGAAAGTTCTGGCTCAATGCTGTCCAAGGAAAAGAGCCATGAAGGAGGGCTTTATCCATTGGTCTCCACAAGTGGACTGAAATGCCCCACAAGAATATTTGTGAAGGAATTTGGCCCTCTTTAACCTAAGGAACAACTATGACAACTTCTCTTCCCTCCACCCAGCAATTTTGCCAAATTTTGCTCTATCCTAAATTTGGCTCATATTTGATATAATTTCTGAATCACACTGGTGTCTGCTGTACCTCCACTGGTATTGGATATTCCCTGGGATCAAAATACAGAATTACAATGTATCAGAATTCCAGGCCACTGCTAACAGAGAAATTAATCCTGGACCTGTCAACAGTCTTTCCAAAATGTGACTGGCATCTGCTTTCCCAATTTTTTAAACACTTTAAAGTACATCTTTATCATATAAAGTAAAGGTTCCCTTGCTCGAAAGCCAGTCGAATCCGACTCTAGGGTTGCGGTGCTCATCTCCATTTCAAAGCCGAAGAGCCAGCGCTGTCCGAAGACATTTCCGTGGTCATGTGGCCGGCATGACTAAACACCAAGGTGCACGGAACGCTGTTACCTTCCCACCGAAGTGGTACCTATTTATCTACTTGCAATTTCTTGCTTTCGAACTGCTAGGTTGGCAGGAGCTGGAACTAGAGACGGGAGCTCACCCCGTCATGCGGCACCCGGGTCTTGAACTGCTGAACTACTGACCTTCCACAGCCTGCAGTTCAGCGTCTTAACCACTTGAGCCATCGCAGCTCCTTCTTTATCATATAGTAACCAGTAAAAGTGTTAAATTCAGGTGGGTAGCTGTGTTGGTTTGAAGCAACAGAACAAAGTTTGAGTCCAGTGGCACTTTTAAGATCAACTAAGTTTAATTCTGGGTAGAATTCATGTGCATGCACACTTCTTCAGATACACTGAAACAGACTTCACCAACCATTACATATAGGTAGAGTGTGTGTGTGTGTGTGTGTGGGGGGGGGGTTAGTTGCCAGGAAGGGCTATTCAGAATCAAGATGCATAAATAACTGAGTGACAAGTATAGCTAAGATTGGATTAAAGCAGTTGGAAAGACCTGTGAACAGCAGCAAATTAACATACAGATAATAAAAGAGTTAACAAACAGATGTGAGAACTGAGTGACTTAGCATGTGTAGTGATATAACAACCCAATATTTCCGTTAAGCTCTGGGGGTTCCATTGTCCTGAGTGTTGTAATAACTTTATTTATTCATTTGATTTATAACCTGCCCTCCCTTGCATAGCAGGCTCAGTGCGGATAAAAACATTCATAAAAATGATCCACAGAATTAAATTAGTAAACAATTCTACAGTAGAGTACAACAACAATATCTAACAGATGGTGCATAAAAGGAGCATAACCTGGAGCTCCATGTCCTGGGAAGGAAATAAAAGTCCTAGAATGTATCTGAGAAGAAGGAAAGGGGGAAGAAAAGGGAAGGGAGAAAGGAAAGGAAAGGAAGAAGAAAGAAAGAAGGGAGGAAGGACACAGTCACTGCCCTCAGCCATAGGCCTGGCAGAACAGCTGGCAGAGCATTCCACAAGGTTGGAGCCAGGGCCAAAAAAGCTCTGGCTCTAGTTGAGGACAGGTGGACACTTTTTGGACCAAGGATCATTAGTAAGTTGTTATCACTAGAGTGTACTGCTCTTTGGGGGGATGTACTAGGAGAGGTGGTCACGAAGATATGCTGGTCCCAGACCATTTAGGGTTTTAAAGATTAGTACCAAAACCTTGAACTGGACCCGGTATTCAATCTGGAGCCAGTGCAGCTGGCGTAGCACCGATTGGATATGGGCTCTAAAGGGATATGGACTCTAAAGAGAAAACTTGTAATTCAGCAATCTCCTGTTCTAGTCTGTTTATGAAATTCCTTTGCAATAAAACAGCTACTTTGAGGTCCCCCAATGAGTGTCCTGGGAGGCTGAAAAGTTTGCCTACAGGTTTCTCAGTCTTGTGATTCTTGATATCAGAATTGTGTCCATTTTATCCCTTGGCATAGGGTTTGACCTGTTTTCCCTATGTTGATAACTGAAGGGCATTGTTGGCATTTAATGGCAAATACAGAGTTAGAAGATGAGCAAATGAATCAGCCTGAGATGGTGTAACTGATGTTGTTAGGTCCAGTGATTGTGTTGTCCTGGTGTATGTGGCAGCAAAGCTGGCACCTGAGTTTACTGCAAGCTCTGGTACCAGTGCTCATGTTCAAATTAGATGTTGTATTATTGTGGATGGGGAGTTGTTTAAGACTGGGCGCTGCCTGTGGGCAAGAAAAGGTTTACCCCCCGTGTTTTTAAAAAAGTGTTACAAGTATATTACACAAGATGCATTACAAAGATTAGCCAAATGTTTATGGCATGAGAACATAAGGCACCACTGTGCAAAAACACAAACATGCACTGGAAGTCCCAAGCCTTGCTCAGCAAAATAACTACACAAATGGAACTGGGATTCTAGAAAATCTGACATATAGGCATCTTGGCTTGCTCAGAACATCTCTTACTGGAATTTTTAGAGTGGGTGAAATGCAAATAGCAGCTTTCCTTTGAAATGCCTTGTTACATCTGTAGGAAAGATATTAAACTTAATCTTATGAAAGTATTAATACTATTAAGCACCTGGGATGATTACATTTAGTGTCTCTCCTATTCCTATATACAAAGAGTGGCTGTTCTAAGGAAAGCTACCATTTATTTATTTTACATCACTTACGTCCCACCTTTCTGCTCTCATAACAGTCACCAAGGTGGCTAACAAATTAACACATAAGAAATCACATTCTAAAACCATGAAAAAACAACAAAATCACATCATTAAAACAATGAAAACCAGAGCTAAAATACATACAAAAACAACAATTAAAACTTCGGGCAGGAAGTGGGGGTCCTTTTGCATTATATTCAAATAATTTTAGTATTACATAAAAACAGAATTTGCGGAACAGACCTTAGGGTGGCCAACTCTGATTTGGAGATTTCCTGGAAAAGGCGGGGGCGGGGGCTGGGAAGGGCAGTTTGAGAATGGTAGGGAGCTCAGCAGGGATGTGATGCCACAGGGTTCCAACCTCTCAAGCTGCCATTTCCTCCAGGGATCTGATCTTTGCAGTTTGGAGATGAGTTGTAATTCTGGGAGAACTTCAGGCCAATGTGCGGGTTGCCAATGACAACCCTAGTGGGGCTTCTCTTTCTAGTTTGCTGAGGCCCCACCCATATTTTGTTCCTGGGGTGTGGAGGTCAGTGAACCCTCAGGAAGAGAATATAGCAGCAGGAGAAGAGAATCAGCAGAAATCACCAGCCTGTTCTGCAGATGGAAATGTCAATCTGCTGGAGAAATTGTGTGGTTGGATAACAGGCCAGTAGTATTAATAAACTGAATAGTGAGTTTAACAAAGATTGTAACCCATTTGGAATTCAGTAAAGCAAAGTAGGTAGGTAGGTAGAAATTAGATGATATAAACCAGCTGAGTATCTCCACAATGGATCTGTAGTCCTGGTAAACAAGATTATTTAGTTTATAGTCAAATTAGATGACACAGAGATCACCACTTTCAGTCTTTTTTCTCTTTTCTTCCAAGGCTAATAGGAGGGTGTGTACGTGGACATGGTGTTCAATCGGCAAAAACGTGCAAAGGATGGAGCATTAAATGGTCATTCCCTGCATGGAGACTGGTTCCCACCCCAGCATATATTTCTACAACTTCTACAACTGCATATTAAGAGATACGGGGCCTCTGGCTTACTGCATTTTGAACATATTATTAATATTATTAATCCAATGTTGTAGCCTCTTTCAGATGGTTATCACTATGGGAGCTTACAAGCCATTATTAATAAGTTCAAGAATTAATAAGATCATGGGTTGTCCACTACAATTAATACAAATATATCTGAATAAATTTAACTCCATCACCACGCTTATGGACAGAAATAGTTGCCTATGCAGGTAGAGCCCCATCTCCCCCACCCCTTTTCTGTTCCTTGTTTCTAATGCTTCACAACGTATTTATACCCATTTCTAAAAGTGTGACAGGGAGGCTAGGAGACATGAAACACTTTGTGTAAGCCAAACAGTGAAGCATGTGACTGCTTCAGCTCCTCTTATAGTAGGCAACAGATATTATGGAACTACCCAAGAAGAGATAGGGCACACTTCCAAAGTATTTGATTTCCCAATCAAGGGAGACATATTCTTTATGTCCCTTGAAAACCATAATAACCCAATTCCCATTGCCTCTAGTCAACTGCCAGTTCCAACCCAGATACTATTCACATTCCCTCTTTCATAGCATCAGGAAAAGGCCAGTCATCCAGATGGATCTCTCCCATTTTAGACACTCTTGTTCCTTTTGAGATTAATGTAAAGGATTTGTATTAATGTAAAGCCTGAAAGATTTTCCAGTCATTTTATTTTTAGCCTAGATATGATTCATCCAAGTTGCATATTATTCAAAGGGTGATTCACATGGTAATTACTGCATTTACTTTATTGTGAAATTTCCCATTTTTATACTGGCATGCACATTCAGTTTATGAATGTAGATTATGAACTATGAATCTTCAGACAACTAGCCTCTCATGCTGCAGTTATGATTATCATTAAAAAAAACTAATTTTGTGACTGCATCCCAGATTGTATCAGTATAAACTTTGGTGTGTCTGAATCCCAGCTCCAAAATTGGAGACTGTTAAATAGCTTGTTGTAATAACTATTATACAGATTCCTTAGATGTGTTTAGAAATTGTAAAAGTAAGCCTAAACAGTTCTGAGCATCATACTTAAGGCTGTTCAATGGGCTTACTCTCATAAAAGAGTTTTTAGGATTATGCTGTGTGAATACCATGCCAGAATAAAAATTCCCTCAGCCTGTAAAACATCAATATGAAACTGAAGAGAATCTTAAAAACCAATCCAGCTCGCAGTTGGACAGGTAACAAGAAATAAAAGAAAAAAAACAGAGAACACCTTGCATCCCAAAAGTTCAGCAAAACAGGATAGACTTCTACTAGAGTGCCAGATAGATCGCCCAGGTGGAGATTTTATAAACAGTGTGCAAGCATGGAGAAGGTCCTCTCCCTGGTTACCACCTGCCAAAGTTCAGAAGGCAAAGGGTACATGAAGTAGGTCTCCAGACATGATCCCAAAAGACACACAGTTCAAAGCCAATACTCTGAAGTATGCCCAGGAGAAAACAAAGTTGCACTTACCTGTAACTGTTGTTCATCGAGTATCTTCTGTGCAGCACACATGGGGGACTATGCACCTGCAAGCCTGCCATCAGATAGGTCTTTACAGCTAAAAACCTCCAGAGGGCACTGTGTGCCAGAACCAAAAATCTATTCCTGCCCAGGGACCATGTGTGGCAGCACCCCCCTAATCTCAGTACCTCTAGTGCTGCTGAAGAGCCAAAGCACGCAGTCTGGCAGGAGGGAGGGAATGTATGCCTGCATAGAAGATACTCAATGAACAACAGTTACAAGTTCAACTTTGTTTTTATTATTGATCTTCTGTGCAGTCCCACATATGGATTCTAGCAGGCTGCTCACCAGGCGGTGGGGCGTGCTCTCCTCACTTGAACAGTGAACAAAGAACTGCCTAGCCCACTTGCACCTCACATCTCTCTTGCAGCTCCAAATATAGTGACACATGAACATGTCTGTTGATGACCAAGTGCAAGCTCTGCAGAGCTCTGTAAAAGGTACTCCATCCAAGGAGGCTATGGAAAAAGCCATTGCCCTGGTGGAATGGGCATGAATGTTCAATGGACATGGAAATCTGGCCCTATCATAACACTCCCTAATGATCCTGACAATCCTTCACGACAGAGCCTGGAATAACTCCTACCCCTCTTAGGGTCACCAAAACAAACAGCAGGGCTCTATTCCCTGCAAAAACTCTAGGATTCTCCTGGAGTGAAATAACAATGCCCTCTTAACATCTAAAGAGTGCAATGAGCATTCATTCTCAGCACTTGACACAGGGAATAATACAGGCAAGACAATATCTTGAGATAAATGGAACCTAAAATTTATCTCTCATTTCACACACTAGCAAGGTCATGCTAAAGATCCTACAAGTTAGGCTTCAGCAGTATGTGGATAGAGAACTGCCAGAAGTACACGCTGGGTTTCAAAGAGGCAGAGGAACTAGAGATCAAACTGCCAACATTTGCTGGATTGTGAAGAAAGCAAGAGAGTACCAGAAAAAGATCTACTTCTACTTCATTGACTGTGCTAAAGCCTTTGACTGTGTGGATCACAACAAACTATGGCAAGTCCTTAAAGAGATGGGAGTACCAGACCACCTCATATGTCTCTTGAGAAACCTGTATAAGGGCCAAGAAGTGACAGTTAGAACAGGATATGGGACAACTGATTGGTTTAGCATAGGAAAAGGAATACGACAAGGATGTATATTGTCACCCTGCTTATTTAATTTATATGCAGAGTAAATCTTGCGAAATGCAAGCCTGGATGATTCAGAAGCCGGAATTAAGACTGCTGGGAAAAACATCAACAACCTCAGATATGCAGATGATACCACTCTAATGGCAGAAAGTGAAGAGGGCCTAAAGAGTCTCTTGCTCATAGTGAAAGAGGAGAGTGCAAAGGTTGGCTTGAAACTCAACATCAAAAAAACTAAGATCATGGCATCCGGTCTCATCACTCCTTGGCAAACAGAAGGACAAGTCGTGGAAGCAGTGACAGACTTCACATTCCTGGGATCCAAGATCACTGTAGACGGTAACTGCAGCCATGAAATTAAAAGATGCCTACTCCTGGGGAGGAAAGCGATGACAAACCTAGACAGCATAATAAAAAGTAGAGACATCACTCTGCCAACAAAAGTCCATATCGTCAAAGCAATGGTATTCCCAGTAGTAATGTATGGCTGCGAGAGTTGAACTATAAGGAAGACCAAGCACCAAAGAATAGATTCTTTTGAATTATGGTGCTGGAGAACACTCTTGAGAGTCCCCTGGACTGCAAGGAGATCAAATCAGTCAATCCTAAAAGAAATCAACCCTGACTGTTCCCTGGAAGGCCAGATACTGAAGCTGAAGCTCAAATACTTTGGCCACCAAATGAGAAGGGAGCACTCATTGGAGAGGACCCTGATGCTGGGAAAGATTGAAGGTCAAAGAAGAAGGGGACGGCAAAGGATGAGATGGTTAGATAGTGTTATCAAGGCAACGAACATGAAATTAAGCAAACTCTGGAGCACTACAGAAGACAGCAGGGCCTGATGTAACACCTTCAGGTGTAACAAATAATCAAATATGACTTGTAAAGTCGTAACACCCAGAGACACATCCTTCTCCCTACACCAGAGGGGAAATTGATTCTACTTGTACATATAAGATCTCCTAGTGTGAGGAATGCATGACTGCAGGACCATTTAATTAACTTCCTCAGAAAAACTTAGATCTCTGTCTGAAGCCTCCAAGCCTTCAGGTTGAGGCTGTTCAGATTGTTATGAAGCACCTGGTTGATGCTGATTAAATCTGGCCAATTTGGTAGGGGAACGAACTGTCCCGAGGAAATCTCCATAAAGATCGGAAACCATATTTGATAAGGCTGAAAGGCTATTATCAAGATCATGTTCAATCTCTCCCTTCTGGCTTTATCTATTACCATGACAAGGAGCAGGAATGGAGGGAACGCATAAAACAGACTCTGCTGCCAGAACACCTGAAACACATCTACTAGGGAACCAATTCCCACCCCTGCTCGGGAACACATCCTCACAGCCTTTTTGTTTTCTCACATCACAAAAAGATTGATATCTGGGGGAAGAAAACCAGAAAGTAAAGAGCAGTTCCAAGTATGTGTGAGAGTGCCAACCCTGTTCAATCTGTCAGCTTCTGTGTTTAAACTCCCAAAGATGTGGATAGCTTGAACTGAAGCACTGAGCTTCAATGCCACATCCCACACAAGGGTGGCTTCCTGGAAGAGACCTCTGGACCCTGAGCCCTTTTGCTTGTTTAAATAAAACAATGGAACTGTACTGTCCATCTGGATAATAACAGAAAAGTTCCAAAGGCTATCACAAACACAACTAAGGGTACAACGAACTGCTCTCAATTCTAAAATATTAATGTACAGCAGCTTGTCATCTTCTAACCAAGTACCCCAGCTGACAAACTCTCACAGTGAGCACCCCAGCCTGAGAGCGAAGATCTGTAGTAAGAACTACTTCATGTTGAGAAAATTCTGACGGAAATCCTCTGGAATAAATTCTTCACAGAAGACCACCACAATAAGACTGTATGACAGGTGTGGAAATAGAAAATCTGTGCCATAAGGCATGAATCCCAGCACTGTAGCAAAACAGAAACCAGAACTGCAGGGGAACACCTATGTAACCAAGGCAGGACTGCAACGGTAGAAGCCATATACCTCCAGTGGTGCAGCACTCTCTGAACCAATTGAAACCAGAGGGATCTGAACTGTCTCACAAAGGTAAGATAGCCTGTCCTCTTTCGGGAGGTAGAAAATGCTTCCCTTCTAGGGAATCCAAAACAGCTCTGCTAAACTGTATCTGCTGAGGTGGAGCTAATTGTGATTTATCCCAACTTACCAAGAGTCCTAATCTTTGCTCTTTCCAGAGCAAGAGTGCAAAAACTCAATAATCGGTCCTTGGAGTTGGACACCAGTAACCAATCATTTAAGTAAGGGAATATATGGCAATCCTGCAGATGGAGGTAAGCAATAACAGGGGCTAAGTGCTTAGAGAATACCCTGGGTGCTGTGGCTAGACCGAAGGGTACTGAAAAAGTTGTCCCCCAGATGAAAAAGTGCAAGAATTTGTGACGTTGTAGGCAGAATGAACCCATAATTAACTTTTAATAATTGTAAAACTGAAGGAACAGAAACCATATGGAGTTTTGAAATATGTAGAAAAATGCTTAACTTTCTAAGGTCTAAAATGTGTTTAACTCCCCCATCTTTCTTGTCCACTAGGAGCATACAGGAGAAGAAACCCTCTGATGCCTGAGGCACCATAACCCCCTCTAAGTGCCCCTGTCAAGTAAGGAGGCCAAAGCTTGGCTGAGCCCCAAAACTGCTTGGCTGGAACCCTATAAGGGTGAAAAATAGAAGGGAATAGACTTAAATTCTATTTTGTAACCAAATTTAACTATGGACAAAAGCCACTCATTGGAGGTAATCACCTCCCTGGCTAAAGCAAACTGAGCTAGCCTCTCCCAAACTTAATGGGGGACAGCAGTAGCTCTAATCAGAAGGACGACTTCTGGAATGAAGCTCTGCCTCTCTGGAAGAGGGCAGTTGCTGATTTGAACTAGGTCGATTGAGCCCAAGTGCCTCTGCTAACCTTGTTGCAGGGTTAACGGTAAGGTTAGGACACTTAGGCCCCGAAGGGCCAGAAAAGTGGTCGTCTCTTTGATACAGGTGATAAGGCTATCTCATAAAAGACCTCTGCTTAAATTGGGAGAAATGAGAGAATCCTATGGACTTAGTTGTCTGCTTGTTCTTCTTTATAAAGGAAACACATCTCATCTGTCTTTTGTTTTGCTTCTGGCTCCAGCACCCAGCACCCCCTGGAGGCTTTTAACCGTGAAGACCTATCCGATGGCAGCCCTGCACATGTGCAAACCCCCACGCTGGACTGTACAGAAGATCAATGGTGAACTGGGAGCCAGTGAGATCTTACACAACAGGTGTAACAAGTTTCAGTAGCAGCCATGTTGAGAACTAGGAGATGCTTCCAAAAACTTTTGGGAAGCAGTCGAATGCATTACAGTTATTCCACCCGGATGTTAATAGGGAACAAATAACTCTGGAATAGCCAGTCCTTTCCAGGAATGTTCTGTAGCTGGCAAAACAACTGAAGTGGGGGGGCCCATGGAAGGCTATAGATGGGACTTGTGGATCCAAAAGCAGAGCTGGATCTATAAGCACAGCCAGGGTGGGAGCCTTAAAACATAGTGCAGCCCCATCCAGTTCAGGATGAATACCAGATGAACAAGAAAACATGTCATATGTGCTTCCCCTCCCTACTGCTTCTACAAAAGTCCTAAACAGCCACTTTGTCATGGAGCAGCTGTAAGGATTAATGAGAGAAGGACTTGGCAGCGTACTGCAAGTGTTAATACAACAAATGGGGGGGGACGGGGACCTATCTGGTCTTTGTTACCAGACACATTTTCCCAGATAGTTATTTACAGCACAATCCTAAGCACTATTGAATAGACCATAGCAGAGTTCACAGTAGACCTGCTTAAGATTGCTCTCTTAATGGAATACAGTCAAAGGAATCAAGACCTTGTGCTCTGTGGCTTGGATCCTATACAACACAAGGAGAACTGAGATGTATAAATGGTGACCTTCCTGTCTTCCCCCCTTATTCCTCCTAAAATTGTGCCCCCTTAGGTCAGTGGACCCTGAGTAACATCCTGGGAGCCAAAATGGGAGAAATTGCAAAAATCACCCTGTTCCCCCTCTGCAAGCGAAAGTGCATGTTGCAAGCAGAAAAGGCACAGGGTCCAAACCTCTATTTGGAACACACCTTCAGTACGTTGTACAAAGGCAGCTGTTGGCTTCATAATTTCGGCTGGTTTTCATAGTGTTG
Source organism: Gekko gecko (assembly GCA_029375565.1). Lineage (NCBI taxonomy): Eukaryota > Metazoa > Chordata > Lepidosauria > Squamata > Gekkonidae > Gekko > Gekko gecko. The sequence goes on along the minus strand of JAPDNY010000010.1, from coordinate 92,137,064 downwards.
GCTCTAAGAATACCATGTTTATGCAATGAAGACAAGAGTTGATTTTGTGCAACAAAGTTAGCTGCCTCTGTTACTAACAGATGCACTTCCATGTAATTGGTTTCATGACTATTAATGAAATAAATCATTTGAGCTTTTCCCACTAAAATGTTAATGAGGAGGACTGAACAGCAGCTTCGTAATGAGATCTAGATCCTTTTACCTCTGGTTCATTAGTTCAAATCTGTCCACTGTCTACAGGGACCGTGTAGGGTCACTTTTACCTGTAGGATATTTAATCTGCACAATATAGCTACTGCTATATACTGAAGCATGATTTTTTTTTTAAAAAGCATCAGGATTTGACCAACTTGATGCCCTCCACTCCAGAATCAATGCCAAGACCACTACCATCTAAATTCTTCTATGGCACATTTAATCAAGGCACTTAAGGTGACTTACAACCATAAAAAACGAATAATAATTATTGCAAAATAACCATATTTTTAATACAACACCCATCAACATTAGCACCAACCAACAACCACAGCACCAACCAACAACCAACCAACAACCACAGACTACTAACCACTTCCAGGTTCAATCACAGATTCAAAGACCTGCTGGAACAGAAAAGGGTTCAGCTCCCTACAGAAGGAGGTGCCAGCTTCAGCTCCTAGAGAAGGAACAACTCTAACCTGGTTGGCTCCCACAATTCCTTGCCAATTTCACTTCAGAAAGCTCAGGTTCCCCCAAGGAGGCCTCATTTATTGAGCTGATGGGAACAGATATTCCCTCTGGAACTTTGGACATAAGCCATTTAGGACTTTAACAATGAAAACCAGTATCCTGACCTGCTGGGCTTGGAAACAAACTGGAAGGCACTGCAGATGAAAAAGTATAGGTTTTATATGACTGCCATGGCAGACTTAGACAGCAGTCCAGTTTCTGCATTTTGCACCCGTTGAAGCTTCCATACCATTTACAAGGGAAGCCCCATACACAGTTTGTTACAGTAATCTAACCTGGATGCTTACAAGGGTATATACAACAGTGACCAGATAAGCATCCTGAAGGAAAAGCTACAGATGGAAAAAGCAGCCTAAGCACCAGTAACAATTTCAGCTACATACCACTCTAAGGACAAAGTGGCTGCGGAGAACACGCCTATAACTGCATAACTTTCCTTCAGGGAAGTGTAATTCTGCTGGGAATCTGCCACACACCTATTCTTGTATCACTTTTGCTCTCAATAAATCTCTATCAGCTGAAGCAGGATTTGAGCCACAGGAACAGGCAGCTTCAAAAAGAGGGCTGGAATACCTGGAATGAGGTTAGTGTCGGTTGCAGTCTTGAAATGAAGCTAATCATCACTAGTCCAAAAGAGTAACCCTAAGGAGGTCTCCTCTGACTTAGATCTATTCAGACTTACTCCTTGGAAATTTTACTGTGCTGTTAGTCACTGAAAGTTTATTCGAACGACTGTGATACATATTTAGATATTAAAAACCTCTATTAATAATACTTATAAACTGATGCTGAAACAGGACACCTGGAAATTAATTGCAATCTAATAATAGGGAAAGGTGTCTGTGTGTGAGATTCAGAGCTGGTTTATCTGCTGCACTGCAACTGTTATTCGGATTCTTTAATATTACATGATGTATTCACCATCATTACTTTTATCTGATATCTCCATTGCTTTCAAAGCTAAACACACATTCTCACCTGTAATGCCCCTCCCTAGGAATGAAATTTTCAAGTAATGTACCCTTCACCCAGCCTTCTCCCTCTCAATATGTAAGGGGGAAGAGATCCCATTTTGTAGGACTATAAAGTTCTTCCTTGCAGAGTGGGCACACAGAAGCACAGAGGTTAGTTTTTCCCTACCTCCACCCTTTCCAACTGCACCCTTTCCAACTGCAGGCATCATAACACACTCCTATTGGAGCTACTCTCAGTTAGAAACAGCAAGAGTCACTAAATCCTGCAGGCATATTGCCAGACACCATTCATTTCAGCATGCTTCTTCCAGCCCATGACTAACAACTTATTTCCTGGCTTCCACTAAGGAGGTGATGGGTTTGCTTCAAGAATGCTTCATATGGAGAGATAAAGGTGTGGGAGAGCAGTGTGTGTGTGTATCTCTCTCTCTATCTATATATATCCTTACCCTATGGTTGCCAACCTCCAGCTGGGACCAGGAGATTGCCTGGAATTACAACTGATCTGCACATGATGATACAGATTAGTTCCCCTGGAGAAAATGGCTGCTTTGGTGAGTGGATTCTACGGCATTATACCCCGCTGAGGTCCCTCCCCTCCCCAAATGCTGCCCTTCCCAGGGTCTACCCCTCAAATCTCCAGGAACTTCCCAAGCCAGAACTGGCAACTCTATCTTACCCACACATGCTCTTTCGGGGGGTGGGGGTGGGAATCCATCTCCACCTCCACTTTACAGGCAAACTTGTGCATCTTCTGACACCCCCCCCCCTTCAGCTGTTTTTAGACAAAGGAGAGAAAAGTGACCCTTTTCTTATCTTGCCCCATATACTGTGTGCATATTTGCTCGGAGCACCAAACTGCCAGGAGGCACCACAGGAGATGACGCAAAAGGCAGGGCTGGCACCTATTGTTGCTTCCCAGCTCCCACCCCACCCCAGCATCTGTAGCCTCTGAGAGCCATAGTAGAATAAAAGGAGCCCCCCCCATTCATGTGGGCTCCATTGCCACTGTAAGAACATAAGAAGAGTTCTGCTGGATCATACATCTAGTCAGGCGCCAGTTCTCCTAGAGGGTCACTGAACAGGCCATAGAGGCCAAAGCCCTCTCCTGACACTGCATTTAACAAGTTTACTGCATCTGATTATGGAGGTTCACTTTAGTCAAGGAAAACAAAAGAGCCACTAGGGTGGGGGGAAAGGCAAAAAGCTAGTGGTGCAATGAAAACAGATATAAGAAATATGTTTTTAATAGTAATGTTGTAATCCCATGTATGACAGTGTTGTGTTCCGGGGAACTTTCTCCCTTCACTGATTCTCTCTACCCAAAGGAAGCAGAAACTGAAAGACAACTTGAGTAAATGGATACAGAAAGCAGAGTGCAACCACAGATATTGTGATGCCACACACACACACACACACACACACACACACACACACACACACACAAGGATTAGATTTGTTTCTGAAAGTCATTTCATTTGGATTAGCTATGATCCCTTGGTTATTAAACACAGCATATTTGGAGTGGATTTTGATTAGCTACTATTTGATTGCACACCCCTAAAAAGAAAACACGATGTACAATTAAGAACAGAAGTTTGTTTACAAGCACCTAACTGGGACTGTACTTAGGGTATAGTGAAATGAGAAGGGAAGTTGGCGAAACATGTTAAGGATTACACAATATATGGATTTTACACAAGGCTACTTTACCACTACATCTGTTAAGAACATAAGAACATAAGAGAAGCCAATGTTGAATCAGGCCAATGGCCCATCTAGTCCAACACTCTGTCACACAGGGGCCAAAATATACCAGGTGCCATCAGGAGGTCCAGCAGTGGGGCCAGGGCACCAGAAGCCCTCCCACTGCTGCCCCCTCCAGCACCAAGAATAGAGTGCATCACCTGCCCCAGACTGAGAGTTCCCATCTATATCCTGTGGCTAATAGCCACTGATGAACATCTGCTCCATATGTTTATCTAATTCCCTCTTGAAACTGTCCATGCTAGCAGCTGCCACGACCTCCTGTGGCAGTGAATTCCATATGTTAATCACTCTTTGGGTGAAGAAGTATTTCCTTTTATCTGTTCTAACCCGACTGCTCAGCAATTTCATAGAGTGCCCACGAGTTCTTGTATTGTGAGAAAGGGAGAAAAGTACTTCTTTCTCAACCTGCTCAATCCCATTCATAATCTTATAAACCTCGATCATGTCACCTCTCAGCCGTCGTTTCTCCAAGCTAAAGAGCCCCAAGCATTTTAACCTTTCTTCATAGGGAAGGTGTTGATTTTTCTTAAGCTCCAGGAAGCATCATGTAAAATGTAAACCAATTATATTTTACCAATTTAGTAAAAAAGAATCTATTAGGTCTCTCAGGCAATATGTGTAACAGCTATACCAAGGGGCAAAAAAAGAGGGGGGGGGGGACTTAACCCTGAAACCTGGAATCCAGAACCTAAAAAAGTCAAACAGAATAGAGGGCCAACAATAAAAACTTAAATTATATAGTATGAAAAGATACATGTATTTATTAACAAAAAATTAAAAAGCATATAAGGGCCCAATCACATCTCATGTAAAAATGCCAAAATTTAGCACACAAGGGCCAATGGACTTGACCTGACATGTTTCGGCCTGTATAGGCCTTCTTTAGAGGTCAAACACAATGAGGAGCATATTGGCTAATATCATAGTACAATACAATCATACAATTACGTAACATAGATACAAGATGGACCAGAAAAGAATTATTCCAAAGTGAAACCACTAGGCACAGAATAAAAGTATAAATGAGAGTAGAGAAAGGGCAGCCTCCAAAGGTGCAATCACATGCCAAATGATGTTTCACTGATAACAGTTTCTGGTCCAGAAAGTGCCTTCTAAAGATTGTTTAGCCAAAGCGTCCTCAGTAAAATTGTCCTTAAGCAAAGTCGTCTGCTGATTTTGGTGCCTGACATACCAGGTTGCCAGAATGGCATGTTGAGATAGTCCCTGGATTGCTACAGTGATCACAGTCTTGTTACACAACAACCAAACACTGTGGTACATCAATGAATCTACCACTTTTTTATTCCTGTAGTTTCCTCCTGAAACTGAGCACAACAAATAGCCAGCATTCATTGTACCTTCCAATGACATTCCTGAAATAACTGTGGAGAGGGAATAAAGAGTCTTCTCTTTACTTTATAGTGTCTCTAATACGAGGTAAGCAGCTTTACAAGGCTTAGCTTGTCTCTGCTTACCTAACCCCATACTTTCCTTCTACAATAAGCCAACATCAAGCAGCCTTCCCAAGACAATGCAGGTTTCCTTAGGGATGAAAAGTATGCATACTTTTCTCTCTTCTACACTCCCATAGGTCATGCACCGGTTTCATTATCAGTCCCATTGAGAGATACATCATTCCAATAAGCTACAGAAAGTATGTTGGGTGGGTACTGGCCTTATTTCTTCCTCCCCCAACTGCTTTGTATTATGCCTGCTTTCACCCAGCATGTATGAGGTCTGAGTTCTTGATGGCTGGCACTACATCAGAAAGAGGCCTCAGCACTGTAGTGTTCATAGAGAAGAACCCGGAAATGGAACAGAATCACCTCTCTGAAGAGCGTGTGGTTCTTTTGCAGAGAAGAGCAACCTGAATATGAATGAGGCACCCTGATTGGAGGGTGGGCTAAAAATGAGCCAGCGCAATAGAGCTGTAAAGGGCTTGGAGGCTGCCCTTTCTCTACTCTTACCCATATAACAGCTAGATAAACAAGACCATTAAGTAAGGGGACCCAACTTCAAAGAGGAGAAGGAGATTGGATTTATACTCTGCCCTTCACTACCTGAAGGAGTCTCAGAATGGCTTACACACTCCTTTCCCTCCCCCTCCCCACAACAGACACCCTGTGAGGTAGGTGGGGTTGAAATCTCTCTCTCAAGAACTGCTCTTTCAAGAACAGCTCTGATAGAACTATGGCTTGCCCAATGTCATCCAGCAGCTGCAAATGGAGGCGTGGGGAATCAAACCCAGTTCTCCCAGATTAGAGTCTGCACACACCACACCAAACTGGCTGAATTGCACGCCCTGGAAGCAGTGACCTCAAACTCAGGGTGCTTTGGATAACCCTGTCAAGGTATTGCTGGGCTCCTCATATGTAATATCCACACAAGCATGTGACAGGCCTGTAGCCTTCCTTCTTTCATCCATGTCATCACCTGAGACAACACAGACTATCCAAGACTGAGGGTTGGGGAAAGAGAGAGACGACTAAGATGGCCTCTGCTAAGGAGCAGAGGGGTCCTTCCAGCAACTGAGTCCAATTCTTGGTACCTCCCCTCACGCCATCTGTCCAGACACCAGGAGTTAAGAGTATTACCACACCCTCTAACCTTCACAGACTTGCCAACTCTGGATTGGGAACTGCCTGGAGATAGGGGGCTGGGGAAGACAGGATTTGGGAGGGGAGGGACCTCAGCAGGGTATATTGCCATACAGTCCCTCCGCAGGTGCCATTTTCTCCAGGACAGCTGATCACTTGGGGATCAGCTGCAATTCCAGGAGATCTCCAGGCACCACCTGGATGTTGGCACCCAATTCATTATACCTTCTGGGCTAGTTGTAAGATTTCACAGGAGCCAGAGTCATCAAGCCCCCTCCCTTGTATGGCTTAGAGTAGGGAAGTTTGGGAAGGGAAGAGAAAAGGATCTTGATGTTGCTGTAAAGTAAGGATTGGGCCTCTTATATGGCCAAGAAGGCAGAGAGGAAAAGAACCCACCAATCTGCATAGGAGACAGGATTTCTTCTCTGAGGAAGGAGCTTAAAAGCAGCTCTTCCTCTCATTCCTGTGGGGGCTCCCCGTAATCAAATAATGACTTCCTTCTCCATCCTAAGAATGCCAGTGCCTGCTGCATATATATATATATGATAATGATCAAGGAGCTGAGAAGCATAGCAGATTGTAGAACATATTATATCTAGCTAGCAATTTGTGACTATGGATTGTTTTAAATTGGTTTTATCTATGTTCCCAATTGCTATTTATATTTTATCCTTTGTAAGCAGCCCTGAGCCTGCCTTGGTGGGGAGGGCGGGGTATAAATTAAAATAAATAAATAAATCAGTCCTGCAGTTCAGAGTGTTTTATCAGCCAGCCTCCCTAATACAACTTTCCTGCGGCAGGTGAAGAGATTCTTCTTTTTCAAAACCTCTCCTAATGAAATAAGGAGCTTTGTTTTTAGCTTTTAAATGCCACTGCATTATTAAAGCTCATATTTCAGTGAGTTTGTAGTATTTATCTATCTAAACAAGGGGGATGCCTTGCTTCCTTTTCTTTCCCAGGGCTATATTGTGTGGACAAGCAACTAATAAAAGCTACTGTAGTTTGGAAGCTGAAATGGAGCTATTTCTGCTGTGTGTTGCAGGGATGCTGGCTAGAACACAGTAAAATGCTGTTGCTCTGCTGTGACTGGCTGGTTAGAATGATCAGATTCTTTACACGGTGGGGTGGCAACCAGTGGAGGCAGGCCAAGAGGCAGGCGGGTACAGAAGCAACAGTGCAGGCGAGGCAGAAAATAAATATCTGATATTGTGGAAGGCAAAGAAATCTCTTTGCTCCAGAAATCCACGCCCAAATAGACAACATGCAATAAAAATGATTCATCTGAATGGCAATCTGAACACACACAGATAATGAGAGGCTTAGGTAAATAAAAGGGCTAATTTTGTTATACCGGGAAACACAGTTGTCGTTGTATCAGTTATGTAGGAGGGTTGAGGGGAAGGATAACAATTAGAATGAAAAGTGTAGTTAAAGGAATTGCTTCTCCCAGCCCCTGAGGCTCAGCAAAAACAGGCAACAGATTACTTCCTAGATGCCATTCAGTAGCCCTGTACAGGCAACAGACTCATGTTAGCAGAATTTTCTGAAGTGTTTTTAAAGTACTAATCAATATTGTTGTCTATCCTTAGTAGCTTCTGCAAGATATATATATATTTAAAAATAACAGAAGGGGAAAACACACAGACAAAGTGACCCCATCCACACAGTCACAGTTCTACATATGTGAAGGCAGCTGTTCCAATAATTTCATCCACAAACACGAGATGAGCCCAACTGGTTGCAGTTCAAAATGTTTTTCATAGCTCTATGAGATCCCTTAGCTTAATTAAGTCTGGGACTGCTAATGTGCACAGTGCTACAAGCATTGCTTGATCTTTTTGTCAGTACAAGTTAGCGTTTAACCCGCTGCTTCTTCTTTGGCTTCCCCTTTTAGACATTGTCTTGTCAGTGTTCCAAGAAAGTGAAAACACTGACCTTTAATACAAAAAGTATCCTTTGGGTGCATATTTAGAACCTAAGGATCTTGAGGCATGCTTGCATATTTATTTAGATATTTCAATTTAAATCTCTCCTGGATTATAAAATTCAGTAGGTGATCTCAGGTTAATCACACATTATCAGTTTAACCTACCTCACAGCATCGTTGTGAGGAAAAAAACAGAAAAAAATTCCAGGACTGTAGCCTTGAGTTCCTTGAAGGACACACGAGAACTATAATAAATGTTTTCCTCATTTTATTTCTCCCACAGAGGAAGATAACTGTCAATAGATGCCACTGAAGAGCAGAAGAAGCCTAAGTCTTGGAAAGCTTTTCCAAATTTATTTGAGGAAAGTTAGTACAAAGCAGCTAAGCTCAGCTCTATGGAAGGGCCCCAATCTCAGCATGAGAAGTAAAATAATGGCTACTTTCTGCTGAACAAAAGCAAAACAGGGACCTCTGCCATAAGACGCCCTACTGAATTTGTATGTGGCATTCAGCCAGAGCTACAAAATCAAGGAAGCATTCACTTGGCAGGTATGCAAGGTGAATTGCCAGCCATTTCAAAATTTACCAGTTATGTTGTCAACTGCCCAGTAAACCTCCACCTTTGGCATATTCAAGCCAAAAGCTGCCAGGCTTTCTTTTCCTGTTTTCCCCACCCACATCTCTCTAGGCAGGTTAGTGCTAGCCAGCCTCAGGTGCGCTTTGGTGCTTTGTTTACTTTTTGTCACAGACTTGTTTCTTTATTTGCCTTTTTAATGGAAGTCATAAGCAACAATTGCCAGTGCAAACATGGCAGCTGCTAAGAGAGAAGCTATTGTTACTTTTTCCCCAGTGGCTCTTGCTGTCACATAGTTTCACTTCATACCCAGGCCACACCTGTTTTGAGATCATGCAGCTGGCCGGGTCTGTTCTGAGGCCTCGATGGGAGACTTGCTGGGAACCCCTACATAAAATGACTTAAACTCTATGATGGAAGGAAGATGGAATATAAATATATGGAGGGAAATATCACACAGAGCACAATCCACCCAGCTTTCCTGCTGCTACAAAAGGGAGGAAGGTGAACCCTTTTGATCACCAAGAAATGCTATGCTGGGGGCTATTGGACTCGCATGATCATGTAGTAAGGAGGGAAATTAGAAGAGGCTGAGTGAAAAAGCTAGTTGGATACAACTCATTGTATGGGAAAGAGATTGCTGTAAGGCTGAACAAGATTCAGCAAAGGCCTGCTTTTGGCTGCTATGTCAAGTTTTAGATTCAAAATAGCAGTGTATTTTAAAGTCAGTCTCTCTCTCTCTCTCTCTCTCTCTCTCTCTCTCTCTCTCTCTCTCTCTCTCTCTCTCTCTCGGTACAGAAAAAAGCCTGCATGGTTAACAAATAAAGTAATGGAAGCTGTAAAATGTAAGAAGGATTCCTTTAAGCGGTGGAAAGCTAGTCTTAGTGAGGTTGATAAAAGGGAACACAGACTATGGCAAATAAAATGCAAGTCTGCGATCAGGCAAACAAAAAGGGAATATGAGGAGCATATCGCAAAAAACATAAAGGCCAACAATAAAACTTTCTTCAAATACATTAGAAGTAGGAAGCCAGCCAGGGAGGCAGTGGGGCCCTTGGATGACCAAGGGGTAAGTGAAGGATGATAGGGAAATGGCTGAGAAGCTGAATGCATTTTTTGCCTCTGTCTTCACTGTGGAAGAGGAGAAGTGCTTGCCCACTCCAGAAGCACCGATTTCGGGAGGGGGTTTGAAAGACCTGAATCAGATTGCGGTGACAAGAGAGGAAGTCCTACGACTGATGGACAATTTAAAAACTAATAAATCACCAGGCCCGGATGGCATTCATCCGAGAGTTCTGAAAGAACTCAAATGTGAACTTGTGGATCTCCTGACAAAAATATGTAATCTTTCTTTAAAATCAGCCTCCATTCCTGAGGACTGGAAGGTAGCTAATGTCACTCCCATCTTTAAAAAGGGCTCCAGGGGAGATCCGGGAAATTACAGGCCTGACATCGATACCGGGTAAGTTGGTGGAAACTGTTATTAAGGAAAGAATTAGTAGGCACATTGATGAACAAAAACTATTGAGGCAGACTCAGCATGGGTTCTGTAAGGGAAGATCTTGTCTCACTAACCTGTTAGTGTTTTTTGAGGGAGTGAACAAACATGTGGATAAGGGGGACCCAATAGATATTATTTACCTTGACTTCCGGAAAGCTTCTGATATGGTTCCTCATCAAAGGCTCCTAAGTAAGCTCAATAGTCATGGGATAAAAGGACAAGTCCTCATGTGGATCAAAAATTGGCTTATAAATAGGAAACAGAGAGTGAGTATAAATGGGAAACTTTCTCAGTGGAGGGTGGTAAGCAGTGGGGTACCACAGGGATCAGTACTCGGTCCGATGCTTTTTAACTTGTTTATTAATGATTTGGAATTGGGAGTAAGCAGTGAAGTGGCTAAATTTGCAGATGACATGAAGTTGTTCAGGGTGGTGAAAACCAGGGAGGATTGTGAGGCACTCCAAAGGGATCTGTCGAGGATGGGTGAGTGGGCATCAACGTGGCAAATGGGGTTCAATGTGGCCAAGTGCAAAGTGATGCACATTGGAGCCAAAAATCCTAAATATAAATACACGTTGATGGGGTCTGAACTGGCAGAGACGGACCAAGAGAGAGATCTTGGAGTTGTAGTGGATAACTCAATGAAAATGTCTAGACAGTGTGTAGCTGCAATAAAGAAGGCCAACGCTATGCCGGGGATTATTAGGAAGGGAATTGAAAACAAATCAGGCAGTATCATAATGCCCCTGTATAAATCATTGGTGCGACCTCATTTGGAATACTGTGTACAGTTCTGGTCACCACATCTCAAAAAGGATATTATAGCATTGGAAAAAGTGCAGAGAAGGGCAACTAGAATGATAAAAGGGTTGGAACACCTTCCCTATGAAGAAAGGTTAAAACGCTTGGGACTCTTCAGCTTGGAGAAACGACGGCTGGGGGTGACATGATCGAGGTTTATAAGATTATGAATGGGATTGAGCAGGTTGAGAAAGAAGTACTTTTCTCCCTTTTTCACAATACAAGAACTCGTGGGCACTCTATGAAATTGCTGAGCAGTCGGGTTAGAACAGATAAAAGGAAATACTTCTTCACCCAAAGAGTGATTAACACATGGAATACACTGCCACAGAAGGTGGTGGCAGCTACAAGCATGGACACTTTCAAGAGGGAATTAGATAAAGATATGGAGCAGAAGTCCATCAGTGGCTATTAGCCACAGGGTATAGATGGGAATTCTCTGTCTGGGGCAGGTGATGCACTCTATTCTTGGTGCTGGAGGGGGCAGCAGTGGGAGGGCTTCTAGTGTGCTGGCCCCAGTGCTGGACCCCCTGATAGCATGTGGTATTTTTGGCCGCTGTGTGACAGAGTGTTGGACTAGATGGGCCATTGGCCTGATTCAACATTGGCTTCTCTTATGTTCTCATGCTATGTTCTTATGTTCTTGTGACCTCACAATTTCTAAGTCTTGTTTTCAACATATCTTCATTTTTCTCCTAAGCAAAGTTATATGTGCCTTTGGCATACATACTGAGTACAGAAGTCCTATGTCATGGTGTATGACAACAGCCACTGTGTACAGAACAAGTGCCTTGGCCACAGTGTCTTTGAGGTTTGACACACAGTGAGGCAGTGACTGTACCCATCAATAGTATCTACATGCTCAGACCTGCCACATGGATTAGAACATTTCTCCACACCACTGGTCATCTTTTTAATAACTTTTAAGTCCCTTGCCTGAAGAGGCAAGCTTTGAAATAGGACCAAATTTTGACACAATGGAATTTTTAAACACATAACTAAGCAGGGTCAGCCCTGGTTAGTATTTGGATGGGAGACCACCAAGGAAGTCCAGGGTCACAATGCAGAGGCAGGCAATGTTAGTCTCTTGCCTTAAAAACCTTACAGGGTCACCATAAGTCAGTTGTGACATGAACTTTCCACCACCACCAGCTGGGAGACGTATGGATGGATGCCAGCTCCATGCCAACTCCATGCAAAGGAAAAGGATATATGGAGGAGGGAGGTTTCTCTCTTTTACAACTATTTACATATTTGTTTACTTTGTTTATTGCCCAACTTTCTCATTGAGACTCAAGGTGGGTTATGATGAATGCTCCTTCAAGGCCTCTTTCACCTTCCATATTACTCCCCAAATCGCCAGCTTGCTCAGTCACATGTCAAGATGCATCTCCTTCCCCTGTACATCCCCCAAATGTAATAATCTTTCTAAAGTCCCCAGCATGAATATACACATGCTTTTATATCTCCTCTTATCAATAAGGTGGATCCAACCATCCTTCAATTAGCCTTCCTCCAGCCTGAGTGGTCATACTCCAACTTAAGTAGCTTTCCCTTCAACAGAAGAGCTACGTAACTTGCAGGAAGGCTCCTTAGACTAGAGTAAGACTTCTAACTTGAGATGGTGTATAAATATTTTAATAACACATAATATTTTTTCTCACTGGAGTGGCAGGATCCATACCACTGGGTCCAGATACATCAAGCCATACCTTTCTCCAGTCCTTTCCCTCTCTTTCCCAAATTTCCTAGCCCCTGTAACCCTTACACATGTCCCTGCTCTCAATCTCTGCCTGCCAGTACTTGTAACCAGTGCCTGCCAGCCCTTAACGCAAGGTTCTAAAATAAGTAATTGGAACTATCACATCTCAAATAGGATGGATGCTGTTCTTCCCTAATTCAGCTAAATTGATGATGATTGTGGTGACTGTGCTTTGAGAGAACTACATTCTGCACAAACAGCTTGTTCTGGAAATGTCAATACAGCCGAGTCCAGAATATGATAAATAAATCTGCTGCCATTAAAAATGCTCCCTTTTATCCAATTATTTAAGGTATGGGATCCCTTTTCTGACATTACATCAGATAGACACATTCATTTTCTGGAATAAGCCAAACCCTTTTCTCTAAACCTTACTCATCTATCAGCACAAGGGAATTAATAGTAATCACAGACCAATTATATTTAAGGATTTCATGCCACAGACAAATCACTTTCCCTCTATCTCTGTTAAAGCTGGAAGAGTTATGTAGAGAGGAGCTCGGATGAGAAGAGGGAATGGGGCATATAATGGAGCTGTCTGCATCATGTCTTTTGGGGCCACCAACTACCATAGAAAATTATTTTTCTGCAACCTGCATTTGTAAGTAATGATGCAATGAAGAAAATACCTTACCGGTATGAGGCTTATGCAACTCAGCAGAGATAAATGCTCATTTGCTACTCTGTTCTGGCTATACATTATCATGATTTAGATTTTTATTTACAGGTCATGATATACTACATTCTGCTAGAATCTAATCACAGATTTAAAAAACACTCTTTTGTCATGTGGGAAGGCCACACCTGGAAGGATCTTTATAGGACTTTCCACCCACTTGGCACATGTGCAAGTAAGCACATTGGGATAGTCTGGGGAATGGAAAATGTGTGCAATATCCATAGTTTCCCTCAGCCCTTTCCTGTAGTCGATCAATTGTTGCAAAATCCAGATTTGGAGAAGGCTCTTCAAAATGTTTTTTTTTTAAAAGTAAAAGTCACTAATAACAGACAGCTCTCATAAAGGAAGAGCAAGATTTAAGTCCAGTACCACCTTAAGGACCAACAAGACTTTCTGGGTATAAGTTTTCTCCCTTCATCAGAGCTTTGCCTTTTAATAGCTTGGCGCAGAGATTAAGACGCTGAGCTGCAGACTGGAAGGTCTGTAGTTTGACAGTTCGAGACCCTAGTGCTGTGTCATGGAGTGAGCTCCCATCCCTGGCCCCAGCTCCTGCCAACCTAGCAGTTCAAAAGCAAGAAACTGCAAGCAGATAAATAGGTACCACTTTGGTGCGAAGGTAACAGCGTTCCATGTGCCTCGGTGTTTAGTCATGCCGGCAACATGAGCACAGAAATGTCTTCAGACAAGATGGTTCCTCAGCTTGGAAACGGAGATTAGCACTGCCCCCTAGAGTTGGATTTGACTAGCTTTCAAGCAAGGGAAACCTTCACCTTTTACCCTGGGAATCTTGTTGGTCTTTAAGGTGCCATGTGACTTGAATCTTATTCTACTGCAGACCAACATGGCTACCCAACTGAAACCTCTTTTCATTTAAAGGAAGCTATCTTTTTGGCTTGTATGGAAACTTAGGTTCTACTAAGTGTCAGAGAACAACTGAATACAGATAATCCATCACACCATATAAAGCATCAATACATTTCTCCTGAGGGATGCCACATGTACACACTTAAAAGTCTCTGAATCAAACTGCACACTTCAAGGCTGATACCACACCATCTTGCTACATCAGCACTGCAATTTATTTTAAAATGAGATGTTATTCTTTGCTTTGGCTAACAGTGATCCAAGCAACAATATTTTGCAACCTAAGCAACTCACCAGCAATTAGGTCAACTGCAACAAATTGGGATGTTGTGTAATTTTACCATCTAAGCTTTACCATGTCTAGTCATTTTTACATCTTCTAAATTCTAATTTGATCTTATAAATTGAAATTCTGATACAAAGGGGAGTAGCCATAAATAGATTTACTGAGAAAGTAAATCCTATTATATTAGGATTACAACCATAGTCACCATAAACTCTGTAGTAACAGTAGACTTAGCTACAGCTGTCCCAGTACTACTATTCTCTGTGCAAACAGAGCCTGCAGCTGAAGGAAGGTGATATAGTTGAACAAACCCTTCTGGAATCTTGTAACCATCTTTTTCCCCAGCCATTCCCTTCCTATGTAAGTACACAGTAGGAGGTTATGGAGCCAAAAGATGTAACCCTGCTGTTACACATGCTGTTACACAAATGTAGTTCTTTGATGACCCATAGTGAGAAGCAAAAAGAGTCAAACAGCACCCTCCCTCCCCCAGTTCCATACCTGCTGTCACCCAGAGGGGAAGCTTTACAGGACTTGCAAGCCTTAATGATGTTACATACTCCATGTTCTCAGGATGGTTCCATGGCATCCGTAATAGAAGCATCTGCTTCCCCTTCTAACAGAAGGCCACTTTGTTGTACTCCTTCAGATGGATCCTTGAAGAGATATCTAAAGACACCCTAAACCTTGCTATACTAAAAAAAAAAAAAAATTAGATGGATTTCAGTTTGTATCACCATCTTTAGTGAGATGTAAAACTCATGTGCATATAAGAATTGTCTTCATTGAAGGAACAAGTTGACACAGAAAAAAATGTACCAGGGAAAGATGGGTAAAAGTAGTATGATGTTCATTGGCTGAAGATGTCATAACTCGGTGCAGCTTCACTTACCAACGATTTCCTACATGAATACCACTTCTAGATATGTAGGCTACACATACACTTTGGGAAGTAAAAAGTATACACATTTGTTTCACTGTTTTAGACTGTATTCAGGTGTCACAAAAAGCTCCAATAAAACTCCAGGTTGAGTATAGTTTGTTGAAATGTGCATCTGGTGCTCTTTACAGTTTCTGGAGCTCATAGAGCTTAATTGAACATTTGCCAGTTGGATCAAGTGCCAATGTACTGCAAGTATGAATGCGGGAGGCTGTATGCAAACTGAGATTCGGAACTGGGATTCAACTGAGCCAGAAGAGGAGAAAGGAGCATGAGGCACTTGCCAAAATTGTATTGAAGCTTGTCATGACATACAAATGGAACCTTAGACACTGCATGTATGCACATTAGAAAGTCACAGAACAATCTCATAATTGCTCAGATCCAAAAGCACAGGATGGCTCAGAAAGTTACAAGAATGAGAACTATGTGAACATAAATAGAACCTTGCTGAATCATACCAGAAGACTATTGGGTTTATCAGTCTATTTCTAACAGTGGCCAGCTAGCTGGTTCTGGACAGAGCACAAAGGAAAAAGCTGTTCCGCACTGCCTGTTACTTGGGAGATACTTTCTTAATTTGTCTATAAGAACATTAAAGGTGCCACACTGAATCACAGACCAGCATCCTGTTTTCCCACAGTGGCCAACAAGTTGCTCTAGAGAGCCAACAAGCAAGGCATAGAGATATCGACTTCCCCCTGATGTCATCTCCTAACACTGGTCTTCAGAGGTCTGCTGTCTCCAGCTATGGAGATACCCTTCAGTCCACATGGCTAGAAATCATTGATGGATCTATTCTTCCTAGATCTCTCTAACACCCTTTTAAAGCCATGCACACTTTTGTCCATCACTATATTTCCATAATTTAATTACCCACTGAGTAAAGAAGTATTTCTTTTTGTCTATGCTGTACCTATTACCCATCAATGTCACCGGATGCTCCCTGTGTTCTATTATTATGGAAGAGGGAGAAAAAAACTCTCTACCCCTTTTCTCCACACCATACGTAATTTTGTAAACCTCTCATGTCCCGTCCCCCCGCTTTAGTTTTTTCCCTCCTAAACTGAGAAGCACCAGACTCTTCAAACTCTTCTCATAGGAAACATGATCAGACCATCTCACTGAGCCACCATCTGATTAATATGAGATTGTTTGAACACTGGAGGACAGCTTTCATGGGATCAGCACAGGGGAGTGGTGGTATAGATCTCCTAGGCCAGCCACCCTGATTTAGGACATGAGCACAAACAGCAACTGCTATGTATTTTCAAAGATTTCCCCTTAGGCATAAGAGCACCAACTATTATTCTACATTATTTATTTCTCATTAAAAGCAGAGATGTTTAAGATTTCTTAAATGCCATGCAGGTATCAGATTTTTACCAGTGCCTAATAAATCCCTACTAAATTAGCCTTTTCAAAAGGGCCAGCATCAGCATACTCTGAGGTGGGGCAGCTGCATGGCCCAGCCTTTCTAGGAAGGTCCACTGCTGCCAGCCACCCCTCCTGCTCGCTTGCTAGTATTCTACCACCTCTGTTCCCAGCTGCATATACTTCCCCATGTTCGCCTGGGCAACCAGGGAAAGGGTTGCAGGCAGCTGTGAGCACAGGCATTGGGAGGTCTGGCAAGCAAGGAGAGGAAAGACACACAGGCAGGTGGAAGACATGAGAACTGGTGGGAGGAAATGAAGGTATGAGCAAGGCCTGGTGGTGGGCAGAGGAGGGGAATGGAACCATTAGAACGTAAGAGCACGGCTGGATCAGAACAGAGATCCATCTAGACCAGCATCATGTCTCACACACTGGCCAACCAGTTCCTCTGGAGGCCCAACAACTGGGCGCAGAAGCTGAGGCCCTTCCCTGATGTTGCCTCCTGGCACTAGAATTCAGAGGTTGGTTGCCTCTGAATGTGGGAGTTCCCTTTAGTCACCATGGCTAGTACCCACTGAGAGACCTTTCCTCAATGGATCTAATCAGCTTTTAAAGCTGTCTATGCCTGTGGCCATCACTACATCCTCTGGCAGCAAATTCCATATTTTAATCACTTACGGGGAACTCTCTACCTGGGGCCTCTCAGAACCTGGAATTAGCCCCGCAGCAGACTGAGGCGTTTTAGCTTCTGTTCTTCCAGCTACATTCACTATGAAACACATTTCATCCAGAATTGGGGTCATCTCTGGAATTGGGTTGCCAGCTCTGGGTTGAGAAATATCTGGAGATTTGGGAGGTGGAGCTTGAGGAGGGTGGGGTTTGAGGAGGGAAGAAACTTCAGTGGGTTATAATGCCACACAGTCTACCTTTTGAAGTGGCCTTTTTCTCCAGGTGAAATGACCCCGTTGCCTGGAGTTCAATGTAATCCCAGGAGATCTCCAGCCACCAACTGGAGGTTGGCAACTTTACTCTGGAGAAACACCCCTGAGGAGCAGCTCTTCCCATGTATGCACAGAAGTGCTTACCGCTCAGTCATGGGGACAATGCTGGACCATGAATGCAACAAAGAAATTTATGAAAAGTTCTTTACTTGAGTATTAAGCTAAACAACCTCACTCTGAGTAATTCATTGTATAGAAGCAGCAGCTAAAAACAGAGGTTATTTTATAGCTTAAAACTTCAAAAATTTCATTTACAATCCAGAGAACAACTGAGCCTGCACCTAGTACACATTAAACATTAATTAAAATTTAAAAATCTTCCTGTACTTACTACTTGTTAAGAGTTTGGGTTTTCAGCTTCCTTATGGATAAAACCTTAGCACAGAACTTGGCCACTTTAATGGAGGGATACATAAAACATATCCAATCTACCTGGGAACTCAGATAGAATAGGGGTTAGGTGTACATGTCCTTGTAGAATTTACAATGTAGTAATGCATGCTTGACTGTTTTGACTGTGCCAGAGTGGGAGGGGAAAAGGCGCTGGGAGTATGTAGGTATCTCCCTTCTGTAAGTGCTGAGGGCAAAAGATTAAGCCAGGCCAGAGAGAAGGCTCTGGGGTATTTTTTTTACAACAATCAATCAGACAGCATGGATTCCTAATGACTGGGGCTTGGCCATCATCGTTCCAATACACAAAAGAGGAGACAAATCTAATCCATCCAATTACTGCCCAATTAATTTGCTCAATGTAGTGAGCAAGCCCTGAGAGGCACCTATGTTGGAAAGTCTGGGACTGGCTAGATCGAGACATCATCATAGCCAAAGAATAAATGGGCTTTAGACCTAGCCATGCTACATTAGACCAATGCCTAGTTTTATACCACCTGGCAATGAAATGTAGTGCCAGTCCCCATGGAGTGCTCTATGTATGTAGCCCTTGTCGACTATAAAGAGGCCTTTGATGATACCATTGCCAAAGACAGATTATGGGCTAAATTAGAGGCCTCATCAATTTATCATAGACTACTTGCCCTTATTCATATGCAGCATGAGGTTAAAACTTACAGGCACTGGTGTCAGACAGAAAATGGAGTTCATTTTCTTGAGTACTCAAATGTGGAACTGCACCAGGTAAATGGTGGAAGCTATCCCTTCCATTTAAACAAGAACTGTAGTATGTCAGAAAATATTTATCTATTAAGACACACCAGAGCTATCTAAATAATTTTCATTTTGTCCAGCAACATTTTTTGTTTTTGTGTCCTTTCTGATGTATGGGGAGAAGAATATATTTTTGAATTTACATACAGTGTATGAAGCTGCCTTGTATCCAGTCAGGCTATTGGTCCATTTATCTCAGTGCAGTCTGCTATGGCTGGGAATGGCTCTTAGGCAGAGATGAGTCCTTCCCTATGTCCATTCCTCCATCCACCAGAAAGGCTAGGCATTGAGCCAGAGACATTCTGCGTGCAGTACATGTGCTCTACCAAAAGCACCATCCTCCACCCGACCCTGCAGTCCTGCCATTCTTTACAAAAACCTTCTTTGCACAATACGCCTTTGACATGAATGAAATGCAAATCCAGAAGGAAGGGGGCAAACGTACAGTGCCAGTAGAAACTTCCTTCTTTGTCTGGCTACCAAAGGTTTATTAGGTCATACTGTGCGTCTAAAGCACAAGAACATCTCTAATGCTTCTGCTAACTTTCCACGAGGCAGCCAAATAGCACAGACTGCAGATATGAGAAATATTCTCCTCAGTAATTACACAAAGCTACCGAAGTTCTCTTGCACAGTGTGTGTGTGTGTGTGTGTGTGTGTGTGTGTGTGTGTGTGTGTGTGTGAAGTGCCATCAAGTCGCTTCTGACTTATGGCGACCCTATGAATTAATGTCATCCAAAATGTCCTATCGTTAACAGCCATTCTCAGGTTTTGCAAACTGAGGGCTGTGGCTTCCTTGATGGAGTCAATCCAGCTCATGTTGGGTCTTCCTCTTTTCTTGCTACCTTCAATTTTTTCTAGCATTATTGTCTTTTCCAGTGATTCGTCTTCTCATAATGTCACCAAAGTACGATACCCTCAATTTAGTCTTTTTAGTCATTTTTGCTTCTAGGGAGAGTTCAGGCTTGATTTGGCTCAGAACCCACTTATTCATCTTTTTGTCCTGCACAATATCCCCCTAAAATGAAGGCGAGGTGAGCAAGAGCAAGGTAGTCCTTTGCCCAGCTCCTATTGTTGCAATGCAGCTTGTATGGTTGGGGGGTGGGGTCATATCCCCAGTTTGCCACAGAAATTCATAGATTCAATATATTTAGACTTTTTCAGCGCAATGATTTCTATCCTTAAAATAACTTTCATGAAAACTGAGACTGCATTTGAAATGGATGTTGTTGATAGCCTTGATGCTCTATTATGCACATGAAATAGGAAAAGAGGGAACCATAGGATAGCAGAAGACTGGCGAAAAATGTTCAGCTCATGAGAATGGCTGTTAAACATAGGAGAAGGGAGACTGGAGGGTCATGCTCACTTTTAAGTCTGGATGAGTTTTGCTTGCTAGGAAAGATGAGCAGAAGTTATTTGCATCTGATTTGCTTTGAGTTACTTTAGATTCTGAGATACTGTCCTGATATAGCCCGGACACTACCCAAGTATCTCATTCTGCACTCCAGGGACACCCTCACAAGCTGTCAAGTTGTAAATAAACAGACCATTCCAAAGAGAGCATAAGCTCCTTCTTGTTCACCATTTCTGTTTGCTACCTGTTCGCAGTTATTTCTTTCCTTATCTGTAACTCCAATGCCATTTTTTAAAAAGGCTTCTTCCTGAAGCAATCCCAGACAGTCAGGAATCACACAACAACATGGAGAACTGTTATCATAACCTCATTACCTCTCAGATTTGGCTACATGGTAATATCACAAGGCTAAATCAGAATGAACATAATATTCCTCACTTCACTCTGAATGGACCAACATTTTCTCCCTCATGAAATCACCAAAATATATAATGCAGTGTTTGCATGTGTGTCTTCAGGGGGTCGGGGGGGGGGATTACAAGGGTGTTAACATAATATGTCTCCCTGCAGTCTGACTCAGTCCCGGATTTAAATGCTTTAAAAACTGTCTTGGTTGTGACATTATTTTTCATAACTGCTAGGATGAGGAAATTATCGGGACCACCAGCTGACTGATTAGATTTACTGCCATGGAAAAGATCATACTTGACGGCCCAAAGTTAGGCCTTTATCTGAAGGCCTAGAGAGCTCTTGATGATGGACTGGATAGACCATCTGCCTCAGTTATTAAGTTTCCCTTGCTCGAAAGCCAGTTGAATCTGGCTCTATGGATGCGGTGCTCATCTCCGTTTCCAAGCCGAAGAGCCAGCGCTGTTCAAAGACATTTCCATGGTCATGTGGCCGGCATGACTAGACACTGAGGCACACGGAATGCTGTTATCTTCCCACTGAAGCGGTACCTATTTATCTACTTGCAATTTCTTGCTTTTGAACTGCTAGGTTGGCAGGAGCTGGGACCAGAAACGGGAGCTCAGTCTGTCATGCGGCACTCGGGTCTCGAACTGCTGACCTACCGACCTTCCGGTCTGCAATTCAGCGGCTTAACCACTTGAGCCACCACAGCTCCCTTGCCTCAGTTATTACAGAAACCAAAAAACAGGGTCAAATAGACATATACCAATTTGGGAAATGGAAAACAGGAAATTCAGAGTGCACAGGAACTAACTAGCTTGTTCAGGTCCAAGGACAGCCTAACTAAAAAGATTTTTCCTCAGGAACAACTGAAGAGTTTCAACAGAAGAACAGGTCTTGTGCTCTTCTCAAGTTTCAGCTACTGAACTCCAGCCTCTTGGAGGGGCTTCTTAGGCTATAATAAACAGACTGATTTCTAGGAATGTGATTTACAGGCCACATTAGGAACTACTGCAGGACAATACTAACAAGGAACAGCTGCAGCCAGAATTAGAGCAACACTGAAGACTCCAGATTTGCATACAAGCATGCAAACTGCCTAACAAGTCTCAATAGTGGCATTTACTATACAGTGGAGGGGGAGGCGTAATATGAGAGAGACCAGCTGAAGCCTGGTTTGGAAGAATTGGCAGTGATTTTAAATGCACATCTCATCAAACAGCCGGGCGAATGCGGTGTCCTGGGATTCAGGAGCTAGTGCATTGTCAGAGAAAATTACATTTTAAATAATCGCATAAGTTAGCATGCAAGATGTGAGCACAGCCATTGACGCAAAGATTTTAAAAATCAAATCACGGGTTTGGGGGTGGAAGAGAGTGGAAACAGCACAACGGTGACTCAGCAGATCTCATCTGTCTGTTAGGTTTACACACAGTTCCAGTTACTAATATCAATATATGCAATCAGATCTCTATCCAAGTCTGCTGAATTACACAATAGATCAGATTCTATTAAAACCTCTTTACTGCATCAGGTTCTACATGTTTCAACAACATTTTTGGTAAGGCTACATTGCAGTTTTCTATTTAAGGCTGCTAAAAGAAAAACCTGGATGTTATTTCAACAGACTTTAGATGAATGCATAAAGTGCATGTTTCTCTAGCACTGCGATTCCAATCACTGCATTTTGGACAGGGTGTCAGGCAGAGGTCTTTCACATCTCCTACTGCCTGGTCTTTCAACTGGACATGCTGCAGATTGAACCTGGGAACCACTGCATATCAAGAGGATGCTCTACCACTGAGCCATGGCCCTCCCTGAGTCCTCATGTCAGTCATGAAGACACCTCCTCCTCAGCAGTTTTTCCAAGAGGACAAAAAGTGTGACAATTTAAAAAATAATAAAGCATCAGAAAATAATGTTGTTGGATAAATATACAGATGGTGGTGGTGGAGTTAAACAGGAAGAAACAATCAGCATTCAGTCTAGAGATTGTATGTTTGGTTCCCCAGAGACATGAAGGTAGAAGGGAGGTAGAAGTCATTTTGCAGAGGAAAACCTGTCATATACTGCCATTCCCAAGTATGACTGCATGCATTCTTACATGATATTTAATCCGACCTACTAAGCCCTATTGGTTTTGAGCAAACTTTCATTCAAGAAATACATTTACAGAAATGGCTAGGTCACTTCTCATATCATCACAGGACAACAGTCAGTCTGGCTGGCAAACTGGATGCCATTCACACAACTATTTTCAGTCATGTTATGATTTCTATTTATTTTTATTTTGTTAGATTAGATTTTTAAACTGCTCTTCCCTGTGGAACAGGGCTCAGGGTGGTATACATCAGTAAAACATAAAAACATTAAGTTCACAATTTTTTTTTTAAAAAAAGACAGTAATTAAGCTAATAAGATGGCATTAAAACTACCAAGTGTGCCACTGCCTCATGGGGGGGCAGGAAAAACAGGAGTGTCAGACTGATGGAAACCCTCACTGTCCTCACCCGAATGCCTGGCAGAATATATATAAATCTGTAGTATAGCCATATTCAGATTTGGGGGCAAGATCCAACTTTTCCATTCTGCTAACAGTTAGAACCAACTTTTCCATTCTGCTAACACCTCCAGGTGTGAGCTAGAGACCTTCTGGAATTATGCCTGATATCTCCAGACTACATAAATTGCTTATTGTTTTATTATTTATTTGTTGAAAACATTTATTCCACTTCTCCTGGAGAACATGGGTACTTTGGAAGGTGGATTGCATGGCATTATAGCCTACCAATGTCTCTCCCTTCTCTAAATCCCATTCTCCCAGGCTCCACCCTCAAATCAGGTATTTCCGGAACGAGCAACCCCCCTAACAGCAGAACCTTTCTCTGATGTCCTTCCAGCAGAAAAGGCATGGCCGATGGCAAAGCTCCAACATTAGCAGAACAGAAACACTGGATCCAATTCTACTATGCACAGTTCTGTTTGCACCATCTTGAAAAAGACATCAAAGAATGGCATAAAGAAAAGATCAAGCAAATGGACCAAGACCGGGAAAAAAAGTTAAAGTGCTTGGTCTAGTTTTTTGTTAAAGGTGGGAGACAGGTGACCAAAAGTAATCTCAGAGGGTAATAAAATTATGAATGGTGTAGCATGATTAAAGTCTTCTCCCTCAAACTCTTGAATTTGGAATCATTTGATGAAATTGAATTGCATCACAAAAAAATAACATAATGCACTATTCACTTATGGAATCAGTGCCACAAATTGCAGGGATGATTGTAGCCTAGGTAGATTTTAAAAGGAGCAGGGAAAATTCATGGAGGAGTACAGGCCTATCAATGGTAATTAGCCAGAATACTAAAACAAACCTTTTTGCCTGGATGTCCCACTTGGGAATATCCTAGATACTTCTAGCAGGCCACCAATAAAAACACTTAAGACACTCAGCCAGAGCAGCTTTCTTGTATATGATTTTAGCTCTTGAGATATCAGAATTATTTACAACAGATTACATGCAATAAATCTGAAAAATTATATATAATTAAAGGTTAAAGATATGGTCTATGGAGCACTCTACTTTTTCTTGATTTCAGAGAAACTTTAGTGTGCCAAAGCTCTTCACTTTCTCTTGACAATACAGGTAGCTGTCACCATTTTTCCAGCAAGTCTTCTTTGTCTCTATCATTTGGACACCAGGTGCAAAGACTGCAGGTGAAGTATTATCTAACCTCTCTTCATGCAGGTGAAAATTCTTCAGCAGCTGAGTTTCTGCTTGGTGTCACTGCTGGCAAAAGAACAGGAGTCTCACCTCTCACCCAAATAAGGTAGGTCACCAAAGATTGCATCCAGCAACTTAAATATGTAACGGGACTTTTCCAAAGGCCAGTTCCATTGATATAACATTGCCTCCTATGTAAACACTAGAAAACCAGATAAGCCACAGGCACGCCTACCTCTAAAATTTATCATAGCAAGTGCACCAGTAACCTCAATATCATGACTGCATAATAATGGCAAAGTTATGCTTTACAATACAATGCCAGAACAACATTTAAGTCAAGCTTCATTTCCTAGCCACTTTGGCTCTTCCCAACTTTTCCCTTTCATCTGCAGTCTTTCTTGTTGATTACGAAGGAGCCAAACCACTTTCATCCAGCATGCATCTGGACTGCAGAGAAGTTTTGGTTGGCCAGCATTCAATCTGCATGTTGATATTGCTTTATCAGCTGTTAAAGTGCTCACTGATGGGTGGGGAAGGGAGAGTAATGCAGCTGTGTAACACTCTGGTTATGTTCTCATTGCACTAGCACCATGGCCAGTGTGTGATCATGCGAAGCCACAAAAGGTCAGTAAAATGACTACAAAAAATATTTTTCAAAGTATTGGGGGCATTTAAGAGACAGGTTTTACTTTTATCTTTCTGATCAGTGGTATTTTTTATATCCATTTCCCCTCCTGGATATCTTCTGGTTCTTAGTTCTAGAAGCAGATAACTATATTAATGGAGCATGGACACTCTTTTTTCTGTTACAGACCCTACATAATATCTCATAGTGAGTTAAGGTTGCCAGCCTCCTGGTAGGGGCTGGAGATTTCCCAGAATTGCAACTGATCTCTAGACTCAGTATTTTTATTTACTTTTTTTGCTTACTCAACTAATCTGTCCCACTTTTCTACAGATGGGCAATTGGGAGGTTTGAAATCTCTGCTGCTGTTAGATAAAACATGGATGCACATTAAACAAGAGCCTGGAAGATAACCACAAAGTGCATAAAACCTGGATTTGATTAAAAAAAATCAATTTAGAAAACAATAAAAAGAGATCAAATTACTTTAAAAATGCATTAGCTACCCCTTTAACATAAGCTGGTTTAAAATGGCATCTTAAACAAGCCTTTGAACACACTGATACAAAGCCAAATTTTCTATGTAAAAAGAGTAAAGCAGGGGCAAAACTTTGTTACCTCTGAAGTAAAGCAATGTCAATATGACATAGCTTAATTCTTTATATTCTGAATATTCATACCTTGACTATGTAAATCAGTGGTGTGATGGAGAAATGCTATTCAGATAACTACCAGCCCTTGTTTATGGAAAGTTCCAGGCACTTGCTCTTCAAGTATATCATCTTGCTTGGGATCCTTACATGTGCCTGGAGAAAGCAAACTATAAACTGTTTGTTATGTCCTAACTATGAAACTGAGCCTCTTCTTCTCCATTCTAAACTTGATGCAAGGAATGGATTGTAAGCTGTAACATTTCTATTGGTGGTTCCTATGGAACTGTTTAAAGAAACCAATCACCACTGTAAATATGTTTGTGGAGAGAACAGACCTCATTGGTCTTTAACTCTGTTGTTCTATTGGTTGTTAACTTTTATACGGGTGTGGCTTTGACAGCCCGGATTATTTAAAAAGGGAGTTGTGCTCCACTTGTTGTTGTGTGTTGTCGTCGTTGTCTGATCGCCTAGTTGTTGTTACAAATAACGCTGAATCACTTTGCTGAAATCACTGCCTCTGTTAATTTCACAACTGCTCCTAGGAGTTTCAGACTATATAAAGGTAAAGGTAAAGGTTCCCTTGCTCGAAAGCCAGTCGAATCCGACTCTAGGGTTGCGGTGCTCATCTCTGTTTCAAAGCCGAAGAGCCAGCGCTGTCCGAAGACGTTTCCGTGGTCATGTGGCCGGCATGACTAAACACCAAGGCGCACGGAACGCTGTTACCTTCCCACCGAAGTGGTACCTATTTATCTACTTGCAATTTCTTGCTTTCGAACTGCTAGGTTGGCAGGAGCTGGAACCAGAGACAGGAGCTCACTCCGTCTTGCGGCACCCGGGTCTTGAACTGCTGAACTACTGACCTTTTATAGCCTGCAGTTCAGTGTCTTAACCACTTGAGCCACCGCAGCTCCCAATAAAGCACTACTAAATTGCACGTAAATATGTTTACTTGTTACAGAAACCAAGGAGTATGCATGCTTGATCAGAAACTATATAAAGAAGTTCAAAATTCGATTTAAAATTAAATGCTTTCATGAAACTAGCATACTTAAGCGGTAACTGCATGCCCATAAAGAAGTATGATTAGAATGCAATGGAGGGAAACTGCTATTTTTTTTAAAGAAAGGGAGAGTTCTAATCAAATACCTCTGTATTTTTATGCTTTACCATTGAAGCATTAAATGAAGGCCACCTTTAACTAAATTTCAGCCTTGCTTGGTACTAAAAAAGCAGCCAAGGAACAAGCAACTGCTTGTGTATTTTTTTTTAAAAAAAGAACATTATGCATACATGTCTGTTTGCCACCGGTTCATAAAGAGACTAGGCCTTTTGAAGCATATGTTTCAAGTTATTCGAACATCCCCTTGTTTAAAGCACACCCTTTCTGGCTAGAAAGACAGTGTTAACAGTATATTTAAAAACATGTTTTCATATTGATCTATAGAAAACTTTGATTCCACATCATGCTACTCATCAGAATTTAAAAGAAGGGAGGGGGAGAGTCATCCCTCAGAAATATGTGAATCTAAATGCAAAGCTGGTCTTAAAAACTGACTTGCTTTGTAAAGCAGAGCTGTTCTAAGTGGTGTGCAGGGGCTGCAGGGACACACAAGCAAAGTTTTGATGGCATTTCAGGCAAGTCTCCCAAAGACATAACCTCACATAATCTCTGAACAATCGGCACAGGCTGTCTGGGCTCCTACTGGTGTACTCTGCATCAGCAGACATCAGAAGATGATTGTTATTGGCTGGACTATTGCAAGGGGAGTAACTGTCATTTACTGCTGATCGCAAAAGACGGACAGTCTGCACAAGTGAAAAGAGAGTGGGAATTCCCTGCTTGCACAGTGATTTGTATGTGTGTGGGGGTCCTCCCAGTAAATTTTAAAGTCATCGATCAATTTTTGGTACTTCTTCAGCTGTCAGTCATAACACCAGCTTTGGTATTTCACAGTCCCCACCTGATTTCCATGTAAGTTTACCATCCATAAACTGTGTCTTAGCTAACTTTCCACAGAAGGAACAATCAGATGAAAAACGTGGCTAAAATATCTATTAGTAAAATTATTCAGCTGCTTATGGAAGCAACAATCTGTAGAGGAGTTTGCTACACTGGATATTTAATTAAAGATTTTCTTTTAAGAAGTTGTCTGAGTGTTTGAAAAAACTGTGCCAAAATGTAATATGGCTAGTTCTATTCCAGGTCTTCCAGAGAGCCTCAAACATAAAGAACGAAATACAGCATGTGGAATACAGCATTTGAAATACCCTCTTCGGGTCCCTACTGTGGAGAAAGACTGTACTTTTTCTAGATAGATGCTGCAGGTTGGGGGGAGTTGGAAAGCTGAAGTCAGAGGGGCAGATAAAGGTAGGTTGATGACTGGCTCGGAAGGAGACAGGGTTGCCAACTCCAGGTTGGGAAATTCCTGGAGATTTGAGGGGCAGAGCCTGGAGAGGGTGAGGTTTGAGGAGGGGTGGGACCTCAGATAGGTACAATGCCATAGACTCTACCCTCCAAACCATTTCCTCCTAGGGAATCATTGTTGCCAATCTCCAGGTGAGGGCTGGAGACCACTCAGAATTACAGCTGCTCTCCAGATGGCAGAGATCAGTTCCCCTGGAGAAATGGTGGACTCTGTGTCATTATATCCTGCTGAGGTGGTTCCCCTATGACAACCAGTGTGACACAGCAGTTAACACTTCAGAGCAGGGTCTGCCAGACCCAGGTTTCTCCTGTGGAAGCTGACTGGGTGATTTCAGACAACTCACAGACTTTCAACATAGCCTACCTCACAGGGTTGTTTTACAGATCAAAAGGGGGAGAGGAGAATGATGGGAGCTGCTTTGGTCCCCACTGTGGAAAAAGACTGTACTCCTAGTTAGAGGCTGCGGGGAGGGGAGGAGGGGAGATGGAAAGCTGAAGGCAGATGGGCAGATAATGGTACACTGATGGTTGACTGGGAAGGAGATGGGGTTACCAACTCCAGGTTGGAAAATTCCTGGAGATCCGAAGGGTGGAGCCTGGAGAGGCTGGGGTTTGAGGAGGGGTGGGACTTCAGAAAGGTACAATGCCATACACTCCACCCTCCAAACCAGCCATTTCCTCCTAAGGAACCATTGTTACCAATCTCCAGGAGAGGGCTGGAGTTCACTCAGAATTACAATTGCTCTTCAGATGGCAGAGATCAGTTCCCCTGGAGAAAACAGTAAGCTCTGTGTTATTACACCTTGCTGAGGTCACCACAGCAAATTGCCGCTGAGTGCCTAAGGCCAGGGGCACCCACCCAGAGCCTCTTTCTAGAGCTCATTGTACTTATTTCCACAACCAGCCTTATTCCTAGTATTTAATATTCACCAAGAGCCTACAACAGACAGCCACAGTGTGCTGAAACAATTAGAGATAGTCCCATCCTACAAGCTTACATACCAAATCCCAAAGAAAGCACAAGTAATGTGAGCAAGAGAAAATGAGGTGAAACTGAAAATCATATTGGCTTTATGCGCATTTGTTCCTTATTTTTCTTTCATTAATTATCCTGCAATTTTGAACACATATGAAGCTGCCTACTACTGAATGAGACCATCGGTCCACCAAGGTCAGTATTGTCTACTCAGACAGGCAGCTGCTCTCCAGGGTCTCAAGCGGAGGTCTTTCACATCCCCTACTGCCTGGTCCTTTTGACTGGAGATGCCGGGGATTGAACCTGGGACCCTCTGCACACCAAGCAGAGGCTCTTTCACTGAGCCATGGCCCCTCTGTACTTCTGATTAGTTAGGTGTAGGCTTTTGGGTAGGTCAAAGCGCCTAGTTGGGGTTAGGGAGGGGCTGTCACTCAGTGAGAGAGTCTCTGATTTGCAAGCAGAAGGTTCCAGGTTCAATTCCCGGCATCTCCAGTAAATGTACCAGGCAGAAGGTGATTCCAAAGACCTCTTCCTGAGACCCTGGAGAGCTGCTGACAGTCAAAGTAGACAACATTGACTTTGATGGTGTGATGGAGTTTAAGGCAGCTTATACCATGCTCATGCATATGCAACTGAAGTTATACAGTGGTGGCATTTAAACAGATGGGGTGGCTTCTGTCAGAAGCCATGGATGCCCTACCACAATCTGGAAGCATTTTTACTCTGTTTTATTGTGTAGGTGAAATTTTAAGCTACACACCATGAGGACTGAGATCAGTGACATTTGCAGATACATGAAAAAGAGAACTGCTTCCTAGATGCTCCAACAACCATGACCAACAGAATGTACTAGACATTTTCCAAGGCAGGACCTGATTGGCCTCAGGACTCAAGTGTCACATGCCCAATAGCATGGTGTAGTGGTTAGAGTGTGAGATTAGGATCTAAGAGGCTCTCCAGCATGCCACAGCATCTTGCAGGGTGACCTCAGGATGGTCAGAAACCCTCAGTCTAACTTACTGCACATGGTTGTTTGTTGTGAAGATAAAATGGAAAAAGGGAGAACATTGTTAAGCTACTTTGGTCCCCCACTGGAAAGAAAAGTGGGTATAAATGAATAAATGTTATGAAATTGCCAAGTATACTAATCCTACCCATAAGGTGCAAGTGGAAAAAACAGTTTTTATATAAATATATGTATACATTTCAAGAGAATGAAAGACTGACTCGAGTCCCTCCGAAGTACTATTTAAAAAGATGCTTATCCCTCTTGAGAGTGTATGGAGTATGCCATAGGTATAAGAACATAAGAACATAAGAGAAGCCAATGTTGGATGAGGCCAATGGCCCACTTAGTCCAACACTCTGCTACACTCTGTGTTTATGCTCTGGCACATGGTGCCCTATTGTAAGCTGCCCTGAGCCTGTTTGCGGGGAGGGTGGGGTAAAAATGTAATAAATAATAATAATAATAAAAATACACAGTGGCCAAAAATACCAGGTGCCATCAGGAGGTCCAACAGTGGGCCAGGACACTTGAAGCCCTCCCACTCTTGCCCCCCCCAAGCACCAAGACTACAGAGCATCACTTGCCCCAGATTGAGAGTTCCTATCTATACTTTGTGGCTAATAGCCACTGCTGGACTTCTGCTCCATATGTTTATCTAATTCCCTCTTGAAGCTGTCCATACTTGTAGCTGCTGCCACCTCCTGTGTCAGTGAATTCCATGTGTTGATTACTCTTTGGTTGAAGAAGTACTTCTTTTTATCCGTTCTAACCTGATTGCTCAGCAACTTTACTGATTGCCCACGAGTTCTTGTTTTGTGAGAAAGGGAGAAAAGTACCTCTTTCTCCACCTGCTCTATCCCATGCATACTCTTATAAACCTCAATCATGTCACCCCTCAGCCGTTGTTTCTCCAAGCTAAAGAGCCCTGAGCGTTTTGACCTTTTTCTTCATAGGGAAAGTGTTCCAACCTTTTTATCATTCTAGTCGCCTTTTTCTGCATTTTTCCAATTCCATAATATCCTTTTTAAGGTGTTGTGACCAGAACTGTACACAGTTTTCCAAATGAGGTTGCACCATTGATTTATACACAGGCATTATGATACTAGCCGATTTGTTTTCAAATCCCTTCCTAATAATCCCAGCATAGTGTTGGCCTTTTTTTATTGCAGTTGCACACTGTCTAGACATTTTCATTGAGTTATCTATTACGACTCCAAGATCTCTCTCTTGGTCAGTCTCTGCCAGTTCAGACCCCATCAATGTGTATTTATATTTAGGATTTTTGGCTCCATTGTGCATCACTTTGCACTTGTCCACACTGAACCCCATTTGCCACGTTGACACCCACTCGCCCATCCTCGACAGATCCCTTTGGAGTGCCTCACAATCCTCCCTGGTTCTCACCACCCTGAACAACTTCATGTCATCTGCAAATTTAGCCACTTAACTGCTTACTCCCAACTCCAAATCATTACTAAACAAGTTAAAAAGCATTGGACCGAGTACTGATCCCTGTGGTACCCCACTGCTCTTACCACCCTCCACTGAGAAAATTTCCCATTTATACTCACTCTGTTTCCTATTAATTAGCCAGTGTACATGTAGTATACAGGCTTTAATCATGTCAATCATCCCTAATTTGGAGGGTAATTTTATTTTTATGCCATCCTGCAGGCATATTTGGGCAGAATAAAGTTCTAGAGAACTACCTGGCCCCACTGCTGGACCTCCTGATGGCACCTGGTATTTTTGGCCACTGTGTGACAGGGTGTTGGACTAGATGGGCCATTGGCCTGATTCAACATTGGCTTCTCTTATGTTCTTATGTACATACCAGGTCAAGCCGAACAGGTGCCTGGCATCTTAATTGGGATGTTTGTATGCATCTCTCTCCTCGCTCTCCCATTTCGATGCTGAGGCATACTCCTCTTCTCCGTCTTTGCCTAGTCTGGTTGACAAACCATAACCTTTTACCACAACAAAGGCAAGAACGCCAGCAGAGAGAATGTGACTCTGCCTCATCTAAACCTTGCCCAGTCTTTGGCAAGCAGATATATGAGATTAAATAAGAAATACTGGAAGGGCAGAACTGGGAGAAGGGAAGGATGCTGGTGGGGTCCTGATGGAGGTGGATCAGTGAGTGAGCAAGTTGACGCCCACTCGCCCATCCTTGACAGAAAAGACAAAATCTAGGCGCACTGCAATAGCTTGTCACACTTTCAGGCGAAATTTCAGGAAAGTCAGTTTATAAAGGGAAGGTTTGCCATTTCTGAAACTACACAAATGTTGACAAACCTTGACCAAAGACACAAAAGGGCCTGTCTCCATGACAGACTTAAACTGGCTTAATAGTTATCATCTCTTCCCAATGATTCCATTATTGTTATGGGGACGAGAAATGATAACAGAAAATTCAGGATTCGGACCAAAATTTAATTCAGGGAACAATCTGGTAGAATCCATGAGAGTTCAAATGTTATCATATTTTGTAATCAGCTTACTGAATAGTTCTATCGTACTTGCAATCCGCTTGAGTCCTAGTGAGAAAGAAGGACCACAAATGAAAATTTTAAAAATATATTTTTACACCTGTTTAAGATTGTCACTGCAATATATCCACAGAGGAAATCCACTTGTTGTTATAATGATCCAGCACCCAACACT
Organism: Gekko gecko; assembly: GCA_029375565.1. Taxonomy (NCBI): domain Eukaryota; kingdom Metazoa; phylum Chordata; class Lepidosauria; order Squamata; family Gekkonidae; genus Gekko; species Gekko gecko. The sequence goes on along the minus strand of JAPDNY010000010.1, from coordinate 92,104,280 downwards.
GCCTTTATTCTGACTAGAAGAGTTCAACATCTAAAGCAAAAGTCAATGATACAATTGGTCATGAGTCAGCCACCTTTAGTTTAAATATTAAAGCACTGGCAATTCTGTTGAACTATTTGTGACACTATATTCAACAATGTCCATATAGAAAATGAGTTTGACCCAACCAGTTTTTCTGCTTACGAAAAAAGGAGGTGGTGGTCGCTTCTGGCCACCAATAAGGCTATACTGGGCATCATGTGACCTGCACTGACAAAAGCAACAAACGGTGGGGCCTGTGATAAGGAGTCCAGTCAAGAATCAGTCAGGATTGAGCAAAAAAGCTCACTGGAAACCAATGGAAAACAGGCGCCTCACATTGCTGACATTGCCCAGAAAAACAAACAATGTTCAACTCGGGTACCAGAGGCTTGACTTTGATGGAACAGCAACCATTCAATTCATTAGCAGAGGTCACAAGGGCTACCGAGCCACATTTAAGAGTCCAGGAAAGGTTTAAGACTCCATGCCCTGGAACCATCAGCAGCAGTCTGTTCCTTGCCAATATAAATTGGAACTTAGTATGGGACTGAGATAATAGTCCCAATATTATTGCTGACCGCACTCACGCTACGATTGATCTGATACTGTGTTCCACCATCAAATTTGTAATATTGCACACTAGCATTTTTAAATGTATTATAAATATTTTGTTTTATCTGTTTGAATCTTTTATGTAAGCCGCCCTGAGCCTGCTCCTGTGGGGAGGGCAGGGTATAAAATAAATAAATAAATAAATAAATAAATAAATAAATAAATAAATCCCTAGGGCACTTTCCAGACAATAAGCCCCATTTCAAAATGTGAAAGTTGCTTTTGAAGAGAGCCTGTTTAGGATTGCTTCCATGGTACAGACATAGGATTTAATCATTATTCTATGGAATTCTGGGCACTTTTCAGTGAAAAATAATACTGGTAAACAGGATTGTTTCATTCTTTAATTTATTTGGGGAAGTCTGACATGAACTAGGGACATATCAACAGGGCTGGTGTCAGCATACCCTGAGAGTGGCCTGCTGCTGGGGCCTGGGGCTTCTGGAAGAGCCCCCTGTTACAGACCCCCCGCAGCTGCTTGTCTCCCCTGCCACCTGTCTGTGGGCCTTTCCTTGCTTATTTGCTTGCAAGTACCACCACCCATGATCCCAGCTTTCCAGCACTGATATGAAAGGCATGCCAGTGGTATACAGTGGCAGCACTCATTGTGGCCACAGCAGCTGCACACAGCAGCCAGAAGGCATGAATGTGATGCAGGTGGCTGTGAGCACTGGCAGTCAGGTAGGAGGACACACATAGGTAGATGGGTGGAAAGTTAGGCAAGGCCAAAACCTGGAACCGGCACTGCATATCAAGGCAATCATAGACTTGTACATACTTTTCCTTTGACTTCATCAAATCACATCAAGGGGAACTACTTGTTAACATAAACCCTTCCACTGAATTGGAACAGGATAGAGGATTAAATATTCATTAAATACACTTTAAGAGTAATAAGCAGACAGGCTTATTCGTAATAATCACACATTACTAATCCGTAGGGCCGCCAACCTCCAAGTGGTGGCTGGAGATCTCTCTCCTCCCCAAATCTTGCCTTTCCCAGATTCCACACCCTCCAAAAAATCTCCAGGAATTTCTCAACCCAGAGCTGGCCACCCAACTAACCTGCCTTAGCTTCTGTCCTATTTTCTTCCCCTAAAAAAGAGAAAATATAGCATCCTTCTAGACTGCTTAGAAATATGCAGGATGTAGATAAAAGAGAGAACAGAAAAACAGATGGAAGGAACAGGGCTTAGTGTATTTATTTGTTATTATTAAAAGTATTTATAAAACGCCTTTTCTGTTGACTCAAGGCAGGTTTCAGGTAATAAAATATTTCAAATTAAACCCAGGTGAAAATAAAAATGAAAATGAATACCTCCTTGGAGAGCCATGATGGAGAGAAGAGGGGGTGGGGTAACTACTCATAAAACATCCTGCACAATATGTTGGTTGGATAGCTATCTATTCTTCTATCTCATTCAATCAACTTCTAGCCAGTTTTCGATTTATTTACAAAGATATTCCATATTTCGTTCATAAAAGAAAACAAGCCAAATAAATGGAATGGATTCCTAATCAACTCAGCTGTTGGTGAAATTTCCCCTTTACTGATTCAGCCAAAAAAACAAACAAAAATAATATTAGATATAAAATGAGAGTGCATTGTTAAGAGATATACCATATTACTTAATGATACTGCCCTTAGAGCCAGTTCAGCTCTTGCAGTGCTGGTAAGCAGCTGTTTATAGTGCCACAGCTTTGGTTTTTAAACTAAGGAAATCATGAATTCAAAAGGTAAAACTGCTTTTTCTTCTGTGCGGTCCTAAGGTCACACACAGAAAAAAAAAATCTATGAATAATGCTTCCAGTTTTGATACCTTTGCTTGTACAGATGTCAGATAAGGAGATGTTCCTCAAACTTTGGATTCCATGTTCTATTTGTAATATAAGTAACAGAATGACAGAAGAGTGTCCCAAGGCAGTTTTGTCACGTTTTTCAATAGCAATTGCTTCCCAAACAAATATTCCCACACTAAAATACTCTATGACAGAGGGTTTCAAACTATATTTCCTATGGAGAACCAATCTAATAACGATACGAGAACAAATCACGTAACTTGCCTATGCTCTGTGTGCCACCAGGGTGATGAAGGTCCCCAGATTCTGTCCCTCTAGCACCGCCCCCCCCCCAAGCATTCAGGGTGATGGTGGCATGCAAATGGGAAATGGAATTTCCTTAAAATATTTCTCCACTTTGGTACCTCCAAACAGCAATTACAGTCATCTTGTTTAGCAGCATGGCAACATAATTCATTTTATCAGACTGAAAGATTACAGCACAATTGATTCCATTTAAGCAATTCCTACAGCTATAATTATCAGGACCAGTATGTCAACCTGTGAAACAGTTCTGCTCTTTGGACCGCAAGCTGTTCATTATTCCCTCCTGTAGGGTAGGTAGGACAGCCACCGCAGGTCTAGGGCTGAAACTAAAACCCCTGAAATTGGTAGGTAAACTTCTGCTTTGTTGTGATTCTGCAAGCTGTGCAAGATGGACTTGTTCAAGAGGCCTTTTGACACCTAAGGTAGTGGTGGATTTTGCGTTATCATTTGACATGAGTCTGTGGTCAGGGAAAGGCAGCTAAAAAAGGCTGTAAATAAATAAAGTTTGATCCAATCTTTGATGAACAATAATGATGGGTTGGATCCAACCAGCTTTTCCACTGGGGAAAAAGAGATGAGAGGGGTTCCCACTGACCCCCCCCACCCCCCAAGGCTATTCTGGGGACCATGGATCCAGCATGTACAAAACCCATGTGGGACAAGGGCTGCAAGAAGGAAAGGAACTATGTGAGAATGAGAAAAAAAGCTGTTTGTATGCAACCCAATGTTTGTTCTTAAGGACAGCGGGCATTTGCTACCACATTATAAATACAGTATAAACATTTGAAATAAAAAACCTCTCAGCTATGTTTCAACAGATTGTATATTGCCTCAGCACACAAGGAACAAGCCTGGACAGTTATCTGATTCTAAATTTTCAGTTAGCACAACCTACCTGCATTTCAATATCCATGTTGCAACCAAACTCTTCCATATTCTTTCTGTAGCACCTTTCAGCCAATTATTTTACAGCCCCTTAACTTCACTGCCACAATTGCTTTGTACAATTTGGCTTGCTAACCAGATTACATCATTTTGGGGGAGTTCTAATGAGGCTTACAGCTGTACGAAGATTTGAGTTTGTTCAAAAACATGATCCCCATTTCATCAACCTGATCCATGAAGAAGCAAATCGCTCCCATCACAATCAGTGTATGTCCACAGATCTTTTAAAACTTTGCAAATCTCCTTTTAAGGTAGGCTCCCCCACTGCATCACATCTCAAGACATGAACTCTGACACACAGAAGCTCATGCTGGAATCAGTGTTGTTACTCTTTAAGGTGTTGCTGAACTTCTTGTTTTGTTGTCACAGGCAACAGTCATACAGTCAGCCACTGGTTTTCGAACTATGTTCCAAAGAAGTGTGCATTCCTTGGGATCTTATCAAAGGGTTCCCCTATGAGAAGTTCAGTAATGGACAATGTTGCCATAATGACTAGTCTTGTTACAGAGCCAGTTGCTGAGGAACATTGTTCTAGAAGTATACATTAGTTCATGCAAGGTGATAACACCTAATAGGACTCCCAAGTGTTTAGGAGGACAAACTGACTAGACTCCCTAACATATGATCCCAAATTTTCTATAAAGCACAATGGGTTTTGCAGTGGTCACAAATGGGATGTTCAGCAGACAAGTCAACAGAGGAGAGGGTTCCCAGGAGATACAAAGTTTTAGGATTACTACAATAAACATTCTTCCCCATTAACTGGCAAATAAGTAGTGCTGTCCGTGACCATGACAGATAAGACACACAGCCAATTAAACAAACTGTAGTTGATTTTAGTCATTCATCAATTAAATCTGCATATGTGTAACAATTCTGGAGAAAAGGACTCAATATAGGAAATAACAGCTGTATCAATTAAACAAGAAAACACCAAGTACCACTTCTGTAACCTGATCATGTTGAATCTCGACTGCAAATATGAGAATGTTCAAAAGTGGCCTGTGGGTAGAGGACTTGCACTGCCATCTCAAATAACTTCCTGTGCAATTTTTCCCCTTAGGGCGAGGGGTGGAGGCTTTGTTTTTGCTACCAGAACTGCCTGCCTACAGTTTGGGAATGCCCAAGTACAAGCTTGCAGTGCACAGCTAATGTCGGCTCCATTTCTCACCAACTCCCAAGGGCACCTGGTCAAGCTGCCAAGGGAATGCAGGATACTTTCTATTCAGGCTTGGTGCATGTATGCACACATATGAAGGGGCAACTGGGGGTGGTGGTGGTGGTGGTGCTGGACTGTACCACTTCAGATTGCAGGCCCAGGTCCTTCACATTAAAAGAAGCTTCCACGCAAAAGGAAAACAAGAGTGTCTCCTCCGTTTGCTTGCTATGCTGGTTTTCTGTGCAGTTTTAGCCACAGGGAGCATTCCCTGCAATCTGAAGGAGTGCACTCCTTTCTACTACCTGAGCTGTCTGCCGCTGCACTGCCGCCTCATTCCCTCCCACACGCAAACCAGGCCTCCCAGCTGCAGCAGAGGCACTTCAAGTGGGGAATGGAAGGAGAGAGCAGCTGTGGCCATCCACATGGAGCCAATTCTGAACTAAGACAGGGGTTGCAAAAAGGCCTCTCCCATGGATTTGTCCTTTTAAAGTAGGACTGGACGTTTCTTGAAAACAAGCATCTGTACGGAGACGGCTCCACACACCTTGGCTGGCTTACTGGGACAACAGCATGGATAACAGGCTGGAGAGACATTTGACATTCAGTTTTATCCAACAATCAGAAAGGGGGTCGTTCCCCCATCCCAAGTTTGCTTGGAATATCCATTCAGCTCTCTCTCTATATAAGTGCAGTCAAGTCACAACTGATTTATGATGATCTCAGTAAGGGACTTTCAAGGCAAATAAGAAGCAGGGTCATATGCTGTTTCTTTCCTCTGCAAAGTCTTCCTTGGTGGTCTCCCATCCAAGTACTGACCCTGCTATACCATTCTGCCTTCCCTCCCAAAGTCCATTATTTCAGCACAGAGTTGCCTAAATCACACACTGAGAAGTTATGAATCCATGATTATGTGCTGGACTGCAGCACTGATCTGTAAATAGGGTTACCAGCCCTGGGTTGGGAAATACCTGGAGATTTTGGGGGTAGAGCCTGGAGAGGGTGGGGTTTGAAGAGGAGAGGGACCTGAACATAATACAATGTCACAGTGACTGCACTTCAAAGCATCCATTTTCACCATGGGTTCCCCTATGAGAAGTTCTCTGTAGTCTGGAGATCAGCCATAAAAGTGGGAGATCTCCAGGTCCCACCTGGAGGTTGGCAACCCAGTCCATAAATCAATATTACTGTCATCTAGAAGTTTGTCACCTTTGACTGCGTTTTATTCCAGCAGTGGGGCAGCTGAGCAGTCCTATGCTGCCTCCAGCTCCTGAGGTAAAGTAATCTGTCCTTCCAGATACTGATGCGCCAACTGGAAGAATGATTTTGCAATAATAGTTTTGTTAGGGTATTGTGCTGGGGAAGGGAGATAAGAATTTTTACTTTTACAGGTCTCCAGCCACCAAATGGAAATGATGCTAACACCCTGACAACGCAGAAGCTGGCTGCAAAGAAGATTTTTTTTCAAAAAAAAAAAAAATCCTTAAATTCTGTGCAAATACACAAAAAGCAGTGAAAAAAGAAAGAGAAAGATTCAGGAGTCTTTTTTCTCTCACAAAGGAAGTAGCAAAATCCAAAAAAAGAGAAGCAAAATCCAGATGAGGGTACCTGAATCAAAAAACCCAGCAAGTGAAACTTGGTCTCATCCCTGGTATACTCCTAAAACCTGAAAAATTAGTTGCTGAGGTAGCCAAATGGGTCTCTTATATTAACAAACTGAGTGTCCTCAAATAAGGAAACATGTTTCTAGTGTTTTCAAGAAATGCAGTGAACAACTCAAGAGCCTCAACTCCATCCCACTTTCTATGGTATTCCAGCTTTAATTTAAAGTTGCCCCCCACTTCAAAGTGCCATGGGGTTGAAATGATTGACAGAAAGGGCCAGTGGGGTATTTTTTTGAATCCCTGTAAATAGCCACATTCAACAGAGTTCTGGGTTGGATCCAACAAACACACCATCGTGGCCAGGTACCCTCCTCTCTACAATCCCTGCTTTATGTGATTTTTGTTCATGTGGATCCCATGATCCCCAGAATAATCTTTTTGTTAGTCAAAGGGGACCTTCTCCTCCCCTTCTCACCAGTGGAAAAGCAGGTTCGATCCAACCCTGTATTTTGAAGCAGTATGCAACGGATCCAGTACCTGAAGATGGAAAGAAGCAGTACAAAGGAAGGATCTCCCTTGTGAATTAGATAATATGAGTTTACCATTATTGAGATCCCAGCAGGTGAACTCTTGCAGCAAATTAAGGCACCCGAGGGGTTTTATAATGATGGCTGTCATTTCTTATTTGTAATATACCACACCACATTTGCATCTACCATGCTCACAGCACATTCCAAAAATATTAAGTAATTAATCCTCTTTGGGACAGGCATTAGTGTGTTCATATTACAGCCAGAGAAACAGAGGCAGAAACAAACCCCCTGCAAGGCCCCTAGCTAACAGTGCATAGTGATAACTTCAAACTATGCTCTAAGGTCCTAATATCTTATGCCAATTTCATATACTTGCTTCTACCTTCATAAGGATTTAAGATTTTTATGCTGACACTTTACACTGCATGGAATATGATATGTAACTATAGTGTAGCGGTCTCTTCAATCATGTGCTGCAACATCTAACGTCATTATTTTCAGCTGCTAATCACAGGTTAATATATTAAGATCTGATAACAACAATACTGTGTCATTATAACAAACAAACTTTTTCAGATCTGAATTCTACTAGAGGGCATTAAACTTTGTTTCAAATTACGGCTGAACATGGCTTGAAATTACCTCAAAGATTTACAGTGCAGTCCTAAACAGATTTACTATCTGTTTTAGCCCACTTATTTCACTGGGCGTAGAAAAGCATAACTTAGGACTGGCACTAGCAGTTCTTTTCCTAAAGCCAAGCGGGCAACAGAATCTGGCCAGCATTTGGAGAATGGCTAGAAACACCACTCCAACAGAAGAAGAAGATACAATTTAAAGTAGAAGCAACAGGCAGATTATCAATTATCTTTTTAAACTGCAAGGTCTCCTCTGGTGATAAGCATGAATAAAGATTGACTTTTTCAATTTGCTTTGCATTTAGCTGCAAAATCACCGATATGGATTGCTCTTAACCATTTGAAGAACTAAGAAAACAAGCAGCATGCATTGAAAAGACCAGAAGGAATCATCTTTGTATTCTTCCCAAACTCACTTTCCACATTATACAGAGGAACACAGGATGCGGTTTTATTTCTATTGTTTTTCAAGAAATCATAGAGGCCACAGTGAAACCTCTAAAGATGTTACTGCAGAAGGGAAGAGACTGTGTGATACAGTGAACCCAAAATGAGCTACTAAATCTGAACCAGCTCTCAACCGATTTCCCACCCTATAATGGGATCAAGTGAAAAATGGACAGAATTAAAAAAGAATGCAGCTCAATGCAGATTGTTATAACAAACAACTAGAAACCAGAGGTGGTTGGAACAGGGTGGGATGTCTTAAAGGAGGAGGGCAAGAAGCTGTAGCCAAAGGGTGGCACAAGGAAACAGAGTGAGGAGACAGCAATTAAGAATGCGCACAGACTGCAATGTTTACATAGAAGGGATTGCAGAAACCAAGGATGTGATATTAAGGAACGAGAGCATAGAAAGTACAAGTGTTGGGGAATATGGCCAGCTGTGACATCTTAGCTGTGCTTCTGTCTCCTTCCCAGTTGCAAGTACCTGTAAGCAATGCTCCCTCTAAGCTGTGGAGTCTTGTGAGCAAAAATCCTACTTTGCGGGCTACTGGCATTAAAGTTGTGAGTGACCGATTTGGCTACTGCACAAATGAGTTTGCTCTGGAGCCATCCTTCCTGAGCTAAGGCAAAAATGTGTGAGTTGGAGGCGAAAAGACTGTGAGCTAGCTCACACTGACTCAGCTTAGAGGGAACACTGCCTGTAAGTCCTGGGCATAGCTAAAGGTGAGAGCTAACAGCTCTTGGCACTCTGACTCTTGGCCCATGGCCTACAGCTGGTGCCTCTGGATAAGCCAGCTATGAAATCCTGGCTCAGCCCAAAACACATTGTGTTTTTGCTTTTTGTTGGCTTTTTATTTATTTGTCACTGCTGAGAGGTGGGTTGGGTGCCTCTGGATACAAATAGTTAAATACACAAGCCAACGTAACAGTGTACAGACATAGCTACAGGAAGACAACAAAATGCACAGTAAAGGAAGAACAGATGGAAGGGCCCTGAATGGCATTCTATATGGGAAACACAAATGAATATGTAAATACTTGAGGAAGTAGCAACAGAAGAGAGCCGAGGAGGGTAATGAAACGAACAAATGCCAAAGATGATACTATTGTGCTCAGAAAGGGTAGCAGAAATGCAGATACAAAGATGCTGGGAGAGGATTCAAGGCAGCAATTTTGTTTGATCAAAGATGCATCTCAGCTGACCTAGGGCATGAATGTCATTAAGAAGAGCGCCTGCTGAAAGCGGACTACCTCCTTCATTTATTCTCGTTCCCTATCTTTCAGCTGCCACGTATTTCTGTCTTGTTGCATCTTACATGTCCACCCTCCTTTCATTTTCAAACATCCACCCTCTTTCCCCCTATTTGCAAAATAGCTTGGGTTTGTGTAAATGCTTACACACATGGTATGTGTGGCATTTCCTTCTCTATATTCACCATATAGCCATCCATACTGGGACCGAGCAAAATCTCCCAGTTTGGAATAACAGTCTTACGATGTTAAACATGCCCAGGACACTTTCAAGATTGTATACCAGGAGTCTCCAATAGGTATCTTGTGCACAAAGAGATCTGTTTTAGACCTTTTTAAAAAAAGTTTTATTTCATAGTCTTTTTCTCGTTGCTGCTTAGCTTCATTCCCGGCACTCTTCCTAGCCCAGGTTCAGGTTATAAGACTGGATAACATACATGGGGGAAGGGAATACATAAGAATATTCCCATTTATCCCCACTCTTCCACAGAAGCTCACTGGGTGACCGTTGGCCAGTTATACCCACTCTGCCTAACCTACCGCACAGGGTTGTTCTGAGGATAAAGTGGAGGGGAGCAGGACAATGTAAGCTGCTTTGGTTCCCCTCTGGGAAGAAAGGCAGGATAAACATGCATAAATAAAATAAGTTACTCAAAAGCAACTCTCATCAAACAGAAGGTAGGTGACCCCTGCCACAAACAATGACAGACCTAGTTTTAGTTCTTCATTTAGCTAAAAGTTGCTGATGCCTGACCCCAAAATCTACTATAGAAGCTGGAACTCAAGACTTGCAAAATCTACTTTGGAAGCTGGAACCGCTTTAAAATAGAACTGTTGTCCTTTGCTACTGACAGGGGACAGAGGAAAATATATCTGAACATGTACAGAATGCCCTCTCCTTGCCAGACACTAACCATTGCTTGTTCCAGGCATACCCAAGAGGATTATGCCCTGGCCAATTTAGGTTTCAATTTCCAAAGGAGATATAACAAAACTGACCAAAAATGAACAACAAAAGAAAATCCCTTAAACGGCCCCCTGCCTTCAAATAAAAAGTACATAATTAAGCAACACACAAAATAACTCAGATATAAGATAACTAACTGTGAAATCCCATTTAGGGTTACTTCCATCTAAATTCACTGAGATCAATGGGTTTAGTAAACTGAGTCAGCCCTGTATTGGATTGGCTGGTATTGGGGGTAGCATTCATGCTCCAGGCCTTAGGCTCTGTTTAGAGGGACTACCTTTTTTTATGTCCAGGGACTGTGCATTGAAGAGCTGCATTACAGGCAACTATCAAAGAGGTGCAAGCTTTCCCTGCCATGGAAACTGACTATTGGAAAATGATGGCCTCTTTAGACTACCATTATGCAACTATTAAGGCTGCTATGTCTCTGTCTGTCAAAAAGTCAACCTCTATCTCTGTGCACTAGCTCTAGGGTACAGCATTTTACAAGTGAAACAGACAGCCGAGCTTAACTACATTGCCAGAAACCACAGATATCTACCTCTCTGGGTGGCTCCAGTTACAATATGTCAAGCTATATTACTGGGAGCCACATGGTAGCCACTTTGAGGACTGTTGCCTGATATCCATAACCACAAGGGAACGCAGACATCTGCACTCTTCCCATATGGGCTCAGGAATGTGGGAGTCTATTAGTTTTACCAGATACTCTAAGGTTAATGTTAATATTAATCTCATAACCTTGATTTATCTTTGGACTTTGACATATATGTATATCAGTCTCTTCCTGTTAATTGTAATTTCTATATATATCAATATATTTTTTTTAAAAAAAGGAATGTGGGAGTCCATGGTGAAATCCCATGCTGCTGTTACAAACGTTTGTATAATATATCAGGGAAGGCAGGGCCAATTTGAATGGGTCTTTCCTACATGATCATTACCCCTTTCCCTCAGCAACGACTGGCTGGGAGAGACCTACCTTTCTGGTCCCACTAATTATGGCCACCATACAGACACTTACTGCTGCAACATGTATTCTCACAATAGAGAAGCTGCCCCTGTGCTATTAACGTGAGAAACATGGCCAGTTTCCATGGATTTCTGAGTAACTGCATTTTGACCTGGATGGCCCAAGCTCACCCAAGCTCATCAAATCCTGGAAGCTAAGTAGGGTCGGCCCTGGTTAGTACTTGGATGGGAGACGACCAAGGAAGTCCAAGGTCACTATGGCAAACCACCTCTGAATGTCTCTTGCCCTGAAAAGCCTATGGGGTTGCCATAAGTTGGCTGCAGCTTGAGAGCATAAAAAAGAAAAGAAAGAACAGGGACCTAGGCACCGCTGTGTGGTGCAGAAAAGGATGTGAGGGCTGTGGGTGGGAAGTGTGAAGTTAGAATAAGGGCAAGGGCAAGTCTTCAACTGAACCAAAGTTTAGTCCAAGGGCTGAAACACGTAGAGTGGCCTTCCTTCTCCCTGAAGAACTGCAACTAGTATGTACAAATCTTGGAGGAGGGAAAAGAGGTTTGTAGGGCAGTGTGCTACTTCCAAGCAGGCTTGAAGCCCACATTAGAAAGAGCTGGGAAGAGTCAGGAAGAGAACGAAGCAAGGGTAGCATTGCCAAGTATGTCTGAATTCTTGGACATACAGGAGAAGAGCCACTGTACGACATGAGACCCTTTTCACTCTCAGGCACAAGAGAATGTATTTATTGACTTAATTATACTCCCCCTTTCTCCCCACTGGGGCCCAAAGCAGCTTACACCACTTTCTTCTCCTGTCTTTTTAGCATCACAACAGCCCTGTGAGGTATATGTTAGGCTGACAGTGTATGACTGGCTCAAGGTCACACAGCAGGCTTCCATGGCAGAATGGGAATTCAAGCCTAGTCCAGCACTCTAATATGCGGCTGTTCAGAGCAGCACTCCCTTGGGCGACAGCATAGCTGCTCTCAGCATGCCCAGTCTCACACAAGAGAGGAAGAGAGCAGGCTGTAGAGTGAATTGTGTTTTCTATTCCTATTTTATTGCTGTGGTAATGGGGGGTGGGTGGAGGAAACATTTCTCCTCTCTTCCCTCCAGTAGCAGCACCTACAACAGCAGCGGGGGGGGGCGGCTTTCCCATGTCTGTCTATGGATCATGGACTGTGTTATTGGAGGACAAGCAGAGGGTGAAAGAAGGACAGCTTCTTTTTAAAGACAGCACATGGGAAGGGAGAAACCTGACATGCCTTTGGTGTGCAGGCCTGCTGATATGCTTGGGGTCTTTGCTCCCTGATAGAACAAGCAGGGCTGCAGGATGAATCCCATGGAATTTCCAGCTGCAGGTTGGGAAACTCCCAGAGATCCCAGAGTGGAGCCTGGGGAGAACAGGAACCTCAGTGGGGCACAATGCCACAGACTCCACCATCCAAAGCGTTCATTTTCTCTAGAGGAACTGATCTCTGTGGTCTGGAGATGAGCGGTAAATCTTGGGGGATCCTTTCTTCGGGTCCTGGCGGCTGGCATCCCTAGCTTGAGTTTCTTTCCCAGTACTCCCAGGAGGAACACAGAGTGATGAGTGATGAATCTGAGATTTGAGGATTATCAAATGTTGAGCCAGAGTTTAGGATTTAAAATTATGATTTTAACACCTTTTGGGAACCATGGTAATGTGAAGGACAGAGTACTTACCCTAATTAAATAAGCTTCTACCCCAATATCCTGTGCTACAGCAATCATCAAGTGACAACAATTCCTGACCCTTGCCTATTTCTACATATCTCATTAAAGGGAACAAGTGCAAGCCAGGCTGCGATTCTTCTTCGGGCCAACTGGCAGACTTCTGAAGGAAGTGCTCCAGACTAATAATCTGGCAGCTCGCAGCCAGCCAGCCAGGTGGGCCAAGGATCAGCCGGGCAGCGCCGGATGGCCTAGTGTCCAGCGGCTGGGAGCACCGCTATACAATCCTCCCCCCCCCCACCTCCCCGAAAAGCGGTGTGATGGTGACCAGCGCGTGGTCCGCTCGGACACGCCGAGTTTTGCAACGGTCCCCTGGTTCCTCCGCGATTGGGCCCGGGAACCTCACCCCACACTCCTGATCTCCGGCAGGCGGCGGCTGCCCAGCCAGGGGCAGGAGAAAACTGCGTGGCCGGGAAAGGGAGGGGACGAGGAGGGGCTCTGGCACGCCTGGGCGAATCTGCTGCTTGGCAAAGCGCGGTCACTTTGGCGGCTACGGATTTGCAAGCCCGGCCGCGGGCAGCAGGAGGGAGGCGGAGGAGGAAACGGCAGGGCGGGGTGGAAGATTTAAACCGGAGGGAGCGTGAACGGGGATAGGAGCGAGCACGTGTTGGCGTGAGAAAGAGCAGAGGACGGCGGGCCGCTCGGAGGGACAGAAGCAGGCCGGGAAGACAAGCGGCACTCGCTGAGCCCCCATCGGCTTCGTTCTCTGCTTCTAACCGGGCAAAGGGGTTTTTTATCGTCCCGCTTCACCCGGCATAGTTCACAGGAAAGGCGCCGGCGCTCATCCCCGGCCCAGAAACCCCACCCTTTGACCTGAAGCCCTTAATCCGCGATTGAATGCAGGAAGCCGGGGTGTCTCACTAGAGTGGGGAGTGTGCTCTTGGCTCATGCGCAGAGGCACCCGTCGCTCTTCAGGGCCTTGTGCCCGGCTTTCCGATAGGTGCCCAGATGAAAGGATCCGAGCACGGCACCTCACTTGCAGTCTGCCCTCCAATGAATCGCTCAGGGCGTGCTTGAGAAGAGAACGGCACACGCAGTGTCTCGCTGGGCCGGCTCAGGCTGGATTTGGGCAGGCTGCCAAACGGTGCCTGAAAGGACTTTCTCCGCTTCCCTGAGATGCATACCGCCATCCCATTAGATGCGTTTTGGGGGACCTCCCCCCCGCATAACCCTTAGCCTTCCTTGCAGAAACCCACTGTCAAAATTTCGGACAGTCAAGGGTGTTCAAAAATCTACTGCTGCAATAGGGATCATCTATGGAGATGGGGGGGGGTCACCATAAAACGGGGCTCCTGATGGAGAATCTACAGCAGAGTCCTGCTGTATCAGCGGAAGCAATAGGGAACATGGGTAAAATACAAGTGCTCTTTAGGTGCCTTCCTTACTGTGGATACCAGCTCTAGCCAGCCCCACGACTTCTCTCCCAAGTTCCCGGCCTCTCTTTGCCTCCAAGCAACCAGCCCCAGACGCGACCATCCCTCCCCATCCCCAGTGACCATGGAAGATACACATTAATATATTAGTCACCAACGTGCCTTACGAAAAAGTGAATGGCAACAGAGATGCGGTGGAGCGACAACGAGATTTTTTTACATTGGTTTGGGGGTGAAGTGAGGTGGGAGGGGGTATTCCCCATCCCACCTTGCGCCAGATGAGTGGGGAGGGGGTCTTGGTAGAAGAAGTGCCTGCTTGAGAGCTGATAAAAGAAAAGCTGAAACCGGAATGCCAAATGTAAAACGGAATGCGAGGGGAGAAGCCAGTTGGCTTCTGCTTAAATTAAAAAAAAATGGGGGGAGACAGTCTGCATTATATAATTTGACCTCGAAATCAACAACAGGATTCTACCGCAGACACCAGTTTCATCTACGAGGTTTTCCAGCCCTGGACCCATTCAAAGAAAGCATTCGCTGGACGTGAGATGCAGACCCACTCATAGTGAGCGCGCACACATGCACTCCCAACGCACGCACGCAGACGCACAGCTCGCCCCATCCTTTCTCCACACGTCTGGTGCTCGGCTTCTCCTAATCCAACCGAGAGAGCTCATCCTGCCGCGCGAGATACTGGCTAGCCCCAGACAGCCCCCGGCGTGCACGCTCCCTGAACGGTGGCGCCCCACACGAGCTGCTGCCGCCACCTACCAGTTCTCCTGCATCCACTGAATCGCTTCATTCTCGTTGAATTGCTTCTCGAATTCGTATTCTTGCAAAGTCAACACTGACATGTTCATTGGACCGGCCTTGGAGAGGAAACGCTTTCCTATCTGCCGTCTACGGGAGGTCCTTTCTTTCGGGAACGCCTCTGGATCAGGTATCGCCTGCTGTTCTCCTGCCCCTGTCTCTCTCTCAGCTATATCCTTGATGGAGCATTGCTTTTCCTCCTCTTCCTATAACCTCCTCTCGTGTCTGGAGATCTCTCCTCCTCTCTGCTTCTGCAATCCACCCTAGGCGGAAACCGGGCCGAGGCGGTCCTAGTGCCGCTCTTTTTCCTCCAGGCTCATTCATTTCTTTTAAAAGGAGTGTTCGCTTTTCTAGCCGCACAACGCTCCGACTGGGGGTGGGGAGAGGAAAAAAACCGGACCTGGCAAGCGTCCCAACGAAATCGCCCGTCCGACGTCTCTTGCAACCGTCTTTTCACGTTCGCCTTCCTCAAGATGCTGAATGAGAGGAGACTCCCCCCCTCCCCCAGGAAAGCTGTTAACGGATTAAACCCACCGTTTGCAAATTCGAATAGTAAATCCCACCATCAGAACGAGGTGTGGTTAATAACACGGCGAGGTTTACTCAAGAAGTTGATTCCAATGTTTGATTGTTATTTGGGTTACTTCTCTGGCCTTTTGCCTCTTCCCTGGGCAAAAGCAGAAGGTGTTTTTTTTGTTTTTTAAAATGGTATAATGTACAGTTAAAGCCAGGGCTGTATGGAGAAAATGGGGAGTCTTTCCCTCATCTCCTTTCAACCATGTATCACTTGGTATCGATTGGAAATAACGTTTAAAGATACAGTCTGTATTTCGTATTGACTTTTATATGCATCTCTTAGGGAATAATTGAACTCCAGCGAGAGGGACACCTGTGTAAATTTGCATTACACCTTGCACTGGAATATTTACGAGTCTGAAATAAATGTCACCTGATTTTGTTCTCAGATCAGCAACATATACAAATCAACTGACTTCACCATATATCCTCAGGTTTGCTTAGGTTAGTCTTAAGCAGCCTTCTGAATGCACGATCAATAATTTTAGCTACTTTTTCAGTATAGAGAGCCAGTGTGGTGATGTGGTTAAGAGTGTTGGACTAGTATCTGGGAGACCAGGGTTCGAATCCTCACTCATGCCATGAAAACTTGCTGGGTGGCCTTGGGCTCACACAGGGCTATAGCAAGGAGAAGAGAACTACGTAAGTCGCTTTGGGTCCCCACTAGGGAGAATGGAGGAGTTAAATTAATTAAATACATAAGCATGTTTGTGGTCAATTCTTCTGGTCTCTTAATTAGCTGTGTTATGCCGGAGAACTAGATAAATTATTGCTCCAAATCTTTAAAGTTAATGGGAGGGGAGGCTTGTGGGTCAACTACCAGAATTCGTTTAATGTTGATTTTTTTTCCTAAATGACAAAAGATTATACAACACTAAAGACAAATAATAATGATTCAAGTACCATATCTGAAATATGTTAGTAGCTATTTCTTCATATTTAGTTACCCTGTGTACACATATGTTGACTATTGCCAGAGATCAATATTGGGTTAGAGTATAAAAGTGCCACAATGCCATTCTTGAGATTCTTCAGGAAGGAGGAGGTAAGCAGCTGATTGTAGGGTAAGAGGAATATTAGTCCGCAAACCCTCCGGCTGGGGATTTTCCTTCTAGTTATGATGACCAGATTATCTGGAATCTCTGATTTATTTATAGTCCCATCAATGTCTACATTTTGTATGATGGAACCTGGTTTGCTTTTCCTTTATGCTCATAACTAAGGTTGCCAACTTGCAGGGGGATATACTGTCCCTTTAACAGATGTAAAATTTGTGAAAGTGGGCAGCAAAAACTTGGGGCATGAAATAACTACCTGATAATTACTTGCAGTTCAAACTGATTTTAAAAGTATAGCTAAAGGGACCAGTTGAAAAGTTGGTAATCATACTCGTGCCAAATTATTATTAAGAGCTGGTTTTTATAGCCTGCTCTTCACTACCTGAAGGGATCTTGGAGTGGCTTACAATTACCTGCCCTTCCTACTCCCCGTGAAGTAGGTGGGGGCTAAGAGAGTTCTGAGAGAACAGTGACTGACCCAAGGTCACCCAGCTGGCATCATATGGAGCACTGGGGAATCAAACCCGGTTCTCCCAATTAGATTCCGCTGCTGTTAATCACTACACCAAACTGATGAAACTTGTTAAGCTGTTAGGCCTGGTTGAATGAGAACACCACCTCATTGTATGAGCTGAACTAAATGGGGGGGATGGGTTTACTCTCAGAAAAGTGTTTTTATGATTGAACTGTGAATCAACTTGGTTGCACCTGGTGCTGGAAAGTGCTGTCAGTCAAAGCTGACTTAATGGCAAACCAGTAGGGTTTTCAAGGCAAGAGACATTCAGAAGAGGTTTGCCATTGCTTGCTTCCATGTCACACCACTGGTATTCCTTGGAGGTCTCCCATCCAAATACTAACCAGGGCCAACCCTTCTTAGCTTCTGAGATTGGGCTGGCATAGGTTATCCAGGTCAGGGTTGGTCACACCCAGTGCTCCCTCTTAGCTGTAGAGTCTTGTGAGCAAAAATTCTACATTGTGAGTTACTGGCATTAAAACTGTGAGCAAGCGATTTGGCTACTGCATAAATTAGTTTGCTCTGGAGCCATCCTTCCTGAGCCAAGACAAAAATGTGTGAGCAGGAGACTAAAAAACTGTGAACTAGCTCACACTAAGCTTAGGGGGAACACTGGTCACATCTACAAAGCCATGATTTTAGAAGAATTTCCTCCATGGACATTTTCTTAAAGCTGGGGGTGTGAAACTTCAGTATACTAAGACTGTACACTCAGTCTAGAGGAAGTCAGCAGATTGCTCTCGACAGTATGCCCAACCACGTGCAGCCTTGATCCATGTCCTTCATGGCTAATTAAAGCTGGCTGTGAGGGGTTTCGAGGTGCCCTCAGGGATATTATTAACAAGTCCCTCTCTGAGGGGCTGTTCCTGGGGGCTCTCAAGGAAGCGATGGTCCGCTCTCTCCTAAAAAAATCATCCCTGGATCCAGCTGAATTGGCAAACTATTGGCTGGTTTCCAATTTGACCTATTTGGGCAAATTAATTGAGAGGGTGGTGGCGATACAGTTGCAGAGCTTTATAGATGACACTTCCACGCTAGATCCCTTCTAGTCCGGCTTCCGCCCAGGCCATAGCATGGAAACAGCACTGGTTGCCCTCACAGACGACCTCCGGAGGCATCTGGATTGGGGCGGTGCTGTTGTTGTTGGACCTGTCGGCAGCGTTCAACACTGTCGACCATCAGCTACTGATCCACCACCTCGCTGACACAGGGATTCAGGGGTTTGCCTTGCAATGGCTCACCTCCTTTCTCCAAGGTTGGGGACAAAGGGTGGCTCTCAAGGAACAGCTGTCCCGAAGGCACCAACTGATCTGTGGAGTGCCCCAAGGGGTGGTGCTTTTCCTGATGCTATTTAACATTTATATGCGCCCCCTCATCCAGATTGCCTGGAGGCATGGGCTAGAGTATCACCAATATGCAGATGACACCCAGCTATATCTGTTGTTGGGTGGTCAGTCTGACTCTACCCCAGAAGACCTAGACCGGGTGCTACAGGATGTGGCTGGATGGCTTAGACTGAGTCAATAGAAATTGAATCCGATGAAGATGGAGGTCCTGTGCCTGAGTCAGAGCAGACCGGGGGTAGGGATCCCACTACTGGGCTTCGATGAGGTGCCGTTGGTGTCAGCGCTGAGGGTCAAGAGTTTGGGAGTGCTCCTGAATGCCTCCTTAACAATGGAGGGCCAGGTAGCAGCCACTGCCAAGGCAGCCTTTTACCATCTCCAGTTGATTAGGCAGTTGGTTCCCTTCCTCGAATGCAATGATCTGGCAACAGTGATTCACACAGTGGTCATCTTGAGGTTGGACTACTGCAATGCTCTCTACATGGGGCTGCCCTTGGCACAACTCTGGAAGCTGCAGCTGGTGCAAAATGCGGCAGCCAGGCTGCTGATAGGTCTCCCTATGCGAGAGCACATCCAGCCTGGGCTGAAGGCATTGCACTGGCTGCCAAAAGCATACTGGATTCACTTCAAGGTGCTGGTTTTTACCCGTAAAGCCCTATATGGTCTGGGGCCTGCTTACCTGAGGGTTCGCCTTTCCCCATGTTCCCCAGAGAGCACTGATGTCGGGGTCTCAAAACCACTTGACCCTCCCTGGACTGAAAGATGCCAGATTGGCCCCTATCAAGGCCAGGGCCTTCTCAGTGGCGGCTCCACACTGGCAGAATGAGCTCCTGGAAGACATCAGGGCCCTACGGGACCTTTTACAGTTCTACAGGGCCTGTGAAACTGAGCTCTTCCACCAGGCATTCGATTAGGAGATGCTGCTAACAACAACTGAATTGTTAAGGCCCTTTATGTCAACAACAACATTAACAGCTATGGATACTCTGGACACCGATTTTGGCCACACCTTTGTTGCCATCTGAACATGGCCTTTCGGGATGTTACTGCCATCAGCACTTTACCTGTATTTTTGATTGTTATGTTATGAATCTTATGATGTTGCATTGTGTCAATGCATCGGTGTTTTAATATTTTAACTTTTAATGTAAGCCGCCCTGAGCTTGCCTCAGTGGGGAGGGTGGGATACAAATCAAATTAAATAATTAAATAAATAATGAATTTTTTATTGTCACAGCATACAGCCAGCGGTATACAACCCTACTTACAAGTAATTAATTAAATAAATAAAGACAGTGTACCTCTGAAATGAGGAAGCAACTTAATACCCTGCTTGTGAGCGTCCAGTGGCATCTTAACATGGAAAAAGAATGCTGGGTTAGATGGATGCAACTCACCAAGGCAATTTTTTTGCGAACAGTGTACAGTTCTAGTTATCACACCTCACAAAAGGATATTGCAGAACTGAAAAGGTACAGAGAAGGGCAACCAAGATGATTAGGGAATTGGAGCACCTTTCCTTTGAGGAAAGACTGAAGAGTATGGGACTCTAGATTAAAGGCAACTAAGAGGGACATGACAGCTTTATAAAATTATGGATGGGATGGAGAAAGTAGATTTGTTGTTGTTGTTCAGTTGCACAGTCGAGTCCTACTCTTCGCAACCCCATGGAACACATCACGCCAGGCCCTCCTGTCTTCCGTCGTGCTCCAGAGTTTCCTTAATTTCATGTTTGTTTTAATTTCATGTTCATTGATAGAGTATCATGTTCATTGATAGAGTAGATAGAGGATACCTTTACTCTGTTTCCTATAACATTAGAACTCATAGGTAACCAACGAAGTTGATGAGCAATAGGTTCAAGAGAGACAAAAGGAAATACTTCATCATTTAATGAGTAATTCATTTGTAGAATTCACTGCCAGTGTATGTAATGATTACCATGAACACAGATGGTTTTAAGAGGGAATTAGACCAGTTCATGAAGGAGAGATCTGGCAGTGGGCACTGGCCATGGGTGACTACAGGGAACTTTTGTAGTCATAGGCAGCAGACATGTGAATACCACTGTTAGGAAGCAGTATCAGGGGAGGCCTTGGACTTTATGCCCTTTGTTGGTCTACCAAGGCAACTGGTCTGTCCACTATATGAGACAGAATGCTAGACTAGATGGACCCCTGGTTCAATCCAGCAGGACTTTTCTTATACTTTTATTTTAAAATATAGGCCCCCAAACAGCTGGTGTGTGTGTGTAAAATGCCTTCAAGTCACAGCTCACTTATACTGGCCAATAGGGCTTTCAAGGCAAAAGACATTCAGATATGGTTTTCCGTTGCCTGCTTCTGCATAACAATTCTAGACTTCTTTGGTGGTCTCCCATCTAAGTATAAACCAGGACTGACCCTGATTAGCTAACAGGATCTGACAAGATCATGCTAGCATGGGCTTTCCAGGTCAGGGCAAATTGTGGATAGCAAGCACTGTACTAGAAGCGGTATTTCTGATGCTTATGGACAAGAGTGGATGGGAAAAGGTAGAGGAGGAAGATCCATCTGACCATTCTAAAATGAAGCAGTGGAGTTTTCATTCAATGGGGTCCATGCTGATCTTGCCTTGGTGCTGGCCTTGCCAAGACACAGGCAGTACATATATCATTTAATCTTATGATGACAGCAGCCAAGTTACCTTACCTTGTTAGTGCAGTCACAGGGCAGCTAGAGCAGAGTTCTTTCTGGCAGAGAGATGATGAAAGCTCCTTTTCATCTGTTTGTTCTCTGGCCAGTAACAAGTCTAGGCAGGTCATCTCTTTCCCATGGTGGTGTTTCTGGGCAGGAGGTGGTGCAACCTGTCACTGACCCTGATTGCCTGACCTGTTGGTAGAGTACAGACCAGCCTTTCCACTGCAACCGCTTTAAGAAGCAACTGCAACATTCAGCTTGGTAAGCAAACAGTTTTCGAATGTACAAACTCTGATAGATATCATTGTAATAAATGTTGTAATATAGATCATGTGTAATATATCTCGTATAATACATACAGCATTGAAAACAGTGGATGTTATTACACAGAATAATCATGACAGACTTTTAAAAGATATTTCCCCAGTCTTTTGTTTGAATTGATGACTTTTAAAGATAACTTCTCACATTCCATATTATTTTCTTTTTAAGGCTCATGTACAACATTAACACTTTTACATCACCACTTACATCCATTTTTAGAACAAAATTCAAGTCCAGTGGCACTGGTGATATACAAATCTGTGTCTGTGTGCTCCCGTGCCAGATTGGAAACACAGCCAATGAGTCCAATGAGTTAGATGAATATCTGTTTAATGCATTGAGACAGAGAATACAGGGCTGAGTGCCTTTGCACTCAGCAACTCTAAAACTGTATTCTGCCATAACCAGGAAGGGCAGAAGGTCTTACACCCCAAATGACATCACATATTGTTTACACACTAAAGAGTCTCTAATTGGTACCAAGTAGTTAACATCATACAAGCATAATTTGACTCAGTGCATCTCCCAGTGGTGTCACTGTCAACAATTACATTTGTTTACCTTTCCTTCAGAACACTGGGAATATTAGAGAACGCGGGGTCCTTCCTGGGCTCGCATGGGGAGAGCTAGCTGATAAGGGCTGTGAATCACATTAAACTTCCTTCTCAGCAGCCTTGCAACTTCAAAATAGCATTCCATTCTTATTGCATCCTAATTCTATCTCCAGAGGCCTCTAATAATGCTTTTCCTTAACATATATGTAACTTTATATACAAAAGGTACAGTTATAAAATATATTCTACTATAAACTTCTCTAATCAGAAGATTCTAGGTTACATACCAAGATCTGGATCTATTATAATTAAACTTCTGAAGGCACGGTGACAGCTGTCAATATGTAAACATGTCAGAAGAAATGTCAGAACCCACATTCAGAAATCACATTCATTTTTCCCTTGTCCTACACTGGCACTCTTGAGACCAACACAGTTTTATTCAAGATACAAGCCTTCATGTGCAGGCACACTTCTTCAAACAGTGAAATAGAAGTTACCAGTCCATACATATAGGTAGAGGATGAGCAGCAACTTAGCATACAATATAATGAAGATGTTTAACAGATGCAAGGACCAACAAGAATAACAAGCTTAGTTTATATGGTCACCATTGCTTCAGACCAACATGGCTACCCACCAACATCCATTTTTTAGCATTTTGCCTTTTTTTTTGCTGAATGTAATTAATTCAAAATTCAGTAATTTAAACCCATTGATTTCAGTTGGAGAGCTAAGCACATGCTTAAGGTAGCAGTCCTACTGGAAAAAGGTAACAGTCGGATCTACATGGATCCTCATGAATTCATGATTATGAAAACTTCAGTATGTAAACTCTGACTGGTCCCCCCCCCCGAAAAAAAAGATGAGAATTAAGAAGGAAGAACGAGCCTTCGGATCGAGCAGTCACCTCGTTCTCTGCAGTTGATGAAGCAAAGCAGGTTTCCTTGAGGAACGACAAGAATGGACTGTACCACGACGATCTGGAAAGGGAAGGAGGAGGGACTCATTAAGGGTTTATACTGAGGGTATTTGATAACACTGAACGGACAATGCGGAAACATTAGTTAGAAAAGAGGTTTTTATTTATAATACTCGCAGAGGTCGACTTATTTCTGGCGTGTGTTTTGAAACCCATGTTACCTGTTCGGTTGCACTGATAAGTCTGGGGTGGGGGTGGGTGGTATTGAAACGAGACGACCCAACACCCCCCTCCCCTTTGTTCAAACGCTCCCAGCGTCTGAACTGTTCCGTAAATCTAGGTATGAATGAAATGACGTCACACTCAGGCGCGTGTATTATCAAGCAGCATGGCGCGAAGCGGGCAAGAGGACCGTTGAATGCTTGCCCGGCTGTTGTACCGGCTCCTGTGGCGGCGACGTCATCTTGTGGCGTAATGGCCATGTGCTTAGGAAATGAGTCTGTGCAAGTTGATCCTGGCCCGCAGTAACACCCCCCACCCCCTCCGTTCTCTGTGGGATTTGATCCCAAATAAATTTTGTTTAGGCAAGCAGCTTGGGAATTCTGTCTCTCTCATGTACGCCCCGCCCTTGTGAAAACCGCTTACAAAGCAGACCTCCTAGACAGACAGTCGGTAAGATTGCCAAATTTTGAACTAGTCCCTGTAGCTGCCGCTCCTTTAACAGCAACTGGCAGCCCATCGTTCTTAACTCAATTCCATGAAAAGCTTCACAGCCTTCTTCTTCTTCTTCTTCTTTTTTTAAAGAGAGCCACCTTTCCTTAACGGGATCCCCCGTTCCTCCCCCAAAGGGCAGTAAGCAAACCTAATTGTAGGGTCGAAGCGTTCTTAATACGTTCCAATTTACAAGTGAGTCGCAAACCACCTGCTAGTATGTTACTTTTTTACCATTTCCTATAGCTTCCACAGACTTGGAGTCCACAAACCAGTTTAACCAGATTATTTGGAACCAAGCCAATTTGTTCAGTGCAGCAAAACCAGTGTAACTTCTACCATTCCAGCTAAACAAGCCTGTGCATCTTGTTTTAGTGTTGTTTTCCTCATAGTTTTTAGCTTCCTTGATCTCAGTAGTGGTCCAATCCTTAACAGTTTTATTCAAAGCAAACCCAAATAGTTTCACTGGATTGCTGTAGATTTTCCAGGTTGTGTGGCCTTGGTCTTGGCATTGTAGGACCTGATGTTTTGCCAGTAGCTGTGACTGGCATCCTCAGAGGTATAACACAGAAAGATGGAGTATCATTGGAGTATCATTCAGCTGTCCATGTTATACCTCTGAGGATGCCAATACCCCAAAGAAGAAATTTCTCAGGATATTCTGAAGTGTGAAGCATATTCATGCTACAGAAGTGGTATAAAAGCAGATGGAATGGGAGATGCTTTCTCTTCCTGTCTCTACCAGTTTGGTCAGCTGATACTGCAGAGTAAATTTGGGAATGGGGAGAAGAGGAGGTACCAGACATTCTTGTTCTCACTGAAAGCAACGAGAATGAAAACCAATAATATCAGAAACAGTCATGTGCAATATTACTTAGAAATTTTTCTGTGCTGCCACTTCACATCTGCTTGAGGCAGCTTACAAAATAAAACATCATAAAAAACACAATGTGCCAGGCTTTTAGTTGAGGGTAGCAACAGTTAAGACTGGCACCTTCCTTTTTCTTCCTATGGCCCTCACATCCCCTTCCCTGCCCTGCTGCACTGTAGCAGGCAAAAGAGGGTTAAATTGCCATCTGGACTCGTTGTTTTATTAGTGCATTGTGATAATTCTATGCTGATTATATTTTAATTGCTTTTAAGGTTGTAAATTGCCCAGAGCCCACTTGCGGGATTGGGTGATCAATAAAGTTAATGAATAACAATAATAACAAGAAGTTAACAATTAAAACCCCATCCAGAGCATAAACCCAAAGAACAGCTTAAAAAGAGCCTCAAAGCAAGCTAGAAAGCAGATTGTACAAATGATGCTAACAGAGCAGCCCATTAATTAAAAGCCAGGAAAAAAAATAAACATTTTGGACTGGAGGCCATGGGAAGAGGTTAGGTGCCAGGTGAATCTCAAGGAGAAAGGTATTTCACAGGTGTGGAACCAGTACAGAAAAAGGTCTGACAGGTTGCCCAGGCTCTGAAGGAGGGAGCACAGAGTGTGTGCTGGGCTTGTGAGGTAGACCTTAATTGGTGAGCTAGACAGTGTGAGAGGACTCAGGCCTGGTTTATAGGACCTTTCTTATTCACAGGTAAGTAAATGTAGTTTTGGAACCCTGGTCAATATCCCCACATGCCCTTCAACTACATGCAAACTTCCACTTTTTTTTTTTTTTTTGCCTTGAGGGATAAGCCTTTCCTGAGCCTTTCCTCTTAAAGTTGCACACAATAGCAAATGCTCATTTCCATGCCAGTGGACACCTTCTGTTTCTTGTGGACTGGCTGCACTTTTTTCTTCAAAGTAGATTCATTACTATTATACATTTCAGGGGCTGTCTTAAACATTCTGGGGCCATGGCAAAGGTCCAGATCCTCCCACAAATGCCAAGCAATGGGGAGCCCCCCCCCCCACAAGTGGAAGGCCAGTGGGAGCCCCCATTGCTGCTGGAAGCTGGCTGCCCAAGCCCCAGACAGAGCTGATGTGAGACAAGTGGCAGCAGCTGAGGGAGCATGCTCTTCATGCGGGGTGGGGTGGGGAGTGTTTGTGGCTGGTTGGGGGTCCCATCCAGCATGGGGCCTGGAGAAGCTGCCCTGGTTGCCCAATGGCTAAGACCACCCCTGGTACATTTAGACATTCATTGAGCATCTGTTTCTTTTCTTTTTAAACTCACAAATGGTTTGTTTTTAAACTGAAAACTGCTTTGAGAAGACAGAAAGGATGAAGACAGAGGGTGCCATTCCTGGGAGTGGTGTAGGGATGGGTAGCCTGGGGGGAAGAGATCCTTGTTGTGAAGCTGCTTTTGAAGCAGCCAGTAGGAAAGGGTCTAGGGGCATCTATTTAAGAGGCCATTGCCCCACTCCCAACATCTTTCTTCAGACACAGCACCCACCCTCTCCTCCAGCTCTGCAGGAGTAGGTCTTTGACCAGTCACCTTTCTGGAACCAAGTTAGAGTTCTTAACTTCATGAACTGGATTAGCCTTGAGCCATTGTTTTTTTTAACCCCCTCCTGACTACTTAACTCTGCCGGTCAACACTGCCGGCTCGCCCACTAGGCGAGCTAGGCGCTCGCCTAGGGCGCTGGGGCCCACAGGGGCGCCAAAGCGCCCCCGCCCCGCTCCCCGTGAAGCCGGCGCTAGGAGGGAAGGGGCGGTCGTTCAAACGGGCGCCCCTTCCCTGGCTTTCCTGAGCACGCCGCTACTGCGGCGTGCTCAGGAAAGCCGGCGCTCCCTCCCCCCCACCAGTCTCCAGCCGGTGCTGGGGCTGGGAGGGAAGGGGCGGCCGTTCAAACGGGTTGGGCACTGGGCTCCCAGCCTTTGGCAGGGCCCAGTTGGTGCCTGTGCTGAAGGTAAAGAGCCTGGAAGTGTTCCTGGATGCCTCATGGTCTATAGAGGCCCAGGTCACTGCCACAGCCAGATCAGCCTTTTTCCATCTGAGGAGGGTCAGGCAGTTGGCCCCATACCTTGCCCCTCATGACCTGGCTGCTGTGATCCATGCAATGGTCACTTCTAGGCTAGATTATTGTAATTGTCAGAACCAGTTTGGTGTAGTGGTTAAATGTGCGGACTCTAATCTGGGAGAACTGGGTTTGATTCCCCACTCCTCCACTTGCACCTGCTGGATGACCTTGGGCAAGCCATAGTTCTGGCACAGCTGTTCTTCAAAAAGAGCAGTTTCTGTCAGAGCTCTCTTAGCCCCACCTACCTCACAGGGTATCTGTTGTGGGGAGGGGAAGGAAAAGGAGTTTGTAAGCCGTTCTGAGACTCCCTTGGGTAGTGAAGGGCGGGGTATAAATCCAATCTCTTCTCCTTCTTCTACATGAGGTTGCCCTTGACTCTGCTCCAGAAATTGCCGCTGGTGCAAATGCAGCAGCACAGATATTGATGTCGCTGTCTGCGTGGGCTGACATCCACCCAGTGCTGCGTGAACCGCACTGGCTGCCTATTGAATACCAGATGTTTCAAAGTGCTGGTTCTTACTTGAAAGCCCCATACGGCCAGGGGCCTGCATATCTTTGAGACTGCCTCTCCCCATATGAGCCCCAGAGGGCATTGTGCTCTTCAAATCAACATTTGCTGATGGTCCCTAGCCCCAGGGATAGCAGACTTGCCTCAGATAGGATTAAGGCTTTTTTGGCCCTGGCCCCTGCTTGGTGGAATGAGCTCCCGTCAGAAATTAGGGTCCTGTGGGAGCTTTTACAGTTCCTCAGGGCCTACAAGAAAGAGCTCAGTTGAGGCAGCAGGTATCCAATTCAATCTGAAACCCCCCCCCACAAGAGTCACTGTTATATGTCTGTTGAGGTATAATTTATTTTAAAGTATTTAGTGTTGTACTTATTTTACAGTATTTATTATATGTATTTTGTTATTCTGTTTTTATGATGTAAATCTGCACTCAGCAGGTTATTATAGGTTGGAACCCGCCCTGACCCTGCTTTGCAGGGAGGGCAGGATATAAACTGAAGGAAAGAAAATAAAATAAATACCACGCACAATGCCATATGACCATGATGATGATGATGAGGATGATGATGATGATCTTGGAAGCTAAGCAGGGTCAGTACTTGAAAGGGAGACCACCCAGGAAGACTTTGTAGAAGGCAGTGGCAAATCACTTCTGCTTCTCACTTACCTTAAAAACCTGTTGCTGGGCTTGCCATAAGTCAGTTACAACTTGATGGCACACAGCTGCATACATATGTCGAGAAGACTTGAATCCTCTTCAGCCCATTAGGTAGCTTTGTGCACTGTACTGAAGTGGAATTGTGTCAGTCTGTATTTCATAAAGCTGTGGCCTGTTAACATATTTATTTTATTATTTATTTACAAAATTTATATCCTGCCTCTCTGTCCTCACAGGGGCCACTGAGGCAGTTAACAAATTAAAACATACATAGTAAGATCTCATTTTAAAAACCCCTCCTCCACCAAAAGATCCACACACATCATTAAAACAATTAAAAACAGAGCTAAAATGCATGGATCTGGAAGAAGGGGTCACTGAGACAATGCCAAATAAAACAAAAAAGTCTTTATCCACTGGTGAAAGATGGCAACAGAAGGAGAGAGAGTTCCAGGGATTTGGTGCCACAATCAAGAAGGACATCTCCAAAGTTGGCACCAGTCTGATCTCAGAAGGTGGTGGCAACCTACTAAGCAGGACCTCCAAAGATGGCTGTTGTGGTGGGGCTGGTTCATAATGCAGTAGGTGGGCCTTTCAGTATATTGCATTGCTTTTCTTCATTACATTCCACCAAAGGGGAGACATACTGTAGCAGGGGTCCAACCACTCAGCATTCCGTGCAGCCCTTTATGCTTCAGACTGGTAAAACTTATTTCTCACATGTTATGTATTGGGACCGAAACATTACAGGACTGGTCTACCAGAGACGGGCTGAGCTTGGAGCCCAAGAACAATAGTCCACTAGGACTCTGGAAGTAACCAATCAAGAAGTAATGTTATGTAAATAGCCCATCGTTGGAGTGGGGTGTGTTTGGGTGTGGCAATTGCATGCTATTTAAACAGGACTGCAGCCCTGGAGTTCAGTCTTGCTCTTGCTGAAATCACTAATAAAGTAGAGATGATCACTAGACTTGGAGTCTGCTCATCCACGGAACCCAGTATTTAACACCACAAGACAAGATTGTATGTGTGACCAGATGAACACAATTTTCAGAGTGAAATGGCTCCTGCTGTATGCATGTCTAGCCCCTCCCTTTATCTGCTTGCCTGTGCAGGCCCAACAATTCAGGATGAATATATACATAATAAAGAGTGAGCATTTTCAGCATGCCTTTGTCACATACTGTGTAGTGACAACCAGTCCCAACACAGCCTGGATTGGTGAAGAGTGTCTACGTAAGAGAGTTTGATAGCCAGACAATAACTCTTATTTTAGAACAGAGGCATTATAAATCCAGTTTATTATGTCTCTAGAAAATGAATGGTAAAGATTTGTGAAGATGGGTGTTAAGGGGATTAGAGTCTCCTAGGAATTTTAAATCAAATCCGTTACAGCAAAGCCCTTAAAAGTTGATGGGACCTAAAGACTAATAAATGATAGAGGCTTAATTTTGCAGGTGTATGACTCCACTTTGTCAGAAATGGTCACCAAAACAGCTATGAGAGATATTGATATTCCCCCCCCCCCCGGCTTCTCCTAATCAGAAAAAGTACAGAGAAAAAAAATATGGTTCTAACA
The DNA here is from genome assembly GCA_029375565.1 of Gekko gecko. Taxonomy (NCBI): domain Eukaryota; kingdom Metazoa; phylum Chordata; class Lepidosauria; order Squamata; family Gekkonidae; genus Gekko; species Gekko gecko. Next base: position 92,074,732 of record JAPDNY010000010.1, on the reverse strand, counting down.
AAATGTGAAAGAGATAGCAGGTGAGATTGTTTAATATAGAGAGCAGACATGAATGCAAGATGAATACAGCATGGGCATGGGACTGAAAATTCCTTTGCTTTTCCTTGTCTTGTTCTTTGGCTCTAATTCTTGTCTTGCAGACTCACTCTAGCTGAACTATATATCCTCTTTATTTCTTATTTGGAATAGTAGATTGTAATGCAATGAATAGTAATGCAATGTAATTTGGAATGGAAGATTGGAAGATATTTCTCTGGTCTGGGGGCAGAGGAGATACACTGCACAGCCACAGCCAATCATACCACCTCAAAGAAGAGGATGCTGTACTATTGCCTCCACACCTGAGAGATGGATGGAATGTAAATAATAGGGTCTCAGTTAATCACTTGCAGCATTCCACAATTAAGAAGGGTACATCTGCCTATCAATCTCTGATTTTGATATATTTATTTCCTTCACTACATTTCCCCCAAGAATTAAATCCAAACAAATGGTGACCATATAAACTAAGCTTTATTCCAGTTTGGTCCTTGCATATGTTAAACACCTTTGTTATGCTGTATGCTAATGTGCTGCTCACCCTCTGCCGGTGTTCCCTCTAAGCTGAGTTAGTGTGAGCTAGCTCACAGTTTTTTAGCCTCCATTTCATACATTTTTGTCTTAGCTCAGGAAGGACGGCTCCAGAGCAAACTAATTTATGCAGTAGCCAAATCACTTACTCACACCTTTAATGCCAGTAGCTCAGAAAGCAGAATTTTTGTGCAAAAGACTCCACAGCGTAGAGAGTTGGTAACTTCCATTTCAATGTATCCGAAGAAGCATGTGTGCACACGTAAGCTTATACCGTGAATAACGTTTTGTTGGTCTTGAAGGTGTCCCTGTACTTGAACTTTGTTCTAGCTGAATTGTTATATTCAATTTGAATTTATACTGGCCTGCTCCCTTGAACCGCTAACTCCTCCTCTTTCTTTCTGCAGCACTTGGCTGCAGCCACATGGGGATGATCCCCCCATTTGTGGATGCATGGGCATTGGCAACAGTGTGTCCATGGAGGGGTGATTCTTTGTTCTTTCCTCCTGGTCCTACTGTGTCTGCCATTTCCTTCCTCCATCAGCAGTCTTCCCTCTTTTTTTTTTTAAAGTACTAAGAGAATCTCTATAGTGTTAAAGTGATATACCTGCTACGGATTTTTTAAAAATAAGCAACCAAAAATGGGGGTTTTGTGTGATGGTTGTTTGGGGATAAGGATGGGAAATGGTACCTGATGCAGAAATCTGCATCTGCCTCTCCACACAGTGGGGAAATCTGTTTTGACTGATGTTTCCAGAAACATGGGGGGGGGGACTATGGGAAACAGCAGAAGGCAACAGGGGTTATAGATGGAAGATGACATTGTATGGATGTTTCAAAAAACAAAACACCCTGCTCCCATTTCAGAGTCAGGTTGCATAAATTCTCTGTGTGGATGCAATCATTTCTATCTGGGTGGTATAAGCCAGTTCACACCTAGGCGAATACTACAGGCCTCTGCCTCCAGAAATAAAGTAGGACTGGTTGAATTCTCACATGATCATGTATGGCCTTGGGGTTTGTTTGTTTGTTTTTTTGAATTTTTAATTGCTTTTTTTACTACACCCTAACAACTACAAACTACCAGACTAAACTCTAAAATACAGAGTAGGCAAGGATCTTAAAGTCTATATTCAAATTTAGGAATTCCCTATAGATATGATTACAAAATAGGTATAGTAAAATAGCACTGGCTCGAAATACAGTTTAAAGTAACATAATAGTGCATTATCTCAGGTAAAAAACAAAGTAGATTCTCAGATTTTCACTTTGACTTCTTCTGGTTATGCTTCTTCTTCTCGAAGGGGAGTTTGACCTTAAATGATCTAGGAGCATCTGCCCCTACTTCAGATTCAGAATCAGAGTCAATAAAGTCTCCTGAAGACACCGATGTAGATGAGGAACTGCCGCTGCTTGACCCATCTTATTTGCTTATATCCATAGCATTATTGTCCTTTACGTCTCCTTTTGGTTTCGCTGGGGTTTGTTGCTGTTCCAAAAATGTTTTAGCTTTAGCCAAAGAGTCAATCTTTTCTTTTTCCCCCCTTATAATTGAAAGTCAGTCCTTCTGGCATAAGCCGTTGATATGGAGTTGAATTTTCTTGCAGTAGTGTTGTAACGTTTTTATATTGTTTTCTCTTTTTCCGTATTTCAAAGTCTTTATTTCTTCTCCTTGGATTTTTAAGGTTGTCTCATTAGTTGCTTTCAAAATCAAATCTCTTGTTGATCTTAAAAATTTCACAAAAATTTTCCCCGGGAGATGTATGGCCTTGTAACAACCTGCTCGGAAGGTGTAACCTGGCACACAGCACTGTCTCTCAGAGGGGTTGCTGTGGATGAGATGAAGGCCCCACCCTTGGCACCATTTACCCTCCCCTCACTATCCCTTCAGGCTTCAGGTTCAGAAGCTTAGCTGCCAGCACATTGAATTATGGGAAGGTGAACACCGTGGCTTTACTCCCTTCATAAACTCCTTGGGCGCTCTCTCTCTCTCTCTGTGTATCTGTGTATCTGAACAGCCACAGGCAAAAAAACCCTCACACTCCCTGAGTCTCTCCCTCCTAAGAGAGAACATAAGAACATAAAAGAAGCCAATGTTGAATCAGGCCAATGGCCCATCTAGTCCAACACTGTCACACAGTGGCCAAAAATACCAGGTGCCATCAGGAGGTCCAGCACTGGGGCCAGGATACTAGAAGCCCTCCCACTGCTGCCCCAAGCGTTTTAACCTTTCTTCATAGAGAAAGTGTTTCCAACCCTTCTATCTCCTCTCAGACTATTTCATACATGGGTGGGGAGAAAGGTAGAATTTATTAAGGGAGAAAAAGATATAGGAGTTAGGTTGAAGCAGTATACATAAATTTCTGAGGGGTTTGGGGGAACCTAGGCACTGACTTAATACTGCAACTCAAAGTGGTAAAAACACACACACACACACACACACACATCCCTGACACATCTACCTAACATTTGTTATGGTTTCTGTCATCTTCCTCCTTCTCCTTAGAAAATAGGACTCTCAAATCAACCCTGGTTCTTCTAACCAAACCTCTAGCAACTGAACAAAACCCAGCAGTTTTCCTCAGGTCCTTTCCGCATTTGTCTGGCACTCCAGATTTTCTCAGTGTTTGAGTTGAAGCAATTTAAATCCACAGCAAAACAGCATCCAAAAAACCTGCGGCAACAGCAGGCTGAAACCGGGCTGACCACTGAAGGGAGGCTGTGGTTACATAGGGTGTGTTCAGACGGATCTTTTGATCTGCCATAGGAACAACTCCCTTGCGGATCAAAAATGCACGACCAGACAGAAACATCTGGGAAATATTCCGGTCCCATAGGCATCCCGTTCTGCTGCGCCTCCAATCCTGATTTAAAAAGCAGCAGTTTCAATGTAGGGTTTTCGCTTACCCGCGCAACAACTGCAGACTTTCTTCCGTCTGGTCACTCCATTAGCGCGCGATGCTCCCGTTGGCTCGGTCTGATGTCAGACCGAGCCGACGGGAGCGCGATTTTTAAAAATTGAAACCCCATGTGCGCTTTAACGAGGAAACGCATTCAGTGATAAGCGCTACGAGGAATGTAATATTCATGCTTATTTCTTTTAGGGACAAGATGTTACCGCGATGGGAGATGGAGGGGGGGAAGGACTGTTCTAACTTGCAAAATAGTCCCTCCATTGATCATGATGGCAATGGCAAGGGGGAGGACCGGGACTTTGCTGAAAACCCTCTGCGATCGCCTCAGTTCTCCAAGGAGGCGCAGCCTTGCCTATGCGAATGTACAAAACTTTTTTTAAAAAAATCCTCGGTGGATGCCGTGTAGACAAATCACGGTGGGAACAACGCACGGTGAGGCTATTTCATGGGGGGGCGTCTGGTCGTGCTAGGCTGGATTAAAAAAAATCGGGATAAAATTTTAGGAGGGCTCATGGCGCGATTGACTGGCCGTCTGAACGCAGCCATACACTAAGTAATCCACCTTCAATCCACTTTTCAACTGGATTTTGCCAGTTCAAACAGTGTCCAGGCCATGCCCTGACTAGCCCGGGGGGGGGGAGCCAACCCCAGGACTCAAACCCTGAGGAGAGGACTTAGGTGCCCTAGAGACCCACTGTTGCCCCCTGGACATGGCAAGGCTGTGGGAAGGCAAAAAGGAACCCCCTACCTGGCTCTTGGAAGGAACCGCTGCTGTGGGCGCCAAGGGAGCAGCTGGGCTGGAGAGGCATGACACCCAGCAGCACATGGAGGAGGATGGCGTGGGGCCATGGGCTCCAGAGGGGCCCAACGGCATTGCCCCAGAACCCGGGAGGGCACAGAGGTGACAGTGGGATGTGAGAGAGTGGAGTGGAGGTGGGGCTGGGCAGCAAGCAGCTGTGTCCTGGTGTCAGTGAATTTAGGCAGGGGCAGGGGAGCAAAGGATGGAGGATATAAGAGGAGGAAATGGCACCATCAATGAGAAGGCCTGACACCTCCATGCAGACTGAGAGAGAGGGCAGAACGGAGGCAAGGTGAGCAATAGGGAAGGCTGGTGACTTAACCTCCACCCTGAAGCCCATGTCTGAGACAGCAGCCACCCTCCTCCTGAAAAGGGAAAAAGGGGGCAGGGTCCAGTGGGATGGTGCAAACCAGCTGGACAAGTTGTGGTGACAGGAGGTGAACACAGTGGGGGGCTCGCAGCACCCTCACACATAGTAAAAATCCAGTTGGAAAGTGCACTGAAAGTGGATTATTTAGGGTGTGTGACTGCAGTCAGAGTTTCTTTCTGCACTCAGAGCTTGGAACCAGCTGAAGCTAATTCTCAGCATCTTTTATACTTGCCAGCAGGCAGTAAAGCCTTGTAATTGCTCAAGCAAGAGAAAAACAAACAAGAAAAATTCCTTTTAAACTTTAAATGTCACTCTGGGCACTCATAACCTTATTGGGCTATTTGGTTAACATAGCAAAGTTTGCCCAGTCATAGAAGCATGATACTGAGTGAGGTAGATAAATCTCCCAAGAAGTATATTACAAAAAAGTAAACTTTCATTTATCCAGGTAGATTCGGTTCACATTCAGGTTGCAGTTAAAAGGAAGAGAAGCCTAATCTAAAAAGTACTTTACCTAACACAAATGGCCAGCTTGTCCAACATCATGTATGTGGGAGTATGAGAGCTTTGTATCTGTAGGAGAGACCTGCAGAGACATGGGTCTTCATGGAGAGCCATGTGAGTGAGTGAGAGGACAGAAAGAGAGAGAGAGAGAGGAGGGGTCAGGGGCAGCTCCCAGGTTAAGACAAAGAGAGGCTTCCTATTCAAGGAGATAACACCTATACGCCCTTGGAATGATATAGCATCCCCCTATGTCCAGGCATGCTGAGTTGCTCACTCCAGCAGTCATGTCATCACCCAACAAACATGAGAACTTGTAACATGCAACATGAGAACCAGCATGGTGTAGTGGTTAAGAGTTGCAGACACCAATCTGGAGATCCAGGTTTGATTCCCCACTCCTCCACATAAAGCCTGCTGGGTGACTTTGGGCAAGTCACAGTTCTCTCAGAACTCTCTCAGCCCCACCTACCTCACGAGATGCCTGTTAGATAAAGAAGAAGGGAAGGAGATTATAAGCCGCTTTGAAACTCCCTGTGGTAGAGAAAAGCAGGGTATAAAAACCCAACTCTTCTTCTTAAAGAGGTCTTCATACAGGTTAGTCCAGCCTTCTTGAAATGAGCATGGTATTCATTGGATGAGCCTACTATGGTTATCAGGTAACAATTTCCTCATCCCTCATCTGTTTCATCAGATTTGTGGCCTCAAATGTGGAGCAAGTTTATTTCACAAGCTTTAATGTTTGAGGAACTGTGGAGAAGACTTTGAGCTTGAGTAAATTTTTGAGATTCATCATGGAGATTGACTTTTGAAACTGGATTCAAACAGGCTTTTAGAATCTAGAGATTTTTAGTAGATAAAAATCTAGTGGGCATACAAACAATTTAACATAAGCAAAATGTGTGGGATTAATAAAATGGTTAAGGAGTGTTTAAGACCTAGTAGCAATTCTCCTAAGACTTAATAATATGTTTACAAATTCTGTAAACTGTCATGAGAATACCTAGCTAGGAAACAATTACTGCACAAGCTTCTTAACAGTAACAAATTACTTCAATGTGCATCCCTGCGGGAATCTGCATAGCATTTAGTGGCAGAACACAAGTCATAACAACTTGTACAATGTAAATCATTTGATACAGTCAGAGATCTAATAAGGCTCAAACAGAGGTTACAGCTTCACACTGTCACAGATGCATAACCTTTAAAGCAGCAGGCAAACTTGAACAGTCCACAACAGTCTTTGGTAGCAAAAAGGAGCTAGTTCTCCGGTGACACAGCTTCATCTTGTATACCCCTGTGTGATGCATAACATACTGTTTGGAGCTCTCAAAGCCAAGTCAGAAAATGGATCATTCATACTTTTTCATCAGAACATATAACTTAAATACACAGAATTAAGGTTGCCTGCTCTGGGTGGGAAAATACTTGGAGATCTGGGGTAGGGAGCCTGTGGAGGGCAGGGTATGGGGAGGGGAGGGACCTCAGCAGGGTACAATGCCATACGGTCCACCGTCCAAAGCAGCCAGTTCCTCCAGGGGAACTGATCTCAGTCCTATGGAGTTCAATTGTAATAGCAGGAGATCTCCAGGTACCACTTGGAGGCTGGCAACCCTACATAGAATAGGATGGTCCTGTTTGTAAAGGTTGCCCTGTCTGCTTTTTAGCAATTGTCTAGAAGGCAGATCACATTAAAGTTTTGTGAAATAAACATTCACATGCATATACACACACACACCTGGTAATTCTACATCACTAGGAAGAAAGAAACTTGAAAGCAAACACAGCCTTGCTGGACCAGATGAAGAGTCCACTTAGCTCTGAATTCTGTCCCCACTAACAGGCAGGCAGATGCCATAGGAAGGTCTCAGAACCACAACTCTACTTTTCATTCTCCACCCCCATGTCCAGCAATCAGCAGTACACTGCCTCTGATCATGGAGGTTCTCAATCATATCTTAGTAGGTAAAATTACCTTTTTGCATGGTTTTATATACATACACACTACAGGTAACAGCCCATACAAAACCAATGCAATAAAATTCATTGATGGGAACAGAAAGGGGGAAACAGTTGTTTGATTCAAAACTCCATTTGGAACCTAAAAGTTCCCTACTTCAAAAATGCAAAGCCAGAAGCCCTCTTGAGGCTGAACCCTCTGAAGGCAGGAAAGGGGAGGAGCATCTAAGCTCGGTTTCAAGGTAGGTTCCACAGCAAAAGCAAACAATCCCTGCAGTTTCCATGATTACTGCAGATTTGCATCACAACCGCATGCATGCTTCCCATTATCCAACATATAACCGGTTGGTCAGGTTTTTTTAAAACAACAACAACAACAAGAAAAACTAAAAGAAAGCTGCTGGCTTTCATTCCCATAGCCTGGTGAAAGCCCTTAACTGGCCACCTCTAAAGAACTCTCTCAGAAAACTAAAAGCAGAGTTAATTAACAAAAAAATTCTGTCCTTATCTCAAAGCAGCTGAGTGAGAGAATCAACACCCCAGGCAGAAAGCAGGGAGGATAAACGGAAGACTGCTACCTTAATTTTTATTAGGTGGCAAGAAATGACCCCAGACACAAGCAGCTTCAAGGCTGTGTCGTTCTTTTGCAAGGTGCTCACTTTGGAGCTCAGTGCCCAGGCGGGGTGGGGTGGGGGAGTCTCCAGAACATAAACATTGGGGCTGGAAGGAAACGTTGCTAGTTTCCTTAAAAGAGTTACTGGCTCCATTCCCTCCCCTCTAGGTCTTTCCCTCCTTTCGCAGAGGAAGAGCCGTCAGCCAATCAAAGGAAGACTTTCTTTTTCTTCTCTTCCCAAGCAGAAAATGGGAGACAGTAGAAACAGCACAGAGCAAACTGCAGAGACGTTTTAAACTGTCACTGGTCGCCCCCAGAGGGGGCTCATTAATTCCAGGGAAGGCCCGAGCACCGAAGCCCCCCTCCCCCCGGAGTTGATGCCTACGATGCAGACCAACAAAGTATTCCTATGATTAGTCACCATCATTGCTCTTTCACTCTGCAGAAGTATTTACTGGGAGGTACAAGCAACATTAGTCTTCTTCAGCAAACATGTGAAGGATTTTGGACTGTTTCTGCAGCATTTAGAAACCTCTCAAGATCCACAAACAGCACCCAATAGTTACTGTACAGGCTTCACAAGGCCTTTTAAAAACTTTTAAATTCTTCTCAAATTCCCAGAGATGGCAGCATTTCTATGAAAATAGTCTATGATTGTATTTCCTGGGGATACTGGGGATGAAGTTCTGCCCCCAGGCTCTAATGATGGATAGTTTATACATGCTTTTCTAAGGGAGTTATCGAAGCCTAGTACAACTAGGGATGCCAGACCTCCCCTGGGGAATTACCCCCCTCCAAACAGGCTAGAATCCAGAAATAAACATGATGTCCCTACATCATGCAGAAGTGATGTAGGCATGTCAGTGATGTGGGGGGGGGAACACTTTGGTTTTTGGGCAAAACTGTATGGTAGAAGTTAATTCTGCCATGGAGGTTTCGCCCACAAATCAGAATATCGCCCCTGAGTGCCTACCTCACTTCGGGTGATGTAGGCATGTTGCACTGTTACCCCTACCAGCTTTATTAAATAAATACTTGCCTTTAGTTTGATTTGGGAAATTAGCTGCAAAGACAGGGCTAGCAAGAGGCTGGGGTAATCTGCTATCAGTGTTTATGGAGATAGTCCCTTTTAGACCCTGCTTGAGTCAATCACCAGTCCAAATTGTGAATGAAATGGTTTTTATTAGGGAAAAATAATAATTTAGATATTTACACTCAACTCAAGGATCGCAAGCAAAGAAGGAGAAATAAAAGAAGCTAGCTGACAGATAGTGTTATGTTCTGACTCTGAATCAGTCCTATGTATTTCCATGTTAAGCTTGAGTCAGTAAAAGGGATTGTAAGAGTCAACATTCCCATTGGTTAGTTTCTGTGAAACCTTGTAAATAGCCAATCAGCACTGTATATTTGTTTATGGAGGGAACAGACCTTATTGGTCCTTATCCCTATGTTATCATTGGTTGCTAACATAACTATGGGCGTGGCTTTGACAGCCTGGATTATTTAAAAAGGGAGCTGTGCTCCACTGTTTTGTGTGTGCTGCCTGATCTCTAGTTTGCTGTTAAATAAAGCTGAAATCACTTTGTTGAAATCACTACCTTGTTAAGGCTCATACTTAACAGATAGAGAGTGGGGGATTGGGTGATACTATACCTACCCTGTAGAAGTGATGAGGTCCAGAGGTTGTAGGGAGGAGGTGCATGGGCCCAACCAGCAAGACCACAGGGGACTTGAGTTATACTCAGGGGTGATGGCTTTGTCCACGCCCAGCCCAGTCATACCATGTCTGTGTGGGACTGAGAATATTTATACCCAAAATGTATCCTTAGGGTATGCTGAGGTGGCTAGTTTCACAACGGGTTGATGGGATTCCTATTATAGAACAATAGTGTGATCTGGCATTTCCCAGGTGCCAGACAATGTAGGCAAGGTTTCTTAATGTGTGGCAGGCTGGAGCTGAATGGGTGACTATTCAACAGACATGATATGGAGACAGGAATGACAGGATAATCCAGAAGGTGTTGTTGTTGTTCAGTCGCACAGTCGAGTCCGACTCTTCGGGACCCCATGGACCAGATCATGCCAAGCCCTCCTGTCTTCTGCTGTCCTCTGAAGTTTGCTCAATTTCATGTTCGTTGTATCGATGACACTGTCTAACCATTTCATCCTTTGCTGTCCCCTTCTTCTTTGACCTTCAATCTTTCCCAGCATCAGGGTCTTCTCCAGTGAGTGCTCCCTTCTCATTTGGTGGCCAAAGTATTTGAGCTTCAACTTCAGGATCTGGCCTTCCAGGGAACAGTCAGGGTTGATTTCTTTTAGGATTGAATGTTTGATCTCTGTTGTATAGTGGGTTAGACGCATAATGAAACCACGGCCAACGACGTAGTGATCAGCATGGTTCGCTATTATACAACACAAGACAAAGTTATCTGGCCAGGTGGCCAACTATATACAAGCGAAGGGGAACACCCCCTGGTGTCATTGGCGGGTTTGAATTCCTGCCGCCATTCCCATTGGTTCCCCTAAGCTGGAGCCAGGAGCCCCAGTCCCATTGTTCCCTGGGACTCAAGCTCAGGCTCCTTCGCTGACGGCATGTAGTGGTCAGCGGATACAACACCCCTCCACCCATAGTTCGGGCTATCCCTAGGTGACATAGTCCTTCAGGTAGGCTGGGGCGCGGCGTTCCCTTGTGGACCGCCATGGTGCTGGGGTTGGGGCTTCACCCCCGGTGGGTTGAGGCTGTGCGGGGGACGTCTCCGCTGCTTCTTCCAACTCTGGTGCGGGAGGCATTAGCGGTCGCTCCTCCGGCTGTCCCTCCCGGGTTGGGGCTGGCGCGTCGCTTGGGGCCACCTCCCTGGGGTCCCATGCCCTTCCGTGGCTCCCCTCCGCTCCCTGGGTTTTGCGCCCTTCTGTGTGCGTTGGAAGCTCACCTTCTTCCGGAAGCAAACGCCGCCTCAACTGATCCACGTGGCGCCGAAGAATCTGGCCGCAATCCATCAACACCTCGTAGGAGACCGGTCCGGTGACGTGGATGATCCTACCCACAACCCATTCTGGGCCCTTCCCATAGTTTCTCGTGAATACCGGATCTTCTGGAAAGAATCCCTGAGGTGCCTCTCGCTGCTCGGTCCTGTTGCACACGTTGGGCGCCTGGTTGGGGTGCAGGTGGTCAAGTAGGATCGCGGGTCTCCGTCCCATCAGGAGCTCTGCAGGGCAGCGGCCGCTCACTGGGTTGGGTGTAGTCCGGTTTGCCAGGAGGAAATGTGCGATGCGAGAATCTCAGTCCCCGTCTGTCAGGCGACTCAGCACCTCCTTTGCCGTACGGACCATCCGTTCAGCCTGGCCATTCGTTGCGGGGTGGAAGGGTGCCAACCTGATGTGCCGGATCAGGTTGTCCCTCAGGAACCACTGGAACTCCTCGGACGTGAATGCTGAGCCGTGTCCGGCAACCTGTGCATGGCAAAGATTTTGTGGAGGGCCTGGATGGTAGCACTCGCAGAGGTGGTGGAGACAGGACTCACCTCCAGCCACTTCAAGTATGCGTCCACGGTTACTAGGAACGTCAATCCGTGGAAAGGGCCGGCAAAGTTGATGTGGAGCCGGGACCACGGTGTCCTTGTCAATTCCCAGGACTGCGTAGGCGCGCTTGGTGGGCTCGGCTGAACTTCTTGGCAGGTCTGGCAATGCTTCACCCAGGCCTCTATTTCTCCATCCATGCCCGGCCACCAGATATAGCTCCGAGCGAGGGCCTTCATCCGCACGATGCCTGGGTGTGCCTTGTGCAGAGCCTGCAGGACCCGGTGTTGGAGGGCGCTGGGGACTACCACCCGGTCCCCCCACAGCAGGCAGCCCTTGTGCACTGACAGTTCCTCGCGCCGCTTTGTGAACGCGCTGAACTCTGGGCCCGCTGGGGCCGTAGGCCACCCCCTCACCACCCAGCCGAGAACCCAGGAGAGGATGGGGTCACAGGCTGAGCAGCGGGCGATGTCCGTGGCCGGGGGGGGCCATCCGGGAAACTCTCCATCTGGAGGACATGATGAGCCGGGGCCGGGTGTTCCCCCACGTCTGGCAGGGGGAGTCGGCTCAGCATGTCTGCGTGGCCCATCGCCTTGCCCGGCCTGTGCTGCAGGGTATAATTGTAGCCCACCAGGAAGATGGACCACAGCAAGACTCGAGGGGAGAGTACCTGGGGCGTCTGGCAATCCGCCGCGAAGAGGCCCAGCAGTGGGTGGTGGTCCGTAGCGATGGTGAAGGGATGGCCGTAGATGAAGTCGTAGAACTTTTTCACCCCAGCCACGACTGCCAGTCCCTTGCGGTCTATTTGGGCGTAGTTCCATTCGGCCGCAGATAGGGTCTGCAAGTAGTACGTGACTGGGACCTCCCGGCCGTCCGGGAGATGGTGCACCAGCATGGCTCCCACCCCATAGGGAGACACATCGCAAGCCAGGACCATGGGCAGGGACTCATTGAAGTGGGACAGGACTGAGTTCGAGATCAGCAGGGCCTTGACAGCCCGGAACGTGGTGGCCTGACACGGGCCCCAGACCCAGGGTGCCTTCTTGTCAAGCAACCAGTGGAGGGGCTCGGCTACCGCCGCCTTGTGGGGGAGAAAGGCGTGGTAGAAATTTAAAAGTCCAAGAAAAGCCTGGAGCTCAGTTTTGGAGGTCGGGGGTGGCGCTTCCACGATGGCCTTAACCTTGTCCCAGGCCGGGTGGAGGCCGTCTGCGTCCACTGTGAACCCCAAGAAGTCCACGGATGATACCCCGAGCTGGCACTTTTCACGCTTGACTTTGAGGCCGGCGTCCCGGAAACGGCTGAGGACCATGTGGAAGCGGGAGGCAAACTCATCAGGCGTGGCAGCAGCGATCATCACATCATCGAAGAATGGTGTGACGCCGGGAGTCCCTTTGAGGAGAGAGTCCATCAGTTGCTGGAATATTCCGGGTGCCACGCTCACCCCGAATTGCAGGTGATTGACCCTGAAGGCCCCCCGGTGGGTTACAATGGTTTGGGCCTCTGCAGTTGGCCCATCAACTGGCAGTTGCTGGTAAGCTTGGGCCAGATCTAATTTGCTGAAGATCTTGGCCCCTGCCAAGGTGGCCATAATGCGGCTCACCACCGGAACCAGGTAGGAATGGTCCTGCAATGCCCGGTTGATTGTGCATTTATAATCCACGCAGATGCAGACATCCCCATTAGGCTTAGTTGGGGTCACGATCGGGGTCTCCCACGCCCTATGGGAGACCAGTTCCAGGACCCCCTGGGCCACCAGGTGGTCCAGTTCCATGTCAATTTTGGGTTTTAGGGCAAACGGAACTGTCCTGGCCCGCATGCGGATAGGGGCCACCATGGGGTCAAGTTGTAGCGAGACCGGGGGGCCTGTGTACCGGCCCAGAGACCCGTCGAAGACGGACGGAAACTCGCGGCACACCTCCTGGAAGTCGCAGGTTGCGCGTTGCTGGACCCCTTCAATCACGATTCCCAGGGGTTCAAACCAGGCCCTTCCCAGGAGGCTGACTAGGTCACCCTCGACCACTAGCAAGTCCAAATGGCCCTTGAAGCCACGGTACTGTACCCTGAAACTCCCAACCCACTTCACCGGCACTCGGTTTCTTTGAAAGTCCATGAGGGTCACGGGTGATGGCCGCAAGCGGGGGCCCCCCTTTGGGCAAATCTGTTTTAAGGTGGCTTCCAAAATGATGGAGCATGCAGAGCCCGAATCTAGTTCCATTTGTAAGGGGACCCCCTCTAGTTTGACCTGGACATATATTTTGTGGGTAATGGCCTGGCTGGGGAGTTTCAGTACCTGTGCCTGGGCTGCTGGGGCGTTGGTCAGGAGATAGAGGTCCTCTTCTGGGGCCGCGCAGTCCTCGAAGTGCGCCTCTGTCCTGCAGCGGGGCAGCTTTTGCACCGCACGGGATGTCTTGGAGCGGCAGACCCTCACGATGTGGCCCGTGTGGCTGCAGTCCCGACATGTGGCGTCCCTGAACCGACACGATTTCCACTCGTGCTGACCACCGCAGCTGGCACACTCCTGCACCATCGAGCCGGGTTGCTTGCGTGCGGAGCTGGTGAGTGGTGCTGGCGAGCGATGCTGGGCAAGCATGTGGTGTACCTCGGGGTCTTCGGAGTCACTGCTACCGGGGCGGGCCATGCGGGTGGGACCTCTCTCATACTGTGGTGGTGGCTAAGGCTGAGGTGATGGTCACCTTCTCCCCCTCCATTATCCAGCGTCAGAGTTTTTCTTCCTTGAGGCTCGCGATGAATCGGTCATGGAGAGCCATGTCCAGATGTGCCCTGAAGGCACAGTTGGCCGCCAGGTGGCGGAGCTCCGCAAGGAACTCTGCGGCCGTCTCCTTGCCCTGCTGGTTCCGATGCTGGAAGACCACGTGGCAGGTCATCTCTGACGGCTTCGGGGAGAAGTGGTTTTGCACGGCCTGGACAATCTCGTCGACTGTGCATTCCTCCACCTTCTTAGGAGAGAGAAGGTACTGGGCTAGTTCTACGATCACGGGACCGCAAGAGCAGAGCAGCAGGCCTCTCTTCCAATCTTCGTCTGTGATCTGGTAGAACACGAAGGCTTGCTGCAGACCTGTAACCCAGGCTCCCCATTGCTGGGGTTGGGAGGTGTCGAACGGCAGCAGCAGCCCGGATCCTGGAGCGATGGCCATTGTACTAGTCGGCGGCTGTGACACGGTTCTGGATTCATCCTCAGCGGTGCTCATGGACGAAGCACATGGAGCGGCGGAGCGAGTCTTCGGTAGCGTTGTCTGACAGCCCGGCCGGAGCGCTCAACAGAATCCCATCCTCGTTGCCATTGTTGTATAGTGGGTTAGACGCATAATGAAACCACGGCCAACGACGTAGTGATCAGCATGGTTCACTATTATACAACACAAGACAAAGTTACCTGGCCAGGTGGCCAACTATATACAAGCGAAGGGGAATGCCCCCTGGTGTCATTGGCGGGTTTGAATTCCCGCCGGTGTTCCCATTGGTTCCCCTAAGCTGGAGCCAGGAGCCCCAGTCCCATTGTTCCCTGGGACTCAAGCTCAGGCTCCTTCGCTGACGGCATGTAGTGGTCAGCGGACACAACAATCTCCTTGCAGTCCAAGGGACTCTCAAGAGTCTTCTCCAGCACCATAGTTCAAAAGAATCTATTCTTCGGTGCTTGGCCTTCCTTATAGCCCAGCTCTTGTAGCCATACATTACTACTGGGAATACCATTGCTTTGACCATGCAGACTTTTGTTGGCAGGGTGATGTCTCTGCTTTTTATCATGCTGTTTAGGTTTGTCATTGCTTTCCTCCCAAGGAGCAGGCGTCTTTTAATTTCATGGCTGCAGTCACCATCTACAGTGATCTGGGATCCCAGGAACATGAAGTCTGTCACTACTTCTACAACTTCCCCTTCTATTTGCCAAAGAGTGATGGTACTTCCTGACATATACATGTGACAGGATTTGGGGGCAGGAAACATGCAACATACTCTGTTCATGACAAAGACACATACCAGTGGCTCTTTTTCTCTGCCTGCCTGTATATTTGCAGGAGAAAGACTGGCCATTGGGTCGGAAGGAGATGCCTGAGGCAAGAGCAGAGATTTGACCATTCTAGTCCTTATGAACTGAGCTGATAGCAGAAGAGTGGGGGGTGGGTTGCTTGCATGGAGGATGTTTGGCAGCATGGTCAGCCCTGTGTTCCCACTTCTCCTATGTTTGGACGAAAATGAGATTTTCTTAGTCTCCCAGCAAAAGCCACTGTTTAAGCCATAAGAACATAAGAACATAAGAGAAGCCAATGTTGAATCAGGCCAATGGCCCCTCTAGTCCAACACTGTCACACAGCGGCCAAAAATACCACATGCTATCAGGAGGTCCAGTAGTGGGGCCAGGACACTAGAAGCCCTCCCACTGCTGCCCCCTCAAGCACCAAGAATAGAGTGCATCACCTGCCCCAGACTGAGAGTTCCCATCTATACCCTGTGGCTAATAGCCACTGATGGACTTCTGCTCCATATGTTTATCTAATTCCCTCTTGAAACTGTCCATGCTTGTAGCTGCCACCACCTCCTGTGGCAGTGAATTCCATATGTTAATCACTCTTTGGGTGAAGAAGGACTTCCTTTTGTCTGTTCTAACCCGACTGCTCAGCAATTTCATGGAGTGCCCACGAGTTCTTGTATTGTGAGAAAGGGAGAAAAGTACTTCTTTCTCGACCTGCTCAATCCCATGCATAATCTTATAAACCTCGATCATGTCGCCCCTCAGCCGTCGTTTCTCCAGGCTGAAGATCCCCAAGCGTTTTAACCTTTCTTCATAGGGAAGGTGTTCCAACCCTTTTATCATTCTAGTTGCCCTTCTCTGCACTTTTTCCAATGCTATAATATCCTTTTTGAGATGTGGTGACCAGAACTGTACACAGTATTCCAAATGAGGTCACACCAATGATTTATACAAGGGCATTATGATACTGGCTGATTTGTTTTCAGTTCCCTTCCTAATAATCCCCAGCATAGCATTGGCCTTCTTTATTGCAGCTACACACTGTCTAGACATTTTCATTGAGTTATCCACTACGACTCCAAGTTCTCTCTTTTGGTCCATCTCTGCCAGTTCAGACCCCATCAACGTGTATTTATATTTAGGATTTTTGGCTCCAATGTGCATCAGTTTGCACTTGGCCACACTGAACCCCATTTGCCACATTGACACCCACTCACCCATCCTCGACAGATCCCTTTGGAGTGCCTCACAATCCTCCCTGGTTTTCACCACCCTGAACAACTTCATGTCATCTGCAAATTTAGCCACTTCACTGCTTACTCCCAATTCCAAATCATTAATAAACAAGTTAAAAAGCATCGGACCGAGTACTAATCCCTGTGGTACCCCACTGCTTACCACCCTCCACTGAGAAAGTTTCCTATTTATACTCACTCTCTGTTTCCTATTTATAAGCCAGTTTTTGATCCACAAGAGGACTTGTCCTTTTATCCCATGACTATTGAGCTTACTTAGGAGCCTTTGATGAGGAACTGTATCAGAAGCTTTCCGGAAGTCAAGGTAAATAATATCTATTGGGTCTCCCTTGTCCACATGTTTGTTCACTCCCTCAAAAAACACTAACAGGTTAGTGAGACAAGAGCTTCCCTTACAGAACTGGTGCTGAATCTGCCTCAATAGTTTTTGTTCATCAATGTGCCTACTAATTCTTTCCTTAATAACAGTTTCCACCAACTTACCTGGTATCAATGTCAGACTGACTGGCCTGTAATTTCCCGGATCTCCCCTGGAGCCCTTTTTATATAGATGGGAGTGACATTAGCTACCTTCCAGTCCTCAGGAATGGAGGCAGATTTTAAAGAAAGATTACATGTCAGGAGATCCACAAGTTCACATTTGAGTTCTTTCAGAACTCTCGGATGAATGCCATCCGGGCCTGGTGATTTATTAGTTTTTAAATTGTCCTTCAGTCGGAGGACTTCCTCTCTTGTCACCGCAATCTGATTCAGGTCTTTCAAACCCCCTCCCAAAATTGGTGCTTCTGGAGTGGGCAAGCACTTCTCCTCTTCCACAGTGAAGACAGAGGCAAAAAATGCATTCAGCTTCTCAGCCATTTCCCTATCATCCTTCACTACTCCTTTTACCCCTTGGTCATCCAAGAGCCCCACTGCCTCCCTGGCTGGCTTCCTACTTCTAATGTATTTGAAGAAAGTTTTATTGTTGGCCTTTATGTTTTTTGCGATATGCTCCTCGTATTCCCTTTTTGCTTGCCTGATCACAGACTTGCATTTTATTTGCCATAGTCTGTGTTCCCTTTTATCAACCTCACTAAGACTAGCTTTCCACCGCTTAAAGGAATCCTTCTTACCTTTTACAGCTTCCATTACTTTATTTATTAACCATGCAGGCTTTTTTCTATACCTATTTGTATGTTTCCTAACCTGCGGTATATATTTTTTCTGAGCTTCTAGGATTGTATTTTTAAATAGTCTCCAAGCTTCCCCTATCGTTTTGACCTTCTCCACTCTTCCTTTCAATTTCTTCCTCACATGTCCCCTCATACCAGAGAAGTTACCCCTTTTAAAGTTAAAAGCCAAGCCTAGCTTTATGAGGGCACTGCTTTTGGAGGTTCAGAGGTCGTTTTGGGGTGCCCCTTTTTCAGGAAAGACCCTCCCTATTGCAGGGCAGGGACTGCCCGTTACAGTGTTTATTTCTGTCTTCTTCCCTGACTGCTCTCAATAAGTTCACCCCCATCCCACGCCGGCTGGTCTGCAACCCTAAGTACAACAGAAAGTATTGTTATCAATTGATTTTTAGATGGTTAGTCATACAGTTAGTCATAACCTTTATCTGCCTATATTATTTAATGTTTCTACCTATTAATCTTGACAGAGACTGAGCAAAAACCTGCACTCATCCTACAGAAACCCAATTTAGGCCCTGTTCCTCTGGCCTAGCCAGTGTTTGGTTTCCTTTGACCTATGGATGACCTCCACTAGGGTTGCCAGCAGTGTTCCCTCTAAGCTGAGTTAGTGTGTGCTAGCTCACAGTTTATTAGCCTTCGGCTCCCACATTTTTGTCTTAGCTCAGGAAGGAGGGCTCCAGAGCAAACTAATGTATGCAGGAGCCAAATCGCTCGCTCACAGCTTCCATGCCAGGAGTTCACAAAGTAGAATTGCTGCTCATAAGATTCCACAGCTTAGAGGGAACATTGGTTGCCAGCCTCCAGGTGGGGCCTGGAAATCTTCCGCTTTTACAACTAATCTCCAGCTGACAGATATCAGCTCCCCTGGAGAAAATGGCAGCTTTGAAGGGTGAGCTCTATGGCACTGTACCATGCTGAGGTCCCTCCCCTTCCCAAACCCTGCCCTCTCCCAGATCCACCCCCAAAATCTCCAGGTATTTTCCTACCCAGACATTGGAAGAGCATTACACTCAGGAAACAAGAACCTCCTGCTAGTTCCTGGCCCAAGAGAAGTCCAGCTGTCCTCAACCAGGGCCAGGGCTTTTTCAGCCCTGGCCCTGGTGGAACTCTCGGCCAGAAGACATCTGTGCCCTGTGGGAGCTACTACCTTTCTGCAGGGCACGGAAGGCAGAGATGTTCAGCTGACATTGACAAGGAACTGTTTGGCACTCTTATTCCTCGTAACCCCTTCCCTCAGGGAGGCTGAAATTCTTTCTGCCATCTTGTCATGTACATGTATGCTGCTTTTGTCTATTGTTGTTTATTGGTTGGTTTTAATTTAGATTTTAAGAAGAAGAAGAAGAGAAGAGATTGGATTTATAATTTGTATATTAACTGAGAATAACTGAGAATTTGTATATTATTTTGTTGTAAGATGCCCTGAGCTCTACTTGTAGGGAAGGGTGACATAGCAAATCCAATTTAATAAATAAACATAAAATAAATAAAATAAGGTCAGTACATGATTGAGGTTTATAAGATTATGCATGGGATTGAGCAGGTTGAGAAACAAGTACTTTTCTCCCTTTCTCACAATACAAGGACTCACGGGCACTCAATGAAATTGCTGAGCAGTCAGTTTAGAACAGATAAAAGGAAGTACTTCTTCACCCAAAGAGTGATTAACACATGGAATTCACTGCCACAGGAGGTGGTGGCAGCTACAAGCATGGACAGTTTCAAGAGGGAATTAGATAAACATATGGAGCAGAAGTCCACCAGTGGCTATTAGCCCCAAGGTATAGATAGGAACTCTCAGGCTGGGGCAGGTGATGCCCTCTATTCTTGGTGCTGGGGGGGGGGCAGCAGTGGGAGGGCTTCAAGCGTCCTGGCCCACTGCTGGATCTACTGATGGCACCTGGTATTTTTGGCCACTGTGTGACAGAGTGTTGGACTGGATGGGCCATTGGCCTGATTCAACATTGGCTTCTCTTATGTTCTCATGTTCTTACATGTGGTGGTTAGAGCAACAGACTAGGTTTAGGGGTAAGCCCAATTTCAAATTCCCCTGTGGCATGTAATTCACTTGGGTCAGTCATTTTCTCTCAGTCTGTCCCAACTTCATGCAGGGCTATTGTGAGAGGTAAGGGCTATGTATGCCCCCCTGATATCCTTGGGGGAAGGAAGGGATAAAAATGCACTTAAATTTCAGTTAAACAACTTAGGTTGTTTCATTCTGTGCATATCACAACTTGGAAAAGTATTCTGTAGTCACTCATTCTACAATCTCGTCATTGGCCAACCATTAGTTACTGGGTGCAATTCAAGGTACCGGCCATCAAAAACCCCTAATGGTCTTAGACCCTCATATCTGCAAGGTACCTCTCCTCCTGTGCCCCACCATGACACCTTTGATCATCTGAACCCTGGCCTTCTAAAGGTGCCTATTAGGGCTGTCAACCTCCAGATAGTGGCTGGAGATCTCCCGCTATTATAACTGATCTTCCAGTGACAGAGAGCAGTTCGCCTGGACTACTTTGGAAGGTGGACTGTATGGCATTATACCCCACTGAACAAATAAACAAATAAATAAATGTAACTTAATGCTATATTACCTTGTGCTGTGGTTTGGGGGATTACGTCATATAAAATGCGGATGTTTCCTACCCTGATTGAGGTGGATAACTAAGCCAAAGCATTGAAGACCTATTAAGGGGGAAAGGGCTCGCCACGACTCTGCTTCCAAACACTTTCATTTGGTGCCTTCGAAAGTAGAAGAGATGAAATGAACAAATTGCTATTTTGCTGCAGAAGTTGCCCTAGTTTTCTTAAAGCGCTTATAGCTGATGCTTTGCTTTGTGGGGAGAAATAGATTGCTGATTCTGTCCAGACTAAGAGCTGATAGTCTTGGAGACTCAAGACTGCTGAAGAGCTGAAGTCCACTTTGCTGACCAGAATGATCTAGCGCTTACAAGGAAGTGGAGTTGAACAGCTGGAGGTTTCCAGAGTACTGAGAGGAACAGCATGCCTTGCATTTCTTTGGCAGACCAGATCCTGCTGATGTTTTCTGTGGCTGGCCAGCATAAGGACACAAGGGAGACACCTCTGACAAGCCATTCAGGTGATTGTGCTCAGCTACCCAGTCAGGGACTGTTTTCAGCTGCTTCTGCTAAAACTCTTAGGATTCTTTTAAGTTGCTTTATCTCTTTGAGGTAATGTTGCATATCAATAAACCTCTGTTAATTAGCCCACCCTTGTCCAAGTGTGTGTGCACAGGACAGGGTTTTTTCCCTGAGTAAGGCTTTCTGTCCTGATGTAGGGAGAGAGGCCCTAGTTATGCAATACTCAACATTACATTTTTCATGTACTTGTAAATCCATCAACAATTTTATTCAGACAGAAACTGAACAGAAAACTACCTTGAAAGGCTTTTCTGGTTATTATTTGCCACTCTGTATCTGTCCAAGGGAAGGGTACAAACTGGCCTGCAAATGTAAATTTGTGATGAATTTTGACTGGTTCATGAACTGAAGAACGGCCACAAACTTTCATGAATTCTAAGGCAATTTGTGGTGGTTTTTGAAGAGCAGAAAGCAGGGGTTTAAGTGGCTCAGTACCATTTAAACCCCTGCTTTCTGCTCTTTACAAAAAACAGCTTAGCAGCGGAGAACAGAAAGCAGGGGTTTAAATGGCTCAGTGCCTGCTTTCTGCTCTTCAGAAAAAACAATTGAGTGGTGGGGAGCAGAAAGCAGGGTTCATGAACCCATACAAACCGGTTCAGTTTATGAGCCAGCCTCCTGAATCAAACCTCAGAAATGTGTTTCGTGCCCATCCCTAGTCTGTCCACCTGTATCCATTCTGTCTGATGGAGAATTTTGCATCAGTGAAAAGTTTACATATTGCAATATGAGTGGCTCTGGCCCACTATATATCCAAAAGTGCATCATGTGTGCAGCCACATAAAATTCATAGAAATCTGCAGTGGATCACTGGAAGGACTGAATGCTGTGGATGGAATGAATGATGTGCATCCAACCTGACTTCAAAGCTGACTTCTCCTTGCCTAGACCTAAATTTTCAAGTGACACTGGGGTAGAACCAAACATCCTCTAGGTAGCCAACTTAAATGACAGTTGCTCCAGTGGAGGAAGACTTCAAACTTGACTCAAAAGGAATGGCTGGGTATAAATGTCTTAAGAAATACATGACTAAATACATAACCTTTCTCAGTGGAATGGTAGGATAGTGGTTGAATTTGTCCCACTAAACCTGTTGCCTGGCCTTAGTGGCCAAGAGATCCAAAGCAAAATTCCACCTACAGAAAGGAATCCTTTTGAAGAAAGCTTTGTTTCATGCCAACTTGGTATCCACCACCAGTCTAGCACACCTGCTATTTGCCAGGGCCACTGAAGCTTCACTTTAGCCACTGAAGCTTTTAATTCATGGTTCATTTACAAGTCATATTCTCCTGTATACTAGGGAATTCCTCCTGAGTATGTAGTGGTCTGTGGTCTCACTGTGATGCTTTTGTAATCTATGTGGGGGTCAGACAGCATACTATTAGAGTGAAACTAATTTCATTATTTAATGTAACTCCTGACCACTTCCATTGATCTCACTCTCTGCTTATATATCTCAATGAGATGCTCCATATTTCAACTCACCTAGGATATCCCGAAGATCATTTAGACAAATAAGTTTGGGGCCAATGATATCTATCATCTGAAAGGAGCGTTATCATTTGTTAAGCTTCTCTAGTTCTGTTGTTATTATTAGTAATAGAACTACCCCAAAGTTTTGGTAACACTTTGCATCACATGTGGGCTAACCTATGCCTAATAGCTAGAAGACTACTTTGGCATGGTATACATACAAACAGCAAACTCAACTGCATTAAGTTAAAATGTACCTGCACCTCTCATGTTGGTAGGCTCACTTGTCTTGTCTGCACCCTTCTCATGCAATGCACAGTGAAGCAATCCTGGTAATAAACTATCCTGCATGTTCATGACATTCACATGTAGGTGCACAGATTAGCCACAGTTAGTTTCTGCTCCCCACCAACCAGGTTTTTTATCCAGACTTAGAAGCCTGGTTTATGTGTGCCTGCATTTGTATGTCATGGGTAACTGAAATCTAGCTAGGATTCCTTCATTATGCACTGCAGGAGAGGAAGCAAGATGGATAGTACTTAAAAGAGTCCAGAATCAGGTCCATATTCATGCTAACTTCACCATGGTTAAATCTGCCTTATGACCACAGTCTAATGATCTCTTCATATTCCTCGGACCCAGCAGTTAGCAACATTTTGAAACAGCTGTTGGAAGTTTGCTCTTATTAATAACAGTGCAATGACATAAAATCCTACAAGGACAATGGAGTGACTGTGAATCGACTTCATTATAAATGAGATCAGAATCTTCCTATCATCCTTCATTCTTTTAAGTAACTCCCATTAATAGTATTATTGTGTGATTAATCACCTGGTGCCGTGAGAAATGGAAAGTTGTCGAGCTTTAAACTGCAAAATTAATTTTTCAGCAGCAGACTATACTTTGTTGTCACAGATGACTTTTAGAACTGGAACCAAAGTTCTTCCATAAAGTTACCTCAAAGACACCCCCCCCCATACACACCTTGAAACCTTTTCTCTAATGGTAGTCAATTATTTAATCATTAAAATATATTTTCTATAATTATTAACACATATCATTTGTGAAATTTACATTACATTTTGGTCATAGGCTCTAAACATGCACAACATCTCATGACCACTCCCCCCCACCTGTGGAGACATGAATAATACCCAGTACATCAAAAGACATATCTAGCCAGTTTCAAGGAACCAAGAACACTGTAAAGTGAATGGCATGTACATTCAACATGATGCAGATCTGCAGCCACACCAGTTATGCATACAGAAACATATTTCCACTTGCAAATCACACGTGCTAGATCATGGCACTTGTTTCCTAGCAGAATTTTGTCCCAGCGCCTACAGCAACAAAATGTGGATGTAGACAGTACTCTTCTGGTAATTAAACATTGTGGCTAAAGGTTCATTACTGGTCAAATTACATATCTTTCCATACTGTCACCAAGAACCCATTCTTACAATATAAACAGCATTACCTGTTACAATTTCAACTGGATACAAACACAATATGTACCATGAGATGGCAACCAATATAAACCGACTGTTCTTTAAAGTTACTAATAAATAATACACTGGTGCTCAATGTAACTTATATGATCCTTGTTGTTTGTACCAATAAAACAAATTAAAACATAGTCTATTTCTTACAATAACCAATAATAACAAACAACAGCATGTACTTTTGTTCCATACAACTTTGTGAAAGATTTTACAGCGTACTTGAAAGCTTGTGAAAGATTCTGACAGGGTCCCAGCTTACTTTCAGCCCGTTTCTTTATCAAATAGTCCTCACACTTAAAGACAACATAAACGGAAAACTTCTGTAATATTTCTATGG
Organism: Gekko gecko; assembly: GCA_029375565.1. Classification (NCBI taxonomy): domain Eukaryota; kingdom Metazoa; phylum Chordata; class Lepidosauria; order Squamata; family Gekkonidae; genus Gekko; species Gekko gecko. The sequence continues at coordinate 92,050,603 of JAPDNY010000010.1, read as the reverse complement.
CATATTTCATCTGGGATATAGACCTCTGAAGTGGATCGCACTGAAGAGCTATGTCATCCAACCTTCCTGCGAAACCTCCATTAAAGGTACCATCAGGTGTTTTTGATGACATTTTACAAAACCATTTGTAAACAGGTTTAAAGGAACAGTCATAGCCAGAAGTACTTCTAAGTTATTTCTAAGCCAATCTGTCAAATAAAACATGAAAGATCAAAAGACTGGTTCGGCCCTGTAGGTGCAAGAGTTTTTAGTCTGAAAATCATCTTTGCTTCTATCTGCAATAAATGCTTCTGGACATCTACAGTGCTAAGACCTCAGGGAATCAGCATCATGATTATGAGAAATTAAATGTTGGTAAGGGGAGCTTCTTTATTGGCTGATCTAATGCATGATAGGCGTTCCCGGATCCTAGATTTAATAGGTATCATAGTACAACCAATGTATAGTTTATGACGTGGACATAAGATTCCATATACAGACCTACTGCTGTTACAATTATTAAATTAATTTAATCTGATTTAGACTCCAGTATTTGGATCTCTTTTCCTTTTAATTTCTTTTGCCAGATTCCTTCCCCTCTGACTAACAGAAAATGGTTAACTTGTCTTGGATAGATTCATTCTACTTCACTTGTTCCCTGCTTTTCTCTCCAAAGGGGGCCTAAAGCAGCTTACATTGCTCTCCTCTCCTCTATTTTATCCTCACAACAACCCTGTGAAGTAGGTTAGGCTGCATGAGAACATAAGAGAAGCCAATGTTGGATCAGGCCAATGGCCCATCTAGTCCAACACTCTGTCACACAATGGCCAAAACTACCAGGTGCCATCAGGAGATCCAGCAGTGGGGCCAGGACACTAGAAGCCCTCCCACTCTTGCCCCCCCCCCCAAGCACCAAGAATACAGAGCATCACTTGCCCCAGCCTGAGAGTTCCTATCTATACCTTGTGGCTAATAGCCACTGATGGATTTCTGCTCCATATTTTATATTCTAATCCCAGACTTTTTTTTTTCTGTGCGGATACCTATTCCCTCCAACAGGGGCCTCACTGTCCCCCAACAGCTTTTCCTACATAGTCAGTAGACTTCCTGGGTTTGTAGAAAAATCCGAAAAGTAAGGAAATCCCTTCAGGGACGGTTGAATTCTCCCCCAAAAGCCTTTTGAAATGGCCTCTGCAGGGACCTGACTCCAGGCAGCAACGGTGAGAGATTAGAACGTTGGAGGGGGGGAGGGAGAGGCTTCTGACTGGCTCTGTCAGTCAAAGGGTGGGGGAAGGGCCCTTTCTTTCCAGGCCTCTTTCGGCCTTGGAGGGAGGGAGGGAGGGGAGGGCGCCTTGGGGCCAGGCTGGGGGATTCCTAGAGGTTTTGGGGTGGAGTGCAAGGAGGGCAGGATTTGGGGAAGGGAGAGGCCTCAGCTGGGTATCATGCCACAGAATCCACCCTCCAAAGCAGCCATTTTCTCCAGGGAGACAGATCTCTGTTGTTCACAGATCTCTGGAGTTCACTCTCCAGCAGGCCCCACTTGGAGGTTGCCAACCCTAGGCCTGGCAGCAGTATAGGGTTGCCAGGTCCCCCCACAGGCACTGGCAGGGGATGGGGTAGTGGGGTTGCCAGCTCCAGGTCTGGAAACTCCTGGAGATTTGGGGATGGAGCCTGGGGAGGACAGGGACCTCAGTGGGGTACAATGCCCTAGAGTCCACCCTCCAAAGCATCCATTTTCTCAAGGGGAAGTTATCTCAGTAGTCTGGAGCTGAGCAGTAATTCCAGGGGATCCCCAGATCCCACCTGGAGGCTGGCATCCCTAGGCAGCACCCTCTGGGTGACTTGATACCACCTAATTTGCATGAATCAACTTGGCCTGGCTGCTTGCTGCTGTTCAGCAGCCACCCTATGAAAGCCAGCAGTGATGCAGCAGTTAGAGCCTCAGAATAGGTCTGCAAGACCCAGGTTCAGATCCCCATATTGCAGTGGAAGCTGACTGGGTGATTTTGGACCAGTCACATACTTTCAGCCTAACCAACCTCATAGGGTTGTTGTGCAGATAAAAAGGAGGTGAGAATAATGTAAGCTGCTTTGGTCCCCACTGCGGAGAAAGACTATAATTTTCCTTGGTAGAAGCTGTGGGGGAGGGGGTGGAGACAAAAAGCTGAAGACAGATAAAGGCAGATAAAGATTAAGTTGGCTGTTGGGTGGGAAGGAAATAGGGTTGCCAACTCTGGATTGGGAAACTCCTGGACATTTAAGGGGTGGATCCTGGGAATGGTGGGGTTTGAGGAGGGGAGGAACTTCAGATCAGTATAATGCCACAGACTCCACCCTCCAAACCAGCCGTTTCCTCCATGAGAACTACCATTGCCAGCCTCACCCAGAATTACAACTGTTGTCCGGGTGATAGAGATCAGTTCCCCTGGGTAAAATGGCTGCTTTGGAGGCTCCACCCCCAGAAGGGAGAAAGAGTGTGAGATAGGTAAGGGTAGAGGGGAGGAAGCAAAGGTGTGAGGAATGGGATGACCATCCCGCAAGTTTCTTGCGGGTCTCCACTTGTGCTTATCTAATTCCCTCTTGAAACTGTCCGTGCTTGTAGCTGCCACCACCTCCTGTGGCAGTGAATTCCATTTGTTATTCACTCTTTGTGTCCTTTTATCTGTTCTAAACTGACTGCTCAGCAATTTCATTGAGTGCCCCTGAGTTCTTGTATTGTGAGAAAGGGAGAAATGTTCTTTCTCTACCTGCTCTATCCCATGCATACTTTTATAAACCTCAATCATGTCACCCCTCAGCCGTCATTTCTCCAAGCTAAAGAGCCACAAGCATTTTAACCTTTCTTCAAAGGGAAAGTGTTCCAACCCTTTTATCATTCTAGTTGCCCTTTTCTGCACTTTTTCCAATGCTATAATATCCTTTTTGAGGTGTGGTGACCAGAACTGTACACAGTACTCCAAATGAGGTCACATCATTGATTTATTCAGGGGCATGATGATACTGGCTGATTTGTTTTCAATTCCCTTCCTAATATTCCCCAGCATAGTATTGACCTTTTTTATTGCAGTTGCACACTGTCTAGACATTTTCATTGAGTTATCTACTACGACTCCAAGATCTCTCTTGGTCAGTCTCTGCCACTTCAGACCCCATCAAGGTGTATTTATAGTTTGGATTTTTGGCTTCAATGTGCATCACTTTGCACTTGGCCACATTGAATCGCATTTGCCATGTTGACGCCCACTCGCCCATTCTCGACAGATCCCTTTGGAGTGCCTCACAATCCTCCCTGGTTCTCATCAACCTGAACAACTTCACTGCTTACTCCCAACTCCAAATCATTAATAAACAATTTAAAAAGCATCAGACCGAGTACTGATCCCTGTGGTACCCCACTGCTTACCACCCTCCATTTATACTCACTCTCTGTTTCCTATTAATTAGCCAGTTTTTGATCCACAAGAGGACTTGTCCTTTTATCCTGTGACTATTGAGGTTACTTAGGAGCCTTCAATGAGGAACTTTATCAAAAGCTTTCCGGAAGTCAATGTAAACAACATCTATTGGGCTCCCCTTGTCCACATGTTTGTTCACTCCCTCAAAAAACTCTAACAGATTAGTGAGACAAGATCTTCCCTTATAAAACCCTATGCTGAGTCTGCCTCAATATTTTTTGTTCATCAATGTGCCTACTAATTCTTTCCTTAATAACAGTTTCCACCAACTTACCCAGTAACGACGTCAGACTGATTGACCTGTAATTTCCCGGATCTCCTCTGGAACTCTTTTTAAAGATGGGAGTGACATAAACTACCTTTCAGTCCTCAGGAATGGAGGCAGATTTTAATGAAAGATTACATATTTTTATAAGGAGATCCACAAGTTCACATTTGAGTTCTTTCAGAACTCTCAGATGTATGCCATCCGGGCCTGGTGATTTATCAGTTTTTAAGTTGCCTGTCAGTCATAGGACCTCCTCTCTCGTCACCTCAATCTGACTCAGGTCTTTCAACACCCCTCCTGAAATCTGCAGTTCTGGAGTGGGCAAGCACTTCTCATCTTCCACAGTGAAGACAGGCAGAAAATGCATTCAGCTTCTCAGCCATTTCCCTATCATTTTTCAGTACTCCTTTTACCCCTTGGCTGAGTGGATGTGACTGGCTGAAGCAAGCAATCATGGCAGAGTGGGAATTCAAACCTGGCCTGGAGAGTTGTCAGCCTCCAGGTGGGGCCTGGAGATCTGTTGGGCGAAATGCTCTCTAGGGGTAGAGCACTTTGCAACAGGTATAATTAATTTTGGGATCTTTTGGTCTATGTCTACGAGGAATGGGCTGCCGCAGGACCTTCCCAGTAAAGAGGTGATAGACAGGACTCAGAATAATGTTTTAGTTTACTTAAATACACAATTCTAATAACAGTTACACTCAACAATATCAAATCATACACACATACATTCAAGAGTTAGGAAATATAGATAGACATAGCACAGTTGCATGAGCAGGTAAACGTTGGTTCGTTGAGGGCGATATTTACCTCCAAGGCGCGGCTCCTAAATCTTCCAGCGAATGGGGTTAGGGTGGGTAGAAAGGATGGAAGAAGGCACGTGGTTTAGACCGGCTAATAACACACGTGTATAGTTCCAGCTGCAGACGGGAACGAAGTGAGGCAAGGGTTTAAGGTACAGGATGGGGGCTTAAGAGGATAAAGCAGACAGACAGAGGGCGTGGATCGAGTGCACTGGTCTAGGAGGGGTCAGGAGGGGCAGCAGCAGCAAGCACACGAGCTAACCCAGAGATCGCGTTTTTATAGCGTCTTGGGTGTTGGGTGGAGAGGGCCAGGCGGTGTACACCTACTGACCCTCCCAGCCGGCTGTGTCAGTGACAATTTCAAATCTCATTGGCTACACTGTCCGTTGCATACCTGCGGGCTGGACAGAGGAAGCTGGCTGGCAGGCAGATGGTTTCTTCAGGTAGCTGATGGCTCTTCTATTGTTCATGTGTATGGCTCGGGTGGGGCAGGCACTTAATCTCATCATGCAAATGACTGGCAGAGGAAAAGTCCTTTGTCTGCTGTATGGCCCTTAATCCATGTATGTGACATGCGGCAGGTATGCAATGGAGTCCCTCAGAGTAAAAAGACAGCTTTTTCCCTTCTCTATGGGTTTCTCCCTTGGCATCCATTTTACAATCTAGCAAGTACACAGACCATGTGGCAAACAGCAAACAGTCCATAGCAAAGCCCCATAATGGCGTTGGGGCTAACAGATCTCCCAGAATTACAGTTGATTTCCAGACTACAGAGATCGGTTTTCCTGCCTTCCCCAGCACCCACCAACAAATCTTCAGGAATTTCTCCAGTTTGGACTTGGTAAACCCACAGTGGGTCTTCCAGAAATTAGTCTGGCATTCTAACCACCACACAATACTGGTTTGAAAGAAGAGTAGTTTTTTATACCCCAATTATCTCTAACTTAAGGAGTCTCAAAATGGCTTACAATTTCCTTCCCTTCCTTTCCTCACAACAGGTGCTTTGTGAGGTACGTGTGGCTGAGAAAGTTCTGAGAGAACTGTGACTGGTTCAAGGCCATCCAGCAGGCTTCATGTGGAAGAAGGGGAACCAGACCCAGTTCTCCAGATTAGAGCTCCTAACCACCACACCATGCTGGCTCTCAAGGGCAAAGTCCTGAGTGAAATGGCAGGTGTTAAACCAACAAACCTGATTCTATTGTATAGGCCTTATTCTGAATGGGAAAAAATGGAGGCTTAATAGAAGACAGTACAGTGGTTCACTTTAGCCTTAGTGATCATAATTGTTGGCCACCCTAGAGTTTCTCTGGCCAGTTTTTCTTCCATTCTGTCCTCCCCAAGAAAGAAAAAATATTGACTGGCCTGTTTAATGGGTTCTTATGACCAATCAGGGAGTCAAAGGAGCCATAAAGATGGCTATCTTTCCAATAAACTAGTGTATTTATTTTATTTTTATTTATTTTATTCTATTTATACCCTCCCCGCAAGCAGGCTCAGTATAGCTGTGTACAGTTTACATTCCAATCCCAAAGAAGGGCAATGCCAAGGAATGTTCAAACTATCGCACATTTGCACTCATGTCACATGCTAACAAGGTCATGCTCAAGATCCTACAAGCTAAGCTTCAGCAGTACATGGATAGAGAACTTCCAGAAGTACAAGCTGGGTTTCAAAGGGGTAGAGGAACTAGAGATCAAATTGTCAACATTCGCTGGATTATGGAGAAAGAAAGGGAGTACCAGAAAAACAGCTACTTCTGCATCACTGACTACGCTAAAGCCTTTGACTGTGTGGATCACAACGAACTGTAGCAAGTCCTTAAAGAGATGGGAGTACCAGACCACCTCACATGTCTCTTGAAAAACCTGTATAAGAGTCAAGAAGTGATAGTTAGAACCAGACATGGAACTACTGATTGGTTTAGCATAGGAAAAGGAATACCACAGGGATGTATATTGTCACCCTGCTTATTTAATTTATATGCAGAGTACATCATACGAAATGCCGGTCTGGATGAATCAGAAGCTGGAATTAAGATTGTCGGGGAAAACATCCAGCCCCATCACTCCTTGGCAAATTGAAGGGGAAGTAATGGAAGCAGTGACAGACTTCATGTTCCTGGGATCCCAGATCACTTCAGATAGTGACTGCAGCCATGAAATTAAAAGATGCCTGCTCCTTGGGAGGAAAGCGATGGCAAACCTAGACAACATAATAAAAAGTAGAGACATCACCATGCCAACCAAAGTCCGTATGGTCAAAGCAATGTATTCCCAGTAGTAACATAGGGCTGTGAGAGTTGGACTATAAGGAAGGCTGAGCGCCAAAGAATAGTTTCTTTTGAATTATGGTGCTGGAGAAGACTCTTGAGCAGGGCCGGTGTCACACTAGGTGAGGCTACCTTCTGGCGCCCCCCCCCCATGCACCCACCAATTTTCAAACATAAATGCGTTTTAGGAAAAATGAAAAACACACAATTTGAAATTGCTAATTTCTTTTTTTTAAATTGTGAGAACAAGTAATACAATCTCTGATTTTCTTTCTCAAACAGAAAAACACGAATTACAAAGCATTTTGAAAAATTCTGTTAATTGTGATGTTGAAATTTAAGTTTCTTTAATGTTTCCATTTGCAAGTCACTAATGATCATTGTGTTCTAGGAAAAGCCATTGTCCCTTTAGGACAAAATGACAAACCAAAATAAATCTAAACATGATAAATCTCTTTGGAGAATAACTAAAAAAGCTATGTAAGAGTCCGAGAAAAGCCTGGAGCTTGGCTTTGGAGGTCGGGGGCGGTGCTTCCACGATGGCCTTCACCTTGTCCCGGGCCGGGTGGAGTCCCTCTGCATTCACCGTGAAGCCCAAGAAGTCGACGGATGATACCCCAAGCTGGCACTTCTCGCGCTTGACCTTGAGGCTGGCGTCCCAGAAACGGCTGAGGACCATGCGGAGACGGGAGGCGAACTCGTCAGGCGTGGCGACGGTGATCATCACATCATCGAAGAATGGTGTGACGCCGGGGATCCCTTTGAGGAGAGAGTCCATCAGTTGCTGGAAAATTCCGGGTGCCACGCTCACCCCGAATTGCAGGCGATTGACCCTGAAGGCCCCCCGGTGCGTTACAATTGTTTGGGTCTCTGCTGTCGGCTCATCGACAGGCAGCTGCTGGTAAGCTTGGGCCAGATCTAGTTTGCCGAAGATCTTGGCCCCTGCCAAGGTGGCCAGAACATGGCTCACCACCGGGACTGGGTAGGCATGGTCCTGCAATGCCCGATTTATCGTACATTTATAATCTGCGCAGATGCGGACATCCCCGTTAGGTTTAATGGGGGTCACGATCGGGGTTTCCCACACTGCGTGAGAGACCGGCTCCAAAACCCCTTGCACCACCAGTCGGTCCAGTTCCGCGTCTATTTTGGGTTTTAAGGCAAACGGAACGGACCTGGCACGCATGCAGATAGGGGCCACCGTGGGGTTGAGTTGTAGCGAAACCGGGGAGCCCGTGTATCGGCCCAGGGACCCGTCGAAAACGGATGGGAACTCGCGGCACACTTCCTGGAAGTCGCGGGTTGCACAATACTGGACCCCCTCGATCGCGATTCCTAGGGGTCCAAACCAGGCCCTCCCCAGGAGGCTAACTAGGTCACCCTCGACTACGAGCAAGTCCAAGTGACCCTTGAAGCCCCGGTACTGCACCCTGAAACTCCCAACCTCCTTCACTGGCACTCGGTTTCTCTGAAAGTCCATGAGCGTCACGGGTGATGGCCACAAGCGGGAGCCCCTCTTTGGGCAAATCTGTTTTAATGTGGCCTCCGAAATGATGGAACAGGCGGAGCCCGAATCAAGTTCCATTTGTAAGGGGGCCCCCTCTACTTTGATCTGGACGTATATTTTTGGGGTAGAGGCCTGACTGGGGAGTTTCAGTACCTATGTTCGGGCGGCCGGGGCGTTGGTCAGTTGGTATAGGTCCTCCTCCGGGGCCGCGCAGTCCTCGAAGTGCGCCTCAGACCTGCGGCGGGCCGGTTTTTGCGCTGCGCGTGATGGCTTGGACCGGCAAACCCTTGCGATGTGGCCCATGCGGCCGCAGTCCCGACATGTGGCGTCCCGGAACCGGCACGATCTCCTCTCATGCTGCCCTCCGCAGCTGGCACACCCCTGCGCCGCCGAGCCAGGTTGCTTGCGTGCGGAGCTAGCGGACGGTGCTGGCGGGCGATGCTGGGCTAGTGTGCGGTGTACCTCGGGGTCATCGATGTCGCTGTTCCCGGGGGAGGCCACACGATGCGTCGTGGTGGTGGTGGCCGGGTGTGACCTCTCCCATGCGGTGGCGGTGGCTAATGCTGAGGTGATGGTCACCTTCTCGCCCTCTATTATTCGGCGCCGGAGTTTCTCCTCCCTGAGGCCTGCGACAAAACGGTCGCGGAGAGCCATCTCCAAGTGCTCTCCGAAGGCACAGTCGGCCGCCAGGCGGTGGAGCTCTCCGAGGAACTCCGCGGCGGTTTCTTTGCCCTGCTGGTTCCGATGCTGGAAAACCACGTGGCAGGTCATCTCCGACGGCTTTGGGGAGTAGTAGTTCTGCACAGCCTTTACAATCTCGTCGACCGTGCACTCCTCCACCTTCTTGGGAGAGAGAAGGTATTGGGCCAGATCCATGATCACGGGGCCGCAAGAGCAGAGCAGCAGTCCTCTCTTTCGGTCTTCGTCCGTGATCTGATAGAACACGAAGGCTTGCCGCAAACCCGTGACCCAGGCTCCCCATCGTTGGGGCTGGGAAGCGTCGGTGGCAGCAGCCCGGATCCTGGAGCGATGGCCATTGTGCTAGTCGGCGGCAGCGACATGGCTCTGGATTCACCCTCGGAGGCGCTCATGGAGGACGCCCGTGGAGCGGTGGAGCGAGTCTTCGGTAGCGTTGTCCGACAGCCCGGCTGGAGCGCTCAGCAGGATCCCACCTTCGTCGCCATTGTTGTATAGTGGGTTAGACGCATAATGAAACCACAGACAGCGATGTAGTGATCAGCATGGTTCGCTATTATACAACACGAGACCCAGATACCTGGCCAGGAGGCCAACTATATACATTAGGGAGGGGCCGCCCCCTGGTACCATTGGCGGGTTTGAATTCCCGCCGCCGTTCCCATTGGTCCCCCTACGCGGGAGCCAGGAACCTCAGTCCCATTGTTCTCAGGTACTCAAGCTCCGGCTCTTCGTTGATGGCACGAGGTTGTCTGCAGACACAACAGGTGGCAGGCCGGCCAGAGGGGCATTCTTTTAAAATGGCACCCTAGGCAATGGCCTAACCTGCCTCTATAGATGCTCCGGCTCTGCTCTTGAGAGTCCCTTGGACTGCAAGGAGATCAAATCAGTCTATCCTAAAAGAAATCAACCCAGACTGTTCCCTGGAAGGCCAGATACTGAAGCTGAAGCTCAAATACTTTGGCCACCAGTACAGTAGACAGTATTTGAGTTTCAGCTTTAGTATCTGGCCTTCCAGGGAACAGTCAGGGTTCATTTCCTGTAAGACTGACTGATTTAATCCCCTTTCAGGGTTCTAATAAGACATTGTTCTGGTGGCTCCCTAATAATGCTGAAGCCCTCTGATAGGATGAGGCAGAGTTTGGCTTGTGTGTTTTGTGTTACTGTGTGGTTTGGTGTAGTGGTTAGGAGCACAGACTCTAATCTGGGAGAACTGGGTTTGATTCCCCACTTCTCCACATGCAACCTTCCCCACTCCTTCACATGCTGGTGCAACCTTGGGTCAGTCGTAAGTTTTTTCAGAGCAGTTCTCTCAAGGGCAGTTCTCTCAAGAGCTCTCTCAGCCCCACCTACCTCACAGGGTGCCTGTTGTGGGGAGGGGAGGGGGAAAGGATTGTAAGCCACTCTGAGAGCAATCTCTCCTCTTCTTCGTCTCCTCCTCCTCCTCTCTAATTTTATTTGCATCTTGATTGCCATTAACAGTATCCTATAGTATGCAGGAGGAAGTTTTTAAGTTGCGCTCTGTTACAGATGAGTACTGGTTTAGGTGATTTTAACAGTTTAGCTTTCCTGCTAACCTAGCAGTTTGAAAGCAAGAAATTGCAAGTAGATAAATAGGTACCGCTTCGGTGGGAAGGTAACAATGTTCCATTTGCCTCGGCGTTTAGTCATGCTGGCCAAGTCTTTGGACAGTGCTGGCTCTTCGGCTTGGAAACAGAGATCAGCACCGCCCCCTAGAGTTGGATTCAACTGGCTTTTGAGCAAGAGAAACCTTTATCTTTACCTTAAGCGAAAAAGAACTGGGCCTTAGGTATTTTAACCATTTAAAATTGATTTGTGTCTTAGCATAATAAATTTAGTACTGGAAATGTAGAAGTTGTCTGGATCAAGGACAATCCCTGTCCCATTCTCAGGCACTGAGCTCACTGCCATCTGGGGCTCTTGGGATCTCACCAGGTCCTGGTCCTTTGTTGAGGCTTTTTTAGCTTCTGGGTTCCCTCTGAGGATGTAAGCAGATGTGCAATATCTCTGGTATTGCCACCTCCCTCTTAGCTAGCTGACTGTACAAGATCCACTGACAACCAGAGAAAAGCATCTTATGCCCTGATCAAGGCCACCAAGTGCTTTTAATTAATGCTCAGACCAAACAGGCTGCAACCAACCTGTAAAAACTTACAGCTTGGTTGCACTTAATGAAAGCCTCGAGATCTGTAAGTTCTGATCCTTATACCTCCCCCACTCCATTGACAGGGCCGTGAGACCGTAGCGGTGGAGTCACACAAAAAATGAAAAATAACATCCATCTACAAAGCAACTATCATACATAAACCAGGTAACAATACAGGCAAAGATAACAAGGTTAACAATGACAATAAAATTTAAAACCATTAAAAGGCCAAATTAAACATAGCATTTTTCAGTAGTACGGAACTGGGAATACATAAATCAGCATGGTAACAAATTTTCTGGCATCTATAAAAAAATCAGGTAAGGTGTTCTCTCTTCCCTTTAGCATGGATGACACTGAAGGAGAATCCTGGGAAGGGTCAGGGCTCACCCCAAAGATTGTCAGATTACTTTCATCCAGTATCTAGTCATCTTCTATCTATATATAAAAGAAAGTCCCCTCACTGTAAAATCAACACCCAGGCCAAACCGCTGGACCTAGAGATACCAAATTTGGGGAGAGCGCTCCTACTGTGGCATAGGTGCTCACTAAGAAAGGATTTTTAGAAATTCGACCCCTAAGTGGGTGAAAAGGGGTAAAATGTGCTCCCCCAATGATTCCTATGCGGCTGCCAGGCAGCTGCCTCCCTGCATCCCCCCACTCTGATTGGTCAGCTGCAGAGCTCAGTGTGCTGAGGTAAAAAAAACCCCAGTTAACACAGGACTGCAGAGAGCTAATGACAGTTGAGGAAATCAGGAGTGGCCAACAAATGAGGTGAAGCAAAGCTGCTGGCCCAGCCTCTCTGATGGCTTCCAACACACTCCCCGCACCTGCTATACCTAACAGGCAGTGGTCTATCAGGTGCAGCCCCACCTCTACAGTGGCTTCTTATACTTCTCCCTCCTCCCCCTCCTACACTGGACAGGCAGCTGCCTGTCAGGTATAGGAGAGGAGGTGGGATGGCTTCTAACACACTCCCCCCACCTCTTACATCTAACAGGCAGTTGTCTGTCAGGTGCAGCAGCGGTTGCAGGGTGCTTAAAGCCACGAGGGAACCCACCCCAGCTGTAATGCCTTAGTGATCCTGCCAGCCCCACCTCCACCGAGGCTTCTAATACTCCTCCCCCTCCTACACTGGACAGGCATCAGGATTATAACTGGATTTATGGAACTTAAATACCATAGCGAAGCACAGGAATCAGGCTGGTATTGTATCAAAACAGTCCTACTGGGACAATCTGGGAGTAACTTTTTACAGCCCACTGAAAAACTTGGGTGATTGAACGTACTGTTGGGCAAGCAGATTTTCATAGCGCTTACTGTGCCCTTCAAAAGGGAAAAAATGATTTTACTTGCACACTAGATATTCTTGTACTGCACCTTGCCTCTGTCCCTCCCCCTTCTCTCAACCTACTTAGAGGGACTACTTCAGCAGAGCCAGCAGATGAATTTACATTTTCGTGTCCACATAACAAGTCATCAACACACTGATTTCTCCCCCATTGGGGGAGTTAACCTCTTGCATCCTCTGTTTACAATCCAGTGGTGTAGAACTGTCTGTTACTTTTTCTCTAAAGTTGGCACCCTCATATCTCAAATTATATTCACTTTGAGTTCCAAAGGAAAAAAAAGTTGTCTCTTTGAATTCCAAGCCCTGGGGTACTTCCCCCCCCGCTGCCCCCCAACTCTGCCCCTCCCCTCCTGACTAATAGAGGAGTCAGCACTGCAGGCTCTCATTTGCTTCTGAATTCACTCTTCCTGTTTCAAAACAGCTGCGGTTTTAGCTTCTACAGCCTGATCTCGAAACTCCAAATGCCCCAACAGCTTCTCAGCACCCCAGTTTATTTGTTCATGATTTGCACCCTGATGGAGATGCTCTCTGGGCGAACTTGCCAATTGATCTCTATCCAAAAACACCTTATCCTCTGCCTTCTGCTCAGAACTCTGAGGATTAGAGTGCAGGAGTGTTTTAAAACAATTATCTCCTGGGGGACTTTCTAAGGCTGTTTGCAAAAACTTTGTTGTAGGGCAAGGTATGGGTAACTGCTGACGGTCAAATTGCTCTTCAACTCTCCCTTGCCCCATTTCAACATCACAGTTAGCCTGCATTAGGCTTACATCTGTGGGAATGTGGTCTCCTTGCCATTTTGATAACCTAACATCTCCCATAAAAATCCTTTCTTTAGCAGGTGTCCAGAATCTGGGGCTTCACTCTGCTGCTTCCTAACATCGATATCTCTTACTGACCAACCGCCCCTGGCACATTTTTACTCACAAACTGAGGCTGCAGTGCTTCCCTCGAAGCAATCTTTAAACCCAGAGTGGGCACACTACCCTCCTTCTCCTCCCAGTCCTCTTCAACCACAACATTCTGTGGGGAGGCTAAACCTTGGGGTTGACTATCAACCCTTTGCATTGTCAGTTGCTGTGACTTAATCCTGGTAAACTCTTGAGTGCTGCCACTTCTCTGCTCATCCCATGACTCTTCAGCTGAAAGCCGACATCTGATGTGCTCTGCTGAACGTCGTCATGATGGTGTCCTGAAGACCAGGTGGTCTGCTCCCCATCCTTAAGTTCAGGAGATCTCAACTTGGCCCATCTGTTGTCTTGATCTTGAATCATGTGTTTCTGCAGCAGGGCCATTTGCTGAGCATTCTGCCCTAATATCTGCATTGTTAAGGTGCGGAGATGCTGAATCAGTTCCTGCCCAACTAGTGGGGCTCCTGACTGATTATGCTGGTCGAGCAGAATTGCCCTTCCCGCGACTCCATCCTGTGCTGTTACTTGAGGACGTGAGCACAATGTACTTCTATTAGCCATATGGTTGCCATCCAGCACTGATAAATGCCTTAAAGGAGAACACTCCAATAAGCCTCCAGTTTGTATCTGATCCTGCCACCAAGGATCATTCTCTCACCACTGAGCTTCCCTCCTGCTGCACAATGAACCTCTGGAAGCAGCTTCACTGTAGTCCACAAAGTGTCCATTAGCAGCTCTCAAAACATTCTCCAAAGATGAACGTGAGCTGGAGGGCCTCTCAGTAAACATCACATAACTTTTCTGGGGCACCGAGCCTGTCCATCATGTTGACTCCAAAGCACCAATCACTGATGGGAGCAACCAGCTCCTTATTCTTGTACATCTTGCCCAGCCAAAACCCCTCCAAACAAACACTTGCCTAATTGCTGTGCTTTCCCAAGCTAAAATTTTTGTCACTGCTAGTACTGCAAAATACATCCTCAGTTGCAAACCGCTGCCGCCATGTCTGGACCAAGAACAATCCCTCTCCTGTTCTCAGGCACTGAACTCACTGCCATCTGGGGCTCTTGGGATCTCACCAGGTCCTGGTCCTTTGTTGAGGCTTTTTTAGCTTCTGGGTTCTCTTCAAGGATGTAAGCAGACGTGCAGCAAATACTTCTGACACAGCAGATTAAAAACTGCTTCTGCCTTTATTCACTCATTCAAGTAATAAAGAGTGTTTGCTATGCAGGAATCACTCTTAAAATCACAACAATGGCAAAAAAACCCCTCCAACTACTTGTGCTGGGCAGAGGCTGAATCTCTGAGACATCAAATACTTGTAGGTTTCCCTCTGCCAGGTAATCGTACAACCAGACAACCATGTACATACTCTCTGGTATCCCCACCTCCCTCTTAGCTAGCTGACAACCAGAGAAAAGCGTCTTATGCCCTGGTCAAGGCCACCAGGTGCTTTTAATTAATGCTTGGCCCAAACAGGCAGCAACCAACCTGTAAAAACTTACAGCTTGGTCACACTTAATGAAAGCCTCGAGATCTGTAAGTTCTGATCCTTACAGTAGCTCAATTTAATTTTAATTTGATATTAAATATATTTTACTAATTTGATATTAAACATATTTCAGCTATTTAGTCAAACTGAACAAGCCTTAGTAGACTTACTTAGCAGAGTAATGTCATATTAAAAAAAAAAAATGAGAAGGAAAAGGGTGTGTCCTCTTGATGAGGATTTGCTCCTTTCTAAACAGAGCAAGACCGGGAAATGCCTGGAGATATGGGGGTGGGCTGCCAGAAGTACAAGCTGGGTTTCGAAGAGGTAGAAGAACTAGAGATCAAATTGCCAACATTCGCTGGATTATGGAGAAAGCAAGAGAGTACCAGAAAAACATCTACTTCTGCTTCATTGACTATGCTAAAGCCTTTGATTGTGTGGATCACAATAAATTATGGCAGGTTCTTAAAGAGATGGGAGTACCAGACCACCTCATATGTCTCCTGAGAAACCTGTATAAGGGTCAAGAAGCAACAGTTAGAACCGAATATGGAACAACTGATTGGTTTAGCATAGGAAAAGGAGTACGACAAGGATGTATATTGTCACCTTGCTTATTTAGTTTATATGCAGAGTACATCATGCGAAATGCTGGCCTGGATGAATCACAAGCTGGAGTTAAGATTGCTGGGGAAAAGATCAATAACCTCAGATATGCAGACGATACCACTCTGATGGCAGAAAGTGAAGAGGACCTCAAGAGCCTCTTGCTCAGGGTCAAAGAGGAGAGCGCAAAAGTGGGCTTGAAGCTCAACATCAAAAAAACTAAGATCATGGCATCTGGCCCCATCACTCCTTGGCAAATAGAAGGGGAAGTTGTAGAAGTAGTGACAGACTTCACGTTCCTAGAATCCCAGATCACTGCAGATGGTGATTGCAGCCATGAAATTAAAAGACGCCTGCTCCTTGGGAGGAAAGCGATGGCAAACCTAAACAGCATGATAAAAAGCAGAGACATCACCTTGCCAACAAAAGTCCGCATGGTCAAAGCAATGGTATTCCCCGTAGTAATGTATGGCTGTGAGAGTTGGACTATAAGGAAGGCCGAGCGCCGAAGAATAGATTCTTTTGAACTATGGTGCTGGAGAAGACTCTCGAGAGTCCCTTGGACTGCAAGGAGATCAAATCAGTCAATCCTAAAAGAAATCAACCCTGACTGTTCCCTGGAAGGCCAGATCCTGAAGCTGAAGCTCAAATACTTTGGCCACCAAATGAGAAGGGAGCACTCACTGGAGAAGACCCTGATGCTGGGAAAGATTGAAGGTCAAAGAAGAAGGGGACGGCAAAGGATGAGATGGTTAGACAGTGTCATTGATGCAACGAACATGAAATTGAGCAAACTTCAGCGGACAGCGGAAGACAGAAGGGCCTGGCGTAATCTGGTCCGTGGGGTCGCGAAGAGTCGGACTCGACTGTGCGACTGAACAACAACAAAATGGGGGTGGGACGTGGAAGGGCAACGGTTGGGGAGGAAACTCAGACAAAGGACCTCAGCAAAGTATAATGCCACAGGGTCCACCATCTGAAGCAGCCATTTTCTCTAGGGTAACCAATCTCTATTGTCTGGAGATCAGTTGTAACTCCAGAAGATCGCCAGACCCCACCTGGAGGCTGGGAACCATAACATGAAATTCAAACTGAGAGACTATCTCATTCTTCTCACCTTTAATATGCACCTAGTCCTTTGCTCTCATGCTCCCTCAGAAGTTTCAAGCATGCAGGGAAGAGCAACATTTCACTTTGCATAGGTCTCTAAGCTTTCTGAGTGCCTCACAGACAGTGAGAATGATTGGCACCATACACCTAGTGTGGCCCATTTCTGCCTCTGGGCCTTGGCAGTGCTCTGACTTTCATGGCTGGTGCTATTTTTTCACGCCAGCTCTAAGTACTAAGCATTTAAGTAGGTGCTGGTATAATAAGAGAATATACATTATCATAACTATACAGATGCCAGTATCTTCAGAGACTCTTCAAGCATTTTTTAATGAATTCAGTTTCTCCTGACACCCATATGAGATAAGTATTTGATCTCCAACTCTGCAGAATAAAATAGGAGTGGAGTAAATTACATCCTTAAGTCTGCCATGAAAAGCCACAGGGAAAAGAAAATACAAGACTTAAAAATCCATTATGCTTTCCACAAGTGTAAATCTTGTGGTTTTCAGTTCTATGCTGTAGTACCTAACTAGCATATAAATACCAGAAACTATAGATTCTGGCTACTTTCACAATCATTGGATAATGCGCTTCAGCAGTAGTTTGCAACTGGATTTTCCTGTTTCACACAGGAAAATTCAGTTAGTTGCAAACTATTGCTAAAGTGCATTGAAAATGCATTATCCAAAGTGTGTGAAAGCAGCCTCTGTGGCTGGCTGATCCAGTCGCTGAATTCCAATTTGTTTTGGTGATCCAAACTTTTTTTTTGTTACCTGTGATATTAATGAAAGTTCTAGAAAGGCACAGAGTCATAGAATCATCAGGGCCGGCTCCAGCTTATTTTGCACCCTAGGCGAGGATCCCTTCTGGTGCCCCCCCCCCATGTGCCGCCCGCTCCACTGTGCACCCCCTGTGCGCCGCACCCCCTCCCCCCAATGCCAGTAGCTCAGAAAGTAGTATTTTTGTTCACAGAACTCCACAGCTTAGAGGGAACATTGCTCAGGAGTGTAACCATTTATCCAGGCAAGTTTGTTAAAAACATTTTGTGCAGTGCAGGTGAGACCAGCTGTTATCCAACACACACTCTCTAGCAAGATGACTCCCGACCTGCACACACACTTTCGTGCGCACACCCACTTTCGTGCGCACACCCAAAATCCCCCTTTCCCCGCCAAGTATCATCCGTTTGGATGGATGCTTTGGTGCCCCCCTCCGAGCCCGGCATTGCACGGGGAGATTTTGCGGCAGGAGGAGGCCAAAGGAGAGACACTCTCTGAAGTGTCGCCGCCCACCTGCACCGGGTGAAGATGAGCCTCTCTGGCTTCCTGGGACCTGGAAGCCCCAGACAGTCCAGCCAAGCCGGGCCAACAGGAAACACCGGGCCCATCTCTTCCCAGCCCCGTGGCCAGCTCTGTCTGGGTGGGGAGTGCTTCCTGAGAGGGACATGTCAGCGGGGTGCCAAACTTCCCTGGAGATGGCCGGTGGGTGCCTCAACCGGGTGCTTTTGCGGAAGGGGGAAACCCATACCGGAAGGTGAAAGCCTCAAATTGCAAAAGCTTGTTCGGCCAGGGTTTCATTCGGCACTCCCCCACTGGCCTCTTTCATGTCTGCGGGCCCGCTCCCCTGCCCCTGCCATTCAAGGAGGCCCTTCTCACGGGGGGGGGCATTCCAGATCTCAGGGAGAGGAGAAAGGGGGGTTGGCACAGAGGATGCTGCACTCTCACAGTCAGCGCTTCTGGGCACACTTGCCAGACTCGGGGAGAAAGAGGCGGCGGCGGCAGTCACCTGGTCAGGGCTTTTGGCAGGGACAGAGGGGCTTTTGGGGGCGGGTGCAGTTTGGCGCCCTGAGGGCCGGCTGCCCTAGATGAATGCCTAGTTTGCCTAGTGAGTGAGCCGGCCCTGAGAATCATAGCGTTGGAAGGTACCTCCAGGGTCATCTAGTCCAATCCCCTGCACAAGGCAGGAAATTCACAAATACCTCACCCTCCACATGCGTAGTGACTGCTGTTCCATGCCCAGAAGTTGACAAAAAACCTCCAGGATCCCTGGCCAAACTGGCTTGGAGAAAAATTGCTTCCTGACCCCAAAGCGGCAATCAACATTTCCCTGGATGTGTAAAAAAGGCCACAAGAACTAAGCACCGAGGCAACCCTTCTTGCCCTCCCTCTCATGATCTGCCTAAGTTCACAGAATCTGCATTGCTGTCAGATGGCCATCTAGCCTCTGTTTGAAAGCCTCCAAAGAAGGAGAGCCCACCACCTCCTGAGGAAGCCTGTTCCACTGAGGAACTGCTCTGTCAGGTTCTTCCTAATGTTTAGCCGAAAACTCTTCTGATTTAATTTAAACCCTTTGGTTCTGGTCTGACCTTCTGGGGCAACAGAAAATGACTCCACACCATCCTCTAGATGACAGCCCTTAAAGTATTTGAAGATGGTTATCATATCACCTCTTAGTCGTCTCCTCTCCAGGTTAACATACCCAGCTCATTCAACCTTTCTTCATAGGATTTGGTCTCCAGATCCCTCACCATCTTTGTTGCCTTCTTCTGGACATGTTCCAGCTTGTCTATATCTTTTTTAAATTGTGGTTCCCAAAACTGAACACAATACTCTAGGTGAGATCTAACCAGAGCAAAGTGGTACCTTCACTTCATGTGATCTGGACACTGTACTTCTATTGATACAGTCCAAAATCACATTTGCCTTTTTAGCAGCCACATCACATTGCTGACGCACGTTTACTGTATCATCTACTAAGACCCCTAGATCCTTTTCACACATAACTACTCCCAAGACAAGTCTCCCCCAATGTATAATTATGCACCCTAGGCGAGGATTATTTTTCCTACCTAAATGCAGAACTTTACATTTATCCCCATTGAAATTCATTTATTTTAGCCCAGTTTTGCAGCCTGTCAAGATCATCTTATATCCTGACTCTGTCTTCTACTTTATTTGTTACCCCTCTCAATTTAGTATCATCTGCAAATTTAATAAGCATTCCCTCTATCCCTTCATCCAAATCATTGATAAAGAGGTTGAACAAAACAAGTCCCAGGACAGATACTTCAGGCACTCCACTTGTCACTCCTCTCCAAGCACTCTTTGGGTGCAATCCGTCAACCAGTTACAGATCTACCTAACAGTCATAGTATCCAAACCACATATTCCCAATTTGTCAACAAGAATATTATGTAGAACCTTATCAAAAGCCTTACTGAAATCAAGATAAACTATGTCTACAGCATTCCCCTGATCCAGCAAGGTAAAAACTTTCTAAAGAAAAGAGTGATAAGGTTAGTCTGATATGACTTGTTCTTGAGAAACTCATGCCGGCTCTTAGTAATTACAGCCGTCCTTTCTAAATCCTCAAGAATTGTCTGTTTGATTATTTGTTCTAAAACTTTCCCAGGTATAGATGTCAAGCTGACTGATTGGTAGTTACTCAGATCCTCCTTTTCCCCTTCTTGAAGATGGGTACAACATTTGCCCACCTCCCATCTTCTGGCACCTCCAAGAATTCTCAAAAATAATGGACAGATGCTCAGAAATTACATCCACAACTTCTTTTAGTACTCTTGGATGCAGCTCATCTGGCCTCGAGGACTTAGTTTCATTTAAAGAAACTAGGTGTTTATGTACTACCCCATGTCAATCCTAGACTGCAACTCCCTTCCCTCATCATGTGTTCTGTTTGTGCCGTATTGAGCACCATTTCCCTTGCAAGAAAAGACTGAGGAAAAATAGGAATTGAGCAATTCAGCCCTCTCTTCATCACCTGTTACAATCTCACTTTCCTGTCCCCACATTGGGCCTACTATGTTCTTACTCTTTTTCTTACTTTGAACATAAGAAAGGAACTCTTTTTTGTTGTTTTTAGCATCTCTTGCTAGCCTAAGCTCATACTGAGCTTAAGCTTTCCTAACTCTCTCTCTACAAGCACTGGTTATTTGCTTATATTCATCCTTGGTTATAAGGCCCTCCTTCCACTTTCTGAATGAGTCTTTTTATTTCTCAAGTCAAAATTTGCTTTCCTGAAGTTCAACCTATATATCTTGACTATGTACAGTTTTTACCTTCCCCAAGACTGTATATTCCAAAATTACCCAGGGTGCCCACTACTTTTACCTCATTAACCAGTACTTCTTGATGTAAGAATCAAGTCCAAGATAGCAGATCCCCTTGTTTCACTCTCCACTTTCTGGAAAATAATGTTGTTAGCAAGACAAGTCAGGAATTTATTGGACATTTCATTTTTAGCAGAGTTGGACTTCCAAGAGATATCCAGGTAACTGAAATCTCCCATGACCACTATGTCCTGTCTCTTTGAGAACTTTGTAATCTGTTCTAGGAGTGTCTGATCCAAACCCTCTGGCTGGCTTGGTGGTCTACAGCAGACCCCCACCATGATATCAGTATTATTTCTTACTCCTTTTATTTTTACCCAGAGACTCTCAACTGGACTTTCATGCTCAGATTCACGTATTCCCTCACACGTATTCCCTCACACGTATTCCCTCACAAGTATATACCTCCTTCACATACAATGCAATTCCTCTGCCCTTCCTTATTTGTCTGTCCCTTTTAAATAAATTATACCCCTCAATCCTAATATTCCAATTGTGACTGTCATCCCACTAAGTTTCAGTAATGCCTATTAAGTCATAGTCCCCTTCCTGTATTAGAACTTCAAGGTGATACACAGAAGAGCACAGAATGATTTCTGCTTTGTGAGGCAAAAAAAATCAACATAGAGTGGCAATGTTTTGTATTCTCTGCAAAAATCCTTGGATATTCAGCTCTGATAGATTTTCTTAGCCTAACTTCCCCTCTTACATGTTGGATGGTTTTTTCTCACCTCCTATATCCCACTACAGCCAGAGGTATCACCCAAAATGCTGCTTTGAGGTGCAGGGGAACATGCATGAAAGGTGAATTGCTAGGTCTGCTGGGGAAAGGGGAACTGGCAAAAATTGTCACCATCTGTCATGATCTGTGTAGAGCTGGGAGACAGGGCCTAGAGGCCTAGGCCCAGGAGAGACCTGTGTGGGAATGAAAAGCCAACACAGCCTACAATCCCCATAATGCTTAGCGATGGTTGTAACCAATCAGTGCCCAGGGATTGTGTGAGGGGATGGTAACTTAAGCTTTGTAGGCTGTGAAACTGTGTTCTTTTCTCTTCTGCATTCTTCTCTCTCACAGAATAAAACTGAGGGGACAGTCTGAGAGAAAGTTCCCTCACTTGGGACAGAGTGATTACAGGCAGGAGGCCTGGTATAAGGGGGCCGCAGGCCTTGAATAGTAATCAGTTAGGAGAAATAGGTAATTGCGTTAGATTTGGTTATTTTTGCCTTTAAACACTGTTATATATTTTAAGCACCTTGCCTGGTTTTCCTTGCTCCAGTACTGTATTAATAAACCATATGTTTAATGTTCTCTGCCTGGTCTTCATGCCAATGTTTCTCGGCTTAAAAAAGGGGCATTTTGGTTGGGCTTGGGAGGGTACTCTGGGCCTTCCCAAAGGACCCTAAGTCCAGAGTGGTGGCAGCTGAAGGTGGCAAACCACAGGGGGTCATGACACCATCTGTTAGTCAAAATCTACTATTGTATCCAACCCATCATATGAATTTTATATATGTGGCAATCTGTACTTCTATGCTACCTCTGAACTATTTGCATAATAATAATAATAATAATAATAATAATAATAATAATAATAATAATAATAATAATAATAATAATTTTTATCCAAACATGTAGCCAGTACATCCCCCACCCAAATACTGAACACACCAATGGAAACTAAGTGAAAACCATATGCACAGAGTTCCATGTAACTGAATCAGAACAACACAGTCAGGGAAGAATTTCTATCTGGAATAAATCTGGGAACATCCCTATTTTTGAGGCTGGCCCACACAGGGGACAGGAGACAAAAATCCCAAGATACAGATACTTCTTTGACTACTTAAAACCATTTAATTGAGCAGTCACCAAGACTGAAGGAAATATATTGTGATGGAAGGCACTATCATGGTCCCTCTCAGGCCCTGAGATCTCCAAGGCATAAGCCCTTCTGAGCATGCTGCAGGTGGACCACATGATTCTTCACCCCCAGAGAGTCAACAGACCAGTAACTGCTCAGAAAGCCCTGCACCCTGTCGGCACCTTCTGATGACTTGGAGATGCTACAGGAGCCCTGCCACGGTTCTGCAACCACAGAGGTCCCCCCACCCCCCAGAACCTCAGGATCAGAGACAAACGAGGACCTAGGCAGAGACAGAGGAAGAGCAGGCTGGGGTCTGCATCTCTCCAGTTTCTCCCAGGAAGGAGATGAGGTTTAGTAGCTCTTGATGGGGGCCAGGACTTTAACCAGGTCATCAGAAAGACTAGGGAAGGATACCAATGTCTTATTTAAGCCAATAGTAGCTGGGAAGTTTTGCGGGTTCAACAGCTCCCATAAGACTTGCTGTCATTGCCTAGGCTTCTTCCTGGCTGATGTCTGCTTGTCTCCATACCCTGTCTTGTACCCATTCTGCCTTATTCCTGCCTGCCTGCTCACCTTGACTCCTGCCACCTGCTTTGACTTCTGTCTCTCTGCCGGCCTCAGGAAGACTTCTGCCTGTTGGCTGCAAAACAGGACGGGGACAACAGATGCGAAACTGATGTTAGGCCTCTATTGTGTTCTGAAAGATGACTCATCCGCCTTCTTGCATGAAATTCTCAGGGCCAGTTTTTATTTAGACCAATGTAATCAGAAAGATCTTCTCTATCGTCTCATGCCCCCATGACCAAAATAGGTGTTTTGTTCTAGAGAATGCACTTGAATCCGATGGCTGAATTGGTAATACAAGTATATATTTAGAAATGTATTCTACCACAGTTACCTGGCTACATATTTGGTCTTGCTGGATTTTATATAATCCATAGTTGCTAACTGGCAAAAACTCAATCCAATCTTTTTTTTAAAGGGTCTCTATTGTTTCTGAAAAATGAAAAATAGAACTTTACAGTGGTCCTTTTGGCAATCAAGTATAAACCAGCTCACAGGTTATGGAAATTCTGAAGTAGTCTCTTATTTATATTCAAATTTATAATTTGCTTTCCCATCATGCAGCCCTCAAATCAATGTACAATAAAACAAATAATAAAGGTCTGCCTAATGTATCCAAAGAAGTTCTGCAGTTGGGATGCAGTTAAAATTCAAAAGCCATCTTGTTGAGTATTAGTACCTCCATTTTGATTTTGTTTCTCGCTTGAGAAAGATTAACCCATCTTTGTTTGTATCAGTTTCTTCTTCTTTTTGCTGAATTTTGAACTTTTATTTCAGTTCAGACTGCTTACTCCACTATAAACCCACCCAGCCACTATGGCTTATCTTCCAAGGCCCTGCTTCAAGTGGTCCCACTTTCTGAGAATATGTGGGTGACAACCTGGGAGAAAGCCTTGTTGGACATGGTACCAAAATTCTGTAATTCTGTCTGCAAAGAGACTTGCCTGCCCCCTTCTGTTGCTGTCTTCTGCCAGCTGGTGAAGACTTTCTTGTTTCTTCTGGCATTCCCTCAATGATCCCTCTCTCCAGCCCAAAATGTTTTAATTGTTGTTTTTATGCTTTTGTGTATATTTTACCTTGATTTTAATGATATATATTTGTTTGGTTTTAATAGTTTTTAAACATGTGTTTTTAGTGTGTGTGTTTTTAATATGTCAGCTGCCTTGGTGGCCCAGATGAGTGCAGAATAATGGGGTATAGTTTTTGTAAATCAATACAAATAAACAAAATTTTATTAAAACGGCATAAAAGAAGCAAAGGAATCACCAAGATTAAGGAAAACAGCAGACTGAAGGCAATGGAAGCCAATGGAACATACAAAAACACAAAGAAACTGATGGTGCAATCCTAAACAGAGTTATACCCTTCTAAATGCTTTGAAGTCAATTGCCTCAGAAAGGTTATATCTTGTCTAGGATTGCCCTGTAAAACACTCATGTTAGCGCCTCCTTGCTCTGGAGTAAGTGTCATAATTTAAATGTTTTCAGATGAGATAGATAATATATTGGCCCCACCTCCAAATATCTGTATTGCAGTATTTGTCCAAATGATCACGAGGATGTCCCAAATAGTTAAGACACATGAGATGGCCCAAAAAGATGGATAAACAGGAAGTCAGAGAAATGCACATGGCATGGTATTACAGTAATGTAATTAGTACACTGACATTGTTTCCTAATACGGTGTGTGATCAGTTGGAATGACATAAAAGGTAGGTTAGTCGATGCTGAGAGATTTGGATTTTGTAATAACGACTGGGGAAGCCAGCAAGAAATTACAGACTGGGAACTAAAAATTCCACCCATTTTCCCCATTCAAATCTCCCACTCTGGGATACAGCTGTGAATTCTGAATTTGATTATGAACTGATCTATCCTCTGCATTTACCCTAAAGTGGAATTAGAGCCTACAACAAAAGAACTGTAATGTTTCTTAGTGATTGTATATGTTTACTCAGTGGGCCTGCATTGAAATGTCTCTGTCCAAGCAATTATCAGGGTAACCTATCTGAAGGGAGGGGGCAGTAACAGCCAGGGCTATTTTTGGGCAGGAATGCACAGGAAGGGAGTTCTGGCTAGCTCCTAAGTTGGCCATGCCCAGCAGGAACTCGTTAGCATAACAGGCCACACACAACAACAGAAACTCATTAGGATTGGCTACATTAGGGGCGTATGGCCTAACAAGGTAAACAGAACAAGAAGCAAAAGGTGGGTGTGGCAGGATGACCACACTTCCGGTAACATAGGGTTGTGGCCTAATATGCTAATGAGCTGTGCTGTCAGGGGTGTGGCCTGATATGCTAATGTGTTCCTGCTGTTGGGTGTGACCTATTATGCTAATGAGTTCCTGCTGGGTTTTTTCTACAAAAAAAGCCCTGGTAACAGCATTTGAGACTATGTCAGGAACAGAGAGAGAAGCAGTTTCACTGAAGCATCTGGAGGGTACCCAGTCTCTCTGTCTCCAGCTTTGATGTGGAGTAACAGATTTGCTGCCCTGCAGGAGTGCTCCCTGCCTCTCTGTCTAACTGCCAACAGCCAACAAAGGAGAGGCTCTGGAGTTGAGCTGAGGGTATGGGAAGCATTCTGATCCCATAGAGCAGAATGGAAACTATGTTATTGGCAGCAAGCAGTGCCTGTTAAGCTTTGGAGGGCCCCTATTGGTGTTTCCAAGGCTGGAGAATTCCACTCCTCTGTTGCTTTGAAGTTTGGTAAACATTTTAATTGAGTCAAGACAGTAATGTCTGGAAATGTATGCATTCACGAACCACCACAAATCACCACAAACAGCATGAAAGTTTGTGGGATATTCATGCCAGTAGCCCCACCACAAACTTCGCTTCGCAAACCACAAACCAACCAAAATTCATGACAAACTGTAGTTTATGAGCTGGTTCCCAATCCTGAAGATAGAGATTTCAGTCCAGCAGAAATTGCCGCATTGTTTATTCCTCCGTGATTCTTGCAGGCTGCCAACATTCTCTCTTTATGGCCAAGCGCCAGCATATAAAGATCAGTTGAAAGGAAAACAACAGAAAAACAGAATGGGAGATAAAATTGGCCTGCCTGCACCTTCTAGCATTGTTATATGCTCTCCACTTCGCTAAGCGAAGAGAAGTTTTAGAGATGGGTGGTTTTGTTGTTGTTTTAGGAGAGCCAGTTTGGTGTAGTGGTTAAGTGCATGGACTCTTATCTGGGAGAACCGGGTTTGATTCCCCACTCCTCCACTTGCACCTGCTCATGTGACCTTGGGTCAGTCACAAGCTGTGGCACAGCTGTTCTCTCAAGGACAGTTTCTGTCAGAAGTTCTCTCAGCCCCACCTACCTCACAGGGTGTCTGTTGTGGGGAGGGGAAGGGAAAGGAGTTTGTAAGCCGCTCTGAGATGCCTTTGGGCAGTGAAGGGCGGGGTATAAATCCAAACTCTTCTTCTTCTCTTCTAAAAGCTGACTACATTCATCATTTATTCCTGATTGTAAACGCCTCTCCCCTGCTGGGGTTTAGTGTTAGGTGGACTTTCATGCAGTAGATGGGCAGACTTGATGCTGTGTAAGAAGTGGGCAGCCAGACACCGGCAGGTCTCGAGCACAGACCATGGCTTGAGGGAGGCAGTCTCCCAGGTGGCCTTGACAATGCTTCCCAGCCCCAGAACATCCTTCACCATTAGGTGAAGCATGTGTGCCCTTGAGGCATACATCCTTCACTGCTGCCGGCATGTTGGCATCAGCATCCATGACCATGTAGTCACAGATGATGTTGCTGCTGCCCACCCACTCCCTCAGGCTTCTCTGTATCACACAGCAGAAATGTCTTGTGCCGTGTGGTCTGCATCCATCTCCTGTACATGAAATAGAAACATTTTGTAGCCCGATGGCAGGCCTGTCCCCTCCTAGGGCTTGGGCCATGCCCCAACAGTCCTACTGGCTGCTCCAGAGGTCTGCTGTGAAGTGCATGGTTCTGCCATACACTATGGAGAGCTGAGCCTTGACCTCACCACTGCATCTGGTGAAAGGCTATGTTCTCCATGAGGGAGAAGGGTTGGCCATCCACAGCAGTCATCTTGCTGCCGATTACGTGAGTGACTGCTTCCTGGGCCCTCTATATAGCCCTTTTGACCTCTTGGAGGGTGGCCTGCCTTGATGTCCCACCCACAGCAGCCCAAGTGTGGAGCCTTTCTTGGAAGGGCCTCCTGTTCCCCCTCCGCTTCTTCCTGTTGAGAGGGAGTGGGCCTCTTCTTCCTCCCACTGGCTGGCACTCTTTCCTCTGGTGGAAATACAGTTGGGTGTGCCCTTTGCAGATGCCTGCAGAAGATAGGGGAGGACCAGTGTTGAGGGCTTACATCCCTCCAGACATGGGTGTGGCACACCTGGCATTCTGCCAAACAGGGGTTACTGAGGAGGGTACAGAAATGCTTCCAAACTGTGGGCTTCTCCCACTCCTCTGAATCACTGCTGTCAGAGTCCTCTTCTCCAAAGAGTGGTAGCAATTGCTGGAGTCTCTGGGCAGTGCTGCTAACAACTCTTTTGCCCCAGGAACAGATCAGGGGAAGGAGATTCCAACGTGGAGAGATTCTAAAGGAGTGGGTGGCAGGGTGAGGTTCCTTGTGCATTTGTTGTATGCATCTTGCAGGGGGTCCATTCTGTACACTTTGAACCTGCATTTGACATTTCCCCCAAAAGCACTTTCCTGGGGGCATCTTGTTTATGGGACTGTAACTCAGACCCCCCTAAGTCCAATCCTCACTAAACTTGGAGGGTATGTAGAGGAGCATCAGGGGAAGGTCTTCTGAGAGCTTGATGCCTCTAGCTTGCACAGAATCTGTTCTATACACTCCTGAACCTCCTGTCATTTCCCCAAAAACCACTTCCCTGGGGGCACCTTCTTTGGGAGGCCATAACTTGGACCCCATATATCCAATTATCACCAAACTTGGAGAGCAGGTAGAGGAGAGTCAGCTGGAGATCCCCTGTAAGTTTGGTGTCTGTAGCACACCAGTGGGCATTCTACCACATCACAAACCTCACAATCTGAACCAGTTTGTTTAGCCCCTAAAAGTTCATGATGGTTCGTGGTTCATGAACTGGGCACTCCATGAACCATGAACTGAACTGCATTTTCTCGGTTCATACCCATCCCTATTCAGGATATTATAAACTTTAAGCGGCTTGAGCAATGTCCCCTTCTTCCTATTTTCCCCCTCTTTAACTTATGCTTGCCTGTTCTCAACATTCTGTGTCTCCTGGATATGCTAAGTTTTTAGTAGGTCCATCCTCTCTCTGTATGTTTTCTTTAATTCTTAGTGGTTCTCAACATTCTGAGAGCAATGAGTATGCTCAGTTCACATCAGACAGACTGTTTTGGAGGTGGAGATTCTTTTTAAAAATTTAATTAACAATGTTTTTCTGGATCCTTGAGTATCCCTCTCCCCAAATCTGAAGTCAGCACTGCTTTGGTTTTGGGTGTGTCTATCATGCTGCCTTCCTCAACCATCTGTTGTTGTTTTTTGTGGGGAGGTGTGTGGGGGAGTACCAGAAAAACATCTACTTCTGCTTCATCAACTACGCTAAAGCCTTTGATTGTGTGGATCACAACAAACTATGGCAAGTCCTTAAAGAGATGGGAGTACCAGATCACCTCACATGTCTCCTGAGAAACCTGTATAAGGGTCAAGAAGTAATAGTTAGAACTGGATATGGAACAACTGATTGGTTTAGCATAGGGAAAGGAGCAGGGGTCTTTTCGTAGAAGAACAGCTGCAGGAGCTCATTAGCATATGGTATGCTAATGAGCTATTAGGCTATTAGCATATGCCACGCCCCCTGACATCACCAGAAGTGATGTCAGAAGGGGAAGCAAAAGGGGGGAAGCATCTTCAAAAGCCTCCCCTTCCCTTCCCCAGCTGGTCTGGGTGGGGGAGCTAAGAGAGAAGGGGTTTAAAGTTTAAACTCCTTCTCATGAGAGTTGGGCTACAGAAGGAGGAAAGAGGGAAGGAAAGAGAGAGAGTAGAGAGAAGGAAAGAAGGAAGGAAAGAGGGAAGGAAGGAAGGGAAGAAGGAAGGAAACAGGGAAAGGAGGAAAGAAGAGAAGAGAAGGAAGGAAAGAAAGAAAGAAAGAAAGAAAGAAAGAAAGAAAGAAAGAAAGAAAGAAAGAAAGAAAGAAAGAAAGAAAGAAAGAAAGAAAGAAAGAATGAGGAAAGAATGAGGGAAAGAATGAGGGAAAGAATGAGGAAAGAGGAAAAAGAAAGAAGGAAAGGAGGGAATGAAAGAAATTCAGTGGCAATTCAGCCCCATTATACCCTATGGGCCATTGAAGTCAATGGTGAAAACATAGGGTATATTCTGGGGGCTGGAGGGGAGGGTTTGAGGGAGAGGCTCCAAGATCACAGGATAGCTGATGGAGCCTCTCCCCAAGATACCCACCAAGTTTCAAGAACATTGGACCAGGGGTCCAATTCTATGGGCCCCCAAACAGGTTGCCCCATTTCCTCCATTGTTCTCTATGGTGGGAAAAAAAGCCTGTTCCTTGGGAGGAAAGCAATGGCATCACCCTGCCAACCAAAGTCCGTATGTTGTTGCCCTGCAAGATACTGATAGCGCTCTTATGGATGTGTAATCCATAAGTCATAAGATCTGGACTTTGCAAATAATGTGAAATAGGGACTGGACTGTGTTGTAACCAGATGCCAGTCACTGACATGCCCACGAGACGATGTGCTCATGGCTCATGATGTTACCTGCCCTCTTACCTGCTGTAAGATGAACCAGCTCCCTAGCCACATGAAGCACCAGAAACCAGATGGATGCCATGTCAAGTCAGAACAGTGACTTGGAATCCAGACTCCATGAGGGGTTTCTTCCTACACATAGCATGGTACTAGGGGAGCAGCAGTCCCGGAGGCACTTGCTTGAATGCGGTGTGCCTCAGGGGGCGGTGCTTTCCCCAATGCTGTTTAACATCTATATGCGCCCCCTTGCACAGATTGCCTGGAGGTATGGACTGGGGTGTCATCAATATGCGGATGACACCCAGCTCTATCTGATGTTGGGCGGCCAGTCAGACTCCAACCCAGAAGATCTCCACTGGGTCTTTCAGGCCGTGGCTGGGTGGCTCAGGCTGACCCAGTGGAAATTAAACCCGGCAAAGATGGAGGTCCTGTGCCTGGGTTGGGTCAGTTCGGGGTTGGGGCTCCCGCTTCCGACCTTCGATGGGGCACCTTTGGTGCCAGCGTCGGAGGTTAGAAGTTTGGAAGTGCTCCTGGATCCTGCCTTAACTATGGAGGCCCAGGTGGCAGCCACTGCCAAATCGGCCTTTTTCCACCTCTGGCTGATTCAGCAGTTGGTTCCTTTCCTTGACCACAATTACCTGGCTACAGTGATACATGCAACGGTCACCTTGAGGCTAGACTACTGTAATGCTCTCTATGTGGGGCTGCCTTTGTCGCAAATCCGGAGGCTGCCACTAGTGCAGAATGCTGCAGCCAGGCTGTTGGTGGGCGTCCCTAAGTGGGAGCACATCCGGCCTATGCTGAAAGCGCTGCACTGGCTGCCTATAGCATACTGGATTTGCTTCAGAGTGCTGGTGCTTACCTTTAAAGTCCTATATGGCCAGGGTCCGACATACCTGAGGGACCACCTTTCCCTACATATGGCCCAAAGAGCACTTTGGTTGGGGACACAGCATCGTCTGGTAACCCCAGGCCCAGGGAGGCCAGGCTTGCTGCAACTAGGGCCAGGTCCTTTTCAGTGGTGGCTCCTACCTGGTGGAATGAGCTCCCGGAGGTTCCGCAGGGCCTGTAAGATGGACCTCTTCCACCAGGCTTTCGAGTAGGAGCCGCCACTACCACTACCACCACCACTCCCACTACCATCTTTGGTAGACTTAAGGGGTGGCCCTATGAAGATAGATCACAACTTCGCTGTGATCAGCACCGGTGGATGGGGCCGAGTGACATCAAGTAGCATCCTTCTTGCTATGTAAGATACTGGAGAGACCATTTGTAAATTTGATCCCACCTTGTTAAATTTTGGACTATAATTTTGAGCACTTTAATGTTGATCATTTTAGCCTGTTTTTATGTTGTTTTATGCCTTGGCACATGGTGCCCTATTTTAAGCTGCCCTGAGCCTGTTCGCGGGGAGGGCGGGGTAGAAATGTAATAAATAATAATAATAATAACATGCAGGCAACACTCCCTCCCCCCACCCAGCCTTACCTAGCTGAAGAGACAGCCGTAAGCCAATCAAGGAACCATTGGAATAACAATGACTCTGGCCGCATGAGTCATAATCCATTCAGGTGCCATTGTCCTGCCCAAAGTTACTAGATCTCAATATTGCTCACTCCCCTTAGCCCCCTCCCCTTGTACCCAGCACCAATTAGTATGTTTTTGGGGATGGACCAGCAAGAGGTGTGCCAGGGGATGTGGCCAGCCTAGCCCACCCCCCTGAGCCCCCTGTAAAAGAGGGCAACCAGCCATGTGCTCACTCTCTCCTTACCTTTAAATCTACCCTGTCTCCACAACTCTTGGTTAGCGCTACCAGAGTCTCCACGTGTCTCTGCTGGTTTCAGGACACAAACCTATCACCCCATAGTCTCCCTTATTTTCCCTAAAGGATCGCTAAAGGATCGCTTCTCTGTAAGAAGCCCAGGAAGAACCAGAAAGCCAGGGACCTCAGATCCTTGGGTTCCCAGTAAGGTAAGTAGACTTCCACAACAGTAACCATATAAATACAAAGGGTTTTAAAAGGGGGGTTATAGAAAAGTATTTGTTTAAAAACCATTATGAAGCCAGAATGCCAGCAGGGGGTTGGGGGCTATCCAGTGTTTTGCATGGAGTGTCACATGTATGACTATCTGCCCACTGGTCAGAAGTCTTGGGTGTGTGCTCGGTGCAAGGAGCTTCTGGTTCTCAGGGAGCAAGTTTGCTCCCTTGAGGCCAAGGTGGCTGACCTGGAGAAGCAGAGACAGTCAGTTAGGTGCATGGAGAAGACTCTCGGGGACTTGTTAGATATGTCCCACTCTGGATCTGGCAGCCCGGCTGCTGCCAGGGAGCATGAGGGTCAAGGGGAAATGGGGCACCATGCTGAGGATAAGGGGAATGTGCCCTCAGAAGGGACCTCTTCTTCAGCTGGTGAACGGGTATCCTTTCGTACCAAGGAACCGTCCCTGGGAAGGGTGGGAGGGGGCCTCTTGGTAGTTGGTGATTTGATCCTTAGGCAGGTAGACAGCTGGGTGGCGAACCCGCGTACTGACCGTATGGTGACTTGCCTGCCTGGTGCGAAGGTAGCGGACATTACGCGTGTTTTAGATAGGTTGGTAGATAGTGCTGGGGAGGAGCCAGTGGTCGTGGTGCACGTCGGCACCAACGATGTGGGGGAAATGCAGTTGTGAGGTCCTGGAGGAGAAATTTAGGCTGCTGGGCAGGAAACTCAAGGCCAGGACCTCCAAGGTAGCCTTCTCGGAAGTGCTACCTGTTCCACGCGCAGGGCCGGAGAGACAGGCACAGATCAGGAGTCTCAATGCGTGGATGAGACAGTGGTGTAGGGGGGAAGGGTTCAAGTTTGTTAGGCACTGGGATGCTTTTTGGGACAAGAGGGAGCTGTACAAAAGGGACGGTCTCCACTTGTCCCGAGAAGGGACCAGACTGCTGGCGCTCAAAATCAAAAAGGTGGCAGAGCAGTTTTAAAACTGAATAATGGGGAAAGCTGACAGGAGATGAAAAGTCTCTGGTTCGGGATGGCTCATCTCAAAGAGATGAAGGGGTAGCTATTACTTTTGTACAAGGAAATGGATTACAATTGTCCACTGAGACTGTGGCTAATGATAGGAACTGTCTGGCAAGGTCTCGAGGCAGCAAGAGGAAGGGTGTGGGCTTAACAAACATGGGAAACTATAAGTGTTTATACACAAATGCTAGAAGTCTCCGAGGTAAAATCGGGGAGCTGGAATGCTTGGTGTTGGGGGGGGGAATAGACATTGTGGGTATTTCAGAAACTTGGTGGGATGAGGAAAATCAGTGGGATACGGTGATTCCTGGTTATAAATTATATCAGAAGGATAGGGGGGCAAGGGTTGGAGGTGGGGTGGCTCTGTATGTCAGAGAGGGTATACCGTCCAGTAAGATTGAGAGGGTAACAGAATTGGATTTGCATCTGGAAATGCTATGGGTTGAAATAGTGGGTCCAAAAGGAAGCTTAACAGTGGGAGTTTATCGCCCACCAGATCAAAAGATAAAGGAGGATTATAAAATGATGAATGAATTAAAGATAGCGGCTAGATGAAATAACTGTGTAGTAATAGGCGACTTTAACTACCCACACATTGATTGGGTCAATATGAGTTCTAGTCGGGAAAAAGAAATTGAGTTTTTAGACACTCTCAATGACTGTGCTATGGAACAGATGGTCACAGATCCTACCAGGGGAGAGGCGATCCTGGATTTGGTCCTAAGTAACACCCAAGACCTGGTGAGAGATGTAAAAGTGATTGCACCACTTGGGAACAGTGACCATAATGTCATTGTACAGATAGGGAGTTGCCCAAAGAGACTGACGCAACCACTTTGAACTTTAAAAGGGGTAACTTCTCTGGTATGAGGGGACATGTGAGGAAGAAATTGAAAGGAAGAGTGGAGAAGGTCAAAACCATTGGGGAAGCTTGAAGACTATTTAAAAATACAGTCCTAGAAGCTCAGAAAAAATATATACCGCAGGTTAGGAAAGGTACAAATAGGTATAGAAAAAAGCCTCCATGGTTAACAAATAAAGTAATGGAAGCTGTAAAAGGTAAGAAGGATTCCTTTAAGCGGTGGAAAGCTAGTCTTAGTGAGGCTGATAAAAGGGAGCACAGACTATGGCAAATAAAATGCAAGTCTGTGATCAGGCAAGCAAAAAGGGAATATGAGGAGCATATCGCAAAAAACATAAAGGCCAACAATAAAACTTTCTTCAAATACATTAGAAGTAGGAAGCCAGCCAGGGAGGCAGTGGGGCCCTTGGATGACCAAGGGGTAAAAGGAGTAGTGAAGGATGATAGGGAAATGGCTGAGAAGCTGAATGCATTTTTTGCCTCTGTCTTCACTGTGGAAGAGGAGAAGTGCTTGCCCACTCCAGAAGCACCAATTTCGGGAGGGGGTTTGAAAGACCTGAATCAGATTGCGGTGACAAGAGAGGAAGTCCTCTGACTGATGGATAATTTAAAAACTAATAAATCACCAGCCTGGATGGCATTCATCCGAGAGTTCTGAAAGAACTCAAATGTGAACTTGTGGATCTCCTGACAAAAATATGTAATCTTTCTTTAAAATCTGCCTCCATTCCTGAAGACTGGAAGGTAACTAATGTCACTCCCATCTTTAAAAAGGGCTCCAGGGGAGATCCGGGAAATTACAGGCCAGGCAGTCTGACATCAATACCGGGTGAGTTGGTAGAAACTGTTATTAAGGAAAGAATTAGTAGGCACATTGATGAACAACAACTATTGAGGCAGACTCAGCATGGGTTCTGTAAGGGAAGATCTTGTCTCACTAACCTGTTAGTGTTTTTTGAGGGAGTGAACAAACATGTGGACAAGGGGGACCCAATAGATATTATTTACCTTGACTTCCGGAAAGCTTTTGATACAGTTCCTCATCAAAGGCTCCTAAGTAAGCTCAATAGTCATGGGATAAAAGGACAAGTCCTCTTGTGGATCAAAAACTGGCTTATAAATAGAAAACAGAGAATGAGTATAAATGGGAAACTTTCTCAGTGGAGGGTGGTAAGCAGTGGGGTACAACAGGGATCAGTACTCGGTCCAATGCTTTTTAACTTGTTTATTAATGATTTTGGAATTGGGAGTAAGCAGTGAAGTGGCTAAATTTGCAGATGACACGAAGTTGTTCCAGGTGGTGAAAACCAGGGAGGAGTGTGAGGCACTCCAAAGGGATCTGTCGAGGATGGGTGAGTGGGCGTCAACGTGGCAAATGGGGTTCAGTGTGGCCAAGTGCAAAGTGATGCACATTGGAGCCAAAAATCCTAAATAGAAATACACGTTGATGGGGTCTGAACTGGCAGAGACAGACCAAGAGAGAGATCTTGGAGTCGTAGTGGATAACTCAATGAAAATGTCAAGACAGTGTGTAGCTGCAATAAAGAAGGCCAACGCTATGCTGGGGATTATTAGGAAGGGAACTGAAAACAAATCAGCCAGTATCATCATGCCCCTGTATAAATCATTGGTGCGACCTCATTTGGAATACTGTGTACAGTTCTTGTCACCACATCTCGAAAAGGATATTATAGCATTGGAAAGAGTGCAGAGAAGGGCAACTAGAATGATAAAAGGGTTGGAACACCTTCCCTATGAAGAAAGGTTAAAATGCTTGGGGCTCTTTAGCTTGGAGAAACGACGGCTGAGGGGTGACATGATTGAGGTTTATAAGATTATGAATGGGATTGAGCAGGTTGAGAAAGAAGTACTTTTCTCCCTTTCTCACAATACAAGAACTCGTGGGCACTCCATGAAATTGCTGAGCAGTCGGGTTAGAACAGATAAAAGGAAATACTTCTTCACCCAAAGAGTGATTAACATATGGAATTCACTGCCACAGGAGGTGGTGGCAGCTACAAGCATGGAGAGTTTCAAGAGGGAATTAGATAAACATATGGAGCAGAAGTCCATCAGTGGCTATTAGCCACAGGGTATAGATGGGAACTCTCAGTCTGGGGTAGGTGATGCACTCTATTCTTGGTGCTGGAGGGGGCAGCAGTGGGAGGGCTTCTAGTGTCCTGGCCCCACTGCTGGACCTCCTGATGGCACCTGGTATATTTTGGCTGCTGTGTCACAGAGTGTTGGTCCGAGGACAGACTGGCAGTTTGCCCCGGTAGCCAGTCGCAGCAAAAAAACCCCAGATTAAACCATACCGGGTTTTCCCGTCCACACAGCGGGGGCCTCTGCCGGAAGATACGGGACGGAGGCGCGAGGGAGCGTTCAGACTGCCGCGCCGGAGGCATGCTATATTCGCCATTTCCCCATTAATTCGGCTGTGGGTGTATGGGTGTATGTGCGCATGAGCGCTCATGCGCATAAGCACATTTTGCCGATTTTTTTTTTAGCCCTGCAACGCCGGCACCACATTGGGCAGTGGAGCGGAGCACAGCCAATCACACCGCTGCTGCCTCGTGCCCAACGTGGGTTGCTCCCGGCTTTTCTGCTGCGCGTTCAGACTCCCCGGAAGTGGAGAAACGCGCGACACATGCGGACTTTCGGATTTTCGATGGCTTTTATCAGGTGTTTTTTTAATCTGTCAGTGAAGCGCAACAGCACCGGTAGGCTACAGGTGGGGGACGCCAGGCAGATGTGCCTGTGTGAACGTCCCATTTACTCCGGTATTGAATCGTTGTCGGCCCGGGTCCCTTCCCGGGGCAAATTGCCAGTCTGGACTCAGCCTTGGACTAGATGGGCCATTGGCCTGATTCAACATGGGCTTCTCTTCTGTTCTTATGTTCTTATGTTCTTATGTTCACCCCGCCGAGGACAGGTATAGTATTACCCCTCAACGAAATATCCTGCTAATGTGAATTTGAATGGGACGTCATTCTCCTTATGCAGTCCATCTGCAGTGCCTTACTGTGTCCAGTTTTAAAGGCTGATGGAGTCATGTGGAGACTGACTGTCGATTTCAGAGCCCTCAACGTGGTGACACCCCATGTGGCCCCTGTAGTAGCCTTATTTTTCCTAAAGGATTGCTTCATCCTGCCGAGGACAGCTATAGTATTACCCCTCAACGAAATATCCTGCTAATGCGAATGTGCTATCCAATTCTCTCTAATTTTCCTAGATCTGTGAACTTGTGAGTGTGTTTGTGTTGTTGGATGTTTGTGATACAATTCCTAGTAAAAGGGACTATTTTATCCCAAAGCCAGTCTCTGAGTCTATTTCTGGTGCATCTGGAAGGAGTGGGACCTCTGTATACATAGGTGCTTGCTCCCTTAATTGCCTATTGCCTTGCTTAAACATCATAATTCCCCAACATTAATTAATAACTCATGGCAATTTGGTTAACAATGGTCAAAGCAATGGTGTTCCCAGTAGTAATTTATGGCTGCGAGAGTTGGACTATAAGGAAGACCAAGCGTTGAAGAATAGATTTCTTTTGAATTATGGTATTGGAGAAGACTCTTGAGAGTCCCTTGGACTCCAAGGAGATCGAATCAGTCAATCCTAAAATAAATCAACCCTGACTGTTCCCTGGAAGGCCAGATACTGAAGGTGAAACTCAAATACTTTGGCCACCAAATGAGAAGGGAGCACTCACTGGAGAAGACCCTGATGCTGGGAAAGATTGAAGGTAAACGAAGAAGGGGATAGCAAAGGTTAGACAGTGTTATCCATGCAGTGAATGTGAAGTTGAGCAAACTCTGGAGGACAACGGAGGACAGGAGGGCCTGGTGTGAT
Source organism: Gekko gecko (assembly GCA_029375565.1). Lineage (NCBI taxonomy): Eukaryota > Metazoa > Chordata > Lepidosauria > Squamata > Gekkonidae > Gekko > Gekko gecko. The sequence goes on along the minus strand of JAPDNY010000010.1, from coordinate 92,013,011 downwards.
ATGGTCCATGGGGTTGCAAAGAGTCGTACTGAACTGTGTGACTGAACAACAACAATGCGTGTGGGGGAAACAAAGCCTGCAAAAAATTGTAGAGTGTGTGGGAAATCATTTGGAAATTCTCCCTCCCACAAAACTCAAATTCCACCCCTGCCAACATTCCAAAAGCTTTTAGGGTTTGAGCAGGCCAACTTCTCCATTTACTAACTTGCCTTTAACTAACATTCATCTGGTCTTTTGTGCTTCCTGGAGCTTCCTCACTTCTCATCAGTCCAGGGTTTTGCTGCTACATCACCATTCCCCCCACCCCCGGTTAATTTGCCAATTCATATTTTCCTATACACAGTGTAGAGGTCCCAAGTATGGCAGCCAGATACAATTGCCAACTCTGGCTTAGGAAATTCCTGGAGATTTAGGGAGTGGAGCTGGTGGAGGGCAGGATTTTGGAATGGAGGGATTTGCTCCAGTGGAACTGACCTCTGTTGTCTAGAGATCAGTTGTAATTATCTGGGCCTCTGGAGGTTGGCAACCCTACAACCAGAGCAGTTCAGTAATTAGAGAGTGGGATTTGGATCTGGGAGATCTTCAAATCATAATACTTCCACAAGGTAGTGTGATGTAGGGATCAGAGTGCCAGACTAGGATCTGGGAGACCCAAATTCAGATCCCTCCTCTGCCATGAAAGTTTGCTGGGTAGCCTTAGGTCAGTCACACACACTCAACCAGACCAACCTCACAGGGTTGTTGTGAGGATAAAAATGGAGAAGAAGAGAGCAATATAAGCTTCTTTGGGCCTCATTGGGGAGGAAGGTGGGGTTATCAATCAAGTAAATAAATAAACAAATAGGGTGACCAGGGCTAGTCACTGTCTCAGCCTAATCTACTTCACATAATTTTTCTGAGGGTAAAATGTATGCTGCCATAAACTCCTTGTAAGGAAGAGTGGGATATAGGGTTGTCAGGTTGCCCACTTCACCCTTTTGCTTTTCCCACAGCTCTAATGAACAATGGGAGCAAAAAAGTAGAGGAGAATGGTTTTGCATAATACTGTAATGTCATTTTCAGGCAAAAAAATGTCATGCAGTGCTCTAGGAATCCCTTTGCCCTCTATGGTAAAAATCATAGAGATCAGGGGATCCTATAGCATTGTGTAGCATGAATGTAAGAACATAAGAGAAGCCAATGCTGGATCAGGCCAATGGCCCATCCAGTCCAACACAGTGGCCAAAAATGCCAGGTGTCATCAGGAGTGGGGCCAGGACACTAGAAGCCCTCCCACTGTTGCCCCCCCCCAAGCACCAAGAATAGAGTGCATCACCTGATTATTATGTCTAGATATTCAGGTGGAAATGACATTGTGGCATCACATAACACATTCCTGCATATATCTGTCCACCCCCCAAAGGTTTCCAGCGGTTGTCACTTGCCAGCCTTAGTGGGATAAAAGTGTATTTGAACTCCCTACCTTGCCTGTTGAGTTGCTTTCATGACTCAATAGATCATCTTACTTTACTAGCAATGAAGTGATGGTGGTAATTGAATGGTCCTGCGAACCGCATTTGCTTATGCCAGACTTGTACATCAAAAGGCCAGCAGGGCAAGCATCCCATAAGAAGAAGGGAAGGCAGTCAGTGTGAAGATGGCTTCTCAGGGTCCTTCACCTGCCCATGTCCATTAGTTTGCCTTCCCCAAACACAATCATGGCAAAGAAAGAAGTTCTTTGAACAGAAGATGAATCCTAAATTGGCAGATTTGGAGGAAAGGGGTCAGCCCCCCTATAGCATATCTGCAGCAAAGCAGTGGTGGGTGTAGAAGCTAAGGAGCAGGGAGCACCATTGTGTGTGTGTGTGGGGGGGAATCAGCAGCTTTTTATCTGTATTCTATTCATGTAGAAGCTGTAACAGCTACACTGGTCCTGACTAACAGTGACCCTTCTAAAGTAAGTGAATGTTACACAAGAGAACTGCTTTCATTGCTTTTCCTAGTCTTACAGAACTACCTGTTCATACAAATGAGAGTCAGTGGCTTTGCGGAGCATGTTCTGTTTCATTTTTGTCTTCAGCATTTACATTCAGGAACTGGAATCACTTATGTTCCATAGGTGGGACCAACTTTGCCTGAAGAGCTTATAGTATGGTTTCCTCTGGCAACCAGTTGCAATTTGTTTGCTAATAAGTGGTTTTGATCTTCTTTGTTCATGGTGTTAACCATCAGACAATACATAACCATTAAACAAGCCTAAATGTGTAAAAGATAAGCCAACTATGCAGCTTCTCCCAAGTATAAAGTGAAAACAAACAACAGAGTACGTTAACAGCATCTCTCCTTATAAATAATTATCGTTTGGTTTCGCAAGATTCCATGCGCTCCCATTGGCTGTTAAACGCCCTCCCTCAGCCATTGGCCCATCAGCCACCACTCAGGAGTACTCGCGTATCATTGGCTGGGTGCTGGGTCTGCTCCTCTTCTCCACCCACTCCCCCTGGCAGACAGCTCTCTCTCCTGAGGAAGACAGTTCTCTTGACTCCTGTGAGGGACTGTCCCCTCAGTGGCTGTTGGTAGGCAGGCAAGCTTGGTTCTGTGAGTAAAAAAACAAAGGACTTTCAGCATAACCCCCTCCCCCTCCCCCGCCCATAACCCCCTCCCCAATGACCACTTTCCTGTCAGAATAAATGGAAAAAGGCTCTTTCTCCTGCTTAGCTTCAGCATGGCTGGCTGGCTAATGAGGTGAGCCAGCAACCATCAAACCATTTTCTTCAACTCCCCGCTGTGCGGCTGACTTTCCCCTAGGGCTGCCAATCTCCAGGTGGGACCTGGAGATCTCCCACTGTTACAATTGACCTCCAGATAACAGAGATCAGTTCCCCGGGAGAAAATGGTTGCTTTGGAGGGTAGACTCTATGGCATTATACCCTGCTGAGTCCTTCCACACGCACCCCAAATGCTGCCCTCCACAGGATCCACCCCCCATATCTCCAGGTATTTCCCTAATCAGAGTTGGCACCTGTACTTTCTCCTCTGTCAGTAAAAGGCCCTTTCCACACCTATGTTGGCCTTTGGGAGAAAACTCATTGGGCCCAGTCCTGATCAGGTTGCCAACTCCAGGTGGGCAATTCCTGGAGATTTGAGGGATAGAGCCTGGAGAGGGTGAGGTTTGAGGAGGGGTGGCACCTCAGACAGGTACGATGCCATAGACTCCACCCTCCAATCCAGCCATTCCCTGATGGGGAACCATTGTTGCCAATCTCCAGGTGGGGGCTGGAGATCACTCAAAATTACAACTGCTCTCTAGGAGGGATGGGGGAGGAGATGGAAAACTAAAGGTAGGTTGATGGTTGGCTGGGAGGGAGATAGGGATGTCAACTCCAGGTTGGGAAATTCCTGGAGATTTGGGGGGTCGAACCTGGAGAGGGTGAGTGTTGAGGAGGGGTGGGACCTCAGACAGGTACAATGCCATAGACTCCACCCTCCAAACCAGCCACTCCCTCCTGGGGAACCAGTGTTACCAATCTTGGGGGTGGGCTGGAGATCACTCAAAATTACTACTGCTCTTCAGGTAGCAAAGATCAGTTCCTCTGGAAAAAATGGTGGACTCTGTGTCATTATACCCTGCTGAGATTGCTGCAGCAAATTATCACTGAGTGCCCAAAGCCGGGGCACTCTCCCAGAGCCTCTTTCTAGAGCCCATTGTATTTATTTCCACAATGGGCCTTATTCCTAGTATAACTATAAAGCAATAAAAACTTGTGCTATACAAGAATTTTAAGTAAATAATTTTAAGTATTACTAATTTCCCCTTAAATTTAGGAGCTGATGGAACAAAAACAGCTACTGCACATAAACATATTATCTTTGGTAATAATGAAAAAGAATGATTTCAAAGTTAGTTGAGGAATAATCCATTGCATACCAGCAATACAATGGCAAACCTCTACTACCAATGTCAGAAGTTGTGAGAATGGGCAGTTCCTGAGGTGATTTTCATCCCCCTTATGGCCAATTTTGCACCATCCCGTGTACACTCATGGGTTTCTCTAGTGGACTAAACAGTGTGCCCTCAGAATCATGTCAGATTAAGAAACAAAGAAGGTGGGAAGGCTGAAGCCCCTTTTCCATGGCTGTGTTCCAATGGGCAATTTGATCTGTTCCCCTTGCTGTTCCCTTATGGATTTAAAGTGCACAATCAGACAGCAACATCTGTTTGTCATGCTTGAGTCATCTGAGTTCTATTCCCCCCTCCCCTTGCCCTGTGTTTTTTTGATACCAGATAAAGTCCGGTCCTGTTGGTCTGAGCCGCTTCAAAAATGGATTTTCTGTCGTCTAGTCACTTTGTTGCGCAGCCAAGCAGTCAGGCAGGTCTCACTGAGCTCTTGCTTTCTGGCTGCCATCCCCCCCAGTTAGAAAGAATCGCATGACTGTATATATGCACCCCCCTGGGGGGGCTGCTCAAAACCTTGTTTTCTTTTGAAAAACTCTTAAAGAAAGACACCCCTTTTTCTGCAGTTTTTTAATATTGTTTGGGGAAGGGGTAAATGGAAAAGATTAGAGGGAGGACGGCAGTGGACTCCATTTCCCAGCAATCTCTTCACCACTTGTGCGATTGCTCTGTGGACTTAATTTTAAAAGAAAATGGCCGACAGCCCCATGAACTCCATATCCCAGCATGCTGAGTGCTTCTGGGCATGCTCCTAAGGGCGAACTTCTAAAAAAATGGCTGATGGGCTGAGTCCCTGGTTTCTGCTGCCTGGTCATGCAAGGAGGGGTAAAACGGCATTGAAGCATGCTAAAACAGGTGAGTCTGGTGAGGATTCTCTGCCACAAAATAACCTGGTTTAATTTGAGGTGGGGTAACAGTGGATTAAACTGCCGGTGTGTGTGAACCGGGAGCTTCACTCTCAGTTCTTCTGCCAGAGTCTATTAGAACTCAGGCCTCAAACCGACAAAGAGCAGGTTGGTTTACTTTATCAAAACTCAAAGCACTCTGCACTTTAAAAAGCTCACCTCTTCGATCTTCGGTTCGACTCTGGGGAAAGGGAGGGGGGTGCCCATTAACGACGCTGCCCCTCAATCCAAGTCTCAGAAAGCTTGACAGAGTTTATTGAAGACGATTACAACAAACGACATATCAGCATTCACAAAACTTCCTGCTCCCCAGCCCACGGTCCCGCTCACTAACTTAGCTGTCTTCTAAAAAGAAAACTCCCTTATTACTACTTGCTGGCCACTCAAGGCCAGGTAGCTAATTATTAATTGCAGCTGTGGAGCTCTTAAAGAAAAAGGAAAAGGCTCCAGGATCTTCAGCTACCACAGGGCTGGGGCTGAAACCACTTAGAATGTCTTATTTCAAGTTAATCATCTAAAAATAAAAACAGAAGCACGTGCTACTTCCATACACCGTGTGAATGCAGCCCATGTGCGTCAGACTATCCCAACCAAGCCAGTAAGAACTAAGGAGAAGCTGCAACTCATGTGTGACTGTGGCCCAGGATTGTTGGGCGAAATGCTCTCTAAGTGTGAAGCACTTCGCCACAGGTATAATTAATTTTGGGATCTTTTGGTCTATGTCTACGAGGAATGGGCTGCCGCGGGAACTTCCCAGTGAAGAGGCGAGAGACAGGACTCAGAATAATGTTTAGTTTACTTAAATAAAGCACAGTTCCAATAACAGTTACACTCAACAAATACAATTCACACACACATTCATATCAAGGTCTAAGAATCAAAGATAGATAAAGCACAGTTGCACGAGCAGGTTATTGTTGGTTTTGAAGAGGGCGATATTTACCTCCAAGGCGCGGCTCCTAAATCTTCCAGCGAGTGGGGTTAGGTAGGGTAGGAAGGATGGAAGAAGGGACACGTGGTCTAGACCAGCTAACAACGCACGTGTATAGTTCCAGCTGCAGACTGGAACGAAGCGAGGCAAGGGTTCGGGTACAGGATGGGGGCTTAAGAGGTCGTGGTTTCAGCAGCAGCAGGGCAAGGAGAAGCAGCAAGCAGCAAGACTTAGAGCTAACCCAGAGATCGCGTTATTATAGCGTCTTGGGTGCTGGGCGTGGAAGGCCAGGCAGTGTACACCTACTGACCCTCCCAGCTGGCTGTGTCAGTGTCAATTTCAAATCTTATTGGCTACACTGTCCGTTGGATACCTGGGGGCTGGGCAGAGGAAGCTGGCTGGCAGGCAGATGGTTTCTCCAGGTAGCTGATGGCTCTGGTATTGTTCATGTGTATGCCTTAATCTCATCATGCAAACGACTTGCAGAGGGAAAGTCCTTTGTCTGCTGTACGGCCCTTAATCCGTGTATGTGACATGCAGCAGGTATGCAATGGAGTCCCTTAGAGTAAAAAGACAGCTTTTCCCCTTCTCTATGGGCTCCTCCCTTGGCATCCATTTTACAATGTAGCAAGTACACAGGCCATGTGGCAACAGCAAACAGTCCATAGCAAAGCCCCATAATGGCGTCGGGGCTAACAGGATGCAGGATCAGGATCCAGGAACAAAGGTGTGTCCTCTGGTGACCAGAGGCAGAGGGCACTTTCTCCATGCAGCTCAGATCCTGCACTGTGAATAAATGTTCCCAGGCTCCCTGTGATACACTCTCACAGTCCTCTGCCCATCATGCATCCCGCCCAATACTTAAGGGGCCTTCCTAGGTTTAGCTGCACAAAGACATGCCAAAAGCTGGAATTGGCCCCACAAATCTCTTACCACATCCCTGCCAAAGACTGGTACAAGAACTTGCCATTTGCATGTATGTCATACACATGTAAGTATTTATTTAATCTTGCTTGAAGAATTCATGTACAGCAGGTGAAATGTCCCATCTGCATGCTGGGGAAAGTTGCATCATCTTATATTTCTGCTTTTGTCACACAGCTGTCAAAACAGTAGGAAAAGATGGCATCCTTCTGCATGTGGGAAAATATTGGAAGATTTGTTGAATACGGGAGAAAATAAAGCCAAGTGTGGGCTCAGGGAATAGGGGGTAGAGAAGAACGTTTCATTGAGGGAAGGTCATTTCCGTGTTACTATGTTGAACAAGTATGGTCTGGTTTAGAGACTCAGTGGAATGATCTGTGGATTGAGTTGACAGAATGTAAATTATTACTTCAGATTGCAGGTGACTTTTTTTTTTTAACAGAGTTGCCTTTCTTTTCAGTTACTTCATTTATACAACTTTCTCCCCAATGGAGGCCCAAAGAAGCTTACATCGTTTCCTCTCCTTCATATTTTCCTTACAAACCCCCTCTGAGTAGGTTAGGCTGAAAGTGTATGACTCGCTCACAGTCACCTAGCAAGCTTCCATGGCAGAAGGGGGATTCGAACCTGAATCTCCCAGATCCTGGTCCAAGGCTCTAACCTAATTCACTTTCATTAATAATTCCCAGTATGTGGAAAATTAGCACAGGATGGGTAAGGCTAGACCAAAGCCTAACTACCTGAAGTGCTGATCTTTAATTTGTGGGACATTTTTGACGAGAGAACATGCAACATTAAACTGTCCTCCTGTAGTCTGAAGTAGTACAGACTGTTCTGTGGTTCCAGAATTCTGTCACTGTATTATGTTGCTTGTGTGGACCAGCCGTGCAATGCTGGTGTTGCAGTGACTAGCATGTACTTGAATCATCCATTTTACTCATTGTGTAAACTTGGTTTAAGCCTTGTGCATATTTACACTACCAAATCCAGCTTTACATTTCCATGGTATTGCCAGGTTTTGGTTTCTCCACAATTTGGGGATGGGGGATACTGAGGCAATTAACTACAATACATTTCACATTAAATAAATGCATCTCTTCAACAGTTAGTGTGACCAAATTGTAAATAGAGCAGAAATGAATCAAATTTTTCCATCAGCCTGAACATTGTTGCCCCAGAAACATTGAACTCTGACATTTTCCCCCCTGTTCTAAAACATAGTGCAGATCCGTTTGTATATGGGCCAGATATATTTGTAGTGGACTTCAATGGGCTTTCACAAGGAACACATTTGGCCTATGGGGTTGGAACCTTAGCAATAAATCAGTCTTGCATTAAGAGAAATCAACATTGTTTTAGTATGATGCCCAACTGCAGTGTTGGATTCTGGGAATGTTAACTGAAAAATGTGTAATATTCTGTAAAGTCACATGTGAACTATATAGAAAGAGGCTACCATTACTATTCAAAGTTTACAGATGGTGGTGCTTTTATTCTGGTGCTTTTAGGATAAGAAAAAAGTACACTATTTTATAAAGTGTGTAAAACATATGTTAAAATACAGCATAATGATAACCCAAGAAAAATGGGGAATACCAAAGGGAACCAGGCAAGCAGAGTAACAGGGCAATTCTAAACAGACTTATACTGAAGTAAATGGGCTAGAAGGATGTAACTCTGTTTAGGACCGTAGTGTAAAATAGCTCTTAAGAAAGTACTATAGATTCATTCATGGAGTAGATGATATCCATTTTTATTTTGCTGTTCAGTTTTTTTAAAAAACACCCATCAAACCAAGCCAGAAAAGAACAGAAATGACTATGATTTCTAGAGCCGGTACTTATACTTTTTTCAATATATTTTAATATAGGGGGAAGGGCTGTGATTCAGGGGTACAGCATCAAACTTCCTTGCAGAACATCTCAGTTTTATTTCTGGCATTCATAGATAGATCTCAGGTCCTAGGTGTTGCTCTGCCTAGAGCCTTGGAGAGCCACTACCAGTCAGAATAGACAATACAGCACCAGACATTAGTACAAGACAGCTTTGTGCATTCAGTATGCTGAAAGAGCAACAGACTCTATCTCAGAGACAAGTGTTAATTCAGTTTATATTGTACTGGAGGTTTTCTAAATAGAATCATTTGGTCATTTTTCACTTAGGGATGTGCCTAATTTTTTGTTGTTGTAAAGTTCATTTTATTTTTAACTTTTAAAAACAATATGTATGCATTACTATCTGTATTATTACCTTTGCTTTTAATAGGAAACACACTTTTTTTGTTAATTTTTTAATATGTGCATGTTTGTGCGTGTGAGTACACCTGGAAGTAATGGTGACCTCTAATAATTGTGTACATCTGGAAGTCATGGCAACCTCTGGTGACTGGTGACTGACCCCTACTGGGGGTCTGGAGGATATTTAGAGAGGTGGTTAAATAAAGCCTGCCCTCGCCTCCCACCACTGGGAGTCCATGGAGGTCTTCCATCTAAGTACTTGCCAGAGTCGACCCTGCTTAGCTCCCAAGATCAGACAAAATCAGGCTTGTCTGGGCTATCTAGGTCAAGGTAATAGGAAAAACATTTTCAGTGGTCATGGATTTCCCCAATCCAACTGGGATGAATGCCTCAACATATACAGAGGCAGCAAACTTCTGCATACCAGTGCTGGGAGGCAGTAGCAGGGAGAGGCCTCAGCCTTTACGTCCTGTTTGTTTGGCCCTCCATGGCAACTTGTGGCCACTGCATGAAACAACGTGCTGGACTAGATGGATCACTAGTCTGATCTAGCAGGCTGTTCTTATTGTTACTCAGAATCCCCCCCCCGCCCCGCCTGCCGCAGCTGTCAAATTCCAGGCTAGGATTGCCAGCTCTGGGTTGAGAAATATGTAGAGATTGGAGGGGTGGAGCCTGAGGAGGGTGGGGTATGGGGAGGGACTTCAGTGGGGTATATAATGCCATAGAGCCCACCTTCCAAAGAAACCATTTTCTCCAGGTGAACCGATATCTGTTGCCTGGAGATCAGTTGTAACAGTGGGAGAACTCCAGATACCAATTGGTGTTTGGCAATCCTATTTCAGGCCAGTAGAATTCCCCCCCTCTTTTTTGGACAATTTCAATTCTTGATTGTAGAGTGGACAAGACACAGATCTTGGGAAGTCCCTTGTCTAGCTGTGCTAACTACAAGTCCTTCAGCAGTCCCCCTGTAGGATAATTTTAAGATCTTCATAAGGCTGCACTATAGACCTTGCATATCCCAACACCCCTATTGTGCTAGTCCACAAGATATGAGTTACAGCATTTTTTAAATTATTACAGCCTGAAAAAAAATCTAATGTAAATGTTTTGGGTAGGGAAATTCCTCATCCCCTTCCCTGTACCCTTCCAGAATCAGCCAGTAACAAGTGATTGCCAGTTACCTTCCTGATATTTCTAGGCCTCAATAGCAACATTGTCCCCTTACAGAAAACTTGTTCACTAAATAAATAAGTAGTTTAAAAAGAATTTATTTGAAAAATGTTTTAGTTGTACATTTGTACACCCATGCATGTAACAATTAGGGATGGGCATGAACCAGGAAAACATGGTTTGGTTCGTGGCATGTGCAGTTCATGAACCATGGACTGTCACAAACTTTTTGACACTAAATGAACTGGTTCAGTTTGTGAAGTTTGTGATGTGGTTAAATGCCTCCCTCAGCATGTTAGAGACACCAAACTCACAGGAAATATCTGGCTGACTCTCCTCTATCTGCCCTCAAAGGAAAACAGCACCTGGGCAGACCCCTCTCCCCCCAGCCAGACACTTGAAGCAAGGCAAACATCCCCCTTATGCTCACAGCCCCCCCAGTCTCCAAAGGCAGGTTCTGAAGGACAGATAGGCAGACTTCCCCAGAGTTTCAACAGGGGCTCCGCAAAATTATCCCACAACAGCTTGGTGACTACCCTAACTCCACTAGACCAGTAGAAATCAGAATTTCCCATTTTAAAAGTTTGGTGATCCAACAACAGAGGGTATAAAACGTGTCCTCAGTTAAAGCACTCAGCATGAGCAGACAGACAAGGCTGGCTCAGAGAACTGAATCCCCCTAACACCCAACCCCCAGCTGGGAGACCAGTTCACAATTTGGAGAGTATAAAAGGTAGGTCCTCACTCAGCCAAGGCACCAGTAGCTAAGCCCCACCACCAGTGAGCAGAGAGACAGGGTGGAAAACAGCCCCGAGTCCACCTAACACCCAAATCCCAACAGGGGAAAGGAATCACAATCAAAATGTGGTTTCTTACTCAACCAAGGCACCCAGTAATTAAGGGTCCGGTCACACTGCCGTTTTGATCGGGATTCGCTGCTGTTTCCTTGCGCATGTCAGTTTCACGTTCACACGCGCGAATCCGCCTCCCGCCCCGAAGCAGGCTTACTCACGCAATGCTTCCGGGTTTTCCTGACCCCTGGAGAATGTAGTGTTTTCCTGGCACTTCCGCTTTCATTGCACGGTTTCACCTATGTGAACAGCCCCTCTCTTGCAAGGATTGCGATTAAGGCCGTCTGAACATTCTTGGTTTTTTTGTTTTTTTTTTAAAGCTTCCGGTTTGAGCGCTTGAGCAAACATGCGCTTAATAAATCCATTTAAAGTTTAAATACTGGATTTATTAAGCACATGTTTAGTCAAGTGCTCAAACCAGAAGCTTTAAAAAAAAACAAATGCACAAAGACGGCCCTGGAGGCGGGAACGAGAGGTGGGGACTCCAGCAGCCTGGATGGGGCTGGCAAGAAGGATGGCGGAGACGGCGGAGCTTATTTTCGTGGGGCAATGGCGGCAGCGGCGGCAGCACCCCCCCAAGTCTCGGCAGGAACTGCAGCCGCCCGAGCCTCCCCGTGGCCGGCAGGATCGCCTGGAAGGATGGCACAGCAGCAGGCAAGTGGGTGCTGGGAAAGAGGGGAAAGAGGCCAGCGGCTGCATGTAGACAGCCCAAGCGAATAAAAATGTTCCCGATTTAAATAAACCAGGAACAAAGCGCATGTCCTTTGCAGTGTGACCAGAGCCTAAGCCCCACCGCTTGGCATAAGCAGAGTGAATGGGTGGCAAAGAGCCCTGAGTCCATCTAAGGCTCTGATCACACTGCAACTGACATGCGCTTTGTTCCCAGTTTATTTAAATCGGGAACATTTTTATTCGCATTGGGCTGTCTACATGCAGCCAGCCCCTCTTCCCAGCACCCGCTTGCCTGCTGCTGCGCCGTCCTTCCAGGCGATCCTGCCGGCCACGGGGAGGCTTGGGTGGCTGCTGCTCCTGCTGACACTTTGGGGGGGGTGCTGCCGCTGCCGCTGCCGCCATTGACCCACGAAAATAGGCTCCGCTGTCTCCACCATCCTCCTTGCCGGCCCCATCCAGGCTGCCGTAGCCCCCACCTCTCGTTCCCACCTCCAGGGCCGTCGTTGTGCATTTTTTTTAAAAGCTTCTGGTTTGAGCGCTTGACTAAACATGCGCTTAATAAATCCAGTATTAAACTTTAAATGGATTTATTAAGCACATGTTTGCTCAAGCGCTCAAACCGGAAGCTTTTTTTTTAAAAAAAACCCAACAACCCCAAGAATGTTCAGACGGCCCTAATCTCAATCCTTGCGAGAGAGGGGCTGTTCACATAGGCGAAATCGCGCAATCAAAGCGGAAGTGCCAGGAAAACACTAGTTTTTCCAGGAGTCAGGAAAACCCGGAAGCATTGCGCAAGTAAGCCCGCTTCGCGGTGGGAGGCGGATTGGCGCGTGTGAACGTGAAACTGATATGCACAAGTAAACAGCAGCGAATCCCGATCAAAACGGCAGTGTGACCGGATCCTAACACTCAAACTCCAGCAAGGAAGTGGAGTTCACGGTCAGGAGGGAATAAATTAATGTGCTCTGATAGTCGGCTTTTAACAAGTTCCCTGCCTCTCTGCAAACAGCTGACAAACAAAAGGGTGTGGAGCTGAGCTGAGCATATATATATATAGCATTCTGATCCCATGAGCAGAGACAGTCTGTCTGGAAATGTATCCATTCATGAACCACCATGAACAGCACCAAAGTTCATGAAATGTTTTTGTCAGTCACCCTTCCATTAACATGAACTGGCCAAAATTAATGGTGAACTTCTGTTTGTGAGCCAATTAGTGCCCGTCCCTAGTCACAATAAACATATTTTTAAATTAATTAAGAGAATTAAGGCCAAATCCTGTTCTCTACATTTGCTTAGGCAACATGTATTGTTAATTCCTGATGAAGAATTATAACCACCCCCTCCTTATACCTGTATAGGCAATACTACTTATTGCAGAACACGTTTTTAAAGCAGGCTGTTTTTTCAGAGCTGTGTTTAAAAAAATGACTTCCTATCAGAATGGAAAATATTTTATTGAACACATTCTGTATATATTTGGAAACAAATGCAAAGAATGCAAATATGGAGTGGAAGCCACACAGAAGGCACGTAACTAACAGGTAGTTTATTGTAACCACAAAGACACATCAGGGGGAAACCCCCCCCCACTCAAATTTTGAACTGAACTGGCTGCTAGCCAGAGCCAAACTGAACTGGAACTGGAAAGTGAAACTGTGAAGAGACTGAATTCCAGTAACTCTGAGGGCCAAACTAAATATGATGGTTTCACTAGTTCTGATCTGCAATGGCCCAGTCATATGGCCCACATTATGGCAAGCTGAGGAACTCTTGTTTCCTGCCCCCCTCATGCTTTTCAAGATCCAAAACAGCTGGGTATGTTTGGCCTTTTTGGAACTCGAAATGGCAGGTGGGGAGGGCTTGGTGTGTGACAGGAGCTTCTCAGCCTGCTATTCTGTTTTGCAGCATTTTAAAATCCCTGTAAAATAGCATTCTCCATGAGTTGAACAGGCATTCATGTCTGTTTGGCTCTGCGTATAGCAAGTCAAGAGGCTCAATGCACGAACATCAGTCTGCTAACCAAAACAGAGAGAGAACAGACTAAACCATGGACTCCAGTAAGCAAGTAGGAAATATTGGTTACATTGGCACACCAGTGCACTTAACTGGTAGAACTATCACATTTTTATCCCATCTTTCCTCTAAACGGTATAGGGTGGTAAGCATGATTCTTGTCTCTGCCATTTTATCCTCATGGCAACCCTATATCTGGGCTAGTTTGATGGCTGAATTAGTCTAAAAATATAGCTTGAGCATGGCTGATTTTCATGTCCACTCTTCCAAGTGTTGCCAGCCTTACACCAATGAATACTGGGAGATTTGGAGGTGGTGGCGCATGAGGAGGGTGGATCTTAAGGGTGACATCACTTCTTCCATTCTCCTCTAGGAATTATCCCAATCACTATGGTCTTCACCACAGAGATTGGGAAAATTCCTAGAGTGGCACAGAGGAAGTACTGCCACTTCTGGGCACAGGATGACCAAATGTGACAGCATTTACCATAGAGATTGAGGAAGACTCAGTGTCACAATTGATGCTCTTCCCTTTTTTCTCCCCCCACTAAAGTTAGTGAGGGTGGGGAACTGAGGGCATAGGCAGGAAGTTACTCACTGCCACCAGGCAAATTTCAACCATAAATTCTGTTATTCCTCTCTTAAGCTGAGAGTTGAATCTGCCGCATATGTTAGTGGCATTCACAAGGGTGTTTGTGACGTGGATGCTTGTCTGTGAAGGAAAGGACTACTGATTCAATTTGTTTAGCCACTTGCGTTGGACGTCATCCAATGGTCTGGGTGGGAACAGCTCAGTATTTATCATCCATCTCTAGACACAAACATTTCCCAATCAGTTGCTATATTTTAAAAGGTCATTCTTTCTCACCTTTCTGCTCTTTAGCTGGAAGCCAGGGTTATCAGAATATAACATGTTGTAATGTTTGCTTCTATTCGAATCATTTATGCAATTAGTATCACTGGCGAAACACTGCACATATTCAGCAAAGTTTCATCATTTTGTATGTGACTTCTATAATGAGCTATTAGGAATTGCTGGGCTCACTGGTAGAGCACATGCTTTGCCTGTGAAAGGTCCCAAGTTCAGTCCCTGCCCTCTCCAGTTAAAAGAATCATAATGTATGTGGGCCCTGACCTTGATGGCACAGGTGGCTAATCTGATCTCATCAGATCTTGGAAGCTAACCAGCCCTGGTCAGTTTGGTCAGTTTTTGGTTGAGAGACCACCAAGGAATACCAGAGTTGTGACACAGAGGCAGACAATGGTAAACCACCTCTGAATGTCTCTTGCCTTGAAAACCCTATGAGGTTGCTGTATTCTCTGCCAGAAAATTGATGCTTTTCAGATTAGCCAGTAAATGGGTTAGTAATAGTAAAAGGCAATGCCTTTGTTCATAGGAAAATGCCCAGTGATAGGTGACTGGTTTATTATCATACAAAGCTTTGTATCATAAGAACATAAGAGAAGCCAATGTTGGATCAGGCCAATGGCCCATCTAGTCCAACACTCTGTCACACAGTGGCCAAAAATACCAGGTACCATCAGGAGGTCCAGCAATGGGGCCAGGACACTAGAAGCCCTCCCACTGTTGCCCTTCCCCAAGCACCAGGAATACAAAGCATCACTTGCCCCAGACAGAGTTCCTATCTATACCTTGTTGCTAATAGGAATATCATATCATATCATATATCATACAAACCTTTATCATCTGGGAATTTTTCTCTTTTGTTCTGCTGGCACATTATGGGGTGTAGCCCAGTTTTTCTTCTTCATAAGACATAAATCTTGTGTGCCAGTCTCAGATACCAGATGTCATTCCTTTTACCACATTTATCTGAGATCACGAATACCTTGCTGACACCTGCTGTATATCTTTCTTTCTTTCTTGCTTGCTTGCTAGCTTGCTAGGGAAGATAAGCTGTTCTGATGGTCAAAGATTGCTTTCTTGCCACACTCCTGGGGTAGGATCACTTGATAAATATATTTAAGTTCCCATCCCTATTATACTTAAAAATTGCTATCACAACAAATTGATTTTGGGGGACTATTGCCATTTCCCAAACCACATAATAGGCATATGGGGGTATATACAACATGTTGTTCCAAATGGAATTGGCAATAAATGACATTTCTAGAAGTGACAAGACTGGTAAACTCATTTGTACCAAACTGCTTCCACATGGAGAGGATTCTCTCTGTTGCTTTTGTTGCTTTTGTGACGGTAGAGGCAGTTACACTGGCCATGATTCACAGGGGCTGTTGCCCTCATACCACAGAGATCAGACCACAAGGACTGTTGTCCTTATCCTGTCAATCTCCCTGCTCTCTGACATGGCTGTAGAGAGTATGGAATGGTGGAATGGTTTTCCCTTTATTTGGCTTGCATAATGGTCTATACACAATCTACAGAATCAAGTGATAAAGCTTTTTTCAGCATAGTACTACTTCAAGCTGCAGGGATTTGCATGTTGGAATGCTTCCAATTCTAAAATAAGTGCATACACACATATACAAATCACACTTACAGTTGTCTCTTGGAGCATCATTTTTTGGTAATTTTATTTACTGGAAATGTGCTCATGAAAAATTACCGGGGGGGGGAGTGGAGGGAGAGAGATGACAACTATTCCTCATGCCTATAGTGCAATAGTGCAGATCTGCAAGACTAGAGAAGCTGTTTCCTGCTTGTCTAGCTTTGAACTTCAGCAGTCTAGTGCTATAGCATCATTGCTCTATGACTGCCAAAGATCAAATGTAGGTGAGCAGAGAGCTGCTCTTCTAGCCTCAAACCTGAGCCATAAGGGGTATGGTGGATGACATTTTTTCCTTCCTATCCCTATGCTATCCTGTCACTATGCAGTTTTCAAATTTGTGGTCATATACTCCTGAAACCTTATATGGGCTTGAATGAGCTGGTTTCCCCTTGCTCCTTTTTTAAAAAAATCTCTTCGCCTGCTTTAATTAAAGTTTGACTGCCTGAAACATTCACTAGAGAACAAACAACATACTCAGACTTCATCAGGCCATTGGTTGTGGTCTTCTTTTATAGAATAGTTTCCTTAATATCTCGGAAGGAACAGATTTTAGCTCCCCTCTCCTGTGCCCTCTTTTTTGAATACCCCCCCAATAACACCAACCTATACCTGAGCATTGCTGGAAAGAACAAAAAACTAATTTGCTCCCATCTTCCTGTTTCTACTCTGAAAAGGAAGGGTTAATTGCTTTTTAAAAGGGAATCATTTTTCCTATTTGTCTGCAATTTGGAAGGGAGAATCCCTCAGGTGACGTATCATCCCGGAGAAATTCATCTCACTGGGCAAGGGGCAATTATACCCAGAAATTTGCTACCCATTGAAACCAAGTGGTGAGGTACAAGTAACTTTAATTTCAATATTAAAGAAACCAACTCATTTTTTAATGCCAAAAGGACCTGCACATAATCCTAAAAACAAAATGTTGTTTTGCACACCTGATTAAATGGCCATAGCATCATGTACTGAGTAGGAGTAAATAGGGCTGGGGCTATTGGCCCATTTTCCAATGCCTAATCTTCCCCTTCAGGTTATTAAATGAAAATTGAAAAAAATTCAAGTAGACCAATTTTCTTTCTTTCTTTCTTTCTTTCTTTCTTTCTTTCTTTCTTTCTTTCTTTCTTTCTTTCTTTCTTTCTTTCTTTCTTTCTTTCTTTCTTTCTTTCTTTCTTTCTTTCTCTTCTTTCTTTCTTTCCTCAACTATCCACTTTGCTAAAAGAACAGTCTTTTAGATAATAACTCATATTAAAGTAATCGTTAATCTGAGTCCCATTTTAATAGGTATGCATTGCCAAAACTGTCCTGGATTTAAATCCTGTGTTATTTTTAACTCACTGGAATTTACACCCATAATTATAGGAATTTACATTCATAGTTATCATTTTGTTCCAAGGGCCAAGGTTTATTGCATTTAAAATTTGCCACAATACTTTCCATTAGCAACACGATGGACCTGGAACTGAACTACGAATGGCAAAGACAATACAGTTGCCAGATATTTATGAACAATAGAAGGGAAAGGGAAACTTTTAAATAATTGTTTATCCTTTGATGTCTTAATTGTGTGTGTGAATACTTAAATCTGCATATCAGGCCTGTTGTTCCATTGGCTGTTGATTTGTTTCTGCTCATTTTGAGGTTTTGGTTTTGACCCGTGAAGCCCTTGTGAGCTTGGGATCTGAGCACTTGAAGGGCCAGCTGTCCCTCTATGATACCGAGCTCAAATTCCTGCACCTTGTTTCTATGCCCTGCCCACTGTATGTTCAGTGGTGTACCCAGCCTATTTGATACCCAGGGCAGATAATTTTTTACCAACGCCCTCCTCTACTTTTTTTGCTGTCAAGTCACAGCTGACTTATGTTGACCCCATAGGGTTTTTGAGGCAAGAGATGTTTGGAGGTGGTTTGTCATTTTGCTTGCCTCTGTGTTGGCCCTGCTTAGCTTCTGAGATCTGCTAAGATCAGGCTGGGATGGGTCTATCCACGTCAGGGCAGTAATAATCATGAAATAAAACAAATAATAATAATAGCCAGAAAATAGATTCGGGTGGGTAGTCGTGTTGGTCTGAAGCAGCAGAACAAAGTTTAGTCTTAAAGGTGGCACTGGACCCAAACTTCGTTTCAATGGCCGGAAAAGAAATGCAGACAGTGAAAAATTGATTTAATTTAACTTTGTACATATAATCATGCCAGTAAAAAAAATCAAATTCCAACATGCTATTCCATCATGAGAGCCAGTATGATGTAGTGCTTAAAGTGTTGGATTACGATCTGGGAATCTGGGAAATCCAGATTCAAAAAACCCACTTGAGCCATGGAAGCTTGCTGGGTGACCTTGGGCCGGTCACATTACGCTCAGCTTAGCCCTGACCTGGATAGCCCCTCGACAGCCTGATTTCATCAAATCTCAGGAGCTAAGCAGGGCCAACATGGAGGCAGGCAATGGCAAACCACTTCCAAACATCTCTTGCCTTGAAAACTCTACAGGGTCACCATAAGTCAGCTGTGACTTGACAGCAAAAATAAAAATAAAAAATCCATCACACCACTTGTGTTCTGAGCAGGCACTTGGGAGGGCTTCAATTCTCCATTTTGAAGCCCAAGAGCTGACCATCTCAAACATCTACAAGGCATTTTTGAGAGCTAGGAGCCTACCTTTGTACTAACTTTTTACTAACTAACACTAGCCAAAGCTTCACAAAATAGTGATTGCGAGCTTCACCAGCCTGCATGTTAAGAAATACACTACCCCCCTCCATTGTTTCTAGGGAGTGCAAAGCAATGTGCATAGCTCTTCCTTCCTCCACTCCACCATGTAGCATAGGTTACTCATAGAGATGCTGTGAACTTTGCATTAAACACGTTAGACAGAGAAGGAGCAGGGGATAGAGCTGCTAGAGGGGTGAGTATTTTTTATTTGTTTTCAGCCTGGGGTGATTTAGCTGAGGGTACTGTGTGGGGACTGAGCTTGGGAGTGTGTGAGAGAGTTGTGAATTGTTGCAGAGTCCTGGCTGCTTGAGATAGGGTGAGAAAGGGTCATTGTTTTATTGTAATTGAATGCCTGGGTGAATTTGAATAGCTGCTGGCCACACCCTCTGCTGGGGGAGGCTTCTGTTTAAGACAGCACCTTGCCAGAGGCTTGAACCGAAGGCTGAGAGCCCAAGGGCTCTTGGCCTATGCATTATTCCCCCCATCTGTGTCTGTGTGTCAGTATGTATGAATGTATGTATGTGTTTAGAAAAATAATAACAAATTTTAATAGATCTTGCCCTATTTGGGGCAAGCAGAAAAAAAAGAAAAAAATATATAATCTTTCTTTAAAATCTGCCTAAATTCGTGAGGACTGGAAGGTAGCTAATGTCACTCTCATCTTTAAAAAGTGTTCTAGAGGAGATCTGGGAAATTACAGGCCAGTCAGTCTGACGTCGATACTGGATAAATTGGTGGAAACTGTTATTAAGGAAAGAATTAGTAGGTACGTTGATGAACAAAAACTATTGAGGCAGACTCAGTATGGGTTCTATAAGGGAAGATCTTGTCTCACTAACCTGTTAGTGTACTTTGAGGGAGTGAACAAATATGTGGACAAGGGGGACCAATAGATGTTGTTTACCTTGACTTCCAGAAAGCTTTTGATATAGTTCCTCATCAAAGGCTTCTAAGTAAGCTCAATAGTCATGGGATAAAAGGACAAGTCCTCTTGTGGATCAAAAACTGGCTAATTAATAGGAAACAGAGAATGAGTATAAATGGGCAATTTTCTCAGTGGAGAGAGGTAAGCAGTGGGGTACCACAGGGATCAGTACTCGGTCCGATGCTTTTTAACTTTTTCATTAATGATCTGGAGTTGGCAGTAAGCAGTGAAGTGGCTAAGTTTGCAGATGACACGAAGTTGTTCAGGGTGGTGAGAACCGGGAGGATTGTGAGGCACTCCAAAGGGACCTGTCGAGGATGGGTGAGTGGGCGTCAACATGGCAAATGGAGTTCAGTGTGGCCAAGTGCAAAAATCCAAACTATAAATACACGTTGATGGGGTCCGAAGTGGCAGAGACTGACCAAGAGAGAGATCTTGGAGTCGTAGTAGATAACTCAATGAAAATGTCTAGACAGTATGCAACTGCAACAAAAAAGGCCAACGTTATGCTGGGGATTATTAGGAAGGGAACTGAAAACAAATCAGCCAGTATCATCATGCCCCTGAATAAATCAATGGTGCGACCTCATTTGGAGTACTGTGTTCTGGTCACCACACCTCAAAAATGATACTATAGTATTGGAAAAAGTGCAGAGAAGGGCAACTAGGATGATAAAAGGGTTGGAACACTTTCCCTATGAGGAAAGGTTAAAGTGCTTGGGGCTCTTTAGCTTGGAGAAACAATGGCTGAGGGGTGATATGATCAAGGTTTATAAGATTATGCATGGGATAAAGCAGGTCGAGAAAGAAGTACTTTTCTCCCTTTCTCACAATATAAGAACTTGTGGGCACTCAATGAAATTGCTGATTAGTCGAGTTAGAACAGATAAAAGGAAGTACTTCTTCACCCAAAGAGTGATTAACACATGGAATTCACTGCCACAGGAGGTGGTGGCAGCTACAAGCATGGACAGCTTCCGGAGGTAATTAGATAAATATATGGAGCAGAGGCCCATCAGTGGCTATTAGCTGCAAGGTATAGATAGGAACTCTCAGGCTGGGGCAAGTGATGCTCTGTATTCTTGGTGCTTGGGGGTGGGCAACAGAGGGGGAGCTTCTAGTGTCCTAGCCTCACTGCTGGACCTCCTGATGGCACCTGGTATTTTTGGCCACTGTGTAACAGAGTGTTGGACTGGATGGGCCACTGGCCTGATCCAACACTGGCTTCTCTTATGTTCTTATGACAGTTGAAATTGATTTGAGCTGATCTCCAGTTCTGTTTGGTTTGGCACCAAATAAATCAAATGCTTGAAGTTTACACAGCTTCAAGGTTTATGATGAAGAAACTGAAAATGTTAAATATTTTCTATTCCTTGGCTCCATCATCAACCAAAAGGGAGATTGCAAACAAAGAGAAGTGGTTTTTATACCCCACTTTTCTCTTCCCTAATGAGTCTCAAAGTGGTTTACGATCACATTCCCTTCCTCTTCCCACAACAGACACCTTGTGAGGTAGGTCAGGCTGGGAAAGTTCTGAGAGAACTTTGACTAGCCCAAGATCACCTAACAGGCTACATGTGGAGGAGTGGGGAATCAAACCCGTTCTCCACATTAGAGTCAACTGCTCTTAACCACTATATCATGCTGACTCTCATAAAGGAGATTGTCACTGGGAAGGGCAGCCACAAAGGAAGCAGAAAAGATTGTTAAGTGTAAGGATGTGTTGCTGGCACTCAAGATCAAGATAATTCATAGTATTCCACATTGCTATGTATGGGAGAGAAATCTGAATAATGAAAGTTGGACAATGAAGAAAGCTGGCAGGAAGAAAGTTGATTCATTGGGAATGTGGTTTTGGAGGAGAGTTTTATGGATACCATGGACAACCAAAAAGACAAATAAGTGGGTTCTAGATCAAATCAAGCCTGAACTCTCCCTGGAAGATAAAGTGATGAAACTGAAACTATCATGCTTTGGTCACATTATGAGAAGACAGGTCTCATTGGAAAAGGCAATAATGCAAGGAAAAGTTGAAGGCGGCAGGAAAAGAGGAAGACCCAACATGAATTGACTCAATCAAGGAAGCCACAGCCCTCATTGGGCAAGAGGTAAGCAAGGCTGTTAACAATAGGATGTTTTAGAGGTCATTAATTAATAGGGTCATCGTAAATCTAGAGCAACTTGAAGGCAATTAATACATGCACAACTTGAATGCCTCCTAAACAGGTTTGCATTGGGTGTTTTCATAGCTGTGCTATGCAAAAAACCCAGCACTGCTAATCCTAACACATCAGTAGCCATTAACACTACTAAGGACTACTTAGATGGATTCTTAATGGTAGGATTTTTTAAAAAATGAAGATGTGTTTTTGAGTGATTTGTATGGGTTTAACTGTCTCTTTAAACAATTGCCTACTGAGTGGAGCAGCAGCCCAACAACGAGCGGTGCTATGTGAGAATGGGCATGTCCAAAAAGCTGATCATGTCATATTGCACTATTAGGAAACTAATGATCAGCTATGAACCTAATGATCAGCTATAAACTAGTCAGCAAAAATTCAGTCCATCAAAACAAAAAAAGGGCTCCTTGTCTGCTACTGGCAAACCGGTTGTGATCTGAACCAGACGGTACTCAAGATTCCCTAGTTACACTGAGATATTAAATTGTGACTGAGACAGTCTAATAGACCCACTTGAGAGGGCGTATTGTCATAAAACAACCATATGGAAACTAAAAGTTTGTTTGGGTGTATTAAATCAATACACAAACCCTTAATAATCACGGTACTGTGCATTAAGCAAACATTACATCTGGGAGGTACAAAACTCCCATTGTACATGTGCTGCAAATTCCTCATGATGTTCCCCGACAAACACAAGGACCTCATAATGTGTAGATGGAGCCTGATGAGAAAGCAAGAGCCTTAGCTAGGGTCATAGGGACCAGCTGAACTGAGATGTTACCTGGTAATGTCTGTGGAATCTAAGCATGTAGTCCTTCGTTGAGAGCAAGTTTCTAGCACTTATGGTCACCAAGAAGAACTGGAAAGTGTGCAAGTAGTTTCTGTTGAACAGTTAAGCTGAAAGCTGTCCCCAAATAAAGGCTGATTCATACAGCCACTGGGTTGATTTTTGGTTTTTTATACTGTGTCAGAATGACTTTGCAAGGCCACCTAGTGGAAAAATGAAGAACCTTTTAGCTCAATGCTCAGCAAATCCATTTATGTATCATGCACCAACAGTGCACTATGTTATGGTCTGCAGCACATTCTGCAGCCTGTGATCCTTCTTTTGTGTCTTGGAATCACTGGGAACCAAAGAGAGTCTTTGGGGGAATACGTGGGAGTACCTATAAGAAAAACAGAACCAGAGAACAGGAGAAATATTTGCAGGAATACCATGTAGATTTCAGTCATTACCCATTCATACTTTTTCTACCTTGTCTGCTTTATTTTTCATCCAGTATATCATTTTATCTCCTTTCCCCTTTTCTCTTTTTTAAATAAAGGAATGCAGGCAATGGAACTAACCAGCATCTCTGCTCCTGCAAGGAACTAAATATGTCCTCTGTTGCTTTAATCTGGTATCTAGAAAATGTCACTTTCGGGGGTCTTTTTCTATTAAAAGCTTTGTTAAAAGAGATGAGTCACTTCCACAAGCATAACTGTAGGCAATCAAATCTATTAGGAAGAGAACTTGCAATTTCTTGCGCTTCTAGATTGGGAGACTTTTTTTAAAGGCTATGAAAAATACTAGTGTGAGACATCTTTATCAACTTGCTTTGGTTGCTTAAATTAATGTTTATTTATTATTACATCCTCTCCTTATATATAATTGAGTTTTGGCCACCAACGTTCTGTGGCTGGCGGCCCATGCTGCTACTCAGCATCTGCCTGCAAATCAGGAGAAGCATGTGTCCCGCCCACACCACCACTGCCCGCAAAAATTTGGGGGCGGGCAGGTGAACGGCGGCACTGAGCCGGCTGCTGTGAGCCTGTTTACACTGCACCCCCCCTTCATAGGCATTGGGGGGGGGGCAGGTAAAGACCATTGGCAGTGCTGAGCTGGCCACCACGGCCCCGTTTTCGCCACTCCCACCCCCGGCCTTCAGAGACATTTGGGGGGGAAGGGGAAGGCTGGCAGCATCGCTGATCTGGACTCCGTGGGCCCATAATCGCCACTCCCCCCCTTAAGAGGCATTGGGAGGGCAGATGAAGGCTGGCAACGATGCAGAGCCGGCCACCGCGGACCCATTTCCGCCACTCCCCCAGCCCTGGCCTTCAGAGGCATTCGGGGGGGAGGGGAAGGTGAAGGCCGGTGGCGGCACTGAGCCAGCTGCCACAGCCCTGTTTTCCCCACTCCTCCCCAGCCTTCAGATGCACTTGGGGGGGGCAAGGAGAAGGCCGGCGGCTGCACTAAGCTGACCGCCGCAGGCTTGATTTTGCCACTCCTCTCCCCTCGCCCCAAGATACATTCAGGGGGGAGGGTGGTGGAAGGGCAGCGGTGGCACTGAGCGAACTTGGGGCTCTCCTTGGCCACTGGCCACTCCCTCCCCATCCAGTCCAAGACCCGGCAGAGGATTTTATCCCGGGCCGAGAGATGGGCCACTTCCCGCACATGGACCGGCCAATCAGGGAACGACTCCAAGAGGGCGACCGTTTGTGCAGGAGCAGGGTCAGGGTCCGCGACGGCCAGAGGCAGGCGGCTGAGGGTGTCTGTGTGGCCCATCACCTTACCGGGCCGATGGGTGAGGGAATAGGAGTACTCTGCCAGAAAAATGGACCACCTCAGGACCCTGGGAGAGACCATCTGCGGCATCTGGCAGTCTGAGGCGAGAAGGCCCAGGAGCGGCTTGTGGTCAGTCATGATCTCAAAGGGCCGGCCATAGAGATAGTGGTGAAATTTTTTCACCCCAGCCACGATCACCAATGCCTCCTTGTCTATCTGTGTGTAATTGTGCTCCACAGAAGACAATGTCCTAGAGTAGTATGCAACCGGGGACCTCCCGGCTGTCAGGCAACTGGTGGCCCAAGACGGCCTCGACCCTGTAGGGAGAGGCATCACAGGTGAGGACTACCGGGAGAGTTTCCATAAAGTGATGTAAGACTGCGTTCGAGACCAGTAAGTCCTCGATGCCCTGGAATGCTGCCGCGTGTGTTGGCCCCCAAGCCCAAGGCACGTCCTTGTCCAGGAGACAGTGGAGTGGCTCCACCATGGCTGCCTTGAAGGGCAGAAAAGCATGATAGAAATTGAGCAGGCCTAAGAAAGCCTGCAATTCCGTTTTGGATGAGGGTGGGGGGGGAGCGTGTGTAATTGCCCTGACTTTATCGTCCATGGGGTGGATCCCCTGGGCATCCACTGTGAACCCCAAGAACTCAATGCGGGGCATGCCCAGGAGGCATTTTTCCTTCTTCACTTTGAGGCCAGCATCGTCAAACCTCTGAAGAACCTGTCAGAATCAGTCTGCGAAAGAGGCAGGGTCCGGCGCCGTGACGATCACGTCATCTAGAAAAGGTTGTACTTCTGGGATGCCTTTTAAGAGAGAGTCCATGAAAGACTGAAAAATGCCAGGAGCCACACAAACCTCAAACTGTAGCTGCATGACCCGGAATGCCCCTTTATGAGTAGCGATCGTTTGGGCCTTGGCAGTGGTGGAATCCACAGGTAACTGCTGGTATGCTTGAGCTAGATCAAGCTTACCGAAGACCTTGGCCCCCGCCAGCAAGGCGAGGATGTGGCTTACCACTAGGACTGGATAACCATGGTCCTGCAAGGCCTTGTTCAGGGTGCAATTGTAATCGGCACAGATTCGTACGTCACCGTTCGGTTTAACTGGCGTGACAATGAGAGTCTCCCAGCGCACAGATGTGACTGGCTCCAGCACCCCTTGCATGACAAGGCAATCGAGCTTTGCCTCTATTTTAGCATGCATGGCAATGGGAGGGACCCAGGCCTTGATGTGAATGGGGCATACAGCCAGATCAAGATCCAGAGAAATTGGGGTAATTAGTGTACCTCCCCAGAGTCCCATCAAACACCTTGGGGAATTCTCGGCAAACAGCCTCAAAATTGGCTGTCCGGACCTGGTTAAGTCCCATTATCTTGAGGCCCAGGGGCTTGAACCACGATATCCCCAACAAGCTAGTGAGGTGCCCTTCCACCACCAACAGGTCCAACAGTCCCGAGAACCCTTTGAACTGTACCCAGAACTTGCCCCAGCCATGGACCGCCACAGGGTTCTTATTAAAGTCCCATAACATGAGACCCTGAGGCTTGTGCAACCGGGGCTGCCCCTTCGGGCACAGGGCACGGAGAGTCTCGACCGAGATGATAGAAAAAGATGAGCTGGAGTTGATTTCCATCTGGCAGGGGGACCCCTCAATCTGGTCAGTCACATGCACCTTGTCTGGGCCATCAGGGTGCAGGTTACATACCGTTTGTTGAAGATGGGCCAAAACGGTGTGCAGATCCTCTGCGTCAAGCTGTGCCATGAGCGTCGACCATTGTCCCTTGGAGTGGCAGACCTTCGCTATGTGCCCTGCCTTGTTGCATGTCCAGCAGATGGTGGTGTGGAACCGGCAAGTCTGTCACTTGTGGGCATCGCCACAACTAGCGCAGGCTGTAGGGTGCTGTGCTTTGGCCTCTTGGCCCCGTTGAGTATGCTGGGACGGCTGTCGGTTTACTTGAAGCACTTCCTCGTCCTCCGAGATGTCAGAACCTCACGTTGCTCTGGTGTGGTGGACCGCCTTGCTGGGGTGGTCTTGGTGTACCTTTTCGTAGGTGGCGGACTCCCGGATGGCCTCGTCGAGGTCGAGGTTGTTTTTGCTGGCCAGTTTCTGCCGTAGCTTGGGTTCACGGAGGCCCACAAGGAATTGGTTCGGCAGAGTGTCGGTAAGGCTTGGGAAAGCACACCTGGTGGCCGCCCGCCGGAGGCCGGCCAGGAAGTCTGATGTCGTCTTGTCTGGCCCTGGACTTGAGCGAAGAAGTCCAAATGCTCCATGAACTTGGTAGGCTTAGGAGAAAAGTGATCAGAGAGGGCCTTCACCAATAATTCATAGGTCTCATCTTTGGTCGTCTTCGGGTTGATGAGATCCTTCAGGAGCAGGAACGTGTCCATGCTGCAGGAGCTGAGGAACAAGGACTTCTTTTTCCCGGCTTCCACAACATTGTGGTAGGTAAAGTGGTTTTCCAAGGTCTCCAGCCAGGTGTCCCATTGCTGGGGCCAGGAGATATCGAAGGCCTGGATGTTACCTTGGGGAGCCGCCATCATTCCACGTGGAGGATGCTTGGTGGCGGTGGTCGTGGAAGCGGTGAGCAGGTGGTGCTGCGCTCAGAGTCAGCAGTGCGAGGCTCTGGAGTTGCTGTGGTTGCAGTGAGCGGTGCGGTGCTGCTCTCAGGGTCAGCAATGCGATGCTCGGGAGTAGTGCGATGAGTGGCGGTGCTTGATGCGATGCTTGTTCTTGTGGTCATTGTTCATAGAGGGCATTAGAATTCCATCCTCATCGCCAGTGAAAAGTACTGAGACTGATGAGTGATTTCAGCTCTCACATACTTTATTAGTGCAGGAACAAGACAAACAAACTGGCTCGCAGGCCAGTGTCACAACGGAGCCTGGGGGCCGGGTACCGGAGGAGAAGTCCAGGAGAGGAGTCAGCAAGAGTTCCAGAGGTCAGCCCAAAGTGGTCAGTCAGAGTCCAGGCAAACAGAGTCCAAATCAGCAAGCAAAGCCATGGTCAAACGTATCGGGAGTCAGAAGCCAGAATGGAGTCGAGGAGCGAAGCTGAGGTAGAAAGCCGAAGGAAACGTCAGTATACGAGCCGTGGTCAGGAGCCAAGAAAATGAGCCAAAATGAGGGATCAACGAGAGGTGCAAGCCGGGTGGTCTAACGATGAGTTTGCCAGCATGGTTTGCTCATGGCTGGCGATGCTCTTAAGTACCATGCTGGCTTGTTAACCAATTAACAGGTCATTGCCAGGTCCTTGCTCCGGCTAGTACTCGGGGCTCATTGATCGTCGCCCACGCACACGTGCCTCCTCTCTTCGAGCCGCCAAGTCTCTGCGCCTGCGGTCTTGCAGCCTGTCTACGCGTGGGGGCGAGTTGGGTGGTGATGCATTCACCCCAGGTGCTTGTTGCCTCGTCACAGGGAACTCATCCTCCCCAGCACTTAGGTTCCCTGATGATTCCGGTATCCCAGCAGGACTTACAGGCTCTGCGTCAGGGGGTGTCTCCGGGGTCGCAGCCGCGCTCTCAGGAGCTGGGTTGGGGGCAGGCATGACAGCCGGCTTTTATTCCCAAAGGAACCCACACCCCAACACACACAACGCTCCGTGACTGGGCTATGTACAATGATTGAGTTATTTCCTAGGATTCTGGCTCCCCGATTGGAAGGGAGCTAGGATCCTACAGTCCATTGTCTTCTGGAGCGAAGCTCAGGCCCTTCACCTGGACACATGGCGGACCAGCTGGAACCGGTCCGAGCACATGGCTGTCCTGAGCACACTTTCTGTGATGGATACATTACATATTTAAAACTCTCTGGAACTCTCTCCCTAAGGAGGCTTAGTTGTCCCCTTTTGCTGCCATCTTCTGCTGGTGGGTGAAGACTTTTTTGTTTTGTCTGGGGTTCCCTCAGTGGTCCCTCCTTCCTGCCCTATGTTTTAATTAGTGTTTTTATGTTTTTATATGTGTATTTTAGCTTTCGTTTTAATTGTTGTAGTGATGTGTTTTTGTTTGGTTTTAATGTTTCTAAGATGCTGTGATGATGTCACTTCCTGTGCAATGCCGGCAACGTGTAGGGTTGCCAATCCCCACTTGGGTGCAAGGGATCCCCCAGTTAGGAACCCCTCCCCCCACTTCAGGGGTATCAGAAAGGGGGGGAATAGCTGCTGGGTGCTCCAGTCCCCAATGGTATAATAAAGAATCAATCTGTGGGTATCTGGGGCTCTGGATAGGCTGTTTTTTGAGTTAGAGGCAACAAATTTTTCACATTGCTGCTGGTGCTTCTCCTCAACCCCCACCCCCATTTTCTAAAAGATTGGGTCCCATTCTATGAGCCAGTGGGTTCAATTCTATGAGCCATGAAAGAAGGTACCCCCATCTTCCATTATTTCCAATGGAGGGAAAGCATTTAAAAGGAATGTGATCCCTTTCAATGCAATGGCAGCTCACCTGGAACTCACTTCAGAGTTCCCTCTCCCACAGTCTCCCTCCCCTCTCCCCGAGGCTCCTGGTAAGTACCCTGCCTGCTTGTTGGCCTCACGTGGCATCCCTAGCAATGTGGCCTAGGCCTTCCTCTTTCTACTGGAAAGTCCCCTTGCCAGCCAGCTGATTGACAGCTGGGGGTCAGGTCCCAACAGTGGGGGAACACCCACCTCTACCGGGGGTCTGGGAACCCTAGCTCAGGCTAAGAACTGAAGGACAAAAGCCTTTTAGTTCTTGCCCTTCTGTCTTGCATCCTCAGCTGAAGAAGATGTTCAATCAAAGGTCCCTATTTCTAGGGTTGCCAGCAGCCCCCAGGAGCAATGAGGGAACTGAGACTTCAAAAAATAGTGATATGTGATAACATGACACCACTTCTGGTTTTGGACCCAGTGATACTTCAGGAATTTTCCAGATCTCTATGGCTTTTACTATCAAGATTTGGAAAATGCCTAGAACATCACAGGACACTGATTTTTCACCCTATTTTACTCCTGCTGCTCCACAGAACAGCAGTGGGAGCACATACCTTGCAGGCAGGAGGCTGCTATAATATGCAGCCCTACAGTTCTACTTATTACTGCCTTGGTGTATGGCTTATTGCTCAGAACTGAAACATATTGAGCTATCGGGCCTTGGGAAGCCTTTAAGGTTGTTGTTTGCTTAGGCTCAACCTAATGTTAGAAATGGCTACCAGCTCTACAATTCATGAGGGCCTAACTGCACAATAAAACTGTTCTGTGGTCTGGCTTCAGCCTTCCCCCTTGCACTGTTTTCCAGACCTGAAATAGTTGTGGGGCCCACTATTCAACCCATTGAGTGTAAAGTGAGAAGCTGTGAAGGCAAAACATTTTACCTAAATTGTTTTCCAAATATGCTCTCCATTTGAAAATTAGCACTATATTCACAACACTCAAGTCTTGAGAACTCATGGGGAAAAAGACCCTGTAGGGGGGAATATGGACTGGGGAAAGTTTCTCCAATTGTTTCTCCTTTCCTGCAGTTTCCTGTGCAGAAATAGCAGTTTGATAATGGGGGGGGGGATGGTTTCCAAGCAGAGTCAGGACTGGCATCTGCCACAAATGCTCTATTTTAGATTTTCTTGCGTGGAGCTGGAGGTTGGATTTGATGGCCACAAGGTCTTTTCCAACCCTATCATCCCTCCCCAGACTTATTATTACTATTATTCCTGTTAATAGCATTGGTGTGAAACATTGTTACATCACAGTATGCTCTTGCAATTTCCACTTTTGTTGTCATTCTTTCCAGCATTTCAAAATGTGCCTGAGTGTTTACTCACATGGGCCATGTGATAGACATTGAGCCTGAAGTATGACCTGATTATTTAAAATGATACCCTTACACCACACCCTTGCTCTGATTTCCTTCCCTAAAAGCAAGTTACTGCCCTATAAACACCAATCCTTGATAATATGTTTGCCAACATCCAGGTGGGGCCTAGAGTGCTCTCAGATGACCAGGGTCTGATCTCCAGATGACCAACATAGTTCCCTTGGTGAAAAAGACTGCTTTGGATGGTGGACTCTATGGTATTATAACTCATTGAGGTTCCTCCCCTCCTCAAACCCCCAACTTCCCCAGGTTCTACTCCCAAATCTCCAGGAATTTCCCAGCTCAGAGCTGGCAAGCCTACTTGATCAGTTTATATAAGATGCAACCCACCAGGGGCATTCTAGTCATTTATGGCTGACCACCAGGACTTCAGTAAATGTCCTGGGAAGTGCATGGAAGACCACAATATCAATACAGGCAGGCTCCTTGTGATGTAGTGGGTCACAAACTCTGCAGGCTCAGCTTAGTCATGTAACAAGGACTGTTTTGTTTTACATTCACCAGTAACAAAGAATTTGGAATGGTTTAAATGACTAGCTGTTCCATTAAAAGGTGCAATTTTACTTTTCACTGTACCCGGGAGTTACTGATATCTTATGAGGTCTGAAGTAGAGGAACTTTGAATGCTACTATTATTATTAATTTATATCCCTCCATTTTTTCCCCATTTCGGAACTTGAGGCAGTGGACATAGGAGGTCTTCCAGACCAGACACTGACCAGCTTCTCTTTAGCAATGTTCCTGCAACATCATGTTCCCTTGTGGCTCTAGAGTCTCCGGGATTGCTCCTTCCCATCATCTATTACTTGTTCTTTTTAACTGGAGATTCTGTGGACTGAGTCTAGGATCTACTGTGTGCAAAGCAAATGCTTTACTGCTAAGCCACAGACCTAGATACCCATGTAGATATATTAGTGTTGCCAAGTCTCCCACTATAGCTCCTGACAAACCTGGGTTGCCTGCCAGTGCCTGAAAGGCAAGTGGGAGGAAACTTGGGGGGAATGGGGAGGGTGGCATGCTGACATCACTTCTGGCGAAAACCGGAAGTGACAGCATTTTTT
This sequence comes from Gekko gecko, assembly GCA_029375565.1. Lineage (NCBI taxonomy): Eukaryota > Metazoa > Chordata > Lepidosauria > Squamata > Gekkonidae > Gekko > Gekko gecko. The sequence continues at coordinate 91,981,595 of JAPDNY010000010.1, read as the reverse complement.
ATTTATTTATGGATGCATTTATTTATTCAAATTCTATACTGCCCATTCTCCTCAGTAGGCTCAGGATTGTGTACAACAGCACATTAAAACAAACATATCATATGAGTCAAATGCATTAAAAGTTACAATAAAACTCAAATAATAATTCAATTTACACAGATGGCGGTCAACATTTCCAAGAGTGTTACTGCCTTGTGGGAGTGGGAGTGCCAGCCAGATGGACGCTGTCACTGTCCTCAACCAAATGCCTTGTGAAACATCTCTGCCTTACAAGCCGTGTAGAACTGCGCCAGGTCCCTCAGGGCGTGGATGTTACTTGGCAGAGAGTTCCACCAGGTTGAGGCCAGGGCACTAAAAGCCCTGGACCTGGTCAAGGACAGACGGATATCTCTCTGGCCGGGGACCACAAACTAGTTCTTATCAGTTGAGCGCAATGCTCTTCAGGGGGTATACTGAGAGAGGTAGTCCCAAAGATACATGGGTCCCAGACCGTTAAGGGCCTTGAAGGTAACCACCAAAAACTTGAACCTGATCTGATGCTCAATTGGTAACCAGTGCAGCTTGCACAGCACACGTTGAATAGCTGCTGTTCACAGGGTCCCTGTGAGGACCTATGCTGCTGCATTCTGGACCAGCTGAAATTTCCGGGTCAGTCTCAAGGGTTACAGTACTCCAATCTGGAGGTGACCATTGTGTGGAATACTGTGACTAGGTCAGGGCAGGACAGTTAGGGGGCCAGTTGTAACACAATGTTGGGGGGGACTCTTTTGCAAATTCTGCAACAACACACTCCCGTGAGTGCCATTCCCCAGTCTCAGGAGCTGCAGGCTGTGACCAGGCAACTTTAACATACATACAGCTTATACTTATTCACATTGTAATTTGGAACATGCCATCTTTCAGTGCTTTTAGTTTATAGTCTGAATGAGGCTGAATGACCCCGGTCCAGTTATACTCAGCAACTCTCTCTTTGGAAGTGATAAGTTTATTAGAGTATATGCAGGATCCAGAAAGTCACTCTGTCAGAACTGAAGACTTTTGGCAGGCATAAACTTATTATAGTAAATTCAAAGAAAAGCCCCTTCCCCTTCTCCAGTTATACATCATATGCATACCACGCCTAGCGTTGCCATCCTAACCAAGTGAGAGATATATGGCTTGGTTATCTACATTCAGGGATGGCAGAGAAAGCCGTTCAAGAACACCTTCCCTTGGGAAAACAAAAGGAAGGGAAGGAGGATGACTTGGAAAGTTATGTCTGCTACAAGCAAAGGTCTCATTCATTCATTCATTCACTCACTCACTCACCCCTCCCCTAAAGAATTCCCTCCCCCCATAATAATGGCAACCAAAGCAAGCAAAGCGTAGCAAGGTTTGACATACTGCCCCCCTCAAGCATCATCTCACCCCCCAGGCTTGAGAGGGTTACTTTTATGAAATGAACTAATTAGTTTGGCAGCTTTTATGTGCCAGGATTCAACCCATTCATTATGGGAAGGATCAAAGTCTTTCCACTTAACCAGATAGTAAAGGCGATTCCTCGTTATCTTAGAATCTAGGATATCTTCCACCTTCTGATGTGGCTCTGTATTGATCACCAGAGGAGGAGGAGCCGGAGGACAAGGTCTCCATTTCGAGGGTCCAGGATCCTTCTTCAACAGACTAAAATGAAACACAGGATGCCCATGACGAAGGGTTTTAGGCAGTTCCACCTACACAGCTACCTTATTAATCACGTGCACCACCACAACTACCTTATTAATTACGTGCTTCCACCACAGTTTCCTCCCCGGTTGTACAGATTTTTGGTGGAAATATACACAGAATCCCCAGGTTTCAAATCCCATTCTGGGCCCTTATAGTCCTCCTTAGCTTTGTCAAGAGTCTTTTGCAGGTTAGGCCACCCCTGGGTTACACTGGACTACCAGGAGTGTGCATCACCAGTACATGGGGTGTCAGATGACAGAGTAGGCAAAGGTCCCCCTTCATATCCATGAACAGCCATGACAGGGGGAACCCCAATGGAACTGCGCACTGAGTTGTTATAACTGTATTAGCAAAGGGGAGCAGGTCCACCCAATCGTCCTGCTGGTGATTAATGAAACATCGCCGAAATTGCTCCTGAACCTGGTTGGTTCATTTGGTTTGCCCATCAGTCTTGGGGTGATAGCCAATGCTGAGTCCTTGCTCTATTCCCAGGAATTTTTACAGTTCCTTCCAAAATTTGGCCATGAACTGAGCCCCCCAGTCTGAAATTATTTGCAGGGCAAAGCATGGAGTCTAATGACATGTTGCATAAACATTTTAGCCAACTGCTTGGCTGTGGGCACTTGTTTTCAAGGAACAAAGTGAGCCTGCTTAGAAAATAAGTCCACAATCACCCAAATTGCTGTTTTTCCATGACTGGGAGGCAGGTCTGTAATAAAATCCACTGAGATCACCAACCAGAGTCACTACGGTGTCTCTAAGGGCTGCAACAGCCCCACTACCTTCCCAACCCACCGTTTGCTCATGAGGCAGGTCTGGCATGACAACACATATTTAGAAATGTCCACTCTCATGTGGGGCCACCAGAATTGTCTTTGTATGAGGTTTAGGGTCTTTAAGTACCCATAATGTTCCAAAAGTTTATTATCGTGCCCCATAGTCAATGCATCTCCTCTGAGAGCTTCTAGAACAGTTTGTTTTGCCTGTACTAACACCTGTCATCTCTCTACATTAAAGACCTGTCTTTCTCGATCTCTCCCTTGTCCCAGTTGGAGAGAACTGTTTTGAATTTCTCCACCCATGGCTGGGAATTGATTGGGGCCTCCCCCTTCACATGGCTGCATGTCACCACTGCTCCCCCCAACTGAGTGGGTGTGAATATGGTGTCCACTACCTCATCATGCTGGCTGGCATGCTGGGGGAGGCTCAATGGAGCATTAGCCAGGAAATTTGACTTGCCAGGGAGGTGCTTAAGTGTGAAACGAAACTTTGAAAAGAATCCAGCCCAGTGTAACTGCTTTGCATTTAAACTCGGGGTTTTGAGAACTTCCAAATTTTTATGGTCAGTCCACACCTCAAACAGCACCCTAGCCCCTTCCAGCCAATGTCTCCAAGTCACAAGGGCAAACTTAATGGCAGCTGCCCCTTTGTCCTACACAGCCCAATTCCATTCAGCACCTGAGAACTTTTTGGAGACATAGGCTAAGGGGTGCAACTTTCCATTCTCCTTCTTCTGCAGAATGCCCCCCCCGGCCACATCAGAGGTGTCCACCTGCACTGTGAACTGCTTAGTTTCATTGGGGTGATGTAAGACAAGCTCAGAAGTGAAAAGAGTCTTTAAATGTTCAAAAGCCTGTTCACACTCTGGGGACCAGTCTAGCTGGCAGCTTGCCTTCTTTCCCTCAGGACCCTTTCTTTTTGTTTTTAACAGGTCTGTGAGGGGCAGTGATACCTGAGCAAAATTGGGGATGAAGGGCCTGTAGAAATTGGTGAACCCAAAAAAAGGATTGTAATTGCCTCCTAGTATGTGGGGCTTCCCACCCCACCACATCCTGAATTTTCTTAGGGTCCATACCCAAACATTTCCCAGAAATACGGTACCCCCAAAAGTCCAGCTCCTCCTTATGGAATTCACATTTGGACAGTTTAGCCTATAGGTAGTTGTTGTAGAGGGCTTTCAGCACCTCTTGCACCAATTTCACATGTGATTCCTTGTCTTTTCAATAAATTAACACATCATTAAGATAAACCACCACTCCTTTGAACAGGAACTGGTGTTGTACTTGATTAAGTTCATGAACACTCTGAGTGCCCCCACTGTCCCACTGTCCCAGTGGGGTGTTGAGGGCAGTTTCAAACTCATCCCCTTCCCTTATCTGCACCCAGAAATAGGCATTTTGGATGTCTAGCTTGGTAAAGATTTTCCCTTGAGAGGCCTCAGCCAGCAGGTCTTTGATGAAGGAGGTTGGCATTTGATATAGACATTTAGCCCCCGGTAGCCCATACACAGTCTTAGCCCCCTGTCCTTTTCCCTCCTGAAAAGTACAGGGGCTGCAAAAGGGGAGATGGCAGGCTGGATGAAACCCCTGCCCAAGTTTTTATCAATGAACCTCCATAACTCTTCCTTTTTGGTGGGGCTCATGGCATATAATTTCCCTTTAGGCAGTTTATGGCCCAGAAGGATTTCAATGGCACAGTCAGTCTTATGATTTTTATTTTATTTATTTATTTTTCTGATTTGTGCCCTGCCCTCCCCACTCAGGCAGGCTCAGGCGGCTTACATAAGGTAAATACATAACAATCAGTTACCATAAAACATCTAAAAACAGTTAGTTAAAACCAATGCAATATTAAAGTGCTAGCAAAATTGTTTTGGTATCATAGAGATGACGTTTCCACTTGAGTGTGTTCCATAGATGGTCTAAATGCTCAGCTTGCTGATCTTTCTCAGAATAATTGGCAGGCACAGGCTGTCAGTAGCAAACCAAGGGCCAGGCTTTAGAGATTTCAGTTGTTATTGATAGTGTTGTTATTGATAGTGGTGGTGGTGGGTCTTAGTTGAAGGCCTGGTGGAAGAGCTCCATCTTGCAGGCCCTGCAGAACTGTAAGAGATCCCACAGGGCCCTGATCTTTTCCGGGAGCTCATTCCACCAGTGTGGAGCCACCACTGAGAAGGTCCTGGCCCTGGTTGCAACCAGCCTGGAGTCCTTGGGACATGGGAGGGTCAATCATTTGTGACCCTGACCATAGTGCTCTCTGGATATGGGGAAAGGCAGTCCCACAGGTATGTCACACCCTGGCAATAAAGGGCTTTAAAGGTAAGAACCAGCACCTTGAAGCGAATTTGGTATGCTATTGGCAGCCAGTCCAATGCCGTCAGGACAGTCTGGATGTGCTCCTTCATGGGGAGACCTATCAGAAGCCTGGCTGCAGCATTTTGCACTAGTTGCAGCTTCAGGATTTGTGACAAAGGCAGCCCCATGTAGAGGGCGTTACAGTAGTCTAATCTTGATGTGACCATTGCATGGATCACTGTTGCCAAGTCATTGCATTCGAGGAAGGGAACTAACTGCCTGATCGGCTGAAGATGGTAAAAGGTCAACCTGGCAGTGGCTGCTACCTGGGCCTCCATTGTTAAGGAGGCATCCAAAAGCTCTCCCAAACTCCTAACTTCCGGCACAGGCACCAGTGGTGCCCCATCAAAGGTTGGGAGTGGGATCGCTACCCCCAGATCACCCTGACTCAGGCACAGGGCCTCAGTCTTTGGATTCAATTTCAGTCAGCTGATGGGGAGGCAGTTAATCTGCTTCCTCTTCATCAAACACCTGCACCAAGTCCCTGTATTCAGCAGGGATCAGGTTCAACTCTTCCCTCACAAGGCACACTTGTTCAGCTTCCTCCCACTCAGAGTACCAGAGGTGTTCTCTGTGCCTTGGGTTGAGAAATGTGAGAGTTCCTGTACTCCATTGCACTTAGGGATCATGAGCCTGCAGCCATAGGCTTCCTAATACCATAGGGAATTTGGCTACAGGGTTTATTACAAAAGATCTCATCTCCCAGTGTGCTGACACCCCTACAGGCAGTCGTACTGTTTGATATTGGTAAGTCTCTTTCATAGGAGCGTCATCCATCTGAGAAAACACTATGGGATCTTTGAGTTTGTGCATCTTCACCCCCAGTCCAGTAACAATTGTGGGGCTAATTAAGTCTCTGGTGCACCCTGAGTCTATAAGAGCCCTTACCTGAATATGGGTACCCGCTTCGGGGTTAATTATGGTAACAGTCAAATAGAACAATGGGGAGATATGTCTCATTGATTCGTGCGCCAAGGTTTTTTTGGACCTGCTGGATGGCGCCCTTCACAGCATGTCCCGGCTTTTTCCTGCTGACTGTACTTCACCATTGCTGGATAAGGAGGAGCACTCTTCCAGGGTGTTAAGAGCTTCAGCCTGAAGAGCTTTCAGAGTCTTAAGGCACTTCTCTGGTGTCTTGGTCCTCTTCTCCTTTGGTTCCTCGTGTTGGCTGACCCAGCTGAGCTCTGAGAAGGAGCAGATGATAGAGCTGCTAGAGGGGTGAGTGGTTTTTATATACTTTCAGCTGAGGTGATTTAGCTGAGAGGGTACTGTGGTGGGGACTGTGTTTGGGAGTGTGTGGGTGTTGTGAGTTGTTGCAGAGTCCTGGCTGCTTGAGATAGGGTGTGAAAGGGTTATTGTTTGACTGTCATTGAGTGCCTGGGTGAATTTGAATAGCTGCTGGCCACACCTGCTGCTGGGGGAAGCTTCTAAAAATCATTAGATTAATTCACTTTATATGTTTTATACTGTTTTGTTCAAAATGTTAGCCACATTGGTGAGGAAATGTCACAAATGTTAAAAAAAAACTTTCCAAGTGGCAGAGATGGTTTTGCGCAGAACAACAAATCACTTAACACAATTACTATGGAGCTTGGTGGTTATACTATGACATTTTATTATGAGAAGCCATACTGGGAACCACACACTGTTTCAAACATATTGGTGTTCAGGGTACACCATTTTGTATAAATTAATACAAGAACAAGGCTTTGGACAAGGAAACACCATATGTCCCTTCAAAGGGGAGAGTCCCCTAAATGTGAGGGTGTATGATGTATGACAGTCCAAACCAGGTTTGATTCCCCACTCCTCCACCTGCAGCTGCTGGAAGACCTTGTGCAAACCATAGTTCTGTCAGAGCTGTTCTCTCAAGGACAGCTCTGGAAAGATCTCTCTCAACCCCACCTACCTCACAGGGTGTCTGTTGTGGGGAGGGGAAGGGAAGGGAAAGAAGTTTGTAAGCCACTCTGAAACTCCAAGTGAAGGGTGGGGTATAATTCTAATCTCCACCTCCTCCTCCTCCTCCTTTGTAATTCAGGCCTCTTAGTGGTACTCCAAAGACAAGTTTGTGGTGCCAGAACCACTGTTTGGACTGTGCACCATTGTACATCTTCTTGCAGGGGACAGTCTCAGAAGTGTGTGGATGTGCCATTTGGGGTGGTCCAAAGATTGTTTTGGAGTGCAGCCTGGCTAGGATTGCCAGCCTCCAGGTAGTGGCTGGAGATCTCCTGCTATTGCAACAGATCACCAGGTGACAGGGATCAGATATCCTGTAAAAAATGACTGCATCGGAAGTAGGGCTCTATGACATTATGCCCCAAACCCTGCCCTTCTCAGGCCCCACCTCTAAAATCTCCAGTTATTTCCCAACCTAGAGTGGGCAATCCTAAACCTGGCCCCTGTGTCCCCGTGTGATTGTCCTGGGGGTGACTCACTTTGGAACAGCTGTTACAAGAATTGCATTTCGGACCAGGAAATACCATATGTCCCCTGGTAGGGGAGAGTCCCCTGAAAGTGGTGGTGTATAATGTGTGGCAGTTCAAACCTTATCCTGGGGTGCTGCGGGCACATAGCTGTTCCAGTTCCTTATTCAAATCTTTGAAATACAGGGCTCTTGGTGGCACTCCAAACAGAAGGTTAGGGTGCCAGAAACACTGTTTGGACTGGGCACCACTGTATGTCCTCTTACAGGGGACAGTCTCCAGAGTGTGAGGATGTGTCATTTAGGGTGGTCCAAAGATTGTTTTGGAGTTTCTGCCTCTGTGATTATCCTGTGGGCACCTCAGTTTGGAGCAGCTGGCACATGAAATGTGCTTTGGACCAGGAAACGCCATATGTCCCCCTGAAGGGGAGAGTCCTCTGAATGTGGAAGTGTATGATTCATGGTGGTCCAAACCTTATTTTGGGGTTCAGCACTTTTAAAATCTCCTCAATGTTTTTTGGCTGAATTCATGAATAAGTTACGCATAAGGAATGAATAAGGAACTGGGAACCAACTGCAGCCTCCTAAGATAGAGCTACTTGCTTCTGTTTCAGGTTCCTACTTTTGTGTTTATGGATAGTTAATCACAGGGGATTTAGAACCTTTGTAACTTCTCCAGTTTATGAACAGGCTCATTTCCCTGGCTATAAATTGATTTTCATTCAATACCTATGGCCTGATACTACCTTCATTCTTTGTATTACTCTGATTACAACAACCATCTTGACTGCTGGCTGAAAGGAAGGATAGGTCCTCTATAACAACTGTCAGAAAAGTTGTTTTAAGGAGAGGCTGGTGGTATTCAAACTCAAGAGTTTAGGTTAAGAGATGAAACTTTCATTTATTGTTTTTGAATTTTGTTCAACAGTGTTTTTAAGAGCGAGAGAACAAACTATATATTTTGTTTCATGCAGATTACAGTTCTTCTATTCATATCCTTTCCTTCCCCTTCCTTGCCTCTGGACTCTGGAATCATTCTCTTATCATTTGGAAAGCCCAAAATTTTTGCTTAATACTAACCTTGGTTGTCTTTCAGCAGAACTTTTTGTACTTCCATGCATCAGGAAATCAATTCTGATGGGCCCAGAACAAGGGCTTACTTTAGACATCCAAAGGTCATAAGTCTAAGAGGCTTCAAAGCATTACCAGAAAACACTGTAATTTAGTATTTTTTGTATTGTATAATCTGAGCCCATAAATTGTCATTTACTTAGCTTGTGCCTAAATCTATACCCAGAACAGATCCCAGTGCAGGCTGGCAATTGAGAGAACAAAGTGAAGACTTCAGTTGCCAACATCCAGGTAGGGCCTGGAAAACTCCTGGAATCAAATCCGATCTTCAGACTACAGAGATCAGTGCCCCTGAAGAAAATGGCTGTTTTGGAGGGTGGACTCTACAGCATTACACTCTACTGAGGACCCTCCCCTCTACAAACCCAATCCTTCCCAGCTCCACCCCAAATCTCCAGGAATTTTCCAACCCAGAGTTGTCAACTCTAGTGAGAACATACTTTGTATATGTTACCAAGTATCTAATGCAGTGAGGTAGCTAAAGTTACCCAGGGGTCATTTCCTGCCAGAGTGCACCAAAATGGTGCTCTGGCAGTAAGGAGTGCAGGGGCAGGGTGCCCCCCGCAGCCTTTACTGGCCTGCCCGCACAGGTGGATGGGCCAGGGAAGACCTGCAGAGCCCCCACTGCCACCTGCAGGGATTTAAATATCTTTCTTTCCCTTCCCCAGAGGGGCACCTGGAGAAGATCGGGCAGGGAATGCAGGCATGTCTGCCACCTGTTCTTCCCCTCTCCAGCCAGCCCGCTGTGGCAGGTTGGCTGGGAAGGGGAGGCAGGAAGACATGTCCCCCTTTTTCCCTGAAACTCTCCACTTTTGTGGAGAAACTCAGGGAAGGGGGGGGGTTTAAATGCCTTTCTTTCTAAACATGCCTGGGCTTTCATTCTAAACATGCCTGGGCTCCCTGCTTGATCTTCTCTAGGCACCCTGCAGCCGCAGGGCACCTGGAGAAGATCAGGCAGGGAACACAGGCATGTCTGCCTCTCTGCCCTTCCCTTCTCCAGCCAGCCCGCCACGGCGGGTTGGCTGGGGAGGGGAAGGGGAGGTGGGCAGATATGCCCCTTTTTTCCCTGAGCCTCTCCACTTTTGCGGAGAAACTCGGGGAACTGGGGAGGGATTCAAATACCTTTCTTTCTGGGGAAGGGAAAGAAAGGCATTCTAAACATGCCCAAGTTCCCTGCCCGATCTTCTCTAGGTGCCCCGCAGCCTGAGAGCGAGAGGCGGCAGCGGCACTCTCAATGATGGAGGAGCGCCAGAATACGTGTTGGGTAATGCCACTTGCCTCTTTGCTGAGGTGCGTTCAGAGGATGACGAGACCCCTTGGAGGTGGCGCTGGTGGTGCCAGCAGCAGCAGCAGCAGCACCCTGCTTTCCCCACACCTGGCCCTGGCATGGTCTCTCCAAAGTGGCAGGTGGGAGCCGACACCGCTCAGCCTGGAGAGATGAAGGCTCCCAGGGCACAGGCTGGTCCAAGCAGGCTTTGCCGGAGTGGCAGAAACCTGGCGGCCGCCGACATCCCCCTAGGACTGTGCGGCTGGAGAGCGAGAGGCGGCAGCGGTGCTCTGAATGACACGGGGGTGCCAGAATACATCCTGGGTAATGCCACTTGTCTCTTTGTCATGGCTCATGCGGAGGAGGCCAAGACCGCCTGGAGACAGCGGCGGCTCCGCATGCCTGCTGTGAGGCCTCCCTCTTTCTAGAGCTTGTTGTACTGCTCTTATACAATGGGCTTTGCTCCTAGTAAAAGTATAAATGAGGCCTCCAAAGATGCAATCACATGCCAAATGATATTTCACTGATACTAATTTCTGGTCCAGATAGTGCCTTCTAATGATTGTTTAGCCAAAGCGTCCTCAGTAAAATTGTCCCTTCAATCTATGCCAGTTATTTGGTTTGAAATATTCTTTGTCATTCAACAGATTTAAATACAAAGATGTGAAAGTTGAATTGAGATTCACAAGTGGTATGGAGAAAATTAAGAATTTCTCTTATTCACTAGTAGAAGTTGGATTCATCCTAGTGTAGTCAGTGCCAAGAGACAGAAAAATGAAGAACCGCAGACAACACATAAACAGCCTGAGGAATTTGTTACTACAAGATGTAGCGCAGCCTTTGTTTTAAATGTGGGCATAAAAGCTGGGATAATCGTGCCCATAGAATATCAGAGGCACATGCTCAGCTACAGTCAGAGACAGAATGCTGAACCAGATAGGTTTTTTTAGTCTGATATGGCAAGGCAAGCCTTAGGTGTACAAAGGTCACCTCATTTAGTAGGCAATTTACTTTGAAGAAAGTAATAGTTGATTCCATTCCTCACATCTACAAAATGGAATCCATTCATCTCACATTTGCATCTCTATTCATTTTCTAGCACTCTATAATTACAGACAATCAAGAGATCCCTAATAAACAGCTTTTCACTCCAACAGGCATCCCCCCCCCACAATATCTAAACAAGCTAGCAAATTTCTTTTCCTGCCCCTTAATTAAAAAGAAATAGATAGGATTTCTTTAAAATAGAAAAATGCTTGACTTAATTTAGAATTGAAAAGAACTGAAAAGACTGAAAAATGACAACAGAATTCCATGCACTGATACAAGTTCCCTCTCATTCGAAAGCTATCAGGGTTCTTTTCCCCCAGACTTGACAGATGAGCTACAGAGATCTTTAAATAGCATTATTTGTTACTGCTAAGAAATCAATATAACTGCCATATGGAAGGCTTGATAGAACTGACAGCCAAAGTGTATTCCACTTTTGATTTATTCTGAAGCATGTTATGCCTCAACAAATTGACACAGGTGTGGATTTTTTTTAATGTCTCTCAGCTTTTCATGACAGATAAAATAGCCCACCTTTGTAATCCTCACAGAGAGCTGTCTATATATGCACAAGCAGGTATACAAAGAATAATGTGCATGTGGGTTTATGATGAGAAAGCGCATGAGTGAGTGCACAAGCAAAAAACCCCTAGAGTAACATGGGTCTATTGGCTAAAGTCCCAGTAGATAACAATAGTCCCAGTCTTCCAACCCTCAGGAGTAGAGAGGGAAGCAGTAGTAGGCAGGGATGTTGGGAAATTTTCAAAAAAGGCAATCAGTATTTGAATCTCCTTTGTCTGTGGTACCTGTTTTCTTTTCAGTCAAATACTTCATACGATGGCTTTGACAATCTGGTCACAATTCAAATGGAATGGCTCTTCAAGTATTTTACCTATTTTTATTTTACTTCTTTTATACTCTGTCTTTCTGCCCACTGGGGACCCACAGTGACTTACATAGTTCTCCTCTCCTCCATTTTATCTTCACATGTAGTTTTGCATCCATGCAGTGGTGGCATTTGGCATGGCAGCTGTTGATAGATGTTCTCAGTTTACTGGCTTGATGGGATTATATAGGCCCCTTAGTCATCATGGTTAGGCCATACATCATTGAAAATCAGCTCTTAGAGACTGCTCTTGCACCTGGTGCATGCTCAGAGGCAGCTCCCAGGCAGCAGGGTTTTAGTACAATTAATACATACATAGTTAGTTTTGGGAATCAGGCATGGAGATAAAATGAGCAATGCTGAAACACCACAGAGACAAGCTTTGCACCTTCCCCTATCCCCCTATCCTATTATCCCAGCAGGATCAAAGAACATAAGAAGTGAACTCTCTCACACAGGTTCCCCGCCCCCCCCGATGGGCATGCTGAACAAACAGATGAAGGAGGGGAAAGAGGAGAATAGTGCTTTAAAGCTCGTCATGTACATAACCTCAGTAATTCTTAATGGAGGTTTGAAGATACAGCATACGATTCTTCTGAATCAATAAAATCTTGAAGTACTATTACTGTAATGATGCAGATGGAGAACTGAAGTGGAGAGTGCCTCGTCTAAGGACATCAAATGAATTCATGGCAGGGATCAGATCTGAATTACACACTTCCTTGTTCACAGCTCTGAACATATGATGCTAGTGCAGGGGTGGCCAAACTGCAGCTCGGGAGCCACATGCGGCTCTTTCACACATATTGTGCGGCTCCGGCAGGGCAGCTGGGGAAGTGAAGGGGAAGCATGCTTTTCCTCCCTCCCTCCCTCCCTCCCTCCCTCCCTCCCATCCATTTGCTTTCTTTGTTATTCTCTCTCTTTCCATCTCTTTCATTTTTTTTTCCAGCTCTCTGTTTCTCTCTCTCTCTTTCAGACAAATAAATATCATTAGCAAACAAATATAACTGGACAGATAAATATCATTAACAATATCTGTTTCTACCCCTTTTATTTTTGGCAGTCTCATTTAATGTTAATAAAAAGCAAATTTGCATATTTTAAAATAAAAACATGTAATGTTTGTTCATGTCTTGTGGTTCTCAAACATCTGATGTTTATTCTATGTGGCTCTTAAGCTGAGCAAGTTTGGCCACCCCTGTGATAGTGGAAGCCATGAATGAATTTCCCAGAACATATTTTAACCTTAAAAAACACTCATGATGTGGTGATTCCAAGGTTGGGTGGTCATTATCATACAAGAATGCTATGCAGGTTTAGGAAAGAAGAGGTAGCATAATTCAGGGGCTTTAATAAACCATAAGGAATCAGAGCACATTATTAAGATTTCAAATGTAATCTACTTTGCCCTGGTAAATCCTTGATAATCCCGTCATAAATTATGATTAGGCTTCTCTCCGTTGACACCCTTATAATATATAATCAGGGATTTCAACGAGCTACAGGACTTTTTGATGTGTGGATTAAAGCCGGGTTAATTAGATACGACCATTTTAGAGGTCAGCACTCTAGTTTGTAATTTGTAGATGACAGAAGGAAAACTGGGCAGGAGGATTTACCCTTGACTGCATACCCTGAAAGGAAAACATTGGGTTTAACTAGAGTTTAGTAATTATGAACTGTGTAACAAATAAAGATTACACCCCCAGCCCCATTTTGCAGGTTCCCTGAAAGGCTACATCATGGAATTTGCCAGTATTTGAGCAAATCCACCCTGGTTTCAGGCTCAATGGAGCCTCTGCCCTCTCGTTGCTTCTCCTGGCCAGCACAGAAATGTGCGCAGAGAAAGGCTGGCCATTAACTCCACCTTCTCACCATACAGTGAAGAGGTTGAATAGATGATGCACATCACCAAGAGCCAGTTTAGTGCAGTGGTTAAGTGCATGGACTCTAATCTAGAAGAACCAGGTTTGATTCCCCACTCCTCCACCTGCAGCTGCTGGATGACCTTGGGCAAGCCATAGTTCTGTCAGAGCTGTTCTCTCAAGGACAGCTCTGGAAAGCTCTCTCTCAACCCCACCTACCTCACAGGGTGTCTGTTGTGGGGAGAGGAAGGGAAAGGAGTTTGTAAGCCAGTCTGAGACTCCAAGTGAAGGGCGGGGTATAAATCCATTCTCCTCCTCCTCCTCCCCATCCTGGTTCCATTGAATCAAGAGTGGGCAGTTTGCATACCCTCCCCCATCCTAAGATCACTTTTACAATTTGGCAACCATTTCTAATATATTAAAATACAATCCAGTCATTTAAGATTGCTGAAGGAGAAACTTTATGATTCATCCCTATATTTGTTATTTTATTTATTTATCTACAAAATTTATATCCTGCATTTCTGTCCCTCCAAGGGCCGCCAAGATGGCTAACAATTTTAAAACATACAAAATAAAATTACACTATAATACCATTAAAATCAGCCTCCTCCAACATATATAATTGAAACATTTTTAAAAGTTAAAAAATGAGTAAAAATACATACAAAATGGTTAAAATACATACAAAACATTTTTTTAAAATGGTTACGAAGGAGGGATCATTGAGGAAATGCTAAATGAAACCAAAAAGTCTTCACCCGCTGGTGGAAGATGGCAATGGAATGAAACAGATGAATATTCCTGGGGAGAGAGTTCCAGAACTTTGGTACTATGACCAAGGAGGCCTTTTCCTGGGTTGCCACCTAGCTGATAATAACCCTGTAGCCAGGGTTCTTCTGGGTTACAGGTTCATAAGGGATTAGGCAGTCCTTTAGTGTTTAGCGTAAAACAATAGCCAAGTATTGTGTGTGATTGCAGTTGAACCACAAATTCTGTTACATGGAGATGAGGAAAGTATCTAAGCATCCCAAATGGGGGGAAATCAGCATGCAGATGTCATACGTGGCCATCAGTCACTATGATCTGGCAATGTTGGGGGGGTAGATCAATGGAAAACTTCCCTTGGTCTGGTACACATTAATTTCCTTCTACACCTCAGCTATTTCCACTGCACTCTGCACTGTAGGTCTCATGTACAAAGAACTTCATAATCATGAGGATATAGTTCATTGGCCAGATTGTTCTTTAGGTGGGAAGTAGGGCTACCAGCTCTTGGTTGGGAAATACCTGGAGATTTGGGGGTGGACTCTGAGGAGGGTGGGATTTGGGGAGGGACAGTACTTCACCTGGGTCTTTTCTCTAGGGAAACTGATTTCTGTTGTCTGGAAATCGGTTATCATTCTGGGAGATCTCAAGGCCCCACCTGGAGGTTGGCAATCCTATTAAGTTTGAGTGAGTGCCCCACTTTCTGACTGGGACAAAAGAAACTGCCTGGTTCTGCAGGACCCCTAGAAATATAGTCTAGCCAGGAACAAGCCTTTTGTTACTCTTTTGTCACGCCCTTTTGCCATGCCCGCTTCCGCGTGCCTGCAGTTAGAAAGGTGATCCATCTCCCAGGAAGAGATATATGAATTTTTGTAACTGTTTAAGTAGCAAGAAAAATTTGCTTTTGTGTTATTACTTTCCATATTCTGTTTCATCCCTTAGATTTTTTCCCATTAGCTTAATTTGTGTGTACAGCTAATAAAACTTTATCTCCCAATTTGTTCTTTGATTCTGAGTGACAACATTTGTGAGGAAAATAGTTGACTGCCTTACAGCAGCTTAATTGTATACTTAAAATTTTTAGATATTAGCACTAACCACTAAAGGGTAATTCTGGTTTCAAGTGGCTGGGCTACCCATGTAATTCTCATGCACCACTGGATCCAGGGAGTCAGTAACCATAACAAGCAGTACATTGGCTATTCTACTCTGAATACAGTAAAAAAGAAAGCCTCTTCTAGTGACAATTAAATTATGTTGCTATTAAACTGGGTTAATAATTCATGCTCTGAATCTAAGTATTTCATGTGTTAAAAGTACATTTGTATAAATGTTTTATGAAGTCTATCAATAAAAACCATCATTGGGGGGATTCCAGTTTAGATTGGAGCTATACAATTGGGGCTTATGTGTGTGTGTTAACGAATGTCTCCTGATGAGCTTCCCATACAGAAATCCCCTTAAAGCTGCTGTAAGAATAAAGGACAGGTCCAATATGAATTCTTGTCTTTTCCCCCACAGCAGTCTACACAGAAGCTCAGGGGAAGGAGTTCTTCGTATGAGCAAAATGATATGGGGAAAGGGGTTGTACTCCCTTTGCAGGCACTGTGGTCCCAGTCCAAAGTGCCCTATTCATGGATGCTTTTTAAGATCAAGGTGGGAGATACCATCATGGATTCTGAAAGCAGCCCATCAATTTCTTGGCCACTACAGTGCATTAGCTATTTTTGGTGGAGAGCCAGTTTGGTGTAGTGGTTAAGTGCGCAGACTCTAATCTGGGAGAACTGGGTTTGGTTCCCCACTCCTCCACATGCACCTGCTGATGTGACCTTGGGTCAGTCACAAGCTCTGGCACAGCTGTCCTTGAAAAAGAGCAGTTGCTGTCAGAGCTTTCTCAGCGTCACCTACCTCATAGGGTGTCTGTTGTGGGGAGGGGAAGGGAAAGGAGTTTGTAAGCTGCTCTGAGACTCCCTTGGGTAGTGAAGAGTGGGGTATAAATCCAATTTCTTCTTCTTTTGGAATGTCATTCACCCAGAATTGTCTGCAAATGTAAGGACTGTTGTGAGAACTGGGCTAAAGATAGAAAACAGAAAACCTGTAACATGGCCTATGAGTAAAAGAGAGGAGCCCTATAAACCATGATAAACTGCCCATACATGAACAACACAGGTCAGCAAAGTAATGATGCGAACGACCTGTATGGACTCATCCTGAGTTCTCCACCCAGGATGTTTATTTCCTTTCTCATTTGTGTTGAGACATCTGAAGACTAGCTGCTGTGAAACTTATTTTGGAAGGACACTAAGCACCTGACAGCTCCATGGTCATTATCTATTACATGAAGAACTCACCTGTAATCATGACTCTGACTGCGTATCCAGTGGATAACACCCTATTTTGTTACACCTGTTGTAGCTGCCAACTTTCTCCCTTGTCTGGCTCCTCAGCTTAGCTTGTATGTCAGAAAGAATGGATTCAGAGAGGAAGGAAAAAAATGGTCCTATCTCATCAGGAAGTAATTTTGTCACAGTTCGGTGCTATGAAGGAGAAGCTTCTCACTCTGAACGCCTTTTCTTTAATAAAAACACACACACACTCATACTATTGCCACAACCTAGCATCCCCCCCCAATACAAAAAGGTCTTATTCACACATTATAATGTAAAGCCCAGCACTCCCTCATTAGGGAATTCACATGGGATCTATCCCTGCTCTATGGAGAGGTGAATCTTTGCAATAATTTACTGTAGGTAAGAGTATTCACTAACATCATGCTGTAGATTGGATTCCACTTGCCACTCAGGGATGTCCTCAAAATGAAGTGATGTGAAGCAGTTGCCTTGGGCAGCAAACAGGCTACCATTTTCTCCCCAAGCAACATGAAGCTTTTAAAAATTCACTGTTTATGACGATGTCGAGAAAACTGCTCAGTCTACATAAGCCATTGCACATGAATTGCTCACTATGTCATAGGGTATAATGGAGGGTATACTCTACATGGAAGCCTTTCTATGAGCGTCTATACTCATCAGATGGCAGCAACATCCAACTGTTACCACCTGCAGCAGGGTAGACAGAATCTAGTCTATCTAGATCATCATCCAAAACCCTGGTCTTAATTTCCTTCTCTGTAGAAAGGAGGCATGTAGCAACCAGTGTCAGGGCTTTCTCAGTGTTAGCACCATGGCTGTGAAATGCCTTCTTCCATGAAGCTTGTTTGGTACCTTTGTACTGGTTTTTAAACAGCAGGTGAAAGCATTTCACCCAGGCTCTTAACTAAAGATGTTTGGTATTTTCATGATACTGCCCTTTCCTTAGGTCTTAGTTCTATAGAAGCCTGAGCCTGGCCATCCCTTTAATTTTTGGTTTCATCTATATTTTTGAGGCCCTTTAGGGTAGCTTGGTAAGCCTAACCCTCAGGGACTCTTATAAGGCTCCCTGGATCCAGCTTTTTGAACTAAAGTTATCTTATAAATCTTAAGGTGGAGAATCCTTTTTCCTCCTCTATAAATCAATGCGAAAAATGTGGCCAAACTGATTTATGCCAGAGATAAGAGTTATACTCATTTTGATGCTCAGAGGACATGCTCTTGACTTGTCTTGGGCCTTCCATCTAAGGCCCCCTCTTATTTAGACTCCTTGGTTAGCCCAAAGTTATATAGGACCTTTATGCATTTACGATTCAACCACCCATTTTCAATGGTATTGCTGGGTCATCTGCTAAGGATCCCTTTTTCAGATTGGTTATGTTCCTGCCCCCTCCAGTCAATAGACTTTCTTGTACATATTCCCCTGCAATGTCCTTATGTGTGCTCCAGTTTAGGCTAAAATGGATTATGTCATGCCTTGATAAATGGATTATACTTCCTCTAGCAACTTTAGAGCAAAAGGTTCAGTTTCCCTTAGAGGACTGTGATTCCCAATTTACTTATTCCATTGCTCAATTTCTAGAGGCTGTAGAGAAGTGTCAAAGGCAGGTGTTTTTAGACGTGGGTTTTATTTAAGTTTTTCAGTTTTATTGTTCAAGACCTCCATCTAAGAACAGGGGATGAAAGAAAGATTTTACTATTTATTGTTTCATCACCAGTTTAGCTTAATGCATTTTATTTATGTCAAAGAAGAAGAAGAAGAAAAATCACAGTCAGATATCTCCAGGTAGTCAGCTGTGTTGGTCTGATGCAGCAGAACACATTTAGAGTCCAGTGGCACCTTTAAGACCAACAAAGGTTTATTCACATGAAATTCAAATTCAAATACATTCCAATGTATCTGAAAAAGTGTGCATTGCACACGAAAGCTCATACCTTGAATCAGGGGTCATTTCGTAGAAAAAGAGCTGCAGGAGCTCATTAGCATATCTAATAGGCTACTAGGATAATTGCTCATTAGCATATGCCATGCCCCCTGACATCACCAGAAGTGATGTCAGAAGGATAAGCAAAAAGCATCTTCAAAAGCCTCCCCTTCCTTTCTCCAACTGGCCTGCCAAGGCGGGCTGGGGGGAAGCGAAGAGAGACACTCTAGAGTCATCTCTCCATTATATTATATGGGGACACAGAATACAGTGGAAAGATCATGCCACCACTGTGGCGCGACTCCAGAGAGAAGGGGTCTAAACTTTAAACTCCTTCACTCTTCGCTTCCCCCCCAGCCCACCTTGGCAGGCCGGCTGGGGAAGGTAAGGGGTGGCTTTTTAAGATGCCTCCCCCCCTTTCTGCTTCCCCAGCCGGCCTGCTTCTGGAGGGGACCCCGCCCTCTCCTGGCTCACCTGCCTTGGTGGGTGAGCCAGGAAGGGCCGGGGAGACATTTAAATGCCTCCCCATGCCTTCCTTGGCTTGTCTGCCCAAGCGGGCAAGCTGAGGAAGACTTCTAGAGGCCCACCGCCCTCTCCTGGCTCACCTGCCTTGGCGGGTGAGCCAGGAAGAGCTGGGGAGAGCATGGGGAAACTTATAAATGCCTCCCCGTGACTTCCTTGGAGCGTGGGCTTCGGGCTGACAGGGCAGGGTTGTCGGACCAGTGCTCCAGCGTGCTCTGGCCCCAAATGACTTCTGCCTTGAATAAACCTGTGTTGGTCTTAAAGGTGCCACTGGACTCTAAATTTGTTCCACAGTCAGATATTTGACTGGTAGATGGTGTTCTGCAATTCAAGATCTAGCCAAGTTCTTGGGTATTGCAGATGTACCTTCACAAAATTCTTGCTGTTCCAAGGACCACTGTCTTCTGGAGCTGAACGGGTGTTATTTGTTCAATGCCCAGAAAGTCCAGGTGTTTCTGAGACTTCTAGGCACTGCTTCAAGGGCTTCAGTGACAACTGGCATGATGAATACCTTCTCCCAGAGGCACTCCAACTATTGGTATTTTATTATCTTTTCCTATTCTTTCTATTCTAGTCTGCTGTCTCTTGGGATTGCAATTTCAGTTATCCAAACTATTTCTCATTCTCCCCCCCCCAATTGTGATATCAATGCTGTTATGTTCCAGGTGTTTTCCTGTTTGTACTCGGAAGTCCCAAAGAATCTTTGTTTCATCATTTTTCATTATCTTTTCTGGTTTGTGCTCCCATGAATCTTTGGCTGATGGTAAGCCATACTTCTTGCAAAGATTCCAGAGCATCATAGCTGCAACCCTTGTTCCCTCTAAGCTGAGTTAATGTGAGCTAGCTCACAGTTCTTTAGCCTCCAGCTCACAGATTTCTATCTTAGCTCAGAAAGGATGGCTCCAGAGCAAACTAATTTATGCAGTAGCCAAATTGCTTGCTCACTACTTTAGTGCCAGTAGCCCACAAAATAGAATTTTTGCTCTCAAGAGTCCAAAGCTTAGAGGGAGCATTGGCTGCAACTCTATTGTGACGTTCTTTATAGTCAGTCTGAGCAATTTTACTGCTGGCACTGACCATGTGGTTGACTGTTTCATCTTTTGTGTTCCAAAGTTAACATTTGTTGTTATCGCTGGTCTTCTGAATCTTGGCTTTCATACTATTCATTTCAAGTGCCTGTATTTGTGCAGCTAGAATGAGCCCTTCGGTTTCTTTCTTCAAGTGCCCATTTTGGAGCCACTTCCAGGTATTTTCACAATCAGCTTTATTTTCTGTGTCTTTCAAATATTGCCCATGCAAGTGCTTTTCCTTCCAGTTGTTAAAGTGAGTTTTGACTGCAAACTTTTTGTAATCTTCAAATGTCACTTAATTTGTATTCCACTATTAGTTTGGGAAATTCTTGCAGTGATGTAACTTTGCTTTGCTGAGGCCTGGTGTTGGATTTATCCAACAATTTGTCCATTAAATAATTGAAGTCACCTCCTATAATAACTGAACCCTGACGAAATCGATGGAGTTTGTGCAAGGTTTCTTTAACAAAACCCAGTTGGCCTTGATTTGGCACGTAAACAGATGCCAATGTGATGTCAGTGTTGTTGATTTTGCCTTGCAGAAAAATATATCTACCCTTGGCATCTTTTTCACTCACTTCCTGTTTGAATCTGAGGTTTTTGGATAGTAAAATGGCCACTTGCACTGAATTGAAGAGGAAACCAATTGAGTGGTAACATTTTAGTGTGTTTCTTAATGTGAATTTCTTGCAAGAAAGCCATGTCAATTCTTTGGGGTTTTTTTGTAAATACAATTTATTATTGGATATATATTTTCATGTTCATACAATTTAAACAAACCAATACATACCCATTTTTCTTTCGCCCTCTCCCCCCCAAACAAGGCTTCCCGCAGTGCTCCAACCCCATTGATATCTCTCTTATTCAATTACATTTACTACTAAACTTATTTTCTTTTACTAATGGTAACAATTCAAAGATCTAGATCTCTTTCCACTTCTCCTCAATAGCTATCAAAACAAATCAAACCACATTTAACATCCCAATTTTTCAACAAGTATTCTTGAAAGTCTTTCCAATCTCCGAAAAAGGTTTCGTCTTCTTCGTTGTTTAATTTTCTTGTTAATTTGTCCATTTCTGCCATAAACAACGTCTTTTTAATCCATTCCCATGTTTCAGGTACTTTATCTTGTTTCCAACATTGAGCAAAAGTCAGTCTGGCTGCTGTAACCAAGTACCATAATAATGTTCTCTTGGCTACATTTATTTCTTCCATTTTAAGACCTAGCAATAACATCTGTGGGTCTTTCTTAAAAGTACATTTCAAAATTTTTTGTATCTTCAATTCTTTGTTTTTTAAGATCTGCTGTGATACGCTTGGCCTTGACTTTATTATTTAAGTCTCTACAATTGAGAATTAATATTTTTTATATTTTCTGATGCCATTTCGAAATTCTAAAAACAAACAGCCTTAATCCTATAAAGTCATTACACTGAATCTGCAGCTTGACAATTAACATTTGAAGATTAGAATTGTACATAAACTGCTCAAGGAACAATGATATAACTAAAGTGCCTCTTGCCACCTTGGCCAAAATCCGACAATCTCTATTAAACAAACTTACAATAAACATTTGTGCCTTTCACTTGTTGTAGCAAACCCTGAAATTACAACCGGTATGAAATGCTGTAGCTCCTCCATCTTCCCCACCCTCCACCCTCCCTCCCCCACCCTCTCCTAACTCAGCTGTAATTATGGGAGGGAAACTACTGAACCAAAATGAACTGTAACTGTATTCCTTTCCCTTCCCCCTACCAGCTTTCCTTGAAAAGCAGTCCCCTAGATTGTTGTTCGCAACTACACAGGGCCCTAGTGGCCCCATCTTTTGGACCAAATGGATAAGGAAAAAAAATAAACTAAACAAACATTCACCTCCTACCATTAGGGGGTATCATGACTGAGCCTCCCCCCCTTCCCCCTCCCGACGTTTGTACAAAAGAAGGTAGAACCATTAAGAACCTATTATGCCTTATTTTGGATTGTTGATATAGTTACCATGGAATAAGAGGAATACTTTTGACATCCCAGTTAATTTCATGGAGTCATAGCAAGTCTGACAGGAATTTTGCTCCAGCGGTGTGGGGTCCCTGGAAAGGCTCCTTTGTGTTTCTTCAGTTGTGATGACTAGGTTTCATGCTGGGTTTCAAGGCCTAGAGCCCTCAATAAGTCTGCTCCACTTTCCACGTCATCTGCTTGGTAGGGAGATCCACAATGTTTTACCTGAAGGTAGCCCATTTGGAGCCATCGGTAGCGGATGCCTGTGTCAGCCAGGCGTTGTGTGACAGGTTTGAGCTCTCTGCGAATTTGAAGAGCATCTGGTGGCACATCGGGAAATATTAAAATGTCCTCATTGTTAAACTTGAATCTTCCTTTAGTTTTGGCTTCTTTTAGTATATAGTTTTTTTGAGTACAGGTCTAAAAATTCTGCCAGTATGTCATGTGGGCCTCTGTGGCATTCTGAAGTGGGGGCCCCCAGTTTGTAAGCTCTATCATTGGGGCAACCTCATCTTCTAGCTGAAGTTAAGCGGCTAGCCAGCCTGAAATAAAAGAGGTAAGTTCCATAGTTGCTTCTGACTGTTCAGGAAAGCCTCTGAACTTGAGGAAACACTCTCTGGCTTTAGGTTCCAGAAAGAAAATTCTTTCCTTTGCCCAGGATTCAGTGGATTGTAACCTTCTAATATCCTCCTGATTAGTAATGGTCACCTCCAGCACCATATCTGCTGACTGGGAGACCTTTTGTATTGTGCTCTGCAAAGATTCCAGTTGCTCAGCCATGGGTTTAAGCATTGTATTGAGAGTTGCTAGCATTCCATTTTTAAAGGACCAAAAAAGCTCTGTAAGGTCTTTCTTGGTGAATGCTGCCTGAGTGGATTGCTGATTCCCGCCTTTGGCCACCATTTTAGAGTTGGTCCATCGGCTCTTACCTACTCCGCCATCCATCCCAGTGCCGAAAAAGTCTTTTAAGGTCGGGGCTTCAGTCTCCCTGGTTTTGGAACATGCTCCATCAGTTCTAACCATAGTTTTAGGGCGCTTTTGGTCCTTGCACTTGCTGATTTGTCAGGAGGGGCCCAAAGGAAGGGACAGAGCTCACTCAGATGGTGTCCACCATGTACGGTGCTGATGCCATGCCCCCCTGATGGGGTCTAGATGATAACACGCAACATAGAAGAAGCCCCAATCACTTGTAATTGCTTTGGATTCCTTCTGGGTCCCTGTAACAAACCCTTTCACCATGACTTCCTAGCCAAACACTCAATATAAGCTCTGAGTCTCTTTCATTGGTTGAGGCTGCTCTCTGGTTGCAGTGACATTGAGAAAGGGAGGAAGCAAGGCTATACCCTGGAATTTTATGGTGAGGGGCACAGGTTCATGAGGACAAGACTAGGGTTGCCAGGTCCCCATCATCCTAAACTCTGAGACTCATTGGGTGGTGTCTAATGATGTCGAGACCCAGTGATGTGGGGCCTATGTTATTTGTAGTCTCCAAGTGGATTATACAGAGTGAGTCAGTACAATTGACAGGATTTGTCATTGTAGCATTGATATTATATTGAACAACTGTAGTAACAGTACTTCCACACACCACTAGGAAACTACCAAAGGATCTGTGTGTACTCAAAACCATGTGCTTTTGAGGAAAACATAAAAATGAACTAGATGCTAAATGCAAAATGTACTTGAGTTTTTAGTGTTAATTATTGCCTCCCATCTCTGATTTACAGGTGTAGCAACTGCAACAAGTGGAAGAAGCCATGTATTTTCAATATAGGTAACTATCAGCTGTTTGGGAAATGTGATATGCTTAAGATCATACTAGGAGTCCTTTGTTGATTCAATGAATGCACCTACATTCTTCTCTCAAGAGATACCACAAGATAACATCTGCTGCAGGATGGGATTCAACATTGTGCTGGTAAATCTGGAAGTGGGGAAGGGGAGAGACAGCAATTAATCAGTGCCTCAATTACTAAAAGGGCATATTCCTAAGTTTCACCTGCCTGCAAATCACTTCCTCCAACCTAGAAACTAACCCTCTAATACCAAACAGATACATCTGTCTGGTTCCTGTGCAGTAGGAGGAATGCATTCTTTTCTAGAGTAAATGTAAGGATTCTTCACTGGCTCGGATTTTAATTCAAACTGGAGGGCAGCTCAAAGCTTCAGTTGTGCAAAGTATGAGCAACTACTGCCAATGTTCATATTCTGGGACTAGGAGCTGCACACTTTGGTAGTATCACAAGAAATTCCTAAAAAGCTAACAACAATCTCTGTAGAACAAAGTTTGAGTCCAAGGGCACCTTTAAAACCAACGAAGTTTTATTTAAGGTGTAAGCTTTCATGTGCAAACATACTTCCTCAGACAAGTGCTTGCACACGAAAGCTTACACGTTAAATAAAACTTTGTTGGTCTTGAAGGTGCCGTTGGACTCCAACTTTGTTCTGCTTCAGATGATCTCCGACCATCTGAATCTAACAATCGCTGTAGAAAGAGAACTGAGTTCTCAGACTTCCAATACAAGCAAACACAGATGCTACCAAGAAGAAGAAATCAGCCCTATGTTGCTGTAGATTCTTCATGTGCAAACATTTTAGAGAAGAAATTTCTTATGAAAGTAGTTGCGTCAAACAACCTGAGAAATCCATTTACGTGGGCAAGTTTAATTACAAATGACTGTGTTTGCTTTTAGGAGATAGGTTATTTAACTTTGCTGTGATTCATCAAATGATGAGAGCTTTAAATAACTGGGCGATCACATGATTGTGATTCCATACAACATTGTGTGGAAATTTCCCCTTCCAAGTACTGAAAAACATAATTGGTTGTTCAGTAAGGAGAAGCTTCAAAGGGTTATCTACCTCAATGAGGGGTCGATTGATGCTTCATCAGGGAGTTTCTCAGTGAGCTGTTATTCAGGGCCATGGCTTAGACCCGGCAGCTACTGTCTGCCACGGTGGCCGTGACCAGTGTTCCCTCTAAGCTGAGTTAGTGTGAGCTAGCTCACAGTTTTTTAGCCTCCAGTTCACAGATTTTTGTCTCAGCTCAGGAAGGATGGCTCCACAGCAATCTAATATATGCAGCAGCCAAATTGCTTGCTCACAACTTTAATGCCAGTAGCTCACAAAGTAGAATTTTTGCTCACAGGATTCTACAGCTTAGAGGGAACGTTGGCCGTGACTTATGTATGCAAGGTTTTTAAAAATTTTTTAAATAGCTATCACTGATCTTTCGCCAGCAGTTTTTAACCAGTTACTCATGTGGTTGAGTCATTACTTTCCTGTTGTCAGTGTTTGTTTCAGAGAACTCTGGTCAGGTTTGCAGTTTAACATCCACCCCAATTAGTGTGGTAGTGAGTAATTCTCTGTGAGCCTCTCTCCTTCCACAGATTCTAGTGCACATTATTACAAGCCTTGACTGTGTGTTTTCTTGTGCTAGTGTCCAGAGATAGGTTGGGTATTGTGTGATGATAGGATCTAGCTCACTAGCATGGGCCTTCTCTGAACTGGTAGACGTGGTCTCTGGTTTGGTATTGGGGATCTCCCTCCCCTGCCACCTGTTTGTCCTGAGGGACTTCCAATATCCATGCAGAGGCCCTTTGTCAGATTAAGTTTAGGAATTTATGGTCATTCTGACTATCATGGGTCTATCTCAGTTGTTTTGGGCCTAACACATGAGAAGGAGGATATGTGGATTTAACTTTTTCCACCAAGCAGTCTGGTGGCCTGGTGAGTAAAATTAAATAGTGTGGAGATGTTTCAAAGAACGAAGCCAGTTGGAAGCAATAACAAATTCACTCCATTCAGAATGGATGAGGTGGCTGTTAGCTTTAATAGTTCTGTGCAATCCTTTATTGATAAAATCTCTCCAACTTGGATAGCAGTTCTGGAACAGATCATGTAGTAGAAGTTTCTGGATTATCACCTGTCTTTTTGTGCGGATAATTTCAAGATGACTGGGCTCCTGACTCATGTTTTCAGGATCATGGGTGGTGCCCTCTCTGAGAAAATCCGGCCAGATGTGGTGAGGGAGCCAGACTGTGAGGACTCTTAATTCCTCTCTAAGAATTATTTAGATCTTTCAAGCAGGCTGTGATCTCACCTCTATTGAAGAGGCCCTACTTATATAAGAAGATACAGACTAATTATAGGCTGGTATCAGATCTGTTCTTCCTGGGGAAGGTGTTTGAAAGGACAGTTGCTGAACAGCTTTAGGGGTTCCTGGGTTACACATCTGGCCTTGACACTTTTCAATGCAGTTTCAGGCTTTGATGTGAAACAGAAATGGCCTCAACTGCCATGGTTGACAGTCTCCATCCGTCTGCTGATAAGAGGCATGCTTGTGTATTGATATTGGTCAATCTCTTGGCAGTCTTCAGCACAATCAACAACTCAATACTGTTGCAGCACTTGAAGGCTGGAGTAGGGATTAGAGGTGTGTTGTTGTTGTTTTTTAATCACACATTGACAGGTAAAGATAAAGGGAGCATGATGTGGGATGGAGTTCTCCAACAGTCTTGTCTGGATACATTCTTAGGTGAATGTCCCTGAAAGTCATCCAGGCAACTAGACAGGATAAAGGTGGGCTCCTGTACAGAATGTGTACCTAGTGTCTGTTGGAGCAGATACAAATGACTTTATTTGGGGGGGAAAGGCTTTGCAAATCCTGTAAGTAATAACAGGCTACTGATGGGTTCATGGACTCAGAGACAAATAGCTGTATTATTTCACAAGTTGGATCAGTCCCACTGAACAGCATGTAGCAGACATACTGGTGGAGAAACAATGATCTTCGTCGTGGTCTCTGTGCAGTCCCACACATGGGTTGGGCGCCTGCGCACGACCTCGTTCGGAGAAACTTCTAGAGCTTTACCTCAGAAGAGCTTTTGGCGGGCTCTCCTCCCGCCCTGGGGGAGGAGACATGCACTGCGCATGCCCAGAGCGGGAGAGAGAGCCGCCTCCCACTCAGTTCTTCTTCGACCGCCTTCGTGTTCACACCTCGTTCCTGTCGTTCCTCCATTTACCTCAGCTGAGTATATCTTTCTTCGCTTTCGCTTTATTTTTCCATCTGCTTCTTTCTCTTCTAAAAAATATTTCAAAAAAAAAAAAAAATCTTTGTCTATCTCTCTTCCCCCCCCTCTCCTTTCTTTGGAGGGTGGGTGGGGATTTTTGTATGGGAAAGACTAAATTCTTTAAGGTCTGTCGTCGTTGCCCTGCTAAAATTCCATCCAACGACGGGCACGACCTTTGCTTAGTTTGTTTGGGAGAGGCCCATAGAGTAGATTCTTGCCCTCATTGCGCGAGTTTCACTCGTCAGGCTCACCGTAATCGAGAGGCTAGGCTCAAAGCTCTTCTTGTTGAATCGGCTCTGCGTCCCACAATGTCTTCGGGAGCTTCCCAGGTCTCGGTAGCCAAGAAATCGGACACCTCCTCGAAGGCACCGAAACAGAAACCTAAGCGGGCTGAAGATAAGACCCCTTCGAGGTCGAAGGCCACGCCCTCTGCTTCGGTTTCGAAAGTGGACCCCATCATCGTGACTGGGTTGTCGATGTCGATGCCGGCCCTTGCCTCTACATCTCATCAGTCTGCGGCTCGACAACAGACTCCGCAGCACCCCCACTCGTCACCTACGGGGACGATACCATTGGGCCAGTTGACCAGATCGCCTCCGCACCTGTCTCCGCGAACAGGCTCCCGGTCTCCACGGAGGCGCTCCACTACCCCGATCCACACTTTGGACGAGGGTCTGGTTGTGCACCGCCATGCTCGGTCCCGATCTCGACTTGGTCGTCGATGCCTGATCCGTAGGCAATCCCCGTTGTCGTCTGATTCCGCCTCTGACCACCAATGCTGGTCCTGCGAAGACGCCGTCCGGATGCGGCCTACTATTATTCGAGGTCTCCGACACCGGAGAGACACCGCTATGACCGAATCCGGCATTCGGAACGCGGAGATCAGGCCCACGCCCCTGACCACCCTCGGCGCTCGGCATCTGTGGCCTCGGCTCATTCTGCCTCTCGGGAACAGCCTTCCGACCTTCCCAGAAATCGGGACGCCCCAAGGAGTTCCCCAATGGAACCTCGACACCGTCCTGCTGTCGACCATCCGGTTGTCGACCTTGTCCAACCCTGATCCTCCTCTCCTATGTCGATCTCGGACGGGTCGGATTCGGCGGAGTTCGATCCCGAGGTCTCTCGAATCGAGGACGAGCACCGACGCTCGGGGTCGATTTCCCCTACGGAAGGCCCTAAGGCATTTTTGGAGCTCGTTACCAGGATGGCGACTGCCCTCCAAGTTCAGGGCTTTACGGAGTCCCCAGCAGTGACTGACGTCGTTCACCGGTTGGTCCAGGCTGATCTTCCTCCGTCTCCCGTCTTGCCTTTGCTGCCTGTCCACCTTTCTATGTTGAAAGAGTCATGGGAACACCCGGCTTCGATCCCTCCAGTTTCGAGGCGCTATGATGGGTTGTATAGGATCCAGGATGCTCCTGGCAAATTCCTCCTTTCTCAGCCACCACCGAATTCCATGGTGGTTCACTCTTCTTCGAAATCGAGGCAGCCTGCTCGCCAGTCCACGCCCCCTGACCGTGAGGGTCGTAAACTGGATCTTCTGGCCAAGAAGATGTACTCTCTGGCCTCCATGAATCTCAGGGTCGATACTTATCTGTCGTATTTATCTGCTTATGCATTCAACGTTGCCAATGCAATTCGCCCTGTCCTGGAGTTTGTTCCGGAAGAGCACCGTCCCACTCTCTCGGCTGCCTTGTCTGAGGTTTGTGCCATATCAAAGCAACAAATCAATTCCGTTCGTCATGCAGTCAGCTGCTCCTCTAAACTCCTGGTGTCTTCTGTCGCTCTACGGCGTCATGCCTGGCTGCGGGGCACCTCCCTACAACCGGACGTCAAGTTCCGTGTAGAAGACCTCCCCTTTGACGGAAACGGCCTCTTCCACTCCACCACCGACGAAGTGTTGAAGGCTGTTGATGAGAGTCGTAAGCAGGCCCAAAACCTTGGAGTCTCGGCTGCACCTTACCGTCCCAGGAACCGTTCCTGGAAACCTTCCGGCTCCAGGCGATACCTATCTCCGGCACCTCACTCCCAATGGAGGAGAAAACCGTACGACTCCCGTCCTCCTTCCAAACACCGTTCCCAACCCACCAAAAAGACGCCGCAGCCTAAGCAGTCTGTTTGACTGTCCCCACTGTCTCTCTCCAACGTCGTTCACTCCTTCCGTCCGTACCCGCCTCTTCCCCTTTCTGCCAGCCTGGGAAGAAATTTCAACCGACTCTTGGGTCCTCACCATCCTGCGGGTCGGGTACGCCATAGAGTTCGTTTCGCCTCCGATCCTCCCACACTTTGTCGTCACGCCTCCAGACCCCCTCCTCGATCTTGAGGTTTCTGCTCTCCTTGCCAAGGGGGCCATCGAGGTCGTCCCGGAGGCGCAACGAACTCTCGGCTTCTACTCGAAGTATTTCCTGGTCCCCAAGAGGGACGGCGGCTTCAGACCAATTATGGACCTTCGGGATCTCAACTGTTACATTCGGTATCAAAAATTCAGAATGGTCACTCTGCAGTCGATCCTCCCTCTCATTCCACGGGCAGCGTGGCTCGCGTCAGTCGATCTTCAAGACGCATACTTCCATGTCACGATCCGTCCCCAACATCGGCGGTTTCTCCGGTTCGCCGTTGGAGATGCCCACTACCAGTACAGGGTGCTTCCCTTCGGCCTTTCTACAGCTCCACGGGTGTTCACCAAGCTGATGGCTGTGG
Organism: Gekko gecko; assembly: GCA_029375565.1. Lineage (NCBI taxonomy): Eukaryota > Metazoa > Chordata > Lepidosauria > Squamata > Gekkonidae > Gekko > Gekko gecko. Next base: position 91,951,714 of record JAPDNY010000010.1, on the reverse strand, counting down.
TGGTAGCCGAACTCCACCGACGGGGAGTCACTCTTTATCCTTACATCGACGACTGGCTTCTCGTAGCTCCAACGCCAACTCAATTGCTCCACGACACTCGGGAGACTCTCTCCCTCCTCCGTGCTCTTGGCCTTTGCGTCAACCACGCCAAGTCCTCCCTTCAGCCCCTCCAAATCCTTCGATTCCTCGGGGCTCGACTCGACACCAACCTCGAAGCGGCTTTCCTTCCGGAGTCCAGGGCTTCCGACATTCGGGCGATGGTGTCCGCCTTTCAGACGTGTCCCCAACAATCCGCCCGTTCGGTCATGAGGCTTCTGGGTCACTTTGCCTCTACGGTGTTCGTTGTCCGCAACGCCCGGTTGAAGATGCGGCCGCTTCAGCTCTGGCTCCTACGAGCCTTCGATCCCCTCCGGAGGCCTTGGCACACGATTCTGTCGATCCCACAAACCGTCCTCGCCTCCCTCGAGTGGTGGGCTCAACCTGTCCACCTCCTTTCCGGGATGCCATTTCGTCCTCCTCCTCCCGAGTTGCTGTTGACCACAGACGCTTCCCTCTGGGGTTGGGGAGCCCAGTGTGGAGCGCTTACTGTACAAGGGGCTTGGTCTGCTCGAGATGCAACTCGCCACATAAATTACCTGGAGCTGCAAGCAATTTACCTGGCCCTCCGGTCTTTTCTTCCGACCCTCCGAGGCCGTGTCGTCCAAGTGGCTTCCGACAGCACCACGGCTGTTTATTATGTCAACAAACAGGGCGGCACTGCCTCTGTTCGTCTCTGCACCTTGGCGATAGACCTCTGGTCCTGGTGCCTCCGCCACTCCATCACGCTCTCGGCGATTCATATTCCCGGGGATCAGAATGTCGATGCGGACCGGTTGAGTCGTTCTGCCTCATCGGACAACGAATGGTCCATTCCCCTCCGGTATCTTCGGCCTCTGTTTCGGGAGTTCGGTCACCCATCTATCGACGGCTTCGCGTCCGTTGACAATGCTCGATGTCGCCTGTTTTTCAGCAGGGGTCCCCCGTCTGCTCGGTCGCTCAGGGATGCCTTTCTCCACAAATGGAACGGGACCCTGTTTTATCTGTTTCCTCCGTTCCCTCTCATCTCTCGGGTCATGCAGAAGATTCGTGCAGACCGCACCTCCTGCATTCTGATCACTCCGTGGTGGCCACGCCAGGTCTGGTTCCCACACCTGCTTCAACTCTCCTGTCGATCCTTCCGTCCCCTCCCTGTCGTCCCAGATCTCCTTTCTCGGGCCCGAGGGAGAATCATCCATCCCAATCCGGGATTTTTCAAATTAATGGCCTGGAAGATCCAGCCCTAGACTTCCCGCCTCAGGTCTCTGAAATCCTCCTGAATGCTAGGAAGCCTTCTACTCGACGTTCCTATCGGTTCAAGTGGAACAGATTCCAATCCTATGCTACTGATCACTCCTTCGATCCAATTCGATCATCTCTCCGTGAGATCTTCGCCTACATCGTGCATTTGAAGGATGCGGGCCTGGCATACTCGTCCTTGAGGGTTCATTTGGCGGCGATCTCCGCCTACCACCCCCTCATCCAAGGCTCGTCAGTGTTCTCCCACCGTCTCACCAAGACGTTCCTCAAGGGTCTTCTTCGCATGTGCCCGCCTAGGAAACCGTTGGTGCCTTCCTGGAGCTTGTCTCTAGTCCTTTCTCAACTCATGGCTAAACCGTTCGAGCCGATGGCTACCGCCGACCTCAGGTTAGTGTCCTGGAAGACGGCCTTTCTCGTAGCCATTACCACTGCACGCAGAGTAGGGGAACTAGCTGCCTTTAGGGCCGATCCCCCCTACACCGTTTTTCATAGGGAGAAGGTGGTCCTTAGAACAGATCCTTCCTTCCTCCCTAAAGTCATCTCTGCCTTTCACCTCTCTCAGTCGTCTGTTCTGCCTACATTCTTCCCGAACCCGACTGATGCCTCTCAGAGAGCCCTGCACTGTCTAGATGTGCGCAGAGCGCTCTCTTTCTATCTACACAGGACGCAGCCCATACGTAAATCTCCTCGGCTGTTCCTGGCTTATGGCCCCCCTCACGCGGGGGAACCCATTTCTTCTCAACGTCTCTCTAAGTGGGTGACTTCCACCATAGCCCTTTGCTATGAGCTGGCGCGTCAACCCGTTCCTACCTGTCTCACTGCCCATTCCACACGGGCGGTGTCGACGTCCACCGCTTTCCTGGCCGGTGTCCCATTGGAAGACGTCTGTGCGGCTGCTACGTGGTCCTCGGCATCGACCTTCGTGACCCACTACGCACTCGACGTCCGAGCTCGGCGGGATGCTGCCTTTGGTCAGACGGTGCTGCGATCTCTCTTCGCTTGATCCTGGTACACCCTCAGGTAGGACCCGTGGGTGATTTGTTTTGATGGTGATGCTGTGTCTTAACCAGTATTTTTTGTGTCCTTTGCAGCTGCCAGCTCCCTCCTCCAACTGGTTCAGCTCTTGTAATCACCCATGTGTGGGACTGCACAGAGACCACGACGAAGATAAATAGGTTGCTTACCTGTAACTGATGATCTTCGAGTGGTCATCTGTGCAGTACCACAATCCCACCCAGCCTTCCCCGCTGCTGGCATCTCCAGATGTCCTGTTTTGGATTCTTTGGCCTTGACAGTGGCGGTCGAAGGAACTGAGTGGGAGGCGGCTCTCTCTCCCGCTCTGGGCATGCGCAGTGCATGTCTCCTCCCCCAGGGCGGGAGGAGAGCCCACCAAAAGCTCTTCTGAGGTAAAGCTCTAGAAGTTTCTCCGAACGAGGTCGTGCGCAGGCGCCCAACCCATGTGTGGTACTGCACAGATGACCACTCGAAGATCATCAGTTACAGGTAAGCAACCTGTTTTTTTTTTTACTATTAACACAGAATTGGCCTTAAAATGGGTCCCACACCATATTCAACCCCCCTTCTCCCTAATGGTACAATTACTAACAATATTGCTTTGCATCCAACCAGGTTTTCTGTTGATGAAAAAGGAAGCAGGGTCACTAAATAGGAAGCTGGGGATCAAGAGACTTGCACGGCCAAAAGCCACGTGGGATAGGGGCTGTAATAGGATGGGGCATTGGGTGAGACTGAGGAGGAAAGCTGGCTGGATCCAGCCATCTGTGGAATGGACTTCTTCAAGAGTCTTGTCTGGCTGGGGGGGGGGAGACTGAAAACATATTGGTGCCAGCTGTATGAGATCTGGGCTGAGATTCCATTCCTCTGTTAATGGTATTGAACCTGGGTATGGCCACAGACATGACAACTAGTGCGATGTAGTGGTTAGAATGTCAGACTAGGATAAGGGAGACCCAGGTTCAAATCTCAACACTATCATGGAAACTTTCCGGGTGACCTTAGGCTGGTCACACTCTCTCAGCCTAATCTAACACACATGATTGTTGTGAGGATAACACAAGAGGAAATGAGAATTATGTAAGTTGCTTTTGGTCACCACTGGGGAGAACAGCAGGGTTTTTGACATGGCCAAAGTGCAAGAGACAAAGGGCTCTTGGTCCTTAAGCTTGCAGCCTGTGCCTCTGTGTGAGCTGGCCCCAACTGATTTCACACCAGCCCAGGAGTTGGAGTTATGTTGGTTATATATTTTTCCTCTGCTTGTCTGTCAAAATGAAATTGTTTTGCTTTTTGTGAGTCGGTTCGAATCCCCAGTAGGGAATAAAGCAGGTTATAAATATCTAAATAATTGGGAATAATTTTAGAATATATGTATGTGTTGATTTACAGATGCACAAATAAAGTTGGAAACATATATTTGATGGGAAATACAGGGAAACAAAACATATATAGTGTACAAGTGGAAAGCAAAACTGAAACTGGGGATGTTTGCATTAAACCAACGAGCTTACCAAATTAAGTAGTGTGTGACCTTAACCTAAAGACCCATTCCATTTACTGGATGAATGACACAGCCCCATCTTGTTTTGTCCATGCACTGGTTGGGACAAAGTTTTCTGCCACAAGAGCAGTACGAAGGGAATGGGAAGGAAAAACTCATATGAGAGTTGCTTCTATTGTGATGAACCTTGCAGAAAAAGTGAAAATCTTGCTGCACTTGGGTTTTCTATTTTAGCTTTTCTGCCTCTCCTGAAACAAGGGCTTTTTCTTTAGGAGCAATATTTTTCACTTGTGACATTTCTTAATTTTGTTATAGAACAATACGTTCCCATACCCCGTAATTGTTGCAGGGATAGCTTTTCTTCTCAGCACTGCATGTACGAATGCTTCAGGCTGCTCAGGAGCATTTATTATTATTATTTAGAAAGGCCTGCCTTTAAAAATAAATTTGCAATGGCTGCAATGTGTGCCATGAAGATGGGCCAAGAGGAGACTAAAGTACATTATTAGCACATATAAAACAAAGCGCAGGGCCAAATTAGAACTGGCAGAGATCCACGTATTTTATTAATGTGTGTTCACATGCAAGAAGTAGGTACAGTGGCTGAGTTCAGACTGGCAATTTGCCCCGGTAGGGACCCCGGGCCAACGACGATTCAATCCCGGAGTAAATGGGACGTTCACACAGGCACATCTGCCTGGCGTCCCCCACCCGTAGTCAACCCGTGCTGTTGCGCTTCACTGCCGGATTTTAAAAATACTTGATAAAAGCTGTAGCAAATCCGAAAGCCCGCATGTGTTGCGCGTTTTTCCGCTTCCGGGGAGTCTGAACGTGCAGCCGAAAAGCCGGGAGCAACCTGCGTTGGGCAGGAGGCAGCAGCGGTGTGATCGGCTGTGCTCCGCTCCACTGCCCAATGCGGTCTGAATGCTCCCGCGCGCCTCCGTCCCGTATCTTCTGGCAGAGGCCCCTGCAGTGTGAACAGGAAAACCCGGTATAGTTTAATCCGGGGTTTTTTTGCTACGACTGGCTACCGAAGCAAACTGCCAGTCTGTACTCAGCCAGTGTTATGTATTGTGTTTAACATGCCTGAGCTTCCACTTTATGCTGGTATGAACATTCTGATTGGTTACTCTGAGCAGTAGACCAATCAGAGCATATAAATGATTCCGGAGGGGGTTTCGGCGTTGCGAATGGCGGCTGCCTCTCGGGACGCTCCCGGAGGTGGTTAGCCCACGTGCAGTCAGGGGGGGTCTTCGCATGTGTGAAAGACCCTAGTGAGCCTTAGGCAAAGGCTCCGAACCGGGGGCGCTTGGGGAGTAGCCTCTTTGCCGGCAGACAGCTGGGAAATTGAGGCTTTCTCCCCGCCCCAATCGGCCCCGCTGCGTCGTGCCCGTAATGGGACTTAGCAGCGCCTCCGAATTCCACCAGGAGTGAGGAACAGCGACATGAATTAAAGTAAAAAGAAGAAACGGCAGCGAACCGTGAGTTGGAGGTCTAAATTTGAAGCGAAAACCCGAGCCCTTCCCCCGTAAGCGAATAAGCGTCTGGGAGGAGGGGGAATCCCCCCTCCCACTGAGAAGCGGGACTTATATAAGAAAGCTAAGGGGGACGGAAGGGAAGAAGGGTTGGTGAAATTACCTTTGGGGTGCTATTGAAGCTAAAGAGTTAGCGGGTCTCCTGAGCAACGCGTCACGAACTTTGATAAAGTAAACAAATAAAAGAAATGTCGGCCATGAAGAAGGTCCCTTTGAAACCGGAAAAGAAGGGAGGCGGGACTTCCGGTCCGGGTAATCCCCCTCCAGAGCCTGCTGTCAGTCAACAGACAAGCGAGCTACTGCACCCTCTGCTGGTCCAAATACAGAAAATCAGCGAAACCTTAACTAACATGGAAGGTGTTCTCAACAGTCAACAAAAGCAACTAACAGAAACGTCAAAGAAAATGGAGGAGATCGCACAGAAGTGTTTGGTCTCGACGGAAGACATCGGAAAAGTGAAGAAAAGGGTCAATAAGTTAGAAAAACATCAGGATGTGCAAGAAAAAAGAATTTTGATGTTGCAAATGGAGAAATCGAATCTGACCCTTCGTTTTCAGGGCATTAAAGAAGAAGAGAAGGAAGATCTCAGATCTATACTAGCGAATGCCTTGGCACCCGTAACTGGCAGAGATCAGCGAGAATTAAAAGAAGAGATGGATAAGGTCTATAGGGCCTACTCCACTTTTACAAAGAAAAATAATCTGCCAGCAGAAGTGGTTGTCAAGTTCGTTAAGCAGAGTACTAGAGATCAAATTCTGCGTGCAGTCTCAGCGGTGCCCTTGAAAATTGGGGAGCAGACTATCAGAATATTGAAAGATGTGCCTTATGAAATCCGGATGAAAAGGAAAGCTTACAAAGGATTGACCACCTTTCTACAAAGATATCAGACTATATACAGATGGACCTTCCCTGAAGGCCTAGTGTTCAAGTATAAGGATAAAAGAGAAAAGATTGACTCCATCTTCAAAGCACAAGAATTTCTGAAGAGACACGCCAGTTCAGAGGAAGAGGCAGCACTCGCAACTTGGACAGACTTGAGCAGTGAGGATGACAGCGGCCCAGAGGAGGGAGGTGCCGGAGCGGGAGACGTGAAAACCAAAGAGGGCCCATCCTATAACCTGAGGGATACCAAAAGAAGACAACCTAAGAAATAACTGTTCGAGAAGCGTCAGAAAGGAGTTGATTAACAACTAACCCCAAAGGACATTACTAACCTCATTAACAGAGTTACTTTGGACTTTTGTTAGATGAAAAGAAGACTCTCTAATCACGGGGATCGCCAAAAACTGTATTTATACTGACTTAAACTAACCTTTATTAACAGAATACTCACTCCGCTCTTTTCTTAATCCCTCTATATACCCTACCTCTTTCCATTTATAAAAAGAATAAACTCCTCTCCTTTTTAGGAGGGTTTTGTTAAAAAAAATAAAATAAATGATTCCGGAGGGAACTGAAACCACTGGTCATTATCTAAGCTATTTTATTGGTTGTTAACTTAATTAGGGGCGTGGTTATCATAGCCCGGAAAGTTTAAAAGAGAGCCTGTTGCTCTCCTGTTTCGTGTTGGTTTACTGTCATGTTCAAATAAAGCTGAATCACTTGTTAAGAGCTGACTGACATCTCATACTTAACATACAGTATCTATTTTCTTAATGAAACATGGAACTACATGAGATAGGAGCTTTTGTTTAGTGCAGCAAACAACAAACACCCAGTTCCATTTGGCTTGAAGGCCTCAGTAACTGTAGGACAGGTAACTTGGCTATTGGAATAAGGAATAAAATTACTTAACTAAGCTGTTTGTGGAGCTGTAGGCCAGAACCTTGGCCTGAGTCTACAGATTCTTTGTAGGCCCTGCACAGCTTCGGGCTGCTAGTAGAGAAACTGAGAAGAGAAGCTTTACGTCTCACCTACTCTCCTGCTTGTTCTGAGGCCTACTGGGATAGTTTCTAGAGGCAGTACACAACAGGCACTAAACCCTGTCTCCTTCCCACACAACTTACTTCTGTATTGTGTGGCTTTCAGTATTTTCTTCTCAGCTAGATTCTGACACTTGAAATGACCTGGAGTGGAAGAAAAATGTTTTAACTGTGGAGTGCAGTAAGGGTGGGCACAGGAGGGGGTATGTGCCAGGGTTTAGTTCCTCTCATTTCTGTGCTCTGTTTTCAGTAAGTGTATTTCTCTACTTCCTGCTGTATACATATGTGGGCCAGTATAGGAAGAAATATGCTTGAAACTTTAAAGTCAACTGCTGATTCACGAATGATGCAGAATATGGGTTGGGTCTGGGATCCTTAAATGTGCCCTCTGTAAAAGTCATACAGGTTCTCAGTTGCCTGACAGACAGTGCCCAATTTGGATCATGACTTCAGCCTCTTCACTCCACTGCAATCCGAAACTGTTCATGGGAGGACAATATTTGGTCTTTTGGGGAAACACACAAGTGTACATATTTAGTTTGTCCTTAAGCCACACAAACAAAAGAGGAGTTTCTGTCCTGATTCTTCACAATACCAAATAAAGTGGTTTTAAGGCTGAACAAATAAGCAGAGGTTTAAATTATGATGACTGAGTTCCAAATAACCCATTATGGGTTTTTAATACATTTGTTGATCTTAAAAGTGTGTGTGTGTTCGTTCTCCATGTGGGGGGGATGCTACCCTGCATTGAAACTGAAAAAACACATAGGAACATAAGAACATAAGAGAAGCCAATGTTGAATCAGGCCAATGGCCTATCTAGTCCAACACTCTGTCACATAGTGGCCAAAAATACCAGGTGCCATCAGGAGGTCCAGCAGTGGGGCCAGGGCACTGGAAGCCCTCCCACTGCTGCCCCCCCAGCACCAAGAATAGAGTGCATCACCTGCCCCAGACTGAGAGTTCCCATCTATACCCTGTGGCTAATAGCCACTGATGGAGCAGGCAACCCCCGGGAGTTTTGGGCAGGACAGAGACACCACCATTTTTTTACCATAGAAACCTGGGAAATTCCCAGAGGGTAGCATGACACCAGTCCCCTCCAGTATACTCCTGCTGCTCCAAAGTGAGCAAGAGCACCACATCTCCACCCCACATAATAGAAGAGGGCAGAAATATTCTTTTTTGAGGGGGAGGTCACTTCTTCAAAAAATATTCATGATCTTGAAAATAATGCATCCCAGGATTGGAGAGAGGGAGTGAATAACTTCGGGGGCGGGGGGATGGAAACTCAGAAGTAGGTTTTTTGGAATGTACCATTGCAGGAGTGATGTAAGGATTTTGTAACAGTCTTCACAGTGATGTTAGGGGCACAATCTGATTGGTGCCTCGATTGCTAATGTGACAGGTCTCCATACAGCATTTATGTATATGCTAATTGCACTCAGAGCTGGTGATGGAGCTCACATTTTGGTGGCAATTCAGCTTTGGGATTTGCGTGTATTTGCTGAGCGTTGTATATTCTGTGTAGAGATCATCTGGATCTCCTTTCTCAAATCAACTGCAACTGTGAATTCCTTTAAGTAAAAAACTCCCCAGTCTTTCTGGACAATATTTCAGTTGTTTCACTGAGGCAGAATGTTGTTTGAAATGGACTTGTTTGAAAAGACTTCATTTACCATAATCCCCTGGTTTCCATATTTTTTTAGGTAATAAGGTATTGCCTAGTTTAGATTTCATCCTTGATCCAGGGTAGCAATACATTCCTATTATTCCATTTTACACAGCAACCCTATCTTTGTTCACAAGTTTCAGCGAACACATATTCCACCTGTGTACCATGTACATTTGATTTTTCTTTTTATGTCCATTGAGTAATTCTTATGTTAAATTTAACCCATGTACAGCTCAATGTGTAATTTAAACCCTGCTTGTATCCAGGTAGTAATACCAAGTTTCATTTGTAAAGTGATCATATGTTGGCTCTTTCTTATAATAAACAGATGTATGTGTGTTCAGGGCTCCTGTGGGGATTCATAGTTAAGTAGAGATTTGATCTGATTTCCCTTGGGGCTCTATTTATGACACTTAATTGGCTTTAAATTAGATAAGGGGACATCTTTCAATGACCTAACTTACATGGGTATAAAGGCATATAATTTTCTGAGTCAGAACTCTAAAGGAATAGTTGGGTGTAAACTGAAAATGTGGACATTCTTGAAGAGACAAATCTCTCCTTATATATAATTGTGTTTTGGTCATGGACTCTCCTGAACATTCCACATGCTCCCAAATCAATTGGTTCCCTGATCTGTCACTCAGAGGGTGTCCCTAGCCACTGGCTGCATTGCCTGAGTCTCATCCAGCCACCACACAAGAGTACTTGCGTGCCATTGGCCAGGTGCTGGGTTCGCTCCTGTTCCCCGCCCACTCCTTCAGCCACTGTACCCTGTCAGAATTTTTAGTAAACAACTTTCTCTCTTGATGAAGACACTTGCCTCCTGTGTGGGACTAATTCTTCCCTCAGTAGCTGTTGGTAGGTATAACAAAATGGCAGTTACCTGTGTCTGTAAGATGGCTGCTGTCTCTGTGTTTACAGTGTTCCCCCATAAGGCTTAATTGAGCTGTAGTTCCAGAGAAGGGCCTGCAGGGGTATCACTCACTGGGTTGAATGAGGCTTCCTCATCTGCCGGCCTACAGTTCCCAGCTACCCCAAGGCCAAAAAGTGCAGGAAAAGAAGGACCATCCCAAGGGGCAGGGTGGCATCAATATAGACTCCAGCTAGGCCATAAGCCACAGAAGTGGGGGAACCCTGGAAGGCAGCAGAAATTCAGCCACTCCATAGTTGGATGGACTGAGGAATGAATGGAAGTTTCCCTGTTCTCTTGGGCAGGAAAGAGAGGCTGAAGCAGAGCCAGAGGCCAGTCCAAGGAGAGATCCTATCCTGAGCCCACAACCTCCAGAGGTAGAGAGTACTGTGTATTAGGAAAGAGAATTGCATTTAACCCCTGTTGATTTATGCCCTGTTGGTTCATGGTGTGTGCTTACTCCTACAGTTGTGCCTTATTTAATTAGTGTGTGTGTGCTCCATAACTGTGTAAATAGTTAAATAAATTCTTTTAATCTGTGTTGTGCTATGATCACATAGTCTCCCCTGCTCTGCACAGTACCAAAGGGTGGGGGTAACCCAGGGAAGCAAGGAAAGGCCAGACCTTTGGGTTGCCAACTTTCCAGGGATCCCCCAAAGATTGGGGATTCCATCTCCAAATATGGAGATTCAGCCAGAGGGGTTTCACTGTCCCTCTAAAAAGGCAGTGACAATTCAGTGAGTAGTGGCAGTGAACTTAAGGAGTGAGATATGCCCATGGGATGAGGGTGGGAGGCAAACAGCTGAGTTGTCAACTGGAGCCCGTTTCACCACAGTAGGAAACCAAGTTTGGTTCAGACAAAGGAAGGAAACCTTTCACAGGCCTTTGTGAGGAACTGGGGCCAGTCCTGAGTCTAGAGTTGCCAGCTCCAGGTAGGGAGATTCCTGGAGATTTTCTGGTAGAGTCTATGGAAACCAGGATTTGGGAAGGGGAGAGGCCTCAGCTTAACAGAATGTCATAAAGCCCATCTTCCAAAGCAGTTATTTTCTCGGGGGGGGGAGATCTGTTGTCTGGAGTTCAGTTGTGATACCTGGTGATCCTCAGGCTCCACCTGGAGATTGGCTGTCCTAGGCATCGCAGTCAGTGCTTCAGAGCAAGGTCTGCTAGATCCAGGTTCTTGCTGTAGAAGCTGAGTGGGTGATTTTGGACCAGTCACAGACTTTCAGCATAACCTACTTCACAGGGTTGTTGTGCAAGTCAAAAGGGGGAGAGAAGAATGATGTAAGCTGCTTTGGTCCCCATTGCAAAGAAAGACTACTTTTCCTTCTGGGAAACCATTGTTGTCAATCTCCAGGTGAGGGCTGCAGATAACTCAGAATTACAACTGCTCTCCAGATGGCAGAGATCAGTTCCCCTGGAGAACATGGTGGACTCTGTGTCCTTATAACCTGCTGAGATGCCCCCCCATGACAGCCAATGTGATGTGGAAGTCAGGGCTTCAGAGCACTGTAGAGGCTGCAGGGGGGGAGAGATGGAAAGCTGAAGAGTGAGGGGGAAATAAAGGTAGGTTGATGCTTGGCTGGGAAGGAGATAGGGTTGCCAACTCAAGGTGGGAAATTCCTGGAGATTTTAGGAATGGGACCTGGAGAGGGTGAGGTTTGAGGAGGGTTGGGACCTCAGACAGGTACAATGCCATAGACTCCACCCTCCCAACCAGCCATTCCCTCCTGGGGAACCACTGTTGCCAATCTCCAGGTGAGGGGTGGAGATCACTCAGAATTACTACTGATCTCCAGGAGGGAGGGGGGAGGAGATGGAAAGCTGAAATCAGGGGCAGATAATGGCAGGTTGATGCTTGGCTGGGAAGGAGATAGGGTTGCCAACTCCAGGTTAGGAAATTCATGGAGAATTGACGGGTGGAGCCTGGAGAGGGTGAGGTTTGAGGAGGGGTAGGACCTCAGACAGGTACAATGTCATGGACTCCACCCTCCCAACCAGCCATTTCCTCCTGGGGAACCATTGTTGCTAATTTCCAGGTGAGGGGTGGAGATCCCTCAGAATTACAACTGATTTCCAGGAGGGAGGGCAGAAGCAGGGCTGGTCCTAGGTTTTTTGCACACTAGGCAAGGCTACCTTCTGGTGTGCCCCCCCCCCCCGGTGTGCCCACCAATTTTCAAATATAAATGCATTTTAGGAAGCTGGTTTTCATAGTAATTTCCTTTACTGGGACTCACACTCCAGTGCAGCTTAGGGGTAAAGCAGATTCAAATCCCCATTCACCATCAAACTAGCTGGCCAGTCATTTTCTCTTAGCCTTTATCAACTCTAAGGGTTGTTGTGAAGATAAAAATGGAAGAGAACACAATTCAAGTCTAGTAGCACAAAGGAGTATTTCCCCCCCATGGTATAAGCTTTTGTGAGTTTGTCCAGGGCACTGGGTTAAAGCATGAGAAAAGGGGGTCCATCCACAGACACTCAGGGAGGGAAGGAGTCCTTATTTTGAACAGAAACCTCCTTTTGAGCACAGAAGGGAGCCTTGAATAACAGAAAAGGTACCTGGCTGGATCCAACGTGGGAAAAGAGGGGAAGTTGCCTCGTGGCATGCTGGGGGCGCCTCATCCCACAGCACAGGCTGGGCTGGGCAGCGAGGGTGGCTGCTCTCTCCCTCTCTGCAAGCCGACGGGGCGCCCAGGACACCAGGACGCCCAGTTGATTTTTAAGGGGAGGGGTAATATTAATCCCAAATTTTTGGCTCCCGCCCATGCATGATGCAGGCACCTAACCAACCATGGCTGCTTGAAACTGGATGCGGGAGGTGAAAGAGGCGGGCACAGGAAAAAAACCTTTCAGGAGTTGTCCGGAGTCTCTCTCTCTCTCTCTCTCTCTCTCTCTTTCTCTTCTCTCTCTCTCTCTCACACACACACACACGCCTAACCCCCCCCAGGTAAACTTGGAAGGGGTGGGGATTTCCTGGAAGGAGTCACTATGCTCCCCTAACCCCACCAAGAGGCAGCCACTGGGCCCTGGGAGGGGGACCCAAGGACTGCTCTGATCATTTTTTTTTACTGCTTCCTCCCTTGCTCACTGCCACCAGGCTGGGGATCGGGGGACAGCTCATTTGGGGGGGGGAAGAGGGACTGGACGAGTGCAGGAAAGACGGGGGTGAGGATGAGGAGAGGAAGAGAGGGGAGGCAGAAAAGTTCCTCGAGGAGATCTTTGGTTCCCCCTGCCTGCCCGCTGCTGCTCCTCTTCCACCTTCTCCTTCCCTCAGTCTGGGAGCGAAGAGCAAGAGGGAGGCGAGAGGAGGGAGACCCTTTCCTGTCTTGCAAGTTCTGGGGGGAGATCGCCTTGGCTTGCAAGCACATCTGAGTCCTCTTCCAGTGGGTGGGCCCAGCTACACGTTCACGAGCCAGGGAGTGAAGCGCCTGGTGGGGCAGGACATCGTGAGACGCAGTCGACTTGAGAGCAGGGCTTTTGGCGTGTGTGCACGCATATGTGTGTATTTAAATGCCGGCCCCTCTCCCCCCCAGTCCTTTGGTGACAAATGTTGCATGGAGTTGGCAACGGGCACGCACGGTGCTGGTGCAGGGCAGCAAGGGCGCTGCGTGGCGCGACTTGAGAGCAGGGCTTTTGGCGGGGAAAGGGGGAGGGTGGCAGGGCGATAGTTTGGCGCCCTCCTCCAGGGGCTGCCCTAGGCGAAAATCTAGTTTGCCTAGCGGGTGAGCCGGCCCTGGGCAGAAGTCAGCTGCAGTCAAAGGGGCAGATAACTGTAGGTTGATGGTTAGCTGGGAAGGAGATGGGGTTGCCAACTCCAGGTTGGGAAATTCCTGGGGATTTGAGGGATGGAGCCTGGAGAGGGTGGGGTTTGAGGAGTGGTTGGACCTCGGACAGGTACAATGCCATAGATGCCACCCTCCAAACCAGCCATTTCCTCCTGGGTAACAATTGTTTGTCCTTGTGAGGGCTGAAGAGCACTCAAAATTACAATTAATTAATTAAATAAGCTTACTGTTGAGCAGCTGGAGAGGGACTTGGTGGTTGCTGCTGTAGCGGCAGTGGTTGTGGTGGGGACAAAACCTGGAAGCTGCTGGTGAGACTGCTGTGGTAGCACTGGAGGCCAGGAGCCACTCCAGGCTCAGGGCAGCTTCCAGACACCACCACCTCTGTGGCTGGGCTCCAAGGCCTCAGCATCAAAGGATGATGGCCTCAGCATCAAAGGATGGCAGCAGCCATGCTAATGGCAGTGGAGGAGGCTGGCAGCTGCACCAGGCCCAGTTGAGGCAGAGGACCCTAGGCCAAATAGTTGGTGGTGGGTCCTGGAGCTGTACCAAGCTTGGCAATGCAGGAGGATATGTGATTCCCCCATGTGAGTCTTCAGCCCCCCAGAGCTGTAAGGAGGGAAACAGATGTGGGAACTGACAGCAATGAGGGGGAGGGATTCCTCTCTATGAGTTTTGCAGGGCCTCACTTGTCTATATACCTGTTTCTCAAGTGTGGGCAGATCTGTGATATCTAAATCTGTGGATCAGGCCCACAATAAGAGAAAGGGTTTTTTCTCCAAACTTGGCGGAACACCCCCCCCCCCCCAGGTTTGCAGAAAAATCTAAAAACATTAAAATATATACTGGGGCAATTCAATCTCCCCAAACCAAAAAACTTTTTCTGTGCACATGCAGAACACTTACTAGAAGGGGGCCCTGTGGCCAGTACAGTGTCTCCTGCAGGCTCTGCCACAGCCGTTGTGGCTCCCAACTACAAGGTCATTGGTGTGGTGTCTCCCAGAGGCCCTGCCACAGCCACCATCATGGCTCCCAGGGGCCCTGCTACAGCTGCCACCATGGCTCCTGTTGTGTATTGGAATGTGAATCCATGCTATACATTCCCATGTTAAGCTTGATCCTAAATGTGGCTCTTCATCTGTAACATTACCATTGGTTGGTTTCTGCGAAACCTCTGTAAATATCCAATCACTGTGTGAAAATGTAGCAAAGAGGGAATGGTCCTGATTGGCCTTTATGGGTGTGGCTTTGACAGCCCGGGAGAGTTTAAAAAGGGAGCTGTGCTCCACTTGTCTTTGGTGTGTTCTGAGTTGGTGTTTGCTGTTACAAATAAAGCTGAAATCACTTTTGCTGAAATCCTGTTGTTGAGTAGCATACTTAACAATTGGCGATGAAGGTGGGATTCTAGAGCCGGTAGGCAGCCCCGCTCAACTGACGCAGTAACGGCAGACAAGGACACACACCCGGCCGAGCCGACTGAAGCTCCGTGAGCAGTAGTGGCAGAACCATCAGTCAAAATGGCCGTCAATCCGGCGTTCGAGGCATTTGACCCGGCAACGGAGGACTGGGACTCTTACCCGGCACGGTTTGAGTTTCACCTCCAGGCAAATCAGATTACTGACGAGGCGAGGAAGAAGGTGACACAAAGGGGCTTTCAGTGTCAAACGCCTACAGTTTGGGGTGAATGTCGCCCTGGGTATTTTTCAAGGGCTTATGGAAGGGCTCCTGCGTGGGCTCCCGGGGGTAGTGCCCTACTTTGATGATGTCCTAATAGCCAGTACTGACGAGTGTGAACTGATGGCTCGTTTGCGAGTGGTTTTAGGTCATTTTAGGGAAGCTGGTTTGAGGGTGAAGCATTCAAAATGTGTTGTCGGGGTCGACAAAGTGGAGTTCCTGGGGTTCCTCATTGATGCGGATGGGGTCCACCCCACACCCGACAAGGTCACCGCAATTAAGAACGCACCCCCACCAAAATCCAAGAAAGACGTTCTTGGGGATCCTCAATTTCTACCATGCCTTCCTGCCACACAAAGCATAGGTAGCAGAACCCCTGTATGCTTTGCTCCACAAGAACACAAAATGGGAGTGGGGTGAGAGGCAGGAGCAAGCCTTCAATGCAGTGAAGGAACTTTTGTCATCAATTGCGGTACTGATGCATTTCGATGAGGACAAGTTATTGGTGCTTGCAGCTGATGCATCCCCTTATGGGGTGGGCGCTGTCCTCAGCCACCTGATGCTGGATGGCTCTGAGGCACCGATTGCGTTCTACTCACGGTCACTCACAATGGCGGAAAAGAACTATGCCCAAATTGACAAGGAGGGCCTCGCCCTAATCGCTGGAATAAAGAAATTCCATGACTTTGATTATGGGTGACGATTCCTCCTTGTGACTGATCACAAACCATTCTTGGGCATCTTCTCCCCGGACCGACAGACATCGAACATTCTATCGCCTCGGATGCTGAGGTGGGTGGTTTTTCTTTCTGCTTATGATTTTGAGCTGGAGCACCGACCAGGAAAGGCTATTGGGCACGCCGACCCCCTTAGCTGCTGCCCCACACCACTGATTGACTCTGATGCCGAACCAGAACTGGATGTTTTGGCGTTAGAGGAACTCCCGGAGGCACCGGTTACCTCCTTGGACATTGCCACTGCGTTGGCAAAGGACCCTGTGCTAGCCCGTGTCCTTAATTGGGCATGGAGGGGGTGGCCGGCCGGGAAGATGGCACCTGAATTTAAACCATTCCATTCACGCCAAAATGAGCTTTCTGTTTCAAAGGACTATTTGCTTTGGAGGAGTTGGGTGGTAATTCCCACCCAATTGAGGGAGAGAGTGTTGGAGGCCTTGCATGCCGGGCACCCAGGAACGGTGCACATGAAGGCCCTCTCCTGTGGGTACGTGTGGTGGTCCAAGCTGGACGAGGACATAGAGGTGTGGGTCCGAAATTGTATGACATGTCAATAGTCCCGTCCTGAACCACCTCATGCTCCTATTCAGCCCTGGGAAAAGTCTCGAGGCCGTGGTCCCGCCTCCATGTTGATCTTGCGGGTCCCTACCAGGGACAAATGTTTTTGATTTGTGTTGATTCGTAGTCCAAATGGTTGGAAGTTGTTAATTTGCGTTCAACTGGGTCTGGGGCAGTGATCAACGCCCTGCGCAAGCTGTTTGCAACACACGGGCTACCGGACTGTTTGGTCTCCGACAACGGGCCACAGTTTGTGTCAGCTGAGTTCGAGGGCTTCTTGAAAGACAATTTGATCCACCACGTGATTTCTGCGCCATTCCATCCGGCCTCCAACGGCCAGGCTGAACGGATGGTTTGGATGACGAAGGAGTCACTTGGGCGCCTGACTTGCGGGGACTGGAGCCAGAAACTTTCCTCTTTCCTTTTGAGGCAACACATCACGCCGTGTGCAATGATGGGGAGGAGCCCAGCTGAACTTCTTATGGGCCATAAGTTAGCTTCGCTGCTCGACCATTTGCATCCTGACCTTGACCAATCGAAGCAGCAGTCAGAGACCCCGGCGCAAGGGAGAGTTTTTGTTGTAGGGGACAAGGTGTTTGCCCACAACTCTGCGGAGGGTCATTGGTGGCTACTGGTCGTAGTCACCAAGGTTGCAGGGTCCAGGCTGTATGTGGTCCGGCTTCCCAGCGGATGGGAAATATGCCACCACGTAGACCAGCTCAGAGAGCTCTGGGCAGACTCAAGCGCCGAGTTGGTGCCTGACTCTGAGCTGGTCCCCGAGCAGGAGGGGCCTCCCACCGAGGAGGTGAGTGCTGCAGAACAGGAATCGGAGTCTGGGCAGACCCCAACTCCAAAGCCTAAAACCCCTGTCGTTGTTCCCCCTTCTCCTGTGAGAGAAGTGACCAGGGTCCCCGAAGTGTGTGCTGCTCCACCGACAACGGAGCAGAGACCGCTGCGCCGGTCAAGCCGAAATCATTGTGCCCCCTCCTATCTGAATGACTATCTTTGGAAGGGTAATGCTCCATCTTAGGGGGGAGGAATTGTTGTGTATTGGAATGTGAATCCATGCTATACATTCCCATGTTAAGCTTGATCCTAAATGTGGCTCTTCATCTGTAGCATTACCATTGGTTGGTTTCTGCGAAACCTCTGTAAATATCCATTCACTGTGTGAAAATGTAGCAAAGGGGGAATGGTCCTGATTGGCCTTTATCCCTGTGTTATGATTGGTCTTTAACATGTTATGGGTGTGGCTTTGACAGCCCGGGAGAGTTTAAAAAGGGAGCTGTGCTCCACTTGTCGTTGGTGTGTTCTGAGTTGGTGTTTGCTGTTACAAATAAAGCTGAAATCACTTTTGCTGAAATCCTGTTGTTGAGTAGCATATTTAACAGCTCCAAGTGCTCAGCTGCACTTGTTGGAGCTCCAGGGTGGGGAGAGAGAAGAGGGGGCTATCTGAGAAGAGGATTGGGGAAGGGTGGGGGGAGGTTGCCTGAGAAGGGGTAGCATGAGAAAAGAGAAAATTGAGGAGTTGGAGGAATAGAGGAGGAAGATGCTCTGAGAAGGGGTGGGGGAAGCGGGAAGAATGTCTGAGAAGGGGTGGGATGGAGGGGATAGATTGAGGAGGGGTGTGGGGGAGAAATGGTAGGTGGGGAGAGAGGGATGACTGATATAGAAGGTGTTAGGGTAGAAAGGGGAGGAGGTGGAAGGTTGATAGATAAGGAGTGGGAGGCAGAAACAGAGGGGGGAACATTAATAGAGAAAGGAAGAAGAGGGAAGGATGCAAAGGTGAAGGAGATGCCCCCTCCCTGCAAGTTTCTTGTAGATCCCCGCTTATAGATATCTGTTTTTAAACAGAAATTATAACAACTTCACAATAAACTAAACTATGGTCACTTAAGTAAGTTGTCATTATAAATATATTTAACTGTGTTTCTACTACAACAGTGTACACATGGGTCTGATTACATGATACCTAAGTATTTCTAGAACCTACCAACTTTAAGGAATCTGCCAGCATTAAGATATCTGTAAAAAATATGGTGAGCAATAATGACAATGCTAAGTATTTCTGTTGGTGTATAGGGACTATATTTGTTCCTTGTTTGCCACTACAATCTTACTCACCAATGTTCAGTGTACATCCACTGAATATGCATAAAAGATTAATGCTATAGGTAAATGGGTAGAATAGGAGAGAGGAGGAGGAACAGGTAAGTGGAGAGGAACTAGCAATCTCCCTGGAGGCTTTGCAGGTAGAGCAGGTGTGCTGGTTTCACAGCAGTGCATAATATCACTTATGGCAAAAATCAGAAGTATCCTCATGATGCTGGGGCAAGGAGCATCTTGAGGTCATTTCTACTTTTTGCCAGAAGTGACTTCACATATCAATTTGATACCAGCAAGCACCCCATTTCCTTTCTCCTCTGCACCCCCCTTCCCCACAAGCCTTTGAAGCACCAGCAGGGAGGAGGGAGAGAAACCTAACTGGGAGAGAAACCTTGATAGATTTGGATTTGCCTTTGCATAATGAACAAAAAGGCCAAGATATGCAGTTTATACTCAGTAATGCCATGTATTTCTGAACACCAAGCCTGAAAAATAAATTCTAAACTGGTGCAGTGATGTTAACTGATGAGAGGTTAAGGTTTTGGGGAGGGAGATATTAGCACTGAGTTACTTGGCAAGTAAATTCCAAGAGCTACAGTAAGTTTAGAAGGATGTCCCCCAAAGTATAGTAAAAATAGATCCTGCTTCAAAAGGGTTGCAAACCACTGAGCTATTGCAACATCTTCAGGACTTACAGATCTCTAGAGTAAAAGCTAAGCATGAATAGCTGCATTATTTATTTAGATATGCATATCTGGCTTTTCTCTCCAATGGGAATCCAAAGCAGCTTACAGTGTTATTCTGCCCTCCTCCCTTTAATCCTCACAATAATTTAAGCACATAAGAAGAGTCCTGCTGGATCAGCCCAATGGTCCATCTAATCCAGCATCCTATCTCACACAGTGGCCAACCAGTTCCTCTCGAGGGCCAACAGCAGGGCATAGAGGCTGCAACCTTTCCCTGATGTTGCCTCCTGGCTCTGACATTCAGAAGTTTAGTACCTCTGGATGTGGGGGTTCCCCTCAGTCACCATGGCTAGTAGCCACTGGTAGACTTATCCTCCATGAATCTATCTAATCCTCTTTAAGGATGAGGATAGGTTAGGGTAGGAGAGAGTGATTGGTCCAAGGTCACCTGGCATGTGTCCATCAGTTGCAGCAAGAGCTGAGTCTGCACACAAGAAGTATTTCTGTCTTGCCAGCATTTAAAGCAGGCCTCAATCTTAAACATAATAAAATCAAATAAATCACCAAAGATCCATTTATGCATGTTTACATGACAAATGTAAATTAGCACCTGGATACAATAATCTGATTGTGGAATTATTCATGGTGCAAATGGACATGGATAGAGAGAATTAACTTCCCTTTTCGTTTGCCCAAACTACCTGGAAAACATGCCCCCTTGTGGTTAGATTTATAAAGACAGTCAGCAAAACAATGGCACTTTTCTCCCACTGTGCCAGCAATCCTGAATGCACAAGTTGTAGTGAGGACTGAGCAGTACATTAAGAAGCCTAAAGAAAGAAAAGTACATTTAAAAAATACATTTTGCAGTGAAAGAAAAATACATTTTAATAACAGTATTCTTTACAGTGAGATGGATCCCCAAGATAACATGTTCTCTTCCAGTTAGATGGTCAGCATATTTATGATGCATGAATGCACAAATAATGGCAATTATTAATTTTTTAAAAACCACAAAAACAATAGACTTCCTAAACAAACAAATGAAGAGCAGAAGGGAGTTATTTTGGCATTCTTTTGTCATCATTTTCCTTGTTAGGCATTAAAGATCACATATGTTGTGCTTTACCAAGAAATGACTACTACCAAATTGTCTAGTCTGACAATGCCATGGATTTGCCTGGAGTTTAAAAGCAAGCATATTTCAGTTTGCAGACAACAGAAATATTTCAAGGTATATTTCAATAGGAAAGTCCCTGTGGTTTAAGATCATCAGAGAATACAAAAAAGCAGAACAGTCTACAGATGTGTCAGGTTCAACAACAAGCAAGTCCAGGCACACTACACTTAGAAAGTTATGCTTTATTGGAATACCAGTCTGTTGCCAAGTAGTACAGGTACATTGTCAGGAATTACAGATATGGCATGGGGGGTTGTGTATATACTCTGATGTTTCAACTAGCCAAGCAAATGAAATCTAAGCGCGTGCGCAGGAAATCTCCTGGCAGGACATTACATCATGAACAGGAGACCCCCCCCCTTTCCAGAGGGCTGATATATTCACACCAGTTGGGGAACACAAGCCCTCCCTTCTGTCAAGGTTACACTGATAGCAGTGTCTGGCAGAGGAATGTCTCCCAGGGTAGCCTTAGCAAAGCAGATCTAAGCGCATGCGTGCAAGCTAGGAATAAATTTATACAGAAAACATGGCAGTTATCTGACAAAATGTTATCTACATTCTGACCATGAAATAAAGGAAATCAAGAAATATTGCCCTGCATCCTACCATTCTGTTCATCAAATTTTAAAGCCTTCCTTCAAATAAAATGTCTCTATTTGGGTTGCTAACCTCAAGGAGGGGCCTGGAGATCTTCTGGAATTACTCTTCAGTTTCCCTGTAGAAATTGGCTGTTTTGGAGGGTGGACTCTGGCACTGTACTGCACTGAGGTCCCTCCCCAGGTTTGACTGCCAAATCTCCAGAAATTTCCCAACCTGGATTTGGCAACCCAACTTCCTTCAGTGGAAGCTGAAGTCTTCTAAGTTTTCTGGCAGAGTGGTAGGATGCAGATGCACATTCTGAGTAAATACCAGCTGCGCCCATTGATGCCTGCCTGCCAGGAAAGCCTCTAGATTTGTCATTATTGCTCATCACATACTTTATGCATTTCTAAAAGTTGGACTGTGTGTGTGTCTGTACAGTGCCATCAAGTCACAGCTGATTTATAATCCCATAGAGCTTTCAAGGCAAGTGAGAAGCAGAGGTGGTTTGCCATTGCCTTCTTCTGCAGAGCCTTCCTTGGTGGTCTCCCTTCCAAGTTCTGGCCCTGCTTAGCTTCTGAGATCTGATGAAAAGGCCATTCCACACATCCCCAAAGGTTGGTAAATTCTTGCTTGGCTGTTTATTTCTAAAGAGAGATTTCCTGAAGGACCACCTCCATGCATTTCAGCCTTTGCAAGTCTGAGAACAAAGGGTGAGGCTTTCCTGTAAGGAATCTGTGCTTCTGGCTATATATTCAGGGACTTGTGGAAAACCCTTCTCAGCTGACTTTCCCCAAGTTGTGGAATACCACCCCCACTAACCCGACTGCTCAGCAATTTCATGGAGTGCCCATGAGTTCTTGTATTGTGAGAAAGGGAGAAAAGTACTTCTTTCTCAACCTACTGTATCCCATGCATAATCTTATAAACCTCGATCATGTTACCCCTCAGCCACCGTTTCTCCAAGCTACAGAGCCCCAAGCACTTCAATCTTTCTTCATAGGGAAAGTGTTCCAACCCTTTTATCATTCTAATTGCCCTTTTCTGCACTTTTCCCATTGCTATAATATCCTTTATGAGGTGTGGGGACCAGAACTGCACACAGTACTCCAAATGAGGTCGTACCATTGATTTAAACAGGGGCATGATGATACTGGCTGATTTGTTTTCAATTCCCTTCCTAATAATCCCCAGCATAGCACTTGCCTTTTTATTGCAGTTGCACACTGTCTAGACATTTTCATTGAGTTATCTACTACGACTCCAAGATCTCTCTCTTGGTCAGTCTCTGCCAATTTGTATGCCATCAATGTGTATTTACAGTTAGGATTTTTGGCTCCAATGTGCATCACTTTGCACTTGGCCACATTGAACCCCATTTGCCATGTTGATGCCCACTTGCCCATTCTTGACAGATCCCTTTGGAGTGCCTCACAATCCTCCCTGGTTCTCACCACCCTGAACAACTTCGTGGTATCTGCAAATTCAGCCACTTCACTGCTTACTCCCAATTCCAAATCGCTAATAAACAAGTTGAAAAGCATCGGACCGAGTACTGATCCCTGTGGTGCCCCACTGCTTACCTCTCTCCACTGAGAAAATTGCCCATTTATACTCACTCCCTGTTTCCTATTAATTAGCCGGGTTTTGATCCACAAGAGGACTTTTATCCCATGACTATTGAGCTTAATTAGGAGCCTTTGATAAGGAACTTTATCAGGAGCTTTCTGGAAGTCAAGGTAAACAACATCGATTGGGTCCCCCTTGTCCACATGTTTATTCTTTCCCTCAGGACTATTTTTGTAGAAAAAGCCCAGCAGGAACTCATTAGCATAATAGGCCACACCGAACAGCAGAAACTCATTAGCACATTAGGCCACACCCCTGACAGCACAGCTGATTAGCATATTAGGCCACACACCCCATGTTACCAGAAGTGTGGTTACCTTGTTTGTTGTCAAAATCCAGGGCTTTTTTTTTGTAGCAGGAACTCCTTTGCATGTTAGACCACATACCCCTAATGTAGCCAATCCTAATGAGTTTCTGCTGTTGGGTGTGGCCTGTTATGCTAATGAGTTCCTGCTGGGCGTGGCCAACTGGGGAGTCAGCCAGAACTCCGTTCCTGTGCGTTCCTGCCCCAAAATAGCCCTGCTCTCCCTCAAAGAACACTAACAGGTTTGTGAGACAAGATCTTCCCTTACAGAACCTATGCTGAGTCTGCCTCAATAGTTTTTGTTCATTAACTAATTCTTTCCTTAATAACGTTTCCACTAACCTACCCAGTATTGATGTCAGACTGACTGGCCTGTAATTTCCCGAGTCTCCTCTGGAACCCTTTTTAAAGATGGGAGTGACATTAGCTACCTTCCAGTCCTCAGGAATGGGGGCAGATTTTAATGAAAGAATACATATTTTTGTCAGGGGATCCATTAGTTGGACTGTTTAAATTAGTTGTACTTGACTCTGCAGCTAGTGCAGAATGCCGTTGCGCAGGTGTTGATGTCGCTGCCTGTGTGGACATATATCTGCCCGGTGCTGCAAGATCTGCACTGGCTGCCGATTTAATACTGGATCTATTTCAGGGTGTTGGTGCCTACCTTAAAAGCCCTGTACGGTCAGGGGCCTGCATATCTTCAAGATTGCCTCTCCTCATATGAACCCCATAGGACATTGTGTTCTGCCAACCAGCACCTCCTAGTAGTCCCCGGCCCTGGCTCCTGCTTGGTGGAATGAGCGACCTTATGAGATCAGGGCCCTGCAGGACCTATTACAGTTCCACAGGGTCTGCAAGATGGCATTCTTCTGCCAGGCCTTTAGTTGAGGCAACGGGCATCCATTTTGATTAGGCCTCCCCCCCAGTGACTGCAGGGCCCTGATCTCATTGTGGTTTTTAATTGATTATTGTAATACATTTTAAATTGTAAATCTACATTAATTGCAGATATATTCATGTTGGTACCTGCCCTGAGCCTACAATGGTGGGGAGGGTGGGGTGTAAGTTTAATGAAATAAATAAATAATAAAATAAAATAAAATTTTATAGGTGTTTAGGGGGCTGTTAGCTGCTCTGGATGCCTCAAGGAGGCAGAAAACTGGCAAGATCAATAAGTACAAATTCTGGCCCTGATGCCAGACTGGTGTTTGCCCTAATACTTGTCAGGTACTTTAGAAAGTCAGTCAAACACCAGGCTTCATGAAGAAAATAGCATTTATTGAAAGCAGTTCTAAAGGCACATTAACAATTCCTTGTCAGAGATAAAGCACTACAAAGAAGCGTCTGCAGTTATACCTGCAGGTTTTAGCCCCCTCCTTCAATCTACCAATGACTACCAAGCCCGCGCGCGGGAAAAGGGGTGCAAAAGTTATGAAGTAGTAAATAACCAAACGGCCTGAAGCTGTCTCCACAGAAGAAAACAAGAAGAAAGCAAGAACTGTGAGACCAAGGCCATTTGGTGCGATAGCAGATAGTCTAGGCTGTGAAACCCTCTGTTGCCTAGACAACCTGCACACCTCCCCACATTCCAGACATGACAAGTTACAGACCATCTACCCCTCCTACCCTCCCATCCATCTCATGGCAGAATTACCTGACAATACTTCATCCAGGATTAGGGTTCCCAATGCTGGATTGAGAAATTCATGGAGATTGGGGGGGGGTAGAACCTAGGGAGGGTGGGGTTCAGTGTGGGGCCTCTCCAGTTATAATTTCATGGAGTCCACCTTTCAAAGCAGACATTTTCTCCACGGGAACTGATCTCTGTAGTCTGGAGATAAATTGCAGTTCCAGGACATCTCCTGGCCCCACCTGTAGATTGGCAACCACGATGCCAGGATATGTGACTCTGTGTTCTTGTCCCCTTCTCAAAATCTTTTATTCCAGTTACTGCCCCAAACCTGTATTACAATTAGCTTTTAAGAAAACTAGGTGGCATTGCTCTAGGTCTATTTTAAGGATGTTTGCTGTGTGCTTGAATATTTTACCCATCGTGTGGTTCAAGCTGTATTTAAAAATATGCCAAAATGATAGCCCCATAGTGTCATTTTTGTTTAGTTTTCAAAAGGTTGCTGTCTCACAGAGCTGTTTTGTAAAAAGATGGAATATATTTCTGTACAAGTAGGCTAGAATGGTATGCAGGACTGCATTTGTACATAATATTTCCTAAGATTTAAAAATGATTGCAGCGAATGATTAGATTAGCAAATGAAGAACATCTTCCCATGAACAAAGAGACTCTCAACTGGATTTTATATAAACTGTCAATTATTTTATTGGAATTCTTTGGAAAAGAATTACAAAATCTAAAGTACTAGTGGATAGGCGTGCATCTTCTCATCAGCTATTTTTATTTATTTACTTTAGTTTAATTTAATGTCATTTATTTATTGAAAACATTTTTATGCTGCCTTTCCACCCAAATAAACACCCAAGCTGGTGAACATAAAAACATTTGACCATTAAAAAGCATTTAAAATAATACATAAAGTAATTCAATAAAATATATAACCACATAAAGACACATCAAAAATAGGGAAGAAGGCCAATAACAGTTATTGGGGGTAAGCCAACAAAAAAGTCTTCACCTATTAGCAGAAGATAATGATAGAAGGAGACAGAGAAATCTACCTGGTTGGGGAATTCCAAAGTTTTTGCCACCCATCTAACCTCAGGTGGCAGGAGCACCTACAGCAGGGCCCCCGGAAGATGACTGGAATTAACGGGAGGTTCATACGGACAAGTAGTGGACAAGTAGGCTTATAGTTTGTCTTCCTCCAGTTGCATCTTGGTGCAGGCGGGATGGCACTACTGATCCTGTTGGATCTGTTAGTCATGTTTGACATGGTAGTCCACTTGGTCCTGGTCAACAGCCTAGCCTCCCTGGGGGTGAGGGGTACGGCCTTGAGCTGGTTCCCCTCATTCCTTCAGGGTCAGTCCCAGAAAGTAATCATGGGTGGAGAGAGGTTGACATGTGGAGTTCTGCAGGATTTGATTCTCTCCCCAGTGTTATTTAACATCTGTATGCACCCTCTGGCAGAGATTGTCAGGAGTTTTGGAGTGGGGTGCCATCAATATGCAGATAGCACCCAGTTCTACCTCTTATTTGAAGAGCGACCAGCGGCCAGAATTCTGGTCTTGCCTTTCTGTCTGAATGCACTGGTGGAATGGCTAGGACAGCTGGTTGAAGCTAAATCCATCCAAGACAGAGATCATGTGTCTGGGGAAGCCCAGACCTCTGGGATGGCCACTTATATCGACTCTTGATGGGGTCTGACTTTCTACGGTCGATTCTATCAGGAATCTAGGGGCATGGTTTGACTCTTTGCTTTCTGTGGACAAATGTGTTCTTTGTGACAAAGACTGCATTTTACCATCTACATTAGGCCTGCAAACCGGCTTCCTACCTGTCTTGGGCGGACCTTGCCATGGTAATTCATGCAATGGTCACCTTGAGACTGGACTTTTGTGACACACTCTATGCAGGGCTACCTTTGAAGATGCTTTGGAAACTGCAAGTGGTCCAGAATGCAGCTGCCAGATTGCTGACAAGAACATCTTGGTCAGTGCATATAACAACTATCCTATGGCAGCTGCTCTGGCTCCCTATTAGTTTCTGGTGTGCATACAAAGTGTTGGCACTTAAACTTTAAATACCTACATGGCCAGGGACTCTTGTATCTCTGAGACTGTCTCTCCCAGCTTGATCCTCCCCATCTTCTCCAATCATAATCTCAGAATTTATTGAAGGTCCCTGATCCATGAATTGTCTGCCTTGTGTCAACAAGGGTGAGGGTCTTCTCGGTAGTGGCCCCTGTCCTTTGGAACTAGCTGCCTGAAGAAGTGCATGCCTTGCGGGATCTCCCTAGGTTCCGAAGGGCACGCAAGGCCGCTCTTTTCCAGGCAGCCTTTGGATGATAGTGATCCTCCAGGCAGCCAGTAAATTATGCTTCAGCTATGCCTTCACCATCCATGAATCCTACCCTTCTTGATAGTCAATAGATTTGAACTGTGATAGATTTTTAATCATTTTATATTCCAAGTTCAAAATTTTATTTCAATATAAAATCAGCTCTGGTGAGTCAGCAGTAATAGTAAAAAGTTATTGGAACTCAATCAGCCACTTGCCCAAAAGCAAACAGCCACACATCCAAAAGCAAAATTTGGCAACTTTATTAGTTATCTCCTGGGAAGAGTCTGCAAGAAGAAGAGAGACAAAGTTGTTCAGACCTTCCTGGTAAAGTTGACAGAATTGGAGCGATATACTGAGATCGGATGTCATTATAGAAATACCAGTGCAGCAGAACATGTTCAATAGACTCTACTTTCCCTGTATGGCATGGAGGGAATGGGACATGAATGATGGTATCTGCCTTCCAGGAGGCATGAAGGTAGGCCATTAAAGTGTACCAGGGTAAAGACTCTCCAATACTTGGAGAACTCAAGGGATCTAAAATAACCTGCTGGTTGAAAGCATTTGGCATACTGCAGAGTAATTGGATATTTCTGTATCTGTGTCCTATCTTAAACGGTTAAACAGAACTGCTGTTTAATTATTTCTTTTGCTTTTTGATGCCCAAGATGCAGTAAAGCTGGGGAGGGGTAGGCCATGCTCCTGGAGTTTCCCCTCAATTGCTCTTTGCCAGGTTGAATAGTGGCTATAAGCAAGGATCAAGGGTACAAGAATCACTGGACTGAAGATGAGTTTTGATCAGTAGGTGGATGTGAGTAGCCACATATAGGTCTCCAAGGGGCATTTGGAACACATTGCGGGACTCCCAAGGATCGTTTGTAGGGACTTGGATTGTACCACTTCCAGTGAACTCCGTTCTTTGTAAATATAGAGCTGGGAACCATATAAAAGCTGGGTGTCCGAGAACCTTTCCTTGGAGGACCTTGATTGTTGCAGAGATGAAGGATGCTCCTTTTGTGAAGTGGGATCTTTGTCGAGTGGGATCTGATTGGAGAGATGGCCTTGAGGACTGCATCTTTCTTTGAGGAAGTTTCCTTCATGCAGTGAGCAAATAAGTACATAGAGTCTTTGGTTTACTGAGGAGTTCTCAAGCTTTCTTGGGCTTTGCCCACTTTATATTTGTGATTTATTGTATCTTGGTATTGTTTTACCTGGTATATTTTATATTGTTAGCTGCCTCAAGTCCTGGGAGAGGGAATGGGATATAAATCTGATAAATGAATACATTTCCTCTGACATGGGATGGGTTGCCATTGCCTTCCTCTGCAAAGAAGCGCTTCCTCTAAGCTGTGTGTGTGAGCCATTCATTGACATGGGAAGCCCTGTTTAGTCTGGAGCCGTGCAGGGCCTTGCACTGCCCATTGCCCGTTTTAAGATTACAGCAGTTATATTCTGCTCAGGATGTGAACTGCTCTGCTTAGAAGGGGGAAGAATTAGGGGGAGCATTGCTGCCAAGCCGTACCGACCCTGCTTAGTCTCCAAGATCTGACGAGATCAGGCTATACCATCCTGCCTTCTCTCCCTTTAAGGCAGATTACCCAGTGCAAATTGATGCAATGAATAGGATGTAATCAGTTTCGGATTACAGAAATCTGAAACAATGCCTAGAGTATCTGACACAAAATGTTAAACAATGCAGAAAATAGTATTACGTAAGTTTAAAAAATGCAGTGAGGGCAGGGTAACACATACAGCAAACAATATTACATAAGGAGAAACCAATGCAGTGAGAGCAAGGCAATACAGAGAGCAAACAGGCAAAACATACTGTATACAGTGGTATTGTCCACTGTCCCAGTTTCTTTACAAAAGCACCTTACTGAAACGGTCAGTTGTAATACAGCACTATTGCCTTTGTGAAAATCCCCTCCTGAACAATTCTGTTTTACATGGTTTGAGGGATAACAGAAGGCTGGCCATTCCACAAGCTGGGGGCCATGACAGAGAATGCATGTGTGGTTGACCTTGCCCATCTTCAGGGTGGCACCCTCAGAAGGCCCTGTTCAGATAAGCGAAGCTGTCATAGTAGAGCAGAGAGGATAGGCACTCCTGCAGATATGAGGGGCCAAGACCATGAAGGGCTTTGTAGGTGAGAGCCAGTTCCTTGAGCCAGTACCTTGAACTGAGAGCCAGGACCTACGGTGGGGCATTTTGGGGCCCTGCCACCTTAATTAAAAGCCCAGCCCTCAAGTAGCCATCCCAGAAACCTTATTTTTGACCTGACTTAGGTGGTACTGGGCTAGCAGAAAAGGGGATTGTTGGAGATGTATTGAAGGTGCCCCTCTAAGCTTTCTTGTCCTTTGGAAGGAAACTCAAAAGGCATTTAAATGCCTCCAGAAGGCAATTAAATGCCCTCTGAGCTGTTTTTCCCAAGGAACTGACATGCTTGCTGCCCTGCCGCTTGAAAGGAAGGGCTCAAAACAGACTCAGAGCCTCCCCCTTTAAAGACAGGCATTCAGAGTAATTTAATTCACTGTAATTTAACTGCCCCCTTAAAAACTGAAATGCCCCAGAACAACAACAAAAAAAATCCTGGCTACAGGTCTGACTGAACCCAGCAACTGATGGGCAGCCAATGAAGTGACTGCAAAATGGGTGTAATATGCATGTTCCACCTAGTTCCCAATAATAACTGAGCTGGGAAATTCTGAACAATCTGGAGTGTCTGAATTGACTTTAAGGGCAGTCCCACATAAATTGCATTAAAATAGTCTAGCTTCAGTGTTACTGTGGCATGGATCCATGTGGCAATATTGGCCGAGCCAAGGTAGGGGGCCATCTTAAGGCCAAATGAAGTTGGAACAAAGCATTTTTTTTAATTGACTTGCATTTTCAGTACAACCTCTAGGCTCCTTAATGAGTCAGCAAGGGTCAGCTGAACCCCATGGAAAGTATGAAGCACAATATTCATCAAGACCTCAGCCTTCCCAATAAATATTCAATATTTCTTACATATTTGGTACTGCTTAAAGGATTTTAATTGATCATTGCTTATTCTTTGCAGGATATAAATATTTAAAATAAAAATAAATAAGTGATCTCTACAGCTCTGAACTAAAAAAACCCCTCAAGATCTTTCATGGGTGAATTGAAGTAATACTGCAAATTCTTTTCATAATGAAAAACAGCTCAGGTTCCAATCATATAGACTGGAGTGTTCCACTAAAATCAATGGGATGTACTTTCAAGAGCAATGTACATAAAGTTATGGTACAATAAATGCTCAGGGTCAGAAGGCAATGTTTGACTTTTAAAAATCATATGTATGGATATGAAGATATGGATCATCATTCCATTGGTCCTTTTAATTATTTTAATTAATTTGCAAAAATCATAAGAAATGCCTGTGATTGATCCATATCATTTTATTAATACGATATGGCTCAGGCATAGGCATTTCTTTCCATATTTTATGAAGCACTCAAACATAAGACAAATGAATTTTAGTGAAGGTGCACCACTGTTGCTGTACCTGTGTACACATCTACAGAAACTTGCTGCTTTGCAGGGTGGAGTCTATGGCATTATATCCCACTGTCCTCTCTAAATCCCTGCCCCTGAGGCTCCACCCCCCCCAAATCTCCAGGAATTTCCATACTGGAGCTGGCAGCCCTACTAGGCATTCATCAAGCTAATCATGAAAATCCTCTGACGATACAATTCTGTCTTCCACGCAGAGTCTGTGGATATTGAGATTTGTGGACAATTTTACCTTTTCCTAATTCTTTCTGAGTTTAGACTTTTTTCCATAGACTTGTAGGAAGAAGTCCCTTCATTTACTTTGCTTATGTTTAGACTTTTTTCCATAGACTTGTAGGAAGAAGTCCCTTCATTTACTTTGCTTATGTTTATTAATGAAAGGAGTAGGGACTATAATCAGAAAAACCCTTAATGAACGACACACATCCTTCTGCCTGCTACATACAACAGTGTGGAACACAAAGAACTGAAACAGTGAAAAGGCCTGAGCCAACTCTGGATGTAATATTGCCACCTGAGTAACACGGGAACTGTAGCAAGTGGGACCTTCAGCAGCAATTTTTAATAATACATGTAAACTAGGTCAACAGTCAAATATTTTCTAGATAACAAGATTCTACAGCTGAGCCAGATATCAGGAGGAAATGTGTATGTTTATTAATGGGATATGAAAAAGGCCAAATCTGACTACAACTGACAGCATGTTTAGAAAACCACACGTCCAACATGACAGATGAAAATTTTGTTCCATAATAGAGTTCAAGTACTATGCATTTTCCTATTACAGATGCAAATGCTGCATTTGTACTTCTCAGTAAATAGTTACCAACTGCAGCACAAACAGACTTGACAGCTCAAATCTGAGAGGCATTGCAGAAATTATAGTTATGCAAATACCATAAAACACTGAAGAAGTCAATTTCTTTAATATTCACAGCAGAATATGTATGTTTAATTACAACACCAAAAGCCCTTGCATTGTAGCTAGAATGTACACAAAATGCCAATGATAACCTTGTGCAACTACAAAAAAGGTTAACAATCAGGTCATCTCGCAGAAAAAGAGGTGCAGGAGTATTAGCATAACTCATTAGCATATCTTATTTGCATATGCCACACTCCTTGACATCACCGGAAGTGTATCAGAAGGCAACACCCACCGCTCAGGCTCCATTGGACTGTTTTGGATTGCTAGCTATGGGGGGGGGGGGAATGCGCAGAGCTGCCCTCACAGAGGAGGGAAAGCTTATATCTGAATAAACCTTGGTCTTAAAGGTGCCACTGGACTCTTTTAGATTGCTAGCTATGAGAGAAAGAACGCGCAGATCTGCCCTCACAGAGGAGGGAGAGCTTGTACCTGAATAAAACTTGGTCTTAAAGGTGCCACTGGAGTCTTTTGGATGGCCAGCAAGCGCAGGAAAGTGTGTGGCTGCTCGTGGGTTGAGGAGGGCGGCGCGGAGGACGCGCATGGCCTTGAGCAGGTAAGGAGCCAGGGCGGTGGTGGGGCAGAGGCACAGGAGGAGGCCGAGTATGTGCAGGAGGCTGGGGCGGAGCTCCTCGCATGCCTCGCCGGGGCCCACCTTGCAGAGATGCCACACCAGGGCCGGCATGAAAACGGGCAGAACCTGTGTGGGCTGGGTGCCACGACCCACGCAGTGGCAGAGCAGCTCGAGGGCCAGCTCACAGCAGTGCTCTGCTGGGTTGGCCAGCAGGCTGGGAAAGGTGAGAGGGGCTGCTGGGAGCAGGGGGCGGGGCTTGCTGCATGTGCCTGCCCCCCTGGGCTCCTTACTGCCAGAGCTTCGCTCCTGTGCGCTCCTGCAGGAAATGAGCCCTGTCATGGGGAGGGGGCTGCTGTTTTTTAGCTCTGTAAATTCTTTGGTGATCTAAGGAACAATCTCGCTTCATGCATTTATGTCTTATCATGGTGGAGTCTTTAAAACACATCCTATAAGGGGCAGTCTTTGAAGATGACCAAAAAGAAGACAAGTAGTACAGAATTTAAGAGAAATGTTAACTGTAGCAAATCTGGTGAAGCAAATTATACCTATTCAGTACCAACTGTTCTGACTGGTCTTAATCTTAAATAGTTTGAGACCAGGATCCTTAAATAACCCCATACTCCCACACAAAACAACCTGCAGACTCCAACATACATTTGAGATCCATCCACAAATGCTATTTCTAGGAGAAATCCATGGAGTGGTCATATGGGATAAGGCCTTTTCAACAATGGTGCAAAGACTGCAGGGAAGTTCACCTTGCACCTTTCCAGGTATCATTTCATCATCAGGTTAAGAACTCCTCTGAAGGAAATAGCCCGATTCCCTTGAATTCTCCAGATAATAAAATCAAGGGAATGATTCCCTTTAGGCATTTGGGTTCCTCAATTCAATAGCACGTGCTGCTATTTTAATTTTTGGACTACCCTTTTGTTCTGACGAGTCAACTTATACAAGAGGGGATACATGACGGAGAACTTGTGGGGAATGGCAGCTTATTCTCCCCCACTGGTCCTTGCCTCCCCCTTGTTTTGTTTCTGCTTTCTCCCATTCAGTTCCAGCTTCCTCCCCTGGCTCTTCCTTCCACTGAGTCTTTCTGTCAGCCTCTGCCCACCCCAACTTTGCTATATGTGACCCAATGTCTCTAGCACACAACCTTCCAAACGCTTGTCTTTCTATCCCTACTTTGATAGCCCTTACTCTCCTTTCCTCTGGGCCCACTGCAGCTCCCTGGGCTGCTTTGACACTGCCACCAGGACTGCTGCAGCTCCCGGGTTCCACCATGCTGAAGGCAGAAATGAGAGAGCATTCTTTGCGCTTGCACACAGTTTTACTTTGGGGGGAATGTACATTTTTGTGTATATTTTTTCGATGAACTTTGAAGATTTCAGAAAAAAATCTGTTTAGTGCCACTGTGGCCCTGATCTGCAGATTTAGGTATCCACAGATAGGGGTCACACTTGGGAAACAGTCTATAGATATTCACCAAGTCACTTTCTGCCTCTGTTAAGATTACTTTTAGCTCATTAGCTAGCTGCAATTTATTGCTGATTTCATCTGTTGTTTCTTCTTGTCAGTTCCTCCAGGGGGCTTATATTAACAAAGAGGCAGGGTTCCATTTTTTTAAAAAAAGAACAACTACATAAAATTAGCTGTAGACAGTACTACTGCATACTAGGACATACAAGCCTTGGTTTGCTGTCTCATGATCTCAAGTGCCATTCTCTCAGGTGCAGTCAGCTCACACAGAGGCATCCTTCACTTGATCACTGCCATATCAAGTGTGTTATGTCCGTCTCTTGCAGCCATGCCTCCAAACACTTCCCTCTCCCTCCCCAGAGCGGGGGAGAGTACCGGCTGGTGTCAGGGCCCAAGGGCGAGCTGCGAAACTTCAGACATGGTGGCCTGTCCTTTGGGTTACTCCACCCGCTTCAGAAAACAGTGCCACCTGGGAGTTTTGGCCACTGGGGTGCTGTGCCTCTGTCTCTCTCTCAGAAGGCTCCCAGCCACTGTCTGACCACTCCACCTTCCTCCCTGGTCTGTGCTCTTTCCCCCCCTTTTATTCCCAATCACCTGCCCGTGCTCCTCCCTTCACCTCCTTACTCCCATTCCCAGTGGCTCATGTGCCTGTCATTATGACTGTGCTTCACATCATTGGTTCTTGCGGTCTCTCTTTGCTCCTGGCCCCACCCTGGGATCCCAGGAAGCTGGCTTCTCCTGGGTGTGGTCTTTGTTCTTCTGTCTGGGCGTCCACACTGTTTCCTCCTCATGCCAGCTTGCTTGCTTCTCCTATGGGTTCCTCCCACTTGGGACCTCACAGATCTATCCTGGCCTGTGCGTTTGGCTGTGGGTGCATCCTCACCACTCCCTCCTCTCTTGGGCTTGCAAGATTCCTGCAGGGCGAGTCTGGGCTGCGCCTTGGACAGCTGGGCAGATCCAAGCAGCCCCATCGTTGTTTGAGAGCCAGCTAGCAGGTAGGTATGGGCCTTGTCCGGGTGGCCCCTTCTCCTTTGTTGTCCCCAGCGTCTTCCTCTAGCTGCCTGGGCTGGGAGCTTGTTCTTCTTGCCATGCTTCTGCCCAGGGATGTTCCTGAGGTGGACTGCTTCTGGACGATGGTCGAGGGGTGTCCAGGGGTTCTTTGGTGTCGGGTCCTGGTTCTCAGGTGAGGTTGCCGTCCTCTTCCCCTCCGTTGGGGCTCCATGACTCCCCACGACATGCGGGTTCTTTGTTGGTGGGGCAGAGTCCTGCCACGGGACACAGTCCCATGTCGGGACAAAGTGATAATGTCATATCAAGTGATAATGTGCATGTGTGAATGTCTTAATACCATAGAGAGAAGTTCTGTATCTCCTCATCAAACCTGCAGGGCAATGCTTTTCAGTGAAGTCACTTTATGCATTCTGCCACAGTAATCAAAGGGACAGTTGTCTCCTATGTATATTAATGGAAGGAATAGACTATAATCAGAAAAACTCTTCATGAAAGACACACTTCCCTCTGCCTGCTACATACAACAGTGTGAAACACAAGGAACTGGAGCAGTGAAAAGGCCTGCACCAACTTTGGATGTAACATTGCTACGTGAGCAACATGGGGACTGTAGCAAGTGGCACCTTTGCCTATGAGAGGGGAGAATTCACAACATTTTTTTTTCAGTCCCCAAACCAATTTTTCCTTCTGTTTCAAGGCACTTTCTACTCAGGAAAGGCCAAAGCAGTCCTTCAGAAGAGAGGCTAAGCCTTGCTGTTTTAGGTGTATACCATTTGATATGGTTGCCCCAAGCTTTTATCATTTCCCTCTCTGGCCATAGTAAGACAAGTTTTACAAGCTTAGTTTTTAAGGAAACATATGAAAGAGGGGCTGGATAATCACTCATGGTTTCTTTAACAGGAAAAAAAAAACCAACCTTGAAAGAGAGTTGACTCGAATAGCATTATTATAAACCTGGTTATAAAGCACAATTCCTATCATGTAAAGTTGTCTGCTATGCTTTAATTAAAAATAAAATGTAATGGACCATACAGAGATAAGCAGAAGCAAAAGCACAGATAAAGCTGCTTATACTTTGAGGATGGGAACAAGCTAGGAATGATTACACATAAGTATGGATGATTTATTTATTACTTTGTGCATAACTGAGCTAAAGTAATTTCTCCAAACTGCTGATGAATTGTCATGTGGGATGATAGAAAACTGTATGCTTGCAAATTAGGTCTGCTCAGTTTATGGCCCATTAAGCATAACCCACCCACCCTGTATGGTGGCCAAAAAAGGACTTGAAAAACCTCCTGTAGTTTTTTTTTTTTGCCTGCCTGCCTGGAAATGCAAGAAAGGTGGCTTGGCAGTTGCCAAGTAAACCATAATACAGTGACCCCAAAGGTGGTGTTTGGGGGCTACCTGCCAGTGTGCTTTCTGGTTCTCACTAGCTTTCCTTCTCCTCAAAGTTAAGAACCAATCCTGGCTTTTCTCCATCTCATCAGAGCTTCCAAAGAGGCCAGGAGATATCACCTATGTGTTTGGCAGAAGCACCATCCAGAAATAGCAGCCTCCAGTGTAGAAGCATACTTGCTTTGGCTGTTACCCAGATTCTGTAGACCTTCTAATCTTTTGGCAGCCATTTTACAGTGGCATCCACTACCTGTGTCCAAATTTCCTGCAGTGGCCACAGGTCCAATAATGCTGGGACACCACTATAAGACATGGCTGATCTGATGTGTTCTGTCGGGTAGGTCACAAGTTGCACAGACCTTCCATGGCTCCAACTATACTGCATAATGAGGGATGCCAATAGTTTGGAGATATAAATGGGCCATTAATAGAGGCTTCATGAGTGGAAATGGGCAGCTGAAGCTTTTGTGACATGGAGATAAATCATAGACTCATAGAGTTGGAAGGGCCTCCAGGGTCATCTAGTCCAAACCCCTGCACAATGCAAGTAACTCACAAATACCTCCCCCAACACCCCCAGTGATTCCCGCTCCATGCTCAGAAGATGAAAGAAACCCTCCAAGACCCCTGGCCAAACTGGCCTGGAGAAAAATTGCTTCCTTGCACACCAAAGTGGTGATCAGCATTTCCCTGGGTGCGTAAGAAAGGGCCATGAGAACTAAGCACTGATGCAACCCTTCCTGCCCTCCTTCTCATGAGCTGCCTAAGTTCACAGAATCAGCATTGCTGTCAGATGGCCATCTAGCCTCTGTTTGAAAACCTCCAAAGAAGGAGAGCCCACCACCTTCCGAGGAAGCCTGTTCCACTGAGGAACCACTCTGTCAGGAAGTTCTTCCTAATGTTTAACCAAAAACTCTTTTGATTTAATTTCACCCAACTGGTTCTGGGCTGACCTTCTGGTGCAACAGAAAACAATAATATCAGCTGCTAAACAACATCAACATTATTGAAAACAATAATAACAGAAAATAATATCAGCTGCTAAATAACATCCCATCAAGCTTCTGTTAAAGGGACAGGACATTTCTTCCTCCAGGTTGTTGGTAATGTCATGGCGATGGATTATGTTACTGAGGACCAGCCCATTTGAAAGCTATGAACAATGAAAATTACCAAGTTGTTCCTTGATTTGACTGAACAGCACTACAGAGAGAGAGAGTATTTAAATGACCTTTACAGAGGGAACATGGGAAATCCTTGTCAGGGCAATTATAAGCAAGCAGTAAAGTAATTCAGCAAGGCCTACTAACTCCTCATTCATTACTATAGTAACCTGGTCTGACTGTAATTGGAAGGCAGTAAATGGCAATCATTCGTTTCCTGAGGTCATTGACATTAACAAATGATGACTTTCTAAAATGGAGCATGGAGAACGTTTTCTAGCTTATTGTAGAAACAAACCTTTCAATTCTATGGAATAATATTTCCTACTTTCCAGAGGCACGTTGTTACTTTGAATTTCACACACACTGAATAATGCAATTTCAATCTACTTTTACACACTCTGCAACTATTTTTACTGTGTGAAATGGCAAAATCCACTTGCAAATGATCACTAAACTGCACTGAAAGTGGATTGAAAGTGCATTATTCAGTGTGTGTGAAATCATCTCTAATGACAAGGTAGGGTGGCCCTATAACTATCAATGGGGCAGCAGAACAGGCAAGAGAAGGAGGCTTTCCATAACTGGAGAACTCCTCCCCACCATAGCTGGAAAGCCCCAGACTGAGGACTGTGTATGTATGCTAAACTCTGACGATGTGAGTATGGAATGTGGGAACAAGATGGCCATTAGGCTGAAGATAAATATGGCCTAGGGTTTAACAGGGTGATGGAAATTGGGTTGGTGAATGTGCAGCATCAGGCATGCTCCTTGTCCAGTCTGGAATTTAAGTAAGGTTCTGCTTTTGCTGTAAAGGAGGGGACAGAATTATACCATAGTTCATACCCTCCTCCAATGATTCCAATGAGCTATCCATTTGTAAGCTTACCGGGGGGGGGGGGTTGAGTCGTAAAGGAGGGCCTTGATAAATGCTTGATTTGAAGATGGTGGCTAGACCACCAAACTAAGGAAATAGAACATCCATGACAAGAATGAGGTAGACAGAACAATTTTTATGATACCCAAAATTCACAGTGTTAATTCCTCTTATATAATTTCTGGTGTGCCTTTCTCCCAACAGATCTACAGGCAGGGTAACATCATTCATTCTAGCAGAATTAAGAAGCCAGCGATTAAGATAACATCTCAAGGCATTGTGCCTCTTGTTCGCTGCCCTGAGCCCATGTGGAAGGGCAGGATATAAATCGAATAAATAAATAAGTAAATACTAGTTTTGTTCAGACATACAGAAAACAAAAAGCTTACAGAAAGCTTTCCCACATTCTCATTTTCCTTGCTTGTAAGTTCTGGTGTTTTCTTTGTTCTCATGTTCTCTTTGTAAAGGTCATTTAAATGCTCTCTCTCCCCCCCCCCCCGCCTGTCAAATCAAGTAACATCTTGGTTATTTTTATTGTTCCTGCCTTTGGGGTCCCCCCTTTCCACATGTGTTTTGCTCTCTCTAGTGGTTGATTCAATATTACATCTGGTTATATCTGTAATACAAACCTGAAGTTTAAATCTTTAAGTTTTTATGCCAGACATAAATCTGGCAAATTTTTATGCCAGACATAATCTGACGTAATATTTAATTGACCACCAAAGGGAGCAAAACTCATGCAGAACAGAACTCCCCTTCCCCAAGCAACAGGAACTCACAAGCAGAAAAGCCTAGAGTTAGACACATGTTGGCTGCATCCTAGTGGAACACAATCATACTCCAAAATGCCTTTTTCTGGAGAGCAGCATGCTGAGCCACATCAGGGAACAGGTCTGTGGTGCCCTAAGGGAAATTATCAACAAGTCCCTCTCTGAGGAGCTGTTCCCGAGGGCATTGTCCACCCTCTCTTAAAAAAATCATCTCTGGACCTGGCCGAATTGGCTAACTACTGGCTGGTCTCCAATTTGCCCTGTTGGGCAAATTAATTGAGATGGTGGTGGTGACACAGTTACAGGGCTTCATGGATGACACCTCCATGTTAGATCTCTTCCAGTCTGGCTTTCACCCAGGACACGGGACAGAGATGGCATTGATCGCTCTGACTGATGACATCTGGATCAGGGTGGGTCAGCACTACTGCTGCTGTTGGACCTGTCAGCTGCATTCGACATGGTTGATCATCAGTTGCTGCTCCACCACATCGCCGACATGGGAATTCAGGGGCTTGCCTTGCAATGGCTTGCTTCTTTTCTCCAAGGTCAGGGGCAAAGGGTGGCATTAGGGGAACAGCAGTCCCGGAGGCACCTGCTGGAGTGCTGAGTGCCTCAAGGGGCAGTACTTTCACCAAATGCTCTTTAACATCTATATGCACCCCCTTGCCCAGATAGCCTGGAGATATGGGCTGGGATGTCATCAGTACACTAATGACACCCAGCTCTATCTGATGCTGGGTGGCCGGTTGGACTCCAGACCGGAGAATTTGGACTGGGCGTTACAGACCATGGCTGGGTGGCTCAGGCTGAGCCAGCTGAAGCTGAATCTGGTGTGGGTCGGGCAGTTCGGGGATGGGGGTCCCACTCCCGACCTTTGGCAGGACATCATTGGTGTCAGCCCTTGTGGTTAGGAGTTTGGGAGTGCTCCTGGATACCTCTTTAACAATGGAGGCCCAGGTAGCAGCCACTGCCAAGTTGGCCTTTTATCACCTTTGGCTGATTAGGCAGTTGGTTCCCTTCTTTGACTGCAGTGACCTGGCCACAGTGATCCATGTGATGGTCACCTCGAGACTAGACTACTATAACACTCTTTACATGGGGCTACCCTTGTTGCTAATCTGGAAGCTGCAGCTAGTGCAGAATGCCACTGTGAGGCTCTTGATGAGTCTGCCCAGATGGGAGCAAATCCAGCCCACACTAAAGTCACTGCACTGGCTGCCAATAGCATACCAAATTCGCTTCAAGGTGCTGGTGCTTACCTTTAAAGCCCTATATTGCCAGGGTCCACCATACTTGAGGGACCGCCTTTCCCCATGTATACCCCATGTATACCCCAGAGAGCACTGCGGTCGGGGTCACAGAATCGACTGACCCTCCTGGGCCCTGAAGATGCCAGGCTCACCACCACCAGGGCCAGGGCCTTTTCAGTGGCAGCTCCTAGCTGGTGAAATGAGCTCCAGGTAGAGGTCAGGGCCCTGTGGGACCTTTAACAGTTCTGCAGGGCCTGCAAGATGGAGCTCTTCTATCAGGCTTTCAACTAGGAGCCACCCTAACCACTACCATCAATGAGCTCAGCCCTTGGTTCAGCATCCAGCCATACCACCACCTGGTTAAGAAGATCATGAGCTGGACTGCCCGCAAGCAATATCTACAATATGCCATCTCAATTAATGAATGAAGGATTATTAGCACCTATGTTTTTATGACAAATTGTATTTAAATTGTTTTAACAATTGATTTTATGTGGTTTTACTGGTATCGTACCAATTGTGTAAGCTGCCCTGAGCCTGCTCATGGGGAGGATGGGGTATAAATTGAATAAATAAATAAAAGTGGTTGCTCAGCCAGGAAGGAAGAAAAAATCAGAGGGAAAATCCTGTGCCTGAGTGATGGAGTGGAGCTAGGTCATCATAACTTCCTGTTCCGTTGTTGTGTATTGGGATTTTCTTTTCAGACTGTGGACTTCTTTGCTATGTCTCTTGACTCCTTCCCTCCTCATAGCAATGTCACAGAGTCCCCGCCCATTGTCAGGAAGTGCAAGGGTCCTGGACATTCGTGGCATTGCTCTTTTTGCTGTGCAATAGCAGTGAATCATGATTGGAAATTAGTTAACATGTCTTTAGAGGCCTAGCAGAAAATGAATTCAGGCAAGGTTGCCTGGCAACCAAGTTTGATACAATGTTTGGGTTCCCTACAAGAAGCTTCTGTTGTGTGTGAGAGTGAATTGAAGGTCCTGCTTTCTGTTTGAATACCTTGTGTTCATGTGCTCTTTAAGATATATCTTAATAATCACAAATCCAAGTAGAGTACCTTGTTTATTATTCCAAGGCTGTGTGGACTTGGTCACCCTGGAGAGCTTGGAGTATGAGTTTGTATAAGAGGCTTTTCATTGCATTTACTGCCTTCTGCTGCTGGTGAGCAACCTCATATGCTAGAGAGAAGCCCTTTGGAATATCCAGACCAGCAAGGCGGAAGGTGAAGCAGCTTGTATTTTTTCTTTGTGACCAGGAATATGCCAAAGAGAAAGTATAAACTTAGCCATGAACTTGAAAAAAAAATTCCTTGCTTTCATGCTGGCAGAAATGAAAATGAAGCAGAATGCACTACATGCAGGAGTTTTGTGTCTGTGGCAAACAAAGGAAGCCATGATTTGGAAGCACATGTCAACAGTGACAAGCACAAGAAAAAAATTCAGAGCTGTCTTAATACCCCAAAGGTCAGTGAATTCTTTATCATATAAAATTCAATCATAGAAGACTGAGTTATTTATAGCAACTAAAGGGGCATTGTCATTTCATGCTGTAAAACATCACCTACTGAATAGGTCTAGAGATGGCACTTCAAAATTAAATTAAGTGATATATTATGACTGAGGCACAGCAAAAAAAGGTTTCTTGTGCAAGAAGAAAAGCTGAGGCCATTGTCAATAGACTGCTTGCTCCATACTATTGCTATGGCAATTCAGGATTTAAATGAAACTTTCTGCTTAGCCGTTTACACAGATTGCAGCCGGCAACCTTGGCCCACAAAAACTATTCCCTGTTGTGAGACAATATTTTCATAAAGTTCATGGTATTAAATCAAAATTGATATAGCTGAATAGCATACCCAATGAAAAACTGGAAATGATAGTGGACTGTGTTACACAAGCATTAAAAGACCATGGCCTCCTTATGAAGTGTGTTGCATTCTCTGGTAATAACACAAACACTAATTATGGATGAATCAATTGCTCTGGAAGCAAAAAATGTTCCCCATTCCTTGCAGCATGAATTAAAAGGAGAATTAGTTGTTGTTGGTTGTCCAGCACACATCCTTCATAGTTATATACAGCATGGGGCAGATACATTTTCTATAGACATAGAGTACATCATAACGAAGATTTACTATTATTTCTCCATACATATGGTAAGAACAGAAATACTCAAAAGTTACTGTGAATCCATTGATATAAGTTACAGACAATTATTGTTACACAGCAGAAGATGGCTGTCATTCCTTCCTACCATAGGAGAGTTACTGCAGTTGTTTCCTAGTGCACAATCTTTTTGTCTGTCTCAGTCCAGGTTCAATCAGGTTCAATCTTTTTATTGCTCATAGACCAATAGGTCATAAGCAGATATACAAAATATAGTACAATCAGTGGAGTACAGCATACGTTATAATTTACAGTTTACAGTTTCACAGAATTATGTAGTTTAGTTTACTGAGTACACATTAATTACCTAAAAAGGGCAGAGTCAATTCATTTAATTCCACCCAAGGTTACAGATAAAAACTTTGCCAGTACCAGCATCACATTTGGATCAGTATCAGCTAAGAGATTAGCTACAAATTCCTGATTAGTAGCTGGGCTCCATTTTTGAATGTACGCTGAAATCCATCTGTCACAAGCCATTTTATATTTCTTACAATCAATAAAAAGTGCCAAATTGTGTCCAAATCGCCTGAATTACAATTGCAAAGTCGTTCTGAAAAAGGAGTCCCTAGAAATCTACCCGTTAGTTCCCCAAGGGGCAAAGCAGTTAGTGAGAAAACAATATTCTATATTTGGGGACCATCAGAGATTTACAATAAGAGGGCAAAGATTCCAAGATTGGGAGACCTAAATAATACAAAGAACAGACCCTTTGAGCTCAGCAACTTGTACTCCATTTATCCAAGTGTATCACATTAGATCTAATTTGCTCTGTTTCAATCCAATCCACCATCCATAGTGAAGAAATTCTTTGAAAATGATTTAGCAGAAGCATATCTGTGGCACTTACATTCCTTAATGCCAATCAATGTTCCATATAAAAATTCAGGAAATAAAAAGGGAAAAGGAATTCCGTTTTGGAGGTTTTCGCTGCGTTGGAGTCAGTTTGTCAAATGTTGCAACATAGAATTGAAGCAAGCCTTCCTTTTACTGAAAACAAAAGAGATCCCAAGCAAAGGAAAGAAAGATGGACTGGAGAAAGAAGTTGGTCTGTTTATGGAAGACGCTTCCTACTTGTACAAAGTGTGTTTGGAATGTTTGCAGAAACTGACAGCTTCTTTTAATGATTTTGACTTTTTTCATTGGATGACTTTAACTGATATGCTTTCATTTAATTATGTTAAGCATACTATAAAATACTTGAGAGATCAAATAGTGATGAGGGATGATATAAAATGTTTTGACCAGTTCTGTAACATGAAGGCTTTTGCTGAAAGTGCTCAAATAGGTGAAGACTGCCGGTTAGTGACAGGTGCATTAAATACTTTCAAAAGTGCTGCAAAGTAGACTGTCATTCTGAGTTGCTTAAAATAGCACAAATCTTCTTCTGCATTCCAGGACATGATGCAAATGTTGAGAGAATATTTACCTTAATGAATGCCCAGTGGACAGATGGAAGGAATAGATTTACCACTGAAGTTATAAAGGGTGTTCTGTTACTGCAATATAACCTACCTGACTATTCATACTTGCAGTTCTACAAATACCTACTGGACCAACCAACTCTACTTTAAAGAGATAAAATCTTCTAACAAGTATTCAGGTGCCACTTCATCATAGCTATATAAGGTACTGGTGTTGTCAGCACAGAAGCGTTTAGTGATAGGTACATTCGTATTTGTGGGGGGGCATTTCTTTAGTTGCTTGCTTGTGTTATTGCTTT
This sequence comes from Gekko gecko, assembly GCA_029375565.1. Classification (NCBI taxonomy): domain Eukaryota; kingdom Metazoa; phylum Chordata; class Lepidosauria; order Squamata; family Gekkonidae; genus Gekko; species Gekko gecko. The sequence continues at coordinate 91,907,736 of JAPDNY010000010.1, read as the reverse complement.
CCTGCTTCAGTGCAAGCTTGCCATTTCATTAAAAATAAGCAGTTATGCATATACATTTATAATAAATAGTTTTCCATATATGGTGTATGTGTGTATAAGCCCATCCCATCCACAATGGCTGGGTGATTTCTGCAGCCCTGCTTCTTTTGCCAGCAAGAAATTCTTACTTGTCTGGGCATCCGAGAAAAAAAAAATTCTCATTGGTGTCCACTGTCCTCTTTTTTCTCTCATAAAATCTGATCACCCTATCCCCCTTGACTACTAATGATCCTTTGGACTAGAGATACCAGGGGATTGAACCTGGAACCTTCTACATGCAAAGCAGATGCTCTACCATTGAGCCATGGGCCCCATACACTTTTCTGGTTGGATCAGATTTTCATCTGAGATACCTTCAAGCACTGACAATTGTTTCCATAGAATAATCACATTTTTTTAGAGTTATCATTGAAACATTTTCTTCAGTTAGAAATAGTCACCATGTATTTACCCCCGTACATGGAACAGACTATGTGATTTGCATGTGAAAGTTGCCAGAATTCATAAAAAGGATCTTAAGTAGCAAAATAAGAAAAATCCTCTGCTCAGGACCTTAGAGAATTGTTACCATTCAGAGTAAGAAATATTATGTTCCTTCAATGAATTATTCAGTTGTCTGACTCCAAAAATGCATCAGGTAACCAAGAGGCTGAGAAAATAGCCTCCCTATTAGATCAAATCACCTTCTTTAATTCTTGGTTACTCTGATGAACAAATGGCCTCTCTATTAACTCAGTCCTCCTTCTTTACTTCTGCTTAGTTGTTCTGATTAACAAATAGTTTCTTCTATTACATCCACCTTCCTTTAATTCTACTTGGGTTTTTTTAACCTCTTGTTTACCTAATCCATTTCTGTGTTGGGTTCCCCCCCTTCATTTTTCTACTTGGTCCAAAAATGTATCTTCATGTATGCCCATGGGAAGTTCAGGATTTCAGAAGGACTCTTCCTTTTGAGAGAAGGAGGTTTATGAATTCATTCAGGTATTGATTCAAGATAAACCAAAGGACTGAATTATATCTAGTGATCATTATGGTCTGAAATTACCTGGCTTTGTATCAGAACACATCTGCATTTCAAGATGTGTTCTACATCCCCAAGAGTTCATCTACTGTCCAGATCATATTTGGAGCTGAAGACATACACACTCCCTTCTTCATTTGTGCTTAACCTAACACCACCATTGTCATGTGCCAATACTGGTGCATTTTGGGGACCCCAGTCTTACTCTTTTTGTCCTTGCTGAATGGAATGCTGCAAGAACAAGTGAAGAGATACTGAGAAATATTTTTTTCCCAGTGCATCGCTGTCCTTAGCATGGGCATCATACATTCTGGAAACTACACATCCCAAGATTCGTTTCACCTGTTATGATCACCAGCACCTCAGGTGCAAGAAGCCCAATGGTATATTGTTTCTATGATGCCTGCTTTCTATACTAAGACTAGAGCCCCCTGTATTGCCCAATGTCCCTAACACCTGAGATGCTGTAATACTCGGTGTTGCAACCTCAGCATTGAAGTCCAAATTTCATAATTGGTTGGGCTCACAATAAACGCAGCCATTTTCCAAGTTGTGGGGAAAATTCCTCAGTCTGCCAAGCAAAGATGAGTGAGTTTTTCAATCTGTGATCATAGCTTTCCCTGGGACTTTACTTCCCATATTTAAATGCCACCAGTCCACACACACTGGGGCAGCTTAACCAGACCCTGGCTTGCTATCCTAATGATTCTGGCTTCCTTAGCTCTTATGCTGATCCACTTCCCAGCCTATTTCTCTAATCCCAAGACTTTCTCCTGCATCCTTGGCTGCCCCATTCCCTTTTGGTCACTGCTCCGTGCTGATTCTTCTTGCCAGTGTAGCCAAATGCCTAGCAACTCTTTGGTAAGATATGCCTGTCAAAGTCTAGAGTATATTTAATGCAACACCAAGTTAGTTCATTGGCAGAGGGAAGAGACTAGAGTTGCCTAAATGTCCCTCCAAGGAGAAAATGTTCATGGGGCTCGAAATAGCTATACGGTTAGATTACCACACCTGTGAGGGTGGGCTGCTCCTCTGTAGAATACATGATGAATACAACCCAGATGAGACCCAGCATCATACAATGGCCAGCACTGTGCGCACTAACCAAGCTATCTGGGATTCAGCCATAGTTATATTGTATGTGGCTGCAACTACACGAGCTGGGAATACCACAACCACATGTTGTTACCCCTCTGTCAATCTGCTTCAACTCAAACCCCATGCTAAAGCAAAAGAATTTCTCATGGGGAAAAATCCTACTATTATTCGCATGGTGGGACAGCTCACTCTCCAGGTGTTACAACTAATTGCTTGAAATAATGAGATGTTGTCTGGAATAGCAGATTGGCTTCAATTAGCTGATAAAGACCAAGGGCATGAAGACAGAAGGGAGTAGCTGAAACTGCAAATCTGCCCTAAAAAGATAAAAAGCTGACAGGTCCTTTTTCAAAATGCAATTCATTAATAGCAGAAGAAAATGAATCAAGATGGAGGAGACCCTACTCATTTATCCCAGGTACAGAGTATTATTATTTATTAGTACGTATTTATTCCAGCCTTCCTCTAATGGGTGCAAGCCACTGTACACCATTCTTCCCTTCTCCATTTTATCTGAGTTACTGGCTCTGTTGGTTTGAATCTTTCAAAACCATCTTAATAAATAAATGTGATTCATCCGGCAGTACATAATCTGTACTAGTGTGGGTTAATTGTCAACGTCCTTCACAGATAACAATGGGCCAGGTCCAGTTGCAGAGCTCTTTCCCGCGCAACTGTTATTGTCCCTTCCTCCCAGCGGAGACCCTCTCAAATGAGAAAAGGTGGTGGAATTGGCCCCTTCTACCAGGTTGTAATACTCTCATATGTACCCCTGCTGTGTGAAATAGTACTGCACTGGGAGCCTTCCAGTCAGTGTATGCATACAAACTAAATAAGACCTGTGCTGGTCAAATAGTCAGTCTTTAATGTTCCACAATATTTCTGGCATACGTTTTGGATAATATGTCCCTCACATTTCAGTGTACTGGCTTAATACAAGCATATGAACCACCACCTTCTGCGTGATTTTGTCCCCAATAGGGTTGCCAGGTCCTCCTTGGCCACCAGAGGGGGTAGGGGGGTAGGGTTGCTAGATCCAGACTGGGAAACTTCTGAAGATTTGGGGATAGAGCCAGGGGAGGACAGGGACCTCTGTGGGATACAATGCCATACAGTCCACCCTCCAGAGCATCCATTTTCTCCAGAGGAACTGACCTGTATAGTCTGGAGATGAGCTGTGATTCCGGGGGATCCCCAGGTCCCACCTGGAGGCTGGCTTCCCTAAGACTCCTGAAAACATTTTTGCTCCTCAGCAGCAGAATGGGTGGTCCTGACATTTCTATTTGGCATCTATTTTATAAGCAAAAAATGCCCGTCCTTTTTGCTTTTGTTTATGGGGCCCAATTATTTACTTTTTAATAGATGGCAATGCCAAGTAGATAGGTGAGTTGGAATTCTCCCTTCTATCCCTGTCAGTGTGAAACAGCAACAGGAAGTATATTTCTTTAAAAATTAGAAAATGATTTGATGGGGTATTAAAAGTGCAAATGTGGAGGATCTGAGGACTAAGTAACAGATTTAAAAAATTGGACATTTCCCCAGGTTTGTATACAAAAATGGTGAAAACTAATTTAAAAGTTCAGATCTGTAGTCTAGGTGTAACATAAGAACATAAGAGAAGCCAATGATGGATCAGGCCAATGTTGGATCCAGTCCAATACTCTGTCACACAGTGGCCAAAAATACCAGGTGCCATCAGGAGGTCACCAGTGGGGCCAGGACACTAGAATCCCTCCCACTGTTGCCCTCCCCAAGCACCAAGAATACAGAGCATCACTTGCCCCAGGCTGAGAGTTCCTATCTATACCTTGTGGCTAATAGCCACTGATGGACCTCTGCTCCATCAGTTCTTGTAGCTGCCACTACCTCCTGTGGCAGTGAATTCCATCTGTTAATCACTCTTTGGGTGAAGTAGTTCCTTTTATCCATTCTAACCCAACTGCTCAGCAATTTCATTCATTCAGCAATTTAACTAAGACATAGCCAATTTAAATGTCAGTTGACTGAATAGTAAAGATTCAAATGTGTGTGCTTTCAATCCTGACTTGCATCCAAGTATAATGATCTTCTATTTTGTGGTAATCCCCCCCCCCCCCCGTATGGTGACTTCTTTACCATTGAATGTGGCCGTGGCAAACTAATCATCCAAGCAGAGGCCACATCCCATATGACAATCTGGAAACTCCAGCCAGTACATAATGCCACATATCAATTATTACTGGGAATGAACTAGGTGAAGTATGCATCTTAACTACTATTGAGACTGACTCAGAAACTCCAGCTGATCCAGAACACAGCGGCGTGAGTCCTGATGGAAATGCCAAGTACGGCACATATATAACCTGTGCTGTGCCAGCTGCACTGGCTTCCAGTGGAATATGGAGTCAGATTCAAGGTGTTGGTACTGAGCTTTAAGGCCCTAAGCCTTAAAGGTCTAGGACCAGCATATCTTTGGGACCATCTCCTCTGGTATGCCCCCAGGAGAGCATTATGCTCTGCTGAGAGCAATCTGCTGGTGATCCCCAAAGATATCCGGCTGTCCTTGACCAAAGCCAGAGCTTTTTTTTTTTGGCTCTGGCTCCGACCTGGTGGAACTCTCTGCCAACTTCCATCAGGGCCTTGTGGGACTTAATGCAATCCCGCAGGGCCTGTAAGGCAGAGCTATTCCACCAGGCTTTTGGCTGAGGACAGCAATGGTTTCCATCATAGCTGGCACCCTCCTCTTTTCTTCTACCTTGCCAGCTTCGGCCTCCTCTTGAACCTGTCCAGAGTAGGTTTTTCAATTAAACTATAGATGCCACCTGGAGATTATGTGATTAGGATTAACTGATTGTTGATTTTTAATTTGTATTTCTGTATGTTTTAACCTGTTGTAAATTGTCCAGAGACTTGTGTACTCAGGGATGGGGCAATTCAAAATTTTTACTAAATAAATTGTAGTTAACACTTAACTACTATTGTGGAACTCACAAAAGGAATTCTATAAAGACATGGGCTATTTCTGTAGTCTATCACTATTCTGAAGCGTTTTCAACTGAAGGAAGTTGCAGGATTTCAACAATCTAATCAGTTAATCTGTGAAACTGTGTACATGGTTCAAATTTTATAGACAGCAATAAAACCATCTTTATCAGAATGTATGTTCTTTAAATTTCAGACCATATAAAGTCTTCAAGAACTTTGTCACATTGCTCTGTAATCTTTTTGGCAACACTAAGAGTGTACTCTTCTACAGAATTATTCCAGTTTAAGACCATTGAAACTGATGGGTTTAGACTGGAGTGACTGTGCATAGGACTGCCCTATATAAAAAAACTCAGAATAAGGCCCAAGTCCATTCATGTCTGCCAGATCATGGCAACAGGAGCTATTACCATTCTCCTACAGGAATGACACACTATCAGGTGACTGAAAAAATGCAAGACAGTCTTTAATTGCAGCACTGGACAATAAAAGACTGTGCTTTATACAATAAGGTAAAGGTAAAAGGTAAAGGTTTCCGTTGCTCAAAAGCCAGTCAGATCTGACTTGAGGGTGCGGTGCTCATCTGTTTCCAAGCCGAAGAACCAGCACTGTTCAAAGACATTCCCGTGGTCATGTAGCTGGCATGACTAGACACCAAGAAATGATGTGACCTTCCCACCGAAGCGGTACCTATTTATCTGCTTGCAGTTTCTTGCTTTTGAACTTCTAGGTTGGCAGGAGCTGGGGCCAGAGACAGGCAGGGCCGGCTCCAGGTGTCTGGGCGCCCTAGGCAGGACAGCCTGGGGCGCCCCCCACTGGGGATGCCAACCTCCCGGTGGGACCTGGAGACTGGGGGCGTCGGCGGGGCGCTGGCTTTCCTGAAGGCTCCGCAGCTGCGGGACCCCCAGGAAAGCCGGGAAGGGGGCGGGGGGGTCCAGCCTCCGCCCCCTCCCTCCCGGCGCCGGCTTTTCTGCGGGCCCCGCGGCTGCGGGACCCCCAGAAAAGCTGGGAAGGGGGCGGGGGGGTGTCTAGCCTCCGCCCCTCCCTCCCGGCGCCCGCTTTTCTGCAGGCCCTGCGGCTGCGGGACCCCCAAAAAAGCCGGGAAGGGGGCGCGGGAGGGGTCTAGCCTCCGCCCCCTCCCTCCCGGCGCCAGCTTTTCTGCAGGCCCCGCGGCTGCGGGACCCCCAGAAAAGCTGGGAAGAGGGCGGGGGGTCCAGCCTCCGCCCCCTCCCTCCCGGCGCCGGCTTTTCTGCGGGCCCCACTGGGAAGGGGCGGGGGTCTGGCGGCGCCGGCGGGCGCCGGGTTAGGACGGTGGGGGGGGCAGTTTTTGGGGGGCGCCCTAGGCGGGCGCCTAGTTCACCCTATGGGCGATCCGGCCCTGGAGACAGGAGCTCACTCCGTCAGGCGGCACTTGGGTCTCGAACCTTCCAGTCTGCAGTTCAGCATCTTAACCACTGTCACAAATACATTTTATGTGAACAGGAGAAATTGTTTCTCTTATACAGATCTTATATAGTGAAGCAGGCAACTGTTTTAGCCCAGAAATAACAGCATTGCAAAATTTCTTCATTTTAAGTGGACTATAACTGCAAATTGAAAAGACAAAAAAAATATATTGGCATAAAGCCCTTGGCATAAAAACAGACAGAGGAAGTGTTACTTTGTTGATTCTCCTAGACCTCTCAGTGGCTTTTAGTACCATCAGTCATGGTATCCTTCTGGACTAACTTTCCAGGCTGGCATCGGGAAGCACCATTTTAGGATGGTTCTGGTCCTCGCTAGACTGTAGGTTTCAGAAGGGGGGGCTGAGGGACTGCTGCTCAGCCCCTCGGCCTCTGGGCTGTGGGATCCTGTAAGTTCCATCTTGTCCCATATGCTCTTTAATATCTACATTAAACAGGTGGGTGAGATCATCCAGAGTTTTTGGCTGGGCTGTTACCAATATGCTGATGACACTCAGTTCTACCTGGCACTTTTGGCTGATCCCAGGGATGCTGAACAAGTGCCTGGAGGCAGTTTTGGTGTGGATGTGGGCTAATAAACCAAAGCTTAATCCTGACAAGATGGAAGTGCTAAGGGAGAGCATAAGGTCTTACCTGGGATTCAAGGGTCATGTTCTGGATGGTGTTGCACTCCCTTTGAAGGAACAGGTCTAGAGTCTGCAGGTGCTCTTTGATTGAGGCCTGCTGCAGGATAAGCAGGTGGCAGCTGTGACCAGAAGTGCCTTTTACAAGTTTCAACTGGTTAGCTAACTGTGGCTTTTTCTAGGCAGAACAGATCTGGCTACTGTGGAGCATGCCCTGGTTCCATCTAGATCTGATGTCTGCAGTGCACTGTTTGGAAACTTCAATTGGTGCAGAATTCTGCAGCCAGGATGGGAACTGGAGTGTGTCATATGGGCCATATCACCGCAATCTTGGCCCATCTACACTGGTTCCCAATCTGTTTCTGAGTACAATTCAAAGTGCTGGTGCTGACCTTCAAAGTCCTCTATGGTTTGGGAACAACATACCTGAAGGACTGCCTACTGCCTGATGAACCTACACTCTGGTCATCTTTGGAGGCCCTGCTTCAGGTGCCTCCCTTCTGAGCTTAGTTGGGTGTCAACCAAGGAGAGGGCCTTCTTGGTCATGGCACCCAAACTCTGCAACTCTTTCCCCAGGGAGACTGATCTGTCTCCTTCTGTTGCCCTCTTCCACCAGTGGGTGAAAACCATTTTTGTTTCATTTGGTGGTCCTTCAGTGAGCCCCCCTTCCTTCCCATTTTTTAACTGTTCTTTTAATGATTTTGTATGTATTTTAGCTCTGGTTTTAATTGTTTAAACAATTTTCATTGGTTATAATGGTCCTTAAGATGTGATTTTATTTTATATGAGGGCAGAAAGGCAGGGTACAAATTTTGCAAAACTATAAACAAACATTTCCCAGGACTTCACATCATTTGTCTCAGTAAATTTGATAACAAGAGTGTGTGGTAAGGCAGAATCAATATATGCCCCTGGGGAAGGACTGGGCTGAGGGATGGCTTAAGGCCACCCTGTGAGCTCACATATGAACTGAGATTTGAACTATGAGGCTCATAAGATCATCCTTTGGTAGATCAGACCAATGGTCCTTCTAATCAAGGCCAGTTTGGCTGGAGATCCTGGAGGTTTTTTGTCATCTTCTGGGTGTGGAACAGGGGTCACTGGGGGTGTGGAGGGGGAGGTATTTGTGAATTTCCTGCATTGTGTAGGGGGTTGGACTAGATTACCCTGGAGGTCCCTTCCAATTCTATGATTCTACTTCAGCATTCTGTTTCTCACAAAGGCCAAGCAGATGGAGGAGCTACAAACCAGACAAAGAGGTTCAAGCCTTCCCCTGCAATCAATATTCAAAGGTGTATTTTCTCTGCATGTGGATTTTCAATTTAGCCATCATGGCTAGTAACCTCAGATGGGCCTGTCCTCCATGAACTGGTCTAGTTCCCTTTTAAAGCTGTTTAAGCTTGTGGTCACCATTAGATCTTGTGGCATTGCGTTCCAGATGTGGATTATAGTTTGTGTGAAGTAGTACTTTCAGTTGTCTGTCCTAAATCCACAGTCCAAACATGTCATGACTATACTACAGCAGATTTCTGTGAAATACATTGCAATTTGGGGGCGGGGAGCTTCATTTAAGTTTAGAAGAGACAATTGTGTTCCCTCCCCAAGATAAAGTTGAAGGTGAATTAAAGAAGGCATCTACACTCATTATACTGTTTTGAAAAGCCATAAGCTGTAGATACATTTTCTATATGGCATGATGCCATTTCCCCCCTGGATGTCCCTTCCTTTGGTGCTCTGGTTGCTTTGTGGAAAGGGACAAGGGTCATCACAGGCATCTGTTGGAGATTCTTGCTGGAGTCATTCTCACTGTTCATTCTATGGATGTATAATTTTTGAATTCTGTCTGTTCCCTCTGCTATGCAATTCCAGCCCAGAAGTATTTCCCGAGCAAATTTTGGTTATCTACGCATCAAAAAGCAGTAAGGCCAGCTCTTTGCAGAAATGCCCGGCAATGCTCATATTAATAACCAATATCAAGGCCAATAGCTCCAAGTACTGGAGGTTCTAGAGCAAAACAAACATTAGTAGCACCCAAGACTACTGCAGTTCACATAAGCACCACATCAGCTGAGATCACCACAGAAATAGTAGAAGGCAGCATGACTGAAGAGTCTGCTAGCACCGTTTTAGAACTAAGTACAACAGTACTGCTAGACATGAGCCTCTTCTTCACCTGCGATCACCAATGAAACAACAGAGGTCATTACCACACCAGCTCTTACAAGTTCCATACCAGCATTACCAAGTACTATTGTGCTTCACACAAGCACCACCTCATCTTTTCTCATGCACACACTTCCTTTGCACTTTTGTAAATCCCACAGGCTCTGTTAAAAACAGCTGCTCTGTATGACTTCTTCAGGAAATGGGAAATTACCCTAGAAACTCCAATAATGCTGCAATGGCCTCCAAATGGGAAATCTCCCATTTCCTTTAGGATGGATACCTGGCAAAATAGCACCACTCTTTTGTGTTCCTTTTCAGTGCTAAGTGCATGGAACTGCACTCTGCCCCATCCTCCAGGTAACACTGGGTACATTGAAGTGTACACAGCCAAACAAGCAAATGTTGGCTATTCCTGGGAGCCATTCCTGCTTTTGTTTTACCTGAGTGGCAATGACAACTAGCAGTAGTACTCAACCCCGCTTGTCTGCATCTTTTCCTCTGTATAGCAGCAGCAGCAGCAGCAGCAGCAGCAAAATAGCCCTCCCATTGGCATGTGCACCACTGATTCTCCCTCTACTCTCAAACAGCAGGAGGAAGTGGAGGAGCCACCCGACATGTGCACTGAGAGATGGAGAAGGTTGCGATCCTGCCCTTCTGTTGCTGTCATCAAGTGAAACAGAGCACAGGTGGCAATTTCAGCAGCCTGCCGTAGAATCAGTGGTGAGCCTTTCTGAGATCCCAGCATCTGCCCAACAGTGCTGACCACACAACATCACTAACTGAGAGGGTACTGCTGCATTCCTTGGAGAATGTGACCCAGAAGAGAACTCCAGAGCTTCGACATGGTCTACTAAAAAAACCAGGGGTATCACTGAGTTTTCTCCAAGCTTATTGGGGTCCCCAGCAAAAGGTTTGGAATGCACTGGTCAAGCAGGCTGGTCATGGATGCACATGACACCTCCAATTTGTTCTTCAGGGATCTGAGAACCTAACAGCTGTCTCAAATATGATGCCCTCATAGACTAAGATTTATGCCTCCTTTTAGGAGCTTTGCCAGAAAGGAGAATGCTGCCATTTTCCATGAGTTTCTTATCTATTGCTGCGGTTGATTTCCTGCTGTAATGAAACAGCTAGATATCACAGCCCTTCCCTGAACACTGAACAAAGTTTTCATCTGATAAAATAAGTACTAGAGCAGCACAACAAAAGGATAATTGAGTTGTCTATTGCAGTGGGTCACATGTGTGACCTGGGCTAGCATCATTTTCCATAAGTGTGAAGCCTTATCATTGTCTTTTGAGAGACTGTTGGCTGCCTGACGCACACTGTAAGTTTCGCAATTTTAACTGCTGCGCTGCAGAAGAAAAGCTGGCACAGTTCAGAGGCAGACGCACAGTGGATCTGATTATAATTTTTATATTAGGGAAGCTGATAGATCAAGGACACTAGAGGTGGGATTTTAGTCCTAATCTAAACCAGTCGGGGCTATTTAAATCTATATAGCTCTTTCAAGAAATGTTTCTCTTCAAGAGAAAGAGCAAAGACTGATGGGGGGGGGTATAAAGCTATATGTAGATAAGTATAGGTAATGTTTTAATATTGTGAATTCTTTTGGATGGAAAAGCCAGGGTAGAAATTAGGTATATCAAAATATTATAGAGCCATTGTTGCCTGTAATAACTTTCTGTTGAAGCATGTTTTTGTGTTTAACTTCATTTTGTGTGTGCTTGCAGTACTTCAAGTAGTATAAGAGAGAAAGCCATAAATGGCTTCCAGGAATATAAATTATGTTGTGATTATAGATGTGTTCATTTTATTGACTGTCATAGGCAGGGCTGGCTCGAGGTGGCTCTGCGCCCTAGGCGGGCACAGATGCCAACCTCCCGGTGGGGCCTGGAGTCACCCACCATGCCGCCCTCGCCTCCTCTCCCCCCCCAGGGGGAGGGGGAGGGCGGGCGAGCCGCAAGCCAGGGAAGGGGTGGGCGTTTTAACCCCCGCCCTTTCTCTCCCAGCGCCGGCTTGCCTGGGCGCTCCGCAGCTGTGGGGCACCCAAGCAAGCCAGGGAAGAGGCGGGGGTTTTAACCCCACCCCTTCCCTCCCAGCGTCGGCTCTGGGCACTCTGCAGCTGTGGGGCATCCAAGCAAGCCAGGGAAGAAGCGGGGGTTTTAACCCCTGCCCCTTCCCTCCCAGCACCGGCTTGCCTGGGCACTCCTGGGCTTTTACCCTGGCACCCAGAGTAACGTCAGATGATTTTTGTACAAAATACCTAAACAAATTTAGTGTGTAAAAGTTTATTGGGTCAAAGTATGTAGTGTCCCCAGTTTACTAGAGTGTGAGTGATGGAAGGAAATGATAACAGTTTACTTCTCCGTGGTACCCTTCCCTACCCCACATATCCAGAGGCATCTGACTGGGGGAGGATTGTTATAGTGGGTTTGTGCCGATTGTTTTTAAGTGTGGTTTCAATTTTAGGTTTGAAGGAAACAATAAGTTGAAGACGGTAAGGGGGGGATATGTTGTTTTGTAGTGGTTTATTTGACATGCTTTGCTAACTGAAATTAAGCGTCCATAAAGCCCTTATTTATGGGAACAAGAGTGGGCCAAGACGGTCACCATTAATCAAACCTTATAGTGTATGCAAACAAGAAGGTCAGTTAGGGCCAAATGGGGGTATACCATTGAACTTAATTTAATATCACAGGGGCCTGCAATGCCAGCATTCCAGTTTATGTGACCATAGTCAAGCATATTCAACATCAGTTGCAACCATGTTCAGAAAACCATTTTGTTTAAGGGGAGCTTTTGAAGTGTTCCATAGAATAATGGTGTTTGTGTGTGTGTGTTCAAGAAGGATCAATAGATAGAGGTATACCTTATGAGATTTGGGAAATGTTTAAATGTATGACTTTGTATGATAAAGCTATTTTTGTGTCCACAGCCCCACGAAAGAAAGAGTTAGTATGTTATTATTGTGAATGCATATTTTTGAAATATTTTTCATTTGCGAAAAGCATGTTTTCAAGGCCTTTCCTTATGCAAGCAACTATGGAATGCCTTGTTTTTATTTTATTTTTGGGATTGTGCTTCTTTTTGGATTTTGTTTTTAGATTCATTGCCTTCCTCTTGTTTGACTTGACTTGGCTTATGATGCACCCAGTGTCACATAGAGATGGATAGTGGTTGCAGTGGGCCTGTATTTGGCCACTGTACCAAAGGGGGGACTTGTAGTATGAATGGGAATATAAAGATTTTTTTATATAGGTTTTTTCCCTTTTTGATTATTCATATTTGTATTTTCTCCTGGAGTTATGGATTTCTCTTTTAAGTAATATTTTATTAGGATATAAGGAAGGCCTGTTATATAGAAGGCTTTACTCTTGTAAGTCTGTTATTGTTAGCAGACAAGATAATACGTATAAAGTTCATGATTCTGTAGTTCTTAAAGACAAAACCTTGAAATGTCTGGGTCAGATAAGATTTTAGTCTCGTATCAGAGAAAAAGACCTTTTTGTTTGGGATATGAACATTTAGGTTTGACGTAGATACGTTTCTTTACATCTGACAAATCAAAAGCTTATTATTTGAATGACCATTGTCTTTTGTAACCAATTATGCCTTTTTGAATATTGTTTTCTTAATGATGTCAGTTCATGTATAAAAGATCATGTACTTCCTGAATATGCTCAGAAAGCAGTCAGTTTTTGATGGGCCATTTGGTCCAACTGTTTCCCCCTGTCTAATTGCAATTAAACACTAAGAACTTCCTCCTCATTTCTGACTCCATTTCTTGACGAGAAATTTATTTGTACAACAACAGTGGGGGTAATCCAAATGACTGGCAAAGTGTACCAAGCTAGAGCTCATCTGTTTGCAAAAACTGAGGGTGCAACTCCATCTGCCACTCTGAATCTTATTTGAGGCATAACAATGAATTCCTGCTGGGCTAGGTTACCGAAGGTGTACAACAGCAAACCCTATGGCCAAATGTTCAGCTGGTGCAGGCAGATATTGCTTTATTAATTTTGGTTGAGAAGACCTATGTATACCTGGTAAAGAAGATGGGTGCTGAATCTTTGTACAAGCACTAACATTATTCCCTGCTGCCTATTTGTGCTAAGTGAAAGCAACTGTATTCATTCCCTACAATTATCCCTTCCCTGTGCGCAAAATATAGCACAAGGTATTCCTTCTGACACAATTTCAAAAACAAAATCAATACAATTATGCAAACCATCTGTTGTACATTCCATTGCCCCATGTGCACACTATTATTTTGTTAACCATTACAGTCAAGTGCTCCGTGTTGCTGCTACCCTTACACTGTTTCTTGTGAAAGCAGAACTGTATTAAATACATTTTCCCTTCTGTTCACATATCGCTGGATCCAAGCCATTGTTAAGATCAGTGTTCCCTCTAAGCTCCACAGTGTTGTGAGCAGAAATTCTACCTCGTGAGTGAAAAAAGCTAGTAGCATTAAAGTTGTGAGCAAGTATACATTTGATGTAGTTGTTGTTCAGTCTCACAGACAAGTCGCACAGTCAGTCGCACAGTCAAGTCTGACTCTTCGTGACCCCATGGACCACATCACACCAGGCCCTCCTGTCTTCCTTAGTGCTCCAAAGTTTGTGGCATCGATAACACTGTCTAACCATCTCATCCTTTGCTGTCCCCTTCTTCTTCGACCTTCAATCTTTCCCAGTATCAGGGTCTTCTCCAGTGAGTCCTCCCTTCTCATTCAGTGGCCAAAGTATTTCAGCTTCAGCTTCAGTATCTGATCTTCCAGGGAACAGTCAGGGTTGATTTCTTTTAGGACTGACTGATTTGATCTCCTTGCAGTCCAAGGGACTCTCAAGAGTCTTCTCCAGCACCCTTGTAAAAATCTCAGAATGAATGATTTTAAACTGTATTTTAAACATAATCTAAATATTAGAAGAGAAAACAGAATCAAGTTAACTTTCATTACACAAAATGTCATCTACAGAGGTAGACCAGACTTCTGGAGAACAGATCTATTTGCCCTTTTCCACTTTTTTGTAGACCTGGCCTCCAGATAACAAGTCTACCTGCCCCAATCCACTATATTGGTAGACCCGGCCTTGGACCATATCCCTGTGCTGACCCTTAGAAAACATTCCAGCATGGGGGGTGGGGATGGACTCTTGCAATCTACTTTGGTTTTTTTAGTGAAATAGGATGACCAGCATTACAGGTCAAGTATAACAGAGGTGGAACAATTGCTGTCAGAATGCTGCCTAACCTGACAAACAGGAAATTGCTTAAATGTTATCAACCTGCCCAAACTACTTATTTATTCAACTATTTATATCCCACTTTTCCCTGTGACTAAGGCAGCTTACAAATCATACTGAAAAGCATAATAGGGGTGTGATCGAGGGCTATATGGGGCTCTGGGGGGGCTGAATTTTGAGGTAAAGGCACCAAATTTGCAGCATAGCCATTGGTGCCTTTCCTCAAAAATCCCTCCAAGTTTCAAAAAGATTGGACCAGGGGGTCCAATTTAGTGGACCCCAGAAGGAGGTGCCCCCATCCTTCATTGTTTCCTATGGAAGCTTTGTTGTGAGCTGAAGCAGAAATCTTCTGAGCTAGCCTCTGAAATGTTGTGCGCCAGTGCCCCCTGGTGTAGTTTAGAGGGATCTGTGGTTCAGATACAGCACATACTTCTAGAAGGTATGGGAGAGCTCAGTTTCCACATCTGGTATCCTGGCAAACTGTGCTCTAAAACAGGACTTGCTGATTTTGGTTCAGTTTTACAGCTGCTTGTAAAATATTTATTTATGAGGCTTCTAAATCTCTCTCCTGAGCAGGGACACAAAGTGGTTTACAAAGATGTTCAAAGCCACAGCAAGAACAGTTTTGCGAAATGAATTGGCAATGACAGTGGCAAAGAGATATAATTTCTCTGCAACTGTTGCTTCAGCTAGTTCATGATCATCCCAATTGCTTAAGGAATCCCAATACCTGCTGACTCCTAAAATGGAGCCCTTATTGTTTCAGGAACAGGCAATTGTGACACCTTCAAAAAGCTAATGAAATAACACAAATATGGCAGGCAGAAGAAATCATCTGGTCCACTTATGAACCATTTTGACTCAACTGCTATGATGGATATTGACAGGATCCTGGGATCTGTGAAGGCTACTATGTATGCTCTGGATCTTTGGCCATCCTGGCTGCTACAATCATGTAAGAACCACATTAATGAGCCCTTAATGTCCACCATAAATCAATCACTAACTTGGAACACTATCTCTTGGCTAGTCAAAGAGGCAGTTATCTGTCCACAAAAAATCCTTATAGAAAAAATGATGCAACCAATTGTCACCCAGTCTCTAATCTGTCCTTCCTGAACAAAGTAATTGAAAGAGGACCAGCTCCAGATCTTCTTAGATAAGTCATGTGCTCTGGACTCTTTTCAGTCTGCTTTCAGACCAGGTCAGAGATGGTCCTGGTGGCATTAGTTGATGGTCTTCTAAATGTAGACAAAGACAACACTTCTTGGTTGTTCCTATTGGATTAATCTACAGCCTTTGATAAGTACATCATATCATCCTATTGAAGCATTTATATTGCAGTAAGCAATGTCTGGTGTATAAAAGAAGAGAAAAAGAACCTGGCAGGGGGCAGCAAGAGAAAAGATAGGATAGGAGGATCAGCACCTTCTTTTCTGATAATTGTCATTCCTTATCTGTCTCCAGATTGTTACTCTTAGGTCCTTTCCGAACTAGACCTTAAATCCTGGTTCAGCCCTGTCCCCAAACTTACATTCTACACTACACATGAGTTCACCCCTGTAATTATCTCAAGGTATGTTTACATTCTACACTACATTCGAGTTCACCCCTGTAATTATCTCGGGGTATATTTTGTTTCCACATTACATTGAGGTCACCCTGGTTTTGCCCCACACTTGTCCTGTGATAAACGAATGCTGTTATAACCGGGGATAAATGCAAGGAATTGTGTTGCAAGTTGAACTCTGAAAAAACCAGGGACAAGATCCAAGTGCGGAAAGGACGTTAGGGCAATATCCTCCTTCTCAGAAGGTCCTTACAACATCTCTCTCTCTCTCTGTCTCTCTCTCTGCTCTATACTATCAACTGTGTTAATAGTTAGATTTGAGTCCAGTAGCACTTTAGAGACCAATAAGAATTTCAGGGGATAAGCTTTCAAGGGTCAAAGCTCCCTCCATCAGACAAGCTGAAACTCTCTAGACTTGAATCTAATTGTTTTGCTGCAGACCAACAATGGCTACCCTCTGAAACCATCCAGTATGTTAGTCCCTGAATAAAGCTTTCTCTACTCTTTAATCAGATTGTCTGCCTCTGTTGTGCAATCATTCTACTAACAGTTTGCAGGCAGAAGGAGATGTGCCTTGGACTGGTTTAAATTGTTCTACCTGGATCAGATTTAAAGAGTTGCCAATGGAGACCGGTTATCTTCAGCGCGGGAGTTGTCCTGTAAGGTTTCACAGGGTGTAATCTTATCTCCCATGTTGTTCAACAACTATATAAAGCCTTTAGGAGAAATCTTTGGTAGCTTTGGAACTGGACATCATCAGTATGTCCCCAGTTTTATATCTCTCTGTCCAAATTCTGGTAGAGTCTTGACAGCTGTGATTAAATGGCTGAAAGTGAAGAAATTGAAACTGAACCCAGACAAGACAGAAGTGATGCTGTGTGGGAAGCCTGAGGTATTAAATAACACTGAACTTCCCACTTACTATGGGTTTCAACTGAGTCTGTTAAGAGCCTAGTGGTTATATTGGACCCAGCATTACTGCTGGAGAAGCAAATTATAATGAAGGCATAAAAATCCTTTTTTCCAATTTAGCTCACCCTGAAAGATAGCTGACTACCTTGACTTGGCTGATTTGTCCACTTGGATACATAGCATAAAAACATTGAGATTAGACTACTGTAATGCATAAGTCTTCCCTCGACGTCAACTCAGAGACTCCAGCTGATGCAGAATGCTGCAGCTCATTTACTATTGGGAGCTAGACATAGCATGAGTATTACACCCATTCTGTACTCATTCGGTAGGCTTTCCATCAGTTACCAAGCTTAATACAAGCAATTGGCTGTCACATACAAAGCCCTTCATGGCCTTGGACCCTCCTATCTGCAAGACCACCTCTCTACCTATTTTCTTCCATGATAACTTCACTTATCTGAACAGGGCCTTCTGCAAGTGCCACCCTGCAGACAGGCAAGATAAATAACTGCCTGTATACCTAGCTTCTCTGTAGTGGTCCCCACCTTGTGGACTGTCCCACCTGAGGAAGTCAGGAAGTCTCTCATGCTCCTGGCATCTTGGGTTCTCTCTATGAGAGAGGTTAAAGATCTGATTACCCTAAACAATTGTGCTGGGCAGGACTTAGCAGATGCAATGGAAGCTGAATAAAATTCATTTTTAGCAGTCTTCACCATCACCTCATAGGATTTCATAAATGTCCTATAAGATGTTTTTCTAGCTTCATTGAGAACATGCCATCAAACTCACTCTAGTCATCTAAGTTCCCACTTCATCCCCCTGAGTTCTGTAGTATACTAGGGGGATAGTTTAGGTTGGGAGCACAGAGGATGCTGGAGAGCGATTTGATCAATGGATTCAGAGAGACAGGAGTTCCAGTCGTCTATCAGCACATCTAATGCATTGCAGGAGGGCATCAGATCCTGCAGAGCATTCTGGAACCCAATTGGGACCATTAGTCTCCACAGGCAAGCATAAATCAGTATGCCACTTAGACAGGAGGAGACTGGAACACCCAACCAGGCCTTCAGAGCAAAGTGATCTGACCATGGCACTTCCTCGGTAGTAATCAGATCCATATCCATCCCCATACCAAAGATCAAATCCAGCGTGTGGCCTGCTTGATGTATGGGACCTGATACCATATGGGAGAATCCCAGTGCTGCCATGGAAGACACTAGTTTTGACACCTGAAGGAGGTAGAAGCATTAGCATGGATGTTGAAGTCCCCCAGAACCACCAGTCTTGGGAATTCCAAGACCCAACCCACTACCACCTCCAGCAAGCTCAGTAGGCTGTCTATTGGGACACTAGGCGGTTGGTACACCAGATAGACAGCCAAACTCTCCTCAGTGTCCCAGACCTTACACTCACTGATTTTCTTCCCCTTCCTTTCCTGTCATAATCACCTTCAAGATAGTGACTGCTGCAGAAGTCCTCACTCAATGGACATGGAGACTCCCATTCTCCTTCAGTTTAGTGGCCACAGCACATCCTGTGACTTCATCCATGGTCACAGTGGCACAGAAACTGCATGCAACCAACTTCTGAGATGTGCCTGTATAGAATTAACTTTCCAAGGCCCCAATCAAGAGAAGCACACTGGGCATTGTAATGATATGGCACTAGACTTTGGAGTGACATTGTTCCTTGTTTCTGAGGCAAGACTGCATCCTCATTTTATACTGATATTTATAGAAGTCTTCAAAATATATTTTGCTCTCCATCATCCCTTCTCCAATGGAAAATTTATTCAGACCAACAGTTTGCTGGTTGGTGCTTTGAAGAGACAGACATAAAAACTAAAGCCATTTTCTTGAGTCATGCAATGGCTGCTCTGGAAAGAGACAGGAATAAACAAAGAAAAGGAGCAGAACAAGCCATAAATAAAACTGAGACACCTTTTTCACTGATGAAAGCCCAGTAAACCTAATGGGTTATGACTAGGGGCCAATGGATCTCTTTTTTTGAAATATAAGAGCATAAAGGGTTAAATGGACCCAATTAAAAAGTTCCCCCTTCTTACTTTCTGGAATCTTAAATTTCTGTTTTCTGAACCTACTTTCTGATGCTAAGACTCATTTCTTGTAAACTATGTAACTACATCCGACAATTGCTAGTACTACTGCCGTCATCTGGCTATAGGCCTGTTATGGAATGTTTTCTGTGCATGGATGAAGTCCAAGGTTTGATTTCTGTCATTTCCAGAGAGCTGTGCTGAGAAAGACCAAGAGCATCATAATCAAAACTCATAGCCACGACAGAACTAGAGGGTTACTTTCTGAGTTGTTCTAGAGAGACATGGTTCATTTGTCCATTGGGCAATCCCTCCAAATCTTCCTATGTGGCTGACAGGTGTGGAGATTTGTGGTTTAGAAAATATACTGTTGCTTTCAGTTTGGTAAATTTATAAATTCCAACCCTTACAGGCCCAAAAGGAGGTCTGTTTGTTAGGGGGCATGTCATAAAGATTAGATTTGTTCCCCTCCTCCCTTATTTTAAAAACTTGAATCAGTTTCTTTAGTATTGAATTTTAAAGATAGGCATCCTAGGACAGCATTACGATTGTTGCTTCAGTGTGAAACACAGTTCTCTGTGTAACTCTCCCTCCCTAACTGGGGTGATATTCTCATGGGTGATATTGCCCAAGGGATCCTCTGTCCCAGGTTTCAGTCCCTGTTGTGCAGACAATTAAAATTCCACTTGCAGAGAGGACACAGGGATGTGTGATTTGGCCTGTAAGCGCACTGTCCCCTCCTTTCCAGGGATCCTCAGGCAAGCCTGGTGTTGGCCAGATCTGAGTTTATTTTGGTTTGTTTTACAAAAACAGATTTCAGTGGTGAAGGCAGCTAAAACCTGTTCCTTCCTGTAACTTAACTCCCTGTATTCCAGAACAGTCAGCATTTTTCTCCCAGCCTGGTTGACATCTTCCAATATGGGAGCCTGGACAGGAGAAAATAATGTTTCAAAGAGTGGAGCACTACAAAGTCAGGTGCATAAAGATGGGGGGGGACAGGATTGGTGCCACCATTTGAACCTTTTTACTGATTCCTATGGCAGGGATATCATGGTGAAGGTCAGCAATTATCAGCTCAGATTTCAGTGCAGGCAAGGAAAAGAGAAGCATGGCAGTTTTGCCAGACTGAAATTGCCGCAGGGTGGGTTTCTGGCAACCCCTTTGGAAAGCCTTTTGAAAGAACCTCCACTCAATGGCTGGGAGAGTTCACTGGTTATGCAACTCAGCTGGGGATTAAGAAAATCAATATTATACATTTTAAGAGCCTTTCATCATCTTGTTGAGTGTGAGGGTTATTATGAATGGGAACAGATTCTGTGAACAGAAATGATCAGGAAGTACTACAAGACTTTTTTTTATTTGCCAGGGCTTTACTAGGATCTCAACTGCAGAAGTCATTGGCAGGAAGAGCCTTTATTTTGTATGATTCAAATTGCTTGAAGCCACCTTGTGCTACAAGGAAAGGCAGAATATAATATTTCAATAACTAAATTATACTTTGGATCAGATTTTGATTTGTAAAATTCAGACTGCACATACACAGTAAACATTGTTAGATCTGCTTGACCCATTGGATGTACACAAATGCCAGCATTACATTTGCCTTAATTTCCCCATAGACTAGATTAGTGATATATGGAGAGTTTTTAAAAAAGCAAACCCACCGCCTGAGGAAATGAGATTCAAACTTGCTGCATTCAGAGACATTTGGTCACTTCACCATTTCACCTCCCGCAAAGCTCCCTGCAGGGACACTGCGGGGGGAATTGGGATTGAATGTCAGGAAATGACTCAGAAGAATCGCAACAGAAATAGTTCTTTTGGTTGCATATGTGGAATAAAAGACTGATTTCTTCATCTCAGTTTTTAACACCATCAAGAAATTTTTGAATTCCCCAGAAGTGCCCAAGGTAAAAAAAGCAAAGCAAAACATTGCAGTTTTATGGGAAGCCTTTGCTTTTTAAAATACCTCTTATTTTGCCATAATTTCCACTCCTAGGTAACGTCTTTTCAGATTGGAAACACGAGGACTAAACTTAAGTAAAGAAAGCCATCTGTAATCATTCTTCTCTGCTGCCCACACAGTTTTCTCACTGAAATGCTTGGGAGATGGCTTATTCTGTGATTCGAACTTTACTACATTTTCTCAAAAGGTTAAATTATTCTTGACAACGATTGAATCTAATGGAAGAATCCTGAAGGACTGTATCTGCCCAGCATTCTGATTCCAGAAGTGGTCGGACAGGTGTTTGAGAATAGTTTAGGAGTCCTTTTAAAAAAACAAAAAACCAAGTTTTATTTTTATTTAAATATATATATAGAAAAATATAATCGAATAAAAAAGATTACCAATTGTACCCCAACAATATATATACACATATACCAACTATATATCAACTATAGTCCCAATAACCCAACAGATAACACCGGGACAGCCTTTCACAATTCCTTACACCAGATTAACACATGAACAGCAAAAACAGACAAAGATGTCCATGAGAAACCTGTTGCTCCCTCCTTCGCATCCCACATCACCCTAAAAAAATATATATATATATCAAGCCATCGAAATTTGGATTTCTCGGATGTATCTCCAGCTCATTCAAGAAAGAAACAACTGGAAACCACAAAGCTACAAACCCCTTTTGGTAAGTTCCAAAATTAAGTATAAAAGGTTGTTGAGATATTTTCCCCCAGTATAAAATGTTCTCACAACTTTTGTTCCCATCCCTGTATAGTTGGAATCTTTTTATCTTTTCAACAAGTCGCCAGAGTGAGTCTCGCCGCCGCCAGCAACAGCACCACTAATTCCTTTTTATCCTTCTTTTTGTCAGTCATCGAGTATCAACTTTCTGGAAGAAATACTTCCGGTTGGAAAGGTAAATCTATTCCTAAAATAACTTTAATCTGATAAGCAATTTGTTCCCAGCAATGCTGGACTTTTGAACAAGTCCATCAACAATGTAAAAAAATCTGCTGTCTCTTCACATTTTTTCCAATATTTTGCTGATGCGGCAACTCCCATCCTTTTTAGCTTATTAGAAGTATAGTACCAATGTGTGATGATTTTATAACTTTGGTATCTTATGGATACAGTCTTTGATATATTACTACAACTATGCTATACATGTTCCCAGTCCTGATTTGTTAGTCTACCTTCAGAATCTATTTCCCATTGCTTCTGATATAAAACTTTCTTTTGTGTAGCTAATGTTAAAAGTATAGTATACAGTTTAGAAACAACTCCTTTCATATTCCCCTCTAGTTTCTTCAGAAAAGCATCAAAATCTGTAAGAGGATGTTCTAAAGCCTCCTTAATATGTTTAGATTGTAACAAGCTTTGTATTTGTAAATATCCAAACCAGTTTATTTTATGCCCAGTTCTTTTCTCAATTTTATGTTTTTTTAGGCCTTTTGGTACTATTTTGGTACTATTGAGTATACTTTTTGGTACTATTGAGTATAACGTATCTTGCCTTGCTTGCTCCCAGATTACAAAATCCTGGTTGGCTTGAGCTGGAGGAAACAAATCTTGATAAAATATTGTAGACAATTTAGATATACCTGGTGATATTTATGCCAGATTTTAATCCCTAATTTGGTGTACTCACTTAAATTACTTTTTCAATTGGACATGGACTTTATATTCCAAAAGTATTCCCTCAACTTGTGTGGCTTCATATAATATTCCTCAATTTGTACCCAATTCAGTCATTTTTCTGAAGTTAATGCCTTAAGAGAAAGGCTAGATTGAATGCCTCATAATACTTCAAGAGATCCGGGACTCCCAAACCTCCTCTGCCTTAGGGTCTTCTAATTGTATCAAAATTGATCCTATGAGCCTTTTGATCCCAAATAAAGTCATTTAATGTTCATTGCCAAACCTTTATGTCTTGATTTGTTAATGTAATGGGTATAGTTTGAAATAAGAAGAGAAACCGAGGCAAAATAAAACTTTTAACTAAATGCAATCTATCTGACCATGGTCAGGCTTATTCTACTCCATTTATGTATTTGTTCTTTTATATGCCTATGAGTACTTTCCTAATTATGATGTTTCAGCTTATCTAGATTCATTGGAATTTGTTCCCCTAAATATCTCCAGTTTTCTTTTACCCAGGTGTATGAGAAACTTAGCTTCAACTCTTTGAACTGAAAGTAGGATTTTGATAGGATATATCATTGGCTTATTCTGATTGACTCTCAGCTCTGATAGCGAGGCATATTTATCTAAAATTAGATGTAATTCAGGAAGTGAGGTGTGAGGATCCAAAAGGTAGAGGTTCAAATCATCTGCATATAAGATTAATTTATGCTCCACCTCTCCCATCCTAATCCACCTAATGTTGATGTTCTGTCTAATTTGCTCTGCAAGGGTCTCCATTGCCACAGCAAACAACAATGGAGACATAGGCCATCCTTGTCTTGTTCCCCTATTTATAGATTCCCCCCCCAGAAAATACATCATTTACTTATATTGTTGCAACTGAATTTTTATACCAAGCATTTACTGCGGTCCTCATTCTTTGTCTAAACCCATGTCTTTTATTAGTTCTTTAAGAAATTCCATTTCCAAGCTATCAAAAGCTTTTTCTATGTTTACAGAATCTTGGTTACTGTTTTTGCCAAATTTTATAAAGTTCCATGTCCTTCTTATAATGTCCATTAACATTCTATTTGGTATGGACCTTGTCTGGTCCATTCCAATATACTTATTTATGATTTTTTGAAATCTTAGCTAGACATTTGGAGAATATTTTTGCATCTACATTAAGCAGAGCAATGAGACAATATGAGGGTGGATCAACTGGATCTTTATTTTCGTTATAGATGGATATTAAATTAGCTTCTAACCAAGTCAGTGGAGTTTCACCTGTTTGCATTATATAACTAGCTAGTTCAGTTAAGGGTTTTTTAAGCTCATTTCAAAATAGTTTAAAAAATTCCACTGTAAACCCATTGCATCCTGTGGATTTATTAGTTTTAAGCTGTGCTTTCCCTGAAATTCCTGCTCCTGTATAGGTTGTTCTAGTCAATGTATATGTTCCTGGGAGAGTCTTTTTTACTACACTGATTCTGATTGAAATATAATTTAATTTAACTCACATCCGGCTGAGATGATGTGTAGAGTTGTTTATAAAACATTGCCAATTGTTTCACTATATCTTTTGATGTAGTATAGTGTGAACCACTGTCATCTCAGGATTTCTGAAGGCAACATCTCTCCTATTGGTTTCAGACAGCATCTGGAATTCAAAGGCAATCAGGCTTCATGTAATTCTGGGAAACTGAATGAAGAGGGTGAGGGGTAGATGGGATAGAATCTCTCTCTCTTTTTCTCATCAACATTTTGTCTCTTCTGTGCTCACAGAATTTTTCTAAAACTAGCTGGTTATTTTCTTGTTATATTTTCAGATATCTGTTAGCAAATACAAAGGCTAGAAAGGTAAACTTATAGCATGCCCGTAACACGTTAGTGTAATGTTATTCCAAGGCATTCAAGTGATTTAAATAAATCTCATGAATCCACCTCAAGAGCAGTGTTCCCTGTAATCTGAGTCAGTGTGAGCTAGCTCACAGATTTTTAGCCCTCAGTAAACACATTTTTGTCTTAGCTCAGGAAGGATGGCTCCAGAGCAAACTAATTGATGCAGTAGCCAAATTGCCTACTCACAACTTTAATGCCAGGAGCTCGCAAAGTGGAATTTTTGCTTACAAGACTCTACAGCTTAGAGGGAGCATTGCTCAAGAGTAAATCCAAAAGAGAATGTTTACCTACTTTAGATGATGTAAGGGAAAGCAGGATAGCTGTTTGCTTTAGATAGAAGTTACTGTATCGACAGGGCAGATGGATTAATTTTGCACTAGTTCAGTAATCCTCCTCTATTATTTCACAGCTGGTTTGTGGTGATATTTTTGGCTTTAAACAACTGCAACACTAGGCACTTTAAATTTTCCTCCAATGCAGTCCTTAGCTCCATTAACAATTACAAACAAGATCATCAAATGTTTATTAACAGTTTAGTTAGAGAAGGGAGAGGAAGCAGGAGCTACTAAATTTGTGTGTGTGTGTGTGTTTATTCTGCTTGCAATTGTGGAAGTTTAAAAATATTTTCAGGCCATTGATCCATCTAGTTCAGGACCATTCACTCCAGTTAGCAGTGGAGTCTTGGGCATAAGAATATAAGCACATAAGACAAGCTATGATGATGGATCAGACCAGACGTCCATCTAGGCCAGCATCCTGTCTCACACAGTGATCAGCCAATTCCTCTGGAGGGCCAACAACAGGGCATAGAGGCTGTGACCTTCTCCTGATGTTGCCTCTTGACCCTGGGATTCAGACACTGTGTATCTCTGAATGTGGAGGTTCTCCTCAGTCACCATGGCTAGTAGCCACTGATAGACCTATCCTCCATGAATCTATTAAATCCCTTTTAAAAGCTTTTCCTGTGGCCATCACTATATCCTCTGGCAGTGAATTCTATATTTTAATCACTCTCTGTGTAAAGAAGTATTTTCTTTTGTCCATCCTGAATCTACTGCCCATCAGCTTCATTGGATGCCCTCAAGGTTTAGTATTTTGGGAGAATAATGTATCTTTGTCAACTCTCTCCACCCCATGTAAAAATTTATAAACCTCTTAAAGTGAAAAGTCCCAGACTCTTCAGACTTTCCTCATAGGGAAGGTGCTCCAGCCTCCCTAATCTTGGTTACCCAAAATAGACATATGCTACTTCTGCAAACTCATTTTTGTCACATTTTTGTCCCTATTGCTTTGAGTCGTCGTCGTCCCCCATCCCCCCCCGCTTTTCCACATGTGTTTTGCTCCCTCTGGGACTACTAGAGAGAGCAAAACACATTGGGGGACGGGGGGGACCCTGAAGCAGTAGGGACAAATGAGTGACAAAAATGGCAGCGTGGAAGTGGCCATAGAATCATTTCACCATGATGCTGAACAAGCTTGGATTGTGTATTTTACTACAGGTAACTTTTAAGACATGAAAAAGAAGTATACCATTTTGTAAAACATAATCTCGATCTGGCACATTGTGATATTTTCTCCCTACAACATGCCAAGGATGTAAACAATGGCATGAATGTCTGACCAGTCCAGCTGTATATTTCAATCCTCATTGTCCAAGCAATATTGTTATACAGCAATTGCACTGAAGGAATTAGGATTTTTTTACAGCAATCAATAAGACAAAACTATCTAGAACAACTCACTTTAAAACTGACAGCGTGTGTTTTGAACTATAATCATAGAGGCAGAGTGAAGAATCCTCCCAGACACCTGCTCTCCCCTTTCAGAATCATAGTCAAAAGCTTTTGGAAAGGAGACAGCTCCGGCTGGTGGCCATCCTCTCTGTTTCCTCGACTATTGCAGCTGTGTGATCTTCCATCTGGTCTTCCTTGAGCAATTATGGAGGGGAGAACAGTTTACCAATAGATCAGCTTAAGGGAAATTTAAAAAAAAAACATGTGAACAGGCTCTCTATTGGCTCTAGAGCAGGGGTGTCAAACATGCGGCCCTGGGTGCTAGATCAGGCCCCCGGAGGGCTTCTATCAGGCCCACAGTGGAACGGGCTGTCTTCTGCTTCTTCTTCCAGTTCTGCTGCTGCTGCGTCATCATACATTTGCAGCTTAGAGATACACACCTGAACAGCATACTCAGGATTGCAACAGCACAGACATTTTGATGCAATAATTCAGAGCAAGAGGTGTCAGTTATCAGACACTGTTAAATAAACAATATATTGCAAGTGTGCTAATGTTTTAAGCATGTTTTTATTTTAAGTAAAAAAAATACCCTTTGTGTTTGTATCCTTTATGAAGTTTATATCTCCGCTACCTGGCATTACATTTTATGACGCACATGGCCCGGCCTAACAAGGTCTCATTTATGTCAGATCCAGCCCTCATAACAAATGAGTTTGACACCCCTGCTCTAGAGGCCTCCTCATATTTCTTTTGAACATACACACACAAAAGAACACACAAACACTTAAGCAGTGGATCAGACCACAAATCTTTTTGTATCAGTCTTCTATACTCTGACTGGCAGCAGATCTTCAGAATCTCAGGTAGAGGTCTTTCTTAACACCTAGTACCTGATCCTTCTGCATGAAAAGCAGATGCTCTAGAATGGAGACATGGCCCTACCATGCCTGTCCCCAAGTTAGGAAAGCTGTACAAATTAGAGTCAGAACCTGACAAAGGGAAAAGAGCAAACCTTCAAAATTTAAAACCCAGAACAAAATAACCCCAATAAAATGCTTTTTGCTCCCGTTAAAATCAATTAACAGTGCATAACCTTTTCTGGGTTTTGCCCAGACTTTTTTTTTTATTGCAGTAATGGTGACCCAATTAGAACAGACTAACTTTCTGCTGAGTCTTGACAGCAACCTACGCTAACAGTGCATTCCTGGCATATTTCTAGGTTATTTCATGGTGTTGATGTTGCCCCAGGCTTGAGAAATGTGTTTGTGAGAGCTGGCAAAACCTCTTCTCAGTTTATTTTACTTTCAGTCCTTGCTCTCCAAACACTTCCCATAACACATGCAAGTATATAACAGCTTGCGTGGTGCCACAGCCTTTCGACAGGATGCACATTTTTTTCTGTGTATCCTTGCTATGTAAATCAATGGGCACAATATTTATGTGACTGGAATGGTGAACACGACCAGCTCAGTGCAGGTTCTGTGGCTGGCTACTTATGCTGCAGTCAATTTGAAGTTTCTCTAATCTTTTCATGAATTTGGACTGTGATTAATATGTTGACTTTTACACAGCTGCCAATATTTTATCAGTGATAGCAGGTGTGAATCAAGGTATATGACAGTGCTGGAATTCAGTAGTAGAGCAAAGAAATCTGAGATGTACAACTGGACAGTCCAATGTGAGATAACAGAGTTTTGGGAAGATTTAAATAACAGAGGCAATGTATGCAGTCTCTCTCGGGCTGAGCTTAGCCCAGGCTATTCCTCTTTCTGTTTCCGTTCTTCTTCTTGTTTGTCACACTATTCTTTGCAGGTTTGCAATCCACCCTGTAAACAGCAGCACAGGAATTGGTTTGCAAGTGTCCCGGCCTGCTGATTCAAGTGGTACTTGATGCAAGAGATACTTGAATTAAGAGTGTTGGGGAAGAAGAACAGAGAAAAAAGCAGCTTCTTGAGCTGATAACATTTATTCATTTCTGGGTTTAAAATGCACAATTGCCATATTTTTCCCCATTTCAGGGCAAACATTATTTATTCACATTATTTATAGTCTCCCTTTCTCACTAAGACTCAAGGCTAGGGTTGCCAACTTTGGGCTGGGCAATTCCTGAAGATTCAGTGGTGGGGCCAGGGATGGGCTGGACTCCAGCCTCCAGTGTGGCCATTTTCTCTAGGGGAACTGTCATCTGGAGATCAGCTGTGATTCTGGGAGATCTCCAGGCCCCATCTGGAGTAGGGTTGCCAACCTCCAGGTGGTTGTAGAAACAACAGAGAGATCACGGGAAGGATGCAAACAATAACAAAAACAACCATGATGTCATATTATGAAAATATATTTAGACTACTGTTCTGTAGTGAAATGTATTTCTTCATCACATTGTAAAAATATAAGCATACACACAACGGAAATTGCATATAATACTGTTTCACATAACAGCTTTTTCTAAGTGTGCTACGTGAATACCATTAGTTTATACATCAACAATTCTAACCCATGAATTAGCACACAACATTCTTCCCACTTCAATGAAACACTGAAAGAATTTGTTTCATTGAAGTGGGAATGTTATGTGTTAATTCACGGATTAGAATTGTTGATATTTAAACTAATGGTATTCATGCAGCACACTTAGAAAAAGCTGTTATGTGAAATGATATTATATGCAATTTCCATTGTGTGTATGTGTATATTTTTACAATGTAATGAAGAAATACATTTCACTACAGATCAGTAGTCTAAATATAATTTCATAATATGACATCATGGTTGTTTTTGTTATTGTTTGCATCCTTTCCGTGATCATAGGGAGGGGCCAGTGACATCACAGGCCATTGTTACTATCTATAGAGGTGGAGCCATGTGGGATTTAGGAAGGGGCTCTCCAGAAATTTAGGGGGGGCTGGGAACCCTTGAGAATTCCCCTAGCCATGTCCCTGGGCTGGGCTAAACCCAGGAAAAGGTGGGAGTTGGCCAGTGGTTATAGTGATATCTCAGTGGTCTCCTGCTGTGTCCTTTTAAAAAAATCACTTTTAGAATAGACACTTTAAGATCTGCAAATATATGTATCATGTGCATAAGACAAACAGCCACAAATCTGACAGTAAGGAAGGCAACACAGAAAAGTCTGTAGGGGGACATTTTAAAAAGTTTTCCTGGACATTCATTTATAGGAGTCTTGTTTCTGCCTTATTCATAAGGGTGACTTTGTACTGAAATTTACTAAATTATGGCATCACAGATGCCTTCATTTGGTAAATGCAGGGCTGAAGTCTCTGAGCCAGAATACCATAGAGTTGTTGTGCATTCAGTTTCTGAGCAATGTACAGAGCAATCTTCTCACTTCAAAGTCATCCTACAAGTGAGTATAAGTCCCATTCAGATGCTGAATGGCAATAGCCAGCTTGATCGGATTGGGTGTGATATGCAGAGGGGTAGTAGGAGAAGAAATATTAGCACTGGTAATGAGACAGGAAACCTAGGTCTCAATTTGGTACAGGAGGATTCAGTCCAGGAGGATGCAAAGAATAAATGTAAATAAATCAAGAAGTGAGCAGTGACTCATAAAAGCACATACCCTACCACAATTTTGTTAGTCTTTAAAGGTGCTACTGGACTCTTACTTTTTCTATGGCTATTACAAACCACAACTTTCAAAAACCATTGGGGGAACATTTTAACTTTCCAGGACATTCAGTTGCTGACCTAAGAGTAGCAGTTCTCTTACAAAGGAATTTAGATTAGAAAGAGAGAGTGCTGAATTGCAACAGGTAATGAAGCTCAAGACAAAGCTACAACTTCCATCCCCCTGCCAACAAAACTTCTTTGCCCGTCGGCCTGGTGGGTAAGACCAGACCCTCCCTCCAGGACGCAGGGCCCCCCCCCGCAAATGGGTCCAGATGAACAACCCCTCTTGGTGGGCAGCCGCAGCAGCCCCACTGGAGAGGAAGCTGCGACGCCAGATGGAAGAAGGAGGAACACAGAGCAACCTGGCACTGGTTGCCTGGGGGAGGATCAGCCTCCGCCCCAAATTTCGGGGATGGCCCAAGCCCCCCTGAAGATTATGCCTATGGTTCCAGGATATGGTTGGAAGGTGCAGGATGCAGTGCCAAACAAATCAAAAGTCCAGTGGTTCCTTAAACGAACACCATTTGTCCCATGTGTTTCATGAGTCAGAGATCACTTTCTCAGATACAATGAAAAGAAAGAAAATCATTTCCCTCATTTTTACACCAAAAAAATTGCAGAAGGGGAAGAGAAGGAGTTGAGCAAAGAGAGGCTTGGTGTTGTAAATCAGGTGTGGCTGAAAGGCTTTGGTTGTTATACATAAGTTATGCAGTAAGTGTGCTGAAACTAAGAAGCTCTGGATTTGGGAGCCCTCCCAGGGATCTATGTACACCATCCTGGGTTCCATGCTAGCCAAAAGGTGATAAATGAATATTAGAAATTTGGAAACCTATCTGTTACACGGCAAGATCAAACATGCCACCATCACAATTATAAAGTGTTGTGGTTTGATACAATCTGTATCTATGTTTGGTATGTGGGGGGATCAAAGAGTTACATTTTGTAATCTTTTACTAAGATTGAGAGGAGACATGCTGTTAAATAAATATTTTATTTATTTGTTTGTTTATTTGCATTATTTATAATCCATCTTTTTCACTAAGTGTCAAGGCAGATTACATGGAGTAAGTCAAATACAATCTACACGATGAAGCATCCAATAAATAATGCAATAGGATTTGAATGGTAGAAATCTGGATAAATCCCAGAGTAAACTGGGATAGGGTGATTAATAAATCTAAATAATAATAATAATAATAATAATAATAATAATAATAATAATAATAATAATAATAATAATAATAATACCCAGAAATCTGAAACAGAGTTGAAACAAACATGATAACAAAGCACAAGCATTTAAATATGATACATTAAATAATGCAGATATTACACAGAAAGATCATGCTTACAGTAGCACATCACATAGGTATAGTCCACATTCCCTATTGGTTGAGGACACAATGCTTTTCATCATAGCTGGCACCCTCCTGCCCTGCGCGCTTCAGCCTCCACCAATAACCTGCCCATGAGATGGAAGAACAGTCCACAGGAGATTTTTATGTTAAATTATAGACACCATCTGGGGACTGTGAAATTGTTGATTTTAATCTGTATTTTTGTATGTTTTAATCTGTTGTAAATCACCAAGAGCCCTGTGTTACTCAGGGACTGGGTGATTCTGAAATATTACTATTACTACTACTACTACTACTACTACTACTACTACTACTACTACTACTACTAATACCCCTTTACCAATGCAACTTTCTGAACCTTTTCATTATAGTACAACCCCATTACCTCTGCAGGAAAGCCTTCCTGAACAGCTCCATTTTGCATAGTTTGAAGAAAGCCAGGAGAGTGGGAGCCTTCCTGACCTCCTCAGGCAGGCCATTCCATGAGATGGGGGCCACAATGGAGAAGTCACATGTACAGGCAGTGGTTGATTTTGCCCATCTGCAAGGTGGTACCTGCAGAAAGCCCTGCTCGGATGAACAAAGCTGTCATGGTGGAGCAAAGCCCATAAAGGGCTTTGTATGTGATAGCCAATACTTTGAACTGAGGCCAGGTAACCAACGGAGTGATTGCAAAATGGAAATAATATGCCTGTTCCCCCTAGCTCCCGATAATAACTGAGCTGCAGCATTCTGTACCAAGTGGAGTCTCCAAACTGCCTTGGAGGGAGGCCCACATACTAGAGTGTGTCACACTAGCATAGTCTGGATGTTATTGTTGTGTGGAACCATGTGGCAGACTGGCTGTATCAAAGTAGGAGGCAATCTGGATCCCTTAGCTCTTCAGTGAGTTATCAAGGGTTAGCTGAACCTCACCAAAAGTGGGAAGCATAATGTCTTTCAAGACGTCTGCCTTCCCAACCAGCACCATTTCCGTCTTGTCGGATTTGGTTTCAATTTATCCACTTTTAGCCATTTGACCACAGCAGTCAGGCTGCTGTTCAGGACCCCTACTGCATCACAAGGGGATTTCGATACAGGCATACAAAGCTGGGCATCATCTGCATGTTGATGACATCCAGTTCCAAAGCTACAAGTGATTTCTCCTAAAGGCTTAACAAACAGGTTGAATAACACGGAGGATAAGAATGCACTCTGTGGAACCCCAGAGGACAACTCCCACACTGTAGATAGGTGGTCTCCAACAGCAGCCCTTTGAGTCTGACCCATGAGGACTGATTTAAACCAATTGATGGCACATCCCTGATATGTATTTCTGCCTCCAACCACCTCAACAGGATGGCATGATCTACTGATATATTGTATCAAAGGGTGCAGGTAGATCCAGTAAGAACAAGCTTTTGTCTACATTCAGATGGACGAAGATAGAGATCATAGGAGTAGAAATTAGGATTACCAACCTCACGGAGGGGCCTGGAGTTCTAGAGTTAAAACTGCTCTCTGGATCGCTGAGATTAGTTCCCCTGGAGGAAATGGCCAGTTCTAGGAGTCGACTCTATGATATCACATCCCTGCTGCACTCCTCTCCTTATTCAAACTCTGCTCTCCCCAGATCCTGAGGAATTTCCCAACAAGGAGATGGCTATCCTGGTAGGAGCACCTCTGCATCCCCACAGAGTGTCATTGATTCTGACAAGGGCCATATGCCTGATCACTGGGGCGGTCCCACTATGCTCAGCCCTAGCCATCCTTGTGAGTTCCCCTGACTGAACTCAGTGTGATCTGCTTCTGAACGGAGATGCTTCAGATTCAGCTCTCAGAAATGTAACATGAGGCTGTTTCAAAACCATTTGGGCATTCTGTTCCTCCTGTAGCACAAAAAAAACAGCTCGCACTAATCACTCAGACTCTCTGAGATTACATTTGGCTCTGTATGTACACAAAGAGCCAGTGTTTACAGCAAAATGATCTCTTTTATGGCCAAGTGTTCTTTCTATAATAATCACATGGAAAAAGAGAGCAAAGGTGGAAAAAAGGGGGCAAAAAATCCTCCATAACTTAGAGAGGGAAAACCCCAATAGAATGAGATGGGTGGATTTTAAGGGGGGAATAAACACAAAAAGGGAGATTTCCTTACACAAATGTCCGAGACAGAAGTTCAAGGAAATCCCTGCTGGTAAATGAAACAGAGGGCAAAGCAAAGAGGCAGTGACAAAGGTTGAGGCTTCCGAGCAGTTACACATCTTCCATCTATGATCTCTCTTTTGGAAAGCTGCTGACGGAGACTTGGCATTTGATCATCTCCAACTGCTGATTAACACGGCACTGTTTTATATTTAACTCTGACCAGAGCAGGAGGAGTTGGGGGTGGGGTTGCTTGGCTTATAAGGCGTGTAGCAGCAGCAGCAGCTACAATGTTCTCCTGTGTTAATTTCCTCTGCCTTCCCTCCCTAGCTGCATTCTTTCTGAGCGGGTCGTTTTCCTTTGGTTAAAACCAAATGTTGTTTTTTAATCAACTGAGTGTCTCCTAGGGAGGTAAGGTGGGAGGAGAGACAGAGAGAGGAGGAGTCAGTGAGAGAGGAAAGAGATACAAATCTTAAAATATAAAACGGAGCCTGCTGAACCAGTTCTTTAAAAAAATTCAAAAGTGACAACACTGCTGTGTGGTTTGAGTAAGACTTTTTGTTTCTACTGTGGGTCTGGGGAACAGAGATGCAAAGAATGGATTTTGACGAGAAGTCACCCAAAAAGTATTGCATGAAGAAAAAGCATGTGGCCATCATCTGTGGTGTGGTCATTGCTGTAGGTCTAATTTTGGGACTTGCACTGGGATTGAGCAGACCAAAGGACTGCCATGTTTCTGAAGAAGAGCAGGTGCCAACAGGACCACCCACAAGCCCTGCACCAGAAGACAGAGACCCTTGCCCTGCCCAGAATGATGACAGTGGAGACTGGAGAAATTTCAGATTACCCCTCTACATTAATCCACTTCATTATGACTTGGATCTGATACCGGAGATGGAAGCGGATCGTTACACTGGAAGTGTCACTATCTCCATCATGGTGGATGAACCAACTGGGCACTTGCGGCTTCACCTCCGAGAGACTAAGATCACAGAAATGCCCCTGCTCATGAAGTCCTCCGGCGAACCAATTACTCTGAAGCGATGTTTTGAGTACAAACTGCAGGAATATATAGTGATAGAAGCAGAAGAAGAACTCCTTCCTAACACTTATCTCCTGACAATGAAGTTCCAAGGCCATTTAAATGGTTCCCTGGTTGGATTTTACAGAACGACTTACATCGAGAATGGAATGACCAAGTAAATCTCTTTTTTACAACATATTCATACTACTTCTCTATTATTCATTGCTCAGAATTTCTCTTTGCCTCTCTGTCTCATCTTACTTTTTCTGTTTCCCCATAAAACTATGTACTTGATATGAATTTAACTTAGAGAATATTTAAGTGGTATGGCAACTGTGTGGTGAGCAAATGGTTCTGTCAGGATGCTCATACTGGATTTGGGGGAACCAATTTGCCCCAATGTGTGCTTACCAATTTGCCCCATGTGAGCAGAATCCAAAAGTTATAAAATCAGTAGGTATGGCTTGTGCAGTAATAATCTCAAACTGCATTTTTGTCATGTCTCTATATGTCTGCATTGTTGTTTCTTTGCTGACAAGGCACAACTGACTTATGGCAACCCCATAGGGTGTTCAAGGCAAGAGATGTTCAGAAGTAGCTTGCCATTGCCTGCCTCTGCATCAAGTCCCTGGTCTTGGATGGGAGGTCTCCCATCCAAATACTAGCCATGGTTGACCCTGCTTAACTTCTGAGATCTGATGAGATTGGGCTAGCCTGGGCCATCCATGCCAGAGTATCTATACTTGACACTAGTTAGATTGCTAGTGACTGAATTTTGTTAACTCATTGAAGATCCTGAACTCCCTATAAAACCAGCTAGGTGGAGGCATTCTGACAACCCGATTTAAATACAGTCACATGAAACAGTGGGCTCCATTCCATGTATCTGTTCCACAAATGGCTGCACTTTCACCTGGCTCCAATACAAAAACCTCCTCTTCCAGTATCAATGGGAGGCTTTTTCACAGACCAAAAGTATGGCCATTGTGGGGATCGGATCCGTGGGATCTAGGCCAGTGAGCAGAATTCACTTGACATACTCAATTTCTGCTTGCCTTTTTCCTTAACATGTGGTAGTTTCTATTAAAAGAATGATACCTTACTTTTAGAGTACAGAAACTTCTGATTTGCAAGGTGCTGGAGAAGGAAAGGGCTGAGTTAAAGTAGTGATGTGTAACTTCTCCAGGCCCTTTCCTAGCCTTGGTGTCACCTTTCCCCCTTCCCTCCACAAATGCAGATTGGCTGGGAAGAACCTGACCCCCACCTCATGAAGAAGGCTGGCTAGAGCCCTGTCTATCTGGTTAAGCCTTGGCAAAATATTTAGCTTTTTCCATTATTCCAAAAGACAATTTCTCTACAACATGTTGTATTATCTGTGGTATTTCACAACTGTTATTTAGATATCCATACCCCTGAATTAACGCCTACATTTATTAGCTTACATATGCTAGACCTTGTTGAGTTCCAGTTTCACTCACTTTAAATAAATACTGTAGCTTCACATTACAGCTCAATATTGCTGCCTGAATCTCAGCACTGTCCCTCCCCCAACCTTAACCAAAGAGACACCAGTGATAGCTTTGCCGGCCTAACGGCACATTAAAGTGTCTGGAGGGAATCTTGACCATCTTTCCCCCATCTGGTTTGAATAATGTGTGGGCAAGTCTGAAATTTGGAGAAAGAAGGACTGCGAGTTGAAGGCTGGGAGGGGTGTGTGTGTGTGTTCTTTCATTTTTTGGTTATCAGTGCCAAAAGAGCACTCAACACAGCCTAATCCAGTGTGGGTTTTTTTAGCCCGTATTTAAGTTGACAAGAAATATATGGATTTCCTGATGCTGATATTGTATTAGAAGCTTCCAAATGATGATGTTTATCTTCATAACACTCTGTAACTATGTATTTGGCAGCTCCCTTTTATTGACAAAAAAACCCAAATGAATAAGAGAGACTCAAAGCAAAGTAGCAAGACTGCTGGTTTCCATCATTCTCTCCCCCCTTGGAACTGCATATGGGGGGGGGGGTAGGGATTTCTGACAAAGAACTCTTAGTGCTCTCTCCAAATGACAATTGACATAGCGCTTTGAGGGAAGTGAAGACAATTAACAAGGTATAAACCAATACAAAAGTTACAATGTAGATATACCCGTAGGTGAGTGACTATCAATGGGATCCATTCATGAAGCTTCATTAAATAAGCCATAAAGTATTTTCTGTATCCAAGGGAGTGGAACTGAAGTCCTGTGTGGATGATATGATATCCAGAGACACTTAATATGCAAAAGGAGAAGGTGGCAAGGATCCTAGCCATTGGCCATATGGATATTGCCTGCAGAGAGACTATATATCGGGGGTCCCCAACCTTTTTGACCCTGCAGGCACTTTGAAATTCTGACACAGCATGGTGGGCACAGCCTCAAAATGGCTGCCATAAAATGACTGCTGCAGGAGGTGGACCCAGCTACTAAATGATTGCCCCAGCTTAACTTCAGTCGCACAGTGAAGGCCCTTGAGCTGCGGTGGCAGCTGCAGCCAAAGCAACATTTTTAAAAAGTATGCACAATCAATCCAATCTTCAGTGGCCAGTCAGAAGCTTTGCTGGGCAAAAACCCCTCATGGCCTCACCCACTTTTGCAAAAATATTTAGTGAGTGTCAGAAAAGGTTCGGTGGGTGCCATGGTGCCCATGGTCATCTTGTGAGGGACCTCTGCCATGCATGCATAAGCTACAAGACAGATCATGTGCATGTAGATACAGCTGTAGGGCCATAGTCAGCTTTCTTTATGTGGTGGGGCTTTAGAGGTATAAAGGGGAAATCTTGGCTTTCATTGGAACAAATCAGAAACTTCTATAAGCCAGTTTCCACACTGTATGTGCATTTAAGTACCGATGTACGGTTAGGATCAGAAATGAATAAACTGTTAGAACAGCACCTGTTATGCTCTAAAACACTGACCTCTTCAAAATGAACACTTCCTTAAATAAGTCAGAACTTCTTTAAGTAACATCCTTTAAACACCTTGTCCGACTTGCTAGGTACAAGAAGGGTATTCCCCACCCCCAGTTTACTTAAGCACCATAAGGGCAAAAAATGCCAGGGAATGTACTGGCTGGATAAAACTGACCAAAACACATGGATGGCATTTGGAGGGCTACCACTTTTGGAGAGCACTAGCCTCTCTCCCCTCCCCCACTTCCCTTTTTAACCAGAAATGTCCAAATATTTTTAAATCATGTTTTAAATGCCATTTGCCATGTTCCAAATTTTAAAAACTTATTTTTAAAAAAAGTACTATGGGACAAACATGGGATAAATCAAGTGGGGCAGATCACCCATTGGTTCCACCCTAGCTGTGGCTCTGTTCAAGCAGGCATGTCCATGGGATCCATGCAGATGACCTATCCAGTGCTTGGAGGTCAGGTGTGCTCCCTCTCCCCCACTCCTGCACTGAGTCTAGAAAGAATTAGGAGAGCAGATAGCTGGAAAGAAGTTTGTGCCACAGAAGGAAAACACAGATTGGAAAATCAACAATTAAAAGGTGACTCAGCTCAACCACCCACCATACAAAGAGGAGGAGAAGGATGGTTGCAGAACCAGGGAGGTTAAGCAGGCAATTTTTAAAAGAAAGTCTTTGAGTTATACAATGTGATTTAGCTAGGGTTGCCAGCCTCCAGGTGGTGACTGAAGATCCCCTGGAATTACCCCTTAAATTAGATCAGTTTCCCTAGAGGAAATGGAGGGTGGCGTCTTATACCCTGCTGAAGCCTCTCCCCTCCCCAAACACCACCCTCCCCAGGATCCATCCCCAAAATCTCCAGGAATTTCCCACCACCACCAGCAGCTCTACGAGTTTTAGCTGGTAGCAAATATTTTTCAAAATATTCTTCATTAGTGCCTTCAATTTGTCCACCAAATGCTGCATGAGAGGCAATTCAGAAATATCACAGGGACTCACTGCTGTCAAAGATCAAGGTACAGGTTACCCCCTGAGTTAAAAACTTCTGCTCCTCTTGGATTTATCCCAATTCACAGTCCTCTGAAAATGGTGCTCAGGGGCCTCAACAACATCTGAGAATCAGCAGGGTGTATTAGTAGGCAGCAGAAGAGGAGACATCCCTGTTTCATAGAAAATCTGTTGAGGAGGTGGCAACTATATATAGAAAGTGAGAAAGAGAGATGATTGGGGTGAGGGGAAAGAGGAAAAACAAACAGGCCATTATTTGATCTCTGTCTCCTTGTTCAAAAGACTGTTCAAGACTACTTAGCACAGATTAGTTATCCTTGAACACCTTTTAACTACCTTGTAACCACTCTCAGACTAGATGGGTAAAGATCATGAAGAAGCTGGGGGTGGGGGTTCTTGATATATGTGAATGGGTGAAATGAAGCATATAATGACAGATATTTCAGATTAAATAGCAGAGACTAAACCTGATGACCACTAGCCCATTTCTTTTTAGCGAAGAGCAATCTGGTAAGCGATCTGAACAGAAACCCCTCAAAAAAAACCCAGCCAGGTTTAAATATCTAATATACAAAAGATCAAATAATAAAAAGAAAAATCACTAATTAAACTAATCTCCAAACTACAGAGATCAGTTCCCCTGGAGAAGGTGGTAGCTTCAGAGGGAACACTGTATGGTATATTATAGATTCTGCCTGAAATCCTCACCCGAATTTGCCCATCCACAGGCACTGCCCCAACTCTCCAGGCCAGAGTTGGCAGCCCTACAATAATGAAGCCTGTTGTGTACATGGACCACCACTAGGGTCCACCACCTAAGTCCAAGAGCTTGGTACAAAAAGACAATAGGACCTAGGATCCTAGTCCACCTGGAATCCACCAATTAGGCATTCATAGGAAGTTCAAACCCAGCAATGGGATTATGGGGGTACCAGGTGGGGGTGTATATAGTTGACCCTTGCAGGGCCATTTGTGTGGTGTGTGTTATGTGAAGTACAATAAACGTGTCTGAACGCATGTTGTTGTCTGAGTCTCCATGTGGCGAACCCAGTACTTTACAGTGGCAATGAAGATGGGATCCCATGAGCAGGCCTGACTCTCCAACCAGTGCAGCAATGAACACTGACCCCGTGGAAGCCACCAGGCCCTGCACCGCTCCCGAGCAGCACATCATTGTGCCCAGCTCTCCCCGTCTTTGATCCCCACACCACACTAGGACTATGGCCACCGCTCAGGGAAACCTCAAAGTCTTCGACCCCACACATCCCGAGTTCTGGGATTCATGGAAGGATCAGCTAACCTGTTATCTCGCCTACCTTGAAGTGACCGACGCGGCCAAGAAAAGGAACCTCCTCCTAAGTTCCTGCGGCATGGCCACCATCCAGCTAGCCAAGAGCCTCCTGGCCCTTAGGCCATCCTCGAGTGTTCTTACGAGGAAATAATCGAGGCCTTGACTTGGTACCTAACATCAAAGCCAATGACGCTAGCAAGGCAAATGGATTTCCAGGGGCACCTCCAGAAGCCCGGAGAGACGGCTGTAGTGTATATGGCTGCTCTATGCCAACACGCCATGGAATGCGCCTTCCCCAAGGTGGAAGATAACATCCTGACTCAGTTTATATGGGGGGTCAGGGGCATGAAGCTCTGCCACAAGATGATCGGCACCACCGATCTGAAAGTTGATTGTGCCCTGCAACTCGCTATCGCATACGAGGCCTCACACCGAGATATGCCACAGTCTGCGGCACACCTTGTGCTCCCCAACCCGATGCTGGAGAATTCAGATAAGGATGATGTCCTCCTTGTCCACCCAACGAGCTGCAGGAAGCTGCCAGGAACCTCCGGCACCCCAAGCCACCCTGGCAGACCCACGGGCCGTGCCACATGCGCCAGCTGTGGAGACGCACACGAGTGCAAGCTGTGCCGGTTCTGTGATGCCACATGTCATATGTGTGGGAAACAGGAGCACCTTGCCCGTGTCTGCAGATCCAAGGGCAACCAGAGCCAGAACCCCCAGACCCAACAACACAGACCTCCGCACACTATGAGACCACCACGGAAACAGATGACCTCTACCTTTTGACCAGCCAGCCTTCGCTTCAGGTACTCCACCTCCCCAACTGGCCTGCAACCCCCAAGATCCAGGTCCAGGTCCAAATAGAAGGGTTAACCTGCACTATGGAGGTGGACTCCGGATCTGCGGCATCTATCATTTTGGTGGGAATGCTGAACAGACTTTATCTGAATGGGGGACCCTGCCTGCACCCGTCGTCCTTGAACCTCATGGATTTTCAAAGGAAACAGGTTCTGATCCGAGGCATGGGAACATTTCAGGTGAAGTACTGGGGGTTCAAGGGTTTACTGGACATGATTGTGGTGGAGGGCAACTTGGTCAGTCTATTGGGGCGGGCATGGTTCGCACCGTTGGGCATCACCATTGGGGAGATGAGACACTGCATGTCTTGGGATTACGCCGATGTGTGTGGGGAATTCCCCAGGGTTTTCGATGAGGCTCTGGGTTGATATAAAGGGCCCCCAGTCTCCTTGCAGCTAGACTCCCAAGTGGCGCTGATCCGCATGAGGTTCCACCATGCCCCGGTAGCCTTATAGCTCAAAATAGACATGGAACTATACCGCTTGGTGGCACAAGGGGTCCTAGAACCAGTCCTAGAACCAGACCCCCATTATAACCCCCGTAAAGCCCAACAGCGACATCCGCATCTGCATGGACTATAAATGCACACTGAATAGGTCCCTCCACAATCATTCCTACCCAGTCCTGATCGTGAGTCACGTGTTGGCGACCTTGGCGGGGGCCAAAATCTTTGGAAAGTTGGATCTTGCACAAGTGTACCAACAATTGCCCATTAATGACACCACCGCAACCACCCAGACCATTGTTACACATAGTGGTGCATTTAGGGTGAAGCGCCTACAGTTTGGGGTGAGTGTGGCCCCAGGAATTTTCCTACAGCTAATGGACTCGCTGTTGAAAGGGATCCCTGGGGTGATGCCATTTTTTGATGACGTCCTCATTGCTGCAGCAATGCCGGACGATTTTGCCTCCCATCTCTGTCTAGTCCTCAGCCATTTTGACAGAGTAGGACTGAAAGTCAAGAGGGAGAAATTCCTGCTTGGGGTCCTGGAGGTGGAATTCTTGGGGATCTGGGTCAATGCATCAGGCCTGCATCCAGCGAGGGACAAGGTGAAGGCCATCGTGGAAGCCCCTCCGCCATCGTGCAAGGTGGCGCTTCAGGCATTTTGGGGGCTATTGAACTTCTACCACACCTTTCTCCCCCACAAGGTAATGGACAAGCAGACCCCCCAGGTGCTCTCTCCATGAGTCCTCCACTGGTCTCTCTTCCTGGCGGGCTACAACTACCACCTGGAACATCGCCCAGGTAAGGCTTTGGGGCATGCCGACGGCCTCATCCGGCTCCTGCTCTCCTCCGTAGATGCTGACCCTGCCCAGGTCCCTGGGGTCCTCCTGCTTAAAGGCCTCCTGGGACAGCCCCTGCAAGCTGCAGACGTCACCAGCCACTTGGCTCGCAACCCAGTCATCTCCTGGGTCTTAGGCTGGGTGGTGAGGGGTTCGCCTGCAGCCGCCACGGGCCCAGACTTCATGGCATTTGCCACTCGCAGGGACAAACTGTCAGCTCTCAAGGGGTGTCTCTTATGGGGGGAGAGGGTGGTAGTCCCCAAGGCCCTGAGACAGAGAGTCCTCACCGCACTCCACAATGGCCACCTGGGAATAGTCTGGATGAAGGCAATGGCCTGGAGCTATGTCTGGTGGCCAGGGATAGATGTGGAAATCGAGTCC
Source organism: Gekko gecko (assembly GCA_029375565.1). Lineage (NCBI taxonomy): Eukaryota > Metazoa > Chordata > Lepidosauria > Squamata > Gekkonidae > Gekko > Gekko gecko. The sequence continues at coordinate 91,865,436 of JAPDNY010000010.1, read as the reverse complement.
TGGGTGCAGCAGTGCCAGACCTGCCAGGCCGTCAGACCAAACCTGCTGAGCATGCCCCCGCAACTATGGGAGTCCACTCGCAAACTGTGGCCCCGGCTCCATATTGATTTTGCCAGCCCATTCCAGGGACTTATCTTCCTAGTCACTGTGGACTCTTACTCTAAATGTCTGGAAGTAAATCCAGTCTCCACCACCTCCACGAAGGCGGTCATCCACGCCCCGCACCAGATCTTCATGACCCATGGCCTGCCGGACACAATCATCTCTGACAACGGGACAGTGTTCACATCTGCAGTGTTCCAGGACTATCTCCAGAGGAACCTGATCCAGCATGTAAGGTCAGCCCCCTTCCACCCTGCAACCAATGGGCAAGCAAAGCGCATGGTGCGCACTGCGAAGGAAGTGCTCAGCCGAATCACAGAGGAGGACTGGGAGTTTCCTCCTAACTCAGCAAATGACAAGCAACCCCATCACCGGCCGCTGCCCTGCAGATCTCCTGATGGGCCGATGCCCCAGTATCCTGTTGGACCAGCTGCATCCAGACTGAGCACCTGACTCAAGGAAGCTAACGGAGCAAAGGGAGGCTCCCAGGGGTTTCTTCCTAGAAGACCCTGTCTTCATCAAAAACTTTGGTAAGGGCCCTCCCGTGGATGGCGGGACAGGTCATTAGAGCCACCGGTCCTGTATCGTATGAAGTCTCAATGGAGGATGGTCAACTTCTTAAAAAAAACACGTCGAACAACTGTGGAGGTGACAGCTCCTGGTGAAAGGAGAGGCTACCCTGTAGCCAAGGGTACTGGAGCTCTGCACACCAGAGGCAAGAATCCAGCCAAACCCTCCAGCCCCCGGAGAGGCACCAACAGGAGAAACGACACCAGAGACACCAGAGCCTGAGGAACAGCCACTGCTGCCACCTCAACCAACCATCCCAGAGCCCTTTGCAAGTGAGCCCGTCCCAGCACCCTGGCGCTCCCAGAGAGATCACAGACCACCAGCCTACTTGCAGGACTATGTGATGTAGGCTGGGTCGGAACTATGGGGGGAGGGGTGTTGTGTATGCGGACCGCCACTAGGGTCCACCACCTAAGTCTAAGAGCTTGGTACAAAAAGACAATAGGACCTAGGATCCTAGTCCACCTGGAATCCACCAATTAGGCATTGGCAGGAAGTTCAAACCCACCAATGGGACTATGAGGATACTGGGTGGGGTGTATATAGTTGGCCCTTGCAGGGTCATTTGTGTAGTGTGTGTTATGTGAAGTACAATAAACACGTCTGAACACATGCCGTAGTCTGAGTCTCCATGCAGCGAACCCAGTACTTTACAAAGCCCTAGAATTAATTGCAGACTATCTACATGGTTAGGGTTGCCAGACCACCCCCATGGAGGTGGGGGTCGCCTGCTGACAGGCCCCACCTCCCCACCACCAATCAGCTGGCTAGTGAGGGGGAACTTACCCTGGAAAAGAGGGAGATCCATCCAATGTGCAGTGATCTGTCTACGCCACTGCCCCCATGACCTGGAAATGACGCCATCACATCCAGGACATTGGAGTGATCCTCTTATATATGAGCAAAAACTCTTTGGTAGAAGCAAAATTGACTATAGAGTTTTTGCCCAAATACCAGATGACATCACTTCTGGGTCATGTGAGCAGTGATGTAGACACATCACTGTATGTCAGATGGGCCTCCCGGCTGCTCCCAGTAAGACCACCCCTCCCCCGCTGGTTGCTAGGCAGGATCTGACAACCCCATATATGGTCCAGCCACTACTTTTGCTTTCACATATATTCGTGTAGTTGGATCCTGCAATTCTTCTTCCAGCTCAAATGTTACATTTTGTAACCATTCGTCTTGGTGCATCAATGAAGCACATTTCCCAAAGTAACAGTTGATTGGCTCCCATTCTCTTAGCAAGTTTTGTTTTACTACACAATCTGTGTGTTTGATAAAAAAAAAAAACTAATGTATTGATACTTCAGCCATATTTTATTTTGGTAACAACAGCTGGATTTAGTCAGAGCTGCATGTTAATACTCAGAGTATATTTATCCATGTCTCATTTCTGGATCTTATTTTGAGGCCTAGAGAACGTAATACCAACTGCGGGAACGGAACAAGCCTTGAAGGAAAGACAGAGTTTTATCTTCTATAATATTTCATTTTTATTGCTACTTGCTCAGTGCAAAGAAAGAAAGAAAGCACACCTTAGAATTCTAATGCTTCCACCTTTAAGAATAAAGAGAGAACTTGCCAGTGGGCACAGTTCAGTTGGGGAGCTATGCAAAGACACTTCTGTATGGTTTCTATTCATTTTCTTGGGGCTTGTGTATTTTCCATCCACAACAAAATAAGTAGGAACAGATGTATTATCCCATTATAAGTAATCCAAAATGTGCTTTCTTACTGGCAGGCAGTGTGACACAAGGATAGAAAAACCTCTGGATAGGATTTTTAAAACAATAATTTAAAAATTATTTCTCTGTAGGCCAAGGTTAATATAATCTTTGAACACCATGTAACTCCATGAAGAGGAGAAATTATCACCAAATAACTATAGGTCAATTATATTAAGAATTGTTTGACTCATTTAAAAGAGGTGACCAGTTGTGATGCGTCCTCCATAACTGAGAATTTAATAATGTAACCCCATGTAGAGTTAACCCTAATAAGTCCATGGAAGTCGAAACATGTTTAGAAGGGTATAACTCTGCTTTGGATTGCACTTAAGAACATTTAAATCCTCTGATAATGGACACACTTTAAAAATACTGTATAAATAGAACAAAGTAAATCGATGGTTTACAATTTGAACAAGTAATTAATGTAAGCCACCTTTCTACAAATAATTTTTGTCTGCCTTCTTTAATCCAGATAAGATCATTTTTACATATCTAAATGATTTTTGTTAGCATCCTCTTAGATACAGACTTTTGTCCAATCTTCAATTTTGTGTAGTGTGTACAGTATCTACAAGGTTCTGTACAATGATCATGCTGTGGAGATCATGTAAAGAGCAATTCTTTGGGTTGCTTTTACTACTCTGTTCATTTAACAGTGTCATTTTGCTCCAGCTCAAGGTGTTGGAGAACTTCCAGTCAATATCCTCTCTTCCATTTTTGGCCAAGGTGTTGAGTAGATGGTTGTTTCTCAGCTCTAGGGGTTCTTGAAGAGACTGATTTTCAGGACTCATTTTGAACTGGTTTCAGGCTACTTTGGTCACCTTGGTTGATGAACTAGACAGGGGAAATGTGACCCTGCTAGTTCTGCTGCATCTCTCAGTGGTTTTCAATACTATTGACCATCATATTCCACTGAGCCTAATGAGACTGAAGGGGGCACCATGTTACAATGGTTCAAGTCCAATCTGGGGAGGCAGAAGGTGGTGGGGATTCCTGTTCCACCCATAGATGCTGAACTGTGGCATTCCACAGGGTTCAATCATATCCCCCATGCTTTTTAAGATCTCAGTGAAGCCGCTGGGAAGTGTCATCGGGAGGTTTGGGGTATAGTGTAACCAACATGCTGTTGATAACACAGCTCTGTCTTTCTTTCCCACCTAATTCCAAGGATGCTGCTGATGTTCTGAACTAGTGCTTGGAGTCAGTAATGAGCTGGATGAGGGCAAACAAGCTTAAACTTGATCCTGAAAAGTATGAGGTTCTGTGGGTTAGTAGAAAGGAAGACCTGGGACTTGAGATCTCTCCTGTCTTGGGTGGGGTTATAATCCCCTTGAAAACCCATGTTCACAGTTTGGGAGTCTGGCCCATAGCTACAGTGGGGCTACTGGGGACTCTGCTTGCTTCCTAAAGGGGCAGCCTCCTTCCTTAAAGGCCCCCGCCACTTCTTCCCAAAAACATTTAAAGGGATCTTTTAAATGTTTTTGAGAAGAAGCAGGGGGTTGCATGCCCCCTCTCCCTCCCCTCCTGCAAGATTTAAAGGGCTCTGCAGCTGATCGGCAGGCCACGTGCTCTCCACTGATCAGCTGAAGGGCCCTTTAACTCTTGCAGGAGGGAAGGGAGAGGAGTGCGTGCCACCCCCCTTCATTACAGCAAATAATGGCAGCCCCACCAGAAAATAATTTGCCCCACAAGCCACAAAATCCTGACCATGGGCCTGTTAGGAGTACCTCTTAACACAGCAGTCCCCTTAGAAAACCAGGTGGCTGCTTTTGCCTAACTGCATCCATTCCTGGTTAAGTCGTATCTAGCCCCAGTGATCCATGCCTTAGTTACATGCATCCCCTCTACACACATGTAACTGTTGCATTATTAGATTTTGGTATTAGTACACTTTTGGCTTGGTGCCATGATCTTAATATTTCTTCGTTCTGTAAGTATTCATTAATAACATCAGTGGCCTTACTATAATATCTTCCAATGCTATGTGCGTGTGAAGCTATCTGGACCTCATGGCTTGTATGTTTCAAAACACTATGCCTGCATTTTTTTTCTGAATTCAGAATCTCTCTGAATAGATTTCTGTGTTCATCCATTATTTTCTGAATAGGTAGTGAATTTATTGAATCTTCTCAACTTTCATCTTGCTTGGTGAATATAGCATTTTATAACCTTTTCACCTTTTCCTGGTGTCCGACTTTATCCTACCACATATATGTTGCTCTTTTTTTACTGAATAGAATAACTTTTTGTTGCACTCTCCCTATATTTGGCTGTGGGCACACGGCAAGCGTACTGTGATTTGTTCCCACTGTAGATTTGATCAGGGATATTTTTAAGTGGGTTCAGATGACCACACATCTCTTGTCCAACCACTTGCTTTGCATGACAATGCTCCAGGTACTGTCCAGACAGCTGAACTGCCCAAGTGGCAGTGCAGCAGAATTTTTTTTAAAAAATTAGTTGTGCATGTGCTCATATGCGCATGCACAAGCATGTGCACAATGGTGAAAGTCGCAAAAAAAACTACTAGAAGAAGGACATTCAGATGACCTAATCGCAATAATTGCAAGAGATGGCTGTCCAGATAGGCAAAATCATGGATTCAAAGCACAAATACCCGGAAAGTATTTGATTTTCCCTGGGGTGGAAAACTTGCTAGGGAACTGGAAGGATCATGCAAGTGAGCCCACTTTGGTGTCGGAGACATAAGAACAACATAAGAACATAAGAGAAGCCAATGTTGAATCAGGCCAATGGCCCATCTAGTCCAACACTCTGTCACACAGCGGCCAAAATATACCAGGTGCCATCAGGAGGTCCAGCAGTGGGGCCAGGACACTAGAAGCCCTCCCACTGCTGCCCCCCCAGCACCAAGACGGATGCAGGTGTCTGATCAGCAATTTTAAATGCAAGAGGGAAAAGCAGTGAAACCTGATCAAAATGACCGTGTGACCACACAGTCATTTATCAGGAACTCCTTGTTGTCCCCCAAATACTTTTGCTTCATACCAGTGTTTTCCCACAGTGGCAGCCAGTATGTTTTAGTAGTTAGAGACACGGAATAGGACTGGAGAGATCTGGGTTCAAATTAATTCCCAGCCAAGAAGCTCACTAGGTGGGTCAGAGACTCTCTGCCAGGGCCAAACTACATTATGCTTTTCCTGGGTTCATCTCCCCAGGTTGGGATGACAAACATGGTCTGGGAACTCTGTACAATTCAGATTGGGACTATAAAGAGTTAAGAATTCCTCCCTGGAGCATTTTCCCAACCTGAAACAACCTTGGGGAGCTCCTGTTTGCTCACTGGGGGAAATTACCTATAGTACATATTTAGCTCATCAGTAGAAGCTTACGTCCCCCGTCCCCCCCGAGCAAGTAGGAGCTCCCTAGGCCATTTCAGCCTGCGAAAATCACTCTGTGGGGAAGGCTTAAGTCCCCTCTTCATGCATACTGTTCAGACTTGAGTCTGAAGCACAGAGCTCCCAGACTTCATCTGCTGACAGGATCTGGAGATGGACCTGGGAGAATTACAACATGCAGTTAGGCACTCAGAGGGTTGTTGTAAGGATAAAATGAAGAAAGGAAAAACCATGTATTGAGCTCTTTGAAGGAAGTGTGGGATAAAATTGGGATAGATAGTTTTTTTGTTAAGTAAGTATCCATTTATTGTTGTGTTCCATATTCCCTATTCTTCATAAAAGGTTATATTCTAGCTGTTTTGTTTGTGAAGATGAGCCATTTTTTAGCATCTTTTATAACTGGCCTGTGCAACCTATGATTAAGCAAACGAACACAACCCACACCCATGCATTTTAGCTTGCCAAGGGCTTAACAGTACTCCTATTTTTACAGTTCCTGGTAGGCAGGAAAAACAGGACCGTTATCAAGCCTCTGTTAAACCACTTGACATGGCTGCTTGGCAGTCTGGGTGGACCCCAGTTGTACAAGCCTGTTGCATAATAATTTCACAGAAATCTGCTTGCCTATCTGTTATGTATTGTGCATACATACAATACCTGAGCTTCATACATATAGGCTGGTATCATAAATTGCATGTTCTGATTGGCTACTCTGCTCAGTAGACCAATCAGAGCATAAGAAAAGTTCCAGAGAGAACTGCAATCATTGGTCCTTATGTAAGCATTGTGATTGGTTATTATTTCACTAGGGGGCGTGGTTTTACGTGCCCAGAAAGTTTAAAAGAGAGTCTGTTGCTCTTCTGGTTGTTGTTGGTTTCTGTCATGTTCAAATAAAGCTGAATCACTTGTTTAAGAGCTGCCTGAAGTCTCATACTTAGCATTGGCAACGAGGATGGGATTATAGCGGGTAGGCAGCCATGCTGTACCAATGTCACCACGGCAGATGAACCTGAACCATCCAGGGCACTGGCCGTCATAAACCCACTGCCGGTGCCAGCTCAAAGGATGGCAGCCAGCACGAAGTTCAAGGTGTTCAAACCAGAGCTGGAGGACTGGGACTCATACATTACCCGGTTTGGATTCCATCTGCACACCAACCAAATCAAGGAAGAAGCCACGAAGACAGCAACGCTCCTCAGTTTGTGTGAAAGGACCATCTTCAACATGGCCTGATCCCTGGTGGCACCTGCAGATATCCTGACCGTCTCACTGACGGATATAAAGAGCAAATTATGAAATCACTTCTCTCCTAAGCCTTCACAGATTGCCTGCTGCCATGCTTTCTACAAGCGAGATCAAGGGACAAGTGAATCGATAGCCAACTACGTCACAGTGCTATGGAAGGCAGCAAGGACCTGCAACTTTCCTGACTTGGAGGCGGCATTGCTCGACTGGCTGGTGTGCAGCCTGCAGAATGATAAACTGCAACAGCGGTTGTTTGCAAAGTCGGAGCTGACATATGCCACGGCCTATGTGGAAGCTATCAGAGCTGAAGCCGCAGAAAGGCTTCAGAGAAGTGCGACAGCCAAACAGCCCACCCAGCCAATGACCAGAAAAGGCAGTGCACCACGAGTCTGTGAGTGATTCCGAGGGTGAAGATGATGACATCCATAAGACCCGAGTGGCAAGGTCCAAGCATAGCACAGACAAACCAGCGCCAAGGCAAGCCTGTGCGAGGTGCAGTGGAAATCATGACCGAGACCGTTGCTGGGGCCGTGACATTAAATGCAGGACCTGTGACAAGCAGGGCCACTTGGGCAGAGTATGCCATGTTGCTGGTAAGAAGAAATCATCACCGCCTTCTCTGTGGCAAAACTGTATGGCGCAGGAAGTGGGTTCAGCAAAGCCAGCGGACTGCCACAAGATGACCTGTTGTTTGTGTCCTTCGGCCATCCTGAAAATGGGAATGCAGACCAAGAAAAAGATCCGAGTACTGGTGCTGCTGGACGGGGAGCCGTGCAAGATGGAGGTCGACTCCGGGTCTGCGATGACTGTCATCTCTACAGAAATGCTGCATCACCTGTTCCCAAAAAGGAGCTGTTGCTGCTTGGCGCTCAGCCAGGTGCATCTCTCAGACTTCCAGGGTTGACGCATTCCTGTGGCCAATGCAGCATCATTTGAGGTACAGTTCAAGGGGTTCAAAGAAACACTGAGCCTCCTTGTCACTGAAGGGCGCAGGGCCAGTTTATTAGGTCTGGACTGATTCGAGGCCCTTGGCATAGCCATAACCAGGGTGAATCAAGTCTGCCAAAGTAAATTGAGTTCAATTTATTTTGAATTCCCAGCAGTTTTTGATTGGTCACTGGGAAAATATACTGGGCCACCCATGACTTTTGACTTAGATCCCTCAGTGGCACCCATTAGACTGAAGTTCTGGCGGATTCCAATTGCTCTTTGACCCTGGATCAAAGCAGAACCTGATAAACTTGTTGCCAGGGTGTACTTGAACCCGTCTCTCATGCCAGGTGGGAGACACGTATTGTAACACCAGTTAAACCGGACAGGTCAATTCGCATTTGTGCCAACTACAAATGCACCACCAATAGGGCGTTACAGCAACACACGTGTCCTGTGCCCGTTATCAGTCATGTGTTAGCATCTCTGGCGGAAGGGCAGATATTTGTGAAGTTGGGTCTTGCCCAGGGATACCAGCAGTTGCCAGTGGACCCAAGTGCAGCAGAGGCGCAGACCATCATTATACATCATGGGGCATTTAAGGTTAACTGGCTACAATTTGGTGTAAATGTAGCTCTGGGAATCTTCCAAGGTTTAATGGAAGGGTTGCTCCGGGACATACCGGGGATGGTACCGTATTTTGATGACGTTCTGGTTGCTGGTGCCAATGAAAGAACAACTCAGGGCAGTGTTGTGTCGGTTCCAAGAGGCGGGTCTCAAAGTCAAACAAAAGAAGTGTCAGTTCAGGGTGCCTAAGATTGAATTCCTGGGGTTCTTAATTGATGAAAATGGTGTGCATCTGACTGATAGCAAGGTCGCAGCGATCCAGCAAGCACCACGGCCGAAAAATAAGAAAGAGCTGCAATCCATTTTAGGTATATTAAACTTCTACCACGCCTTCTTGCCCCATAAGGTGTCTATCGCAGAGCTGCTGCACAGGTTACTGGTAAAGGGGGCCAAATGGGAGTGGGGGTCACAACACGGCCATGCATTTAGGGCTGTTAAAGAACTCTTGGTCTCTAACAGTGTACTCACTCATTTTGATGAGTGCAAACCACTGGTTCTCGCCACAGACTCCTCCCTCTTCAGCATTGGTGCCGTCCTCAGTCATGTCATGGTGGATGGGCAGGAAGAACTGGTGGCGTACTATTCTAGAACTTTGTCATCAGCCAAAAGGAGGAGGAAGAAGAAGAAGAAGAGGAAGAGGAAGAGAAAGAAGAGGAAGAAGAAGAAGACGAAGAAGAGGAGGAGGAGGAGGAGGAGATTGGATTTATACCCCGCCCTTCACTACCCAAAGGTGTCTCAGAGTGGCTTACAAACTCCTTTCCCTCCCCCTGCCCACAACAGACACCTTATGAGGTAGGAAGAGCTGAGAGAGCTCTAACAGAAACTGCTCTTTTTCAAGGACAGCTCTTATCAGAACTATGGCTTGCCGAAGGTCATCCAGCCAGGTGCAAGTGGAGGTGTGGGGAATCAAACCCGGTTCTCCCAGATTAGAGTCTGTGCACTTAACCATTACAATAAACTGGTGCAGAACTATGCACAGATAGATAAGGAGGCTCTGGTGTTGGTTGCAGGTGTAAAAAAGTTCCATGACTTTTTGCATGGCCGCCAGTTTCTCATGGTCACTGACCACAAGCCACTATTAGGACTGTTCGCGCCACACCGACAGATTCTGCAAATTCTATCACCATGTATGCTGCACTGGACTGTGTTCCTGTCAGCCTACGACTATGGCTTTGTATACTGTCCGGGCAAGGCGATCAGACATGCAGACATGCTGAGTAGGTGTCCGATTTCTGGGCCAGCCATTGACCCTGCACCAGCCTGTGAGGTGATGGCAAAAGAGGAGCTTCCATAGCCATGCCTCTGATATTGCAGCCGGATCGGCCAGGGACTCCATGCTCACCCGAGTTCTAAACTGGGGTGGAGGGGGTGGCTGACAGGCCATCTTGATGCTGAGTTTCAGCCTTACAGTTCCTGCCAACAGGAGCTGTCCACTCACAAGGGCTGTTTATTGTGGGGAAATAGGGTGTGGTGGTTCCTCCCAAACCACACGAGTGGGTTCTGGAGGCTTTCCATGCAGGTCACCCAGGTATAGTTTGAATGAAGGCTCTGGTGAGGAGCTATGTGTGGTGGCTGCACATAGACCATAGAGGGATGGGTAAGAACTTGCCAGCCTTGCCAGGACTCTAGACCAGACCCTCCACATGCCCCCATACATCACTGGGAGAACACTCATCAACCATGGCCCCAATTACATATTAATTTCGTGGGGCCATTCCAGGGGCAAGTGTTTTTAATTGTTCTGGACTCATACTCCAAGTGGCTGGAGGTGGTGCAAATGGCTAAAATGAACTCAGCTGCAGTAATAAGAGCTATGTGCCACTTATTTGCCATACACAGCCTGCTGGACACTATCGTGTCCGATAACAGAACTCAGTTCATGTCCACAGAGTTCCAGGACTTCCGAAACAACAACTTAATAAAGCATATTACATCGGTGCCATTTCACCCATCCACAAATGGGCAGACCGAACGAATGGTGCAGACCACAAAGGAAGCTCTCCACAGGATGGTCTACAGGGATTGGAGCCAGAAGCTGGCATCGTTCCTGCTCTATCAACTCATCACTCCACATATGGCAACCGGAAGAAGCCCTGCAGAGCTCCTGATGAACCACCACCTGACATCGCTCCTCGATCGGCTGAACCCAGACCTGACAGCCAACAGGTCACCATGGAAAAAAACCCTGGACATACCTCGCTCATTCCAGGTTGGAGATACTGTTTTTGCCAGGAACTACGGTGAGGGACACCTTTAGATTCTGGCCTTGGTCACCAAAGACACTGGCACGCTCTCTTACGTGGTAAAGACAAGAGACAGTAGGGAGTTAAGGCGCCATATCGACCAACTTTGGCGGCACTGGGCAGACACGCGCACCAAAATCTACTTGGAGGCTACCGAGGGCCTGAGGCCGATTACCAAACAGTTAGAGCTTCAGAACTCTGAGGATACCCACAACCCCACAAACTTAGAGCCAAATGCAGAGTCGGAGACCAGGCAACCCTCGATTCCAGGCTCAGACCATACCGGCCCATTGACACCTAGTTCCCCCATCGATAAAGGTAGTCTGAGAACTGTGGAAACTGAGGCACAGCCTCCGGCCGAGACATTACGGTGGTCACAATGCAGTCGGCGTCATCCATCCCATTTTTGGAGATTTTGTATGCTCACAGATTGATTTATCTTAGGGGGGAGGGATGTTATGTATTGTGCATACATACAATGTCTGAGCTTCATACATACAGGCTGGTATCGTAAATTGCATATTCTGATTGGCTACTCTGCACAGTAGACCAATCAGAGCATAAGAAAAGTTCTGGAGGGAACTGCAATCATTGGTCCTTATGTAAGCATTGTGATTGGTTATTATTTCACTAGGGGGTGTGGTTTTATGTGCCTGGAAAGTTTAAAAGAGAGCCTGTTGCTCTCCTGTTTGTTGTTGGTTTCTGTCATGTTCAAATAAAGCTGAATCACTTAAGAGCTGCCTGAAGTCTCATAACACTATCGTCATTTTCCTCTTGAATTGGTTAGGTGATCTGGGCAGGAGCAATGCCATCTGAGAGCTGAGAAAGAGAATTGCTACCTCTGGGTTGGGAAATTCCTGGAGATTTGGGAGTGTGGCCTGGACAGGGCAGGGTTCAGAAAGGGAAGGGACATGCATAGAGACTACCCTCCAAAGCAGCCATTTTCTCCAGGGGAACAGATCTGTATGGTCTGGAGATTTGTTGTTCCAGGAGATCTCTATGCCCCACCTGGATGTTGGTAACTCTGTTTCATGGCATGTGGTGCCTTTTGTCAGCTTTGGCTGATATGTCAACTGTAGCTCTTCCTTGAAAGGGTGTTCTAAGCACAGTATTTATACTCAGATCATAAGCTGGTTAGATTACTGTAATGTGCTCTGTTCAGAATGTTCAGTTGGTCCAGTATGCTAGGCTAGTGTCAGGCATTGGATATAGGAATTTTATCCTCTCTATGTTGAAAGATCTACAATGGCTGTCCTTCTGTTTCTGGGCACAGTTCAAACTGCTGGTTCTTACCTATAAGACCCTACATGGCATGGTCATGGGGTACTTGAAGGAGCACTTCCTTCCATATTGTCCAGCCTGTCAGTTGGAGTCCTGATCTTAAGCCTGTTTTCTCTGTCCCCCAGCTACAGAGGTAAGATGCGGGTGCAACCTGAGCTTCAAGAGGGAGACTTTTTTTTAGTGGTGGCACCTGGCCTTTTGGAACGCCCTTCCCTTTGAGCAGGCCTGTAGCTACAGTGGGGCGTTTCAGGGTCCGGCCCCCTGACTTCCTGCCAAGGCCCCCTGACTTCCATCTAGCCCAGGCCCCCTGCCAACTCCACCCCCTTCCCCAAGTGTGACTTGCTTCCCCACCCCCTCCCCTATTACTGCTGGAGCCCCTTGCCCTGCCATGGGAGGCCTCCATGGCTGAGCGGCTGCCTGCTCCAACTGCTCCTGCCCGCTCCAACAGGCAAGGCTGAGTTTTAAAAATTTTAATTTTAATTTTTGTGACATCAGTGCCCCCTGACTTATTTCAAGGCCCCCTGAATTGCAAAATCCTGGCTACGGGCCTGCCTTTGAGGCTCACCTGGCAGCTACCTTACTTTCTTTTAGGTGCGTGCATCAAAGCATTTCCCTGTGCCCAGGCTTTTAACAAAGGATTTTGTCCATTCCAGCTGTTTATATTTTGTGGACTCTTTTACCTGTATCAGTTGAGACGGCCCTATTTTATGTGCTTTTATGCTCTGGCTTGCTCATAGTGGGGCTTTTAATTGGTATGTTTTTATAACTGACTTGGATTGTTTCATTGTGTTTTTATTATTAGTTTTTGGTTTTATTTTATTGTTGTGACCCTAGAGCAGGTTGGGATAGGTGATATATACATTTTCTAAACAAATAAATAAGAAGGTGATCAGAAGTCTGTCGGTGTAGATTGAAACATTTTCTCTGAGAAAGCATCTTCTAAAGATCCCTTCCCAGCAGGAAGGGAATAGCACTGGGTTTTCCTTCTTCAGGGAGTCATGAATTACATTAGCAGCAATTCATTCAGTCCTCACCTTATTCTCAAACCAATATACATACCTTGTAACTGCACACTGTGGGCCAAGTACTAACATGGTTTCTTTGAAAAAAAATTAAGTACTGACATGGTTAATACTGTACTCAGGCTAACCTACTTGTTCTGTTTCATGCAGAAGTAACTCATATGGTTGTTGTGAGGATCAAGGCAGTCCGTGACCATTTCCATAGTAGTGAAATTTCCTGCAGTGACATTTTAACAACTGTGCATTATTTGACATTTTCCGCAGTAGATTTTTCCAGGTGCAAATCAGAAGTTTTGTCCTTCTTACCCTGCATTTTCAGAATTAGCTAAAACTGGAGATTCCGAAACCGCGGAGTAAGAAGGAGAAAACTTCGGGCTTGGGCCTGATGAGGAAAAATCCACTGGAGAAAATGTCACATAATGTGCAGTTTAAAAATGTCAATGCAGGGAATTTCACCACCATGGAAATTGTCTGAGCCAGTGGGCAAATTAGGCAGCTGCCCTGGGCCCTGTCTTGGGGAGGGCCCCAACCCCCATGGCCCCATTACCCCTGACAGAGGGAAGAAAAGGAGAATAACAACAGCAGGTTCCTGCTGACTGTGCCTGTCCCATTCAGGGCCCAGGCAACCAGCTTCATGACAACAGCCACTTGCACGTGCCTCATGTGAAGCAAGGGCCATGCCTTGGTTCTGGGGCTCCTTCCTGGGCTTTTGCTGAGGGCTCCAGAATTATTAAGACCACCCCTAGTGAGGATAAAGTCAAAGAGAAGAGATTAATGTGATAAGCCACTTTGGGTACCATTAGGGAGAAAAGAGGAATATAAATCTTTTAAAATAAATGAAAAAATAAGGGTCTGGAACACTCAGGTTCAAATCAACACTCTGCCATGGAGGCTCATGAGGTTATTTTGGCCTAGTCATTCTCCCTTAGTCTAACTCACCTCACAGGGTGAGAAGGGGAGAACAACACTGTAAGCTGCTTTGGGTCCCCAACTGAGAGAAAAGCAGTTTATAAATAAATAAAATAAAGTATTTTGCTAACATAGAAACAACGATAGACTACAGCAAAGTAGGACTGAAGGGAAGACAGGACAGAAGAATTGATGAAGGGGTTTAGACAAAGCAGTGGGTAAAAAATGAAGACTCCCGAGGGATGAAGATAGGGAGGGCATGGAGTTCAAAGCCATCTGGGAAAGGAAACTGCACCTGGTACCCATCTACTCACTCAAATTTAAGTCCACATTTCCATTTCCATGCACACCATTTGGTCTGCATCTCACTACTATACAGTAAAAAAAACTGCAAACTTATTCCTATCTCCTCACTCAGATTTCTAGATGCTATACCAGTTCTTTATCATCAGCTAAACATTTAAGTCCTATAGGGAAAAGTCAAGGACACTGACACGCTGACTAATCAGCTGTCCAGATAACGTATAGATCTTCAGGAGTGCTACAGACTGTGATCATCACTATTTAGTTACTTTTTGGTTCCTCCTTTTTGAAAGAATAACTACTTTTACATAGCTCAAAGTATTTGCAGGCCTGGGCTTGGAAAACAGCCAGCACATTAAATTAATTGAAGAGACAACTTAGATATGCTGACCCATCAATCATGCTCCATCACAGACTGCTGAGTTGATATGAAGAGCTTAATTCGATTTAGGAAGCAGATTTTTTAATGTGAACATTCACAACATGTCTAATGACATCATGTTCCTTAGTCATTTATTTCCAGTGCAGGTGAAACATTCAGGTACTAGCTGTTAAGGTGGGCACCCCAGTGTGTTTCCATACCATTGCCCCCAGTTTCCTTGCCAATATTCCAAACTATTCATGAAGCAGAATATAATCATAATGAAAGGCAGGTGTGCAAAGTTATCAGAGGATGATTAATGAATGTGCAGTTTGTAGCTAGCTTCTGACAAACTGCTTAAAGCCATCCATCACTCACAAAAGACATACATTGTACACTTGTAGCCTTCTTATCAGGTCCTGCAAAGAGAATAAGGTGGGCTCAGGTATCAGGGATTCATCTGGGTATCGAACAAGGTCAAGTTACATGACCCAATCATCATGCTGTGACTATTAATTGAATGGAATTGTACAGTTTTGTACATGCATTGAAGCAGCTATAAGATTGCTTTCAGACATACCTGCAGCATAGCTGTATCCACATTTATCATGCCGAGTTGCTCAAAATGAGTTCATGGGATAAATAGCAAATTGGGAGGATGGCAGAGCTTGAGGACAGGCTGTGGTTAACCAGTACAGCATCTACTTGATATGGAGAAGGTTCCTGGTTCAATCCCCAGCATCACCAGTTGAAAGTATCAGGCTGTAGGTGATATGAAAGGTCTCTGTCTAAGACCTTGGAGAGCGACTGCTAGGCTAAGTAGACAAATCTTGACAGACCAAGGGCCTAATTCAGTGTAAGGCAGCCTCATGCATGTTTGCAAAGTTCTCACATAACTATTACCATAAACATGGAATTCTGCATGGATCCAAATTCATATGCTCAGCAAGCTAATGTAATTGTGTGAACTGGTGCTGGGGTCCATCTATTCAATCAGCATATTTCTAAATCATCTACATTATCATCTTATTGAGGACTACGCAGTTAGTTACACACCAAACCAAGCTCAGACCACCTGCCTTAATCTACCTGTTTTTGTAGACTGCCAGCAGTTGAAAAAAACCCAAACCAAGGTGGGTAGCAAGCACTTAGCAAAACACAGCCCAAGACCTTTGGGCTATGTTCAGTTTAGTGGGTGCCAGCTGAGTTGGCTGACCTTGTCTTCACTTTTAAAATATTACCATTTCATGTTTAATAGTATCTTTTTTGCAAGTGTTCCCTTTAGATTGTTCACATGTTGCCTTTATGAGCAGGATTCTCCCTTCATTGTATTAATTTCAGATGAAACATTTATTTTATTGCCTTCATGTGATTGATATGTTTAGGGCTGAAGGAGCTTAGTACATTTAGCCTGGAGAGGAGATGACTCCGAGGTGATATGATAACCATCTTCAAGTACTTGAAGGGCTGTCATATAGAGGATGGTGTGAGGTTGTTTTCTGTTGTTGGACCAGAACCAATGGGTTGAAATTGAATCAAAAGATTTTTTGGCTAAACTTCAGGAAGAACTTCCTGACAGTTAGAGTGGTTCCTCAGTGGAACAGGCTTCCTTGGGAGGCGGTGGGCTTGCCTTCTTTGGAGATTTTTAAACAGAGGCTAGATGGTCATCTGACAGCAATACAGATTCTGTGAACTTAGGCAGATCATGAGAGGAAGGGCAGGAAGGGTTGCCTCAGTGCCTAGTTCTTGTGGCCCTTTTTTACACACCCAGGGAAATGCTGTTTGCCACTTTGGGGTCAGGAAGCAATTGTTCTCCAGGCCTGTTTGGCTGGGGATCCTGGAGGTTTTTTGTCATCTTCTGGGCTTGGAACAGGAGTCACTGGAGGTGTGGGGGGGAGGTATTTGTGAATTTCCCGCATTGTGCAGAGGGTTGGATAAGATGACCCTGGAGGTGCCTTCCAACTCTATTATTCTATGATTCTAATTATGTACTAATATTTGGTCAGATTACCTGTTTGAAAACAATTGTTTGATGCAACAACCTTCCATTGTTTCAAAAGGAGCATAGCAGCTACTGATCATGAACCCACAGATGCACGGAAATCATTTCCTTGCTTCGATGAACCTAACAAAAAGGCAACTTACAATATATCCATAATCCATGAAGATTCCTATCAAGCTCTGTCAAACATGCCAGTGGAGGTATGTGCAATCTTACCACTGCTGTCTGTGTCTTTGTGTCTGAGATCAATGCAACCTGGTGGCAGTTGCTCTGGAGCCCCGTGTCAGGTGCAGCTGCCTCCTGGGTGGCCCCATCCCCCCAGGCAGGGATTGATGACGTGACTGGCTCCTCCTGGCTGCCAAACTCTGGTACTTAACCCAGAGTCTATAGCCCTGTCCCAGCTATTTTGGGCACATTCTGGCCTGGGCGGGCCATGCAGCTGCCAGCTGGGTATGGTTTGTCGCAGCCATGGCACATTGCCCCTGCAAGTCCAAGCTTGTTCCCATTCAGGCCTGTAGCCAGGATTTTTTAAGTCGGGGGGGGATTTAAATTTCTTAGGGGGCACTGGATTAAATTAAAGGAATACCTGGCTCCTTCCCTGCACCTGCCACCGCTCGGGGGCCCTGGGCTGGATGGGAAATCACGGGGCCTTGCCAGTAAGTCAGGGGGGCTAGCCCCGAGATACCCCACTGTAGCTATGGGCCTTATCCCATTGCTGGACACAGTGATCAGTGAATCACTTGCTCTGGACCAGTCCTTTAATGCCTCCAGAGTCTTTAATGGGAATTCTCCAAGAATACTCTTCACTACAAGGATTTAATCTATCAGAGTAACAAACTTGATAGGCTCTAGGAGCACAAATGTTGGCATTGTGCAATATATTCCTGTTTGCCCACACACAGAGGAGGCTGTTTGTCAAAACCCAACAAAGTTCATGGTTCAGAATGGGCTATTTTTAGCAGTTTTGTTGCAAATGCAAAGTCTTCTATGGAAGTCACTGGCATCGGTTCTCTGCCTCTAGGATCTGAAGTGTGGGGGAAAATCATATGGACCTCAGCCATAAGAATTTCCTATGAATAGCCTAATTGAGCATCAAAGCCACATAACTCTGAATGAATGGTTTTCAAATTTCTATGTTCAGTGCATAATTTAAAAAAGCTAATTCTAGCCACCCAAACTGCTGGCTAGAGATATTATTTCCCAAGACTCACATAAACATCAGTTCAGTGCAAAGTTCAGGAAACTAAGTATTCATGCTAAAGAAGAAAAAAGAGGTTCAGTGCACAAAATCATACCTTATTCATATATTTTATAATCCTGCCATAGTGCTGATGTTCTCCTATTTACTGTGGGGAGGGGGAGCCACAATCCAGAACAATGTATGTATCCAAAATCCAGCACAACATATGTAGCCACAATTCAGCACATAGTTAATTCACATTTATTTCAGGGGGATTTAAGTGCACACAGCTATGCACCGATTAATTTGGGCTGCCCATCTGTGCCCAAGATTCCATAGATCTGCCACCTCTTTACTTTGTGGTGAATACTCCCCCTGTTCTCCTCTACACAATGGTAACCAGCATCACCTGAACAATATATCTGCAGACATTCTTACCACATTTTCCCAGCATTGACCAAAGGAAGGGTAAATGTCTAGACCTTTAAAAAACACAAAAACACAGCTGACCACACTAGTACAGAGAGCATGATGAAATACTATCCAGGAGTCCATGTGCCAGCAGATACATCAATTTACAGAAGCTGACACATTATCAGAAGTGATGAAACCAGTGTGATGGAGTGGTTGGAGTGTTGGACTGAGAACTGGGAGGTCTGGGTTCAAATCCACACACCACCACAGAGCTCCCCAGGTCACCTTGGGACAGTCACATTCTCTCAGCCTAACCTACATCCTAGAGTTGTTCTGAGGATAAGATAAAGAAGGTAGAGTCATGTATATTGCTCAGAGTTCACTGGGGGAAGGGTGAGAGCAACATTTAATAATAATATACATTAAAAGAATTTCTGAACAACCAAGACAAACCAACTGATGATATCACTCAGGTATGATAGCTTCAAGAAATCCACAGAACATCCAAAATGTTTATATTTTATTTGGACCACAAATATACTAAATTTTATAATATATATCAGACAGGTTTGTTTTCTGTTATGTGTCATGGAGGTGACAAACAAGTAAATATATAATGTTTCCAAAGAAGGCAGATGGAAAGGATATGTGCACAGGTACAGAATGTTAGGGGGCTGCAGTGGCTCAGAGGTTAAGACGCTGAGTTGCAGACCAGAAGGTCTGTAATTCGGCAGTTTGAGAACCTAATGCTGCATGATGGAGTGAACTCCTGTCTGTGGCCCCAGCTCCTGCCAACCTAGCAGCTAGAAAGCAAGAAACTGCAATTAAATAAATAGGTACTGCCAGGGTTTTTTTGTGGAAAAGCCCAGCAGGAACTCATTAGCATAATAGGCCACACCCAATGGCAGAAATGTATTAGCATATCAGGCCACGCCCCTGACAGCACACTTTATTAGTATATTAGGCCACACCCCCATGTTACCAGAAGTGTGGTCATCCAGCCACAACCATCTTTTGCTTCTTATTCTGTTTACCTTGTTTAGTGTCAATACCCAGGGCTTTTTGTAGCAGGAACTCCTTTGCATGTTAGGCCACACACCCCTAATGTAGCCAATCCTAATGAATTTCTGCTGTTGGGTGTGGCCTATTATGCTAATGAGTTCCTGCTGGGCATGGCCAACTCGGGAGCCAGCCGGAACTCCGTTCCTGTGCGTTCCTGCCCAAAAATAGCCCTGGGTACTGCTTCAGTGGGAAGGTAACAGCATTCTGTGTGCCTCAGTGTTTAATCATGCCAGCAACATGACCACGGAAACATTGTTGGACAACGCTGGCTCTTTGGCTTGGAAACGAAGATGAGCACTGCCCCCTAGAGTCAGACTCAACTAGCTTTTGAGCAAGGGAAATCTTTACCTTTACCTTCATCTTACAGAATGTTAACATCATAAATATATCTGAAATTTTAATTTAATAATTTATACACACACACATATATATTGTAAGAAGTAGCATTTTAGATGCAGTAAGCTTGTGGTCCCTGTTTTCAGATACTTTAAAAAAATGCCACCACTCCTAAATAAGGATGGCAGATGTTTTGAGCAAAATTACATGGGTAAATAGTCTGGCATGAAAGCTTCATTAAATAACCATTTATCAATCTGTAAACAGAGGATTTGTTCTTGACCATGCTAGCCAATTTCATTACAACAATAAAATGCTGTGAAAGAAGCATTATACCCGTTCTTTCCTCAGAAATAAAAGATCTTCCACGACAGTAGAATTATCTTTCCACACCACATATTTTGCATTCTTGGCTTGTAAATTCATAGAAGGAGACTGTTGAATGTAATCAGCATAGGTTTGTTTCCTTTCTAAAGTCAGAGTCTGAAACTGGAAAACCTATTCTGAGAACATCACAAAGGAAAAGCCACATTGCATAAATGTAGGAAAACAAACAAACAAAACCTTTCATGCCATGCCATGTGAAACACATAGAAATAATGAAAAGAGAATTCACTCTGCAGAAGAAGTTTTCTTGTAAGTTGTATACCGTTGGTAATTACTTTGATTTGTCCATATCTTCTTTAGCAAAGAGTATCACTGGGTAACGGTTGGACTCGGACAACATTTCAAAAATCTGTTAAAATGAGCACTTACTTGGTGTGCTGGGCTGTGCACCAGTTTAACTACACAGAAAGAATATCAGCCAGAGGAGTCTCTGTAAGTCCTATATGTTTGAATATACTTCTGCTGTTGATTGCTATGAACTTTTTGCATCGCAAAATGAAAATGAAAGCTGTTCTCATTAAATGGTTTAGGGTTTTTTTCTGGTATTCATATTTTGCAGAATAATCTAATAATTTGGCTACAGTCATTTTTATATGGATCTGTTTTAGTGATAATATTGTAAACCACTTGGCACAGATAGTGCAAAAGTGGGATACAACATTTAAAACATAAATGAATAAGTGATAGCTTACTTTGAAATCAATGGGATTTGGGTTAGTTCCTATACATACTTTTTTGGATGCTATTTTGAGCAAATATAAAATCTCCCCCCCTCAGATCAAGTTCATGGGAAACTTTGGTTGGTAGCCAAAGGAGCTAGGCACAGCTCTTATTTGCTACTTATGTGTCAGTCATATAGCCATTTCTGGTTCACTTTTCTTTCTTCCTTCTCTTGGAGTAGCTTTTGAAGGTTAAAGAAACATTACAAAAAAATAAAGCACCATAAAAATATTTGATCCAAAAGAGAGAGAGAGAGAGAAGAGGGAAAGAGGGAGAGAAAGAGAGTTGTTGGGAGGTGGGATGAGGTTTCCAAATTGTTCCTATTCTCCCACAATTCCTCCTGGGATGGTAGTCATCAAATGCCAAGAACAAAACAACTGCTTTCCAGGACCTGACTAGAGGCCCATTCTGTCTTCAATAGCAGTCAGGCAGATGATACTGAGAACTTTTCAGCAGAACATGCTGGTAATTCATTGCTATCCTTCTTGATTATGTCCAGCACCTTTGCTCTCAAAAACTCTCTACAAAATTATCCTGTGCGGTGAGATGCTGAATGTTTTTCCAAAAGCTTGCCTATTCATATTAGGTATAAAGAAATCCACTTAAGGGCAACTTTAGGTATGAATGACTTTTTGTACTGATAGCTATGATCATGCCATATTTTAAAGATGTTCCTGCAGCTTAAGTAAACCATTCCTGATTTAAAATGATATGAATAAACTTATCAATTGGCGCATCTTTCTGCAGCCATAGTCCTAAAACAACTTTGGCTGCTTTTAGAAAGCTTCTCATCCACAAGTGCACTTGCTTCTCATAGGTAATAAGTGGCATGAGAAGGTGCTTCGGACTTATGTTCCTGTCTTTTAAGACAGAGAAGTCAATCACATTAGTTCTCTGAATTGCCTTCAAGTACTCTGGTGCTAATAAATGCTAGTTTGGATCCAGCCAACTTTATTGCTCAATTTCACCCCGTTTTCCCCATAGCTACAGCTTCTGACTTCTATGGCTTTTGTTCATGCAGATATCATGATCCCCCAGCATAGCCTTTTTGAGTGATCAAAGGGGATCCCTTTTTAAATAGTGGAGAAGCCGGTTGGATCCAAACCACTCAGTATAACTGAAGGAAGAACCCTCTACTAATGCCTCTGTTTTGGTTTCCAGCTCCGAGTTTACGCCCAGCCACAGCAAATACACACAGCAGAATATGCAGCAAATGTGACTAAAATTATATTTGACTTCTTTGAAGACTATTTCAATATGACCTATTCTCTTCCCAAACTGGGTAATTATTACTGTTTATGTACCTTTTTTGTTAATTTACTGCTAAAATTTATATTCCTCGTTTGTTCATTTATTGTTTGACAGGCAGCATCCGAACATCATTGAATATCATAATAGTCATATTGCAATACAGTAATAATTTGTAACAGGTTTTTCTGATGCAGAAAAGGAAATCCAATTGCAAATAATAATAATAGATACATAGTATCTATGTATAGATGCAGTCCTATAGCAGTTCACCAGGATCTCTGGCAAAGATCTTCTTCAATGTGGTTACCTGAATTCTTTTATAATGGGCACTGAATCTGGAACCTGCTACAAGGAAATCATGTTTTGTACCACTGAATTATAAGCCCCACCCTGGAGCTATTGATGTGCGTAGGACATAGGCATACTTCAGTTGCAATTAGGATACTTCACTCCCTTAGTAATAGCACAAATGCTAGAACTAGCATAAATGCTAGCACAACTAGTGTAGTGTGTCCAGGCAGTAAATCATGGGAAGACTTGGTGACATGAGCAGTGAGAGAAAGCTAAACACAACAAGATGCAGCAGACTATATCTCCTAAACAGATTCCAGTCCCAGAAAGGTCTAGACCAAATCCATCAAAGATTTAGGGGTGGTGGGACTAAGGGCTCAAACTATTTGTTTTCCCCACACACAAGTTCTCCATGGGGACTTGCATTCAGCAGCTGCCTGCAAGTCCTGTGGCAACTCAGGCGTAAAAGTACAAATGGGTCTTATTCTGGTCAGTAGTATGGGGGGGTGTTGAAGGACAACTGCCTCCCCCCCTCACCATTTTCAGTAGCCCAAATAACCAAGGGGTGTGGGCTGGGCATTATTTGCACTGTTGGAAAGGCTGCAATTGCCCACATGCAGCCTCTTGATGGTGTAAATAACACCTGCCCCTCATGGCTGCCAAATGACCCACGGGTGCTTCATTTTGGCTGCCAAAACAGCACAGAGGGAAGGCAGGAGCCCCTCCCTCCACATCACTGTCCCAATCAGAATCAGGCTTTCATATAATTTTAAAACACAAATTGCCATGGGATTTGTAGCTGCAGGATGGCTGAAAGTCCTTGAGGAGAACTTGTGAAAAAGTAACATATAGTTTAACTCTTAACACAGTTTGGAAACTTCAGATGGCATGGATTACAGCAATGTAGGTAGTTCATAAATCTAGGAATGAAGCAAAGGCCATAAGTTTTTATATTCCTGCTATAAGGCAGGAGTCTCTTGACACTGAAACTTAGATTCTGTACTCCAGCCTAATCAGACTGGAGAAAGCACTATCAGTATCAGGAATGCAAGGCTTTGGTCTCTGGGGAAACTTAGGAGATCAAGAAGGAAGCCTGTCAGTTTCATTGGGGGGGTAATTTTTTTTCCTTCAAAAGGACAAGCATATGTGCAATAGTGGTTGTGCACATAAGAGTGATTTAATGTGTACAAACTGATAAGATATAATTGAATGTGAAAAGGTTTTTCCTGCCTTTGTTGGTTTCAAAGGTGTTTTCAAAAGGGAGAAAGGGGCCAGGTGGCATCAGCCCACAGTCACAGGAAACAGAGAAAGATTTGGATAGCTGTTAATTGTGGGATGGAGCTAAAATGGGAAATAAGACAGTCCCAAATGTGGACAACTGTATATTTAAAAATGGGCAAAAAACTGTGCTCACAGATGACAACAAAATATAGGCAGGCTGAAATGCAATTGTAAATAGAATGCCCTGCATAGTCACTAATTGATATTAAAAGCTGGAACATGCACATTCAAAACCTTATTTCCAATGTTTGCATGTATGTACTAACTGCAGGAGAGAGGCTCAGAGGCCCTTGAGATGGCCCCTCCAAAATGGGTTTTAACCTCTTGAGTGAAAACAGCCTCAACTGTTTCTAGCAGCTCTCTTTTGCCTACATGTGAGTCTGTAAGACAGAAGGTACATCACTTTTGTATTCTGGTACAGCTGTGGAACACAGAGTACTGTTGGCATTAAATAAATGTTAAGTACTTGTAAATGTATGCCACCGACGGCTGACAATAACAAGCTGTCAAAAGAGTCACAGATTGCTCCAAGACAGGGGGAAGGCCCCATGTAGAAGAAGGCCCAGCTTCCAGCATCTGGGGACCATAATGCAAAGCTCTCTTGAAGGAGGGCTGGGATGGAATTTTGCTTCAGAACTTACTGGACTGCTCAGAGCTGATGTAGCGTGGTGGTTTAGAGGCTGAACTATGAGATGGTAGAAGCCCTTGGATTGAAGCTGAACTCCACCAGAAGACTTACCAGCTGGTCTTAAGCAGGCCTTTACCCTCTCAGACTCCAACTCCTCCTTCTCCATTTGTACCAGCATTGCTAACCCCTGTAACTACTGAGATTTTCAGAATTCCAAATTCACAGTTCAAATTCCATCCTGTTTCCAATACAGACATTATTTTACTAGCTAGGTTAAGAACATAAGAGCCCTGCCTATGGTCCATCTAGTGCAGCATTTTGTTTTGCCAGTGTTCAACCAGTTGCCCTAGAGGTTCAAACCACTCACAATATTAAGCAGAGCATCAAGAAAGATGCAACTACCAGCACAAAGTGAAAAAAGAGATCAGAGGAGACCATGAACTCCCAGCTGAAGCAACTCAGCAATTTAAGCAAGTCACTGCATTCTCTCAGTACTATCCTAAACTCTGCTCAGTTAGCCTCTCTTATATTCACCCCTGCTGCAGTGTGTGAATGACTGATCTACGTCATAGGATTTGTGTGAGGATTACAAGAAGATAATGAATGTGAAACACTGAACACTTGGGAAGTGCTGTATAAAACCACAGCCAACAGTGCTAGACTAAACAATTAATGGTGTGACATAAGGGCTAGAACAAATGTTTATAAATTGCAAACTTCAAACTTGTGAAGCCTCAATTTTCCTTGGGAGCATTTGGGGATCAGGATGGGGCATTAACCCCTCAATCTCTTCTCAGTTTCAGTCCCCAAAACTGGTTTTCTCACTCATCTTATAAAAGGAAGAAAAAATACGTTCTTTAGAAATATGTCCTTTAAAAAACTGGAAAATGCCAACAACAAAGAAGGAGCCCAGTTTCAATGAGTGGAATTGACTCCCTTTGACTCCCTTCCTTGCACAGCCTTCAGACAGACTGAGGTAGCATGCGCCTGCAAGTGCTCATCTCATAAATGGATGCAGCGCATCTGTCTGAGCCTTCTGTATAAGGCAGCCATTTATATTCTTGGCACATATTTATTTAGACATATCCTGTCCTATATCTATGGTAAGGGCTTTTCAGAAATCAACATGTGTTGTAAGACAGCAAGAGCCTTGGGGACAGTGCAGGTTATTATAGCATGGTGAATATTAATAAATAAAAATATCCTGGCAAAAATTAAATAGTGAGCATTGGTTTCAAAACTTTTGAACCAGTAAGGGATGCTTCCATTGTGCCCATCTTTGAATCCATTTGAATTCTATGCTAGACCAAGTAGCAGTGCGGTTAGTCCTCTCAGAGGAGCCCAAAGTCCATAATTCTCATTTAAGCTGATATTGATTGCCAGCCATGAAGACATGACCCTACACATTGTGGTGAGCAGAAGCAGATGTCGTTCATTACATGGGGATTTAGTTTACTTAATATGCCAATAAATATTTCTTAGCCCCATTTACAGAATCCTTTTACAACCTAATCACAGGAAGACATGGTAGAGATTAGTCTGGCATTACCAACAAGGCAATGAGTATCCCCGATGGGGGCAGACACCCTGCCTGCTAAAAACTGTGCATCTGTCTGAGAGATGCTGCGCTTCTCTGTTGGACTTTGTGTGGCTCTCTTCCTGCCTAAGTTTACAAACAGAGGGCTTGTCATCAAAACAAAGCAGATACAGGGCTATAGACACAGGGCTTGTCATCAAAACAAACAAGCCTTACTGTGAAAAGTAAGCTGTCCAAGTGAGACTTATAAAGTCTTAAAGGTCTTGTAAGTCCCAGCCCCAATATATCACTTTTGAAATATTAAATGCCAAAGTATGTATTTCCTCACAACCAGAGAGTATATTTTCACACGAACTTTTACTCTCATCTGATGACTTTCTCTGAGTTCTGATTTCAGTAGCTGGCACAGGTGAGCATCTGTTCAGACACCACTGACAGAGCCCCTGAAATTGCCACCACTATGAGGAAGAGGCACTCCAGGAGTCACAACTGCCAGCTGCCTCCTCACTCAGCCTCCCTGCTCCACCCACTGCTTCGAACAGGCAAAGACACTGGTGGCAAAGGTGTGGAAGATGTAGGAGCTACCCCCGATCCTCTAAGTCTCCTTTCTTCCCGCTCAACTTCTCTCCCAATGAGCTCTCTCCATAGGGTGGGTCAGCAGTTGCTTTCCCCCCTTTCCTCCCTTTTCTATCTACCTCGCTCTTCCTCTCACACATGAAGCTGTCTTATACCATGTCTGACCTTTCTGTACAGCTTCAGGACAGATGCAACAAAACTGCATACATACTGAAAAAAGGGGTTGGATCCAGACTAAATTGGCGATTTCTGTGAATTCCCCCTGTGATGCAACAGCCCTGCTGACCCACAAGTGCCACTGCATTCTGCCCCCTGAGGCATTTAGGCACCTGGTTGGCACAATGCTAGGCACAGGTTGCTCAACCCTTGGAGGCATTTTCTTTCTCAATTTTCCTTCAGTATGCCACTGTCAACTAGCTGTTTTAGGAACTATCAGCTGAAAGAGTCAGTGCTCCCAGCTTCCTTTCCTGCATTGCTTTTCTTAGGCTCCACCACAACCCAGTAACTAGGTACTACAGGCATGGCTTACTGTACTTGCATACTCCTGATTAAACTAAGCTATTTAACAACTGATCCCCTCCCTTCCCCTAGTGCTTGTTTTAAATACTGTGTTCAGACAATGGGAGTCTATGTGATATGGAGAACAACTAGCCAGCATTTAAAATAGTGAAGAATTCATTAAAAGTAAAAGGTCCACATACATACTCACAGCAACAGATTGAGCAAAAAATACAAAATAAAGGCTTAAACATGCAGTTCCCATGTCCTTCACTCTGTACATGCCCTAGCTGATCTTGTTCTATGGGATGCTCTTTAACTTCGAAGTTACAGTTTTCTAGAAGCTTTCCACTGCCTTGGAGTCTTTCCCCAAGCATTCAGCCCTTTGTCTGCTCCATGTAGCAATAGCAGCCATCAAGACAGAGCTCTGGTGTGAGACCTCTTTCCTCTTGATGTATTCAATTAGGACAAAACCAACAAAATGGACCCTCTTTTTCCATGCCAAAGGATTTGACCTCTTCTGTTTTCCTGCCATCTTGTGGGTGAATGAATCTTTCCTCAACATCTCCAGGAAGATACTGTCTAGTCCCTTGAACCCCCAAGCCTAGGTATTAAATTCCAGACAGGTGAGCTGATCATTTAATTGTCTTTGGCCAGGATGGCCATTAACATTTCCAAAACTTTGATGGTTGATACTTGAAAACAACTGGCTTTCCCCCCTCCTGCCTGACTTGTTCTAAAACTAAATGTGGAGGTATTATCAAGCCAAAAACTCCAGGTAAAAAGTATTCTCCCACACTTACTTCTTGTTGGAGACCTGCCTTGTTTTGTTACTCAGCATCTCATCACTCAGGAGTAGCATTTTGTGGAATGGAGGCAGGAAACTTCCATTTTGTCACTGGAAAATTTAGTCTGGATATAGCCAAAGGTCTTCTATCTACTAATTGCATTTTTATTCCACTCTTCCTCTGAGCATTATTTCTCCCCTCTTCCACCCTCACAAAAACCTGTGAGGTAGACACTGACTTGACCAAAGTCACCAAGTGAGGTTCACGGCAGAGGTGGAATTTATACCCATCTACCAAGTCCTAATCTAATAATGTAACCACTCATACCAAACTGGCCTTTGGTGCTCTTACTCCATTTCATCTTCATCCCTTTAGATTAGTCCCTTCTTTTCTCATACACACTCTCCTTCTCTATGTCTCTTCCCATTGTGTACAGTTAAATGTGCTTAAATATGTTTTACTGGCCAAGAAGATGAACAGAGCCACAGAGCCGCCGACACACAAAGATTTCCCTGAGAAATCATGATGTATGTCTCAAGTGCCAGAAGTCCATTCCCTCATCCCGTAAAAGCAAATGCCATATAAAACATAGTCACACACCCATGCTGCCACAGTGGGAAAGTGAAACTAGGTCAGAAGTTCGGTGACTGGTGACAGAGGAATGAATTGTTGCTTCAGTGCTTAAGTTAAAAATCTCTCTTTCTTCTAGACAAAATAGCCATTCCTGATTTTGGTACTGGGGCCATGGAGAACTGGGGGCTGATCACTTACAGAGAAACAAATCTACTTTATGATCCCAAAGAATCTGCATCTTCTAACAAGCAAAGAGTGGCTGCTGTGGTTGCCCATGAACTGGTGCATCAGGTACGGTTTACAAAGCATTTGATCAGGGCCAGATTAAGGCCAACTGATGCCCTCAGCGCACAGCCCAATAATGGTGCCCCTCAGCCCATCCATTGCTTAACTGACAAGACATTAAGACTCAATAAGTGCTTACCATGCCAAAGCAAAAGTGTTTTTTAAAAACAACAACAACAACACAGATTAGTGTTGAACATGGCAGATAAGGTCAATTGCAAACAATTTGAGTAAACTCAAATGTGGCAGTGAAAGAGTTAAGTGCTTGATAGCTTGATGCCCTGAGCATGTGCTTATTTGCTTAATTGTTAATCTAGGTCTGCATTCGATCATCAAAGCACCAAAAGACAATATTTTATTCATGAAAATAATGAGTTGCTTATACCATAAATCATATTTCAGGCTGTTCTCTTTGCTTCTCAGTTTGCAGAATTGGAAGCTTTCAAACTATTGAAGCATACCTGAGATAATATTTTTGCCTCGTTCACATCCAGAATCAGCACTTTCAAGGTTTACTGCAAGAGGCTATTTCAACACAACGCTGTACCTGGTCCTCACTTTCCTGCTGGGTTTTGCTGATGCAAATTTTACTGAGTTTCAGGAGATGCTGTGCATTCTCTTCTCTCCTAATCCTCCTCCTCCTTATCATGCAAGAGGATAGGAGAAGAATCAATATATGAAATCTATTTCAACCACCGAACTGACTTTAGCAAAATCAGAGTATATCAGAAGAGAGATCCCTGTAGGGCTCTACATTAGCACTGGGATATCTAGGAGCAACTTGACCGATTTGCAGAGGTTGTCTTGAAAATGGACTACTCAGTGTTCCCTCTAAGCGCCACAGTGTTGTGAACAAAAATTCTACCTCATGAATGAAAAAAGCTAGTAGCATTGAAGTTGTGAGCAAGTCTGCATTTGACTATTGCATGAATTATTTTTAAGAAGATTATTTCTATAATCTTGTAAAAATCTCAGGAGGAATTCTTTTAATCTATATCTAAACTATATTTTAAGAGTAATTTAAACATTGTAAGAGAAAACAGAATCAAGTCAAATTTCATTACACAAAATGTTGCCATGTACACTGCTAGACCAGACCTCCAGAGAACAGGTCTACCTGCCCCAGCCTACTATATGGGTAGACCTGGCCTCCAGAGAACAGGTCTACCCACCCCTTTTCACTATATTGGTAGACCTGTCCTCCAGAGAACTGGTCTACCCACCCATTTCCACTGGATTGGTATACTTGGCCTCTGGAGAACAGATCTACCCACCCCAGTCCACTATATTGGTAGACCTGGCCTTGGACTGTAGCCCTGTGCTGACCCTTAGAAAACATACCTGCACTTAGTGGGGGCAAAACCTCTTGCAGTCTACTTTGTTTTTTAAAGTGAAATATGACAACCAGCATAACAGAGATGGAACAATCACTGTCAGAATCCTGCCTGAGAAAAGGCACTGCAAATGCATAAAACAATATTTTAAGCTGTTTGAAAAAACAATAGCAGGATATAGGGTTCTTTATGTTAATTTTAACCCAGCAATTAATATTTTTAAAACCCTGTATGTGTGCTATACTCTAAAGTTTTGCTCGGCTACCATAGAGCTATTGCCCTTAACTGACACTGGGTTGTTTTTTTTTTAATGCTTCCATTATAGTGGTTTGGGAATATCGTGACCATGGATTGGTGGGATGACTTGTGGCTGAATGAAGGTTTCGCCAGTTTCTTTGAGTTTATAGGTGTAAATGAAGCAGAAAGAGACTGGCAAATGGTAAATATTTATGTGATGTGTGTTGATTGCTATTGGGTTAATGTAAGTATCTTGATGACTGGATTATGAAGTTCAAGTCTTGAGCAATAATGATTTACAGGGGGGGAAATAAACAAATGATGAATAAAGAGCACAGAATCATTTGATGGCATCATATAGGTCCAACAGATGTTCAGTATACTGAGTGTTGCTTCAATGCAGGGAGCTGGGCTTCATGCCTCTCTACAACTTCTGCAGTCCCCAAAATCAAAGTTCCATAGAATTTTGTGCATTTGATAGTTGGGTGATAGAAGAAACTCGTTTGTTCCCTCTCTGACATGATATATACCAACCCAGCTACAGAGACAGCGTAAATCCACTATATTGTGCTACTCTTCTTACTGAATCCCTTTCCATAGCACTCACTGGATCTCAAAAACCAGACCTAGCACTTAACAGACATACAACTCACTTCTTCACATATAAAGAACAAACTTTTGCGCTGAATGGTGGCTTAACCCAATGCCATTGAAAACACACAAAATGAAGAAAGTGCAGCAATGCTTCTAAATGCTTAGGCTAGGTCTTTGAAGAGTTTAAGAGATGGGGGTTGAAAGTCCCGGTGACTACAGTCAGTCAGTTAGAATATTATATTGTAAGAAGTATCTAAAATCAGCTGTTTTGTAGTCTATTAAATCTGCAGATTAGGGGAGATGTGTCATATGTTGCTGTAACACAAAAGACAGATATGCAGAGGATAAGAGAGAGACCCTATAGTCCTAGTATAATATGTTTGCAGAGCCCTTAATCCATTTTCTAGCAGGTTACCAAGTTAAAATTAGTAACATGTGCTCTGTCTCTCTCTGTTTGTTAAGCTGCAAATGCCATATAATGTGCATCTGTGAGGGGAAAATGTTGTAAAGAGTAAATGGTATAAACAAAGAAATTGCCTGGGTGAAAATAACATTTCCATCCTAGAAATATTGTGCTGGGAGAAATATCCTGGAATAGTAAATTGTTACCGCCACATTTGTACCATAAAATGAGAGATGTAAAGTAAACAAGGTGATACCTGGCAACGGAAGCATTGTTGTTAGAGAAATCATACAAACCATTCTCGATGCATTTCTTTTCATTTAAGTGAAGCCATAGCTGAAAAGCCTACACTGTCATTATTTTTAATAGTAAGTAGAAATAATAACACAGGTTTTTTTTCTTGGAATAGTTTTAATATAGTATGTATTGATCTTCTCCTTTCATTTCCCCCCACCCCAGCTGGACCAAATTTTAATTGATGATCTGTTTCCAGTGCTGAAGGAAGACTCTTTGCTCTCCTCCCACCCTATTGTAGTGAGTGTGACTTCTCCTGCTGAAATAACCTCGGTCTTTGATGGTATATCCTACAGCAAGGTAAGAAAGCTCTTGTGTTATGAACACAGCTATCATTACAGTGAAATAACAGGAAAATAAAAGTCTATCAGGATGGGTCCCAAGAATGGGATTGGATCCAATGGAGCACTTCTGTGTACAGGAGGATTCCTTCTATGAGTGGAAGAATGACTTTATGATGGGTCCACCAGACCATGGGATTGGATCCAATAATATATATTGTTCTGTGGTCTTAGAAAAAGGCCAAGAGATGTGATTTCAAGGAAGATGATTTTACAGCTAATTTTAAAGGTACATCTGCATTGCGTAGAATTTTGCCTTTCATGCAGGAGATGCTAGATCAAGTGGGAATGGTTTCCTTTACTATGAGGAATGGTGTAGAGTACCCTGCTACTGCCACAATTCCATATCATATTTATGTGTTGGAGCAGCAGCTACATCAGCAGCTCTACAGTACACAGTCCTCAGTTTGGTTGCAAGCTAGTGCAGAACCAATGGCTGAGTCCAGACTGGCAGTTTGCTCCAGTAGCCAGTTGTGGCAAAAAAGCCCCAGAATAAACTGTTCTGGGTTTTCCTGTTCACACAGCCTGGGCCGCTGCCGGAAAATATGGGGCGGAGCCGGGCGGGAGCGTTCAGACTGCCGCACCGGAGGGCACGCTGTATTCAGCGTTTCTCCATTAATTTGACTGTGGGTGTATGGGTGTATGTGCGCATGAGTGCTCATGCGCATAAGCTCATTTTGCCGATTGGGGAGGACCCCATAGTGCCGGCACCATATTGGGCGGTAAAGTGGAGCACAGCCAATCATATTGCTGCTGCCTTCTGCCCAACACGGGTTGCTCCCGGCTTTTCAGCTGCATGTTCAGACTTCCCAAAAGCAGAGAAAAGCGCGACACACGCAGGCTTTCGGATTTGCTACCGGTTTTATGAGGTATCTTTTTAATCCGGCGGTGAAGCACAACAGCACGGGTTGGCTACGGGTGGGGGACGCCAGGCAGATGTACCTGTGTGAACGCCCAATTTACTCTGGAATTGAATCGTCGCTGGCCCGGCTCCCTACCGGGGCAAATTGCCAGTCTGAACTCAGCCAATGTTAATCCAAGCCTAGTTCATATCATCAGCCTCCACCATTTTCCAGCTGTATTCTCGCTTAACACTCTTAATGCCAAGGATCACTGCTTGGGTTCCCATGATGTACAATGTATTAATTGACTCTGCAATAGAACTTTTTGTTGTTCAGTCGCACAGTCGAGTCCGACTCTTCGCGACCAAAAATAAGAGGATATTTATTCCTTTCATTAAAGATACACTAGATGAAAATAATTTCCAACTGGTTACATGCTAGCTATAACATGTAAAAGGGCAGAGTATGCATGGTATGTTGCCTTAAATTAATGTGCGCACATTCATGTTCACCAGACAAGATGTTGCCTAAGTGGGCATGTGGGGATGTAGCAGCCACTGAAGCTATGATATTAGGCATGTACTGCAGAGATATTTGAGTCAAGTCATACCTGTATTCTATACACAATCAGGCACTAGCCAGACTCCCACCGTACATGGTGACTGAAACATTAACTCTTTTCAGACATTTTGTTTTGGTGCATGCTATTCATAACCCTCCCATTATATGCTGTCACCATCATGTGCGAATGGGGCAATGTGCATATTTTCAATGTGTAGACAGCTTTAGTACACGTGAACAATGCATCCACTCAAAAATCTGGGGTTCCATTTGTGTCCGAAGCTGTATGCACATGTAAAATATATGCACATGACCCATTCACACAAAATGACAGCCACACATAACAGGAAGATGATGTATAAAGCATGCCCCTTTTACACACCACTGGAAAGCCAAAATGGAATGCATTAAAAGAGCTGTTCCCATCAAGGTGAAGCCACTGGTAACGAGCAAAACTAATTACAACAAGTAATGACCATCAATTGCCCCTAGCAGGAGCTCATCCAGTCGTTCTCAAACTTTTTGAAGTGAAACTCATTTGAAAACTTACTGCACTATTTGGGATGGACTTTTTAGGACACACTTTTCAGGAAAATCCACTTGCAAACAATTGCTAAAGCCCATGGAAAGTGCATTATCCAAAAAGTGTGAAAGCAGCCTTGGTGTAGTTTTAAAGACACAAGTTTGTTCACACTGAACAGGTTTATATTTTATTTTCATGAATTAATTTACAAATTCATGTCATTACTGAGAAGCAAACTGTATTTCATGGCCTTTTCACACATTATTAAGGGGAAGCCCAAATTTGCTATTGAGTCCCCTCCCGGCCCTCCCTCCTGCTATACAAGAGAAGTGCAATTCACTTTTGGGTCCCAGTTCACAGTTTGAAAACCACTGGGCAAAGGGGGAACAACTATCCACAAGCAGAAAGATTGTGGTGTTGGACTGGAGCTCTGACTCCAACTCAAAAATGGGTAGGATCAGGGGAGTTGAGGAGATCTGACACACATTTTCTGGACGATGTATTCCCACATCATGCTAAAAATACTGCTCACAAAACTGGAAGCCAGAATCTGACACAGTTAGAATTTCTTGGCTTTTGCAAGCATTTGCTCATTTGAAAAGAAAACTCCTAGGCCTCTGAGAAATGGCAAAATAGTATAAGAATGCAAGTAGTATCTGCTCAGAAATTAAGCAAGGCCTTGGATGAAGTGTTTTGTGGCTGGAGGGTAGAGTTCCCCTGCCTTCCTGCCATGCCAAGCCAGAGGCAACGTTTAAGGTAAGACTCTCAACTGTTCATGACGGAAGTTGGCTGATTCATGCTAGCCTCAAATCTGTGGCTGCTGGCTCATTATGTTCACACAGAGATGACAGAGTAAAGTAAGCTGTTAATCTAAATGGAAGGAATAGTGTGCCCTGAACTGGATGGTCTAGGCTAGCATGATCATGTCACATCTCAGAACCTAAGCAGGGTTGATCCTGACCGGCTCCTGGATGGGAGACCATCAAGGAAGTCCAGAGTTGCAACACAGAGGAAGGCAATGGCAAATCACCCCAGTCTGTCTCTTGCCAGTTTGTTGCTGTAAGCAGTGTTCCCTCTAAGCTGAGTTAGTGTGAGCTAGCTCAGTTTTTTAGCCTCTGGTTCATACATTTTTGCCTTAGCTCAGGAAGGATGGCTCCAGAACAAACTAATTTGTGCAGTAGCCAAAATCTCTCGGTCACAATTTTGATGCCAGTAGCTCACAAAGTAGAATTTTTGCTCACAAGACTCCACAGCTTAGAAGAGAAGAGGAGATGAGATTGGATTTATACCCCGCCCTTCACTGCCCAAAGGCGTCTCAGAGCGGCTTACAAACTCCTTTCCCTTCCCCTCCCCACAACAGACACCCTGTGAAGTAGGTGGGGCTGAGAGAACTTCTGACAGAAACTGTCCTTGAGAGAACAGCTGTGCCAGAGCTTGTGACTGACCCAAGGTCACATCAGCAGGTGCAAGTGGAGGAGTGGGGAATCAAACCCGGTTCTCCCAGATAAGAATCTGCACACTTAACCACTACACCAAACTGGCTCTTAGAGGGAGCATTGGCTGTAAGCTAGCTATGAATTGATGGCACTTTCCACAATATACATTGCCAGGTTGTACAGAAATAAGAAAGCTGCATTTTATCAATCTATACCACTTATTTCCACAAGCAACGACTTCTTCAAGAACCAAGAATATGACCACCTGAAACTAAGACAAAAACCTTCGTATCTTTGTTTAGGGAGCATCAATCCTCAGGATGCTTCAAGACTGGATCTCACCAGCAAACTTCAAAACAGGATGTCAGGTATGATTTATGCGCAAAAACAATCACAAAATGAGGAACTGTTAGTAACCTGAATCCTAGCATGAGATGTTGATTTCACTATTTAACTTCCATGGTTCTCCAAGTGTGGTGCAGGCATTCCTCAGGAGGATGTCGCCATCCATTCCCCCCCCCAGGCCATAATATATCTCTGTGTGAAATCTTTGACAACAGCAATTATGAAGTTATACACATCAAGTACACATACTCTCTCTTTCTCTCACACAACCCACTATCATACAGGGATACTCTGAACTGAGATGATACATCCAAGTCAAATTTGCCCTGCATCATTGTAACAGAGAAACCACCCCAAAACTCACTCCCACGTCTGTTATCTTGAGGTGACTCACCAAAGGCTGTCGTTGGGGAAAAAAACCAACAAGTTTTCAATGTATCTCATCAGAACTTCAAAGTAAACAAACAGAAATCACACAGGGTGTCTGGCTAATTTCAACAACAGTCTAAGCATCACAAAGGAAGGGGTAGTGCTGTCATGAAAACTAGCAACATGGGCCTGTACCCATGTCGTTTCTGCTTGCTCATGTTCTTTGTCTACTGCATGCCATTGTATCATGAATAATAAAGATATCCAAGCCCAGCTTCCATCACCACCCTCCTGCTGTCCCACAAAGCTCAAAGTTATAGCAGGAGGCTCCAGTTGGTTCTATTATGTCACAATTACTCTGCACACTACAGTCTTAGGCTGCCATAATAAAAACGAGTGTAGTTATGCACAGAAGTTCCTCTGTAGCTATGAGTGAGACAAACATCGCCATCTACTGTCATAGTGTAGCACAGCGTAGCAAGCTAAAAAGCTATAGAAAAATGGACAGCAGACTCTTGGCTATAGCTTGTCAAACAACACCCCTTAAATGAGAGAAAAGGATAACAGCAATTCACACTATTGAGCCCTTTTGGAGAAACCCATGCAGGGCTATTTTTGGGCAGGAATGCACAGGAATAGAGTTCCGGCTGGCTTTAGAGTTGGCCGCGCCCACTACAACCAAAACCTCTGCGTGCGTGGCTACGGAGGGAAGGCTTGGAGAGCGACCCTCCCCCCCAGCGACTCTGAGGCAGGTGGGTGGGCCGGGGGAGGGGCTGGAAGGATCGGGGAGGCATTTAAATGCCTCCCCGTGCCTTCCCTGGTCTGTCCGAGCACTAGCTTGGCCGGGCTCCCCGCAGCCACAGGCTACCTGGGCACACCAAGGGAAGGCATGGGGTGTGGCCTAATATGCTAATGAGCTATGCTGTCAGGGTGTGGCCTAATATGATAATTAGTTTCTGCTGTTGGGTGTGGCCTATTATGCTAATACATTCCTGAACCCATGTATTTCCCAGGAAATGTGTGGATTTACCCAAGTAGCATCCCCATGACTTTTACCAGTTTGGAAACTGGAGCAGAAGAGGGTAGAGGCTAAACCCCCTTCTTCATCTGTGCTATGGTCCTGATCCTAGTTGGACACGGCTGGCACAGGAATTAAGGAGGATTAACAGCTCATGTATGACTGTGGTCTGTTACAGGATATAAAGAGGAGACAGGTGGTTGTGAAGGACCTACTTCAGTGGGTCAGTCACTCCCTCTCTCTCTCTCTCTCTCTCTCTCACACACACACACACAAAGACAGAGAGAGAGAACGAGGATACTTCAAAAGCATCCATACAACTTTTTTTTTGGGGGGGGATAATGAAAGAAATCTCTCTCACACATGTACTCCCTGGCAAAATATTCTCTGCTTTGTTTATTTTGCAATAATATAGGCTGCATGTTGACTCAACCCTCTAAGGGGCTTGCAAAAGAAAAGATGAAAATACAAAAGATAAAAATAAACCAAAAGAGTACTCAAGCCATGCAAGGATATGTTATTCATGCTTCATGCTGACCTTTTGGTGACCCTAGTTCTGTCTCTGTTTGGGAGCTTGGAACAAAGCAAGCAATTTGTCTGTCTAGTCAAGAAGTAGCAGAATGAAGTTTGAGTCCAGTGGCACCTTTAAGATCAACAGAGTTTCATTCAAGGTATAAGCTTTCACAGGGTTTTTGGGGGGCAGAGTGTGCCAGAGTGCTGCTCTGACAGCCCAGGTGCTGGCACAAATGGCGGTGGTGGCAAGCCCCGCCCCCAGCTCCCCACACCGAAGCGCTGTGGCCCGGGGGCAGCCTGAAGAGGCCCAT
The DNA here is from genome assembly GCA_029375565.1 of Gekko gecko. Lineage (NCBI taxonomy): Eukaryota > Metazoa > Chordata > Lepidosauria > Squamata > Gekkonidae > Gekko > Gekko gecko. The sequence goes on along the minus strand of JAPDNY010000010.1, from coordinate 91,827,821 downwards.
CACCGGCCTCCCAGAGCCCGCGCTGGAGTGCTGCTGCCCTGGGGTGGCCTGAAGAGGCCTGTCGCCAGCCTCCTGGGGCCCGCGCTGGAATGCTACGGCCCTGGGGTGGCCCGAAGAGGCCTGTTGCCGGCCTCCCGGGGCCTGCGCTGGAGTGCTGCGGCCCCAGGGCGGCCTGAAGAGGCCCGTCACTGGTCTCCCGGGGTCCGTGCTGGAGTGCTGCGGCCCCAGGGTGGCCTGAAGAGGCCCATCGCCGGTCTCCCGGGGCCCGTGCTGGAGTGCTGCGGCCCCAGGGTGGCCTGAAGAGGCCCATCACCAGCCTTCTGGGGCCCGTGCTGGAGCGGTGTGGCCCGAGGTGGCCTGAAGAGGCCCGTTGCTGCGGCCCCGGGGGAAGGCATTGATGGCAGTAAGTGAGGGATCTGGGGGGGGGCTTGATGGGGGGTGGGAGAGCCTTCCTCCCTCTCCCCATCTCTTTGCCCTCTTTCTGTCCCTCCTTTCCTTCTCTCCTTTCCTTCTCTCCTTTCCTTCTCTCCTTTCTTTCTTTCTTTCTTTCTCTCTCTCTCTCTCTTTCTTTCTTTCTTTCTTTCTTTCTTTCTTTCTTTCTTTCTTTCTTTCTTTCTTTCTTTCTTTCTTTCCCTTTTCCTCCTTCTTTCCTTCTCTCTCTTTCTTCCTTTCCTACCTCTCTTTCTTTCTCTTCTTTCCTTCTCTCCTTTTTCTCTTTCCTTCCTTTTGTTCTTTCCTTTTCCTTTTCCTCTCCTTCTTCCCTTCTCTCTTTTCCTCCTTTCACCCTTTCCCTTCTTCTTTCTGCTTCTTTCTTTTCCTCTTTCCTTCTCTCTTTTTATCCCCTCTTTCCTTCCTTCTTTCCTTCTCTTTCTTTCCCTCTTTCCTTTTCTCTACTCTCTCTCTCTTTCCTTCCCTCTTTCCTCCTGTGGCCCAACTCCTGTGGCTGGGAAAGGGAAGGGGAGACTTTTGAAGATGCCTCCCCCCCTTTACTTTCCCTTCTGACATCACTTCCAGTGAAATCAGGGGATGTGGCTTATGCTGATGAGCTATTATGCTAATAGCCTAGTAGCTCATTAGCAAACCTTATGCTAATGAGCTTCTGCAACTCTTTTTCTATTAAATGACTCCTGAGCTTTCATATGCATGGTCACTTCTTCAGATACAATGAAACGGAAGTTACTAGTCCATACGTATAGGTAGATGGTGAGCACCAAATTACCATACAACATAACAAAGATTTTAACAGATTCAAGGACTGAACAGGAATAACAAGCTTAGTTTATATTGTTACCATTTGTTTGGGTTTAATTCCGGGGAAAAACATGCTGCCCACCTGAATCTATAGTTATTCTAGTACTGGGCCTGCCTCGGAATTCAGCAACACACAGCTCAGCAACCTTGCATCCTCCTGAAAACGTACTATGGAGAAAAATAATTAAAGTGGTCTTAGACGGAAAAGCAAAGATTAAATATATATATATATATTAGTGTGGTTATGTTTAAGGCCAATAAAGCTGTACCACTGAAGGAAGGAAGAGTTCTTCATTAGGCGTATGCACAGTGCAGATATTTATAATGTAAATAATCCAAACCTGGGGCAGATTGGCCATTTACCTTACCGGGATAGGTCCTGGTGGGTTGCTGCCTGGAATTTCTCCAGTTTCACAATGGGGAGTGCAAGCAGTGTTGCATTTCTCTCTAGCCAGATCTTTGAACCTCTATCAGTGAGGGGGCTGGTGGTGGGTGGGGGCATGGCCCTTTCCCAGGGCTGTTTTGGTGTCCCAGACAATCTGTATAATAACCTAGTCTTTCATGTTATGCTTGCAAAGGGATCAGCACAGTTTGGATAAAGCCGTCCTCTTCTAAATCCATTATAGTCAACATAACTCTGTTTAGGATTGCACTGTAGATTAACTGGAAGGCATAAGCATAGTAAAGAATGCTGATTGAAGTGAGTGGGCCAGACCTGTTATGAAGAAACAGTAGGAACCATCTAGAAGTTTAACATGGAACATACATAAGAACATAAAAAGAGCTCAGATCAGTCATCTATCTCATCCAGCATCTTGTCTCACACAATGGCCAACCAGTTCCTCTGGAGGTCCAACAACAGGGCATAGAGGCCAAGGCCTTCACTAGATGTTGCCTCCTGGCATTGGTGTTCAGAAGTTCACTGCCTCTGAATGTGGATGTTCCCTTCAGTCACCACAACTAGTAGCCACTAATAGACCTGTCCTCCATGAACCTATCTAATAATACACAACTCCTCAGATTAGTATTACCGGGGTTAAAACAAAGGACAGCAGTAAACCCAGATAAAATGATACTGAACACTATTAAAAGCATTCTATAACAAGATGGAACTCAGCTGATATTAATAAAAACAAATGTGCCTGGATAGAGAATTCCAACATTTGAGTGCCACAACAGAAAAGGCCCTCTTCTACAGTAGTGTTAGTGTGAGCTAGCTCACATTTTTTTTAGCCTCTAGCTCACACATTTTTGTCTTAGCTCAGGAAGGATGGCTCCAGAGCAAACTAATTTATGCAGTAGTCAAATCACTTGCTCACAACTTTAATGCCAGTAGCTCACAAAGTAGAATTTTTGCTCACAAGACTCCACAGCTTAGAGGGAGCATTGACAATAGTTATCTCTCTCTACTCAGAAGATAGATAGAGAACAGCCTCATATGAATACCTTAAATGGTGGGCAAGTTGCCAGTTCCAGGTTGGGAAATACCTGGAGATTTGGGGGGTTGGATCCTGAGGAGGGCATGATTTGGGGAAGAGAGGAACTTCAGTGGGTTATAATACTATAGAGTACAGCTTCTAAACTGGCCATTTTCTCCAGGTGAACTAACCTCTGTCACCTGGATATCAGTTGTAATCCCAAGAGATCTCAGCCACCAGCTGGAGATTAGCAAACTCAGGGCAGTTCATATGGTAAAGGGTATCTCAGGCCGCAGTTTAACCTATACAGCGTAACATCAACATTTTGAATTTAGCTTATGACAAGCAAAGAAAGTTTTTAAGCAATGGAACTAATGTTAATAGTGGTGGTTATCAACCAACAATCTGGTTGCTGCATTTTGTGCCAGTGGAAGTTTCTGAACACTTTTCAAAGGCATGTGAAGTGTTACAGTAATCTCCACATTGATGCAGTGGCTGCCACCTTTGCAGTTGCTTACAAATCATTCATGGAATGTCTAACATCTGCCCGTGTGGTTGACTTGCATGTGAAGAAGCCCCACCATGTAGATGAAGTTTTTCTACATTTCCTGGCATGTAGAATAATGTGGAACAACAGCAGAGGTACAGTCAACCACATGAGCCAGATATGTGCAAAGATGGCCTGAGGCCATGACAGTTGATGGATATGTACTCTTTGTGGATTATACTTTCCCATCAGTGGGTGATTTAAGTGGTGTCTTTTGCCATAGTGCGCATGCAACCATTTGGCTTTTGAGTCAACAGTATTATCTTACAAAGTGTTGTGGAAAGTTTTACTACACATTTGTACTTGTTCTCCCTAAAAAACTGGAAAAGCAGGAAGTGATAAAACTCTCTCCATGGCTTGGCAGGATAATATTTCTGATCAGCTTACCAAGTGGTGTTATGTGTGGTAAATTATGTATGGTAAATTATCACTTGGTAAATGGCCACCTGTACTATTTACCCCCCATTTCCTAACAAGCCATGCATGAAATTGTAGCCATAAAGAATGCATCATCCGACAAAGTAGTTGACATACATTCTCCCCATCATCCAACTATTTCTTTTTCAAGCTGATCTCAGGTATAAATCTGAAAAAAAATCCATCTCAATTAAAAACAGCCAGCGTACACACATACCTGAAGAGTCAATTCAGCAAAAAACCAGCTGTTCTTTGACAATAAAACCCAGAGTGGAAAAATAAACCTTTTTTCACCTCCTAGTCTTACATGTCTGCAGGATACATTCACTGGTCCCTGAAAGCAAGTCAGGCTCTCCAAAGGACAGCTCTATTCTTTATCCAAGGGTGACTTTGGGAGTCAGCGTTTTCCAGCCTGACATGTTTTATTGGGCAGCATATTTGTCCCAGAGAGGGCCGTGTTCCTTCTTGTTTACCAAAGTCTACACGCTGTACTTGTGTTATATATTCCTGTCTTGTTAAATGGATGAGAGCTATTTTAAGATGATGGGGTATAAGGTGGATCAGGCTACAAACAGAACAATCTGTACAATAATGCCATATTGAGGGGTTGGGTGTTTTTGTTGTTGCAAGAATTACATTTGTATCACTGCTTACATCAGGACACACTCTTTTAATTAAAAAAATGATGCTCCCATTTAATTCATCTTGCTGATTCCACCCCCCCCTGTAGAATTGCCACAAAGAAGAAGAAGAAGAGATTGGATTTATACTCCACCCTTCACTACCCAAAGGTGTCTCAGAGTGGCTTACAAATTCCTTTCCCTTCCCCTCTCCACAACAGACACCCTGTGAGTAGGTGGGGCTGAGAGAGCTCTTGACAGAAACTGCTCTTTTTCAAGAACAGCTCTTATCAGAACTATGGCTTGCCCAAGGTCATCCAGCAGGTGCAAATGGAGGAGTGGGGAATCAAACCCGGTTCTCCCAGATTACAGTCCACACACTTAACCACTACACCAAACTGGCTCTCAAATGATTGAAACAGTTGGCTGCTCAGCACTCTTACTGCTGGACCTGAAGGACCACTTTGTTTACTGGAACTTCCCACCTAATGTGAACCTAATGCGGCTCAGCACAATGCAGTGTTTACATCAGAGTACCTCACTAGGGCATGCTGACAAGTAAACTTGGATAGGATTGCAGCCATCAAGTCTTTTGAGACTCTGGCCTTACACGCTGTTCCTTCATTTAAATGGATCTGAGCTGGTATGCACATTTGACTAATAACTATTCCATTCTTCCCAAAGCATATTACAACAACCAAAACCGAACACAGGTATGAGGATGAAATTAGGTCTAGAAAGGTCTAGGAAGCCTGTCACTTATTCTGTTAGTCTTTAAGGTGCTACTTGCTCTTTTCTACTGCTACAGACAGACTAACACAGCTACTCAACTTGATCTATCCCACAGAAGTAACTCTTTCATTCACCTTCCAACCCTTGGCCGATGCATACTGTCGATCTGTTGCAAAAAGTTGTGGGGTGTGTGTGTGTGTATATATCTCCTCTCCTGTTTCATCAATATCAGTTCAGACTGCTCTGGTTCATGTACTTTTATGCTTAGGCTTGCATTTCTTGGCTGTTTTTGAATTGGTATGTTTTTACTCAACTTGGTCTCTGTTATGTATTTTATTAACTTGGCTTACTTTACTGATTCATCATTATTGACTTGGTTGTAATGTTATATTTCCTTGGTTTTGTTTTACTGTGTTAGTTGTAAGCTATGGCAAGCATATAAACTGGGTTAGAGTGCCAGACCAGGTTCTGGGAGACCCAGGTTCGACTCCTCATTCCACCATGGAAGCTTGTTGGCTGATCTTGGGCCAGTCACACTTTCAGCAACCTACCTTGCAGTGTTGTTGTGAAGATAAAATGGAAGACAGGAGAATGATGTAAGCGATGTTGGTCCTCATTGATGAGAAGGCTAGGATAGAAATGAAGCTAAATAAATAAATATGCTGTATTTGTAGGATATAACTATAAATATCTTTACTTAGATATTTATACCCTATTTTCTCCCCAAAAAGGACCCAAAGCAGCTTACAACATTCTCCCCTTTTCCATTTTATCCTCACAACTTCCCTGTGAGGCAGGTTAGGTTAGTGGCCCAAAGTTATCCAACTATTATTCATGGCACAGTAGGGATTTGAACCTGGGAATTCCACATCATAGTACGACACTTTAATCATCGCACCATGCAAGTTCTAATATATTAACTCACTATCAAAAGATATGACATAACACTGTTATGTAGGGTTGTAAGACCTCCAGCTAGTGTGAGAGGTCTCCTGCTGACAGCCCTCTTTGCCTACCACTCCAAGCAGCAGTGGCAGAATTTTTTAAAAATGCCTGCATCATCTGTGTCACTATTTCACTTCTGGGAAAAACCTGGAAATGACAGGGTAGCTCTAGGAATTGTCAGAAACGTTGGTAGGGCTGTCAAGTGATGCCACTTCCAGTGCACACCAAAATGATGTCATTTGCATCACTGGCTACAGGGGGATGCTCTGGTATTTGAGCAAAAACTCTATGGTAAAAACAGATTCAAGCCATTTAAAATTTTATAAATTAATTCCAGTACCTAGTAAACAACTGGAAACCAACCATGAGCATGAAGTCGATGCTGGTGGGAGGATAACCATCATATACCACAGGGGAAGGCCTGTGGGCACAAGTTCCAGTAACACTGCTGGAGTTATAGAGAGTTTGATCACTCACTGAGGGACAACTTGAGAATCTCATGGGTGCTATTTTGAGTACCATAGGATGAGTATAGGAGGACACAAGCTCAAGAAATACAACAATATCAAACCCCCCTTGTGATGAGTGAGATTTACAGTGTGTCGTCATTGTCTCACTTCTTCCCCCCAACAGAAATACTTAACCAACTACCATTTCAAAAATGCAAAAACAGATGATTTCTGGCAAGCCTTGGAAGAGGTATGTCCTGCAAAAATTTGGATTCATGATATGAAATGTTTGTGAAGATATGAAATATTAGCAATATTTTCTGATGAGTTGTGCCTGCCACTTTAGCTTCCACTTCAAACAGCATGGAGGGTGTATGTCTGGAGATAACCTGAGCTAGGACATCCCCATGCTCATAGGTGTAGAGTATGGGGGGGCTCGGGGCACGGGCCATCCCTGAAATTTTCCAGGGGAGGGCTTGAGAACTGCTTCGCCCCTTGGCCATGCCAGTTGCCGTGGGCTCCCTGTTTCTCTGGCTCTGGCTCGGTTGCTTGTTCTTTTGCTGCGGGTCCACAGCCACCAGGCAGTGAGTGAGCAGGCCCGGGTGAGTGCAGCACAGCCCCCAGGCAATCAGTTGGGGATGGGATGGGGAGTGGAGAGATGGTGGCTGAAGGGGATGCCTGCCCTGGCTGAGCCCGTCTGCCTTCGCGCTCCATCCTCCTAAACAAGTCAGCATAGTAGAAGGCGCCCAGCACCCATGCCGGACGACTGCACCCCCCCAGGGCCATTGCCATTGCCACCGCCACCCTCCAGTGCCCCAGCACCAGCCCAGCCCTAGCACCACCCCCACAGCCCAGCCCAGCATGCAGGCTGGCACTGATGTCTCGCCTTGGCCTGCCCTCTTCGCTCAGCACTCCACTGCCTCTGCCTCCTCCCACCTTCAAAGCTGCCTGCCTGCCTGCCACCACCTCCGCCACACACAGCCCCACCAGAGGCCCAGGGCTGCCGGCTTGTTTTCTGTTTCACCCAGAAGCATAGGTCGGGCCAGGGAGGGGAGGCGCTGGCGAAACTGACAACACCTCTTGCCTTCACAACACCCTGGAACAGGCCAGAACGAGCATTAAACGAACCATATGGGTTAATAAGTGCAAAATATTTCTGTGTTTGGCTTTCCAAAATATTATTCTCAAGTGCCTTTAATGCATGTCACTGTTTTTTGTGGTACTATTGCTTGTTTAGTTCCCGTTCTGGCCTGTTCTGGGGTGTTCCAGAGGCATTTTGGCCCAGAATGGGTTAATAAGTGCAAGATATTTCTGGGTCTGAATTTCCAAAATACTGTTCTGGAGAGCCTTTAACACAGCCCTCTTACTTTCAAATTTGTGACCGTTTGTTTGTCTTATGTACATGGTATGTATATTTGCAGATCTTAAAGTGACTATTCTAAAAATGAATTTAAATAAAGGACACAGCAGGAGACCACTGAAATACCACTATAACCACAGGCCAACTCCCAACTTTTCTTGGATTTAGCCCAGCCCAGGGGCATGGCTAGCGGGGTTCCCAAGGGTTCCCAGGCCCCCCTAAATTTCTGGGGAGCCGTTTCCTAAATCCCACATGATTCCACTTCCACAGATAGTGACAATGGCCCATGATGTCACTAGCTCCTCCCTATGATGTTACTGGGTCTTGGTTTTTAAGGACCTAGCATAACAATGCCTCTGGCCCAGCCCCAGCCCCCCCCCTGGGGGGGGGAATGGGAAAGTCTATGCCCTTGCCTATGCCTTTCCTTTTTGGCCCTGGAACTCTCATAAAACAGGTGGAGTCTTTGCCAAGGAGCCCATGGTGGCTCTCAGCAGCCCTGACAAGAGCCACCTTTACTTACATACATGGCATGAACCTTAGGGAGGCTCACAGCTTATCTGTTCTTCTGGTGATGGCTGTTCCAAAGTGGACACCACCTGCCAACCACAAGCAGTACCAGGCAAAGGTCTGAAACCCAGGGCAGGAGCCACATTGGAGAACAGTGCTCAGAAGAGCTGAAAGCGGCATGTCTAAGAGCCACATGTGACTCCTGAGCTGAGTGAGCATGACTGACAGAAGCAGGTGATGTTGGTGGATGAGGTGTGAGCAGTAAGTGGCATGAGGTCGGGGTGAGTGGGCACTGCTGCTGCACGACTCTACCCTGCTCACTTCTGTTTTTGCAGCAGAGGTGGCTTTTCCTGCCCCAAATTGGAACTGCTTTGGTTTTCTGATCATTACTACCTTTTTTACTCTTAGGCAAGTGGTAAACCAGTGAAAGAAGTAATGGACACCTGGACCCGGCAGATGGGATACCCTGTGCTGAATTTGGACTCTAACTCAAAAATCACTCAAAAACGATTTCTCCTGGACCCCAAAGCAAATGCTTCCCAGCCACCTTCGACATTCAGGTACAGTTGCTCTATAGTTCAGTCTGCTGTTGCCACATTGACTGGGTCTAGCTGAGATCTTTTGCAGTTCTAAGTGGTTGAGTTGCATGATTACTTTTTTATTTTTGCAAAACCTTTGCTTTTTAAGAATAAAACTTCAGAACTTTGAAATTACATGAAGATAATCTTTCTAGATTTAGGAAGATGATTCATAATGGTTGTTCTGGCATGAATTTAATGGAATTGGGTTTTGTTACCATACAACAAAACTCTGGATGTTTCTTTGGTGAGCTTTGTCCATCAGTGTGTCAATTTTACTAATTTCTAATATCTTGACCACCCACTTTTGATGCTTGGCTGGTTACCACCCAAACAATTTATCAGGACTATCAACCAACCTAGTCAAACTTTATCACCATTCATTGGAAGGCTTGCACCCAATATTTGACGACAATATTCCCAGATGCAGAGATATCACCCTCCCACTGTTAAGTGCTAACATTTCCAACATTTGAACCTGTTAGTGTTAACAATTTATTTAGCCTAGACAGAACAGGATACCAGGGACATAGCAACTTATACTGTGCTTTAGGGCTGCCAGCTCTTGGTTGGGAAATACCTAAAGATTTTGGGGATGGAGCCTGGGGACAGCAGGGTTTGGGGAGGGGAGGGACCTCATCATAGTACAATACTGTAGAGACCAATCTCCAAAGCAGCCATTTTCTTTAAGGGAACTGATCAGTTGTAATACTGGGAGATCTCCAGCTACCACCTGGAGGTTGGCAACCCTACTGGGCTTCCATCAGGGAGACTCCTAATGGCACTTTTTGATCCAGTCGTAAATCTTTACCCACTTCACTACATGTTACAACTGGTGAGCTTCAACAGACTAAAACATCGAGAATGCTAAGATCACCTCTCAATTGGCACTCTTGCATCCTGCTGTTATTTTCAAATGACTATTAGAGTTGCTTTAACTATCAAGCCAGTGCTTTCCTCTTAGTTCTTAAATGTCAGAAGCTGAGATTACCAGGCTGGACCCTTGAATTTGGGTGCCCTTCAGTGTCCTTTGTGGCCTCAGTACTGGGAGAGGAGGGAATTAAACTCACCTATAAATCTTTCCTCTCCCATGCTGGGACGCTGCATTACCTAGTGGAGAATGCCCTGGCATGTCCTCCTTGGCCTTTCACTGACTCTCCTTTTAAAGATATAACTGGAGCCCCACCCACTCAAAAGGTCCTGGAGGAAGCACATGGGAGAACATAAGAACATAAGAGAACATAAGAGAAGCCAATGTTGAATCAGGCTAATGGCCCATCTAGTCCAACACTCTGTCGCACAGTGGCCAAAAATACCAGGTGCCATCAGGAGGTCCAGCAGTGGGGCCAGGACACTAGAAGTCCTCTCACTGCTGCCCCCCCAGCACCAAGAATGGAGTGCATCACCTGCCCCAGACTGAGAGTTCCTATCTATACCCTGTGGCTAATAGCCACTGATGGACTTCTGCTCCATATGTTTATCTAATTCCCTCTTGAAACTGTCCATGCTTGTAGCTGCCACTGCCTCCTGTGGCACTGAATTCCATGTGTTAATCACTCTTTGGGTGAAGAAGTAGTTCCTTTTATCTGTTCTAACCTGACCACTCAGCAATTTCATTGAGTGCCCAGGAGTTCTTGTATTGTGAGAAAGGGAGAAAAGTACTTCTTTCTCAACCTGCTCTATCCCATGCATAATCTTATAAACCTCGATCATGTCACCCCTCAGCTGTCGTTTCTTCAAGCTAAAGAGCCCCAAGCGCTTTAACCTTTCTTCATAGGGCAAGTGTTCCAACCCTTTTTATCATTCTAATTGCCCTTCCCTGCACTTTTTCCAATGCTATAATATCCTTTTTGAGGTGTGGCAACCAGAACTGTACATAGTACTCCAAATGAGGTCGCACCATTGATTTATTCAGGGGCATGATGATACTGGCTGATTTGTTTTCAATTCACTTCCTAATAATCCCCAGCATGGCATTGGCCTTCTTTATTGCAGTTACACACTGTCTAGACATTTTCATTGAGGGTGTATTCCTGTGAGATTTGAGACAGGGAAAATCCCCTGGTCACTTTCTGGTTCTCCTGGCCAGCTGACCCTGCTTAGCTTCCTAGATCTGACAAGTTTGGACTAGACTGGGCCATCCAACTCAGGGTTTTCCATTGTATACTGTTTCAGTATTGTTGGGTTTTTTATCCACCCTTTTCACTTTAGCACATAATTACCGTCATCACTTATATATGAAGAGGGCAGGGTTTGGCATATATTTGAATCAGTAAAAATACCATTTTTTCCTGGAACTTGTAGAACAGGCCAACACAACTTGTGAGCCATCCAGCTGAAAGTAAGCCACCAGCCATGGATCGTGACCCACCTATTGCTTAACATCCATCTGGTGCTTGACATCTTCTTTCTATTCGCAATCCCAAGCAGACACCCAAAAACAAACAAACAGACAAACAAAAACCCTGGCTGTGAAAGTGTCACCCAGAAGAAAATTTAGGAAGAAACAGGGTAGTGATCTTTGTGTGTAAAGTGCTGTCAAGTTGCAGCCAATTTATGGGGAGCCCAGCAAGGGGCTTTCAAGGCAAGTGAGGAGTCAAGGTGGTTTGCCATTGTTTTCCTCTGCAGAGGCTTCCTCAGTGCCCCCCCCCTTCCGAATACTAAACCTGCTTAGCTTCCAAGACCTAACAATATCAGGTGATATTATGCTCCCTTCCCTCCCAGGGTGATGGTGGGGGTGTGAAAAATCCCTTCCCCAAAATTTTTTGTTGACTTCAGAAGGTGGGATATGAAGTTTACCACAGTTTATTTCCATGTCTTCAGCACACAGCTCAGCATAGAAGTGTCACTCAAGTTGCCTAGATAATGCAGGAACTATCCTTTGGCAGTATGCTGCAGAACAAGGCCAGAAGACATAGATACATCCTTTCCCCCCTAGGCATCTGAGAAACATTTCATGTCCTAGTGCAAAGTTACATCAGAACATCATAAGACAGGAAACCCATACTGTAGTGAACTCCACAGCACCTACTACCAAAACATCAGTGGTCCACGTTTGTAGCCTGTGAATAATGTTAATTGTGGCTCATCATTAATATAAATAGGTTTATTAAGCCTTGGCATTCACTGCTGCTCAGTTGCCTTCACATCATTAGAGGAAGTGCAAAGCTTTCCTAAGAAGAAAAGCAATGTCCTAAGAACAGGCCTCCTGAGAACCACCCTGGGCCTCAGCCAAAGGTTTCATGTGGCCCTGATCCAAACCATGTGGCCCTGATCCAAACCAAATATCATAACAAAACAGGGACACCTTGGATGGAAAAAGGAAGGAAAGTCACTCTTGCTTCTTTTATACAGTGAAGGTGGCTTCTATAGATAGCAGGGGCCTGCTTCAGATTGCTGTGCTCACAATATTTAACGGGAGTCTGAATACTTAATGAGCCGTTGTTTCACCTGCCAAAAGAGTTGCAGCAATACTTAACGAAGCAATAGCAATTGTCCTTCCCCCCCTCCAAGACAGCTTCCACTGCCCTCTATTTCATCCTCACAACAGCTCTGTGATGTAGGTGTGGCTGAGAGTGCGTCACTCAGCAACCTTCCATGGCAGATTGGCAATTTGACAGGTTGCTTAAGAGATCTCTTATTAACCTGGTGCCTATCGTGGATATAACCTGATCCAAAATGTTCCCATCACTTCATTTTAGGCACTGCAACTCCTGTCATCATCCTGAAATTGGGGGCCAATTTTCAAGCACCCAGCATTATTTTCTGATGAGTTATGTCTGCCACGAACAGAGAACCTTAGCTTTCATTGCAAACAACACAGGCAGTGTGTGTGTGTGTTTGTGTAGACAACCTGGTCCAAGATGTTCCAATCCCTTCATTTTTGCTCCTGTACTACTACTGGGTATGTTCTAAGTTGCCAAGCAGAATAGACATGAGAAGGAGTTAAGACCAATATTTGAAAATAAGAGAGGTCACAGAAAAATTAAAAGGTGGGGAGAGAGAGAAATGAAGGAAAATCTGGAAAGGAAGAGAGTGAAAATGAAGGAGGAGAAAAGAGGGGGAGAAACTGAAGCAAAGAGAAGATCTGGCTGAGTAGACAAAACTATGGAACTGGATGGAAGGAAAAGAAGAGGGAAGCAGACCTGTTAGAAGACTGCAGCCTGCCGATTACTAGAACAGCTGTCATCAGTGCTTGATGGTCTTGCCTTCTACAGCGCTGGCTTGGTTGATTGGCTCAGCAGCATTTTGTGATAAGCAAGTGTTTGCCTCAGCCTCCTTCCAGGAAACTTTGCAGAAAGCACAGTGAGCAGATAGCCAGAGCTACCACTGTTTATTGTGCTCTGCCTTCCCACCGCGTCTAGTGGCTGTAGTGCAGAACTGCATTCAAAGTAGAATAAATTGAAATGCATTAACTAAATGCAGTGTGACTCTGGCTTCACAGGCTCTCCAGCTGACTTGGAGATCCTGAACATTGTACCCCAGTCCGCCACCCCGTGGTAGCCCTGGCTAAGATTTTATAGATAACCCCTTTGGAAGTGGAGCTGAAAAGAAAATGAGGCAGCCCTCTGTCTCAAAAAAAGTGACAGCATGAGAAAAGAGACCTGAGCCTGTTGTTTCCTGGGACTCATTGGTGAAATGGGGCGTATTGAGGTAGGAGAAGAGTAAAGAGTATCAAAACCATACAAAATAATCTGCTTTGTGGTTTTTTGTCATTCTGGAGTTCAGTGCTCCCTCTAAGCTGTGGAGTCTTGTGAGCATAAATTCTACTTTGTGGGCTACTGGTGTTAAAATTGTGAGTGAGCAGTTTGGCTGCTGAATAAATTAGTTTGCTTTGGAGCCATCCTTCCTGAGCTAAGTAAAAAATGTGTGAACCTGAGGCTAAAAAACTGTGAGCTAGTTCACATTAACTCATCTTAAAGGGAACACTGTTGGAGTTGTGTTTATTGCATTGGATTAGGACCTTGGAAACCTGGATTCATATCCCCACTCAGTAATGAAGTTTATTAGGTGAACTTGAGGAGACTCTCATTCCTTCATCCTAATCTGTCTCACAGAGATGTTGTGAGTATAAAATGAAGCAAGGAGAACCATGTATGTCACCCTGAGTTCCTTGGAAAGAAGGGCTGGATACAAATGGATTGATAGATGCATGCTGGTAGTCATGGAAAGCCAGAACACTAATCTCAAAGAATCATACATTTTCTCCTTTTGTTGTTTATTATGACAGGAAAGATCTAAGTCCATTTCTATGTTATTCTTCACAGAATGTTTAAAATATTGCTCTGTTTTCCATTTCCCCCTAGTTACATGTGGAATATTCCAGTGAAATGGTACGAGGGGAATGTGACCAATGTAACACTCTACAACATGTCAGAATTGTCAGGTAACTTTAAGTACAGGCAATGACTACTTGCCCAGTGTTCTTTATCAAGAAGCAAGAAAATTGTGAACTTTGATTTAAAGATCAGTCTTTCTTTGCTCAAAATACTTAATAAGAATGATGTACAGGAACACGCAGGGATGTCACAGAGACAGAACACAACTTATGCGGCTGCTTTATATCAAACTAGGAATAAGGCCCGTTATGGAAATAAATACAACGGGCTCTAAAAAGAGGCTCTGGGAGAGTGCCCCGGCTTTGGGCACTCAGTGACAATTTGCTGTGGCAATCTTAGCAGGGTATAATGACAGAGTCCACCATTTTCTCCAGAGGAACTGATCTTTGCTACCTGAAGAGCAGTAGTAATTTTGAGTGATCTCCAGCCCACCCCCAAGATTGGTAACAGTGGTTCCCCAGGAGGGAGTGGCTGGTTTGGAGGGTGGAGTCTATGGCATTGTACCTGTTTGAGGTCCCACCCCTCCTCAACACTCACCCTCTCCAGGTTCGACCCCTCAAATCTCCAGGAATTGCCCACCTGGAGTTGGCAACCTGATCAGGACTAGGCCCAATGAGTTTTCTCCCAGAGGCCAACATAGGTGTGGAAAGGGCCTTTTACTGACAGAGGAGAAAGTACAGGTGCCAACTCTGATTAGGGAAATACCTGGAGTTTTGGGGGGTGGATCCTGTGGACGGCAGCATTTGGAGTGTGTGTGGAAGGATTCAGCAGGGTATAATGCCATAGAGTCTACCCTCCAAAGCAACCATTTTCTCCCAGGGAACTGATCTCTGTCATCTGGAGGTCAATTGTAACAGTGGGAGATCCCCAGGTCCCACCTGGAGATTGGCAATCCTAGGGGAAGTCAGCTGCACAGCGGGGAGTTGAAGAAAATGATTTGATGGTTGCTGGCCCACCTCGTTAGCCAGCCAGCCATGCTGAAGCTAAGCAGGAGAAAGAGCCTTTTCCCATTTATTCTGACAGGAAAGTGGCCACTGGGGAGGGGGTTATGGGCGGGGGAGGGGGTTATGCTGAAAGTCCTTTTTTTTTACTCACAGAACCAAGCTTGGCTGCCTACCAACAGCCACTGAGGGGACAGTCCCTCACAGGAGTCAAGAGAACTGTCTTCCTCAGGAGAGAGAGCTGTCTGCCAATAAATCTGACATGCAAATCTGTCTGAAGGGGGAGTGGGTGGGGAAGAGGAGCAGACCCAGCACCCGGCCAATGGTACGCGAGTACTCTTGAGTGGCGGCTGATGGGCCAATGGCTGAGGGAGGGCATTTTACAGCCAATGGGGGCACATGGAATCTTACGAAACCAAAAGATAATTATTATAAGGAGAGATCAGACCATCTGTTTATCTAGCTCAGTGTTGTCTACTCAGACTGACAATAGATCTCTAAGGCCCCTGAAAGAAAATTTCCTGAGATACTTTAATTCGGGAGATGCTAGGAAATAATCACCTTTTACATGCAAAGGCACATGTTCTATGACTGAAGTGTGGCCCTTCCCTCAAGAGCCATTTCAGACCAACTCATTGGTTCTAATCTCCAACTGTTGTTATAAACAATTACGTGTACCAGGTGTGAACATCAAAGGAAAAAAATCCTTGGCTTGTAAAATAAGTGGCCACGTTCAAAATATGGTACCTCTGGTTGGTTAGCAATGTCTGCACTAGATCCTTCTCTAGACTTAGGACTGATGCCCATTACTGTTTGAATATGCTTAGATGCAGACCAGGGGTAAGATCAGGTCACATAACCAAGTTGTCAGAGTAACTTGTAATCTGCTTATTAACCTATCCCACATTTATTGTTCCCTTGCAAACCTGCTGTAATGTGGCATGGTAAATATGAGTTGGATTATGGGTAGGGAGAGTGGTGCAGCAAGCATGCATGTAAGCACTCTGCCAAACCCAACTCAAATCCATTCTGACAACAGAGGTTACTCACTACATGAATTCGGTTACATAAATCAGCAATGACAGGGTGGGTGGTACGCATTACACTGGGGCTGAATCCACAGTTAAGCCCAGGACTTTTTTTGGGGGGGGAACAGCCTGGAATGGAATTCCAGAACCTCTTCAACAAAATTCTTTTAAAAATGTTTACAAGTTTATGAGGTTTCAGTATACAGATTGAAAACATTTCCTTCTTGAGAGTTCTGGCACCTCTTAAGGGGAAAAAAGCGCCCTGGTTAAGCAATTAACACTAAATGGTTAGGATATAAATGAATTTGACCCTCCAAAAGTCAGTTCTGTTGACACTGTTGAGTGTGAACTGTGATCTGCATTCATGGTGAAGCAATCAGATATCAGTTTGCTGAGGATTCAGGATTCCCTCATCTATTAGCCTACCTGTCACCATGTTAAACTATACAGTGCACTTCAGTGCTTTTGAAATATGTGCAATTGGCCAAGTCCATGACAACAGTGGAGAAATACTTAACCTCAGATCTGGGAGTAGAATCACTGCTGCCACAAGACTGTACATATTCCTAGCCTTTCTACATTCTATGTGCCTTATGCAATATGGCATAAACTCATCACCTCTCCATTTATATTGCTCCAGTGGGCTACACTTTTATAGCCAGTCATAAGACATGCAGTAGCACAAATTATGAAGTTTGTGCAGCTCTGCAAAGCTTAAACACTAAATGGTTAGGATAAAAATGGGGGGGAGCCCTTCCCTTCATTATTGTATTAACTGCAGTGAATTCATGGTGCAAGCTAGTGTCCACTAACATCTTCATCATGCAAATATAAGGGCTTGATTTACCTTTTTTCTTTTGTAATCCCCCCTGTAAATCGTTTGGACTACTTTGGGCAGTATTCTGTCCCATAGCTGTTTTTATAAGAGATGCTTTAATTTAGTTTTGCATTTCCCCCATTTATAAATCAAGTAAAAAAAAAAAACACCCCTAAACCAACATTGAGTAGAATGTTATATCTGATTTTTAAAATATGCTGACTGGTTTTTAGTCAGGCTGACATGACGTAAGCTATGCATTTCATGCTAAAAGGCATTATTTGCCTCTCTCATGGGAAGACCCTTTAACTGTTCAGAAATTTACAATGAGTATCAGTGGCCACTTTACTACATGAAAATGTAAACATTTTCTGTGAGTTAAGTGTGTGCTTCAGGGCTGTGTGACAGATAACCATGGATGTTTTTGTTGTTGCTGGTTCTCCAGCCCTAGTTACTGACTCATGTTATTGCAAAGAGTTTAGTTCTACTTATTCCTTCATTTCCCACTACAGTATTTTGTAGCCCTTTCTAGTTGGGAATGCTAACCTACAGGTGGGACCTGGGGATCCTCTAGAATTACAGTCATCTCCAGACTGCTGAGATCAGTTCACCTGTAGAAAATGGATGCTTTAGAGGGTGGACTCTATGGCATCATAACCCACTGTGGTTCCTGTCCTCTCCAGGCTCCACTTCTAAATCTCCAGGAGTTTCCCAACCTAGATCTGGCAACCCTACCCCATCATCTCCTGCCAGTGGTGAGGGAGAACCTGGCAGTTTCTTCACTTACAGGATTAGATGTTAGGAAAAGAGGATAAAAGAAGGACTACTGGGTATAATTTTAATTATCCATGCCACATTCTTTCAGTGTATACTTTGCTCAAGTGGAATAGCTTTATGTTTGATGTATATGTACACTACCAGCACAGAATTTTTAAAAATGGGGAGAAATAATAGTTTGACCACCAAAGAGCCTCTGCTAGGATCTATGTGGTCAGAAGTCTATGGGGGCTAGAAAACTGAGCAGGGTAAGACTGAGAGAAAAAACTGGCTGGATCTAAGCACTAACCTCAGAGATATGGTTACTCACTAAAGAAAAAAAAACCCAACAACCTCCTCCTAGTACATCAATTAATTTTAAAAACATGTCTTCCTGAAAAGTGTTATTTAAACCTTTCCAGATATATAAATAACACTTGTGGAATCTGAAAATCCTGGAGAAAAAGCAAAGACAAAGTTTCTAGCTATAAATGATTACAGCTCAGGGAAATAACTTCCCCATTCATCATCACCAGCCACAGATAGAAATCTACTAAATCATGTGGAAAATATAAGGAATCAAGTCCTTATAGGGCTGCCAACCTCCAGACGATGGCTGGAGATCTGGGATTACAACTGATTTCCAGGTGACAGAGATTAGTTCACCTGGAAAAAATGGCCTCTTTGGAAGTTGGACGCTAAGGTATTATATCCCATTGATGTCCTGCCCCTCCTCAAGTGTTTTCCAATCCAGAGCTGGCAGTCCTAAGTCCTTACCATGTGCTGAAGGCTGCCATCTTCACCACTCATAAGAATTCATGGCAGAAAACATATCTATGCCATAAACAACCACTTTGTACTAAACAGAGGTTAAAACCATATGGGTTCAGTCTCAGGCTGCAAACCTAAACAGAGTTGCTAGGGAACAAGTCCAATAAAAATACTTCTGAGTAAATATGCTGAATATCATACTGTCACTAAGACAAATAGTCAATATTAACAAAGATATTACCTTCATCTATCTTGGGGCAATAAATATTTCTTAGTCTGGATGAGAAAATTGCCAATTAAACCAATTTCATTAATTTAGTTCAAGTTTAGTTTTGAAACAATCCTTTCATCAAAGTTAAAGACTAAATTGGGATACCAAAAGGTCCACCAATTTGACGGAACAAATTTAACAGAACAATTTTAATTAAATTGGCTCAGGTTTCCTGTGAATACAGGATGTAACCATCTCATTGCCTCATTGACTTCAGAAGCTGTTGGAACAGGGAGAAGGAGAAGTGAAAGAACTTCAGACTGGTGATTCCATAATTAGCTTAGTTTTAGCTATGAAATAGCAGAAATAAGAAGTCAGAGTTAACTCATATTCTATCAACTACAGCATTTTTTAAAAGGAGGGGGGTTGCCTTATTGCTGTTGTTTTTCAAAATGAAATATGTCTGGGGGAACCGAGACATGGCACAGAAGAAGAAAAAAACAAAGAGTATAAATTGCAAAAACGTACAGAAGATAAATGTGGCTGGTTGACCATTTTAGGAAAGAGTTGGTTTTAGAATTATTTCTTCTTGCCCTTTACTGTTATTAGAACAGTTGAGGTCAATTTTTCCTTTTGTGGAAATACACCAGTTTTTCACAGTAATGTGAAGTTTTGAGCTGGTCTCAGTGGGTAACGAACAGCTCAGTCTTACTAGGTTAACATTTCAGTTCTTATAGTGCATTCCAAGTTTTTCACATACATTCTG
Source organism: Gekko gecko (assembly GCA_029375565.1). Taxonomy (NCBI): domain Eukaryota; kingdom Metazoa; phylum Chordata; class Lepidosauria; order Squamata; family Gekkonidae; genus Gekko; species Gekko gecko. The sequence continues at coordinate 91,808,368 of JAPDNY010000010.1, read as the reverse complement.
TCAGTAATCCTTACATTAGCCATGTAAGGAAAGTCATGATTTTATCACTTGGCTTAGGTGCAGATTACAAAAGCTACACAACAGGGCTATCCACCTACAGAATTGGGGTCTCTGCACGCTCAGGGAACTCCAGGTATGCAGAAGAATACATCTTTGTAAATGAATCCTAAAGATAAAGAAAAAATAAACGCCATTCAGTCATTGTTATTTTGGTGCTGCCACACACATACCAGGAGAGTGCACTGCCCATCATCTTCCAGATACATGTGGTGGCCATTTTATGTGAACAGGGCAATGCATGTATTTGCCAGATTTGGTACATGCAAACATGTACCTTCAAATATCTGGTTTTCTGATTATACATACTGAAACTGGAAAACACATGTGATACCCTATTCACACAAAATGGCAATTACAAACATCAGGAGGAGTGCATTACACAAGGCTAGAGCGCCAAAATCATGATGACTAAACATGGTTACAGCCTGGTAAGAACTGTAAATGCTTCAAAATGGATGGAAAGTCGAGAGAAGCTGAATGTCAGTTAAGGAGTAAAGGTGGAAAACTGTATTCAGCTCTCCTGAGCCCTTGAGACTTCATAGAATGCTTAAAGGGGAACATGAAGGGGAACCGTGAAGACGATTTTGACCCTTCCTAGAATCAACTAAAAAGTTTGGAGAGCACATATTTCACATAGCCTTATGTATATAAGCCCTTCACTACTGTTTCTTTACCGCCACAGGCATTACGCTTACACGGCCCAACAATCCCACTCTTGATTCTTTCTTGAAAGTGAATCAGGATCATATTGGCTTTTATCGTGTCAATTATGAAAATGAAACCTGGGCTGACTTAGCCAATATTATGATGAACAACCACCAGGTCAGTATGATGCAATTAACTGGTGGCTGCTTTTGGGGAATACACACTGAGTCATGTTTTATTCATCAGACACTAACTGCTTCTCCTTTCCCTTTTGCTTCCACTAGAAATTTTCTTTGGCTGACCGGGCTGGCTTTTTAGAGGATATTTTTTCATTGGCCAGGTAGGTGTTATAACAAGTTAATGTTTTGAGAACTCAAAAACTTACGCTCTGCTTTGTGACAATCTGATTGAACCTAATGTATAGGTATTACAACTACTGTTGTTTTGGGAATAACAAAGTGAGTTAATATAAGGATACAGCATTATCATTTATGTCTTGCAATACTGAACTCTAGCTAGTCAGAGGAATGTTTAAGTAAAGAGCTATTGGGAATTATCCTATGTAAATTTAAGTTAACATTCTACTCTGCGTCTTAAACCAGCAGTCTTTTTCAGAGTTACTTGAGAAAAAGAGACATTGGTGTCAGTGAAACTTACTTCTAAAAAAAGATGTTCAGGATCAGGCTTCAAGTTGTAGTGAATACTTCCAGATGCTAATCAAAGGATCATGTATTTAAAGGGATGAGTCAGCATTCCTCAATGACATCTAGGATCGTTATATGCTGCAATGTCAGCAATGACTGCTCACAGAGGCCAAAAAGAAAGTGTCATATCCTTACAGGAGAAGGGGAAAACATTCCATTCTGGTATAGTTTTTGCCAGCCCCTCCCCCCTCCATTTAGAACAAGTTTTGACTTACAAAGCTACATCCCTTTAGATAACCATCAGTTTTGTTCTATTTCAGTTTTTTGTTAACAAAGTATAATTCAGCCATAACAAAAAGTCAGGTTTCTGCCCTGTAACCAGCGGACTCTGTCCTGCCCCCATGGAATCCTTATCTCCTTCTCCAGGAACATACTTACTGCTTGTGATGCAGCATCTCTACATCTCAATAGAGAGGCACTGGTGGTTCTGACTTCCACTTTAAACTTATTATCCTCTGAAAAGTACTGGGTTCACTGCATGGAGAGGCGGGGATGTCAAATCTGCATTTGCATTTTTAAATCAGTTTCGTGCTGCATTTTCATTTTTAAATCAGTTTTGTGCTGCTGTGACGCTGTCTTTCTCTATGCTTGACGGCATCACAGCAGCACGAAACTGATTTAAAAATGCAAATGCAGATTCAATGTACATGCTGAACTATGCTGGTTTATTGAATATACACACAAGACAAGAACTAGCTGGCAGGGGCCAACTATATACACTCACACCAGACATACCCACAGTCCTATTGGGGGGGTTGTATCTCCCACCAAACTCCCTATTGGTGGACTAAAGGGGGACTAGGATCCTTGGCCCTTATTGTGTTAGGAGCCAAGCTCAGAGATTCAGGCCACAGCCCCCTAGTGGCGGTCCACGGACACAACATCCTCCACACTCCCTGTCTCTATTGGCTTAGGAGCAGAACCAGCCCCAGAATAGAAAATATAATGATGGGTGAGAGAATCGGGGCTGGTAGTCTTGATCACTAGCTTTTGAGTGGCTTGGCAAAGAAGCCTAAGCGAGGGCAGAATCACACTCTTCTCCTGGTAGATGTTTTTTAAACTTGGAAAAAGGAACTCTTGTCAGTACCACATTTTCATTATTTTTTTTTGGGGGGGAACACAAACAATTTGGGGTGTGATTTAGAAGGCCCCATCCAACCCAGAGTGATAATTTCAATGACTTTCATTCTGGTTTGTTAACTACATGGAATATTTGGGTTTGTTTTTTAAGAGAGAGAGTGAGAGAGAGAGAGAGAGAGAGAGAGAGAGAGAGAGAGAGAGAGACCCCACTGAAAGGAGGACAGGATGTTAAGATTAAACAATTGAAAAGCTGTTTGTAGTAAAGCTCTGTAGATTTTCATAGGGGGTAGCTGGTCTATGGAATTATCCTAAGGAAAAATGGCAAATCATATTAGCATATTAAAAAACCCTCAGAGATGCTATGGATTTGGTTTGGGTACTTCCAACAGTACTCACCAAAACCATAGATTCACTCAGTGGTTAAGTTCAGGCTGTTTCAATTTAGTAAATATTCAGCAAACAAAATGGTGGATGTGGAGGGTCAGAGCACTTGTATTTGTTTTGCCAGTTACTTCTCATGCCTTTGCCATGTGGGGGGGATTGTATATGACACAGAATCAGCCACAATTCACTAATATTGGTTGTACACAATTAGCCTTTGATGCCAGGTAAATCATAGCAGAATTCTAGAGGCCATATGCTAAAGAAAGAGGGCTAAGGAGTATGCAGAGGGCTCTTTCCAAGTGTCCCATCATGATTGTTTTATATATGCTATTTTTCTGCTTTACTTGTACTTTGAAGGTAGGTGTAAGTTGATAGCCATACCATAATTCTTCACTCTGTAAAATATGCAGCAGCTTCCAAGAATTAATACGTGTCCAATAAGTAGCAGATTTTTCCCAATGATAATTAAATGTAGGGAGTATTTGGTACAGTGAAATAACTGAGGTCTAACAGAACAATGATCCAGAGAGGAAGTTCCTCCATATCATGCCATGTTTCCATATCCATAAAACAGGGGTCTCTAACAGGTAGCTTATTGTTTGTTGCAAAGTAGCTTGTATATCCCTTAGAAGACCCAGGGAAAGGTATGAGATATACTTGTCATGAACTTGTTGCATAATTAAAAAGATAAATGTAAAGCGCATCTGTATGCACCTTTATGAATCCCAGATATACATATAATTGAAATAAGAAGCTCCTCTAACATTCTAACAGCTGCCATTGCACTATGGGAGGTGGACTGTAATAATTCTAATAACTGAGATATGGTAACCATGTTTGTACAAAGTTTTGTATTGACGATACTTTACATATCTGCAATATATTTATCCTGTTCATAATCATGATATACCAAACCTTATGTCACCATTCTCTAATTGTATGATTTTTTTGCTGCTTCTGGATTTCAGCCAATATCATTCAAGCTCTAATAATTAGATGGACAATTACTTGAGGTAGTCCTTACAGTGATTCAGGGGTTTCAGGGGAGGATGATATCAAATACAACTACAAATAATTGCCGTGATAAAATTTCAGGGCACTGTTCCACAGCATACATAATATAATACCCCCCATATACGTAAGATAAACTCTACCCCGAGAAAGGGATTGTCATAGATCGGGGTGCAGGGCCAGACAAGAGCGAGGAAGTCAAGGCACAGACTGGGGTCAAGAGCCAGGCAAACCAACCAACCAGGAAAACCAAGTCCAAAGTGCAAGGCAAAGCGGGGTGGTCAAGGTACAGTCCACAGTCAAGAGCCAGGCAAACCAACCAACCAACCAGGGAAGCCGAGTCCAAAGCACAAGGCAAAAGCAGGCTGGTCAGGGTACAGTCCAAAGCACAAACTGTCAGAGTTGTCAGTAAGCCAGAGGTCCCAAGAGTCAGGGAGTCAAAGGTTCAAGATCTAAGTGCAAGTCTAAATGTAGTCATGCAAGCTGAGGTCAAGGAGCTGAGGACATCGAGACAGGAACCAGGAATCAGGAAGATGAGCGAGGAGGTGCAAAGCTTCGTCAAAGTGACTAGTTGCTGGCATGACTTGTCAGCATGAGTGTGAGGGCTAAATAGCTCACTAAGCTGCCAGCAATTAGTGCACTCCAAGCATGTCCTGGTTCCTGCTAATACTCGGGAGACTGAAAGAGCGTCTGTTGCGCATGCGTGCCTCTCACTGCCGGGCTGCCATGTCCCATCGGCACTGTTCTCTCAAACGGGAAACCGGTGGAGGCGAATCGGGGGGAGTGCTGACCAGGCGGGAATCTGCCTCAGCTGTTGCTGAAGCAGCCTCTGAACTCAGCGCTGTCAGGTGCGGGATTTTCTGGCATCAGGAGCTCATCCCCTGCAGCACTCAGCTCCTCCGCTGGAGCTGTGTGCTTGGACTCAGCAGGAGCTGGAACAGGGATACATAAGTGAGCGGAATGTACTTAACTACAGTCACATGCCATATAAGCAAGGCTTACCCTGCTATTGTGTTGACCCCGTCATGGCATTTTATTTACTGCAATACTCATATCAAAAGTGTAGGGTAATGCTTATGATACTTATGTGCATTATTCATTTCCAGCCCTGTCTCCAACCTATGCCAACAGTTTCTTCTGTGCCATGTAATTACTGTATATGCTGCAACAGCAACTGCTGTGTGAGATGTAACAGAATGTGGTCTGCTCACACATCAGTTCTTGTACCTGACCATATACACTGATGTTCAGTGGAGCAGGCCCCAGGTGGCCATACCCATTAGAAAGAAGAATGCACTAGATGACTATTTGAATATAATTAAATATAACTGACTGTAATTCAAATAGAATTAAATCAGATAATTCCCAACACTGTCATTCTAAAATAAAGCAGGATTTGAAGCTTCTCTGTTTTCCCCCTCAGGGCTGGGCTCCTGGATTATGGTTATGCATTGAACCTAACAAGATATCTGCAAGATGAGAAAGAATACATACCTTGGCACAGAGTCATAGCCTCAGTATCCTATATTGGAAGTATGCTGGAAGATGATTATACACTCTATCCCAAATTTCAGGTAAAATTTTTGCCAATGTGTGGAAAAACGGAGAAATATATGCCACAATACAACAAACAAAACTAACCTCTAGTATAGTCCTACTGAATTCCTACATTGGGAGATTAGAGTGGAAAGTCTGGATATTTTTCAAAGGCATAGCTCTGAAGAAGAAGGAAGAGGAGGGGATTGAATTTATACCCCACCATTGACTACCCAAAGGCGTCTCAGCGCAGTTTACAATCTCCTTTCCCTTCCCCTCCTCTCAACAAAGACACTGTGAGGCAGGTGAGGCTGAGAGAGTTCTTTTGAGTACTGCTCATGAGAGAACAGCTCTAAAATGACTTGTAACTGACCCAAAGTCACACCAGCAACTGCATGTGGATCAATGGGGAATCAAACCCGGTTCTCCCAGATTAGAGTCCGCACTCCTAAGCACTGCACCGAACTGGCTCTATTATGAGCTATAATGGAAAAGTAATAATGGGTTGGCTCTAGCCAGCTTTTCTGCTGGTGAAAAAGGAAAGAGGCGCCCTTCTGTTTGACAAAAGGGCCATCTTGGGGATCATGGGATCTGCACAGAAAAAGCCCTGTGGGACAGAGACTACTGCAAGGTGGTGAATTGGGCAAGATTAAGTGGAAACCCAGTGAGTTCCCCATAACAAACCAAATCTCCAAGCTATTTTCTGCCTAATTCCTCCCCCCCATATTTCTTCAAAGTTTTTGCCATTACGTTTGGTTTCATAATAAGTTTCTTTTCTAAATGCACTTGCTGCAGAGCTGCTTGGTCAAGGAAGAAAGGGGCTCTTCCCTTTTCTTCCCTGGCATTTCCCTACTGGAAAATACTGCTCCCAGCTACTTGTATCTCCACTGGGCAGAATTTATGGGTACATACTCTTTTGTTTTTCAGTTTTTCAATTTTTGTTATTCTGTGCTGTTAGCTGTGTTATGACTCGTTGTGGGCCAAAATGTGGAGATAAGAATATTTAAAATAAATAAATACCTCACAATGGTTACTGATACTATGCTCATCTTTCAGGAATATTTCCGTAGCCTAGTCAAACCCATTGCAACCCAGCTGGGATGGGACAACAACGGAAGCCATATTGACAGGTGACTCCTTCATTTCACTAGCAGAGGACAGGCTTATATTTTCAGAACTTGTTTACTGGATAATCCTCAATTCTGAATATGCCATATTCTTTCCAAGCAATCCCTTCTTCATTGGACAGAGATGAAAGGTGCTGGAAAAGATTTAAATCTCATACACAATTTAGGATGCTTAATTCCCATTATTGTGCACAGGAAGTCAAACTCTTTAGTATTAAGGAGATAAAGAGTTCTAAAATGGTTGATCAGCTCTTTTCACCTCTTTAGGACAAACCATGTGTTGAACAATGAAAACATTAGGGGGGAAAAAGAACATACTCACTTTCTCATGCTCTCCTTTATAGTACAGTATATGTTCCTGAAGATGTCTATAGAATTTTTTTCCAAAATAAACATCCAAAGTCGCCTTCCCATTGAAGACCTAGTGGTGCAATGTTTTTAAACCTGGCCAAATAATTTAAGATTATTTAATATATAATAATTTAAACCTGATTCCCCCGCCCATCTCTTTCTTCCAGTCTTCTCCGTGTGACAGTTCTAGAGTTTGCATGCAGCATGGATGATCCGGAAGCTTTGAGTAATGCATCTAGTTTATTTAAAAACTGGCTGAACGGAATAAGGTAAATGTATGTGACAGTTTTTCATTCAAATAAGTGCATGGGACAAATAAGTAAAATACGTCAAAAATGTAACCAGTAGTATTATTTTTCAAATTTAGTCCAGATGTAAATCTCCGTCTCCTGGTGTACCGCTATGGAATGAAGCACTCGGGCAATGAGGAAGCCTGGGAGTACATGTTTCAGAAGTACCAAAATACAACATTAGCTCAAGAAAAGGAAAAATTGCTGTATGGCCTGGCATCTGTGAAAAATGTCACCTTGTTAGACAGGTAAAATAAGTAAATCATTGTTGTTTAAGTAAATACAACTCTACTTTTTTGAACTGCTTTAGCCAATATCTACATTTATTGCTGAGCACATTATAGCCCCAGAGGTATGTCTGGCCTGCAGAAGCTTTTCATTTATCTCCCAAGATGCTAAATCACATGTTAGGAGCATCAACCCTCCACACTGTAGTGATCCAATTCACCCAAAATCTTGTGAGTCATTAATAGCAGCAGAGCAGGAAAGAGGCTACATTTGGGTCTCTACCTCTTTTTTAGTGCTCTGAGTTGGATACCAGCTCTTCCTGTTTCCATCATCACAGCCCTCAAAAGTATGTGGAGATACAGATGGAGTATTCGCCCCTACTCAGTTCTATTCTTTCATGTTTTCATTTCATGTACATTGAAGAAACAACAAGAGTAGATTCAAACTGTATTCCACTTCCAGTGAACCTTTGGGGTTCCTTGGTCAGAAGGTTAGTGATGAACACTCTTCCCTGAAAGATGGTTTGCCTGCCACTACCAATCTTCACCTGATAAGTGCAGCGTCAAGGAGCCCTGGAGGTTGCAAAGAAGTATACATTCTGTTCACATGGGGGTGACAATGAGGCCCAACTGACCTGGCCAGAGACCCAGTGGAACTGAGAATGTACATTAGAATATGCCCCATAATTATCTGCTGTGTAGGGATTCTTTGCCCGGGGTTTCTCAGTGGACTGATAGATATGGAAGGAGCTCCTAAAAGTAAAGCTGTTATAAACTACGGGTATGAAACACCAGTATATTTAGACTATATTGTTATGGGGTTACTCCCACCTGTGGGGGCAAAGACTACTTTTTAAAGAAAAAACAAACTTTGACTGTTTTAAAGCGACACATTAACTACTAAACCAAGAGGCTGTGTGAAAAATTATCAGTCTTTCCATTTTGTACAGGCACCAGTCTTTCAACTGGAAAGAGATCAGATGCTTGTTTATTCCAAGTGAAAAGCTTGTATCCCAACCAATAATTACTCAATGTTGTATTTTAAGAATGTTATTTGAAATTACTCTTGTTAGTCTTGAACATAAGAAATAAACCAGGATTATAATTATACACAAAACAGTAGCATTATAAATAAAAAACATACTTGTCATCTCTTCTCCTACCTAGCCTGCATTTAAAGATAAAATATGATTTCTACACATTCTTACTAAGCCTTTTCAGAAAAATATAAAATAGTCTCACTGCAACTTAGATTTGAGAGATTTGGGCATCCCAAAGAGTAATAGTTGCAAACTATGTTCCACTTGTTCTAGGATTTATTCTGGGCATAAATCCATTGCTTCATAAATTATTCATCTCAAGGCTGAAGACTTTAAATTAGCTAGAACTGTGAGAAAAATGCACATTTGCAGATTTACACAAGAACCTAAAAGCAAACTCTCAGGCCTACTGTATCCCAAACAGTGGTTCAAAGTCAAAATCTACAACAGTGTGATATCTCTCTTGGAAAAATTTACTAAAAGAGCCAGCGTGGTGTAGTGGTTAAGAGTGGCAGACTCTAATCTGGAGAACTAGGTTCGATTCCCCACTCCTCCACATGAAGCCTGCTGGGGGACCTTGGGCCAGCCACAGTTCTCTCAGAACTCTCTCAGTCTCAGGTACCTCATATGGTGCCTGTTGTGGGGAGGAGAAGGGGAAGGCAGTTGTAAAATGGGGTATAAAAACCAACTCTTCTTCTTCGAATGCCATGTCTTTGTTCCTTTTCTTCTCCCGTGGGTTCTTGCTAATCTTAAACAAGGATAGTACTTTTCTGCAGGACTACAACTGCAACACACTTCATGAAATTTATTTTCACTCATTATTTATTGCATCAATCAGATTTCAAAGGATTATTACTTTTGTATTGGCTTTGTACTGCAAAATTCCAGCCATTAAGGTTGCATCTTCAAGTAGGGCTGAACTTTAATGGGGAGGGGATTATTTCCCAAAATTTGTCATCCCCTGTGTAACATACCCATACACTATGCTATGTTCTGGCAATTTGAAGAGAGGATCCTAATGGGGTAAAAAATATTTGCAGCCTAACTTTCCTTATTGATATCTGTTCAGAGCAAGGGTAATACTTCCATCCTCATTCTGAATCTTCTTCGTGAAGTGACTACATCTCAGATTATGTAGGAATGGAGCATTACACAGTGGGAAAGAAATGCAGCTGAAAAAACACCAGACAGCATGAAGTGTGAGACCACATACATTATCCTGAATCTGTGGAGGAAAGGTGTGATAAAATGTGATATATGACCAATAGGTTAATTGACGAATCAATAGATCTATCCATAGCAGAAAATGCTGTTACAGGGTGAGAAAACTCTGAAGATACAGCTAAAGGGCTTTTAAGAAATACTGAACTCCCTTAACGCCCCCCCCCACCTCATTTATTGCCAGATATCGATTACTGCTCTTGAATTAAGTGCAGGCACAGCCTCCTCGGTGCTCTGATAGCAGAGGATTATCTGGAAGACGAATCCTAAGGAGCCAGTGTGATGTAGTGGTCTGAGTACTGGAGCTGGAAAATACAGGTTCAAAACCCACAGCCATGCAGCTCCCTGGATTAACCTTGGCCCAGTCATTTTTTCTCAGCCCAATTTATATCACATGTAGGGCTGCCAGTCCCCCTGCTGGAGACAGAGGTCCCCAACCGCCAGACCTCACCACCCACTGCTCATCAGCTGGCCAGGAGGAGAATGTACCAGGAATGAGTGGGAGGCCCAGGCTGCATTGGTGACATCACATCTGGCATACTCTGGAAGTGACATCATCATGTCAGCAGCATCGCAGCGATGCTCTGATATTTGGGCACAAGCTCTATGGTTTTTGCCCAAATACCAGAGCATTGCATCAACATCACAGTGTGATTACATGCTGGAAGTAACATCATCCATAGGTGTCAACTTCAGGGGGCTTGAGGGCTGAGGCTACCTCCGAAATTTTCCAGGGGTGACTGAGCCCCCCCGGGCAACCAGGCTCACAAGCCTTGCCACTACCACCCCATGCCACCCCCAACCCATTTTGAAAGCGGAGGGGTTTTCCCTCCGCTTTCTGAGACTTCAGGTGGGGTGACAGGAAACTCAGGGCTTGCTTCCTGAAAGCTAAGCTCCACCCCCAGCTCCCAGAAACCCTTAGCTGGGCCTGGTGGAGCTGGGGGCTGCACATGTTTTCAGTGCTTTTAGCTTTCCCGCGCAGAAAGGTAAGGAGCTGTCCTGGGGCTCCAGTGAGGGTGGGGGGGATGTTTTCAGGTGGGGTGGGGTGGTGGACACTAGGCAGAGAGTGCCCAGGCTGGCTGGCTGAGGTCAGCCTCAGGGTGTCTGGGTGCCCGAGCACCTTTCCTGCAGCCTTGTGCCGCTGCTGTTGTTTTCCCGCTCCCTGCAAGGCTTGCCTTGCAGAAAGCCATGCAAGGAGGTTGGGGGAGAGGCTGGTATCCTTGGAGGATTGCCGGCCTCAGGGAGGATCTCTGGGCGGCTGGGTGCCCGGGCACCTTTCCTGCAGCCTTGTGCCGCTGCTGTTGTTTTCCCACTCCCGAGTTCGCTACTTAACCAAAGCCCTTTATTTCCTCCAAGAGGAGACTCTTCTGAGTTCTTTGTTGAGTTCCACCCCTTCCCTTGAGAGAGAGGGATATTAGGAAAGCCAGGAATCAGCAGTTTACAATCACTGAAATTGTACACACAGCCTATGCAGGGGGAGGAGGGCAGGTGAAACCTCGAAGAGTTTAAATGAATACATTCAAGACCAACTCTCCCCTGAACTCCTGGATAAATTATGGAGAGGGATTTCTATTTTTCTTTCTTTTCATTTCTCCCCTCCCTCCCCCCTCTTCTTTCCTTCCTTCCTTCCTCTCTCCCCATCTATTTGCTTTCTTTCCACCTCTCACCTCCCTCCCTCCCTTGTTAAAACATCCCTAGTTAGGGTTGCCAGGTTCCCATGTCCACCTCTGGGGGAGGGGGGGAGGGGGGCCCAATACAGGTTGGGTAACTCCTGGAGAGTTGGGGATGGAGCCTGGGGAGGACTGGGACCTCAGTGGGTACAATGCCATACAGTCCACCCTCCAGAACATCCATTTTCTTCAGGGAAACTAATTTTTGTAGTCTGCAACTGAGCTGTAATTCCAGGGGATCCCCAGGTCCCACCTGAGGCTGGCACCCCTAGCTCCAGTGCTGAAACTGGAAGCTCTGGTTCTTCTGTGTGAGATGGTGGATGCAGACCACTGACATTGGCTTGCATCTGCTGAATCACCCTGCTTCATGTAGGATGCACAACAGCCAGGTGGTGGAGGGGAGGGGTGTATTTTACTTAGGTCTATATATCCTTGATTGAGAACAGTTGTTGTTTTTTTCATGGTAGTGGAGGGTGGGCTGCTCTTCTTTCAATCTCCATTTCATTTTTAAATTGTAAGCCCATCTTCATGAACAAGATGGGGGGCATGCAGATCAGGGGCCTTTTAAAATTTCCTTTTGAACTGTGTGTAGCCCAGAGAGAACATTGGTAAGGGATGTGCACTCTATGTTCATGCTCTTCGTTTTGCTGTTACTTAAAATGGTGTGGTAGTTTCAAAGGGGCAACCAACTGGGATGTAATAAAAGGAATGATAGGATTGCCCATTGGAAATAATGGGAGAGGCTTGAAGCCCCATTGGAGATAATGGGAGCCAGGAATGCCAATTGACTTGCATGGGCTCTGCTGAAATACACTACAGCCCCAAAAAAGTTGCAAATAAAATGTAGAATGGTTTTTCCAATAAGGTTTTTGGGTCCAGATAGGCTATTCTAGGACTGTAATGAGAGTTCCCAGAGTGGAAAAACAGTCCCTAGCAATAGAATCTGTGCTGCATTTTAAGGTGGAGTTTCTAAACAGTGTGCTAAGAAGGCATCTGTTCCTGGGGTTAGCCCAACCCAGGGGCATTGCTAGGGAGGTTCCCAGGCCACCCTAATTTCCTGGGGAACCCCTCCTTAAATGCCACATAGTTCCACCTCCATAGATTGTGACAATGGCCTGTGATGTCACTGGCTCCTCCCTATGATGTCATTAGGTCCCAGTTCTTTTAATGACTTAGCAATGCCTCTGGCCCAGCCCCAGCCCCCTGGGAAATTGCAAAGTCTACGCCCTTGACATCATCATGTCGATGATGACATAGCCTGGGCCTCTCTCCTGCTCCTGTTAAGTCCCACCCCATTCCCTTCGAGTTGCCAGCAGTGGTCCCTCTAAACTGAGTTAGTGTGAGCTAGCTCACAATTTTTCAGCCTCTGGCTCACACATTTTTGTCTTCGCTCAGGAAGGATGGCTCCAGAGCAAACTAATTTATGCAGTAGCCAAATCACTCACTCACAACTTAAATCCCAGTAGCTCAGAAAGTAGGATTTTTGCTCACAAGATTCCACAGCTTAGTGGGAGCATTGGTTTCCAGGTCCCCCCTGGCAACCCTAATCACGTAATTGTTGCAGGACAAAATGGAGAAGAATCATTTAGGCACCACAGGCCAGGCTCCTTTGGAGGCAAAACACAAATGTAGAGGAAGAAAGGCTTCTTCACACTCCCAGGCTGAGTTCAGACTGGCAGTTTGAAGAGCTAGGGAGTCGTGGCAAAAAAGACCCGGAACAACATGTTCCAGGTTTCCCCGCAAGAGAGTGTTCAAACTGTTGGCCCACCCCTGTCAGAGCCGTGGCTGTAAACAGCTTTTTGTAATGTAATCCGGTTATATGCGCTTGTACGCTCATGTGCATAAGTGCTTGTGCGCATAAGAGCATCCCTACCGGATCAGCTTGTTTGCATTCACACTTCTGGGAAGCAAGATGAACATGGGATGAACACACCCTCCAGGGTTTGCTACCACTTTCACCTGGTATTTTTTAAACTCAGGAGGGAAGTGTTACAAGACGGGTTGAGTACGGCTGGGGAACGCCTGACAGATGTGCCTGTGTGAACCGGCCCTTTAATCTGTTTGTGAAATGTTTCTGAAACATGCCTATCTCGGGTCAAACTGCCAGTCTGAACTCGGCCCCACTCTCTACCTACAAATTATAGCCTCAACCCTCATTCATTTACTTGTTTCCAAACAACGCCCCTTTTCCTTTTGGGGATGGTGTGATTTTCTGACTAGGATACACTCCCTTTACTGGCATCAAATAAGCCATTTGTTTTCCAGCTGATGGTGTAACGAATTTGAGACTAGTAAACCAAATGTCATTTGATCTTGGTGTTAAAATATTTAAATAATTTCTGTAATTTACAGACAGAGAACTTGCAGGACTTTGGTTCTAATTTGCAATAAATTTGCAGCATCCAATCTTAGCATTAAAGATCTCCTTTAAAGTCCCACTTGAGGACCAAGCACCCTTCTAGTAAGTGTTTCTTAAATACACATGCTCCAATCCAGCAAAGGTTGGGGTACACATGGATACAGAAGTCCAATTTATGCATTTCCCTTACCACTTTCATCACAGGAGATGGATGGATCTATTATGCATCTCTCAGTCTTAGATGTACATATGGTTTTAGTTCCAGTCTAGAGGTCAGCAAGCACAGCAGCAGATGTACGAGTCAGAGATTTAAAAACTCTGCATTCATACATACACAAACACACACACAGCCCCTCTGCTCCCCAACAGCTGACAGGTACAGTCAAGGTTGACCATCCACCTGGGAATTGAGAGACTCTGCATCATGTAGATCCCTTACTTCAGGGCCATAACCCCTTGACTCCTGAATGATTTAGCATTTTAAAAGACAATATATCCATCTGTGATATCACAGTCCATCTAGTTGAATGCCTTCCACACACCATTCTCATCACATCCCTCCAGAGTTTTTTCTTGAGGAGTCTGACTTTGTGAATACAAGATACAGAAACAGTTTTTAAAAACTTGCCTATTGCTTACAAATCCACCTTGACAGATGTATATTTCAAGACGTAGTTTACTGCTCCTTCTCTAGCAGCCCTAATGAAATAATCATCATGCCTAATTGCTTCATATCTGATTACTCCTAGATTTTTAAAGCAGATCAGCGAAACAGATCTCATTAAAAGTCAAGATGTGTTCACCGTCCTGAGGTATATCTCCTTCAACAGCTATGGCAAAACAATGGCTTGGGACTGGGTACGGCTCAACTGGGAATATTTAGTCAGCAGGTATGTTAACAGGCTGTCAGCATGGTTTGCTTTCTCGCAGAGCCTCTTGATGTGTTTAATTTCTCAGCTAAACATTAGGACTTCACTGGACTTTTAAGCAACATGCTAAAGGGAGAACTGTTTCATTACCCTTTTCTGAAAGCAAGCAAATCCTCATATTCAATTTGTTTGCATAATAGATCTAGGGATGATGTTTATGTAGCCAACCCAAAGACATTTTGCCACATGAGCCAACAGATGATGCACAGGACCCTTTCAATGACACAGATGTTCCATGTCTAAAGAGCAAAAAAAGTATCTTTGGGAGATGCTTCTATCTATTCTAGATGAACGGGTCCTGCTCGTATCTGAGCTTGCAGTTTGATGGCAGGTCACAGGTCCTATTAAAGGGTATGGAGCTTCAGGAAAACTGGTGTTCCCTCTCCAGGACGTAGAATCAACAGATGAGCTGCCATTCATTTACCTGGCTGTGCTTCCAGATTTCAGATTCTCAGGCACTCCCACTATGGATGAGATGTCTTCAAATAACAAGAAGTCAACATCTCAGCCTGACAATTTTACAGAGCATGATAAAATCAAGTAAGCTCTGTGTACATCTCTCTGAGTATTTGGGGTGGCTAGGATACAAATGTAAATAAATAAAAAAATAGCAGAATATTCTAAAAACCAGAGCACTACAATGAATTACTATTCCTGTTGTTTTAATTAATAAGGCTTGATGATGTAAGATGGCTATGTGATACTGTTTCATTATTTTTCTAGATACACTCTCAATGACAGAAACCTTGGTCGTCTCGTATCAAGAATAACAGACTCATTCAACACAGATCTCCAGCTTTGGCAGGTAGGTATGGATATGCTTTCAGCCACTGAGTAATAAAGCTGTCTGAAACGGAAAGATTCTGCATCGTGAATTAGGATATCAATCTAAGTAAACTCACCTTCATTGACTTGAGGAATGCAAAACTGAGGACTGAGTCTGGCCAGCCTTTTTGCTCAATCTCGGCCAGCTCCTCTATTTATTACATTGTTCCAACCTGGCTTTTGTCCATGACCCCAGCACAGCCTTTTTGGTGGTCAAGGGGGGCCCCCTCCTCCCTTTTCAATTAGTTGCAAAGCTAGTTGGATCCAACCTGGAGTAAACACTGGACGTTTATTTACTGAATCTAGAGTTATCTAAATTTACATCATAAAAGCATCTTTGCAAGAATGTTTCTTTTAATCAAGCAGTTTAGAGCAGGAGTGTTGAACTCATCTGTTATGAAGGCCGGATCTGACATAAATGAGACCTTGCTGGGCCGGGCTGTGTGTGTCATGAAATGTAATGCCAGGTGGCGGAGATATAAACTTTATAAAGGACACAAACACAAAGGATTTTTTTTACTTAAAATAAAAACTTGCTTAAAACATTAGCACTCTTGCAATATTTTGTTTATTTAACAGTGTCTGATAACTGACACCTCTTGCTCTGAATTATTGCATCAAAATGTCTGTACCGTTGCAATCTTGAGTATTCTGTTCAGGTGTGTATCTGTAAGCTGCAAACCTATGATGACACAGCAGCAGCAGAACTGGAAGAAGCAGCAGAAGACAGCCAGTTCCACTGCGGGCCTGATAGAAACCCTCCAGGGGCCTGATGCGGCACCTGGGCCACATGTTTGACACCCCTGGTTTAGAGCTTCTAGTGCTGCATATATATTACACTTTTAGGACTAATGTTGGAGGCTTGTTTGGAGTTTTCAAAAACATTCATCAAAATGCATCTGCAGTCTGGACCAAGGCTGCAGATGTGAGCTGCTTTCTGAGAACAAGGTTGACAGATGCAGATCCCTTAGTGCACGACTTTGCACAGTCTTTGGAACTGATGACAGAGAATAGTAAAGTAATGGTTGGTGAAGGTTTCTGCAAATGGCTCCTTTTGATTTACAACAAGCCGTTCCTCCATCTTGCATTAGTACAGTTCCAACACTGCAGGAAGTGGAAGAGAAGGTCATGAAACATGTTGCATGCTTAAACCAGGAAAGACGTTGCATAGGCCAGTTCAGTTCTGGCATCATTTCTCACTCCAGTGCAAATACAGCCTTGTTAGTTTGTAGCATAGATCTATGGTTTCAGTCAGCACACAGCCAATGTGCTACAGAGCCAATGCTGCAATGAAGACTGCAAGGGAAAAGTATGTATACTGGCTTGCAACTGATGTGAAAGTAATGGATAGATTTGCTCTGTGTATTCATTCCCACACAGTTATTCAGTTGCTTATGTCAGCTGCCCTCTGGCTATGGATGCTTCTTGGAATGGTACAGTCCCTGTGCAGATAGTAGGAGAAAGTGGAAGGCATATGACCAGGTAGCTAGTCAGTTACAGCAGAGCAAAGCTGACAGAAGGTAGGAATCAAATGTCAGGATCAGAAGACAATAAATGAAAGAACACACCAGTGTCTAGCAAAGGGAATACTATCCCTTTGGCATTTTCTGCTTACCTATATAGCTATAAGGGCAACACTTGTTGCTATGGATTGGATTGATGCGTTGTGTGTGATGAAGTTTGAAGTACTGAACAGAGTCGCTTGGAAGTCATTGGGGCAGCTAGTGAATATGTCATACCGAAGTGGCTGTGCTAGATAGCCCTGTGTTTTCAAGAGCTACAATATTGTGATACAGTTCTGCGATAGACACTTGCTCAGAACATGTGGTGGTTAGCATGATCTAGGTGAAAATCATCATTTAACCATGATGTTTACTTAGCTTCTATGTATGTGGAAAGGTGTGATTCTGCATAGGATTGCACTGTTGATGACCTTGGCCCAGTCATCATCTTTCAACCCCGTATACACCATAGTGTTATCATGAGACTAAAATGGAGAAGAAGAGAACCTTGCATTGTGCCCTAACTGCTTTGAAATGTAACAGATAGGATGAACTTGTGGCATGGTTTTCCCTAAGATGAGGGCACAGGACTCCTGTACATGAAGGGATGCTGATGGGACATGATGTTTCTCCCTTTCCCATCCCTCAACGTGTAGCATAGCATCAGTGGGTGTTTTCTTGCATATTAAGAGAAGCAGAAATTTAACCAATCAACCATGGTCCTGGCTGCTTGTTGAGTTGGATTGAGAGTTGTAGTTGTAGAAAGTTGTATAAGGATATGGAAAGTGTACATAGATCTCTGATTCCTCATGATGCCTGGGCAAGATGATTCCCTCTGTGTGAAGGGTGGAAGTAGAAAAATACAACAACACTCAATCAGGACTTACAGGGATGCTTTTGCTTGTCTACAACTTGGAAGGAAATATTGTGACCCTTAAGTCCTGCAAAATTGGAATAAGCGGAATTGTTATTAATCTCCAATGAGTTCCGTGACACTAATGCCTGATTTCCTTTTCTTAAGATGGAGTCTTTCTTTGCCAAATATCCTAATGCTGGTGCTGGAGCAGCACCCAGACAACAGGCTCTGGAAACAGTGAAAAGCAACATCGAATGGCTAAAGAACTACAAAGAAAAGATCGCCGCCTGGCTGACCAGTTAAGGGTGAACCCACCTTGCATAAAGTTCCTTGTATTTATTGTTCAGTACATAAATTCCTTGGGACTTTCTTTTCAAAGAACAACAAATGAGGACTTGTGTCCATTTTTCTTTGGGGTCCTGATAAGGTGGCCACCATGAACAAAGAAAACAACAAACACTGTATTTGCAAATATTAATTTATTTAAATGTCTGTTCCAGCTAGCTGGATGGCAACCTGAGATCTTGAACACCTTGCTTGTGATCAGGACCTTTGCTCTCATTTATTTTAGTGGGATGACTGACATGTGTAAAATGGTCATATTGTGTTGCTACTTATAGGATCAGGATCCTATGTCTGTGCTGGGTTATTTGTGTTTGTATTGACCACACATAGAATGTTGAAATAAGTCCTTTCATTTTATTTGTAAAAAACCTCTATGTTTATTCCATATACTGAGGTTGCCTTTCCAAATGTAACTTAGAATCCATTCAAGGGTGAGAATTTTGCCTTTGATTCCATTAAATAAATTTGTGTAGAAACATTTTCTCAGCTAGTTGATTTATCAGCTAGTTGATGTTAACTAGAAAGTGAAATCACAGTCTAACTATTATGGCCATGATAAACAATCCTTAAGGATGATGTTCTCTACCATGTGCACAAATGTCTTTGCAAAATATATCGTGTTGGGTCCAAAGTTCAGTTTCTATTAATGGAAGACACTTCTGTCAACAGACAGGATTTTTCTTCCTTTCTCATCCCCCTGAGCTCCCCCCAAAGGTCCCCCATCTCCCAGGAGGAGCATTTCAGGGGGTTCAGTGGGCTGTATTGAGAGGGCGAAGACAGAACAGTTGAATGGTGAACTCTAGAATCTAGCCCCGATGGCACCACTGCAGGTAACTGGCCAGGAACACTCTGTGACCAGGGCTCTGTACAGCTGGTGACAGCCCGTGGATAATAGACCAGTGATCCAGCTCTCAGATTTGTATGTTTCAGTGACCCTACTGAGGACTGCATGGGGCAGGGAGATAACAATATGCATACTCCCACCAAAGGATGCACACGTCCTCTTTGCTTTTAAGTGCAGGCAATTGGGACTAAGTTGTGTATACCATGGTCCAATTTCCAAGCATTAAAAAAAGAAGCAGCATGCATGTCCTCCCGACCACTCTGAAAACATCACCCAAATCAGCCTTCCCCTGACTAAGGAGCTGCTCACCCCCATTGATTGTGATGAGTATAGAAAGAACTTTCACACCATCGCCAGCAGTGGGAAGAAATTTCTAGTGGGGCCGGTAGAAGACTCTCAGTTTGATAGCTACAATGCACACTGTATGCACTTCTCAACATTGTATTTGGGAGCATTCAGCTGTTTAGGGCAGCTACCCTGTGGTGAGCATAGTGCGCACCCTGACCCCAAGCTTCATACGCTTATAATCAGAGTGCTGAAATGATGTTGTATTTATTCATTAAATCACTCGGGGGGTTGCACTTTCTTGTTTTAAACACTGATTTGTTCTCCTTTTAGAGGGACTCCGTTAAGACAGTCTATAATTACAGAAAATAAGCAGCAATATTGCTTGGCCTATCCATTATAGATTTCCTTACTCAAGTGCAATATTCCATGACTATAGGACTGCCCTTAAACCTTAGTCCAAAGTTCCAAACAATCAGTGTTGGATATGCTGTCAGGCTCTGATTGTGGGGCAGAGAGAGGGGAGAATACATCTCCGATTCCTTAATCAGTGAGCTTCTGGGTACAGTTAAAGACATAGCTTATTTTTTAAAAAACCTATGGAACCCTTCGCAGTCTGGACCTGATGACTTGTGTTCAGGGATATTTTGATATGGTATTTAGAAATGGCCTGGGATAAGTGTGTGTTAATTTGTTAATCTAAAAGGACCATAAGGTGCCTCACTTTTTTAACTTCTCAGGGACTGCAAGTGGGATTTGCCCTGTCCAAAACCACTCAGCATAGCATTTTCAGTGTGGATCATAAACAGACAAACTCTACATTCCATCCACTGCGGTGTGGTGGATTTTCCCCCCAACTAGCACATGGTTTTAGATGCTAGTGCCTCCGTTTCTGTTTTATTAATACAAATCTGCTGAATGAAAAAAATGAAGGTAGGAGAAAATAGCACAGATTTAGTTGATAAAGGAATACAGGAATTAACCAATGCAGGTGCAGCAGGCAATATTTTAAGTTTGATCCTTTGATGTATCAAGAGCAGCCTCTAGTGGCTTACATAAATCATTGCAGCAAATTAAAATATTCTCACAAACTTTTGCTGTTTGTTATGCGTTCTTAAGACACCAATCACATTTTGTTTGACTGGAATGCCTGTGTGAATCTGCTAGTCATATAAAGCTTCACGTCTTGGTATTTATTATGTGGTATTTATTAAGTGTTGCATATATTAGGTAAATAACGTAAGTACCAAATATTATTTAAAACATTTTATGCCATTTTTCTACTCAAGCAGTCTCCCATAGTAATAACCGTTTATTAGGGCCAACCCAAATATCACAAAAAAACATGAGTGCAAGCTTTAAAATCCCCCTCCTCATCAGACTAGATATTAGGTACAAAGTTAGTGGGCTGGGGGGATGCTTCAAGGGGTGATTGAAAAGTCCATGAGAAGTCCGAAATCTGTTGTCATCTTGCAACGGAGACAAGAAGGTAATGAGTAATGTTCCTCCTCATGTTCAGAAACTTTAAAAAGCTGTGTTCCTGATCAAAGTGCAGAGCTCTGAGTGTGTATTTGTATGCAGGTAGACTCTGTGCTCACAAGCCAACAATTCAGCATAGGTAGGGTCAGCATGCTCATGTCCACCCCCCCTCCCCCCGCATGTATCAGTTTCCAGCACTACTAACAAGGGAACACAGTAGAGAGCAGTAAATGAAACACTTATTACTGTGCATGGATTCTATGACAGCTAATAGTAAGTATTAATAAACACTATAAATTGAATTAACATATATACCATATTAATATAAATATCTTAAAGAATTACAAGGAATAATGCTAAGAATAAAGATAAATACAATACAGTTAATACATGAGCCAAACATTATGTGGATAAGTATGAAAAGGTCCCCAAATGAAGGAACTTATGATGACGAATAATATCTCCACTAAATATAGTCCATTGTGGCATGTGGTAGAAAACATGCAGATGCAAATCTTGCTATCATCAAATTGCGCAAAGACCATAGTCTGTCACTATGGTGAGTATCCCAGTAGGTTTTTCATTTAGATTCTTCCTCAGAATGTCAGTACAATCACACAAGAGAACTTAAACTGGAGCCAAGATAACATTAAAGAATGAATTATTGCTGTTCCTCAACCAGACAAGGAGTTGGCACTTCCAAGTCACCCAGAATAGGAAAAGCTCTCATGCATTAACTGTATTGTACTTATTCTTAGCATTATTCCTTGTAATTCCTTAAAATATTTATCTATATTAATACAGTATACAAATTCATTGGATTTATAGTGTTTATTAATATTTACTATTAGTTGTCATAGAATTCATGCACAGTAATTAGTGTCAGTTTCAATGCACATGATGTTGTCTGTGGAGGGATATTTCAATAGCATGCAATTGTACATGGACATAAAATGACGCTGCACAGCTTCTCTTCCAGCCCCACATGAAGACCAAATGCATTTAAATTTCAGCTACAAACGCATTCTTTTTAATTTTAAAAAAAAGGAATACGGTGTGACATGTATGCAAAAGCATCTCTGTGTATGAAATGTTAAAAGACAAACTACTGGTATAGGCCACCATTCCACAAAATGCAAAGCTAAAGGCCCTTTGGCTTTCATTAGCCAGCCCACAAGAAGCTATGGACTTTCCATCTCCATAGAGAGATTGACATTGCTACACAAAGCTGTTATATTTTCCTGCTCAGT
Organism: Gekko gecko; assembly: GCA_029375565.1. NCBI lineage: Eukaryota > Metazoa > Chordata > Lepidosauria > Squamata > Gekkonidae > Gekko > Gekko gecko. Next base: position 91,786,348 of record JAPDNY010000010.1, on the reverse strand, counting down.
CTTTCTGAGGATCATTAGATATAGATGAAAGTGAGAAAAAAATGCACAAACAATATAGAAAAGGAAGCTATCAACAAAGTGGAAAAGTATGCATGTTGTTCCTACCAAGTGATAACAGTGGGACCACAGCCCTACAGATGTTTGGACCTTACTAGTTATTACAAATCCCTGTAGTATATTCATTGCAATAATAGCAGCAATTATCCAGCCTCTGGGACCAGTGAACAATCAAACTACATTCAGTAATTTAAAAAATTGATGTAGGTAGCAGTCCTATGCATGTCTTCTCAGAAGTCCTAAGTTATTCAGTGGGACTTCCTCCAATGAAAGTGTTCTTCGGATTGCAGCCATAGTCATGTCTGACTGTGCTCCTCCCAAGAAGACTGAACTGCTGCTGAGCATGGCTGGTTCAGGAGAAAATCTCTATTAGCAAACCATCTTTTAATTCACTATATGAATTAAAAGCATTCTTGTCAGAGGATTGCTTAAAAGGCCACACAACATTAGCTATAGTATCTATGATAAGATCTCCTGATAAGTTTGTTTTAACCTTAAAAATGAGAAACAGCAGGAAGGGAAGATAGGATGGCCTGGGATCATAACACTGGAGAAAGAGTTAAGCCCACCACACACACACCATACCATGTTTCCTTCAAAGCTGTTGTTAGCCACAATGGGGAAGGGGAGCACAAATATAACCACACAAGGCAGAAAGGTTGTCACTGTCTCCTTTTGATGGCCATCTCCTCTGCTTCCACCAGCCCCAGCCACTTCTGCCTCTCTTAAAGGCATCCAGACTTGCCAAATTAGGGCTTGTCTTTTCATAAAATAGTAAAAATGTTTTAATGTGAGGCAAAATACACCATCAGTTGGGGCATCTGTTGATTTTCTTCTTTTAAGCTATGGACAGTGAATCTGAAAAAGTCCTTGAGCTTACACTGGCGTGTTGCAATTGTTGACTGCTTCTTTGAACAGCTGACCTATCAAAAGCAGATTTTGAAAATCCCCCACGTTTCAAAAGCAACTTGCCCTGAGGCCTATTTGCAGATTGGAGGGGCTGCTATTTGAGAAAAAAACAAGACTAAAGCTCCCTTGAGTTCATGGAGGTAATTTCATGTTTCTTTGGATCTTGGCCATCAGGGACAAATTCTTACTTAAAAAGAAGAAAATGAAGTTCCACTGAGGCCAATGGAAATTAAACAGCCAAGGAGTGCTGGATCCAATTCATACTTGGGGAATCAGAGGTTTCACCAGCTCATAAAACAAAACAAAGCAGGAGTCAATGGCTCAGTCACATCTATCAGACACCAGTTCTGCTGTGACCTCACTAGAGGGAGCAATTTATTTTGAAATATTAGTCAATATTAGCTCTGCGCTTAGCCAAAACTCTTGTGAGTCAAAACTCCAAAGACATTTCTGAAGCAAACATGAAGCTTCGGGGCCAGGGGAGACAAGTATAACAGTAAATGAAAACACAACATTAATTCAAAAGCATCTGAAGATCTCCAAAAATCACACCAAAAGTTTGAACTTTTTGGACTTTGCCTTCACTTAGACATCTCTGCTAAGATTGCTGCAGTTAATGCTTTCTTTGCAAGTTCTTGCTCAAGGATATATTCAGCTTTAAGAAAGTAATTCCAACCGAAACTACATTTTAAGTTTTTGTTTTGAGAGATTTGCCTTTTAAAACTCTAGTTTGGAAATCAAAATAAATGCCAAAATACCAACTCCTTCTCTCTGACAATGGGACTGAGAGTGTGTCAACATTGACTCTGCAGCCTCTATTCAAATCTGAGGCATTTATGACTACTGTAAACATCCATTTAGGACGGCCTCTTGAGAGGCAAGGCCACCGCTGAGGTAATATGTTGGTTTTATTGTTCAAAACCCTAAATGACTGCTTGTTTTGAGGCAATGTTTTCAAGGCTAAAAGTCCTGCTCCACAATTCAGGTAAGACAACGTTTTGGGATTAAAGGTAATTCAGTCCCGTCAACACCAGCAGAGGCTTAATTGTTTTGACTCAGAGTTTTCAGTGTAACCAAGCTCTGTATTAAGCTGCCATGTACAAAAAGTTTTAAAAGTAAATCAGCCATAAATTAAATGTAGATATTTGCAATTTTTATTTAGGCTTTCTCTCCAAAATGTTAGTGTCAGCAATGTGTCCATCCCCTGCGCTGTCAAATTGTAAAGCATCTGCCACATGGAAGGGCTTCTGTGTGACCATGTCTCCTTATACGTAAAGCCAACAAAAAGCCAGTGGATCAAGGCCCACACACCTTCCCCTAACTGATGATTTGGCTCAAGAGAATTTCTATATGATGACATCAACCAAGCTCTCCTTGTCTCAGGAACAGTTTTGATATTTTCTCTTATTAATGAAAGAAACTGACAGAGTCAGCCTAAACCAGAGATAACCCTTTCTAAACCCATTGGTTTCAATGGAATTAGAAGGATGTAACTCTGCTTCAAGTAACAGCTGTGGGCTGTAATCCTAAGCATACTTACTAGTGAGTCAGCCCCATTGAAGTCAATGGGGTTTATTTCCTGCATATACGTGCTTAGACTTGCACTGTTAAGTTTAGCCTAGGTGGCAAACTAAAGCCCAGTCCACACAAATCAGGTGCTAGATGGTGGTCACTTGAAAAACAAACAGCATAGACCTTGCTGTATGTTGTGAACCGTATATACATAAGTACCAACTACACAGACCTAATGCTTGCCATGCAGATTTTATTATTTTCAAGTGCACTAGATGGCTTCAAAATTTTCATTACAGGACACTTACAAAAATAAATGAGCAGGGCTGAGAATATTTGTTTATGACCCCTTTCTTACTTTTAGAACAAAGTGGCAGAATGATGGATGGGTACAAACAACAGCTTTTATATACCTCTCCCTGGATCCCCCAGCACCCTGTTCCCAAATTACAATGAGCACATGTGCAATCTGTAGGGGCAGTCTTCATGATTTGGGGGGCCCTGGGCAAAAGTCCAGGAAGGGGTCCCAGAATCACGGCCACCCCCCATTGACGCCCCCAAAAAACATGGGAGAGCCCTTGGCCTGTGCAAGATAGGCAAGAAACCGGCTGCCCAAACCCAGACAAAGGCATATGTGGCAGTAGGAGCCTGCTCTTCTTCTCCTCTTTCTTGACAGGGTGGGGCCATGGGCAGTTGCTCCCCCAGCTCTAGGCCAGGGGCAGCTGCTCCTGTTGTCCATTGGCTAAGACCACCCTTGACAGTCTGTGTATGGGTTTTTTAATACATGCATTGTGTAATTCTTATGTTACATTCAATGCACATACATCTGACTGTGTGATTTAAACCCCATATTTATCCAGGTATTGGTCCCTGGTCTCATTTGTAAAGGGAACACAAGTTGGCTCTTTCTAATATGCATGAACTTGCAGGATGTATGCATGTTTGCTGTAATATAAACAAGTTTGTGATGACAAAGAATGACTGAGCATTCAGTCCTAAACTTGGGGGAAACACAAGAAGTACATAGGTAGTTAAAAATCCAAAGTGTTGATGGCTCTTTAAAATGCCATAATGAAAACCTCCAAGCTGCAAAGAGTTAAATCTCAACCTGAATTTCTCTGCAAACATCTAGGATTACACATAAAATCTTTTAAACACTTGAGCTTACCCGTGAGGCCCCCAGAAGCTCACAATCTTTGGCCTTCGGGGGGGATTTCACAATGGGCCACCCACTGAGAAAGTTGAAGTTGGCACCTATGCCAATGTGGTCCGTTGTTAAGAAGCTCTTCCAAATATTGAAGTGGGCTTCCCTGTTTAAAACAGAAACATTAATGAAAAGGACTGATCGGATCTACACAATCTAGGAAAGGGCTAAGGCGTAAATCACACAAGGCATTCCATTCTTTCAAATGTTGGAGGTAAGCCTCCTAGCGTTTATTTTGTCCAACTGGCCAACTTCAGACAGCTACTTAGTAATAATACAGTTGAGGCTGACTGGCTCAAATTTCAAATGAATGCATGCACACACATGCCTAAAAGTATTAGGGCTGAAAGCTTTAATCAGTAGATTAATCAACTGAAGATCAATTAACTGAAGTAGGAAAGGCTCTCCTGTTTATTTCTGAAACTATTTTGATTCTGATGTGATGCCTTAATAATGACTGGACAGAAAATATCAGACACCCTTTCCTTTTTACAGTTGTCAAAGTTAGTAGACACCGTGGGCCTCAGAAGTAAATTTAGGGCTCACATGCCCACCTTCACTGTGCATATGCATTTAATGAGAATGAATGTACACGAGCACAAGTGACTACATAGGCAGCCCACCTCTAATCTGAGCATTTTCCTCCTTCAGTGAGGAGAGCAAGATCTACTCACTTGAGCATAATTTTTTACTTTAAATGAACGGTCATATACATGCCCACGGAGGATTAAAACACTGAGGCACAGTCCTATAGCCTATTCCACATATAGCTCATAAACCAAACAATGGGTTGGTTGGATCCAGACTAAATTGGCAATTTCCACTCATTACCCCTTCCTGTTACAGACTCCCTTCACATCCTTCATCCGGGTCCCCTATCACCCAGGAGCAAGCAGAATTTTGAAGAGATTAGTGGGCTGCGTTGGGAGGAGGGAGGCAGTAAAATTCCATTCTACCATTAGAAAGGCTACTCTGGGTCCAACCCAAAGTTTGGACCAGGCCAATCACTTTTGTTTAACAAAATATAACTTCTCAGACACTTCCATTTTTTTCTGAACAAGATTGAGTTTTTGAAATATATATATTTGTTTTAGTGTAAATGGATTTATTAATAGACTAGGATGAAGGCCTGTTGCAGCCATAAATGCAACGAGTGCTAGCTTGGCTGGGTGGCTGCAGGCCCCGTCTCTCCCCCCCCCCGGCTGCTAGAGTCCCCTGCTGGCCAAGACAGCCGGGGTTGTTTCGCCCCTGCCCGTTGCGCAGGGAGGGCAAGCAAGCAGGCTCTGATAGGGGAAGGGAGGCAGTTTAAACCACCTCTCCTTCCACTGGCTTGCTCGGCTTCCCCGCAACCACGCAAGCAAGCAGGATCTGACAGGGAAGGGGAGGTGGTTTAAGCCACCTTTCCTTCCACTGGCTTGCTCAGCTTCCCCGCGGCTGTGGGGAGGATGAGCAAGCTGGCTCTGAGAGGGAAGGGGAGGCGGTTTAAACTGCCTCTCCTTCCCTTGGCTCACTCAGTTTCCCGTGGCTGCGGGGAGGGCAGAAGAGGAGCAGACCCAGCACTCAGCCAATGGCACACGAGTAGTCTTGCATGGCAGCTGACAGGCCAATGGCTGAGGGAGTACATGGAATCTTGCCACTCCAAATTGCTTTTATAATATAGGAGAGATTTTTCCATCCATTTTTAAGCCAAGAGGTTTAACTAATATATATTCACTATATATATTTAAGAAACGCCATGCCACATGTCATAGGTTCATAACAAACAATAAATTAAATTCCTGTATCAAATGCAAGCATCTCTGGAACTGTAAGCCACAGTGGTGGACAAGGCCATGCCTCACAACCTCACTACCAAGTTGTTTATAACTTCTACACTTTTGGCTCAAAGACTTGTGGGCAGATTCCTTGGCTGAGGTTTTCTAAATGTCCCACAAAAAGCACATTTCAGCTGTCAGGGTACGTTCAGGTGCTTGCTTATCCATAATTCTTAAAATTTTGCTTTGACAAGCACATTTTGTTTGTTCTTCCAGATGAATGTAATAACCTTTTGCCTTTACATGGGAAGCTAATTTGGAAATAATATTTTTTCTTCTGTTGAAAGAAGCAAGCAAGAAGAGCATTGATGTTAACTGTGCTGTGGCTGTGAGCAGCTGTGTACATGGGGAGCTCAAGATGTACATATTAGCAGGACTAGAACCAGACTTGGGGTGAAACGCTAGAGCAGTTTGTCAAGATGATCAGTCCAAGGCAGAGATGACTGCAGACTGAGCAGAGAAGTCAGCTGAACGGGGAAGCAAGGAGAGACAGTGACTCACCAGGTACACATTTGACAGGCACATCATCCAATCTGGACACTTAGCCTGTGCTTACACCAGACTTTATTAGCCCTGATTTGTGTGCATCTTTCCCCTCCAATCACACTGCTGAATCAATGGCTTGGAAGTGGCTTTCATTCTATACAACCAGGGCTGCTGTTTGCTATAGGCTGTGACCCTCATCAAGGGAATGATGGTAGTTTGGCCGAAGATGAGTCAAGGCTGCCTACTAGAGGCATTGGGTTTTTAGCATATACCAAAATATTCTAGGAAGAACACCACGTACTTGGCACTTTCCAGGAAAGAAGTGAGACCTTTGTTAGTACTCTCTGGAAGGCAAGAAGGGCCACCATGCTTCCTGGGGGTGCAGTCAAAGACTCAGAGAACAGCCTTGTTGTGCTCCACCTCCATCCTCAGCTCATACTCCACTGCTGAGCCAGTTTGGTGTAGTGGTTAAGTGCACGGACTCTAATCTGGGAGAACCAGGTTTGATTCCCCACTCCTCCACTTGCACCTGGCTGGATGACCTTGGACAAACCATAGTTCTGATAAGAGCTGTTCTTGAAAAAAGAGCAGTTTCTGTCAAGAGCTCTCTCAGCCCCACCTACCTCACAGGGTTTCTGTTGTGGGGAGGGGAAGGGGAAAGGAGTCTGTAAGCCACTCTGAGACACCTTTGGGTAGTGAAGGGCGGGGTATAAATCCAATCTCTTCTCTTCTTCTTCACTGCTCACCATGTAAGATTTGCTTCGCAGATTGAAGAATTTTGCTTTCCCATCCTGTAACAGTAGGAAAGCAAGTCAAAAACATATACATCCATCCATGGGCAAAGCAAAACAAGAAAAGGATCAGATCTCTTCTTTTGTCTAAAAGCACCCGTAGAGGGACTGCATAAGGCACAGGTTCACCCATACACATATAAAGCAAGGGTAGGACAGCCAAGTATTTATTTCACAAAATGGAGCATGATAGCGAAGAGAGAGAAAGCCTGACCCTCTTCTGTGCCATGTCCTGCTGTGTGCAGAAAGATTTAGTTGTTTTCAAGCAAGCCTGCTAGCTTCTTGGTGCATCCAAAGTTAAGAAGCAGCTGGTGAGGGAATAAAATGAAGGATGTTAGGCAGAGTTCATGTGGGTGGTGTTTAGCACCTATTGCCATTGTACTTTAAAAATACTCCCCTACCTCCCACCTAGGTCAGAATTCAACCAATAGGAAACTACAGAAACATACATAGCAAAACCAAACCAAATACCCCACTCACACACATACAAAAACAAGCTACGTACCTTCATGTGCCCACTCTACAAAAGAGAATTATGGTCTGCAAAATGGGTAATCTTTCTCTCTCTGCCTTGCAGTCTTGTAAGGAGGATTCTATGGGTGACCACGCATTCCTGAGAATTATCCCTATCGGATGGCAGAAAAGGAAACAGAATTGCCACTAGAATGGAGATGGTTGCTCTTATCACTGCAATTTGAAAAGGAGCTTACCTTGGGTGTGTGTGTGTGTGTGTGGCAGAGTGGAGTTATAGAGGGCGATATGTTTCTTAGTGAAACCAATGGGAATGGCTACCAAATTGACCCTAATAATGATATTCCAGAATCCAAACTGTGTTGGTTTTTTTAATGAACAAAGTAAGCTGAACCAAAACACAATGAAAACTATCTGTGCATATTCCTGGTGGCAATGCTGCCCAAAGGACACATCAGAACATATGTCATGCATAATATTCCCTTGGTTACTGAGATCAATGCTGCAAAGTATCTAACTGAAAATGATGGTTCAGTTTAAAGAAAATATCTGAAAATACTTTGGAAAATCGTTCTTTGGAAAACATTTAATTATGGCATATTTTCATTAAGTATTTCAGCAACAAAATCAGTACAGAGACTTAACGTATGGCCAGGAACATATAGGAAACAATAGCCTTTTGTGTGCGGGTCACTGATATATGGCAATCAACTTGAAGTTTCCACCTGTATAGTAAGAACATTAGGGGCTTATCTTACAGAATTGCTGAGAACATGAAAGAACATGAACAGCAAAACAAACAAACAAAAAAAGAACAAATAGACTCAAGAGGGCACAACCATTCCTATCAATCTGTAGATCATTCAAGTTTCCACACTCAACCTCAGGACAAAGTCGAGGTGGTGGTGGTTTGAGGCCTGTAGCACCGGCTTTAATGAGCCAGAGCCCACCTCTTCAGATGCATGAAGTGCTGCTGTCATTCAGCAGATGCATAAACACACACTTTTGTGCAAACAGAAAAAGTGGCCACAAATTTTGTTGGTCTTTAAAGTGCTCCTGGACTCTTGCTCTTTTCTGCTGCTACAGAAGAAGCAGGAGTGGGAGAAGTTAATAACAATTAAGGCCAGAGGTTAAGCAATCGCGAGATAGGTATGTTACACTACAATGCAGACCCACATGACTCACTTTTTTAGTTTCAGCTAGGAATGCTGCTGCCTTTTGCAACCCTGCTGCCTCATCTCAAAAATCCCCAGCTTGATCCAGCTTTTCCCTTGTGCAAACTAAACCCACGAGTGCTTGTCAAACCATTCCTATCCCCCTGTGCCAAAACTTTCCGGTTAGATTTCTGCAATTCTCAACATTTTTTTTCCATCAATTGAATATAAAGGGCACAAAAGAAACCAGCTACACACATGAGTGAAAAGACTCATAATGACAACACATGAAAACAAAACAAAATGTAAAAAGGCATCTTTCCATTTCCCTGATTGCAACAGACTGACACAGCCACTTGTCTGGAGAGGTTTCCAAGCGTACCTGAAACTGTAGGCACAGACAATGGCTTGTTTATCACTTTTTCCCCAGACAAGGAAGGCTGTAAAAAGTGTGATAAATAGTTGTGGAATCTGAATCCAGATTATTTTCTTGTGGGGGGGCAGATTTTAAACCACCCAGCCACTTCCCCTATCCATTTTGCATCAAATTAGTACACTGATACCCCAAGCCAGCAAAAGATCCATTTATTTATAGCTGTTTTTCATGTATCAGATAGGCATTTGTACAGTTTCAAACATGGGCACACTCTTCTGCATCCAAACCAGAGCTCCCCAACTAGTCAATATATTTTGTCAATTTGTTCAATTTGCATGCAAGTCTTAATTGAAGTGCCTTCGGAGGATCCTGGAGGAAGACAAGATTTCCTGCCCCCTTAAATGCGAGGGAATTTGCAATTTAAAAACACATGCCATTGCTAGAAGGAAGAGGGTCATACTTCAAATAGTCTTCAGGAAGACTGAAGCTCTATAAACAATATGGAGATCATTGTATGTGAAAGTTGTATATGTGTCTGTTTTATCAGACGACCTTCCAGCAATTATTATGACAGGAGAAAGGAAAGATTTCTTCCACACCTTTCAGAAATGCCACAGTGAAAGCTAATGTGGTACAATGTTTCATGGCCCTTCGTTCGAATCTTCCCTCTGCCATAAATTAAACCACATGACCTCTGTCTCCCATCTGTAAATGAGATAATTCTGAGACTACAAGGACAGCATATGTCAAATAGTTTCAGACAATCTACAGTAGCAATTTATTATTATAATTAGTTGAACATAAGTCAGCAGTGTGATCCAAGAACAAAAATGGCTGAAGTGATTTTAGGCTGCATTAACAAAAACATTCCAGTTATCAAAAGGAATAGTCCCACTTTACTCCATGCCTGCCAGACCCCAGCTAGAGTATTGTGTGCATTTTTACTATTGCACTTTTTAAAAATGTAGACAAACTCAGAGGAAGGCAATGAAGATACTCAGGAATGTGGTAAAAAATTCCTTTGAAGAAAGACTGAAGGAACCGGGCATGCTTAGCCTGGAGAAGAGAATTTCAAAGCCTCCCAGACGTTCAGTTTTGGTGCTCCAAGAATACGTAACAAGAGGCTGTGCTATGAGAGGAGCGACCACACATTTCCCATATGCATACAGCATGAACGGAACTCTGGATTTTTAATGGAATGCATTCGGCATACCAAAGCACATGAAAAATGCATGCATTTTCCCAATGGTACAAAATGGCAACCACACATATCAAGAAGGTCATACATAGTGCATGCTCCCATTATGTGCAGTCCGGAAAGGGCTTGAGAGGATATAATTGCACTCTTCAAATACCTGAAGGGCTATATGTGGGAAAGGGCAAAGATTTGCTCTCTGCTGCTCTGAAGGACAAGACTAGATATAACAGGGTTGAGTTTTAGGAAGGTACATTTCAGTCGAACCTTATGAAAAACTTCCTAACAGTGAAAGGATTGCAACAATAAAACCAATTATCTGGGTGGGGATGTTCTCCCTTGTTAGGTCTTCAAGCAGAGGCTGGACAAGATCAATGGTGTTGACCAAGAAGTTGGTCTAGATGGCCAATAATGTCCATTTAAACTTTTATGATGCTCAATAGCTGTTATAGGAAAATGGACAGTTTGTGTGGAAGCTGACCATCTGTTCTGTTGTCATTTCCCATCCTCCATTGCCCATGACAGGTCCTCCCAGAACCTAGAAAACCTGGAAAATACTAAGAAAGAATGTCAGAGAATTGCCTTTCCAAATAATAGATTTAGGATCAGGAGTTCTCTCAAGCAAAGACCTTTGTGGTAGGAATTTCTGCTTTGGGGGAACATCAAAGTGTCATGTTGAACATGATCCTTGTGTCAGATGGATCTGAATTATAGCTAAGACGCAGTCCTAATAACAAAGGACAGGCAACTGACAACATAAATTATGGGGGAAATCATACTCTAGTCACGAAGTGGGAAACTAGAAATATAAATTGACCTCAGGCTTACTGCTTACTGCAACCTCCCTCTCCTCTGTGTCCAAATATGTTCCACTTTGTGGAGAAACCATATAAATGGGCTCCCATGGTATCAGAGAATTCAGTCCCTCTGGAGCAGCAGTTCAGGAATGCTGGCAGAAGAAAGCAATTCTTCTCCCTGTCTAAGTTGCTGCTTCCTTGAGGGCTGGACGGCTGCTGTGTTAGCAAAACCACTTCATGCCAAAGGGGGGAAAGAAGTCATGGAAGCTGGACCTTGGAACAATCACTGGGAAACTATTTCCATGTGTTCTAGACATTCTTCATATATATATGTCTAGCAATAGAACTTTGAGTTTGTATGCTGCCTCTTTGAGTCAAGCTATCATGTCCTTAGAAATATGGGACATGATGCCAGTGCCAGTGGTGAGACATGTCCCAAATGCATTTTTGGTAAAGT